>CM044309.1:70833750-72102500 GCA_024291935.2 Okapia johnstoni
ACGCGGATGACACCACCCTTATGGCAGAAAGTGAAGAACTAAAGAGCCTCTTGATGAAAGTGAAAGAGGAGAGTGAAAAAGTTGGCTTAAAGCTCAATGTTCGGAAAACTAGGATCATGGCATCTGGTCCCATCACTTCATGGGAAATAGATGGGGAAACAGTGGAAACAGTGTCAGACTTTGTTTTTTGGGGCTCCAAAATCACTGCAGATGGTGATTGCAGCCATGAAATTAAAAGATGCTTACTCCTTGGAAGGAAGGTTATGGCCAACCTAGATAGCATATTTAAAAGCAGAGACATTACTTTGCCAACAAAAGTCCGTCTAGTCAAGGCTATGGTTTTTCCAGTGGTCATGTATGGATGTGAGAGTTGGACGGTGAAGAAAGGTGAGCGCTGCAGAATTGATGCTTTTGAACTGTGGTGTTGGAGAAGACTCTTGAGAGTCCCTTGGACTGCAAGGAGATCCAATCAATCCATCCTAAAGGAGATCAATCCTGGGTGTTCATTGGAAGGACTGATGTTGAAGCTGAAACTCCAATACTTTGGCCACCTCATGCGAAGAGTTGACTCATTGGAAAAGACCCTAATGCTGGAGAGGATTGGGGGTGGGAGGAGAAGGGGACGACAGAGGATGAGATGGTTGGATGGCATCACCGACTCAATGGACATGGGTTTGGGTAGACTCCGGGAGTTGGTGATGGACAGAGAGGCCTGGTGTGCTGCAGTTCATGGGGTCGCGAAGAGTCGGACACGACTGAGTGACTGAACTGAACTGAACTGAAATATCTGATTTAGATTTATCCACATGTGTGCCACTCAATCCATCGTTCCTTCCTCCTTGTGTCTCTGACTTTCTATCTGGCATCAATTCTTTCTGCCTGAGATTCATTCTTCAGAATTCCTGTTAGTGAGGTTTCAGTGGTGGAAAACCCTATTTTTGTTGAAATGAAAGTATAAACATTTCATCCGTTGGAAAATACTTGTACCACTCAGTGCATTCTCATTCTGTATACCACTGACCTCTGGACTTTGTTTTTGCTGATGAGAAGTCAGTTGTCAATCAAATTGCCACTTCTTTGAAGGCAAATTTGTCTTTCTAGCTCCTTTTAAATCATCCCTTTGCATCTAGTCTTTGAAACTGTATTTTATTGTGTCTTTTAAATGTTATGCTACTTGGAATTTATTGGGCTTGTTAAATATGTGGACTTGTGTCTTTATCAGTTCTGAGAAGTTCTCAGTCGTTACACCTTCAAATACCGACTTTTCTCCGTCCTCTGTACCCACTTCTCTAGGAACTTGATTAGATGTATATGAGGGTGTCTCACTCTGTCTTCTGTGCTTCCTTAAGTCTCTTTCATATTTTTTGGTCTTTCTGGGCTGCACTTCTTATAATGTTTTCAGCTCTATCTTTCATTTACTAGCTCTCTCTCAAGCTGGGTCTAATATACTCTCCAACCTATTCGTTAAGTATTTAATTTCAGCTCTCTTTTTCAAGTATAGGAGGTGGTCCATTTGATTATTATTTTATGATGTTCTAGACCCATTATAATCTTCTTTTTCATTTCTCATAACATATAAAGCATACTTATTTTGTAGTCTGTGTCTGATAAATCAAATATCCTATTCCTTTTCAGGCCTAAATTTGCTGCTTTTATTTCTTCTGGTGCTCACACATGATGCATTGTTTCCTTGTATATTTAATGACTTTCTTTCTTTTATAACTCTGAATTATTCATGTTCCTTGTAGAAATCCTTGGAGATTTGGGACAAGAGTAGATTCCTCCAGAAAGGATACATTCTCTTCTGTAAGATGTCGAGTGTGTGTATATATCTAGGATCATTTTCAAATTAATGAACGACTTGAAGTTTGGGGGTGGCTTTCCAGGACTGCACCTTGGGACTGCAGATTCATGGGAGGGCCAATTTGGGATGGAATCAATGGGTGGAGTCGGGACAGTTTCATTTCCCTTCTCTGAGTTTGGTAGGGCTCCCAAATTACTGGGGAGCGGTCTTCTGTTAGATTTCTTGCCTGGTGGGCTTTGGGGTTTGTCTTCCTCCTTCCTGTTTCACGAGGCTGCAAAAACTGATGCTCCTGCTTTGGCAAAACCCTCCAAATGAAAGTTGGCATCAATTCACTGCTAGCCTTTTTGGATTCTGCCTACACACAGGTACCAGGCTGAGTATCTCTTATTTTCCTGCCAGCTTGTGGATGCACTCACAAATGTGTTTTTACAGAATTACCATCGTTTTCAGTTGTTTTCAATAGGAGCTTGGTCTGGGCCTCTGCTCCATCATGTTGACACCCCCTTTTGATATTTCCCTATTATTTGTCTTAATCCATTAAGACACTTTTCAGAGGCCCCAGGAACCAGGTGATCACATGCATACCTCACCCTCTTCTCTGCTTACTGGGACCAGGCTGGCTCTTCAGACCTCTAATGACAGTGGCTTCTTGGATGGCAGACTCAGAGACCTCATCCAACAGCTGCATTGTTTGAAACCATCCACACTTGCAGCTTTCACTTCCTCACAAAGTCACGGAGCTCACTCCTTTGTCAGGGAATCCCTTCCCATTTGAGCATCTGCATTAGAAATACCTGCTTCATGTTCTCTCATGTTACCTATCAATGAACCTGTGCAGAGGCCTAAAGGGAAACAGTGATCTCACGTGTTCAGCTCTGCGATTGCGAGCACATGCCAGGGTGTAGATGGCAGGATGCAGGCAACAAAAGGGGGGCGAGGTGGGAACCAGTATTCACGAGGAGTTGCTCTCACGTGTAGAAAAGTTGGAGATCAAACAAAACACTTAACATGAAAGTTCCCATGAAATAAGTATTTTCATCTCCATTTATTCAGATGGAAAAAAAAAATCGAGTCCTAAGTGACGTGTCTGAGGTCGCAGAGTTGACAAACGGCTGAGTCGGAGTTCAGTAGCTCGGGCATCTTCCCGAAGACCCGGACTCTGCTCGGTGGATTTCGGACGACAAGAGTCTGACGGCAGGGTGATTATGGGGTCGCTGCAGGCCTGTCCTGCCCAAAGGGACCAAATGTCAGGAGGGCAAGGCCAAGCTGGCTCAGCTGGCGAGATGAAAAGGACACAGGCTATTCCTGGCTTAGCCTCCTCTGGCCCTCGGAGGGAGGAGGGATCCAGACACAGAAGCTGTAGGACTGCTGCGCTCAGGAGCCGACAGTCTGGGACCTGAAGAACCAGGACGCATCATCCAGACCATCAGCACCTGGGCTTGCTGCCTCGGCCACACAGCTGGAACGATCCAGCCATACAAATGCCCCACCCCTGCTCTACACGGTTCCCTGGCTCCTGCTGACCCCACGACGGAGCTCCAATTATTCATGGTCCTCGCAGGGCTGCCCTTGGACTGGACTCAGTTCATCTCCTCCACCGTGGGAGGCATTCACAACAGGCCTCACCTGGGTCACCCTTCCAGCACCTCTCCTCCAAGAAGCCTTGAGACTTCTCTCTCGGTGCATCCAGTAACTTCTCTGGTAACTGCTGTATTTGTTTAGGAAACTAGAAAACACTTGGGGTTCCCATGACCCCTCCTCAGGTTTGACAGTTTGCTAGAACAGTTCAGAGAATTCGGGAAAATAGTTACTTACATTGACCAGTTGATTGTAAGCAATATTACAAAGGATACAGATGAGGAGGTGCCAAGGGCGAGGTCTGGGAGGGTCCCTGGTGCAGGAACTTGTGTCCCCGTGGAGCTGGCATGTATGGTCTCCAGCTCGTGGATGTGTTCACCGACCAAGAAGCCCTCCACACCCGCCGTGGAGGGCGTTCTATGAGGGCTCCATCTTGCAGGTTTGATCGATTAACTCACCCTCCAGCCCCTCTCCCCTCCCGGACAGTGGGGGTGGGACAGGAAGGTCCAAGCTTCACTTGGTCTTGCTGGGCCTTTCTGGTGACCACCCTGAAGCCACCCAGGAGCCCACCCAGAGCCGCCTCTTCAGAACAAAAGGTGCTGCTAGGAAATTCCAAGGGGGTGAAAGAGCTGTATCGGAGGCTGAGGGCAGAGACTGAGTGTCTATTATGTTGCACTCAGCTGATCTTGGAAAATGGCCATGGCAAGCCCCCACTCCTGGTCCCCAAGGTTCCCTGGAATTCCCAGCACCCTGGGGTTCCCAAGGCCAGTGTCTGGTCTATTCACGACTGAGGACGGCTGGTGTTCAGGGATGAAACACACGGGCCAGCCCTTGCTGCTGGGGGCGGGCCGGGGCGGACGCCGCATTCTCACTCCCCCCAGACTCCTTGAGGACATGATCCCTGAGGACCCACTGGTCCTTCTACACTGGCTTGTCCCCGCCCCCAACCCCTCACTCCCCCGTTGGGGTCCCCCAGCTCCCAGACGAGCTTGTGTGCCCAGGGGCCCTCAAGTGAAGACCCTCACTGGGCGGGCCTGGACAAGCAGCCGGGTGTGTGCCCTGGGCAGGCCTCGGAGAAGCAAGGCCTGAGAGGGTGGAGGCTGGTGGAGTAGGGGGGGACGGGCGCCAAGGGCCTCACGGCAGCTCTGTGCGTTTGCACCAGTCCCCCCTCCCTGCCACCGCAGGGCAGCACAGCCCTGCTCAGGGCAAGGCAGGAAGCCCACCCTCAGCCCAGCTCCCGGGAGGCGACAAGCCACCCACAAAACCGCCGGGGGCAGCCTGGCCCCTGAGAGCCGGAGAGGGGCAGAAGCACTCAGAGCAGTCTCCCAGGGACCCCGCCAGAGAGGCAGACACTCAGACCCAGCTCAGGCGGCTTACGGCCCTGAGTCTGTGTGGGGCAGTGCCCACGGGCCCAGAGCGTTGGGGGACAGCACAGCAGGGCCAGTCCCTGCCACGCCTGGCTCCGGGAGGCGCTGACCAGCACACATGTGCAGCCCGTGTGAGGCGGGCCCGGGAGCTCCCTGCTGCCCAGAGCCCGGAGCTCTCAGCAGCCTCTCACCCCAGGCCCACGACGGCCTGCTCCCTGCCCCTCCCGCTCTGCCCGGTGTGGGGGTCAGCCACGGCCCTGCTGCCATGAGGAAGCGGGGGGACCCGGGAGCCTCGGACACCTCTGGCTTCTCCCAGCCCCACTCTGTGCCCCGGGACCCTGCTCAGGATGGGGAGTTTGCTGGACAAAGCCTGCCTGAGGGTGCCTGGGCAGGGCTGGGGCTCAGAGCCTGCCTGGAGTGAGGGCAGCGGGTGGGTGGCAGCTGCCCAGGGTGGGGGGCGCTGGGTGACCCAGGGAGCAGTGAGGGGGGAGTGGGCGAAGGCTACTGTCACGGGGGATGGGTCCAAGGCTGCTTACAGGACACCCACCTCCAATCTTCACCTCGACCTCTGGAGGCCTGTGTCACCCCCAAACACCTTCCCAAGTGTGTGTGCATCTCAGGTGTGTGCTGTGTCGCTCAGTCGCGTCCAACTCTTTGCAACCCCAGGGACTATACAGTCCATGGGATTCTCCAGGCCAGAATACTGGAGTGGGTAGCCGTTCCCTCCTCCAGAGGATCTTCCCAACCCAGGGATCGAACCCGGGTCTCCCGCATTGCAGGCGGATCCTTTACCAGCTGAGCCACAAGGGAAGCCCGTGTGTATCTCAGGAGAGGAAGTGAAAGGCTGGGGAGGCCAGAGCCATCCTGGGGGCTGGGGACCATGATGCGGGACTCAAGACAAGTTCCCAGAGAGATGTGAATCAGGCCCAAAGAGCACATGCTTGGGGAGGGGCTGGGGTTCACAGGGGCAGACAGACACGGCTCCAACCCTGCTGGGCACTGGCTGTGCCTGCCCTGGGGGGTCGCAGGAATCCCTACCTGGGCTGGGGGCTGACAAGCTGGGGGGGCAGCCGCCTGACCGTGCTGGACAAGCAGAGGCAAGGATGCAGGTGACCAGCAGAGAAGCAAGGCAGGCCCTTTATTGGAGAATCTGTCACCGATACACAGACACACACAGGCCACGCCCCCAAGCCCGGCCTGGAACTAGCCCAGGGCCCAGGACAGCTGACACAGGGGTGTCCACTCCCTGGGGGCAGGGGGGAACTCTCGGTGTCACCCATGGTGCCGTCTCTCCCAGCTCTGCTGCCTCGGGTCCCCAGGAGAAGAGCCAGCCTTCGGGGGATTCCAAGGGCTGAGGGGGCTGGGGGAGGCTCCCCAGACCCACCTGGGCAGGGCCCCTCCTTCACACTTGCCTTCTCTTCCTACCGGCTGGGTTGTGAACCCCAGGTCACGGGAAAAGGTGCATGGACCCCAGGCCTGGGCTGGGTGGATGGCCACACTCTGGGATCTGGGTCAGCATCTGCCTTAGCCCAAGCTCGCTGGGGGGCCCCGACAGCCAGGGTGGGAAGGGGTGAGGCTGCCATGTGCGAGGGCCCCTGTGAGTCCCAGAGAGGACACAGTGGGCAGACGTGGGGGATGCAGGCTGGGGGCCAGGAGGAGGGGACAGGTGTCACGGCAGAGGCCATGGCCCCGTCCCTGGGGGCCTCTGGTCATCTCTCCCTGCAGGAACAGGGACCCGGGACGGGGCAGGGGCGCTCAGGCTTGTGCCTCCAGGGCGCGCACATGCACGCTGGGCAGGCAGAACCAGGATGGGGGCAGCTCCTTGCTGGGGCCGTCCTCGTGGAACCGGATGTGGAGGAAGAAGTCGCCCATGTAGAGAAAGAGGAGCGCCCCGAGGCAGGCCGCCTGGCCCGATGGCTGCACCTGAGAGAGGAGGCAGAGGTGAGAGCCAGGAGCCACAGGGCCCCTGAAGCCTGGGGAGACCCTGAACCGACCAGATGTGGGGGCAGGGGAGGACCCCCAGGCCTGGCTCCGCGACCCCCCAGGGCTTCTCTGAGGTGTTGCCCACGGCAAGTCACTGCACCGCTCTGGGCCTCAGCTCCTGTCCCGGGAAGGAGCTGACAGCACTTCCCTCCCTGGGCTGCTGCGGGTCAGCGAGCTGGGGAGTGTCTGGGGCCAAAGGCGCATCTCCACCGGTGAGCGGAGCTGGAGGACCGTGTTTTGTGACCTCATCTGCTCCTTTGGGCACAGTGACTGCCGAGCAAGTGGGAGCTGCCCATCAGGGGCAGGGCAATGCTGCCCTGGATGCCCCACCCCAGCTCCTCGACAGCCCTGCCTCCCCATCATGGCCCTGCTCCCGGGACTCGCGTTCGGAGACGTGAACTGTCTGGGGTCTCCAAGGAGAGTCAGGAGGACGAGGGCCGACGTGGAGCCTCTGCGTCTGCTGCCCCGGGGGAGGACCCCGCGCACCTTGTCCAGGTAGAAGGTGCCAGAGCCCACGAAGGACACAGCGTGGTGCAGGTCGTAGTTGTGCACGCCGTTCTGGTGGTCCTGGTAGGGCACCACGCTGAGGGCAAAGGGGCCCACGCTGCGCGGGCTCCGGTTGGTCAGCCGCACCTCCAGGCGCACCAGGTCGCCCACCCGGCAGGCCGCCGCCTGGCGGTCACAGGGCTGTCCATCCACCAGCACGTCTGCAGGGACACAGGGCGCCAGAGCGTCAGGGCCCCGGCCGCCAGCCCCCCCTTCCTTCACCGGCTCCTCCACCCGCCACAGCTGCCGCCTGCACTGTGCCAGCCTGGGGGTGGGAGACCTGCAGGGCCCAGCCCCTGCTCTCCTGGCCTGCAGGCTGGGGGTCCCAGAGAGCCTCCGAGATGCCCCTGGCTGGAAGAGCTAAGCTCTGGCCCTGACCCCCAGGGGCTCCTGCAGGTGGCAGACAGCCAGGAGAGGGACTCGGACCTGGAGGGAACTGTGCACGGGTCAAGGGCGAGGCAGGGGTCCGGCCAGGTGGGCCTCTACAGAGTCACCTGCAGGTCGCCCGGGGTACTGCTCTCCAGCCGGGGCTCGAGGCATGGGCTGGGATATCAGGGACAGTGTCCTGAAAACAGGCAGAGGAGGGAGGAGCTGAGCGGCTTCTTCCAGTCCTCCGGTTCGCCCTCTCTGGGCCCCGGCGTCCTCTCCTTTAGGAGATAAGAGGAAAGTCTACTTCACAGAGGTTTTGCAAGAACTGGAAACCCGAAAGCAGCAAGGCTGGGGTGCAGGGCCGCCCCGCCGTATCTTATCACCGTCACGCCCACATCCACCCTGAGATTGTGCAGGGCGGGCTGGCTTTAATCCCCAGCCCACGAGGACACTCTGTATTTATATAGCTTCTCCAGGCCCTTCCTCACCCGCGGGAGCTGGCAGTGAATGTGGATGGGGGTGGGTGAGCCAGCACAGCGCTGACGCGATGGACAGAGAGCACCCGGGCCACAGGACCCAGTCCTGCCAGCATTTCCTGGGCTTCTGTGTCCGGGAGGAACGTAGACCACAGCCCACGTGTCGGCGGGCCACATGCAGGACCTGGAGGGTCCCAGCCCCAGGGAGGGGGCCCCCCCAGGGAGGTCGGGAGGGGTGTCCCAGCCTGGAGGCCTGTCTCCTGACCCTCAGGCTGCAGGGGAGCCACACACCAGAGACCTCAACCTGCGGGCTCCGTGGGAGCGGTGGGTGGGACAGACCGAACTCCAGCTCTGTGAGTCTAGCCTTCTCCCTGGGAGACCCCCGGAACCCTGTGCCACCCGAGTAGGGGTGTGGGAGACAGAGTGACACCCCCAAAGATGTCTACGCCCTACCCCCTGGAACCTGACACGTGGTAAGGACCTGAGAAGCCGAGTAGCTTGGAGCATCTGGGCCGCCCGATGTCATCATCTCCAAGGTCCTTGTAAGGGCAGGAGGGGCAGGAGAGAGAGGGGGGAGGCTGTGTGGCTGGGGAGGCGGAAGACACTCAGAATAAAAGGGAGCTTTGACCACAGGGTGGCCACTGACACTGGTCTCCTGGGCACTGCTCGGCCCTGAGCCAGGTTCCTCCCCCTCCCTGTGTTCCAATAACACTGCCTCTCCACCCCGGTCCTCCTGCAGGCCCAGTCCACCCCGGCCCCGGGACTTCGCACCAGCCGATCTGCATGGGCCCCTCCTGGAAGAGGCAGTCTCTAACCACACAGCACAGCGCCTTCCTGCCCGGCACTCTCCCTCAATCGGCATCTCCTGGCCCTCGGCATCTTCTCTGAAGTTCCCTCGTTTGCCCACCTGCTTGTTAACTGTCTGTGTTGCTCTCTTCTTGCCCCAGCACCTGGGCCAGGCAGGCGCTCTTCTATTTCATCTTTGTTGACCAAATGAATCAGAGAAGGCAATGGCGCCCCACTCTAGTACTCTTGCTTGGAAAATCCCATGGACGGAGGAGCCTGTCATGGGGTCGCTAAGAGTCGGACATGACTGAGCGACTTCACTTTCACTTTTCTCTTTCATGTACTGGAGAAGGAAATGGCAGCCCACTCCAGTATTCTTGCCTGGAGAATCCCAGGGATGGCGGAGCCTGGTGGGCTGCTGTCTATGGGGTCGCACAGAGTCGGACATGACTGAAGCGACTAGGCAGCAGCAGCAGCAGACCAAATGAATGGATGAATCAGAGAGTGGATGAGTGGGCTTTGGGGCCAGGGTCAGTTCAGCTCAGTCACTCAGTCGTGTCCAACTCTTTGCGACCTCATGAACCGCAGCACGCCAGGCTTCCCTGTCCAACACCAACTCCCAGAGGCCCATCCAAACTCATGTCCATTGAGTCGGTGATGCCATCAAACTATCTCATCCCCTGTCGTCCCCTTCTCCTCCTGCCCTCAATCTTTCCCAGCATCAGGTTCTTTTCAAATGAGTCAGTTCTTCACATCAGGTGGCCAAAGTATTGGAGTTTCAGCCTCAACATCAGTCATTCCAATGAACACTCAGGACTGATCTCCTTTAGGATGGACTAGTTGGATCTCCTTGCAGTCCAAGGGACTCTCAAGAAGCTCACATCCCAGTGGCACCCCACCCCCTTGGGCTCCCTGGAACTTGAAGAGACTGGGCCAGGCCCCTTGAGTGTCCCGCAGAGGGGACCTCAGAACCGAGCTGCTGCCGCCCGGCTCTGATCCCGACTCACACGCCAGGCTTTTGTGGAGATTATTTGTGCAGGAGCAGCTCATGTTGTAAGAAACCTCCTGGGAGCGGATTAGCCTCTTCCCTTGGAGCATTAAATCAGGCCTCAGTCCATCTCCTCCCGCCGCCCCCAGCCCGCTTCTCCTTCACTTTTAATACCAGCCGGAGTCACGGACTTCATTCTATCTGGCCCAGTATCCCTCCTGAAGCGGCTGCCGCGTTTATGCTACAGCACGTTGCCAGGCTCTGGCAGGAACACGGCTATAAATAGAAGGCGAGAGGAGGGAAGGGCCTGCGGGGCCCACTCCGGTGAGGGAGGCGCGGGGAGAAAGGCAGCTGGCCGGTGCCGGCCAAGGGCGGCCACCGTGGGGACGGTGAGGTGGGGGTTCATGCGGGGAGAGCGCACAGAGGGTGGGGGAGCTGCCCGCACCCCGAGGCTGCACCCCGAGGCTGCACCTGGAGGCACAGTGAGCCCTCTGCCCACCCATCCAGAGCCTAACCTGAGTCCAGGAACACTCACGGCCTCACGGGTTCCTGGAGGGCAGAGGGCAGAGGGCACAGGCGTGGTTTCCGCGGGTTTTGAGCAGGGATGCTGAGGTGTAGAGAAGAGACGGTGCTGCCAGGGCCCTGACGGAGGGTCCGCCACCCACGGGGGTGGGGGGCGCTGGAGTCCTGCTTCTGGGGCGGGGGCCAGGTCTTTCTGCCTTGGCTTCCCCTCTCTCCCAGGAGGGGTGGGAAGAGCTCTGCTTCTCCAGGCAGGGCCAGTTTTAGACCCCGCCCAGCCTTGCCAAACACAGCCTCCGCTGCACTCTATGCCTGGAGGGAGCTGGCCTTCCTGGTGCCCAGGAGACACGGACACAGCACTTACTGCAGAGGGTTCCTGGCTCAGAGGAGCCTAGCAGCAGGGCCAGGGCCCGAGGGGAGGGGGTGGCCTGGCTCGGCCTCTGCATGCAGGGGCCCCTCTCTCCCCGCTCCCTGCCCCCTCCCTCCCGCCTCTCATCTCACCATTACTGTTCTTGGGGGACAGGAGCTCCTGAGGGCACCCTGGCCACTCTCCTAAGGTTTCATCATCTCACGCAGTCCCCAGACCAAGCCCACCAGGTGGCACGGACACGGCCTCATTTACAGGGGACCCTGTCCCGGTGAGGAGAGGCCCGCAGCCGGCTGCCCAGGTACACAGCTGAGCACTCAGCTCCCACGGGAACCCTGATGGCCAGAGCTTGTGTTATTTTTCATACAGCTTTACTGAGATTTAGTTCACAAACCACAGCTCACCCACTGAAGTGCACAATTCCATGGCTTTTCATCTAGTCCCAGATCTGAGCAACCATTGCTACAGGCAATGTGAGAATGTTTTCATCACCTCCAAAAGCAACCCCCTACCCTTTCTCCACTTCCACCTGTCTCCCACCCCCGAACAACCAGGATTCAAGCTTCTAGCTCTACAGACACCCCAGGTCTATGGACTGTCACACAACAGTGGGTTGCCATTCCCTTCTCCAGGGGATCTTCCCAACCCAGGGATCGAACCTGGGTCTCCTGCATTGCAGGTAGATTCTTTACTGTCTGAGCCAACAGGGAATCCCCCATAACCACACATTCTCGGTCTTTAGGAGCAGGCTTCCCTCCCTAAGTGTGATGCTGTTGGGGCTCAGTCTGTGGGCATCTATGCCTTGCTCCTTCTCATGATGGACACATCACAGCTGGTGGTCCACGTGTTTGTGAACGGGCACCCGGGTGACTCCACCCTTGTCTGTTGTGAGTGATGCCGCTGCGGACGCTGGAGGACAGGGTCTGTGTAGACACAGTTCTCCGGTTCTCGAGGGCACACACCTCGGAGCGGAATCGCCGGGTGGAGGGGGCGGGTGTTTAACAGGCCGAGGGATCACCAGGCTGTGCTCTGCAGCAGCAACATGACCTCACCATCCCACCCGCAGCGTTCAGATTCTCCACGTTCCTCCCAGCACTTGCACCGTCCGCCTTTTCTGTCGTGCCATCCCAGCGCGGGTGCAGTGGCATCTCCTGCCAAAACCGCACCTGCCCAGGCTGCTGCAGCCCTCATGGTCCACAGGGTGGACATGAGCCTCTTCCCTTTGACCCAGACACAGGTTTGCAAAGGCCTTCTTTCTGGTCTTCTTCACTCATCTCTCCCTGGCTGAGAACCTTCTGCAATCCCAATCCCTTAACCCCACTCGTCCTCTGGAGCCTGGGGCTGGGCCAAGGGCTGGGATGTAGACTGGGCCCCTCTCCCCATGAGCACGGCAGAGGACAGAGGGCTGGGCAGATCCGAGGCCAGCACACCGCGTCAGGACCCAGACTCCAGAGAGGCAGCTGGGAGCAGGGGCTCCGGGGCCAAGAGGAGGACTGGGTGGAGAGCAGAGTCCGAGGACAGCAAGTCAGGGACAGGACAATGGTCAGGCTGGCCCTGCAGTGTCCACAGCGTCTCTCCAGTGTGGTCCACGGAGTAGGTGGGTGTGAAGGTCAGGGGTGGGCAGACGCTCCTGGCGCTTGAGAGACACTTGCCAGATGGCTGTGAACAGTCCACCAGTTCTAAACCACTGTGAACTTTTCAAAGGAAAAGTCCTGCCTGGTGGCTCCCCGGAGTTGCACTTCTTAGGTCTATTCTGACGTGTGTGTGTGTGTGTGTGTGTGTGTGTGTGTGTGTGTGTGTGTGTGTCCAGGGCCAAGGGCACACTCTGTGAGGCATGGACAATGGGCAGGGTGGGACTCTGGGTGGAGCCTACACAGCATGCTCCCCTGGGGGCTGAAGGAAACACAGAAGACATCAGCAGGCCCCAAGGTCACAGGCAAGTCACTTTTCATGGCAAAGAGGAGGGGCTCGTAGATTTCTTGCTCAACTGACCCATCTAACAGTCTGCTCGATCCTTCCTTAGGGCTCAGCTCCCACAGTCAGCGGTGGGGGCCTGTTCTTCCCCTGGAGCCCGGACTCCCGACAAGGATGCTGTCCCGGGCTCTCCTTTGTTTCCGGGCCTTTGGTTTCTTTGACAAAACTGGGTGGCTAAGCAGACTTATGGTTTGATTCTGGACACAACACTTTAGAGACACAAGGACTCCACACAAGGAATGAGTGAGGGGAAGACCCCAGAGCAGCCAAAGGGAGTCAGGTTCTCAAAGATCTACCAAGCGGGCTTTAGCTAAGATGTATTTGAATTTCAAATTTCACAAGGCACACACATTTTTCTACTTGACATAAATCTTGGATGGGCCTAGATTTTAGAGCCAAATTTGATTCAGGCAAGGCTAGGTTTGAGAATTAATCAAGCTTTGTCACCCTTTAAATGAAGCAAAAAAAAAAAAAAAAAAAAAACCTCAAGTGAGAAAAGAACAATAGCTGAGTCTTGGGATGTGGGCTGAGAACCAAGGCAAGGCCCCTGGCCTGTTAGTTTTGCTTCACCCTCCTCAACACCAGCTGTCCTTGGGAGAAGGCACAGGCAGACCTAGCAAAAAACCCTATAATTTCCAACGATCCAGTAAAAACTGGTGAACTTCCTCTACTGCAAACGTAGCTAGTTGTTCCGTATGCAACCAAGGCAGTAAGTCTTTCCTGGGTACCAATGAGAGTCAAGTCACTGACCTACTCTCTGTGGCTATTAGGAAGCTCAGAGACAAGAGTGTACCAACCTAGGGTACTATGTGGGCCCTCAGCACCCACATTTCAGTCCACACACACACACATGCATGCATGCACACACAGCCTCTCCTAGCATTGCCCACTCCTCCAAGTCTTGACCAACTGCACCAAATATGGTTTCCCTTAGTCCAGAAGTTTCCAGTGTTATTTTGCTACTTTGCTGTGAGTTGGCAAAAGAGGTTAGAAGCGCAGAAATGCCCTGCAGGTAGGGGCGACAGTGCTCTGGGAGAGGATCTTACACAAAAATAGGCAGTGGGCATCTGGGGAGGACGTGTGAAACCACACAGCCCCCTGCGCCTCCCCCTGCCTCCAAGCCTCCCTCCCTGTGGGGAAGGGGGGTGGTCCTTCTGTCTGCTCTGTGGGGCTCAGACAGAGGGATGTGACGAAAGGGATGGACCAGGGGCAGGGCTGTTCCCGAGAGCTCAGCTTGGGCTGCCCAGGGCCCCAGGGTCACGGGCTCGTCCTGCCCTTGGGTGCTCATCAAGGAAGGCACCGCATGGGACCAGGGCCCTGCTCTCAAGGTGCCAAATGTCGTGTGTTTTTAACAGTCACTGAAGTAGCTAATTAGTTCATAAACTAGAATGCCTCCTCCCCAGCACCCGGGGAGGAAGGCTGCTCCAGACCCGCACGTGTAATTACCCTCCAGTTGAGAACAGCTCCTGAGGAGCCGTTTGGCTCTCTTGGGTAAATAATTTACTTTTACAACTTTTCATTAAAGATTAAAGGGAATTAAATTAAAATTAAGGCGAGCTGGAGTTGGAGGGGAGATGCGTGAGGCTGGGAGCTCGCTCATGGAGATGTTCTCAGGCTTCCTGGGCACGTCTGCACAGGGGCCAGTTGCGGGGGAGCCCCAGGCGGCTGTGTCCCATGTGGCCTATGGCTGCCCAGGGACCATGCGAACCTGCTTCAGTGACAGGGAGAAACACAATCGGCCCACACCACCGGTCAGGTCAGGGGTCCCCCTGCCCGTGGTCATCCCCCCGGGTCGGAGGGCCAGGTGAGCAAGGTGGCGGACCTCAGACCATGTCCTGCTTCCAGGAGAGCCAGAGTTTCTGCCTCCTCCCCTGATGCAGCCAGAGGGCTAGGGTGCGGAGCTGGGAAATGGCTGAGCTCCAACCCGGGGCAGAGACGTGCCCGACAGGCTCAAGGGGTGATGATGGGGACCACGGGCAGCAGTGCAGGCGCAGCTCAAGGCCAGGTGGGTGTGAAGACCCTGCATTTGGGGCAGGGTCTCACCGGAGGGTGCCGTGCTGCTGGCCGGCCCTCTGTCTCCTCCCTGGCAGCGCGCCCCAGCCCCCGGGGGCTCATGGCCCTGCTCACCGTCCGCCTGGGGGCCTGCTAGGCTGGCTCTTCCCTCAGGGAACACTTGCCCTTGGGACGTTCTGGCAGCGGATGCCGGCTGGGTGTTCACCAAACCAGTCCCTTTCCCCCCGGGCCCAGCGCCCGCAGTGGTAAGGCATGGACACAGCCCTGAGTCGCAGCCAGGAGACAGTAGGGGGACAATGACACACACCCCGCAAAGCTGGCCCATAAACTCATCCCTCCTGCAGTTCCTGCTCGGCCGAGTGACAGAACTAAAGATGCTGAGAAGGGTCCAGGTAGGAGCCACAGGTTAAGGGTGGTGGGCGGGGCCACGGGTGGGCAGGACCAGGGACCCCACCATGAGCCCCAGACAGGCACTGCCACCCACACCACGAGACATAAAGTACGGCTGCTGTGTTGGGCCCCTGAAATTTGCGGCTGTTTGTTACAGCTGTGCGGCTTACAGGCCTCCAGGGCTCATCTATCCAAACTGTCTCCTTTCAGAAGGGACGCTGGGACCCGGTGCAGAGCCACCGCACCCAGGGCCAGGCTGTGAATCTGATGTGGGGTAGGTCCTGGAACCCGGGGCCCCATCCCTTCCCCATTGGAACAGAACTGCATTCTGCACAGGGAACACCACCACTGCATGCTGGAGACAGGGCCTCCGTTAAGTCCTCTGCCTTCAACCTTCTCGTTCTGGACAAGCACCTCAGACGACTGACGATAAACCAGGGGAAAAAATGGGACAAAAGAATGAACGCTGTGCCTGCTGGCTGGTGGCATTATGCAAAGACATCATTCTGAGGACAGCAGAGAATTTAAAATGACTCCACTGTCCCTGAGCAACGTCCCTACCTTTTCAATCTCTCATTTTTCATCTTCTCTCAAGACTTTCTCAATAAAGCAGAGACCACTGCCACCCAGGCAGGCCCCTCTGCGGCTCCCGTGTCTCTGCGCCCAGCCTGGTCCTCCCCATACAAATGTCACCCCAGCCACGGACTGCCTGCCCCGCAGGGTAAGACCGCACGGGTGGCTGCTGGCGCCAAGAGGATAGGGAGGAATCTAAGACCTTCCTTCCCAGATGAGAGAGCTGAGGGCCGGAGGGAAGGGCACGTGGGGAGGTGGTCATCCCAGCGGGCATGGGGAGGGGCTGTGCAGCTGGTTTCATGCCACTGGACCCTTGCACAGGCTGTTAAAACTGCCCTGTCTGCTTGTCCAGCTCAGCCTCACCTGTGCTGCGCTCAGCACTCGGCATTTACCTGGGGTCCTGCCTGCACGCCTGCACGACAATGTGTGCATGCCTTCCTCCATCCCCCGGTGCCCAGCAGGGCCCGGGTACCTTGGGTCTCCCCGGGATTTGCAGAATTTCTGCTGTCTGGTAGTGGGGCCAGGCCTAGAAGCCAGGTCTCTGGATTCCTGGGTCAGTCCAGAGGGTTGGGGGGTAGGGGGAGACAGCCAAGAAGAAAAGAAAAGGTTTCCACTGAGAAGATGTAAAAGGGTGTCGGTAACAGGACTGATAGCCTCCAGAGTATTCTAGACCAAGCTGAAGGCCGCCTGCTGCTCCTTCTCTGCTTGCTCTTCCCCAGCGCCCTGTGATGCCCCTCCTGCCATCCATCACCTCCTCACAGGACCCCCCCCCCCATACTTTCTGCCTTACCAGCTCCTCTGGTCCTTTCCAAAACTCAGCTCGAGCAGCGCTTCCTTCAGGAAGACTTCCTGAATCACACCCAGCCTTGCACAAGCCCCATCATATCATGTATAGCCTCATGCCAGGATTTTCCGTTGACAAAATGTCTCATTGATAGAGGTGAGCTCTTTGAGGGCAGGGCTCAGGTTCAGTCACTGAACTGATGAATGAACAAGGCCTGCCTATGGCTTGCTGTGTGACCTTAGGGAAATCACTTAACTTCTCTGAGCCTCTGCTCACTCATCTTTATATAACATGGGAGGAATGAGCTGGATGGCTTCAAGTCAGGCCTCATGGTGCTCAGGCCTGGGCTTAGCCCTCCAAGTCTACTTCAGACAGCTCTCTCTACTGAGCCAGGGCGGCAATGTGGGCTCACTTGGTATCTAGTCATTGTGCCAGGACTGGCCCCCACGCCCCCTAGCCCCAGTCTCAGCCTTTTTGCACACAGCCCAGGGCCTGACACCTGCCTGGTGCTCGATCAACATTTATCATGTCAAACAGACTCTTTAAGCAGTGACAGCCACTGCTTCCCAGACACATAGCATCCCAGAGTGCAGAGATCAGTCAGGAAGGACACAGGCCACAAGAGAACCTGCCGAGCAGCCTGTGCACCTGAACCATGGGATCTGGGCCGCTAGACAGATGGGGCGGTGCTGAGCCGGCTGTCCTGCGCTGGACTGGGATTGCGGTCAGGCCACTCCTGGCCATGATAAGGGGTGCCCATTGAGGCCCCAGTGCACCGCCCTGCCGAGACTTGGCCGCCAGCCCTTTGGCAGGTAGGCTTAGGGGCTCAGGAGGATGCGGTAAGGGCCTCCCCGCCACGGACCCTCTGCCCCAGGACAGGGCGGGCAGCACCGGAGAAAGCCCCTCAGTGGAGCTCGCAGTGTGGGGTGGGAGCGGGGCTGAGGCCTGCACAAACCCACTGTCCCACTCCCAACCCAGGGCACAGGGGTCAGACAGGGCAGGGAGACTCCAGAGCAGACCAGCCTCCAGACGATGAGCCCAGCTGGCTGTCCACATGGCGAGGGCCTTGTGCTGGGCCTGATCACCCTCACCAGAGGCGACCCTGCGGGCTGAGGCCCCCGCCCGGGCTCAGGCGGGGCCCTGAGCATCCCAGAGGCTTTAGGGGGCTGACACACACGAAGGTCCAGGCTTTCTTGGAGTAAGGCAGGCCCCTGAAAATAAGTATGGGCCAACTGGCTCCTGGGGGCCCATCTCCCGGGGCCCACACCAGCTCCCGTCTGCTGCCCTCCATGTCCCCTCCACCAGAGCCGCGCCCGGCGGAGGACAGGTGTCTGGGGGCCACTGCCTCTCCTATTGGCCGGGACATCTGTGTGCAGAGGAGGAGCTGGGGCCAGGCAGGACCCCCAGCCTGCACAGTGAGCTGTGAAAGGTGCCAGAGCTGGGCCAGGCTCAGACTAAGGGGCCACCTGGGCAGCCCTGAGCCAGAAGAGAAGGCGCTTGCCCGGGGCCCACAGCTGACTCGTGGCCCTCTGATCCCAGACGGGCCTCGCGCCATTCTGGAAGGACTGCTGGCTTCTCTGATGCACTCAGTGTCCCCAGAGGCCCCACAGCCAAGAAGGTTTGCTCCTCACCCTGCAGGCCCTTGTGCCCTTACTCCCTCCTCCGAGAAGCCCTCCTGCACCTGCCCAAATAGAGCAAGGAGCCCCTAAAGCTCCTGCCCACACCCCCCAATTCCTGGCTCTGTTTGTCTCTGAGCTCAAAGCTCTGAGCTGCAACTGCTTTTTTTTCAAGTTTTTATTTTTTTATTTTTTTTAATAAATTTATTTATTTTAGTTGGGGGCTAATTACTTTACAATATTGTAGTAGTTTTTGCCACACATTGACATGAATCAGCCATGGGTTTACTTGAGCTCACAAACCTCTTCCGAGTCATGGCACTTCCCATCTTTTTTGGTGGTGATGTCCACAGGTCTGGCCCTGCTACAGACAGCAGCAGGCCTGCCTCCCGCCTGTCCTCAGGGCCTGCATTTAAGTTTGCAGAGGACGAACTTCCCACCCCCTGGGCTGCGGACCCCTATGAGAAGGCCTCTTGGTTCATGTGCTACATCCACCCTCCGCTCCCGTAAACAGGGTCGAGCCTCAGTTGAAAGCTGACACGGGCCTCCCTGGTTGTTTGCCCAGTGGTTTCTTATTAACTGAAAATGAAAAATTAAAGACAAAAAGTCCCCAGAGATGCAGGGAGGTGGGGGTGGAGATTAGGGGCTCATGGATGACCCCGAGGAGCTAGGCTTCCACCACTCCCCGGAACACGGTCACCTCCCTGGACCCCGTGCCGGGGTCCGCAGCTGGGGTGTGGCAGGGCCGGGGCAAGGTGAGGCCCGTGTGACCTCACCAGACCCCCGCACCACCAGGCCATCTCTCTGCAGACTTCATGACCTGCCGGCAAAGGCTGAGCGAGGCCAGGAGGGGTCTGCTTGCTCCTGTGTCCCCAGCAGGTGCTCAGGAAATCCCTGCCGACCTGCCCAGGGCCACTGGGTCCTCCCACAGGGCTCGAGAGACAGGCAGCAGTGTGTGGGGCCGCCTCTTCCCTGGGGAGCTGGGGGGACAGCAGGGCGATGTCATTAGGGCACCAAGCTCTGGGGGGGTGCATGTGACCCCCCGCCCACCCTTGGGGGCTGTCAGACCCAGGTCTCCTGGGGGGGGTCTCTGGTCTAGGAGCCGGCAGGTCCCCTCTGTGAGCCCCGGCTGAGCCTGGGAAACACCATGTTCATGGCTCAGTGAGTGGGCCCAGCACCCTAAGGCTGGTACTAAAGAAACTCGGGTCACTTGCATTCCCCCTCACAGCTCATCACCAGGCCCATGGTGTCTGGGGTCTAAATCTCACCCCAACCAACCCCAAGGTATGGAGGCCTCGGGGCTCCAGGCCTGGGTTCAGACCCCCATGCCAGACGGGTGTTCCCAACCTGTGTCTCCATGCTGGAGCACGTGAAGGGTGTGAGGTCAGCCCTGGGGCCCTGGCCGAGGCCGGAGGAGCGGCTGCAACGGCTGCCCTAACCCTAGCCCTAAACCGTAACCCCAACCCTAACCCTAACCCCTAATCCTAACCCTGTGGCGCCTCTGCCCCGCCTGCCCCCACAGCATCCATGAAGCAAACCCCTCTGCCTCTTTCGCTTCCCCTCCACCCCCAGCAGCCCCCTACTTCCGCACATGCCCTGGTCCCTTTGTCTGCCCACGTGACCCAGACCCTGCCTCCCCGTAGACGGTCGATGGCGTCTCTCAGGCCAGGCCCACGGTCAGAGGCCGAGCCCCTCAGCCCTGAACAGGCCAGGAACTCCAGCGGGTCTTTGGACTCACAGCCGCCCAGCCCCAAAGCCCAGAGACAAGGAGCTCCCCATCCTTCTGGCTCAGCGAACTGTCTAAAGGGCCAGAGGGCAGGAAACATCTTGGGAGATGAGTTCACTCAGCCCTGACGGGTGGGGAACCCTGGAGCCCTGGGGCCCTGGGGATTCATTGGGGGATTGAGGGGGGCGCTGCGGAGCTCACTCTGGGTTCTGGAAGTCCCTGGGGCATGTGCCGGCCACCCTGGAGCTCCTCCTAGTGTGATGACACCCTGGGTTGTAAGAGGGTGGGGTTCACCACTCACTGCCGCTGGGCTGGGCATTGGTCAGAGACTCCTGTAACCCATGTGCCCTCCAGCACCCCGCCCCCGTGCTGCAGAGAAGGTATCAGTGTTGCCGTTTTAATGAGAAGGCTGAAGCCCAGGGAAGTCAAGGAAAGGCCTGGTATCACCTGGGATGCCCCACACCCGTGCTTGTGCCTGGGACAACTCAACTTAGTCCTGGCGGCCTGTCAGACTCCTCGCCCCTCTGGGAAGCCTGACCTGGGCTCCAGGCTGGGCTCTCCATCCTCACCTGACCCCCAGACAGCGTCACAGCTGCCCCTTCCTCCCGGAACCGCCTCCTCTGGGCTGTGAGCCCGTCCCCCCTGCCCTCTGAAACCTGGATCGCACGCCAGGCTCCTTCTAGGCCCCCCATTCTGCCTCTGTGCACACAGCCAGCCAGCCCCATGTGGTATCGGATGGACTCTGCAGATGCCACCAGACGCTCCTTTTCACTCCCACCTCCAGGAACGCCACTCCACCCCCGCTTCGAGAGAGGCCCCCAGGATGGCGTGAGTGTGGGGGGTAAGTGCAGCTCCCAGGCTGGAGGGGTCAGGGCAGAGTGGGGGTGAGTGCAGAGACAGAGAGGTGGGCAGGGCGAGGGTCCCTGGAAGGAGGGCTTGGGGCTGGTTTTCGGAGAACCACAGAGGAGGTGACGCCCGGCTCAGAGAAGGTTGTGAAGGAGCAGGTGTGGGGACCTTGAATCACTGGGGGGGGGTTGGGGTGGTTATTCAGCCTCCCTGCCCCACCCTTGCGCCCTCCTGGTTTGACCAATCAGCCTCCTACCATCACGTGAGAAGCAGCCCGTACCTCTGTAGGCCAACACAGCACTGCTTCCAGGAGAAAAAGGGAATGTTTAAAAGCCACGTGGACGCTGACTGTGTGCCGTGTTGTCTGCTTAATTATCAGGAAAGCCATTTTGGCCCCAGAGTAGCACCTTGGGCGGGGGACCAAGGCTTCTGACACGTGGGATGGGCTGCTGAGGCCTTTGCTGGCGAGGGCTGGGGAAGAGGCCTGCCAGGCCAGGCCTGCCATGCTGCTGGCTGGGCCCAGGGCTGGAGCACAGGTGGGGACTGCCAGATATTCCGCAGCTCTAAACCAGGCTGGCAAGCCAGGACAGAAGCCATGTCATCCTCCTAACCTGACACACACACCTCCATCATGGCTAGGGGGCCGAGTCCAAGTTTACAAGTGCGGCCTTCAGAGTTTGGGGCTGGGACAGGACGCAGTGCAAGCGCCAGGGCCGGGAGGTCCCCCTGCCTCTGCACCCTGGAGTGCGTGCTCAGTGGCTTCAGTCGTGTCTGACTCTGAGCGACCCCACGGACTGTAGCCCTCCAGGCTCCTCTGTCCATGGGATTCTCCAGGCAGGAATGCTGAAGTGGGTTGCCCTGCCCTCCTCCCTCCTCACCCTTGCGGGGGATGTCATTCCCTCCCACGTCTCCCACCAACTCCAGGGCTGATGACCCGGTTCTGGGTCCAGACCCATGGATCTTGGGCCTCCGCACCTCCCCCACCCCAGGGGACCCGCTGGTGAGCCCTCAACCGGTCTCTGCTCTCCGGGCTGGGCTGTGCCCAAGGACCCACAGGGACGCCCCGACAGTTGGCCTGAAGCCAGAGCCGCCCAGTTCCGCCCTGGCTTCCACAGTGCACGCCTCCTTCCCGAAGCCTGGCGCCGTGGCCCCACTGTTGCCAGCTCCAGTGCCCCTCACCCCCGGTCTGGCTGCCCCCCTGCACCTCTGCTTCCTCTGCTGTCTCTCCTCCCTACGCGGCCCCCACCCCCGGCTCTGGTACCAAGTTTAGATGTTGATCCCTTACTGACACGCTCTGCAGCACACAAAGCCAAGAGGAGCACAGACGGCCCTCCGCAGGGGACAGGAGGCTCCTGGTCGCACCCCCACACACGCCGATCGGGGGGCGGCCCAGGTCTGAACGGGCTGGATCACAGCTTAAGGTACCTCAGCAGGGCCCCCACTGCATATAGGGCAGTCCCCCCAAGGCCGGCTGGAGGGAGGGCTGCTGCTTTAGAGACCCCCGAAGAAAGACTGTAATGACCACGTCAGGAGCCGGAATGCAAATCAGGACGCTGGAAACAGTTTGTTCTGCAGAACAATTTCATCGTCACCACCACCACCTCCTTCCAAGCAGCACCTGTTTGCATAGGAAGCGGGTGGGCCAGTCAGGCCAGGCTCTGTGTGGCCAGAAGCCCTGGGCAGCCCCCCTTCGCTGCAGCTCACTCGGAAAATGAGGGGGGAACAGGCTGCACAGTTGGGGTGGAACCCTGAGCCCACCACTAGCCACCCCACCACCCGGCTTCCTGGAAGTGGAACAGGTCTTAGTAACAGGGCTGGTGGAAACTTTTATATTCTCTCATCAAACAGGAAAGAGAGGAATATTTACTGAGGGCCTTGGCTTGACACTAGCAGGATGCAGATCCAGCAGCGGGCATGTTTCAAACGACTGTCTTCTCAGTAGCCCAGTAAGCGACGGTTGAGAGAAAGAAAAATACCCAGGCTCGGATAGGTTAAGTGACGTGATTGTACCCTCGAGCGGCACTGGGGTTAAAGCGTGTCTCTGTCTGAACTCACAGCTCAGGGTATTTCACCAAAACCATACTAAGGCCTGGCCTTCCAGAAGAATGAGACATACAGTGGACTCATCTAGGAAAACGACTCTCTACTGAAATGCCTTTATCCAGTCCTAGAGAAACAGGATTTGGGGAAAGCTGTGGTCCGTCTTCCTGGAGAGAGCCCTTTAGGTCTGTCCTTCCATCCATCTGTTCACCCAGCTCAGGTGTTCTCACTGGGCCCACAGGAAAGCAGCAGACAGGTGAACACACACACACACACACACGCACACACGTCTCAGCTGGCTGGGCAGGTGGTCCTGAGGTGTGGAGGAGGAGGGCAGGGTGGGAGGCTGATATACGCTGGCTGTCAGGGACGTTCTCTGCGAGCAGGAGCCAGATGCACAGACGGACACCTGGAGAAGGAGTGCTGGCAAAGGGAGAGTGGGTACAGAGGCCCCAGGGACCAAGCAGAAGTGTGTAGTCCTTCCATCAGGTGAGACAGAAACCCCAGCAGAAGTGTGTAGTCCTTCCATCAGGTGAGACAGAAACCCCAGGGGACGTTGGGGAGAAAGAGAGAGAGAGAGAGAGAGAGAGAGAGAAACCAGACGGCTGACCTCGGCCTTGCGGGCTCACCGGGGCTTCAGGGAGCCGGCAGTGCGGGATGGGAGCTGAGCTGGTCAGTGGGCTTCCGCAGGGGACTGGGGAGGGGACAGAGCGGCGGCGGTGAAGGAAGGTGCAGTCAGACCCAGCGGTGTTCTGGAGGCTTCGCGAGTGCATCGCTGGTGTGGAAGGCACCCGGGGTGGAGCCTGAGCCACCGCGTGAACAGACTAGGGAGGGGGCCACCGGGGAGTCTGGGGTAAGCAGAATGTGATTTGGGCGTGGTGAGCCGCAGGGCCCCTTAGACACCCAGGGAGGTGTGTGAGGGGCTGAGGACAGGCATGCACACAGACGCATGTCCTGGCACACGCCTCGGAAACATCGCACTCATGAGAACTGGGTGCAAAGCCACGGGCCATGCGATACGCTGATACGGACTGTCCATGACAGGCAGATGGTGAGAGAGGAAGCAGATGGGTGGTCGCCGGGGGCCCCAGGAGGAGATGAGTAGTGACAACTACTGGGCACGGACTTTCGTGGTGGGGCCAGGAGACTGCTCCGAAACCAGATGTCAGTGCTGGCTGCATGGCTCTGTGAAGACACCAGAACCACTGAGGGGCAAACCCTGTGACACCTAAGCCACGTCTCTGCTTTAAGAAAGGAGCCGAGGGCGAGGATGGAAGCAGGGCTGCACTGCATGAGAATCTGGGCACAGGTCAGAGCCCAGGGGCCCCGCGATGCCTGGAGGTGGGGGATGAGGAGAGACAGTGTGACCCCAGGGAGAAACGTGTCCCAGGGGTCGAGTGGACAAGGTGTGAGGAGGATGATGTGATTGACGGTGACAATGTAGTGACAGGACGGGTGATGGGGCCAGGGACGCTAGCGGTGAGGGAGGGGAAGGAGGGGGCTCGAGAGAGCCTGGGAGAGGGAGGAGTGGGTGGAGAGCACTCACTGAAGTTGTGGCGGTAAAGGAGGAGGAGGGGGTCACAGGAGGCCGTGACACTGTGGGTGTCTACGTGACTGTGCCGTCAAGCGCGATCCTGGAGGGACGCGGGGATGGGAGATGCAGGGCAGCAAGGGGATGGTGCTGAGAGCAGGACAAGAGCCCGTCGCAGAGGGAGGGCCCTGGGGAGGTCCCAGGGAGAACGCCCACGGCCCACGCCCCTGGCCGCACTTTACACGTAGGCCCTGGCATGGCCCTTGTCTTGGGGTGGCCGCCCCCACTTTCCAAGCACCAGGTTGGATGCCCACTCAGCCGGGTTGCCTACCCCTCTGGCGAGTGCACTTCCGGAGTCTAAATGCCCAGGACACATCAGACCCACAGCTGGCATCGTGAGGGAGCCCTTGTCCCCAGGGGTTCTGTGCAGAGCAAGGGAAGGATGGACAGATCTGAGTCAGCCAGGCCCAGGGGATGAGTCCCCTCACCCAGGTGGGCTTTGGGTGTCGGATCCCGCCAATGGGTTCCAAGGACCTTGGGGGGAAGGAGATGCCAATGCCTGGCAGAAAGTGTGTGTGTTCTGGTCCCATGGCTGCATGCCTCCTCCGCCCCGAGCCCCCTGCCCCCATGAGACAATGCCCCTCCAGGGCTTCAGTCTTCTCTCCTGGCTCAGACTGAGCACCTGGCATATAGCGGGTCTTCAGCAACGCAAGTCATTGGTGGTCAGTCTCGGTGAGCAGATACTTGGGCTCCCCCAGAGGAATACCGAGCACCTCTCTGGGCTGCCCAGAACTGGGGGAGGGTCTCACCCCACGTCCATGCGCCCTGCCAGCCCTACCTGCCCCCAGCTGGTTCATCTGCCCTCCATCCTATTGCTCCTTGCTTACTGACCATGCTCAGAAGGGGTCTGGGTAGATGCTGGAGTTCTGGGAGCAGAAGGAGGGAGGACCAGGCAGAGCTAGGGAGAGTCCACAGTGGGTGGAGGCTCTGAAAGCTCAGCCCACCTCTGCAGGGTCCTGGCTGCCCCCCTGGAAGGACTTGTGCGAGTCTACGCCTTCCTGGACAGATGGTGCAAAGTTTTCATCTGATCCTTGACATACTCTGGGGCCCCGAGGGGTTAGCGGCCAGTGTCTTGAAGGATGGTTGGGCCCAGGCAGGAGGAGGAGAGGTGAGGGAAAGAGGCTCTGAGTTAAGAGGAGGAGACAGGAAAGGAAAATGAAGGCGGCTCAGAATCCCCATCAAGGACTGACAAGAGAAGGCAGATTCTGAAGTCCCTCGGGCAGGCTATGGAGCCGGGGTCCCGGTGCAGGGAGGGCAGGCCCCACGTGCTGAGTTAGGGGGGACTCTGGAGGCTGAAAGCAAGAGCAGCAGGCATGAGTGTGCGAGACCCGTGTTCTCTGAATGCAAGGCCCGCTCCACCCTGCCCGTGAGTTACACCTAAGACAGTCCTCCTCCCACAAGCGGGTTTGCACCCACAGGGCGAGAACAATCCACCCCAATCACACGCCCCTGGTACCCCTCCCATCAGGGACCTCGGTGGGGCCAGGAGTGGGAGACTCATTCTCCGGCATCCGATCCAGAGCTCGGAAACCGGCGGTGGCCCCTTTAAGGACGCAGAACTCTTTATCCCCAAAAGGGTTACAAGTACAAAAATAATCGTGGAGCAATTTTCATAGACACAACATCTAACACACAAAGCGGTTCAATAGCGGGATGTTTCGCTTTTTTCCCCTTTTTTACAAGGCCCCAAGGGGACCTGCCAAACCTCTTTGGCCCCAAACATCAAGGAACTGCCATGGAAAGGAGGAGGAGCTTCCCCGCCTTGTGGGGGCGGGGACTTGTCCCTGGGCAGGTGGCCTCTCAGCTCCGCCCCCACCTGGGAACAGAGGGGGCCAGAGTCCTAAGGCCCCAGCCCACCACCCTGGGACCTGTCCTCTGCCGTGCCCCGAGGCCCCAGCCCACCTCTGAGCCTCCATCCTTAGGGTGAGCCTGACTGTATGCTCATGAGCCCTCAAGGTGACAGACCGCTTTTCTGCAAATGCAAACTGTGGCCCCCATCTGCAGCCTTCCTTCAAAACACGGACACTGACCCCTGCACCAAGGTCTCTGATATCAGACAACCACTTACATCAGGGCTCTCAAGTTTACCATCCACTGGACTTCAGAGGGGTTGGGCCACTTCGGGGCACTTCCGATTCCTTCTCTGTGACATGCTAACCTGGCATTGCATGGGGACGCACACGCAAGCTAGTCCCTGAAAAGGCACTCAGCCCATGGCGTTTGCCCTTAGGGTCTCCAATTCCAAGCTCCCCGCCAGAGGAGACCACAGAGGGGTCTCAGGGCTGGGGTCTGCCTACACCGGCGTCCCCACCTGGCTCCTCCTGAGCACCTTCTTCAAGGGGAAAGCCAGGTCCACATCGCATCCCCTGTGAACGTCTGTTCTCCAGAGGGGATCGCTGGTCTGGGCGTCCACAAGCTCGCTGCTATAGCGTCATCACAGGTCCTGACTTCCTACTACGAATGTGTGCCCCCCGCACAGCTGAGCCCTGGCACAAGCCCACTGACAGTCCCAACACTGTACCTGCTGTTGCCCCCTCCTGAGGCTGCAAGGCCCACAGTGACGACCACGGCCCCTCCTGTCTCCAGGGCCTTCATACAACACCCGTCTCACTGCTCACAACAGCTGTGCCGGGGGGAAGGGCAAGTCCTCGGATCACAGGTGGCAAGCAGCCTCCGAGGGCTCCGGGAACACACCACCCGGCAACACCTGCCCCATCTGATCACAAAGCCCCACTTTCCTCGCTCCAGCCACGTGTTCCAAAGCAGGTGGTCAGTCAGTTCCATGCAGGGAGAAACACAAGGTGCCAGGAGACGAAGCCTGAGACAGAGAGATGGACCCAGGTGGGGGTTCGGGCAGGAGCACACAGGTGGGAGGGCAGGGAGAAGCTTCCCAATGCAGGAGACACGGGAGCCAAGGGCAGAGATGGGAAGGTGGTGGGAGCTGGCCGGGTCCACATTCCGAACAGAGGCAGGGACCCAGCAGACATGCCGGGGCTGCATCCAAGGAGAAGCACAGACAGCTGATGCCCACGTGGCGAGAAGCCAAGCCTGGCCAGTAGGCAGAGAAAGCAGAAAGGAGGCAGTGCTTTTCCGTGCTGACCCAGTGGACTGGCACCGGTTTCTAAGGAAAATATGAGCCACTGCTGGCAAGCGTCAAGGGAAATGGATATTTACGGACACGGCTGGTTAGCATCTAGAAGCTATAGTGTGTATGCAGGGCAATCTCGAAATAAGTAGCAAACAGCCTCGAGAAACAGACACAATGAGTGAGTGATTTCACTTCAAGGAGGTTATTGGTGTGTGTGCATTTGGATTATAACACGGAGAGACTGGAAACCGCCCATGGTCCAAAAATAGAGGGGACAGGCTACACAGATTAGGAAACATACATTACATAGGTTAGCATATGAAAGAACGCTATGCAGTCATGAAACATCATGTTGTAGACGTACATCTGCTACGGAAAGACAGTGACTGTGTACGTGAAGAAGGATAATTATACACTTTTATTCTTCCGTTACATCTCGTTTTTATAAAAGATGTACACAGTAACTAATCTAGACAATGACAAACCTCTTTGCTCATAGTCACCACTTCTGGATTATGGGATTGCTGCTAATACTTAACTTCTTTGTGAGCACCTGTATTACATGGACACCAGTGTATGTCATGTCTAAAGCTGGGGCTAAATTGTCAGATTCATTTACTGAAACGCTACCACCTGCAGCTCAGAATGTGACTGCACTTGGAGTGCTCAAAGTGTTAAGTCGTTCAATCGTGTCCGACTCTGTGCGACCCCATGGACTGTAGCCCACCAGGCTCCTCTGTCCATGGGATTCTCCAGGCGAGAGTACTCAAGTGGGTGGCCATTCCCTTCTCCAGGGGATCTTCGCAACCCAGGGGTTGAACCCAGTTTTCCTGCAATGCAGGCAGATTGTTTACCATCTGAGCCACTAGGGACGCCCACTAGGGAAGTATTTGGAGAGCTGGTCCTTAAAGAGGTAATTAAACTAAAAGGGGCTCCTTAGGGTGGGACCCAGTCCAGTGTGGCCAGTGGAAACAGATTAGCTGAAGCCACAGTGGGTGGATGAAGTCAGGGGCCCAGCTGGTCCTGGGGCTTTCTGGCATCCTTCCTCTGAGCCTCAGAGCCCACAGGCCCCGCCTGGGGCAGGATGTAACCGACTTCAGCGGATGCCCGGCAGTGATCCCTGTGTGCCCACTCTTTCAAAACAGGGACCTAACCGTACGCTTTCAAATAAAAAATGTACAAGGACAGAAGACTCTGCCCAGGCCACTGAGGACTGGAACTGTGCAGCTGCGAGGAACCCCGCTGACCACCTGCACCCACTTTCCCTGGGGGGAGGGGTGACTGGCTCAAAGCAAACCCTGCAGGAGCGGCAGCTGAGGAGGACACGTGTCTCCTGATTCGGACCCCAGCACAGCCGTGATGTGTGTGTGTGCACATGCCCCCCCCAACCGCCCCTGCAGAGCACCCACATCCGGGTCAGGTGTGTCCTGGGACACAGGTCCTGCAGCCCCCACGTCTGCTCAGAGCTTGGGCCCAGAGAACACGCCCCTGGCAGGAATCCAGACGGCAGCCCAGGTGGGAGGGGCAGGGAGACAACTCGGCGAACGGTGGCCGCGCCGTCGGTGGGAGCGTGATTATACTGCAGCCCGGCCTACAGGGATGGCAGGGGCGCCCGCTGCCTACACATGGCCAATGGCTATCGATCTGTCCTGCCAATCTCTGCAGCCTATATATAGCCCGCTTACAGAATCTCCTGGGATCCAAATGGAGAGTGACCGTGAATCAAGTCAAATGGCCCACGTGCGTATGCATGAGCACAGGTGGGCATGGCCAGGGCAGGTCTGCATGCACGGGGACAGGGAGGTCTGGCTCCTTCCACAGCACCAAGCTCCATGCCCACCTGGCAGGCAGTGTGGTAAAGTCGGTCATGCCAGACCAACGCCTGGCATACCCAGGTTTTCTTGCCTCTGTCTTTCCATGTGCTGGTGGCTTTAATATGTTTTTAACGAAAATCCAGAGTAAACATTAGTGCTAACTGGGATCATTAAAAATTACAGTATGTGAAGATAAAACCTTCCCCAGGGCAGCCAGAGGCCCTGGCTGCAACAGAGGAGCTCGTCCTGAGGCTCAATCGCCCCTTGGTGCAGGGCAGAGCAGCAGATGGAGGCAGCCCATAGTGGAAAATGAGGTCGGGTGGGTGAGGGGAGCGCCACCGCATAGGGGCCTCAGCGTTGACGGAACAGTGGCATCCGGCTTGCATGGCCCCCCGCCCCACGCTGCCCTCTCCACGCCCGGCCGTGCCAGCGTCCCCAGGTGCTCATCACACCCACTGGGCTGGATGCCCGCCCTCTCTGTGGGCCCGTGGCCATGCAGCCCTGCTGCCTGAAACCAACCGGCCAGTTACTGCATTCCTTCTTCCAATGACCCTTCACCAGCTCCTCCTACGTGTCAGGTGCCCTTCTAGAAAGAAGACAAACTTCTAGAAAGAAATAAAAGAGACAGGCAAACAAGGGCCTGCTTTCTCGAAGCCCGGGTTCTTGTGGGGAAGGCAGAAGCACCTGACTGGTGCACCCCACGTTGCTGAGGGCTGGGTCAAGGAAGGAAATGGGACGGGGGTGGGGAGAGATGAGGGCTGTGCTGGAAAGGTCGGGGGGGTGGGGTGGGCAGGTGCAGGGCGTGAGCAGAGCTTCCCAGGCTGGTGGACGGGCAAGCAAGGGCTCGCCTGGGCAGGCAGGACAGAGGAGGGGGAGAGGTGGCAGGGATGGCTGGGGGAGCTGGAGGGAGCTGAGGAGTGACTGGGGTTTCAGCAGAGGAGAGACAGCCTGAGACGTGGGTGCAGAGGGTCCCCCAGATGGCGTGAAGAGAGACAGTGGTGGTGACGTGGAGAGAGGCGAGGTGAAGGCCCTGGAAGGGGCCCAGGGGAAGCAGGATGCTGGTGGCCTGGACTGGGTGGGTGGGGGGCTGGGAAAGCAGCCAGCCTTGGGGCTGCGTGCACATACATATGCATGCACATGTACACACGTGTGTGCACAACGGGTGGCTCTCTCTGTCTGCACATGGCTCATCCAGCATGACCTTTGATGTCACCATCCAGCGGGCCACCACCTCCCCCTGGGGCCTTGCCCACCTCAGGACAGCACTGCGTCCTTCATGTCCCCACACCAGAAACAGGTGGTGAAGAGCTTCAGAACACTTACTGCAAGAACGGTGTCTTCTGTCAACCCCGGAGTGGCTCATTACTATTAATTATTGAGATGACGGTTCCCGCTCAGGGCTTGGTAACGGGGGGGGGGGGGTGGGGGGGTGGGTGGGGGTGGAATTCACCTGACTGACAAGTGAGGGACAGAGCTGGGAAGTGACCTCAGCTGCTCAAGTCCAACCCCCATCCCCTCCATCACCACTGCGCCCACTCTGGGGCCCAGGGAGCCACGGAGAACTTGCTGTTAACAACAGAGTCTGCTGGGCTCAAAGGAAATGACCCAATGGCACTGTGTGACATCAAGGTGATGCTGGTGAAGAAGTAGGCTGAAGGCTGTGATTTGGGGGCCAGCAGGGCCTTCGTGCCCAGCACACTCACAGCCAGAGTGGCCCAGAGACGCGCTGGCAGCCGCCGGCCTGGGGCTGAACTCCCGGGCTCTCCGTGCTCGGCATCCTATGCAGGGAGGGACCTGGGCGGAGGCGGCCCCAGTTCTCTAGGGGGGCTCACTCTGGCTCACTTTTCTAATAAAAGCAAGAGCCTAGAATATTGGTCTCTGGGGGCCGAGAACGGGGCTGCAATTATTCATTCGTTTTGTGCCTTCCTTTCCTGTAAACATTTCCCCTTTTCACAAGCTGATAGATTTGCTTTTCCCAGAAACTGAGCAGCGGGCCTTTGGCCCAGGCTGGGCACTGAGACTGGAAATGAGCAGCTGCTGTCAGGGGGCTAGGTCACACCCCAGAGGGAGCAGGCAGCGGGCATGGCTGGGCGTCACCCCGGGCTGGGAGGCCTGGCCTCGGCCAAGTGTGAGTATAGCGGGGTATCCCTGCCTTCATGTGGGGCCAGGTGAAGCCCTCAGTCAGGACCAAGCTCTCTGTCCTGCCCTCTATGGCTGTCTGTCCTTCTGGCCCTGGTGCCTGGACCCCCACGTGGGACCCACGTGGAACGTCCTCTCCATTTAGGTCATTGAATTTAAGTCTGCCACTTGGGTCCTGGTTTGATTCCAGGGTTGGGAAGATTCTCTGGAAAAGAGACAGGCTACCCACTCTAGTATTCTTGGGCTTCCCTGGTGGCTCAGCTGGTAAAGAATCCACCTGCAACGCGGGAGACCTGGGTTCGATCCTGGGTTGGGAAGATCCCATGGAGAAGGGAACAACTACTCCCTCCAGTATTCTGGCCTGGAGAATTCCATGGACTGTATACTCCATGGGGTCGCAAAGAGTCAGACACGACTGAGTGACTTTCACTTTCACTTTCTGGGGTCCACCCAAAGGCAGGTCCCTTCTTAACCCCTGCCTGCAACGGTGACTCGGGGACATGCACTTGACATGTGACCGCCTCATCCCTGTCCCTCAGGTCACCCCTAACCTACTGCCCTCCCCCTACCCTCCACCAGGCACTCTCAGAGGACCTGGGTGTTTGTTGGCCGCCAGCCTGGCCACTGCCTTACCAGGGATGAGAAGACCATGCTGGGCAGACCCGTCGGGACCACAGTTAGTTCAGGCAGCACTCAGGAACCGGGTGTACGTCCTTGGCTCTCAGGTGGTGTGTTCTCTACCCTACGAGGCTGCAAGCTTGTGGATGCCAGGCCTGGTGCTGCCAGATGACCACCCAGCGGCATGAGCAGAGCCTGCTCCCCGGGGCCAGCAGGGGAGCTCAACAGCCCACTGACATCACCCCATCTTTCACAACACAGCGTTGACCAGTCTGTCCCCTGTGGCCCAAGGAGGGGTGGGCTAATGGGAAAGGGTGGGTGGCACAGAGGTAAGGGTGGCAACATGCCCTGTTTGTAGAATAAGGACGCGTTAACAACTCATTCAGGAACCAGGACCTTAGTTACCGAATCAATCACCTGATCAGAGCGCTGGCCATGCAGCAGCCAGGCTCTTTGCCTGCATTTCCTCCCTGAGCCTGGCCTCCGGGGGGCTTCTGTCAGGTGGGCCTGCCCGCCCCATCAGTGGTCTGCGCGTGTGCACGCATGCACACGGGGAAAGGCACACATGTGTGTCACGGAAAGGCCTGTGTGGCGCGACCTTCAAGAATCTGGTGTAGAATATGCTCCCACGCCAACAGAAGTAATTAGAAATTTTACTTGAGAAACCACCATGAAGTTCCTTCAGGGAAACCAAAAATGATTTGGTTTTGGTTTTGACAATAAAACCAAAAGTCCGTCATGCCTTTGAATCCTTAGCAAATGATGATATAATTTTTTTTCTTAAACCACAGATCTGATCTGCCTTAAACTCTCTGCATCTCCTGCAGCGCCACCCCCCAAGCATGTACGAGACCCTTGCCTGGGGCGCCCCTGCCAGCCTTGTCTTGGAGCCCCAAATGCTCTGGTTCCCACGATGATCGTCTTTCAAAGTTCAGTTCCAGGACTACCTTTCTGGGAAGGGTCCTCTTTCTACCTCACGGTCAAAACCAGCACATGATCTATTCTCTGGATTCTGGTCTCAGTGCTCAGCGGTCGTTTTCTGATTATACACCTAGTACCCAGCCCACATGCTCCTTGGGGCTGTGCCGAGATGGCCTGGCACATGCCAGGCACTTAGTGAGTGTCAGATGGATGAATGACGGAAGGCTTTATTCATCTTAAGTTTCCCCAAGGGAGCTGTTACAAGTCCTTGGACCTGGGTCCCAAAAAGCCCCACAGGTGTGCCTGGTTTATTCCTGTGTTCTCCTCCTGGCCTTGCGGGGGCCAGGCAAGCATTTCCTGAATGAGTAAATGAACAAATGAATGACTTTCACCTTGACAATAACAGGTAAGTTAGTCATGCTGGCCATGAGACTGCTCGCAAACTAATGTGCACTTTGGTGAAACGAAACCACATGGAAACAACTAGGGTGAAAGAGACTTTCACTTCCAGCCAAGGAAAAACGGGGACAAATTGACACTCACCCCAGCATAGCACAACAGAACAGAAACTGGGCAGGAGACATGAAACCAGGGTTTTCAACACACTGGTCATTATGCAACAAGGTACAGTGAGCCCTGAGAGATGCAGTGAGCCCACGACTCCTCAGCTTCCTGCCTTGAGACGTTTCTGGACCACGACACAGGGAATGGGGAGCTTAGGGGGAGCCCAAAGGCTCTGTGAGTTGAGGGGCTGGTTCTGTGAGTCAGGGAGGTGAAGGCCACCAGAGCTTACAGGAGAGAACAGTGGAGAAAAGAGCAAGGACAAGAGAGGGAGACCTCAAAGACCCAGAGGGGCCCCTGAGGAGTCAGCAACACCCAACACACAGGCACGGCGGGGAAGGGCAGCCTGCAAGGGTCGCAGGGAGAAGCTGCCACTCACACAGACCCGGGGCAGAACCCGCTCCCACCAGCCAGACGAGAGAACATGGGAGAAGCTGCCGCTCACACAGACCCGGGACCGAACCCGCTCCCACCAGCCAGACGACAGAACATGGGAGAAACCGCTGCTCACACAGACCCGGGGCAGAACCTGCTCCCTCCAGCCAGACGAGAGACCATGGGAGAAGCTGCCGCTCACACAGACCCGGGGCAGAACCTGCTCCCACCAGCCAGACGAGAGATGGGAGAAGCCGCTGCTCACATAGACCCGGGGCAGAACCCGCTCCCACCAGACAGACGAGAGAACATGGGAGAAGCTGCCGCTCACACAGACCCGGGGCAGAACCAGCTCCCACCAGCCAGACGAGAAAACATCAGAATTCAGAAAGTGGTGGCCTAGCTGGAAAGCTCTTGGCTTTGCAGTGGGAAAGAATCGGCCCTAGACTAAAAGATGCTCTGGTCTTGCTTAAAAGATCTTGAAAGCAAAAACCAAAATGACACAACCTTTTCTAAGCAACAGAACTGTGTCCCAGAATCTCGAGCATATTTATATCCCGCACCCAACAAGGCAAAATTGATCGTGTCTGCCATCCAATGGAAGATTACTAAGCATTCAAAGAAACAGAAAAATATGACTCACGATGAGGAGGGAAAAAAAGCCAACAATAAAAGCAGGTCTAGAACTAACACCAGAATTAGCAAATGAGAACATTAAAGCAACTGTAATAATCTCAGGTATTCAAAAGACAAGCAATGACAGGGAAGGTACAAAAAAGACCCAAACTTCTATCAATGAAATGTACAATATTTGAGATAGAAATAAGTGGGATGGGGTTAATAGCAGACTACATTGCAGAAGGAAAAATAAGTGTACTTGAAGACACAGCAATACAAAAGACCCAAAATGAAATATGCAGATTAAAACCTTTACAAGAAGAATATCAGTAAGTTCTTAGAAAATTTCAAGTGGCCAGACCTACCGGCAGTTGGAGTTCCCTGAAGGACAGGAGCATGGAGAGACACAAAAAATAACTGAGAAATAAGGGCCATTTTTTCCCCAAAATTGATTAAAAAAACACAACTATAAACTCCAAGATCCAAGAAGCTAAACAAACCCCAAGCACAAGAAGTAAACTATACCAAGGCACACTACAATCAAACCCAGTCATAATGAAAATAATCCTTAAAGCAGTCAGAGGACAAATATCACACATGGAGGAACAAAGGTAAGAATGACAGTGGTTTCTCATCAGAAACATGTAAAAGAGGAGATGGTGTAAGTGCTGGACTGGGTTGGGTACAGAACCACTAACCAAGAATTTGAAACCAGGCTGAAAACAACTCTTCCAAAAAATAAGGCGAGATAAAGACTTTTTCAGAAATACAAAAGCAGAAAGAATTTAGCAGAAACAGACCTGCATTTTCAGAAAGGTGAAAATAAAGTCTTTCAGGTACAAATAAAATTACAACAGATGGAAACGCAGGTAAGAAGAAACAAAGGCACAGGAAATGGTGACTACATGGGTGAATATATAAGATTTTGTTCTTGTTGAAAACTCTATAAAATAATACAGATTTTTTTGTGGTTTATAATTTTCACACAAATAAGATGCATGATAACAGTGATACCACTCGGGAAGAAGAAGGTATAAACATCAAGTTTACAATGTCACTTTAAAGTTAAAGATGTATACTATACCTAAAACAGGCACTAACATAATATAGTTTAAAAAAAAAAAGTCATAGTTTTAGCCAAAAGGGAGATAAATTGTCTTTGTTCACAGATGACATGATTGTCTATGGAGAAAATACAAAAAGCTAACTAAAAAACCTCTTGGAACTAAGTGATTATAGCTAGGTTGGAGGATACGAGGGATAATAAATATACAAAATCAATCAGCTGGACTTCCCTGATGGTCCAGTGGCTAAGACTCCATGCTCCCAAGGCAGGGTTGCCCGAGTTCCATTCTTGGTCAGGGAACCAGATTCCACACGTGACAATTAAGAGGCTGCATGCTGCAGCTAGAGACCCCGCATGCCACAGCAAAGATGGAAGACCCTGCATGCCGCAACTAGGACCCGGTGTGGCCAAACACATCAACTACATAATGAGTATTTTTTTTTAAAGTTGGTTAGCACCCTGCAAAATGAAAGACATAGGTAAAAATCTAACAAAATATGTTTAAGATCTATGCGAGGAAATCAAGAAAACTCTGATGAAAGTAATCAAAGAAATAATTAAAATGCAGAAAGAGATATCCATGCTTGTGAACAGACTCAATACTGTCAAGATGTCAGTTTTTTCTCAATCTGATTTATAGAGTCACTGAAATCAAAATCAAAACCCTAAAAGGTAACTTCATGGACACTGGCAAACAGTTTCTAAAGTTCACATGGAGTGGCAAAAACAAACCAACCAACCCAAAAACCAAAGCAGCCAACATTATACTGAAAGAAAACAGCAAAGGTGAAGAACTGACACTACCTGGCTTCAAGACTTACTAAAAGGTACAGTAATTAAGATAGTGTAGTATTGGTAAAAGAACAGGCAAATAGATCAATGGAACAGAAAAGAGCCCAGAGATAGATCCAGGTAAATACAATCCACCAACCTTTGACAAAGGAACAAAAGTGATACACAATGGAAAAATGACAATGTTTTCAACAAATGGTGCTGGAATGACAGGACATCTGCATGCCAAAAAAATTAAAAATGCATCTAGACCTTATACTCATCACAGAAATTAGATTAAAATGGGTCATGTAAATGTAAAGTGCAAAAGTATACAATTTCTGGAAGATAACCTAAGAGAAAAGTCTACATGACCTTGGTATAGTGATGAATTTTAAAATACATCAAAGGCACTATCCATAAAATAAAGAATTGGTAAGGTGGAAAGCATTAAAATTAAAAACTCCTCTCTGCAAAAGACACCGTCAATGGAATAAGAAGACAAGCCTGGGAGGAAATATTTGCAAAACACATGTCTGGTAGAAGACTTATCTAAAACATACAAAGAACACTTAAAGCTCAATAACAAGAAAACAACTCAAAAAATATGCTGAAGACATGAACAGACACCTCACCAAAAAAAGATAACTTATGGCAAACAAGCATTTTATAAAGAGATGCTTAACATCATATGTAATTAGGGAACTGCAGTTTAAAACAAGATACAACTACACACCTGTATTCTAAACACCCAAATTCTAAAGCACTGACAACACCAAATGATGTTAGTAAGGAGCAACTGGAACTCCCACTCATTGCTGATGGGAGTGCAAAGGGCACAATCATTTGCAAAGACAGTTTGGGGATTTCTTACAAAACCAAACTTTTACCATATGATCCAATAATCATGCCCTTTGCTATTTACCCAGATCATCCGAAAACTTATGTCCAAAGAAAACCTGCATATGGATGCTTTATTCACTAATGCCAAAACTTGGAAGTAACCAATACATGAACCATGAACTTTCAGATGTTAAAGCTGGTTTTAGAAAAGGCAGAGGAACCAGAGATCAAATTGCCAACATCCACTGGATCATCGAAAAAGCAAGAGAGTTCCAGAAAAACATCTATTTCTGCTTTATTGACTATGCCAAAGCTTTTGACTGTGTGGATCACAATAAACTGTGGAAAATGCTGAAAGAGATGGGAATACCAGACCACCTGACCTGCCTCTTGAGAAACCTGTATGCAGGTCAGGAAGCAACAGTTAGAACTGGACATGGAACAACAGACTGGTTCCAAATAGGAAAAGGAGGCCGTCAAGGCTGTATACTGTCACTCTGCTTATTTAACTTATATGCAGAGTACATCATGAGAAACGCTGGGCTGGAGGAAGCACAAGCTGGAATCAAGATTGCCAGGAGAAATATCAATAACCTCAGATATGCAGATGACACCACCCTTATGGCAGAAAGTGAAGAGGAACTGAAGAGCTTCTTGATGAAAGTGAAAGAGGAGAGTGAAAAAGTTGGCTTAAAGCTCAACATTCAGAAAACTAAGATCATGGCATCCAGTTCCATCACTTCATGGCAGATAGATGGGGAAACAGTGGAAACAGTGTCAGACTTTATTTTGGGGGGCTCCAAAATCACTGCAGATGGTGACTACAGCCATGAAATTAAAAGACGCTTACTCCTTGGAAGGAAAGTTATGAGTAACCTAGACAGCATATTAAAAAGCAGAGACATTACTTTGCCAAAGGTCCGTGTAGTCAAGGCTATGGTTTTTCCAGTAGTCATGTATTGATGTGCGAGTTGGACTATAAAGAAAGCTGAGCACCAAAGAAATGATGCTTTTGAACTGTGGTGTTGGAGAAGACTCTTGCGAGTCCCTTGGACTGCAAGGAGATCCAACCAGTCCATCCTAAAGGAGATCAGTCCTGAGTGTTCATTGGAAGGACTGATGTTGAAGCTGAAACTCCAATACTTTGGCCACCTGATGCGAAGAGCTGACTCATTTGAAAAGACCCAGATGCTGGGAAAGATTGAGGGCAGGAGGAGAAGGGATGACAGAGGATGAGACGGTTGGATGGCATCACCAACTCAATGGACATGAGTTTGGGTAAACTCTGGGAGCTGCTGATGGACAGGGAGGCCTGGCGTGCTGCGGTTCATGGGGTCGCAAAGAGTCGGACATGACTGAGCGACTGAACTGAACTGGAAGTAACCAAGATGCCCTTTAGTGAGTGAATGGATAAATACATACTGTGGTACATCCAGACAATGGAATATTATTCAAAACTAAAAAAGAAAAAAAAAATGAGCTGTCATGCCATGAAAAGACATGGGGGAATTTTAAATGAATATTACTAAGTGAAAGAAGCCAATCTGAAAATGTTACATACTGTATGATTCCAACTATATGACATTTTGGAAAAGGCAGAACTGTGGAGACAGTAAAAAGATCAGTGGTTGTCAGGGATCTTGGGGGAGATGAAGAGGTGGAGCACTGAAGATTTTTAGGGCACGAAAATTATTCTGCATACTTTTAACGGTGCACATATGTCGTTATATTAATACATTTGTCAAAATCCATAGAAGGAACCACACCAAAAATGAATCCTAACGTAAACTGTAGATTCTGGGTAATACTCAAGAAGGTAGGCTCACTGATGGTGAAGCTACATGTCCCACCCTGGCGCGGATACTGACAATGGGGCGGCGGAGGGGTAGCAGGTGAACAGGAACTCTCTGTACTTTCCACTCAAGGCTGCTGTGAACCTAGAACTATTGCAAAGAATAAAGCCTATTTTTAAAAATGGAATCATAAAAATACTTAACAAGTCCAAATAAGAAGGCAGTAAAATAGGAAAATGGAACAAAGAACAGCTGGAACAGACAGAAGAGAGAATATCATAGACTTAAAGATAAACTTAATAATCACATCAAATGTTAACATTAAATGGACCCAAATGAAAGGCAGACATCATCAGGATAAAAGCAAAATAAAACTAAACTAAACAAGATCTCACCATATGTTACTAAAAAGAAATGCACTTTATAAAGAAACAGGTTAAAATTGTAAGTATGGGAAAAGGTGTATCAGGCAATCACTAATGCAAAAGTGACTGGAATGGCTGTATTAACATCAGTGCAAGTGATATGAAGTTTTGAATGTTATTTCATAATGATAAAGAGATCAGTTCATCAAAATGCCCTAAGAATCCTAAATGTCTATATATATAGTAACAGAGGTTCAAAATGTATAAAGCTAAATCTGATAGAGCAACCAACAGAAACAAGAAAATACACAGTTTTAAGGTGTATATTTCTTATTCTCAATAATTGATAACAAGTAAACAGAAAATCAGTCAGGACATAAAAGACTTGAACAATACTGTCAAACAACTTCACCTAGTTAACATTTTTAGAGCTCACTACCCAAACAGAACACACATTACTTTCAAGTGCACATGAAACATTCATCAATATAGACCATATTCTCAACTGTAAGTTTAAGAAGATTGTCATACAAAGTATATTCTCTGACAACAATGGTATTATATTAGCATTTAATAACAGAAAGAGATCTGGAAAATCCCCAAATATTTAGAAACTAGGCAATATACTTCCAAATAACCCTCTGGTCAGAAAAGAAGTTAAATGGGAAATTAGAAATTATTTTGAGCTGACTGAAAATGAAAATTTATCGAGATTTGTGAGATGCCAATAAAGTAATGCTTACTGGGGAATTTATGGCACTAAATACCTATTAGAGGAAAGTGAAAATCTCAAATTTATGATTTCAGCTTCTACACTAAGCAATTAGAAACAGAAGAACAGATTAAATCCAATGTTTAAAAAAAGGAAGGAAATAAACAGCAAAGTGGAAATCAATGAAATGGAAAACAGAAAATCAATAGAGAAAATCGATGAAACCAAAAGCCGGTTCTTTGGGAAGCTCAGTAGAATTAGCAAACCTTCAGCCACCCTGATTGGGAAAAACGAGAGAGGATGCAAGTGATTGGTGTCAGGAATGAGAGGGGTGATGTTAAGAACAACAAACATCTCCCATGGGACCCAAAGACTCCAGTCCGAGAGCGTGATGCCAAAGAAATGAACGTGTAAGTCTGTACAAGACTGTTACAGGAATGGCCATGGCTGCTTTTTAACGGCCCCAAGCTGGAAGCGAGCCAAGAGTCTTATGGAGGGAGCGGGTGAGAGGTACAAGGTGGGCGCCTCTGATGGGGTGCCCCCTGGCAATGGGAAGGGGCAGACTGCTGAGATGCACAACAGGAAGGAATCTCAAAACGGTCATTCCAAATCAAAGAGGCCGGTCACAGGAGAGTACACAGTGCAAGAATCCACTGATACGCAACTAACCTACACTGACGGAAAGCCGGTCGGTGATGGGAGTGGGGCGGCGCTGGGGGGCCAGAAAGGAGGTGCTACCACAGGGCAAGAGGAAGCTCAGGTGGAGAAGGCTTTACCAGGGGATGCCTACGTGCGTGCTCAGTCGCTTAGTCGTGTCCCACTCTTTGCGACCCCATGGACTGTAGCCCGCCAGGCTCCTCTGTCTATGGGATTCTACAGGCAAGAATACCGGAGTGGGGTGCCGTGCCCCCCTCCAGGGGATCTTCCCAACCCAGGAATCAAACCTGTGTCTCCTGTGTCTCCGTTGGCAGGCAGGTTCTTTACCACTGGGTCACCTGGGAAGCCCTTCACCAGGGTATACATTCGTCCAAACGTATCAGATCGTACCCTTTGGATATGTTTAGTATACTGTGTGTCAACCAGACCTCCAACAAAGCTGCTAAACCTCCGGAAACTGAGTCAGCCGGGGCGCGAGGGGCTCACTTTATTACCAGGAAGGCCAGGCCTCTTCCATGAACAACACCCAAGTGACAGATGAGGAGTACAGCCTCTGCCTGGGGGAACGTCTAGTCACCGCTTAATTTATTTATTTATACCGCTTAATTTAAACTGGAGGAGGAAAACTCCGGTTCAGGGTGAGTGAGCTGCTTCATGTCTGTGCCACGGCCCAAGCAGATGGGGGGGAGGGGCGGGGGCCGGCACTGGCTGGCCCTCCAGGCCCGCTGCAGACAGGAGCATCCTTGCTCTCATCACAGCTCAGAAGGACGGCTGCTGGGCCCGCTCTGAGGATGAGGACCTCGGTTCCGAGCTGACTTCTGCCCGGGCGGTCTCACTGTCAACCCCTAAAACAGGAAGGGGCCTTGCTGGAAACTTCAACATAAATGAGCAAGTCAAAGACAGTGATATATGTTCAAGTCTTTTTCTAAATCTTTATCAGTTGTGTTTAGTCGCTAAGGTGTGTCCAACTCTTTGCGACCCCATGGACTACAGAACTTCAGGCTTCCCTGTCCTTCACCATCTCTCAGAGTTTGTTCAAACTCATGTCCATGGAGTCAGTGATGCTATCTAACCATCCTCTGATGCCCTCTTCTCCTTTTGCCTTCAGTCTTCACCAGCGTCAGGGTTTTTTTTTCCTAATATTAAAACCTTTATCAGGTTAATATTTTAAAAACTAGTGACTGCTTAATGTCCACTTTATTTTTCAAATCAAGCCATTGGTATTTCAAGCCCTGGGCCAAATGTCCCTGCCCACTGGCACCTGGGCCAGCTTCTGCCCAGGGGCCAATGTGTATCAGCCAGGCCCCATGGGAAAGCTGCTCCAAGGTGTGACTTGGAGTGACCTGTGACTGCGTGGCTGGGCCTCAGGTTGCCTGGTAACAGGGTTGGGGGGGTGACGTGCTGCCTCGTTTCAGGGCAACCGTCAGCACCTTAGTCGGGAGCAGAAGAGCGCTGGCAGGCACAGAGGGCTGCTGGGAAGTGAAAGGGGAGACCACCTGCAGTGGGCACTCACCCCACCCCCGCTAGGTGCCCCTTTGCTGCCAACCCATCCCCAGGAACAACACGGGGTGCCGGGCTCGAAGCCAGGCGGTCCTGTCCCAGCCGGCCCTGGCCCTCCCGGCTGGGTGACCCTGACAAGCTGCCCCCGTCCCTGATGGGGTCTCTGCTGGGTCCCGCTGTGATGTCGGCTGCCCCTCACTCCCCATCTCAGATGTAAGCGCTCCTCGCAGAGCCTGGCGTGCAAAGGACCCTCCAGACGCCCTTCCTGCGCGGCCTGCACCCCAAGGGGCCACCATGTATGCTGCAGGAGGGTGGGGTGGGGGGGTTAATTTGAAATTTTAACTTGCTTTCCTTTTCCCACAGGGAAGAGATGTGGGAACAGGTTTCTAAAAATAGCCTGGCCTGTCAGAACTGTTAACCGTCAGGCCGGGCGGAGATGCCAGCCGCCGGGGAGGGCGCAGCCAGGAGTCACGGCCCAGGCCTCCTGCTCCCAGCACCTGCTGGGCTCCCTGGTCGGCGGGCAGCACCACCCCCCAGCAGAGACCCGTACTCGGGGGAGGCCGGGGACCCCCTGGGGCACTTCCCAACAGCCACCCCCATGGGGGAATGCCCAGGACCACCCACCGTGTCACACACTGCCCCCCAGGGCTGCCTGCTCCAGGGGTGCAGGCTTTATACTCTCCCACTCCCCCCCACACAGACCTACAAGGACCCCGCCCTCATGGGAGCAGACTGAGGCTCGGAGAGGCTGGGGCAGGTCGGAACCCAGCTAGATGAGTGACCGAAATCCCAGCCCATCTGTGAGGTCTGTGGTCACGGGTGCTGATGCCTCCATGTACCGGGGTCCCTGGAGTTTGTGGAAATAGGTTCTCTCTCTGCCCCCCACAAAGGCCCCGGGGTGGCCGTCCACGCACAGGGGTGATGGCTGCAGACACCTCGGCCTGGGCCTGGGCTCCGTCTGCTCCCCACCTTCCTTTTCAGGGAAAGAACAGACCCAGCAGAGAGTGGGTGGGAAGAGACGGCAGGAAACCAGGGCAGCGTCACACCACGGGCCCTAGGGTCCACGGCCTCGCCCAGCACACGGTCGGCCCACCACCGGTCTGAGCAGACGACCCTGCAAATCACAGCCAGGATGCCTGCTTTCCAGCTGTGCCAACCCCAGGGCTCTCAAGGGACACCACCAGACCCGGGGGCCCCTCTGCCGACAGTCTCCGGGTCAGACCAGAGGGTTTGGAAGAAAAGTCCAAATGAAGGGGGGCCTTGTTTTAAAAGAGCCGAAGCACATACACTCAACTCTCTCTGACATGAGAAACTTGCTGTACGCTAAGATGCAAATACCTCCTGGGAGTTAAGAGGACAGTGCAGCGAAGATCATCGGCACAGACATTAATCCAAATGTCATAAGATGATAAAAAAAAAAAAATGTGCCAGAGACATGAGGCCTGCAGCTCCTGCCGGGGCAAGTACAATGCATTCAGCACTATTCGCCACAGCTCCACGCCCTCCCCTCCAGGTGGGCGCCTGCTGGGCGGACCCACAGCTGGAGAACACAGAGGCAGGGCAGGACGCAGGTGCGCTGTGCCACCCCCCGGAGCTGCACTCATCTGGGCGAGGTCACAGGCCCACTGCCAGCCCCCCAGGCTGTCTGGGAGCCCCTTGGAGGTGGACAGGCTGTGCAGGCGGTCTGGTCCACGGGCTGCACCTGCCCTGCCCTCAGGCATCTCTTCTGACTTGGCCTCCTTCACCCCGGGCTGCTTGAAGTTCAGCCCAGCTCAGCCACACTTCAGAACGGGAGGGGCTGTGTGTCTCGCTGCGGACTTCCTAGAGGCCCTGATCTGTGTGTCCATCATCTCGTGTGACCTGGAAGCACGTCTGAGTGATCAGTATCTTCCTGTCCAGCCTTGGTGGCTGGAGATGGAGGTGGTGGGGTGGCGGGGTGGTGAGTCAAAACAATGCCAAAGCTCACCCGGCCAGTGGCGGGGGGGGGGGGGGCAGTGCTGGGGCTCATCGCCCTGGACACCCACACCTCCCACTGTCCCCCATCCATGTGGCCTTCCACTCTGGCCAGATGCAGCATGTGCTCCTGGCTACCAGATCCCTGGGGTCCTGGGCTGGGATAAAAGGTAAGCACACCTTTGACCCTGAACCAGAGGGAGGCAGGCGGTGGTAGGTGGCAGAGGTTAGCAAAACCAAGGGAGAGAGAACTGTGTTAATGCGGGAGGATGGAAAGGGAGCCTCATTGAGTGAGCTCTCATCCATTTTATTAACAGGCCTCGGCTGGAGCACTGACATCGCTAATCTCATTAAGGAGGGCCTCTCCTGCTTCCTCCCCTCCGCCCCGCCAGGCCGTGGCTCATCTTTCTCAGTAATGGGGTTACTTGGGGCCTGGCCGGGCTGGGGAACATTACGACGTGTGGCTGCTGAACTGGGACAGCAGGTGTTTGTCCATGCATCTGCGGAAAACGCTCGCAGCACCATCTCTGCATCAGGACACACACAGGCAAGGACACCGGGAAATTGAATCTCATTACTAATTAATGGCTTTAATGCCTGTGATCAGGCCTCAAACACACTCTACTTTCCCAAAGATAAGGTTAGCCCTGTTTGAACTGGGAGCCCAAGTGCTCTGCGAACGCTGATGCCAGAGAGCTCGGCTCCGCTAATCAAATTCAGACGTTCCGAATCGACCGTCCAGATTTTCAAAACTGTGACCGGAGAACAAATGACACTGGGAGTCCGGCTTTGTTCTCCAGCGAGAGGTGCCACGTGGTGGGGGGTGGAGGGAATGAAGATGCAGGAGTGGGGGGCGCAGGCCCGGGAGCCCACACTTGCTGCAGGGTGCAGGGAGCAGTCTCCACCCTGGGACTTGGCGCTGGGAGCACAAAGCAAGGGTTTCGGACGAGGGGTGACTCTGCCCTCCCCCCTACCCCAGGACCTGTGACGAGGTTTGGAGACAGTCTGGTCGTCACACCTGGGGGAGGGGCGCCAGCATCCAGTGGGCAGTGGTGGGATGACCAACAGACCACACGGCCCCGCACGTCCGCAGCACCCGGGGGACAATGCTCACCGCCAGGCATGGACAGGTGCTTGGAGGGGGGCAACCTTACGCCCTGCGAGAAGGGGTCTCAAACCACCCCGTCAGTCCACCACTGGCCAGCCACAGGTGCTCTGCAGCCTGTGTGTCCACACGTACACACACTCCCACACACCCCATACACACACACACCCCACACACACACCCCATACACACATAGGCCCCCCTGCAGCCTGCGTGCACACACACATACACACACACACACACACATATGCACACACACCCTCACACACATACAGGAACCCATGAAGCCTGTTGGTAGGAATCTGGACTTGGGGCTTGAGAGGCAGCTGGGGCCGGGCCACAGGGCCCCACTTCTGTGAAAGCAACTCCTCCGGCCCCTGGAGGAGCCAGTGCTCAGCAGGTCAGCGCCCCCTCAGCTGGCACTGGGCTCGGCGGGTCCGGGTCTGGGCACCCACCTCCCGCATCATGGCGCCCTGTGGAGCTGATGTCCAGGCCTGGGCCTGCGCCACCTCTGGGGCAAAGCGACACTGCTTGGTTGGACTTTAAATCCTGTTTGTCCAGCACTGACAGGTGAACAGAACCATCATTCACAGGAAAGCAGAGTGACAAAGGGCTTCCTCGAGCTGTCGTGAGTCAGGGGGACCAGAGCTGGCTGCCGGCAGAGCAGTCTCAGAGCCAAGGGCCAGGCTTTCTGGCCGAGTGACTCACTGGGTCTGGCTGTGAAGGGAGCTGCTCACCCAGTTGGGGCCAAGGCAGCCAGGTGCAGTGGAGCCACATTTAAAACCAGCCTGGGCCACTTACTAGGCGGTGTGCCCTGGGAGAGACGCTTAACTTCTCTGAGCCTCCGTTTCCTCCCCTCTTAAATGGGACATGATCCCCACCTCCTCGGGAAGTGGGGTGATGGCTCTGGGGGCTCCATAGAGAGGAGCCCTCTCATGGAGGGTGACATGCTTGGTCCAGAGCTGGTTCCACGTCAGAGGAGCTTTCGAAAGGCAACTCTGACTCTGCTCCATCCCTACCACATCCATTGAGGGGTGCTCCTCTCTGCAGAGCACCCCACACCCAGCAGTGGGGGGCCTGGCTTCTGCCCAGCCAGCCCCCTCTGCTGCCAAGCCTGTCGTTCTATGGCTGCTCCCAGTGGAGGGTCTGCTTGTTTAGGGAGGCAGCAGCCAAGGGGAGGGGTCATGAGCTCCGGAGCCATGGAGATCGGGAGCCCACCCTCTGGAGGTGTGCCCAGGAGCTCACAGACTGGTCTGGGACCCCATCCTGCCCCGCTGGCACTGGGTACTGTCCACAGCCCATGCTGCCCTCCTTACCAGCCCTAGCAGGCACCACACGACTGCCGTGGGGTTCTCGCTGTCCAGGAAGGCTCCGAACTATCGCATGACTCAGGAGGGCTGCCCAAGGCGGCTGTCAGACAGGCGTCTGGGAGAAGAGGGGACCCAGGCCAAGCAGTGACTCTGGCCACCTGGGGGGGCGGCGGCGGGCAGCATCCCAAACACAGCTCTTCACACCAGGCGCCCCTGGGGGACAAGCTCTGGGAACCCAGGTGTGAACCCTGCCTGGCGATCGTGCACCCCCGGGAGCAGGACAGTGACCGGGCCATCCTCTCCAGCCCTGTTCCTGGCCCGTGGCCCACAGACCGCGCTCGCCCTGTTGTTTCTGTTGGGTGCACTGCCGCACAGCAGAGGACATGCTCGTGCAGCAGCAACTGCTGGGACTTCATTGCACGTTAAAGCTGCTCGTGTGACGACTGCCGTGTCTGTCATTGAGAAGACCTGAGAGCAGGCCCATGGCCAAGAAAGCCCATCGTTCCTTTCCTAAGGCTGGGGAAGGATAGTCAGGGAGTGAAAAGACAGGAACCAGGGTTTGTGCAGGTCCTACTGTGTGCTGGGCATGTCTTGATCCTAACTCCCTTAGGACTCTCAGAGCCCTGGGAAGAAAGAATGTGCTGGGTTCTTGGGGAGATATCTGATCCTCTAGGGACAGGCACTGGAGAGGATTCTTTGCTCCGTGTTGGACTCTTTATACCCGGGACTCAGGGTCTGGCCCAGGTCCCCAGAGGCCATGGTGAAAGAGGGACGGGCCCAGCTGTCCTGCTCCAGCACAGAGCCCACTCTGCTTTGCCGTGCCTGCATCGTGCACAGGACCCATCCGCCCAACACCTCTGGAGGAAGAAAGGCCACCGCTGGTGAGCTGGAAGAGCCAGGTGCCACCCTGCACTGGCAGGGCCCTCTCCGCAGGCGCTTCAGTGAGACACCTGGGCACAGAGATCTCAGAGCACTACCTGGAAGATGGGGGAGGTGGCCAGACAACCCCCAGGGACCTTTCCAGCCTGAGCAGCCTGAGCTTCCATGATTCAGACACAGCTCTCCCCTGGGGCTCACATGGCTTAATTGCCAGGCAGTGCAGCTGATGGGATCTGTAATCAACGCCGGGTAGGAGTACGGTGGGGGGTGGGGGGGGGTGGAAGAGGTGAAGTCATCAGCAAGTGGACACTTTGATGAGCACTTACAGCCACCAGTTAGCATCTGAAAGCATCCTTTCAATTATCTGACAAAGAGCCCACGGCTAACCTGAATACCAGAGTACACAGCTGGAGTGTCGGGAAGCCATCAGGGTCACGATTCAAGACGGGCTTGGGAGATGTGAGAGGTGGGAGGCAGAGCTTTGGAATTGAAAACCACCCAAGCACAAACCAATTACCAGCCTGAGACCCCCCTCTGCTGAACAGCAGTGGCAGGGGACAGGGATCCCAGCGTGTGATGCTCGGGGTCACCAGCTGTGGTGAACAGTCACTAAGCAAAGCCAATGCAGGAGAAAGCGGAGGGGCTCCGCCGGCATCAGTAAGAGCCTGATTCTCAGCAGAGCAGAGATGGAGGGGGAGGAAGCCTGCTCAGGACACTCCCTCTCTTTCCTGCGTGCTTGCAGTGATATTCACAAAGTCAGTCTGTGAGCAGAGCCCTGGGCTTCTCCAGGAGCTCAGAGCCCAGCTCTGCCCTGGGGGGTGGGGGATGCACACAGGTCACTCAGCAGTGCTGCGGCTCAGGGAGAGGAGTCCACCTCAGTCACCTGGGAGGTCTGTTCCAGCCCCAGGGCCCTGATTCTGGGGTGCGTGCTCAGGAGCTAGGTGACGCAGTCACTCCCCACACTGTCCCCCACCCCCACCTCCCAGCCAGGTAACACTCATCTACTTCTGTCTCTATAGATTGGCCTGTTCTAGACATCTCATATGAAAGGAATCAGCCAGTAGGTTAGCTTGTGTGTCTGGCTTCTTTCATTGGGCACAATGTTCTCAAGGTTCACCCGTGTGGCCTCATGGATCAGGACCCCCATTCCTTTTCATGGCCAAGTAATATTCCAATGTGGATGATTCACATTTATCTGTTCATCAGTTGACAGATGCTTGTGCTGTCTCCACTGCTTGGCTGCTATGAAGATGCTGCCATGAACATTTGTGTACAAGTTTTTGTGTGAACAAGTTTTCAATTCTCTTGGGTATATATGCATCTTAGAGTGGAACTGCTGGGTCATATAGGAAGCTTATGTTTAACTTTCTAAAGCAGCTGCACCATTTTACATTCATACTAGCAGTGTATGTGGTTCCAGTTCCCCACATGATCCTAGCGGGTGACAAGTGGCCTCATATTGTGATTGGGACTTGCATTTGATGAAGTGCAAGTTATCTTTTTGTCGTTGTACAATAACAATGGTATCATATCCAGGGAAAGGGTGCCAAGTCCAAGGCCATGAAGACTTATCTCTATGTTTTCTTCTAAGTGCTTTATAGTTTTAGCTTTTCTTTTTAGGTATTTGATTCATTTGGACTTAATTTTGACATATGGTGTAAAGAAGGGGTACAGCTTCATTATTTTGCATATGGATATCCAGTTGTCTCAGCAATTTGTTGAAAACATAGCAGACTCTTGAATAACGTGGGTTTGACTTGAACGTGTCCACTTACATGTAGATTTTCTTTAATAAATAGGTATGACTTCATAGTAAGTTTGAAATTAGGAAGTGTGAGTCGTCCAACTTTATTTGTTTTTTTTTCCAGTATTATTTTGGGTATTCTGGGTCCCTTGAATTTGTATTCTAGGCTCAGCTTGCCAATTTCTGCCAAGAGACCAGCTGGAATTTTGATAAGGATTGTATTGAATCTGCAGATCAATTTGGGGAAGATAGATCTTAACAAAATTAAGTCTTCTGATCCACGAACAAAAGATTTCTAATTAGTTAGGTTTTTAAACATTTTAATTTCTTTCAAGGATATTTTGTAATTTTCAGCATATACACTTCTTAGGTTTATTCTTTTGTGCTGCCAGTGTAGACGGAGTTGTGCTCTTAACTTTATTTGTGTTCATTGCTAGTGTATAGAAATATAATTGATATACCAATCTTGCATGGAAACAGAGACATTTAATTAGACCTAGGATTTAGAAATATGACCTTATCATCCTAAAGAGAAGCTTCTGAAGATACAAGGGCTGGGCAGGGGTACAGCAGCTAAGCTGGGAGAAGATGAGAGCCGGAACGATAGCGATAGATGCTTCTGATTGCTTCTGTGTATGCCTTCTTCAAGGAGGGGGTGGTGGGGAGGCATGGAGGGTGCTACCCAAGGTGTGGCTACATCAGGATCTGTGCTTTGCAGGGATTGGCTCTGGATACAAGGGTATAATTGACTCCGATCCACTAGAGACTGTGAGCCACTGCTCCAAATGGTTATCTTCTAAAACTCTGGATCTTGGCCATCACTTCAATAAGCCAGTATGGGAACACACAATGGGATCCAAGCAATACTGCTTGGAAGAGGTTCCTGGGCTGCTTTAACAAATTACCGCAAACTGAGTGGCTTAAACCCACAGCCATCTATTCTCTTACCGCTCAGGAGCCAGAAGTCTGAAATCAGCATTGCTGGGCTGAACCGAGGTTCTGGCAGAGGCGCACTCCCGTCAGAGCCCTGGGAGACTCTGTTCCTTGTTCTTCCAGCCGTTGCTGGCTGCCAACTTTCCCTGGCTTGTAGCTGCATTGCTCCAACCTCTGCCTCTGGGGTCACACGGCCTTCTGTGTGTCGTACCTTCTTCGGCCTCCCTCTTATAACAACACACTGCTGCATTTAGGTCCCGTGAGTATTATCTGGGAGGGGCTTCCCAGGTAGTGCTAGTGGTAAAGAACCTGCCTGCCAATGCAGGAGACTCAGGAGATGCAGGTTCAATCCCTGGGTCGGGAAGATCCCTTGGAGGAGGACACAGCAACCCATTCCAGTATTCTTGCCTGGAGAATCCTATGGACAGAGGAGGCTGGCGGGCTATAGTCCATAGGGTTGCAAAGAGTTGGACACAACTAAAGCAACTTAGCATGCATGCATGCATGTTATCTGGGATAACCTCAAGTCCCTTAACTCACACCTACAAAGACCCCTTTTGACCACATACAGTCACAGTCACAAGTTCCCGGAAAGGAAGGCTTGGATCTCCTTTGGAGAGACTTAGTATTTTTTTTTTTTTTTTGGCTGCACTCCATGGCTTGCAGGATCTTAGTTCCCTGACCAGGAGTTGAACCTAGGCCCCAGCAGCGAGAGCACAGAGTCCCAGCCACAGAATCACCAGGAAATTCCCTGGAGAGCTACTTCTTAGCCTGTCCCAGCTCTGCATGCAGACAAGTATAATCCCCATAACCACATGCATCAAGCACTAAGCCACAACCTGCCGGAACCACCCCCCTCACTGGCTTCTGAAAGGGGCCAAGTCCCCACAACTGCACCTTCTGCCCCAGTGCTCCATGGCTAGGGCTCAGTCAGTCATTCATCAAACGTTTACTGAGACTGGCAGAGCGCTGGGCACAGAACACCTTCAAGGGGCAGCCCCACGTACCCAGCACCCTCTGCCGCCTGCACTGCCATGAACCGAGGGGCCTTACACATGTCACTCATCACCTCCGTTCTCTCGTAACCCCCGCCCCACTGTCCGTGGACTGGGTGATCAGCATCAACTGGCAGGAGTATGCCCCAGGGCCTTCAGGAGCTCCCGTCCCTACATAGGACTTCCGGGAAAACCCTCTCCTTTAGTCCGCACGACATCCACCCTTGCAGCTGGGAGGACCTCTTGTGAAGGCCTTCCCAGTGACTCTCTCTGGGCTCCCAGCGGCCCAGGCACCGTTTCACTGTCGATTTCCTCCTCCCTCCCAGAAGCATCTGAGCCCCCCGCATGCAGAGGCCCTAGCCTGGCACACACAGTAGGCCCTCAGCACCTGCCGGCTGAGCTTTCTCAGTATCTGCCCCCAAGGCCCTTCGTCTTCTCTTAGAGATTTGTTGAAGGAAAACTATGGTACTACAGCAGAAGCCCAAAAGCTAACACATCCCCGGAGACCCCCCGGTGGCCTGCCCGCTCCCCAACCCCCATCACTCTGCTCGGGCCCTGGGTCCCCTGCCAGCTCCTGTACATGGTCAGCTGTTTCCCCCTAGACCCCTGGCACTGCCCCTTCCTGGGCCTCGAGTGTCCCTCCTTAATACTCCCTGGCTTGGCCCACCTTCCTTGGGGTCTTTGCTGATGCTGCCCCCTCGGCAAGGCCTTCCCTGTCCTCCCTGTCTCCAGCCACCACCAGACGTTTGTCTCCCCTATAGAAAGTGAGAGTCCTTGGACAGCAAGGCGATCCAGCCAGTCCATCCTAAAGGAAATCAGCTCTGACTATTCACTGGAAAGACTAATGCTGAAGCTGAAGCTCCAATCCTTTGGCCACCGATGCGAAGAACTGACTCATTTGAAAAGACCGTGATGCTGGGAAAGACTGCAGGCAGGAGGAGAAGGGGACAACAGAGGATGAGATGGTTGGATGGCATCACCGACATGATGGACATGAGTTTGAGTAAGCTCTGGAAGTTGGTGATGGACAGGCAGGCCTAGTGTGCCACAGCCCATGGGGTCACAAAGAGTCAGACACAACTAAGCGACTGAACTGACTGATAGAAAGTGGGCCCTGGAGGGCAGGGTGGTGCCGGCGTGCTCCCTGCTCTATCCCTGGCATGCAGTAGGCATTTAATATGAGTCAAACAAATGAATCAACTGAATTGCCCCGTGGGGACCCATGTGTGGAGCAACTCACAGTGGAGGCTGGCTCCCGGCTGCTGCGTGAGCGAGGTATTTACTGTTGAGATGAAAAGTTCAGTGTGCAGTTATTCTCATGGAAAGAACAGAGCGTAAAAGTCATGGAGGATTTGATTTGCCGTCAGATAATTAAGCTTCACATTTAGAAATCATGTCTCTGAGAGGCCAGATAAGCAGCCAGAGAAGGGGGTGGGTGCGGGGTGGGAGTGCAGGGCAGGGCTCCCCTCCTTGCCTGGCTGTGCGTTCTGCCAGCGGTGGGATGCTCCAGAGTGGGGATATATATCTCGGTCACCTTGGCAACGATCTGAAGGGAACGCCATCCAAATGTGTGGTCTGGACGGTCAGTGAGCTCGCTCTGCGAAGCCAGGAAGTGCCCGTGCCCCAGGGCACCCCGGTCTGCAAACAGCACATGAGCCCATGGGGGCAGCACCGGCTCCAGCCCTTGGCTCACACGCCTCCAGCAGGGTTGGAGCCTGAAGTTCAACTAGCCAGGGGCTCGGCCAGCCCCTACCAGCCGGACGACAGAAGAGCTGGGTCTGCAGCCAGTTTCTCTGCTGTCTGGAGCAGTAATGCTCCCAGCGTGTCTCCCGATAGGACTCACGCGTCACTCATCACACATCACCATAGGCCCCCACCCTGGCCAGGGAGGGCTCCTCTCACATTAGGGCTCCAGAAGCACCTCCAAACGGGGCACCCACTTGGGTAGTTGGTGAAAATCAGATCAAGGCTCTCGCCCTGCCTCCTTTAAGCTCTCATATCCCCACTGAACTCTCCAGGCCTTGCCAGGTGGGCGGGGCCCCGGCTTTCAGCCCAGATAAAGGGCAGATGCCCTGAGACTGATACGTGCGTTCCCTTGGGAGTGTCTGCAGGTCTGGGGGACGTGGATCTGGTGGGGGTGCTCACGCTGCCTTCTTGCCTGAGTGTTTGAGAACTCCAGGCCGTGCAGAGGCTTGGAGAGAGAATGTTCCAGAGACCGAAATGGGCTCCACAGTGTGTGTGAAGTGCCGAGCAGGGCTCCCGTCTCCCAGGGCTCTCTGTCTGACGCTCCGGAAAGCCTCTGATGGCGGGCAGCGTAGAACGGCCCGCAACAGGTGCGCAGCCTAACGATGGGGTGGGGGACACACCAGCACGGGGTGGGATGGGACGTCCCCCGCACAGGCGGGTGTCACGAGTTTCATTTAACACAGGAGGGCGAGATGCAGAAAGCTTAAGGAGCCTAGCTAAGGTCGCAGAGCCTGAGGGTGGAAGAGGTGGGGTTCTGCCTGGTTTTTTAATAAGTTATTATTTTTGAACATCTTTGAGATCTACCTCATACACAACACAGCTTGCCACCTTAAGGTATATAATCCAGAGTTTCTAGCACATTCATAGTGTGTTAACCATCACCACCATCTAAGTCCAGAGCAAGTCCCCCGCTAAGCAGGAACACTGTACCCAGGAGCTGTCACACTGACCCCCTCGCCCCCGACAACCACTTATCTACTTCCTGTCTCTATAGATTTACCTATTCCAGATGCTTCAAACAAATGGAATCGGATGATGTGTAACTTTTAATGTCTGGCTTCTTTCACTTCACATAATATGTTAAACATGCACCCACATTTCAGCATATCTCAGCACTCCATCCCTTTCAATGTCTAAGCAATGCTCCATCATACGGTAGACCCCGAGTCGCTGAGACACCAGCTGGTGGACACCTAGCTTGGTCGTTTCCACTTCCAGCTTCTGTTACAACTCTCACACGGGTCTGGCTGGTCCTTTGTAGGTTTTTATTTCTCTTTGCTAAGGGGGGATGTGGCTGACTTAGACCTCTGAGTTCTTGTACCCAACTTAGTTCAAAACTAGGTTATAAAATCTCTAGAGACTATAATATTTCATCCCTAAAAACATCTAAATTTATAACCCCCCGAGAGGGAGACGAATGCAAAGCTCGGATAATCCATTTATCTTGTCCCACTAAGCATGTACCCCCAGAGCAAAAAAAAGTTGTTAGCTTGACTTGTACAGAAGCTGCTGCTAAAACGTACTTTATAGTATAGCCTCGCCCAAAGGCAGACTCAGCACTTTGCCCTGGGTTGCTGTATCGGCAGCATTTGGCCTAACGGGGGCAGTGACGGGAGCGAGGCTGTCCTGCCAGCATGACGACAGGCTGGCAGCATCAGGGCAGCAGCCCAGCAGCAGCACCAGATGCCCCGAGTGCCACCGGGTGCTGGCCAGCTTTGGAGGGAGGCAGGCTGTGAAACCCCCAGGTGCGTGGGCGGCCGGGTCGAGACCTCACTGGGGACGAGCCCCAGGCCGCCCTCGTTTCTGTCCCTTCCCACCGTGACGCCCTTCCTCTGTCTTGGCTAAGTCTGGGTTCGCCGCTGGCACCCGGGGTCCTCCGCGAACCTGCCTACCTGCCATCCCAAGCGCTAGGGAGCAGCAGCCCCGCCCCCACTAGCATCATCACACCCAAGACCACAAGAGCACCCAGCAGACACCAGGAGCCGATACGATTACGTTCCACTCCACCGCACAACCACAGATAATCAACCCCACACCTACGGCTGGCCCGGAGGCTGATGGCGCGCTTCCCCGAGTGGACACCACTGAGCATCCTCCCAGTTCCTCCCGCCTTCCCACACCCCACCCCTCCAAGTCCCCGCGAGCACTCCCACAGCTGATGTTCCCGCGGGTACACCTGGCACCCAAGCACACCTGCTCTGGGTGAGGAGTCATCAGGGAACTGGAAAGACAGGGGAGGCAGGAGAGCCATGCAGATGGGCCGAGGCACCCGTGTGACTGTCCACTGCCTCTGGAAACCCCCAGAGAGGAGAGTGATGGAACAGATACAGCTGAGGCCACAAAGAGACAGGCCATAAGAGCTGGGGAGGAGGGTGGCCATCCTGGGAAGAGGTGAAGAGTGATGGGCAGAGCTCAGCGGACACCAAGGACAAAGGCACAGCGGCCAGCAGGCGCGGGGTCAGCGGGCCCAGTGTGGGGGGAACGGGCAGGAAGAGCCTGTGAACAGGGCACAAGGGCAATGCAGCATGAGGCCCGCGGCAGGGGTGCTGCTCTGCGAGCCGAAGCACACACGAATAGGAGCCTACGCTCTGCACCCTTAAGGGAGCTGTGCCCCCAGGGGCACCTGCTGCCGCTGGTCTGAGCTGTGAAACGGGACCAGCATGAGCCCCTCTCCCTGCTGGCTGGAGGAGGCTCAGCGGGCCTGCGTGCTGGTGAAACAGCCGATGAGATTTCACACCTGTATGACCTTGGGCAAGTCAACCTTAGCGGCTTCCCAGGTAGCTCAGTGGTAAAGAATCCATGTGCCAATGCAGGAGACCGGGTTCAATTCCCGAGTCAGGAAGATTCCCTGGAGTAGGAAACGGCAACCCACTCCAGTGTTCTCACCTGGAGAATCCCATGGACAGTGGAGCCTGGCAGGCTATAGTCCAAGGGGTCGCAGAGTCAGACATGGCTGAGCAACTAAACAACAACAGTTGACTTTGGAGTCCTACTAGGAGCCGAGCTGACATCTGGGCTTGGTTCTCATGCCTCAGTCCAGGCAGACCTGAGACGGAGGTTCAGAACACTCACCTTTCTTGGGTTTTCTGCTAACAAGTAGCAGAGCTAGAGTCTGAATCCACATCCGAATCCAAACTCCTCTTCCCCCTAAACCCTGCTAGCTGGCCTGGAAGAAAGAGGCCAGTTGCTGAGAACAGCGGGAGCTCCTGTCCTGAGAGATGTCTGGAAGGATGCCCAAGGCGGACAGACCATGGGCGCAGCCTCAGGACCAGTGGTGGCGCATCTGCAGGGGCTCGGTCGGGCCACCTGTGCTGCCAAGGCCCATGTGCTCTGGCTGCCACAGGCGGCTCCCCCACTCAGCCTGTGGCAGCTCCAAAGCCAAGGTCAGGGAGGCAAAAGTCGGGCTGCCAACTGGCTTTAACTCCCCTCCAATAGAGTAGGGAGGAAGCTGTGGGTGGCCAGGCATGGGAGAAACAGCGGCCCCCGCCCAAGTCTCCCGTCCTCGGACGGACAGCCCCTGGGGTCCCGGGGTCCTCATTTTTCCAGCACAGAAGGCATGTGTTACCACCTCATGTCAGGGACGAGATTGGGGTGCAGGGGTGGTAAGTCACTTGCTCAAGGTCACGCAGCTGACCTGAGCCTCACATCCTCTCCATGCCCAGATCACTAGGACTACCCCATGCCCTGCTCACATTCCTCACCCGTCCACCCGCTGGATGTCCCGGGGGCCCAGTGCCGGCTGCCTGCCCCTTGGCACTGTCTCAGTAATTCGAAAAGGATCAGCTCCTATGTCGACATCCTGCCCTCCTTGGGCACAGCCCCCCAGACTGCATTCCCCTCTCGAAGCCCCTCACACACTTCTCAACCACAGCACTTACTCCCTAGAGGCACGCTGCTCCTGGGGGCCACCCCCTCCCCGAGACAGGGGCCACCTCGTCAGTGCACAGAGGTGACATCTGGAGACAGCGTTTCAGGGACAACTGCAGGTAACTTCCACTTATGACCAGTGATGCAAAGAATACAGATAAACTATGAGCCAGTCAAACACATCAGTGCTTCACAGAATTGCTCACCATGACCAAGAACAGTTTACCTTAAGGATGGCTCACACCAAGAAACCAATCAGCCTAACTCACCACAGCACTTTAAAGTTAAGGGAGAAAAATCAGGATTTTATTAATAAATGCCAAAAGTTATTTGATAGAAAAGATTTAGAAGACCTCTCCCCAAATAAACAGTTCTTAAAATAGAAAAAAAAACTAAATTATAAGAACTATTTTTAAAGAAAATATTTTACACAATCAAATATATATATATATATACACACACATATATAAAGTTGCTACATTTCTAATTAGAATGTAACTTTTAACTGGACAAAAATGTCCTTCTAATGCATACAACTAAGAAAAGTATAAAAGAAGAATAGCAAAAGAAGCAGGGGGCTTGCTTTGCCAGATGTTAAGACTTAATCTAAAGGGCATGGTATGAGTGCAGAAGCAGACAAATGTTTTCAACATCACAGATCAGAGAATCCAGAAGTAGATCCATGTTTACATGGGAACTAAATATATTACATAGATGGCATGCTAATTCAGAGGAGAAAGTGTGGTTTTCAAAATAAATTGGCTCTGGCATAACTGACTAAACATTTCTAGGACGACAGGCCAGGATCCACCTCGTTCTACGTGCGCAAATAAATTCCAAATAGATTAACGTTCTAAATGAAGAAAGAAACAAAAAGAACATGGATAAAACAGGAAGTGCGGGAGACATTCCTCAGAGGACACTGAACGGCAGGAAAACGAAGGGACTCATTATGGCAAAGGCACAAAGTCACAGGAAACAAGAGACGAGGAAGACGTACCCACGGCTCGTTCAGCGGACAACCGGCTCTTCTGCCCAGGTTACGACTTCCCACGGGTGGGTGAGAAAAAGACACAGCGTCTCCCAGGAAGAGGGGCAGAGGGTGCACCAGAGGATTCAAGGGGAGGGGTCTAGGGGGTCAACAAACAGAGGAGATTCCCAAGCTTGCCAGCCATCAGGGAGAGGCAAACCAGAGCAACAGGGGTCTGTCTTCCCCATCAGGGTGAAACGGGAGGACACGGACAGGTGGGCACTGACCTGCCGCAGGCGGGCCCTCTGAGGCAGGGGGCGTCGCGCACATGGAGCGTCCAGTACCCAGACCGGAGAGGAGCCTAACAGTGGCAGGCCCCCACATAGGGAATGGCATCACCGACTCAACGGACATGAGGTTGAGCAAACTCCGGGAGACGGTGAAGGACAGGGAAGCCTGGCGTGCTGCAGTCCTTGGGGTCGCAAAGAGTCAGACACGACTGAGCGACTGAACATCACCACTTAGGGAGAAGAGACACATTTCATATGTATAAACCTGTGTGCATGCAGCTCCGTGTGCCTGAGACACCCGCAGGATATAAACACGTACACCCGGGCACCGGCACTGGTTTCCTCCTCAGTAGTCAGGAATGGAGACAGGAGGGGCACACACGCAGTGCCACTCAGCACTATTTCACTGGTGGAAATGAACAGGGATTACCTGTATAATTTAAAGAATTTAATAACTGGCTTTTAAGTGCTTTCTAGACTGAAAACCAATCCCAAGGCCCATGCTTGTCACTGGCCCAAGCGTGACCCCTGCCTATAGGACCCGTAAGAAGTGTGCTGAGGCTTCTGAACAGAGAGATCAAGGCTTCTCGGCAGCATCATAACCGGTAAACAGGAATCGAGAGGCAGCAGCTGGAGCCCCACTGAGGGGCTGAAGGGCGAGGGGAGGGTAGTGGGGCCGCGCTCGACTATCAGCAGGGCCCCGATGGCCCCTGGCTCGGGGACGAGTCGTGTGGCGCTGAGCCATTGGGCCGAGAGGTCTGAGAGCTCTTTCTGGCCTCCCATCAGCGCAGCTCTATCAGGGGCCTCCTGCTGCCAGAGCCCCGGGGGACGAGGGGTGGCCCACCCAAGAGACCACCCCCTCCCACCCCACGCCACACACACACTCGCTGTGGAAGCTCTCCAGCCTGCAGGGTCTGGACAGACTGGCTCATCAGCTCAACTGAAAATCCCTGCCTGGAGCCGGGCTGGGCCAGCCCCATGTCGGGCCCTGGGGACGTGCCAGTGACTTCTGGCGATTCATGATCCGGCAGAGCGCTGGCCCCGAGGACACAGATGTGGAGAGACACAGGGACACAGAGACACAGGTAGCTCCCAGGAGTCAGTGACACACAGGGAGGTGACCTCAACAGCTTCCTCAGGGCAGCCCCCAACGTGCGAAACAGTGGGCTGAGCCCCAGAACTCGTGTGCACAGAGGGACTACTGGCTTCTGGATCCACAGGGCAAACAGACCCAGGCCCGTCCTGCTCAGAGCCTGGGGAGAAGGGGCCTGGGTGACCCTGCTGGGGCATCTTTACAAACCGTGCTTGAAGAGCTGGGCCTCCCTGGTGGCTCAGTTGGTAAAGAATCTGCCGGCAATGCGGGAGACCTGGGTTCAATCCCTGGGTTGGGAAGATTCCCTGGAGAAGGGACAGGCTACCCACTCCAGGATTCTTGGGCTTCCCTGATGGCTCAGTTGGTAAAGAATCCGCCTGCAATGCGGGAGACCTGGGTTCAACCGCTGGCTTGGGAAGATCCCCTGGAGAAGGGAAAGGCTACCCATTCTAGTATTCTGGCCTGGAGAATTTCATCCCTGGGCTCGCAAAGAGCAGGCTGAGCGACGTTCACTTTCAGGGGATGTGTCCAGGGGCCACAATTCACATGGGTGTTAGTGACGGCCTGCCCCGTAGCGGAGGCGTGTGGACTGGGAGTGGCAGGACAGGACAGGGCTCAGCCATGAGCTCACAGGAAGGGGGCGGAGGTTGCCCTGGTAACAGAAACATGTACCAAGCTCTCTTCCCGCTGGCTTCCAATGCTGGGGCCACTGGAACAACACGGGCGGGGCTCACACAATGGTTCTGGGGTCAGGGATCCTCACCGGGGAACCATGAACTCAGCTGCCTGCCCACAGCACGGCTCCTCGCGTGCCAGATGGGCACTTTGAACACTGGTTGTGTGGTCCTTTTCTCCTTTGTTTATAAACAAAACTCAGCTGTTAAGGTCCAAGTGAGGTCAAGCAGGTGGAGAAGGGATTACAAGTGTCCCCACCTGGGTTACCTGGGCTAAGAGGGGCGTCGGGGGGGCACTGAAATGGGTCAGCCCATGAGAAGGGACTGGGAAGATGTTACTGAGGGCCCGGGTCTCCGAAGGACCAGAGGCAAGACTGCAGCCTGAGACGGCAGGGAAGGCAGGGGAGCGGGGCACGCCCGCTGGTGTGGGCACCGAGCCCCTCGAGACCACTATCCCAGCAGCATCGCTCAGGGCGGTGCTACTCGCGGGATGGCCGTGGCCGTGGAGGCCGAGCTGTGGGACCCGGGAGGGGCTGTGTGGGCCTCTCGGTGACTCTGACCTGAGAATCGCTGCCTCGATCCCTATGGGATCAATTACCGTTCCCAATAAAAATGGAGATTTCATTTCCATAGTAAGTTCTGAGGAAAAGGTCACTTCCATTCCCAGGAGATGGAGTTTCCTGGCTTATTTTCAGCCCGGCGTTCTGTAGGACAGGGCTGGCGACACACACCCTGGGGAGGGTCCTGGGGGGCCACTGGCCCCTGACCCGGGCAGCTGCAGCTCCAGACAAGGAGGCGGAGTCAGGTCTCAAGGCTGAAGGGCTCTGGCCACTCCCCGGCCCAAGCACCCACGGTGCAAGCGCCGTGCCAGGCCCTGGGGAGGAAGGGGGGAGGGGTAGCGCAGGCCACGTGCCCACAGAGAAGAGGGGAGCGGCTGCAGCCGGGAGGGCAGGGGCCTGGGGCAGGGCTGTCCCTGTGCCCAGGAGGAGGGGGCAGCTGTGAGAGCTGAGGGGGCCGGATGCCAAGCCCTGGGGGAGGAGGGTGGACCTGAGGGTCAGACGGGAGATGTATTCATTCCCGAAGTACCTTCTGAGCTTCTTCTAAGGGCCAGGCACCTGCTCAGACCTGATCTTACCGGGAAGTCTCGTGGGTGCAGGAGTCAGCTGTGTGTCAGAGTGAGAAGGTGACAGTGGGAGGTCTGGGTCCCGGGAGCCCAGAGAAAGGTTCCCACACATGTGGCAGGGAGGGGCTGATGGGGATGGCCCAGGCTCGAGAGGGTGAGGCTCTGGGCCAAGACCATAACACGGGAAATGGGAAAAGTGGCAGATTCTAGAGCGATCCCATAAGTACAATTTACAGGAAGCAATCAGAGACGGATGAAGACGTGAGTCAGAAGAACCACGGCGGATGCCCAGATGTCAATGGGCTTTCCTCATACTCAATCCTAACACGGGCTATAGGAAGAGAGGCACACGCACACACATGCCCAAACACACGTATGCACACCACCTGTGAATACATACACACAGATCACCTCAATTTGAGTGATTACCTATAATTCTGCTCTCTATAGGGAACTGGGTAACCCTGGATTTGCGCCCACGCTCAGCCACGCCCCCTTTGGGACCCCCACAGCCTGTGGGCACACCACGTCCCATGCTTCTCCATGTACAGCACCCCCCACCTGTCACCCATGCCCTCACGGCAGGGATTCTCACCCACCATAAGAGAGGCTGGCAGACACAGGAGGTGCTTTAAACAGGCTCATTTTTATGCAAAGCAGCTTGCGCTGTAGTCAGTTGAGTGACAGACTCATTTGCTGGAAGGGTCTTGGCACAGGCGGTGTGGCCCCGGGGCCCATGCTCAGCTCGTCTGCGGGAGCCTCTGTGACGGCTCTGCGTGCTGGCCAGGTTTCTGACAAAGGCCCTCAATGTCCCAGCTACACTTTCCCCCCATCCCTGGCACCCTTCCATCAGGCTGTCACGGGTATCCCCACCAGTAACAGGTTATGAAAGGGTGAGGGTGGGGTCACTGGGCTCGAGAGCTTCTGGGGCAAAGCTGTCACTGCCCCGCCAGACTCCCTGGTCTCTCGAGATGGACTCTGCTGCCTCCTGGACGCATTTTCTAATCTAAGTGCAAAATAGCCTCTTTCTTCTTTGGCCTTCCTGTAAAAACAGCAGCACGTACATGGTACCATCCGACTGCCATCAGGCTCCAAGTCTGATAGGCATGTGTGACACAGAGAGAGGAGGTACTCGGGATTCTGGGCTGTGAGCAGCCAGCGAGACCTGCCGTGCCCACCCGGGGCCACTGCTGGTCAGTTCTGGGAGGCAGGGGGCCAGCCAGGGCCTGGCACTCTGACCTCACCATTTATGCCGAAATCCTTAGTCCGTGGATTCACCAAGGACTTGAGGTCTAGGCCAAGAGTGGCCCTAGTGCTCTAGGGGAAGGCTCCTGAGGCCCACCGGAATGAGCGAAGTGAGCCAACCGGAGTGGTCTGTTCCCTGCTTGGAGCGCCCACCGGACTCTGCTCAGTGTTCACAACTCTGCCCAGGGCAGCCTCCTCCAGGAAGCAGGCTGGCCCCCAAGTCAGATCAGCTCCCCCTCCTCCCTCCACTCCTGTATAATCTCCTCTTGTGTGTGGGTATAACACCGTGAACACGACAGTATCACTGCTGTGATTATGTTATGTCATCTGGTGAAAAGTGAAGTGAAAGTCACTCAGTCGTGTCTGACTCTTTGCGACCCCATGGACTAAACAGTCCATGGAATTCTCCAGGCCAGAATACTGCAGTGGGTAGCCTTTCCCTTCTCCAGGGGATCTCCTATACCCAGGGATCAAACCCAGGTCTCCCGCATTGCAGGCAAATTCTTTACCAGCTGAGCCACAAGGGAAGCCCAAGAATACTGAAGTGGGTAGCCTATCCCTTCTTCAGGGTATCTTCCTGACCCAGGAATCAAACCAGGGTCTCCTGCATTGCAGGCAGATTCTTCACCAACTGAGCAGCCATCAGGGAAGCCCCATCTGGTGAAAGGGAGATGTTCAAAGTGGGCCTAACCTAATTTGGAGAACCCTTTAATGCAGAGAATTTTCTCCAGCTGTGGTCAGAAGAGGAAGTCAGAGGTTCAGAGCGTAAAAAGGATTCTCTATGCCACTGCAGGCTTGGAGGGAGGGGACACATATCAGCCAACGGGAGGCAGCCTTGGGAGCTGACAGTCACCCCTGCTGACTGTCAGCAAGGAACCAGGGACCTCAGTCCTACAGCCATAAGGACCTGAATTCTGCCAACGATAAGACAGAGCATGGAAGTGGACTTTTTCCAGGGCCTCCAGGGAAGAATTCCACCCAAGAAACACCCCAGTTTTAGCCTGGTGATACCCTGAGTAGAGAATCTTCTGGAAGCTCCCCTGCCCCGGCTGACTTCTCCTTAGCTTTCAAGATTCTGCCACTGGCTTTACCTTCTTCAGAGAATTCTCCTTCAATGGTGAGCATGGTGTGCTCCTGGACAGGCAGCTGTCCCCTCCCCTTCCCAGCTCAGATCTCCACCCCTCTGGTATAGAATGAACTGCTCAACTGCAGGGGTCAGCCATGTGCATGCCCAGCAGAGCAGAGAATTCTCTTCCTAGGAAGCAGAAACTCCCTAAAGAGGCATTCCTCCTCTCCTGGTACACCTGCACCTACAGGTACAGCAGAAACCTGGGACAATTCATGCTGCACACTCATATCCAACGAAACGTCCCAGGGACAGTGGAGGGCTCCGTGGGGGATAACTGGGCCAAGAGTCTGTGACCGAGCACCGTGGGTGCTCACTAAGTGCCGTGTACATGGAGTGCGTGAGGTGGCTCCTTTATGAAGATGGAGCCACTTGTGGGGATCCGCCAGCCACCTGGCCAGTGCCGGGGACCCCTGAGCTCTGTGGCTCTTCGCCCCAGGGACTACCGTCGCTGCCACCTCCAGCCGAGGGAGTGGGACCCAGAGGGGTCTGCTGGTCGGGCTGACCCAGGGCTCGGGCAGAACAGCCTGAGTGCAGACGCAGGTCCACAGGCTGCAGAGCGGCATGTTTCCCACCTGCCCCTGGTGCGACCAGCTCCACACATGCAGGCCTCCTTGGCGCTCTGGGCAAGAGAGGCTCAAGACGGGTCACACCTGAGACCCATGGGCTCGGCCGTGAGCGTCCCTGCCTGAAGACGTGAGGCTCTGACAAGGCCGGTCACAGGCGGGAGGAGAGGCGCTGCTGGGCAGGGCCAGCTGCCCCAGGCCCAGGCCCCCAGCCCCCAGCTGTCCTTAAACTGGGGCGTTTCCATGCCGGGTGCCGCGGGTTCTCACTGCAGGGGCGACTCCCTTGGACAGGGTGACTGAACGCTGAGGGGAAGATTTCAAAGACGAAGGTGCCCCGTGAGGGGGAGCCTGCCAGCCGGCCGTTGGTGTTCAGGCTCTTTTGCGGATGGGGGTGTGCTGATATGAACACAACCCGTAAGCGCCCGTCTCCCCTTTCGGAGCCCTGCACCCACTAGAGCACCAAATTTTAAACTTTTATTTCTTTGGCTGCACCAAGTCTTACTTGGGGCAAGTGGGGGTCTAGTTCCCCAACCAGGGACCAAACCCAGGGCCCTCTGCATTGGGAGCATGGAGTTCTAACCACTGGACCTCCAAGGAAGTACTGAGCATCAATTTTTTTAAAACTGGGGTGGGTTGGGGGGCAAGACTTCACCCACCCAACCAGCCTCTCTGGCCTCCTCACAGCCTAGAACCAGAGCTTAGCGGCTTTTCATTTGCTTTATATGTTGGGTTGCAGATACACTGCATCTGACTAATAAATTTTGAAAAGCACTGAGCAAAATCCCGCAGGCCCTTCCTGGCTCTGCACAGCATGGCGGGGTGATACGCGTCCTTATCACCCACCTCTCTGTCGTGGGTCGATGCTTTTGGAGCGCTGTCTGTCCGTCTCTCAGTGTGTATCCACCCACTCATCCATCCGCACATCTATTTTACATCCACGGAACACCCCACCTCGTAGCCCCGGGGACAGCAGTGGACGCAGCAGCACGAGAGGCCAGTCCCCGCTGCTGTAAGCTGATCGGGCCCCAGCTGATGGCAGATAAGAGGCACAGAGGCCAAATCTGCCGTCTTTAATTAAGGAGGAGATTGATAAGAACTGTCAGAGTGGGATGGAGAGGATCCAAGCCACTTGGTCTGCCGAGACACGAGAGGCAAAGCTGAAGATTAAAAATACGATGAAAGTTTCCCTAGAAAGCCTACAGAAGCAGTGACGAGGAGGACCGGGCTCAGGGGACAGCAGAAGAAGCCTGGTGACGCTCAAGAATTAACCACATTCCCCAAGCTCCAGTGGGGCAGAGGGGTGGCTGATTGCCAGCCACTTGGACAAACTGTATTTATTTTGGGATAAATGGTACTTTTCACCAAGGGAAGGGACGCGCTCCTGGACAAAGAACCACTCGCCCTTCTCAGACTCTGGAGGACACTGTTTTGGTGCTGACCCCTGGGCTGGCTGTGCATCTGCTCCTGGGATCCTCCCCAAGTCCAGACGCGCCGGAGGCTGTCGGGCCCCTCTGGCAGACAGACTTGGAGGACAGGGAGCTTGGGCTAGGCCCGGGATCCAGCCCATCTGATCCCAGAGCTGTTCCCCTCACTTCCACAGGCGGGATGCTGCAGACCGTGGGACGGACAACTTAGCTAAGGACCAAAAACTCCCAATTCGTCCGGACGCTGGAAGGTAAACAAGCAGGGCTTCCCGAAGGCCTGGAACATTCTGCTGAATTCCCGAGGAGAGACCAAGGCTTGGAAATTTCAGCACACGTGTGACTTGTTCTGAGATGGAACAAATGCTCTTTGAGGAAGGTGCTTCTACGTGGAGGTGTTTTATTTTGTAAACTAGAGAATATGATTGTCTAAAAACGCAAATGTTTGCTCCTGTTGTTAAGAACAGGAAGCTGTGATTGGGCCGCACCACCTCCAGGGAGTCAGAAAGTCTGACAGGAACGCCTTCTCCCTCTGTTATTTTTTTTCTCTCTTAGAAAGAAAAACAATGATGAGGAGTTAGAGCCTTAGGAACCTAGGTTCAAGTCCAGGTTCAGCTGTGAGACTTGCAAGGAGCAAAGTCACAATAGTTCACGGCGGGACCCCGAGGGTCTCTCAACAGTGGGGTGTGGATGGGGAACCAGTGAGAAAGGGAAAAGAAAAAAATTTATATATAAGCTTTAAAGCCCCAAGACAACACATCTGTGTAGAACAGAAAGGCTGTTCAAGCTTGCCGGCCAGATCGTGGTCCTTATTATTGCCACGATGGAAGTGCACGGTGACCGTGGGAAGGGCTGGATCATACTCCACACTCACGCAGCCCCGAGACAGCCCCAGGGTGGGCAGGGGAAGAAGGGGTCCCGTCATCGTCTCCAGACGGCGGGCTGGGGTGGGACGGAGGGGCTGCTCCCTGCGTGCAGCCGCCCCAAACCCCGCCCGAGACCCTGCCGCATGGTGTCTGGGACCTCACATTGGCTGGACCTGCTCCCCCGTACAGCCCTTACCTTGGTTGGCTGACATCCTATGTACTTGAGTGCTTTTCTGCCCTGTGGGCTGGGGGGTCTGTGAGCACAGGGACCACCTCTGTCCCACTCAGCCCCCAAACAGTGGCTCGGCGGACAGGGACGGACAACTAGGCACGTGAGCAGGCGGGGCAGGGCAGCCCTGGGGACGGAGCCCGAGGGCCTGTGCCGGGAGAGGCGCCCTGGGAAGAGCGTCCTTTCCCCGCCGCCGCTGGACCTGGGGCCTCGGAGCTTCCTGGGGCCGGCATCCCGGCCAGCATTACATCAGCTTACTTCCTTCCGGGGGCTGGGGCGCCCCAGAACCAGGCTGCTGGCTGTGACGACAGACATGTCCCCCCGACCTCAGCAGCCACAGTGACCTCTGCCTCGGAGAGGCTGCCCAGCTGAAGCCCGCTGGACAGTGTCAGCCCTCAAACACATGTTTACGGCTGCCTCGGATGGACGGCTCCTGTGGATGAGGCTGGACATCCAGGGGTTGCCTGGGAGCTTGATCGTCAGTACTCCTCCATCTTTCCAGTCCTGCTAAGGGGAGCTCAGGGCCTTTACCAGCTGGTGGGCAGGCAGGCGGGCAGCTGCAGCCCCGGTCAGCCAGCCTTGCAGCGATGGGGAGCTGACATTGGGCTGGTGAAAATACACACAGCCATGTTCTCTGGGGGCTGCTTGACCATAACGGGAGGCCTGTTTGGTACCATCACCTGCCAAATAATACCTAATGCACAAAAGGGGCAGCCCACGTGGGCCTTTGTTCACGTTGTTATCTTGGCCTAAAGAAGCTCTGCCTTTCTTGCCTGCCTGGGTCCCTGCGACTCCCGTGGGCGAAGCCTTGGGCACTGGCTCCCTTGCGCATCCTGCAAACATGGAGTGTCTGCTGTGAGCCTGATGCTGCTCCTGGGGTTGGGGACATACTTAGAGAATGTGAACGTCATGGTCCTGCCCTCGTGGGACACCCAGCTGAGCAGTGGGTACAGTGAGAGCAGGGTCTGGGCGGGGTGCATCCCGTTCACCTCGGGGGCTGGGGACAGCTCTCAACAAGTGACGTCCACACCAAGAGAGGGAACCAGACAGGCCACCACTGCAGGTGACAAGGGGCTGATACTGGGGACAGCGATCAGTGAGCAGACCAAGGCCATGAGCCAACAGGATCCTCATGTGTGTCCACTGGATGGTGACCGTTGGAAGGAGTTTTAGCCCTTCACAAGTGCCCGCACTCCACACTCCTGCCATCAGCTGCACCCCACGAGTGTTCACTCCTTATTCCTCCAGGGCACCCCTGAAATGCAACTTCCCCCAGGAAGCTGACGGCTCTGTTGGGTGACTCCTCGGTTTGGTTAACACAAAAAGGAGGAAGGAAGGAGTGTTCCCAAGGGAATGAGGGTGCCCTCCTGAAATGGGAAGGGCCGGCCCCCAGCCAGGCCTGAGGACATGGGGTAAAAACCGGTGGCCTCTCCCTCCCAGGACCCATGGCTTCCACAGCCTGCCCTGTGCTGTCTCCAATGGGCTCCGCTTTCTGAGACACAGGCACCGAAGGAAGCAGGGCTGTTAAAATTACTCTGCTGCCCCTACGGTGTTTGCTTGCCACCAAAGGCAAGAGAGATGAAGCTCAGCTGATCTTGCCACCTGAGCCCCAGACACGTGCACACAGTAAGGCCCCCAGGAGTGGTCCCCAGCCCTGACCCCGCGCCTGGAGGACCTCAAGCCAGGGGCCTGGAAATACCATGGGACCCAGCACCACTACATACCCAGGGCTTGGCAAAGAGCACAGATAAATATTTGCTGAATGAATAATTGAGTGAATGCTAGTCATCATTTACCAGGTGTTTTAATGGCACATGACATGGTAGTCATGGCACTGAGGCAAACCTGAATGCAGCTTCTTACAATTGCTGGGCCAACCTGGCATGGCTCCCCAGGAATGCCAGGGGGGCTCAGGTGCTGCTAGCCAACCCAAGAATTCCCGAGGGCCCTCCTGGTGCAAGTCTGCAGGCCCCAGAGCAAGTGGGGGAGCCAGCAGGGAGCTGATAATGACCCTCATTTGCTGTTGGTCTTGGGCCAGAAGTGCCCTTGGGGCAGCAATTCATAGCAACCGCGGTTCCTAAGTGACCTCGGCCGGGTCTTGTGGGGGGTCCATGTAGGCCCTCCTGACACCCTGCTTCCTGCGGAAGGACCCCCGGCCACCTCCTGCTCTGTCCGGGAGTGGAAGGAATGTGAGCTTGGGAACCAGTCTCCCTCTGGCTGCTGGCTGTGCTCTCAACAAGGCGGGTGGCCCTGGGGGCATCACGTGGCTTCTCTAGGCCTGTAGTTTGGGTACAGGCCCCTGGTGAGGCTGGGGGACAGCAGTGCCTTCCTCCGCCACCCATAGTCCAGAGCCCTCATCCCCTCAGCCTCTCACCCAGAGGCACAACTGACACGCCAGCATCCTCATCCGGCGTGGGATCCTGGGGTCTCGGTGAGCAGGGTGTCATGGGTGTGCATGCTAAGTCTCTTCAGTCATGTCCTACTCTTTGTGACCCCGTGGACTGTAGCCCACCAGGCTCCTCTGTGCATGGGATTCTCCAGGCAAGAATACTGGAGTGGGTGGCCATGCCCTCCTCCAGGGGAATCTTCCTGACCCAGGGATTGAACTCGAGTCTCTTAAGTCTCCTGCACTGGCAGGCGGGTTCTTTACCATTGGCGCCACCTGGGAAGCAGGAGGATCAGAGAAACACAGATCAACTTCATCCAGAGCCCAGACAGTCACAGATGAATTCAAATACAACCACCACTTCCTGGGGGTCTTCTAAGGCCCAGGCACCATGCTGTGCATTTAAAAGGTTGCCTGATACCCACGTGGCCAGGCTGGGGGGCAGGTACTTTCCTGGCTGCTGAAGTCCCGCTCCTGCTTGGCCTTGGGGCTGTGCCTCCTTCTCCCTTTTAAGGACTCCTGCCAGGGCAGGCGTCCTGCCTGGGGCAAGCTGCTTTATAACCTGCTCCTGTCCAGCTCTGTCCTGGGACAGAGCCCTCCAGCCAGGCCTACCCCCGCCGGCCCCACCCACAGTGAGCAGGGAGCACTGGAGGGCAGAGCAGACCGCCACCCCCTCCTGCCAGAGCAGGTGCCCCCGCCCACGAACACAGCCTCGCCGCAGCCCCGACAAATAAACACAATCGGCGGGCGCTCCATCACAGCAGTCAACGGAGTCAACGCTTTCTCTTGCTTTCTTGCCCAGGGCCATGACCACAGCTCCTGAAACACTGGGAGGCAGGAGCAGACTGGCAGGGGAGGACTCGGGGTGCAGGGCTGACCCTGGCAAAGGGGGCAGGGGGAGCAGGCTGTGCCCCACCACAGCCAGGTCCTCGCCGCACAGCACAGCGAGGCACCACCACCTCCTTGTGCCAGGCGACCGACTTTAGAGCACTCGTCCCTCTGCTCTGGGGCCGCGTGCTCATCACCGGGCGATGCTCTGCAATCTACACTGAAGTGTCCAGGCCCCAGGACAGGCGCGTCTAATCTAATGTCCTGAAACCCAGCAGGTGAGCGTGAACACTCTTTGTTTTACAGATAAGGACGCGAGGCCAGAGGCCCGGGAGGGGAAGAGAGAGGTGTTCGGCAGTACAGGCGGGGCCGACTGTGCCAGGATGCTCCTGGACGGTCCCACCACCTCTAGCCCTGGGACTGGCAGCTGCGGGCAGGAGAGGCACTGGGACTAAACTTTGGCTGACGGGATGTAAAGACAGGTGGTCTGTACAGATTCCAGGACGCCTCTCAACGGGGGCCCGCAGTGCCTCCTCCCTCCCCTTCCTCCTTCCGTTAAAATCCTTGGCTGCAGCCAGTTGTGGGGGGAGGGGGGTCCAGGCCCCTGGCACTGGGCACGTCACACCACCCTGGGCCTACCTGCCACCGGCTTCTGTGTGACGGAGACGTCTCAACCTTATTTCACCCACTATCATTTTGGGGTTTCTGCCGCAGTAGCCACACCCTCAGACTACAGGATACGACCTGCAGCCTCTGTCCATCACAGACTTGGTCCCCGTGCTTGGGGGCTCACGGCATGGCATGTGGGCAGCTGAGTCAGCCCCTGAGTCTCATCCCAGGGGAAAGAGCGCTGGGATGAGGGCAAATCAAGGACAGGGAACGCAGAAGGCTTCTTGGAGGCGGCAGCAGCTCAAAGGGCAAGCAGGAAAGGCAGGGAGAGGCGTGGGCAGGGTTGTGGCAACCAGGAGCATCATCTACCTGGGACCTGGTCAACAGAGAGACCTGGAAGGAGTGGCTGTGTTGGGCCCCGAGAGTCACAAGGAGAGCTCAGGAAAGTCTGTGAAGGCCCGAACCTGGAGGACACCAGTGAGGGCCTTTTAATAGTCATGGCAGGAAGGGATATGGACCTGGGCCCCCCACAGAAGCCAACCACCAACCCTAAACTGGACGGAGCTCCTAGTCTCACCCCGTGACAGCAGCCAGCTCTGTGGGAGGGTGATGACCTGGATGCTATTTGCTAGTCTCTTCTGCCGTATTTCCAACCAATGGCCCAGCTCCAGCCTCACCCCCAGTCCTCACCAGCCTGCAAACCTCAGGTCCCCACGACTCTGGTGGGACAAGCTGAGCCACACCTGAGATCAGCAGAGCAGGTGCAATGAAAACATCACTGTGGGAACACAGTGAAAATGAAGATATTTACAAAACATTGAAGGAAATTCGCTCTTGGGGACATCCCTGGTGGTCCAGAGGTTAACAATCCGCCTGCCAATGCAGGGGACATGGGTTCAATCCCTGATCCGGGAACTAAGATCTCACATGCTACGGAGCAACTAAACCCGTGTGCCACAACTACCGAGCCCGCGTGTTTCACAGTCTGCACCAAGAGAAGGCACCGCAATAAGAAGCCTGAGCGTCGCAACTAAAGAGTAGCTCCTGCTCACCACCACTAGAGAAAGCCCACGTGTAGCAACAAAGACCCAGTGTAGTCAAAAACTAATTCATTTTTAAAAAAGAAATGAACTCTCGCACACATTAGTGGTCTTAGAAAGAAAATGTAACCATTTCACTGAGTTCTAGTTAATCTGGGTAAGAAACAGGATTTCAGACACGCTGGAAGCAGGCTGATGTGTTTAGATGTCTAAGAAACTCAAGGGAACCAAGCCCCAGGGGGACCGGCTCAGGGCCACATGTGCACGGGGCACTTTCTCAGCTCCACTGCCACTCAGTCCTGCAGGCTACCAAGGCCGCCCGCCCTTCCTGCCGGGGAGGCCAGGGGTGGGCACTACCAGTTAGGGTTCTGATCACACGGTGTGGTCTGTGAATCCAATACGACATCAAATCGGTATCTTTTTTTAATCAGACAGATTGATTATCCAAATTCACTAAGAAGTGATTGAAACTATCTGGTCAAGTCAATCAAAACATTCATTCTTTCAGTCATCCATTCAACGATTACCCATCAAGAGGTGACTTTGTGCGAGGATCCGGACCCACCGCTGTCCCGGCCCCACAGGGCCTCCAAACCCCATCACTGTGGACACACAGGAGGATGAGTCCCCCAACTGGGAGGGACAGCGCCGCAGACCACTCAGATCGGGCCGGGGAGGGCCCCTCGGGAGCAAATGCGCCTGTGTTCCAAAAACAAGGCTTCTGGCAAGAAAGCTGACTGTGGCTCACGGTGAACAGAAACAAAGAAGCAATTTCTGAGAAGGGGAAGCATTCGCACTACAAACACTCTCCCATGATCACCGGGAAGTGCTGAGGCAAGGAAAGAATGGGACCTGTGTTCATCCTGGAGGAGAAACGGGGTCGATCGATCCATCCCGTCCGGGTGATGGACACACACACACACGTGGACACACACACACTCACGGGGCCCTGCACCCAGCAAGCATGTTCGCTCAGCCCCGCGTCACCCTTCAAGACAAACACGAGAAAGAGAAACGACAGCCTTGGACTCGCCCAGGGACGAGGCTGAGCATCCGTGTCCCCCTCGGAAGGCCTGGGGAGAGGACCACCTTCAAGACCTTCCAGCACAAAGGATCACCACCGACACACCACCCACCGCCCCTCCTGACCCACAGCAGGGGACTCCTGTCGCCGAGCAGGGGCCCTGGGATGCTGGGGCCTGGACTTTGGTCTCCAGGGACAGAGCAAGGTCCCCGATGGAGAATTTCAGAAGCTCTGCAGGGCCTTGCTGCAGAGGCTGGTGGGCAGATCGCTCAATGGAAAGGGCTTTCTCAGGGGGCTTTGAGGAAGGGGACTGAGAACAGAGACGGGCGATAGGAATATGGCAGCTGACAGCCTCACTCCCGACAGCTGGGCCCCTGGAGCGTCAGGCAAACACTGCTAGCCCACCCACCAGCAGCTCTGGGCATCACGGGAGGACAGGCGTGGAACTCACTCCGTGAGCCACCCGACCACCTGCCCAGGAAACGGCATCGTCTGGCCTCCCTGACCTGAAGCCCATGTTATGGCTCATGATGACAGGAGGTGAGCGAAACACACGTGCATGTGTGCACACAGAGCCACGCACACCAGAGGGCCACTGACACACTGATGGATGACCTGGTAAATAATCTGAAGAAGAAAATCTTCCAATGATGTGAGAACCAGGATACACTGCATAGACTACACATGCACGTACATGTATCCATGCAAAAATCCACATGTGCACACACATCTAAAGTTGGATCTCTCTATACAAAGACACAGAAATATACAGACTCAGCCCTCTCCATATAAATATGTATGTGTGTTTCTATATCTCCAAGGCCCCGAAATAGAGATCTACAGGCTTGGATGAATTAGCGGGTTTCAGAAGAGAGGCTCCAGACCCCAGGGCCTAAGCTCTAGGCCAACCATGTCCTGAGCTGTTCCCTTTTCTGAAGCAGCCTTGCCTTGGCTTAGCACATACATCTCCCTCTCTAATGAGCCAACTTCGGCCCCACACAGGCTGAAGGTCCAGACCGACCATGTGTGTCAGTTGCAGGCAGGTCTGCTCAGGGCAGGGTGCTCCACAGACATTAAACACTGAACATGATCACCTTGATCACATTGGATCAGGCTTCTGCTCCGTTCATAACTCTCGATGCAGGTGACTGCAGGGCACACCTGGCCCACTGGTCCCCAGAGCCCATCTCGGGCAGATTTCTGGAGAGCCTCTCTCCTCTGTGCTTGTCCAGAAAGCCGAGGAAAAGACAGCTCTCCTGGGGCCCGAGACCCCGCATGGAGCGCAGGGCATGTGGGAAGCTGACGATGCCCGGCTGTGCCCAGGACGCTGCTCCCATCATGGGCAGAGCTGCGCACTGACCAGGAGCCCTCGGCCCGGCCAGCCCCGCCTGCTCAGCTGTGGGAGAAGCCCGCCAGGGAGCAGGGAGGGGAGGGGAGGAGCACGGCGGGTCATCTCACACCCTGTTCTGATCAGGTCTGCAGCTCCTCATTTTAACGTCTTCATAATTGTAAGGGAACTGCCTAGGAACTGCTCTGACTCTATAATACGGCTGCATTATTTGCTATATTAAATAAACAACACAGGCTCAGTTATGTGCTACGGCACACGGTATTCAATAACTGGATGTATGAGTGAGCACCACCATGGTCATGTCTCCAGGAGGGTTGAGTGCCTAGTGCCCAAGCCTCCGACAGGGTTCTCTCTGCTTCCTGGGTCCTTCCCCAGTGACCCCCAGGCCCAGCTCCCGGCTGGTGCTCCTGGAGGCACTGAGAGTATTAATGGTGATGGTTTTCAACATTCAAACAACCCACTGGAAATTGTATGGTTGTCCTCCTTCGGGCAGCACAAACCTAAGAAAACCCGCCTCCTCCCCGCGGCTAGAGCGCACGCGGCTCCGCATGGTGACACCAGTCACTGCGCGCTGGCAGCAGCTCTGGCTGGCAGGTCTGTGGTTTTGATTAATGAGATGAGAAGATGAGTTCATCACCCTTCACTGAACAGGCTGGGCCACAATCCTTCAAAATGAGGGTGGACCCGGCGGTGGGGGCCCCTCGGAGGCAGCAGAGACATGGCTGTCCGCAGACCCCTGCCCACTCCCACCTTCCAAGCGTCCAGGCCAGCTGCTCAACAGGCCACACGTGTTCTTAGCTCCAAGGCATTCTCTGCACCTTCTTTCCCAGGAATGGTTCTGATCTAGGCATCTCGTGGACGGTTCTTTTTTAAAATTTATTTTTAATTGGAGGATAATTGCTTTGCAATATTGTGTTGGTTTCTGCCGCATATCCACGTGAATCAGCAGTACATATATGTACGTCCCCTCCTTCTTGAAGCTCCCACCCACCCTCTAGGTTGTCGTGGACGGTCCTGAGCTGACTCTCCCATCCCATTCAGCACCTCGAGGTGCCACCATCCTGGGAAGGCCTGCTTGTCACAGCCTGTGTGGTCAGCGAGCCCCAGGCTCAGTACCTGCCCCCCGAGCGGGAACGCGGGTGTTCAGGGGCCCTTCCTGGAGACAGGAACACAGTCTCCAGTGGGCAGCCTGGGGCCTGGTGGGGTGAACAGCCGGGGGTGGTCCAGGGATCGGCGCACAGTCGCTCAGAAACACCTTCCAGATCTCCTCCTCAAACAGTGAGGAAGGTGGCCCCGTGGTTCCCTCTTGGTATCCCCCACGGGGCATGGACTCAGGGACTCAGGGTCTGTCTGCCCTGCCGCTGGGAGAGATGGACCAAGAGGGCCAGACCCTGGTTTATGCCAAGCACAAGGCAGGGGTTCATGGGACGCTTGCTGAACCAACGAGCAAGCAGATGAATGAACCGTGACCAAGTGAACAGGGCTCCAGCCACTGTCTCCCTGAGGGTGCGAGCCAGCTCTAAAGCCAAGAGGCTGTATCTGTTTCCTTCCAGGTCAGCAATGGTCAGGACCAGGAGAGGGCAGGGCCGGCCCGGGGGAGGGGGGCGGCGGGGGAACAGACTTGGAGGAAAGTAAAGGGCGGAAGGTGGGCAGGCCCCGCGCTGACTCCGGGAACCTGGGGCAGGGCCTGGGGACAGGCGTCCCCCGTGGTTAGAGTGCACGGTACCTGAGTGAGGGCACCCCACAGGGGTTACCTCGAATGGGAGGCAGGGGGGTCTCACTCTGGTTTTGTTATTTCTACTTCTAAATAAATATGGGGATGTTTAATATTTTAATATTGCATATGCCACCTAATTATTTTAATTATAGGCAAACATCACATAGATTGATTACATATAACTTACACAACAAATATGAAAAATATGTAACTGTTATTTGGAGTTTTGTTTAATATTTTTGTTTAGTTTTAATTCTCTGAGCAAATGGTCTCACTGCAGTAAAACCAGAAAACCAGGAAAATGCACACATCTGGCTATGCCGTGTCTTCGAGCGTTCTGGAGAAGGAGACGCATTGCTCTCTCCCAGCTTATCAGATCCCGGAGGGTCTGAGAGGCTCATTGTGCTCAGAAATCTCTGTCAGTTGAGCTCTTCCAACACGTGAAAAGTCTCTCCACTCCCCTGATGGCTGTGGAACATCAAGAACCGAAATCATCTCATTCTGAGTCAGGCTCAAAAGGCAGGCCCTGCTCCCTGGAGCCCCAGGTCGCAGATGCAACCGCTCACGACGCTTCTAGTTCTGGAAAGGTGCTAAGAGCTCGGCGTGCGCAGGCCTGGTTGGGGTCTCGTGCAGTCTGGGTGGCGATTCCGCCCTCTGCAGCCTGGCCTGTGCCCCGTACCTGGGTGGGGCTGCTCACAGAGGGTCTCCCTCAGTGCTGGGGCGGGTGGGAGGATGCGTGGGAGCCCCAGGCACGGTGTCCAGTGTCCAGGATACCTTGGTAAAGGGAGGCCCAGCAAGGCACCCAGAATCAAACGCGGCAGCGTGGCTCTGGGGAGGGAGTGCGACCTCTCTGAGCCCTGGCTCAGAGTCCTGGATGAGCCCTGGATGAGAGTCACAGTGAAGGCAGCAGCTCCTCCACAAGGAGGGCTCGGCTCGAGGCCAGCACATGGTCAGGTGGGAACAAGCGCAGCTCTGACAACCTCCTCCCTCCATCCTCCCCTGCTCAGACCTCTCGAACACTCGCTGGTGGGGCTGGGTCTTGATCAAGCCCCACAGAGTGGGCACCAAGGACACGCTGGCACCCTCGCCCCCATAAGTCACACCAACCTGGCCCCCTCCTGCCAGCCTGAAGCCATGGCGAGCAGGGCCCCCGGGCTCTGGGTGGAGTGCCCGCTCCTTCTGCAGGGCGATCAATCCCCTGCAGATGCAGCTGGCTAGGTGCTCCTGAGATGGGAGCGTCAATTATTAAACCACTATTTGTTCACGTCTCAGGGAGGCGGGAGACTGCCTCCTCCACAGGAAGGCCAGGAAGACGATCGGGCCTACCCAGCGACCCTGTAACCAGGAGCTGGGCCGCAGATCGAAGGGCAAATAAATAATCAGGCCCAAAGGTTCTGGATCGGAACCCTGAAGCCACTCAGTACTGGCTCTCCTCGGAGCTGGGGAAGTAGGGTCCGGGCCTCCCAGTCTCCTGCTGAGAACCTCAGGCTGTGACCGCACAGCCCTTTGGGTCACGGAGTGCCTGGCACTTGGCTCTGGGGCCCCAGTGGCGCCTGCGTCCTGGCTCCAGTGCCTCGCCAAGTCACATCACTTCCCTCAGCCTAGGATTCAGCAGTTTCACATGACAGTGGCATCCCCAGAGCCACAGGTCGCATGGAGACCCAGGACAGGAGGGGCAGGGGCCCCAGCTCGGTTCGTGGGAATTGTTGTGTTGGCTGCCTGTTTAATGTGCGGACTTGGGCCTCACTCCTGAGCCTCTACATAAGGATGCTTATGCGACAGGGGTCAGGAATCCCCTCCTATAACCTCTTTTGGTGAGTCTGAAGTGGCCAGCCTAGGGCCTGGACCCAAGAAGCTCCGTCAGGTGTAGGGCATTGGGAAGCTGCCCAGAAAACAGGAGTCTCCTCCCGGAAGGCCAGCATGACCCTGTGCCTTGGGGGCACCCTCGGATGCACAGTTTACACAGCCTGGGAGATGGGCGAGTCCCTGAGGTGACCGCCCAGTACCCCCGGTCTGTCACTAGGCCCCGCCAGCGCAGCCTCCTACAGAACCGGAGGACTGGGAGGCCGTGTGCTCAGTGGGAGCCCGGACACGCTGTCTGACCTTGACCCCAGCTCCCCAAGTCCCCATCCCTCAGTCCTCCCACTTGCCAAGTGGACTGCTCTCCCCACCTCCCTGGGTCACACCAGAGATGAAACAAGACCCTGTTGGCAAGGGGTGACAGCCCAGTGCAGGCCCCTCCCCTTCTCAGTCTGATCGTGCTCCCCTCACTCCGGGAGCCCTCTCCACCACACTCTCCCATCACAAGGACCTGGGGCTTTGCGGTGGCCAGTGGGGGTGGGGTGGTGCGGTCCATGGGAAGAGGGGTGCAGACATTGGGTTGGGTGTCTCACCCTCCAGGCAGCTATGGGCCTGGTGCCTCATCTTGACGTGCCTCTTCCAAACCCCACCTCCACCTGGGACGCTCCCAGGACCAGCACCAGGTCTCCCAGGGGCTGGCATCCTGCAGCCACTGATGCCCCCCGGAGATGACCTCAGAGGGCTGTGGGCGCTGCCTCCCCAGACCCGGAGGCGGGGAGGGGACCCACGACTCCGGACGGCGCCGGAGCTCTGGCAGGTGACACTGTGCAGACACCACCGGCCTTCCGCAGGCTCACCTGGAACGCAGGCCAACAGCAAAGGCACCAGACTTGGAAGGGGCGGGGGCGGGCAAGCAAACGACTCATCACCTTTTCTCAGGAGCAAGGGCACTAACCATCTGAGCACTGTCTCCACTTGTAAATGAGACAGGCTTGCTTTCAGAAGCAATTTCTCCCCAAGTCACAACCCGGCACCAGCCCAAAAGGACTGCTGAGGAAGGGGGAGGAGGCTGAGGGAGAGACCAGCAGGACCGGACAGGGTGGCAGGGAATGCACATCCGCTCACACTCCCACATCCATCCATTCAAATGCCCCTCAGTCTGCTCAAGCCCCCATCTTCCGTTCAGATGACCTCCGGGCGCCCGCCAGGGCTCCGGCGCTGTGCCCGGCATGGGGACACAGACCACAGACGAGACTCAGACACCCTCTGCTCTCCGGGGGGGTCCGTGTCTGTGAGGGGAAGTGGAGCAGCAGGGTGCTCCAGAACCCGGAGTGGGCAGCTCTGATGGGAGGCGGTGCCCGCGCTGCATCCTCACAGAGCAGGAAGGCCTGGGCACTCCCGGCAGAAGAAGGCGTGGGGGTGTGGTCATCGGGGTTGGAGAAGGCTTGCAGGGTGGTCGTTGGGGTCTTGTACGCGGGTCAGCACCTCGCCAGCCCCGCCCCTCGGCCCTGCTCACCCCACTGTCTCCTTCTAGAAACCTCTCCCCCTGTTCTGCACGTTGCAATCCCACAGCTACTTTCAGCCTCCTCTCTCATGGCACCCAGGCACAGCGTGGCTCCCTGTTCTCAGCTCCCCATGAGAACTTCGGGGGCCCCTGCCCTGTCCCCCAAGCACTGGCCCAAGCCACGGCTCAAGGGGGGACACTGACTTGAACCCAAGCCCCGGAGGCCCAGGCATGTGGTCTGAGCCCCGCGCCCCAGCTCAGGGCCCACAGGGGCCTGCAACTGCCCGCTCCACGTCGTGGTGCCCCATCTCAGGAGCAGCTGTCAGCGTTGCTCGCTGCCCCATGATCCACAGAGACGTCTAGTGAACTTGGGGCCTTCTGGTGCTTACTAAGCAAGGCTGGATTTCTGCATAATAAAGTTCGTGCTTCCAGAAATAGAAAAGGCGTGTGGCTGACCACGCGCCACAGCTTCGGAAAGCGGGGAAAATGCACACTTCCTCCTAATGGCGTCCTGGCAGCTTCTGCATCTGAGAAGGAGACAACCAAGGGTGGTCTCACTCCCAGCCATCGCCAGGCCTCCCCGACTGTGAGCACCCCGACAACGCCATGCGACCCATCCGTGTCCTCCCCCTAGTTTCAGGGTGGCGGGGGGCGGGGAGCGAGGAATAGAATTGGGCAAGACTCACAGGGCCCTCCCCCACCCCCACCAGAAACGCAGTGCAGGAAAGATCCTCTGCTGCAGGCCCCATCTGCTCCCTGGTCCCTCCAGGCCCTGCCCACGCTCTCCAGCAGCTTGGGTGGATGGACAGAGAAGCTTCCGTCCGTCTGTCAGACATGGCACCTACCAGCCTCCGCTCCGCTGCCTCCCTCTCTCTTCCCTACTTTATCGTCTGGGAACCGAATCTGCCCCTTTCTTGACCACATCCCTCCTCCCTCCTCCCTCACCTCCTCCTGCACTAACTCAGAACGTATCTACTGAGCTCTGACTGTGGCCAAGCTCCTTCCGTGCCCTGGACTGCAGCTAGATGCTTCCCTACACCTCCGACCTCCAGCATCCACGGTGCCCCCAGCCCCGTGACCCGATCTCCACTCCTGTCTCACAAAGAAAACAGGCCACAGGTGGGGCCCCTGCGTCTTCCTGTTACAAAACGCATGCATCTGGACTCCCTAGATGCCTCATCACCTGCTGGACTAGGGACTCAGCCAAGGTTGGAGAAGGATAACAATTAGCCCCGCCCCCTTGCCAAGGCCACAGGAGCTGGTGCTCGTTCATCTCAGCTGCCCCTCACCGTCTGGGCTCCAGGCACTCGGCCCCACGGAGAGCCCCATCCTGACAAACGGCATCTGCAGGCCTGCACTGCCCCCATCTCCTCTTATCTCTGCCCACACCACCTCCTCCAGCCCCTCCCCAGGAAACCCACCCACTATTGCCTGCCTGCCCTGCTCCCTGAATGCCCGCACTGCCTTGGTCCTGTCACGCCGCTGAAGGGCACGAGTGACTGCGGGGCAGGTGGTAAGTGCTCCCTGAAACCAGGCTCTGAGCCTCTCTGATGCCGTGTCCTGAGCCCCGAGCACAGGGTGGTTCCAACAGTCCTCACGACACACTGAAGGTCCTCGGATAAGCCAGGACCCAGGCTCAGGATACCTGAGGCCCAGCTCCTTCCACCAGGCCATGCTATACTGCCTTCAGCATCTCTTACCAGCCCAGCCTCCCGGACTCCCATTCCAGGCCCCGAGCGGGGTTCATGGTGTGTGCCCAGGAAGCAGGTGCTGACTGGTCCGGTCCCCCTGCCCTAGGGCAGCCTCTCTCCAGGCCTCTGGCAGAGCCGTGGGTTCCCGCTGTGGGGACTGCCCCCACCTGGCCCCTGAACTCAGCTGCTTCTTGACAAGGCTGAAATAAGCAGACAATGCAGCCTGCAGATTCCAGGAGCCGTGTGGCCTCAGCCGAGCGGGCATCTCGCAGGCTGGCAGGAAGTGGCTCTCTGGCACCTTCCGACGGCTGTACTCCTGGACATTCCATCAGGGCCACATACGCCATCAGGAGGAGCGGCTGCTGCTGCCCAGCCACACTAGACGGGGGGAGAGCTGTGGAACCTGCAGGCGGGAGGACCATGGCTGGTGCTCCTAGTCTCTGGCCCAGGTCTCCTCTGTGACGAGAAGCACAGCGATCACGTCTGCCTTGCTGTCCTGCCCTTGGATGCCTTGTTATGATGGAACTTTGCCCCACCCTCAAGAAACCTGGGTTCTTCCACTAGAAACGGTGCACTTTGGGGGGACGGGGTGAAACACCTGCAGAAAGCGGTCAGCTCTCTGCAGAGGGGAACCCAGAGGCTCCAGGAGCTCTCGACACGATGGCCAAGCTCAGCCGATCTGAGTCTGATCAGCTCCTACTGCTGAGAAGGTAATGTGCACCATGCACCCTTGCTAGACAGACGCCGGGGACACACTGTGTCCACTAACCTCCCACTCAGCCCTGTAAACCTGGACCATGGCCCATTCAGACCCAGAGACTGCGGTTCTGCAAGGAGACGCCTCGGACCCGAGGAGAAGGATCCGGGCACGCGGCTTCTGCTGTGGTTCCGGCAGACGGGGTGCTGCCCTGCATTTCTCTATTCCACCAGGATCTGAACATCTCCCACTGCCAAGAGAGGCTGGGGAAAGGTGTTTCGAGCCACAGGGCCGACCCTCTGAGAAAACTGACATCTCCAAGAGCGAAGGTCACTCGGCTGGTTTTTTCCAGCTGCTGGACTCGATCAACCGTCCGGTGACGAATCACCAGCCAAGGCCTCGGGGAGAAGGATGTTGTCAGGAGCCGCCTGGAAAAGGTCAGCAGCGGAGTCTTTGAAGCTGCCTTGTCAGGCTCAAGGTCTGGCTTCAAAGTGGCCCTGAAGCCAGTGCCTTTTAAAGGATGGCTTCCTTTGTCCATCCCTCAAATGGGAAGGAATTATTCTACCCCCCAAACCTCTTAGCATTGCAGCTTGAGCTGACCCACATTTGCTTCCAGACCTCCTTTCCTTCCTAAGAAACTAAACAGCTTAATGTCAAACACTCTCCTTACGCGTCTGCTCTCTGCTTATTTAGCACATTTCAAATAACGTGGGTAAGACACGAAAACGGAGGGTAAAGTCGAGCGGAGCCAGGATCCCTGTCTGGTGGCGGCTGAGCGAGAGGGACAGACCACAAGAGGAAGACCGGTTCTAGTTTTGCGAACACAGGGCCCCGAGGCAGGGCGCACCCCCGCTCCCACAAGCTCTCCCCCAAGGGCGTCACCGCGGTCACGGCCGTGCACGTGGTCCCTCACTCCACCTGCTGTCCGCCCGAGGGAAGGACTGTCGGGGGAGGAGGGAGTGAGCACTCAGGTAGAATCAGCTATCCACGGTCACTCAGGCCCACGACTGAAGTCAGAGCTTCTGCAGACACGTGCTTCAGACAAGTGCCCCTCCCAGCCTGGGCTGCAGTGGGGTCGGCTCGGACACCACCAGCCGTGAGCGACTTGGACAGGACGGAGACCCAGTCAGGCCATCCCTCCTGTCGGGACCCGTCTGCTCAGCTGTTCAGAAGGGCCAGAGGGCAGCTCCGGGCGAGGCCGTGGAGGCCATTGGTGTGGGGCACCCAGCTGTTCCTGCACCAGGAAAAGGCACGTCTTCCCCTCTGCTGGCCGATTGCCAGGGTACGAGGATCCCTGGGATGGCGAGCCGAGCCCGGGGCCCTGACCCAGCCCGACTTCCGGATGCTTGATCCTGGATGAGCGGTCAGAGCTGTGAGCTGTCTCTCCCCCCACCAAACAGAGACGCCTGTGCCCCTGAGCACTCCCCAAAGGCCAGGCCTCGAGGCTCGAAGGCCAGTGCCTGCTCCCTCCCGCCCCTGCCTCCTGGACACCCACCCATCAGGAAGGACCAAGCTCTGCAAGGCCCCACCACATCCCTCAGGCCTCCTGAGATGCAAACGCACACGCCGTGTCCCTTTCCTCCTGCCCGGCCTTGTGCTTACAGGCCTAACTTTGTCTGGTCTGGGCTGAGACACCGCTGAGCAGGGACAGGCTGCCCAGAGGTCAGCCCCACCTCCTGAAGCCGGCAGCACAGCCCCAGGGCCCCTCCTCTGATCAGGAAACCAGAAACCCCACCCGAGGCCTGGGGCTTTATCTCAGCAGACACTTCCAAAAATACAGATGGAAGGTCATCTGGCTCATCTTCTCCATGAGAAAAAGCCAACAGGAATTGGTTGAACTTAATGCCAAGTGGGAGAACAAATACATGAGATGCTTCCCAAGGCCCCTTTCGGCGCCTGCAGAGTCCGGGGCTCAGCTTAGCACCTGGAGTGCCAACCAGCTCACTGAGGACAAGGCTCCCTGTGAAGAAATGAACGGGCCCTGCGGGCACGAGGGAGGGGTGAGCAGACGGGCGAGGGGCCACCGTACGGCGTGGCTCCCAGCGCAGCCAGGGACGGAGGCTCCAGACGGAGGGCCCCACCAGACTGGGGAGAAAAGATCAGAGCCCGGCCCTGCTGCTCCCTGGTGCGACCAGGAGCAGCTCCCCTACAGTCCCCTGCAGGGGTCGGGGGGGTGCTTCCCTCTGCAAATGACCCCCCTGCAGGAACCCGGCACAGTCACCTGGGTGTTGGCTGCGCTGTAACTGACCAGGCTCCCCTCCGGCCACCCCAGCAGCCTCTGGGCCGCTGACCAGATGGCCAGTGAGGCCCTTCCCTCTGGTGGCGGGGAGGGGGCTGAGCTGCTGTGCCTGTGGGCGGGGCCAGGCACCAGCTCCCCACTAGGGGACCCTGCTGCTCCCTCACCCAAGCCTCCGGCAGTAGGCCCGCACTGACCAGGCCTCCAGTGGCACATCTAGAAAAGATGCTTTGGCCTTTGACAAAGGCTGAGATGGCAGACTTGTCCATGTGGGAAAGGCGGAGGCACCCCCTCCATCACCACCCCAACCACATGCGCCCCGCACGCTGTCTCACTGGCAGCCTTGGTCTGAATGCTGCAGCTAAAAATATGCACCCACTGGTGAGACATGGAGGGCCTGCCGGCACGGGCAGTGAACAGCTTTCTGCCCGCAGAGGACTGGAAATAGAAGCTGGGATTTGGGGACACGGCAACACGACCCGGGATGGCCAGAAAGCCCAGTGGTTCCTGGACGGGACTTGGGCATCGAGGGCCTGGGGTCAGCACTGCCTGCCACTGGGGGTTCTAACGCGGGCCCCGCCTGGGTTACCTGGCCGCCCGGGCAGTCTGGGTGGGGCAGGGGCACAGGGCTGGGAGTTTAACTACTCAGGACAGGCCTGGGTTCCCCAGGAGACACCTTGTGGAGCCACAGGAGGACGGCAGGCTCGCGTTTATTATCGGTTGGCTGCTGATCCTCACGGCCATCTCCTGGGTCTAGGTCAAGACAGTCACTGGGGTCACGAAGCCAGGACTCCAGCCCAGGGCGCTGCCTCCCAAGTCCACATGGAAGTGGAGGTGAGTGAGCTGGAACTGAGGCCTGGGAGAGGCGGACGCCCCTCGTCTCCCCCCGCTGCCCCTCAACCCGTCCCTGGCTCCGCGAGAAGATGGCTCAAGCCTCCTGACCACTGCCTGCTCTTCTCAGGGGGAACTGGGCGCCCCCTGCCCCGCCCCACACCCAGATCTTGGCGGCTGCCCCTCCTCACTTGCCGCAGAAGCTGCCCGCGCTGCTGTCACCAGCCTGACACCGAGGTTCAAGGTCTCAGGGCAGCAGGACAGAGGGAGTCAGAGGCCTGGACTCGATGTCCTGGGAGGGAGACCTCGGGCAAGTCCCCCTTCTGGCGGCACGACCCCAGCTGTCCTCTGTGAGCCGGGACGACGGGGCCACCTCCCCAACAGGGCCTCTTCCAGGCTCTGAGGCCACATGGACCTGTGAGCACCTTATAGACTAAAAACCAGGCATAAACACCCACCAGCATCTTCTCAAGTGAAGCGGGGGAAATAAGAGAAGCTGATCCCGTGTCTGTACTCAAAGGGCTTCCACCTCAGATGGCAAGACGGGGGCAACTTAAGAAGAATATGAAGGCACTACCAGCCCAAGGGCGCGGAGCTGGCATGGCCAACATATAGAGCGTGGTGCACCCACCCGGGCCAGCGCTCACTGTGACTGTGCCAAGGATGGGCAGTGCAGGGGAAGCGACAGGGCCAGGCCGAACAGGGGCAGGTCCACAGGGGACCTGGGCCTTGGAGGAGGAAAGGCAGGCAAGGCTGCTCGGATGGGCCACTAGGGGAGTGGACGCGACCCCCCCCAGGAGCCCCCACAGCCTCTCTGGATGGGAAGCAGCCTTCAAGGTGTTCTGCACATATGAGGAAGCCACGTGAGTGCAGGAGGAGTCTGCACCCCAAAGGCTGGCCTTCCGGCCCTGTCCCTGGTAACAGGGGCTGGCAGGACAACCTGGGGCAGGGAGGACCACTGCTTTTAGGACACCTTGGGCAGCAGAACAGAAGGCAGTGACTGGAGGAGCAGGAGAAGGGTCATCGGGGGAGGGGAAGGGAGGAGGCTGGGCTGTCGGCAAGAGATGGAGCTGGGATATGGGGAAGCTGCTAGCTAAGCACCGAGCCCACCCCCCACCGCGCCCCCCCCCCCCAGCTAGGGAAAGGGGAGCAGAGATGGGGTGGGGGAAGGGTGGCATGGGGAGCAGGGAGGGGGTCGGAGCAGGGGAAATGGGGGACCAGGAGGGCTTGGAGGGCATCTGCACCCCACTGGGATCCGCCCATGCAGTGTCAAGAGGTTGAGACGCTGAGTGCGGGGCAGGCCTGGGGCAGAGGTGGGAAACTGGTTATAGCGGGGGCACTGGCGGATTGGCTTTTCCATGAGAGATAACGGAAGCCAATTGCTCATCGCCAAGGAAGCGAGGAAAGGGGACAAACCTGAAGGACCCTTGCTGTGCTGGATGGAATGAGAGGTAGCAGAGTGAACTGGTGGCTGCCAGTACAGACAGGAGACACTGTGTGTGTGTGCAAGTTTGTCCCTATGTGTCCACGGATACCCCGGGCTCTGCCCTCTGAGAAGCCTGGGGAGTAGCAGCTCCCCAGGAGGAACCGCCATCCTAGTGTCTGCATCTCGGGTTCCAAACACTGGTCTTCACTAACGGGAACCGAGACCTCTTGGGAAAATGGATGCTGTCAGAGTGGTACTCGACGATGAACCTGGGACACCTGCTACCAGGAAGCAAGGGACTGTTCAGAGGGTGGAGACGTGTCGACAGGCACAGAAGTCAGCCTGACAGAGCACCACGGTGCGTCAGAATGAATAAGGGTGGCAACATGCTTCATCCACTGAGCCAAGTAGGAGAGGGTGACTCCATGCAGAGTAAAGGGACAAAGAAAAGTATGACGAGTAGCTGGTGTTTACCAAGTTTCAACAGAATGGTTAGTGATTATAAAGGAACCTGACAGGTGAGAAGACTGGCGGGCAGCTCCCTGTCAGGTGAGCAAGGCGGCTAACACATTTGTCTCCGTGGGACAAACGGAGCTCACGGGCCATCTGAGAGGTGTGGCTCCTGCCAGGGACACGGGCACTGACTCTAATCACGACGACACATCACACGAACCCAGGTTGAGGGCATTCCACAAATGGCCGGTTGGTAATATATGGACGCATCAAGGTTAAAAAAAAAAAAGTCAAAGGCAGGAATTGTTCCAAACCAATGGAGGCAAGAGACATATGCTGACTGAAGGCAGCAGTGGCTCTGAACCCCATCCAGAACCTTCAGGAACAAAGGACACCGTTGGGACGACTGGCAAAACCTGAATGAGGTCTCGGTACGGGGTGGTATTGATGGAACGGACACTCCCTGATTTTGACGGCTGTATTGTGGTGAAAGGAGAGAAGGCCTTTGTTTGTAGGAAATGCAGTTTGGGATGACGGTGCACCAAGCCAGCCACTGACCCTGAAGCAGCTCAGAAAAGAATTCTAACCACGGTGCTTACAACTTTTCTGCAGATCTGTCAATAACAACACAATTGCTTCCTCTTTTTTTTCTTTTTCCTTAACATTTACTTCTAAAAGCCTGTGGAAATTCTGGTTAAAAGTCAGTAGACCCAGGCTTGAAATCCAGCTGTAGGTCACCAGCTCATCATATGATTCCAGGAGGCACAAAAATGGGGAAAACGCGGACTCTGGAGTCACAGAGACTGAGCTCCAGTCTTCACTCTGCCAGTCACTGGCTGAATGACCCTGCGGATGCTTTGCATTTCCGTCCCCCGAAAGCACAAGAACAACACTACCTGCTTCTGAGATAGACTGTGAAGGTTACATTATTAATTCCTTCAGCAAATATTTATCCAGCTGATATGTTCAGCTGTCACTGAAACGTCCCAGTAATAGTTTCAGGTTCTGAGAGTACGGCGAAGACCAGATTCTCTCTCTGTGGAGCTTATACTCCAGCAGGGGTGGAGAGACAAACAAGGGAAAAAAAAAAACAACTGCATTAGTAATGGACTTTCAGAGAATAATAATAATTGTGGAGAAAAATAAGGCAGGCATGGCCTTAGAAGGTGATGGGGGAATGGGGAAACAAAAGAAGAGAGCTTAGAGAGGAAGAGGAAGAAAAAAATAAAATCATCACACAAAATAAAACCAAGAAGACACAGATCACAAAAGTCAAGATGAGAAACTATTTTAAAAAAAGAAAAGCATAACAGAATCTATGACAGTTAAGGCCAAACACACGTGCCATATCAAAGAATGTAGGTGGTCTTAATTCACTTATCAATGAAAAAGACACTGAAGTTAGATCACAAACAAAACTCAACTCTATGCTTCATCTAAGAGAACCACATGGTGGGGGGAAGCAATTCTCAAATGTTTAAGCCTAAACAAGAGGCAAAGGTACATCAGCCAAACAAAAAGAAAGCAAGGATGGGAGCTATAGAATCAGACCAGATTGAATAAAGGGCAAAAACATTAGAGGAGACAGACAAAGACACTCTAAGTGGTAAAAGGCACAACAGAGTGAGAAGAATTATGACATTTATGCACTAAAGCCCATAAGCCTTCACACTGCACAGATTACAGGACAGACAGCATCACACTGATGGACAGAAGGCCATCAGGGTGAAGGCAATCCATGTTAGCAGTAACTGTAATTCACTTCTCAAAGTCCAGGTGAGATCAAATAAGGAAGGATCTTAAAACCCTACGCAAATTGGTAAGGTAGAGCCAGGTGACACATTTCAACTCAATACACTTAAAACAAGGAATAAGCCTTCCTTTTAAATGTCCATGGAGTAGTCAGACACAAAAAATTAACCACAAAGAAATCTCAGTAAATTCTAAGAGGTGAGAATAGTACTAAACTGATCACAGTGCTGTTATATTAGAAAGTTATAACAAAATGAGAAAACAAAAAGGCTATGGTTTAAACAACTCTTGAGATCAAGATGAAACAAACTAAAATCACAGAATGCCTGAAAATATCCAACGTGAGAAATTTTAATACCAGAATACGGTTAAAGCCATACTATAGGAAATGGAAATGGAAGTCATAGGAAATGGAATCATAGGAAAATGCATAGCCCCATAAAACTATACTAGTAATAGGAAATTTTAAATGAATGATTAAAATGCCCAACCCAGTAAGTGAGGGAAAAATAATATGAGCTCAAATCAGGCAGAAAGAAAAAAAAATTAATAAAGATAGAAGAATTACTGAATTGGAAAAGAGAGGGTATATAATTAATGAAGAAAGTAGATCATGTGTTAGCTTGCTCAATCAAGAAAAAAAACAAGCAAAATTATACAAAAGAAGCAAAAATAGGGAAGAAAAGCTCAAAAAGGCAGTTAAAGATCTAGAGAAGTTTTCTTTTTTAAAAAGTGAGCCACACAAGCTCTTACTGAAGTCAGAAAAATACACATGGAAGACGTTCAATGGGTATAGGGTTGATTTTATAAACTGAAAAAATTCTACAGATCTTTGACATAATAACAAAAATACAGTTAACACAACTAAACAGCAACCTTGGTTAAGATGGCAAATTTGTATTATGTGATTTTTTACCACAGTATTTAAATAAACGAAGAGACAAATGAAGAAAAAGACATTGAAGAGGATTATCCAAGCCAGTATTGTTCAGGATGGGGAACACATGTAAACCCATGGCTGATTCATGTCAATGTATGGCAAAAACCACTACAATACTGTAAAGTAATTAGCCTCCAACTAAAATAAATAAATTAAAAAAATTAAATAAATAAGACACACTGTAAACTTAGAATATACATACAAGGATATTACTGGTTAGTGGATAGACAGATTAATGGAAGAGAATTCAAAGTTTTTCCTAAGCATATGAGAAAATGGCATTGCTTATTTATGAAGACAGATCATTAAGTATCTTGTGGATAACTAGACAGTTTTCTGGAAAAAGAAAAGGTGGATCCATGCCTCACTCCTCACACCTTAAGAAATTCCAGATAAATAAAAGATTTCAATGTTAAAACAACTGGGTCCATGAAAGTAATAGAATTTTTTAAAATGTGAGCTAAATGAGGAAAGTCTTTCCAAGTATGATATAAAAATATAAGGTTGTTTTTTTTTTTAAAGAGATTGCTAAATTTAAATCAGTAATTTCCAGCTTGACTCACTCCTGGGAGCACCAGAATACTTATAAGGATATTTGCTGCAACAACGTTTATAATAGCAAAAGATGCTAAGGGTCCACCCAAAGATACAGAGTAAATGAATCACACACATCTTACCTGCGGTTACAAAGACCCTTGCAGCTCCACCTACATGTGCGTGTATCGATATGGAAGGATACCCAGCCTGTGCCGTTAAGCAAGAAAGGAGAGTGGAGAAAGTTCTCCCAAGGTACCCAGGGAGGAAAACACACGCTCTGCATGTTTTACCTTCTTTTATAAATTTTCCCCCTTTTTAAATCAATTTACATATTTATATTTGGCAAAGGTGCCAAAGAGACAATGACTCAGCCCCTTGGCTTCCCTGCTCCCACCACCGGGCCAGCTGGGCTTCAGACTAGATGACCACTGGCCACCGCTCAGCCCCAGGGAGGGGTCCTCAGCCCATCAGCCTCTGCTGACAAGCGCTCCATCGAGTCCGACTCTGTGTGACCCCAGGGACTGCAGCCCCCCAGGCTCCTCTGCCCTTGGGATTCTCCAGGCAAGAATTACTGGAGTGAGTGGTCATTTCCTTCTCCAGGGGGATCTCTTCAACCCAAGGATCATATCTGGGTTTCTGGCGTCTGGGACTCACCAAAGTCTGGTTAACCTGGCCCCATATACCCGGCCTGGTCAGCAGGCCTGAGTGCTGACACTCTTCCCAGGCACAGCTGTTTGGAGACGTGGGCCATGGGGGAGAAAGCACAGCACAGCACCATTGTTAAGCTACCTCAACAGGAGACGGAGGTCAGCGGGCAGCTCAACTACCAGGGAAGCCTGGGCCACACACAGCCATGTACGTCCAAAGACTCAAGTGCGGCCGTTCATCCACAAATCTCATGACATAAACAAACTGACGACCCCTCACCGAGGCCTCCAGGTACAAGCTCAATGAGAGGATGTTCTGCAGGACTTGGGGCGTGTCTCCCCGAGAGCCCCCAGAGGGGGGAAGCAGCTGGAGCTTGGGCACAGGACAGGCTGGCTGCCTGGTGCACCTGGGTCCAGACTCCTGAACAGAGGTGGACTATGCACAAGGGGCCACTGTGGCAGATGGAGCAACATTCAGACACGATGAACGCACAGCACCCTGCAGTGGTTCTGTCCCCCGGGAGGCCCATGAGCCTCGTCCCAAGCACACTGCTAGCTCCTTTGAGACAGGTGGTTCCAGGTGTCAGGGTCCAGGGCTGCCTCTGGCCGCTGCTTCCAGAACAGCCGGCAAGCACACCAGGTTGCGTGGGGATAGTCTGCTGACCGACCTGGGCTCCTCTACCTGCATCAGACCAGCAGTGCCTGGAAGGCAGGGATCAAGTCTAACTTACCTCTGGGTCCCCAGCACCTGGGTGCAGATGGATGGATCCACCCATCCAGGAATCTGCCTATTCACTGTAACTTCATGCAACAAACACTCATGAATCTGTTTCCTAATTTGTAACAGTTCAGTTCAGTCGCTCAGTCGTGTCCTCATGTCCGACTCTTTGCGACCCCATGGACTGCAGCATGCCAGGCTTCCCTGTCCAAAACCACCTCCTAGAGCTTGCTCAAACTCATGTCCATCAAGTCGGTGACGCCATACAACCATCTCATCCTCTGTCATCCCCTTCTCTTCCCGCCTTCAATCTTTCCCAGCATCAGGGTCTTTTCCAATGAGTCAGTTCTTTGCATCAGATGGCCAAAGTATTGGAGCTTCAAATTCAGCATCAGTCCTTCCAATGAATATTCAGGACTGATCTCCTTTAGGATGGACTGGTTTGATCTCCCTGTGGTTCAAGAGACTCTCAAGAGTCTTCTCCAACACCACAGTTCAAAAGCATCAATTCTTCGGTGATTAGCTTTCTTCATAGTCCAACTCTCACATCCATACATGACTACTGGAAAAACCACAGCTTTGACTAGACAGACCTATGTTGGCAAAGTAATGGCTCTGCTTTTTAATATGCTGTCTACGTTGGTCATAGCTTTTCTTCCAAGGAGCAAGCGTCTTTTAATTTCACGGCTGCAGTCACCATCTGCAGTGATTTTGGAGCCCCCAAAATAAAAGTCTGTCATTGTTTCCATTGTTTCCCCATCTATTTGCCATGAAGTGATGGGACTGGATGCCATGATCTTTGTTTTCTGAATGTTGAGTTTTAAGCCAACTTTTTCACTCTCCTCTTTTACTTTCATCAAGAAGCTCTTTACTTTTTCTTGGCTTTCTGCCATAAGGGTGGTGTCATCTGCGTATCTGAGGTTATTTATATTTCTTCCAGAAATCTTGATTCCAGCTTGTGCTTCCTCCAGCCCAGTGTTTCTCATGATGTACTCTGCATATAAGTTAAATAAGCAAGGTGACAATATACAACCTTGACGTACTCCTTTCCCTATTTGTAACGAGTCTGTTTTTCCATGTCCAGTTCTAACTGCTGCTTCCTAACCTGCATACGGATTTCTCAGGAGGCAGGTAAGGTGGTCTGGCATTCCCATCTCTTTAAAAATTTTCCACAGTTTGCTGTGATCCACACAGTAAAAGGCTTTGGTGTAGTCAATAAAGAAGATGTTTTTCTGAAACTCTCTTGCTTTTTTGATGATCCAACAGATGTTGGCAATTTGATCTCTGGTTCTGCCTTTTCTAAATCCAGCTTGAACATCTGGAAGTTCACGGTTCACGTACTGTTGTAGCCTGGCTCAGATAATTTTGAGCATTACTTTGCCAGCATGTGAGATGAGTACAATTGTGCAGTAGTTTGAACACTGTTTGGCATTGCTTTTCTTTGGGATGAAAGATGAACTCTCCAGGTCAGTAGGTGCCCAATATGCTACCAGAGAAGAGTGGAGAAATAACACCGGAAAGAATGAAGAGGAGGAGCCAAAGCAAAAACAACGCCCAGTTGTGGATGTGACTGGTGAGGGAAGTAAAGTCCAATGCAAAGAACAACATTGCATAGGAACCTGGAATGTTAGGTCCATGAATCAAGGCAAATTGGAAGTGATCAAATAGGAGATGGCAAGAGTGAACATCAACATTTTAGGAATCAGTGAACTAAAATGGACGGAAATGGGTGAATTTAACTCAGATGACCATTATATCTACTACTGTGGGCAAGAATCCCTTAGAAGAAATAGAGTGGCCCTCATAGTCAACAAGAGAGTCTCAAATGCAGTATTTGGGTGCAATCTCAAAAACAACAGAATGATCTCTGTTTCCAAGGCAAACCATTCAATATCACAGTAATCCAAGTCTATGCCCCAATGAGTAATGCTGAAGAAGTTGAAGTTGAATGGTTCTATGAAGACCTACAAGACCTTCTAGAACTAACACCCAATTTGTAACAGGGGGATGGTAATTATGACCTGAAGACTTGCACGGGTCAGACAAACCACATAGAGAGTTTAGGCACAGTGGCTTGCTCCCCAAATATGAGGGCATGTGGTTCTCTGGGCACAGCAGTGGGAGGCCCCACACAAAGCGCCACCTGGCCGCTGTCTCCCAGACAGGCATTACCTTCGTGCCCACAAGTGCTTCCTGCACATCACAGCTCGGCACTGGGGCGGGGGCTTACTCGGTGATTATCTGGAGGATGTGCACTGAAAGCATCCCCTCCACGGTGTAGCTGACACCTGACCACAATCCAGAGGCGCAGACCAGGCGCTGTGCATCTGAGAAGCCGTGACGAGGAGAGCGCTGTCAGCTGGGGAGGGAGACAGGGCAGAGCCATGGGACAATCAAGTCAGTGTGAGAAACTGCTCAGTCCATTAGTCACCACCGCCCAGTATCCATGGAAACAACTGGAACCGGCCCTCAACACAGGCCGTCAGGAGGACCGCTGGGCTCTGCCAGGCTCCCATCCTCATGGGAGCACAGCCTCCCCCAGCCCGCAGTTCTGCTCCCAGAGAACGGAGACAGGAGGCAGCTGGTTAGGGATCCTATCCCAGGCCCTCCCCAGCCCTGCCCTCTCTCTCACCTTGCCCTGGGATGCTCTGCAGAAGGAACGCACACAGTCCTGGGGCCACCCCAGAATCCAGCCCAGAACCTGGCTCCCTCTCCTCCAGGACCCCCACACAACATCAATCCCGGTGGTCTCCACTGCCCCAGGCCCAGTCCGCTCTGAGAGGGAAGGGACAGGCTCTCGCCGCATCACAGGCCTCTCCTCAAACCTTGCCCTTGCACCTCCAGTTTACAAATGGGAGACCCAGGCCCAGAGAACTTGCCGACTTGCCCAAGGACGGTGCCCCATGAGGAAGCAGCAGAGCCAGGACTGAGACGCGTTCTGGGTTCTGTCAACAGGCCCCCCTGTAACAGGTGATGCAAACACAGACGCTGTGCTCTTTGGCACCAGCCCACAAAACAGGAACAGTTTCAGGGTCTCCCTGTGGGGAGCGTGACCCCGAAACAAGAAGCTCTGTGTACAGCCAGTGCAGGTAACTTACGTAACAACAAACACCTCCAAAAAGCAGAAACATCCAGACACCAGAACAAGCAGTAAGTCAGCCCGAATCCACTTGATGAAATTATAACAAGGACTTGAACGGCAACTATAAGACGTGTTTTACACTTGAGAAATGGATGAAAAATACTCGTTTTCTCAAGTACATAAAAAAAAAAAAGGACACAGAGTACAAGAACGGTATGATCATCTCGGCGAACAAAATGTAAATTGGGGGATAGCAGAAAGACTCAGAAAGGCACAAAAAAGAAATGAAACAGTGGTTTGGGGGCGGAAGAGTGGAAAAAGATAATTTTTCTCCATTGAACTTTTTGGATTTGCTCTGCTTTTCTATGACGAGAATATATTGCTTTTGTGAAGTGAATGAATGGGAAGGTCAAGATTCCAGGGTAAGGAAACTTGCCTCTGAAAAACCAGTAGGGACAGCCCGGGTAATGCGGAAAGGAGCCAGTGACCCCAATACATCGGCTCCATGGCACAGGTGACAGGGAGGGGGGAGGTGGCGTACGCTGGGGCCAGGGATGATGACCCCACCAAAATGCAGACGGACAGTGCGCTGGGGAGGCCAGCCCGGGGCAGGAGGGGGGCAGACGAAACTCACAGCCTTACCTCTCAGCCCCTGAGCTGGAACTACACTCTACAGGGTGGGAAAGTCACCTCAGAAACTCGGGCTCCCACAATGCCCATGGCACCATCAATGGTCAAGAGTCACACGTCCACTCAACAAAACAGCCCAAGAGCCTTAAAAATTGCATGTCTTTTGACTTCATAACTCCAAAACGAGCAAGCTGAGGAAAATCAGAGAAAAACGCATGCAGGCGGATGTTCCCCGGAAACTGCCAGACGTGGCGACAGTTAAATTAATCACGACACGGAACAGGGAGATATCACGAGGTGTTTCTGGGGTGTGCGGACCCTCGGAGACAGGACCCGGGCCACACAGGCTGGTGCTGGGCGGGGCTGCCCACCATCGTAGGCACGCCCATGAGACCTCCTGGAGGAAACGCCTTTGAGTCCTGGTCCTATGGGTAACAACTCATGCATCTTCTCCAGGATGAAATCCTTAATACCTGCACTGGTGTGCACGTGACACGCGACAAGGAAAACACCTGTAAGGAGACCAACGCAAACCCAGCAAAGTGCCCCCACCCCCATCTCTGGAAGGAGTCTGACCCTGCAGGGCTCACTTCCAGTCGGCCGGTGCCTTGAGTCACTCCCTTCTTTTGACTGACTCAATGCCTTAATACACACTATGTGTCACTTTTTCCTAGAGCTGGATCCCTGGGGCCTGTCCAGGACTGGGGCAGGAGGGCTGGGTGTCCAACCCTCCTTGGCCGGCGCATCTGGTGGAAGTCACTGTCTGAGCCCAGGTCACCGAGAGACAAGGCCCTGCGAGCTAGGAAAGTGAGGGACACCCTGAGAGGTGCAAAGTGGAACACGTTCTGCAGAAACACCACCCACCTCCTCTCACTGGGGCTGGACCAGCGAGGCAGACTGACTCCGAGGAAGGAGCCCCCGGGTGTCGGGCGCAGTCCATTCACAGTTACCATGTCGGCGCCGCTCACCAGACCCCCAACAACCTTCACCTGTGGCAGTGGGGAGCCCAGGAGAGTGGGCAGCCCCGGGCAGCTCGAGGGGTTCTCACAAACTGAAGACCAATGAGGGAACACCAGGGGGAGAGGTCTCTCTCCTCCAGCCCCTGGGGTAGTTCTCCTGTGAGCAAAACAGGGAGGTCAAGCTAACGAATTAACTGGAGGAAAGACCAGATACTGACTCACAACAGTTTCTGGGTTAAAGCAGAGAAAGAAGGCACATCCATGATTGTCTGCATCTGACCCAGCACAGAATACATGACAGGATCATTTCCAGAGAAGAATACAGACTCCCATTTCAACCACAATTCTACATTTCAGTTTGTTTCTCAACAAAATTTTTCCACTGCTATTTAGGAAGGCACAGACTGGGGTGAAAGTTCCAGGTGCGACAGGCAGTGAGCGTTCAAACACCTTGTTCTAAGTGCCACCTCCCATCGCTCTCTCGGGCAGAGTACCAGGCTGAGTTAGGGTGTTCACCAAACAGACTCAGAGCTTGTCCAGGCGAGAGGCCGAACCGCCGCCTCGCCCCCTCCCACCACCCCATCACTCATCACACAACCACGCAGACACCGTAAGTGCCGCCGCAGAGGATGCGGGCTCTGCAGCAAGGGAATCCGAGGGCACGTCCACGTCATCACCACGCCTGTGCTCAGAGGGCAGCAGCCTGGCCACTAGCCTGTGCGGACCAGACACCCGCGGACCGAGCTCAGGAGAGATGCAGACGTCCACGCGGCAGTGAACTCTCCTCCCCACCCAGTTCCCTGAAGACCTCGGCACACACCACCAAATGCAAGCCCGCGAGTTCTGAGCAAAGGAGCACGCGCACCCAGAGGTGACAGGCAGTACTCACCCCACAGCAGAGGAGCCAGCTGCAGATGCTCCAAGACCAGCTGGTTCAGGAGTCCCTCCACACTTGCCTCGCCCGTGCGCTTCAGAGATGGGTGAGCGTCGTTAAGGAAAACTCTGTAATTGCCGAGCCCGGAGGAGAAGTTCTAGAAGTTTCTCGACAGACAGGAAACTCTCCATAGCAGGTGAACGCCCCCGTCCTCTCAAGGGATGGTCAAATGTGTGGGAAACAGATAGGTAGACGTGTCAAGGGCCTCTCCCCTCTCCCCTGCTCTCTACCACCAAATCTGATAAATTGAGCTGTTGTGTGAAGAAGGGAAATCCACCCGGATAGGTTCAATCCAGCAGCCGTTCTTGCTGGGGGAAATAAAGAAGAGGGAAGGTTGTTTTTCCTAAGAGCGTGCAAACTGTGGCTCACTGTTCAATACAGCCCAACGTGTTTCTCTACACGTGTCGGTTTCATGCTGCTTTCACGTCTGTCGCGTTATACATCTTGATGTAATTACACATATTATTACGAACGGGCTCACTTAGGCAAGTTCATAATCGAGGAAGTCATACTGCCTCTCAGCAAGTATCAGTGGATGAAGAAATTGGGTTTAGAAGTTCAGGAAATAGATGTCTCCAAGGTGCTAGTATTAAACAGCCCGTGTGGTCCTCAGAAACCCAGCTGTAAACTGCTTTCCCTTTTCCTACATAAATGAAAGCCCCAGCATTTAAGCTGCAATCAAAAGGGAAGACTATAGCTTCTGACACTCTCCAGAGACCAGGAAAGTGGGGAGAATCCCATTACTTTCTTCCTTTAGCAAGTTAACTGCACTCAACAAACACAGTGTGTCTGAAATGAGCCATGCATGGTGAGAAGCACTGAGCACGCTGAAATGACTGGACATGAACCTTAAACGTGGGAGGCTCACATTCCAACGATGATGACAATGCAGGAACAGACCATTGCGCTTGTCCAGCCCGAGGACAGCCATGTCAGGATGGAGCCAGGCAGGCAGAGTAGAATGGGCCAGGGCAGGCAGCAAGGGGCCCCAAGGCCCAGAGGGAATGAAGACCATAGTTCTGGGGTCCCTCCTGCCAGAGGGGCAGCCCAGTTCCCAAACAGCCCAGCTGAGCAGAGCATCCATGGAACGCTATTCAGACACAAGGGCTGCCTAAGAGGGCCAGCTGGCTGCACATGGCAATGGGCCTGAGACTGGAGCTCAGGCCAAGCTGCTGGCATCCAGGGCATTCAGAAGCCCCTACCTACCTCTTCAGGCCTGCCACCGACCCCCACCCCAAGTCCTTCTTTGGCTACCTTGACCCTGTTTCCATTCTTCCAAAATACACGTGCCTTCTTGGAACTCCAGTCTCCCCATTCTATGCTCTTTGCCTGGAAATGCTTTTCCCTGCCCTCTTCTGCCTCCTCACTATACTCATCCTTTAACTCTCATCTCAGACCTCGCCTCCTCCAGGAAGGCTTCCCTGAGCTGTCTCTGCTCCGAAGGCTCTCGGCGACCCCACTAGATGTGTGTGTTTCCCGTTGTCTGGCTTCACCACTGGCCTGTCAGTCGCGCAAGGGCAGAGCCCTCCTCGTGGCGTCTGGACCAGTGCCCCAGTCACTGTGGCTTCTCCATGAGCACTGATGGCTAAATGCATGCTCGCGTGAGTCAGCATCCCAGATAGGTGGTGCAGGGGCCACATGTGTGCGCTCACATTTTTTGGTCGTCTCTCCTGACTCTCTGGGGGTTATTTTCACTTATATGAAATTAAGACTTCAGAATATGGCAGGTTACTGACTCTTGTTTTTAAAAAAAAAAAAAATCATGGTAGGCCTTTGAGGCTGATCACACATGGTGCTTGAAGAACAGAAATAGTGCCTGACGAACATGGCCAGGATACAGAGCTCTGAAATGATTAGTTAGAAGAGCGAGTAAGCAAGTGAGTAATCACAAAGTTGCCAAGTGGCACCAGGGCTTTGGAAGACATTCTAATAGCATATTTCTGTATTAATTTGCTTTCAGACATGAGCGATAAAATTATACAGCTGAACTAATAAAGCCAATTACCTACATGGGCATCCCCCTCCCCTTTGGCCCCATAAGCCACCAAAACAGCGTTGTGTCTGAGCCTGGACACATGAACACAACTCTGGCTGACCAGTCAGCTACTGAGACCTTAATGAGCCACTCTCAGAGCCCAGATGACAATGTTATAGTGAGGACAGTGGACATGGCAGTGGCTGCTCTTTCTTAAATACACAGACTCTGGCATTCGGGGCAAGAGGTCAATAAAGAATGATGATGATGGTGATAATTCCTATCACTACTTCTGCTGCAAAGAGAGTACTTCCAAAGTGAGTCCCATGAGGGAGGTCTGGTGCTAAGTGTTTAACATGGATCTTCTCAGTTTAAAAATACTCGCTATTTTCAAATTAAGGCTTGAGAATGTGGTGAGTATAAGACAGGGACTATTATTTCCATCTCAGAGATTTAAAAAAAAAAAAAAAACAAACCTCAGGCCCATGGAATAAGGAGAAAGAGAACACAGCTAGAAGTAGCAGGATTGAGTCCATCCCACCCTGGAGCCCATGATATGGCTCCCACTTTCAGACACTTTGCTATAAACACTGCACTGACTCCTCACAGTAAACCTGGAAGCCGGGACCTGTGATCCCCACTTGATAAACGAGGACGCTCAGTGCACAGGGCCTGGGCACGGCCAGGACCCTGTCTGCTCCCAGCAGGAGCCTGGCCAGCCTCCTTTCTCCAGCCCAGAGGGCACTGTCCATGGTGCTGAAGAGCCTGACTTCCCTTTAAGCCAATCCTTGTCACCTGGGAAGGGCTTCCCCTCTGGCTCCCTGGTGAAGACTCTGCCTGCAATATAGGACATGCGGGATCAATCCCTGGGTCAGGAAGATCCCCTGGAGAAGAGCATCCCATGGATGAAAGAGCCTGGCGGGCTATGGTCCACGGGGTCACAAAAGAGTTGGACACAACTTAGCAACTAAAACAACAACAGTCACCTGGGACACCGCAATTAAGATTCCAAGTCAGTGGATGTGTTCTTGTCCCCAAGATCTACTCCTGCAGCAGGCGGACTGTGGGCCACTGCTGGTGCCAGCCAGGCTTTGCAAGTCTTCTAGCCACACCCATGAACACAAACCCACCGACAAACCCTGTGTACCCAGGACATAAGAAATCCCAAGTGCCCAGCTCAGTTCACCCAACACATGTTTGTTCTGTCTCTGGGGCCTCCCACAGGTGACTTCTGGCTCTTCCAAGGAGCCACACGGCCCCTTCACAGCGCCCTCTGTGCCTGCAGCTTCTTGCCTCAGCCACAGCTGAGTTCCCTGGAGCCACCTCAGTTCACTCACGCCTCTCAGAGGCGGGGAGCCGAGAGGCCCAGGCTGGCCCTTGCTCAGTTTAAACTTCCGCTGCTACCCTGTGCTCAAACTTGCCAGGCTCATGAGCAGGCAGCCCCGGAGTGGCCAGCATTGAGCGCCAGCAGGATGTCCACAGGCCACTGCTCAGTGCTGGGCTCCCTGCCTAACTCCCTGGGTAGCACCGGCCACCCTGGGCCATGGGTATTTATGGCCACGACTGTTCTGGACAAGGCTGCGGTGAGCACCTGGGGCCAAGGCCAGGCTTCCTGTCTCCAAGCCCTTAATTCAGAGCTGCAGGGCTGGGAGGCTGTACAAGTCAACTGAACAAGAGCTTCTCCAAGAGTGATGCAGTGACTTTAAGTGATGACGACCCTGGGCCACAGCTTATCGACCACTCACTCCTGCACCCTCAGGTTAGGGAGCCCCGTGCTGAGCGCCCCAGCTGTGGGCGTGTGATCCCAGGCCAGGACAGCCAGCTTGCACCTCGTGCCCCTCCCCCACCAGTGAGAGGCAGAGGATGTGGCTCTTTGGGGACAGAGGGGACACGGAGGTGGCAGAAGTGACGCAGCCCAGCTCTCTCCGATGGTAGCATCTGTCAGTCCCTTCTTCAAGCCCAAAATCTGCTAGAAGAGAAAGGCTTACACACTTCAAAACCAGAAAACAAGGAACAACAGATACGCCATCACTTGGGAAGGGTGACTCCCCAGTTCAGAGAGGCCTTGCTCCGCGTCCTCACACACCAGGCTCAGAGCGGGGCCCCCGCACTTGTTCCCCAGTAAACCCGCAGAGCGCAGACAGGGTCAGGCAGCCCGCAGCCAAAGCAGAACCCCAACGCTCGTGGCTTCTCCACTTCAACTCCACACCCTTCAGAGGCCTGGCCAAGAGCCAAAGAGCAGCAAGGAGAGTGCGGGGCAGACCTGTACACCCTGGCCTCATAGGCCCTCCCGCCTCACTTCCAGGCACAGTGGGTGCAATCCCGCGGAGCCAGGGACGTCGTGGATGCCCCATGCCACCTGTGGCACAGAACCACGTGGACGCCCCAAGCCAAACCAGGGGGCAGAGACGGGGGCAGGTGGTCATTCCAGCCTCCTAAACCGAGTGTGATCACACTACCCCTAGCTGAAAACCCTTCAAGCACCCTAGGGATAAAATCCCAGCTCCCTAGCAGGCTACGCCAACTTCTCCATGAGTTTTCCCAGGCTGACCTCTCCCCTGCAGACCTGGAGGCCTCGGTGTGCACCAGCCAAGCTGAACCACTGGGACCAGTGACAACAGATGGGCTGTTTGCTGCCTCGGGGTCCTGACTCCTGCACCCCCCAACCTGGAATCCTCTTCGGCCTTGTCCCCCTGGTGACCACCACCCATCTCAAGCTTGAACTTTGCTTCATCTGAAAAGTCCTCTGCGATCCACCCCCACCCCAGCAATCACCCCAGCCGGACCGCTATGAACAGACTCGCTTCATCTGGGACGTCCTCTGCGATCCACCCCCGCCCCAGCGATCACCCCAGCCGGACCGCTATGGACAGACTCGCTTCATCTGGGACGTCCTCTGCGATCCACCCCCGCCCCAGCGATCACCCCAGCCGGACCGCTATGGACAGACTCGCTTCATCTGGGACGTCCTCTGCGATCCACCCCCGCCCCAGCGATCACCCCAGCCGGACCGCTATGGACAGACTCGCTTCATCTGGGACGTCCTCTGCGATCCACCCTCTCCCCAGCGATCACCCCAGCCGGACCGCTATGGACAGACTCACTTCATCTGGGACGTCCTCTGCAATCCACCCCCGCCCCAGCGATCACCCCAGCCGGACCACTATGGACAGACCCGGTGCTCGCGCCCAGGGTGTGCACGTGCCCCCAAAAGCCTTCCTGCCGGTGGGCGGGCCTGGACCCACACCAGCATGTCAATACCTGTGATGTGGGCTGCGGCAGCTGCTGGGGATGAAAAGACTGACCAAAGTGAGGTCCTCCCTACTTTAAGAAGCCCCGTCTACCATGCAAGGATCATATCTTAGGATTATCAGTGACCCATCATTGTTAATTACACCTAGTTAATATCTGTGCAGAGCTGTTTTGTTTACAAATGTCTCCACACACATTGTCTTGGTTAATCTTCTATGTGTCATGGGAACCATGGATGTGTGTGTTTTGTCACTAAGTCCTGTCTGACTCTTTGCAACCCCATGGACTGTTGCCCCCTAGGCTCTGTCCATGGGAGTTTTCCAGGCAAGAATACTGAGGGGGTGGGGGAGGAGGGCTGCCACTTCCTTCTTTAAGGGATCTTCCCAATCCAGGGACTAAACTTGTGTCTCCTGCGTCTCCTGCATTAGCAAGCGGATTCTTTACCACGGAGCCACCAGGGAAGCCCGGGGACAATGGATATTTGCATTCAAATCTTAGAAAAAGAGCTCCAGAGGCAAGGAAGGTGCAGAAACTTAATAAAATATCTAGCCTCTCATTTTCTGCCAGCCCATTAGCAGTGAAATATTCGGTCACGGGCTACAGTCAAAGGACCCCGCAAAACCACAGAGCAGTTTTTGAGATCCTGCCTGTGTGTATGGGACTGAAGATTACCACTAGTCAGTCTGACACTCTAGAAAAACGACTGTTCATTCCATCAGCTCCTCCCGTGGGGAAGGTGCAGCCAGCGGGTGGAGGCCTGGGTCTCTCCCAGGAGAGGGAAGCATTGGACTCTGAACACCTGGCTGTCACACGTGGTCCATGAAGACCAGCCCTCGAGAGCAGCTGACGCAGGTGTCTCTACACTGACTCTGAGATGAGGATCCCGGAGTGGGGAGCCCCGTGAAGAGCAGGCCTGCACCATACCCCCCTCCCAGGAAGACACGCTGCCTGCACCCCACACACCTGCTCTGGAGAGACACCCACAGGTGCAGGGACTTAGCCTGCCGCACTTCAGCTCCGATGAATTAGCAAATTGTCATAACTAGGGATTACGCTAATAGAAAGACTGCTCTAGGTGATTAATGAGCCTCTTTCCCATGACTTTGTTTTCCAATTTGCATCATGAACTTTGAGAATGCCGATGCCGGGTGTTCTCGTCCCAGCAGGGGCGCTGGTGGCATCTGGGCTCAGCTCCCTGGATGGCCCATGAACTGCCAGGGAGAGTCTGCAAGCGATTCAGGGCTGCAGTCTTGCTGGGCGAGGAGAGTGGAGTCTCGGGGCGGAGGGCTGGCGAAAAGGAGGGAGCCCTGCAGTCAGCAGCGTGCCAGAGGGATGCTCGTCTCTCCAGCTTCATCTGGAAGATAAGGACAATTGGAAGCCGTCGTGGCAGAGACCAGGCGTTCTTCTGTTCTTCCCAGCACAGAGCTGGAGAGAGCACAGACTCTAGAGCCAGAGAGCCGGCGCGAGTCCCAGCTCCACCACTTACGAGCCGAGTGACCCAGCGCAAGGTAGGTCACCTCATAGGACCAAGGTTCTCTCATCTGTGGAATGTGGATAAAGACCGCTTCACTGGGTTTTTGTGAAAATTGAGTAAATCTATGTAAATTGCTCAGAACGGTGCTGGTGTCTAGTAAGGGCCATACAGGTGTTAGCTATTACTTAAGCTCCATAAGTAATTTTATGCTCCTGTTAGATGCTCACAATCATTGTCACGCCACAAGCACACAGAACGTGTACAAGCCCAACAGGTGACCAATCACATAAGCACAGGGCACATGGATTCGCATGCACACTCACGCACACACGGGGAATCCTTCTGTGCACTCTAGGGCAGGAGCCCTTCCCCACTCTCCCGGGCTGGCCAAACTCTCTCCGTGTGCCTAACCCTGGTTCCTTTCAAAGTAACTTCAAGGCGTGCATATCCAGATTGGAGGTGGGGGGTGTCAAGGATCAAACATGTGTCCCTGCCACCTCCCTACCCTCATCCGCTGAAGGCTAAGCAGCCATGGCAACTTTACAGCCTCAAAGGAAGGCTGGGAGCAGCGTCCCCACAACGAGGATCAAGCCTCTGCAGCCGTGATCGCCCACAGCCATAAACACCGACTTCCTAAGGACAGAGACACGATGCGAGTCCACACTTGACTGAAGACGATCAAGGAATCAGCTGTGCTGAGGACAGGAGCTGCCTGTTTTAGAATCCATTTAGATAATACTGTCTCTCCTAACATGACTAGTAGGAAAACCTAGTGCACTGTCTTAAAGGAGTCTTATCTCAAAATACCTAATTTCTCTTGGGCGATGAGAAGACAGAGCTCCAACAGAAGTGTCTTTGAGAGTTAGCTAGGAGCCAGTTAGGGAGGCTGAAGGGCTATCTCAGGCAAATCAGTGCAAACAGCCTAACCTTCCTGCATCTTTATTATAAATACTTACTGTTCATTTATTTGGCTGCACCGGGTCTTAGCTGCAGCATGTGAGATCTTTAGCTGCATCATGTGGGATATAGTTCCCTGACCAGGGATCGAACCTGGGCCCCTTGCTTTGGGAATTCAGAGTCTTAGCTGCTGGACCACCAGGCAAGTCTCATCTGCCTCTGGCTTTAAAGGAAGGAGGGCTTGGCTATCGAGTTTTCCTCACTGGTGGGAACACTGTCTTGGAAATTAAGAAGCTGGGTGTGGTTGTTTGCCAGGTCATCTGTCCTGGTGATGACCAACTACACTGAAGACATTGTGCTTAGAGTCGTATAGGGTTGTGATTGATGATCTTGTTCAGTCGCTAAGTCATGTCCAACTCTTTTCGACCCTACGGACTGTGGCACACCAGGCTCCTCTCTCCTCCAGTATCTCCCGGAGCTTGCTCAAACTCATGTTCATTGAGTCGGTGATGCCATCCAACCATCTCATCCTCTGTCGTCCCCTTCTGCCTTCAATCTTTCCCAACATCAGGGTCTTTTTCAATGAGTCAGCTCTTCACATCAGGTGGCCAAAGTATCGGAGCTTCAACATCAGTCCTTGCAATGAATATTCAGGGTTAATTTCCTTTAGGACTGACTAGTAAAAATGGATGACAAATGTCAAAGCCACTGTTGAGCTTCTGGGATTTACAGAGGGTGACCAAACATAGCCACTATCAGCGGCACGGCCTGGGGCCAGCCCCAAGAAGACAGCCTCTCTGGGCGCACGACTCTGCTCCATACACCTCTGCTTCCCATTACTTAAGCCTACATGCCCTGAGAATCCCACAGAGGCATTCCAGCCCCCAGTCTGCTGCTGATTCTTAGGCACCTAAAGCCCAGTTTGCCACTGTGCTCCTTGAGCCTCTGCCTCGCTCTCAAGCAGCCAGATGATTACAAATAACCTCCAGACAGAAGGCAGGAGACACGTGCTTATCAGCCCACCTGGCAGAGACCCAGCCCAGATGGTCCAGGCCACCAGGCTCGTGGGGATCAGCAGAGCTGGCACCCAGGTCTTGTCAGAAAACCTACCCGGGGTTGGATTCTGCTAGGTCAATAGGCAACTCACCAACTCCGAAATGCTCTCTGAAGGGAGGTTTGCAACAAAAACAGGAAAATGAGAAGGGGTGCTGACACCAAGCTCGCTCCAAGTGTCTCCTGCAGCTGTTTCCCTCGCAGACCGTCTGTACAGTGCTGCCCCCTGGAAAGGGAGCCAGGCTTCAGCTAGACGAGTCACGCTGGCTGCAAACTCCCTCCACATTCGTGGCACTCAGCTTCGTGCAACCAAGCTGATGACCATTCGGCTGCATCAATGAAACAGAAACCATCCATTCACCAAATGGGTTCCTTCCCTCCATGCTGAGGATTACACGTGGCACTGGGGTGGGCAAGAGAGCACACGTCCAGGCTCCATCGGGCAGAGTCCATTCCAGGCTGAGTTCTTGCTCACTGCAGTGTCCTGGCACCTGGCACAAACGCCAGCACATGGAGGTCATCAGGGGACAGCTGCTGACAGGACCTGACCTCAAGAACAGCACAGCCGGGCCAGGGAGACAATCTCTAGAGGAAAAACTTTCCTGTGCTCTGGAAGCACTATCTCAAATAGGAGTTGAGCACTGAGGGTTGCAGGAGTCCAGAGAGGGGGCAGTTCCAGCTGGAGCTTGATGGGAGAGGTTGCAGAGAGGGCTCTGGAGAAGAGCGGACATGTGAGGCCAATCATAAAGGGTGACCCACACCTGTGCCTACATGACGCTTGTCTCTCCTCCTCTGAATGCCACGTGGAGAGTGAAAGAAGATACGGTCAGCTTCCAAACATCCCAAACTAGATGCTCTGGGGGACTCCGACCCCGTTCAGGCACCCCCGGCAGACGTGGAGGTGGGGACGCCAGGGGCCGGTCGTTGGGGAGGCCTGGCCCAGCGTCCTCTGTCTGGGAGGAGCCTTACCTGGGGCTGGGGCTCCCCCGAGGAGAGCAGGAAGTGGGGGCTCAGCTGTGCTGACACCTTCCAGGGTCAGGAAGCGTGGCTGCGCCTCGAGGGTGGGGCGTCACTCCAGGCTGACCTCAGTCAACAGGAAAGAACATGAGGTTTCGGATCCTGGCCATCCAGCTCTGGGCCACATGTCAGGAGAGTCACTCAACTTCCAGAATTTGTGTATTTGTTTTTTAAAAGGGGTAGGTACTACCCAGCTTGTAGGTTTTAAGAAAAATGCTAGTATCCTGTCCAGCACCAGGCAGGGATCAAGTCAGGCTGCTATGCGGGAGACCCAGGTTCAATCCTTGGATCAAGAACCCCTAGAGAAGAAAATGGCAACCCACTCGAATATTCTTGTCTGGAGAATCCAATGGACAGAGGAGCCTGGAGAGTTACAGTCCATGGGGTCGCAAAGAGTCGGACACGACTGAGTGACCAACACTTTCCCAGGGAATCAGAAGGGCAGGTATAATGGTTAGAACTGATCCCAACGGCAGCCCCAGAGCACATTTCCCCCCTGGACTGCCATCACCACCCCCACCTGACGAGGAGGAAAAGGGAGCAGAGAGGTTAGGCTGAGGCCCAGGGGAGGGGCCGGACGAGGTGGGGTGGGAGTGCCCACTGGTCCACGACTGCTCCGCTGTCTGGTGTCCCTTCCGCAGCCCTGTGGACAACACACCGAGCGACTCAACACACGGGAGCTGCACACGTGGTGGTTTTCATAGCCGTGGTGATAAGAGACATGATACCTCTCTCTTTTCTGAAGCCTTGTGTATCATGTCTCATGAGAGAGGTATCATAAATCTAAAAGAACAGTATTCAATGTGTTAGCTCACTTGCCTGGGCCCAGGGCCAGCGCGTAAACTGCTAAACCAGTGAGCTTCAGGGCTGAAAACACCGTGAGGCCCCTGGTGCTCACAGCCCCTGAAGGCCAACCGCCCCCCACCCTCTGCTCCGCATGAGGCCACCCTGTCCCCACAGAGGGCGGTCTCCCAACGACTCCCCAGGCAGCCTGCAGGGACCCTTGAGCCGCGCTGGCTCTTGGCCAGTTAGCAGGCTCCAGGCTCTGTGCAGGAAAGCCTGCCCTGGACCTGCGGCAGCCAAGAGGGGCGGGGCAGGGGGGAGGGATGGAGTTGGGAGTTTGGGGTTGGAAGATGCAAACTTGTTTATCATGGATAAACAAGAAGGTCCTCCTGTACGGCACAGGGAACTGTATGCGGTGTCCTGGGATAAACCAGAATGGAAAAGATACAAGAAAGAACGTATGTATGGATATCCCTGAGTCACTTTGCTCTACAGCAGAGATTAAACATAACATTGTAGACCAACTAGACATCAACAACAACAAAAATAAATAAATAAACACTGATGCCTGCCCTGCATGTTTCACAGAGCAGATAAAGCAGGGCTGGGGTTTCCTGGGCGGGACGGACAACGCCTCCTCTCCCCCCACCGACCCTGTCTCTCTCACGGCCTGCGGAGAAGCCAGTCCGACTCCTCAGCACCACCTGGGAGACCTGCTGCCCTAGCCTGCGCTCTGTACAACCCGCCGCAGGGGACGACTCGGGTCCATCGTGCATGTTGGGTCTGGAACATGCAAGCAGGTCAGTGCCCCGCACAGGAAAGCTCCATCTTATCCCACGAGGGCTGCACCATGAGCATCCACCTCTGCATCTGCCCGCCCCCAGGCTGGGGGTACCTCCAGGGCTCAGCGCGTGGAAACAAGGCACACAGGCGATGAGCCGGGTACAGAGCGCGAGCCCCTGGTGTCCCCTCGGCTCTCCTGGGTGTAGCAGGTATTCTCTAGACAAGGGTGCACACACCTACTGCCAGAGGCACAGTTTCCTTTAAGAAAACTTAAAAAAAAACCAGCCATACATGCTTACATATGGGCCATTTTTATCACCGTGGATGGGTGTCAAATTAGGCTCGACTTTTTTATGAAGTCTAAATATTGAGAAAATATCAAAATGCATAATGAAATAATCAGGCAATTCCATCTTTTGTCTTTGCATCTGCTTGGATTTAGGTTTACAACAGCAAAAGTGTGCTCTTCGTCCCATGCCAGATGTCATTACCAGACAGGAGGGGAGCCGGGAGGGAAGGGGTGTCCGCAATGTTAATACTCTTCACTCGAATTCGCCTATGGGGACGGCCTTCCAATCAGTAAAGCTAGAAGACAGGTGTGCCTGGCACCTGGTGGGCATCCAATAAGGATTTGCTTGCATGAATTATCAATCGAAACGCAAAACAGGGAAGTCAGCTTCTTTAAAGAATCAAGGCTGAGAGAAACCCCAAAGCATTTTGGTACATATTCAATAACAGTTTTCAAAGAATGTGAGTGTTTTGACGGTCACCATAATCCTATTAGGAGGCAAGGGCCACGGGCTCGAGCGGGGCTGATGGTTCAGTACCAGCTCCCCCTGTTTCTCCGCAGGAACGTGGAGGCAGCTGCATCATCAAGATGGGTGAGACACGCCCAGGACCAGGGGGGCCACCAGTGGGGGAAGCGCCCAGGAAGCCACGCTCGCAGGTGTTGCTGTGTGTCCTGGCTCCCAGCGAGGCCCAGTCTCTGTGGGTCCCGTGATGAGACCCCCTTCCCTCTGGGTCCCCCAAGCACACTGCACCCTCCTCCCCAGGTGCAGGATGGATCACGCCCAGCCCAGTGGGCCTGGCTCTTCAGGAGCTCCTAGGGGAAGCTAAGGCTCTAAGAAGGGACAGGGCCTCCCTGCTCACACAGGGACCCCACGAGGACCCCACACAGGAGGTGCAGAGCCTCCACAACCCAGAGGGACCTCTCCTGGCTCCAGCATCAGGACGCTGACACCAGGGCTGAGCGCTGACCGTCTGCTTCGTCCCCACGCCTCCATCCCCTCAAGGGGTCAGGAGCACTTGGGCCCCCCCTGAGGGCTGGGAGCGGCAGGTGAGAGCTGCACTGGCCACCCCGCCCGAGCAGGTCCTCGGTAACCCTAACCCTGCTCACCCAACCAGCGCCAGCTGACTAGACCCTGACTCTGCTGAGACGCGGGGCATCTCAGGAAGGGTAACTCCATGGTCCCCGCCATTTTACTTCTCTCTGCAAGGAAAACAAATGCCTAACCCCACGACGTGCACCCGGCTCCCTCCATGAGTCCCCGGATGCTCTATTTTTAGCATCTGGTTCCCAGGTCTACAGCACTTTTTCACAAGCTCCTTGGAGACAGGGGTCTGGTCTCCCAAGCCCAAATTCATGTGAGCTGGTGTGATGGAAGTGGACTTGGTCCTGGAAACCATGCCTCCTGCAGCCTGAGGATGTTTCCAGAAACCAGGAAGATGGTCTGGAATGATCTGAGACCACATGACAAGCTGCGGCCATCTCATTTCCACAGCATCAGTGTGTGAACAAGACATTAGTAAATAACAGACAGTCCCCTCAGAGTTGCTTCTTCCTGGAAAGACGCTCTAAGAGAACCATCCTCTTGCACCCTGAGCACTGTGGGGCATTTCCCACCCTTGTCCCCTTGACAAGCTTCTACTTATCCTTAAAAAGCCCATGCTAATGTCACCTCCTCTGTGAAGCCTTCCCTGATTGCTCTACACCCAGCAGCTTCATCCTCTAATGAAGCACTTGGTCCAATGCTCTGTTCCTGTTTAGTCCCTAGGTCGTGTCCAACTCTTGCAATCCCATAGACAGCAGCACACCAGGCTCCTCTGTCCATGGGATTTGCCATGCATCTAATCCTCAGATGACTTCCACCCCTTTCAAGACCACGAAACCACGTGAGGCCTCATCTCTGCATCTCTACCTCTCAGGTGGCTCACCATACACCTGACCCAAAGCAGGCACTCGGTGACGACTGCTGAAGAAACACAGAACCAAGGGAACCTGGGGTTTCTCCAGACTCCCACTCATCCAACTGAGTGTCGACCATGAGCCAGGCATTGCTCCAAAGCTCAGGGCAGGGCCAACTGTTTTAGGAAACTGACCTTTATGACACAGTCCTCCCAAACTGCTCCCATCCCAGGTTTTTAAAAATGGCATCTCTGTGCCTTGCTAAGCTGTTCAACCCAATTTCAGCTTCCCTGACAACCACATCCTGCATTCAACCATCAGTGAGTGGAAGCCCTCCAGTCCAGCCATGACAGGTGGCCATTAGAACTTGTCACTAACACGGATCTGAATGCTGACAAGAAACAGGCGACTCAAGCTGAGAGTAGCCCCCGCCCCAAGCAGGCCCTTCCCCATCTTCCCTCCTGGGGCCCTGGACCTGGTGAGAGGTGAGAAAATGTCTTTTTTTCTGTCCGGATCTCCCTGCCAGGCCACTCCTGAGTTACTTGTGCCCAGCGTTCACTAGCTGACCCCTCTGTGAAAAGGATATGATGGTCCAGTGGATGTCCAGCTTGCTGTTGATCTCCAGGCCTCGGGCTTCCTGCCTTTCCTCCTCCAGTTGTTTGGAATTTGCAAACTGCCCCTTATCTGCAGGGGATTCTGGGAAACTCTCGAAGTTGAACTTGTCCACTTGAATGGCCATTCTAAGAGAAAGGGAAACACAGCAGAGAATGAATCAGGAGGGCAATTTCTTCTACAGGCTCTGGGGGAATCAGCACATGCCAGCATGAGACAGGAGAATGAATCATTATCGTTAGTAATTCATAACGGATTCATTCCAAGAAAATGAAATAATTGACTCCCAGGGTAGCACTTGCTTCAGAGCTGGTTCAACACAGTTTAGCACCAAAGACAGAGTCAGAGAGTCCAACCTCAGAAAGAAATCTGGATTCTGGAACAGGATAAAGTGGACAGGAACCAAAGGGAAAATCGCAGAGACGGCTGTCAATTACTCAGCCCCAAGGCCCCAAGAGCCCAGTAGGAACTGCAGGCTCAACACAGAGCCCTGCCTGCCATCTCAAACTTCATCTTCCACCAGACTAGCTTGTTCATACACGCTGCGCCCAGCCAGCCGTATGCTGTGCCCCACCAGCCACACGGTACCCCAGCAGCCGCATAGCACCCCGCCTGCCCACTTGCAGCCCCCGTGCCCAGAACCCCCTCCTTCAGGTTTCTGCCCAAGTCTCACACCCTCGGTGCCCACACTCTCAACCTTCGAGCAATTTCCATCCCAAGACTCAGCTTCTGTGCCCACGGCTCCCCACGTGGGAACACTCTCCGCCTGACCTGTGGCACAGCTGGAGTCTTTCATCCTTTAGATCAGAGCTTCAGAAAGGCCTTCCTAGACCACCTCTCTGCAGCAGCTTTCTCTCTCACCCGCCCTTGCCTTCTCCGGGGCAGCATTCAATCTATTTCTGCTACACCATGTACCACGAGCTGCAAATATTTACTTCTGGATTTGTGAGCTGTCTATCAATCCTATCAGAATTCAGCTCCCTGAGGGCAGAGATCTTCTTGTCTTGTTTAGCAGTGTTTCCCAGGCCCAGAGTTGTGCCTGCTTGGCACACTGCAGGAACCAGTTCAAAGAAGAAATGAACAGTACATTAAGATCTTTCCCTAATATCCTAAAGGAAATCAACCCTGACTATGCATTGAAAGGACTGATGCTGAACCTGAAACTCCAATACTCTGGCCACCTGATGCGAAGAGCCGACTCACTGGAAAAGACCTTGATGCTGGGAAAGATTGAGGGCAGGAGAAGGGGGCTACAGAGGATGAGATGGTTGGATGGCATCACCGACTCAATGGACATGAGTGAGCAAATTCCAGGAGAGAGTAAAGGACAGGGAAGCCTGTTGTGCTGCAGTTCATGGAGTGACAAAGAGTCAGATACGACTGAGCAACTAAACAATACCCCAGGCCACTGCTGCCTGCCCCCATACCTGCATCCACATTCAGCTGTGTCTCCTGGTGAGACAACACCTGGTCTGTAGGAGGCAGTCAGGCTCTAACCACCTGCAGCCTCTACTCCCTTGCCCATGGTCCTGACATGCACACAGCCAGGAGCTGGCTGGGTCTCACTGATGTTTGAAATCCTACCTGTTGGCACAAAGTCAGGCACAGAGTAGGTACTCAACAAAAATATGCTACATGGAGGGATGTAGAGAGAAGGGGAGAAAGAGCAGCTCCTTCGTGTCAGGCCCTCAAGAAGACTGCCAGTCAACAGATAACAGTAGGCATTTTCTTTTAATTCATAGTCTGTGCTATGGCCAAAATATTCCCCAGAACCCCAGCAGGCACTAATGGGCCTTTGGAGATTTCTGTCTTTAACAAGCGGGAGCTGGTATTCAGGGCATATAAATAGCAAAGTAAACCTAAGGAAGAGGCCTTGCGCGCTTGGAAAAAGCTACTGGGATATTGGTCAATGTGCGGCATTTGGCCGAGAGCGTGACGGTTAAGGGTCGGCCGCCCCAGAGTTAGAGGCACTTCAGTGTAAGCACAGAAACAGTGCACTTCAGGGCAAGGATCATGTTCAAAAAATTACCTTTTTACCATTCTTTTCTGATTACAAAAGCAGATAGGCTTACTGTAAAAAAGCTGGAAAACAGAGACTAGCATACAAAAGAAAAAGTACTCAGAATCTTCTACTCTTACAGTTGATATATTGATTACATAGTCTTTTTCCCTAAGTATTTGTATTTTAATGTAACTTAAATCATTATATATGTGTATGTGTAACTCATAAAAGTGTTAAATATATGCACACACACATACATATACACATAATTTTAAGACTTACTTTATCCTTTTAATATGTGATGAACAATTTCACATCGTTAAAGATTAGTCTGCAGAATATTCTATCACATGGCTGTATCATAATTTTAACAGTTCCCTTATTTTTCATACTCTCAGGTATTTTGCATTCTTTAAAAAAAAATATTGGTGAAAAAAAACATAACCACCATCTTTGTGCTTAAATTTCCTCTCTGCATTTACGGCTGTCTGTTAGATTCTAGAGGTGGAATTCTAGAGGTGGAATTACTGATGTGCGGGTATGAAAACCTTTTAGGCTCAGAGGCAGAGAACAAGTCCCTTCTCAAGGAGGTTCTCCCCGAGCACGTGCCCCCGACAGAGCAGGGGGGGCCTCTCCGCACCCTGGCCAATACTGATGATGATCGATTTTCAAATCTATGCCAGTAAAAGGCAAACTGCTGCTTCACTGATGTTTCAGTCTGCAGGTCTGAACTACTCCTGAGGCTGAACGCTTCTTCAGGAGTTGCTCAGTCATCTCTTTCTTCCCTTTGGGTATAGCTGGAGTGCCTCGAATTCCCACCGAGCAGAACTGCTTCCTACTCCCTCGCTTCCAAGGTAGCCTGAAACAAACTAGTGCTCTCTTCAAACCAAAGGTCAGAATACATCCTAAGTTTCACTAAAGAGGCCAAACTCAGTCTCATCATCTGATAACTCAAAAGGAACCAGTAACTGTCACCTGGCAGGCGGGCATGGACGTGTCCCGACACCAGGCTCTCTTCTGGCCAAATGCAAAGTGGGGAGAGAGGCCCGCTCCCAGAAGACTTGTGATCAGAATAGATCAGAATGCACACTGACTACTGGGATTATATCTGTGTGACCGCCTGGGCCGGCAGGGCAGGGGGGAGTAGGGTGGGGGGAGGCTCTTTCAAACAATTTCTGACTGAGTCTAAGCATCACATTACATCACCCACCTCCACCCTTAAGAAATGCATAGCCAGGTGTGCCCAGAAAATAGCAGAGGGGAAAAAAATGAAATGCAACAAACGCTTATCACGTGCCCAGCCCGGGCTAGGTGTTTTAAATACACATTCATCTTTTTATGACGGCGGCTTAAAAGATGCTGTGATGTGCTTCCTTTCACAGATGCGATGAAGCTCTGTGAGCGAAAGCCACCTGCCCAAAGGCACAGAGCTGGCAGCCCCACTGGGAGCCTGCGCTCAGACAGGGCCGCCCTGATTTTTGCTTTCTCTGGCTCTCCCTTGCTTAGGCCGAGGAATAAAAGGAAATGATCTTTGCTCCTCTTGTTTTCAGAGCTGGTGGAGGATACAGACCTGGTGACTGCAGAGCCCGCCATCCACAGGAACCACCCCACTCCCCAAATTTACAACATGGCTCCCCTCCAGCAGCCCCAGGACACGCCATGCAGTAGAGTGTCTCAAAGGTGGCACCCTCCTTCTGCACGATGATGGAATCGAGGCACAGGAAGTTGAGTGACTCACCTACGGGGCACCCAGCCTAGAATCCTGCAGCCAGGACAGCAACTCTGGGACCCGAGGAGTACTCTACATCTCTGTCGACCTGGACCTTGGGCACAGCCCTGAGCCTCACCACCCGCCTCCTTCATGTCCTCCAGGAAGGGGCTGAAAGCCAGGCCTGGGCACACACAGCATCCCATACATGGAGGCCACTGTCAGGGTGATTAGTGCCAAACACACGCAGGGAGGCTGAGGAGCCGGGCAGTTAAGGAAGTGACCCAAGCTGCTCACGCAAGAGCTTCGGCCCCGAATACAGTTCTGACGCTGACCCAGCATCCCAGCGCATTATGCAGCCTCCTCTCCAGACACTTCCCACAGCTATTCGATTCTGTTCATCTTTGCCGAATCGGAGGGAAGTAAAACTAATACTACTATGGAATGCCAATTTTTATGTTTAATTTTATGGCCAAATGTGACAATAATAGTCAAGAGCTGGCACTAAAAAAAGGTGCTGTGATTTCTGAAGAGTCTATAAAAAAAAGCAGTGTTTTTTTTAAAAAATACCATATCATATGATTCAGCCTTTGAACAGCTGATAACCTCGCCAGGGAAGTCATAATGATGACATTTAAATACAAATCAAGCAGTCGGATTTAGAAGGACTATCCACGTATAATTAAATTGAACTTTCATTGGGAGATAATTGATAGTTATAAGACAGTATTCTAAATTTATGTAGTGCATCCTTCGAGAGTCTGTTTGACTATGCAGAACACCAGCCTAGTCTCTGGTTTATAATGAAGTACTATCCAAGTGGAAGGGAGGAGGCCGGCCTTCCGCAGTCATTCATCCTCAGTGAGAAGAACTTTGGGGCAGACATCAACACTGACTCCTGGCTCACACCCAAGACGATCATTTTCTCGTTAAGCCTCATAGATCAGTTACGGTTTCAAAGAAAGCTTCCTTGTTATCATTTTTAATTGAAGAGAAGATACACTGTGTTATACAAATCAAAGCACCATCAGGGATCGCACCAAACACGAGAGTGGCAGCACCCACGGGCGCCCGACACCTGCCTCATGGCCACTGTCCACCTCCATCCTCAGGGCAGCCCTGCAGGGTCACAGGGAGGGCAGACAGGCCACAGGACTCCTAACCTGGCCTGGGGGGCCCGTGGCAGACGAGCATGGAGGTGGGGGTCCGGAGAGGCATCCCTGCCCCCGAAGCTCCAGGCACACACCTGGCAGGTGCAGCTAAGTGCCAGGCATTGGACGGGGTCAGGGCAGCTCAGACACGGCGGGTGCCCGGGGGCAGGGGCTCCCCCCCTCACTGCCCTCACCCAGGCTGGGATCCACTCGGAGGGGGAAGGCTGAGCGGACGCCGGCATCTGACAGGTCCCAGCCCCCTTTGCTCTGTCTCGAGAGCTCCATTTGCTCTGGTGCTCGGGTCTCCAGTTCCTTACCTGTGAGCTGGAGGTGGTTGAAGGCCTGCCCACCTCTTGATGGGCTTTCTGTGAGTTCAGCCAAGGCAAGGGTGGGGCCTGGAGGGGCTCCCAGGCAACCTCAGCCTCTTGCTGCCAAGACAGCTTCTCCAAGGAGTGACCGTGTGGTGTGAGTGCGGGCAAGGGGCCAGCCAGTTCTTCAGGAGGACAGGACCAGAGGTCCACGTGGCGTCCCTGTCACTCCCCCTGTGCACATGCTCCCTGGCCGTCCACATGGGGACCCCAGGGCCCAGCCCCCACTTCCAGAGGGGTTAGCTGAGGGAGAACAGACCTCTTACCCATGAGGACCTGCTCTCCCGGGGCCCTCGCCCGAAAGACTGCCCTGGCCAGTTCTCACGACTTCCTCCAGGGAACCCTGACTCCATGGCACCCCGAAGACCCAGTCTCTCTGCCTCCCACCCCACCTTCCAGGCTGGCTGGGGCACCTCCCTCTGTCACTGTGCCCCAGCGTCCCCAGCGCCCTGTCCACCTCCTCCCTGAGGGCAGCCAGACTCCGCTGACCCCTCTCCAGCCCACGGCTGCTTCCACCACAGCCAGACATGCAGCCTCCGAGTCCCCCCGTGAACCCAACATCTCCTGCATAAAACTGATACGTGTTTATCCTGTATTAGAGGACCACAAACGAAGCGACGCATCTCATGTCCAGAGACACCAGCTCTCAAGTGTCAGCAGCGTCTCCTTCCATCTCAGCCAACGTTTCGGTGGAAGCACAATCCCCTTTCCTTGCATTTCTGCAGATGAACGACTACTTGGGGGCCTGTAAGTAGTGTCCTCCACACAGAAGACAGTGCTTAATAAAATGAGATTTACTCTTAATGCCATCGAGCTACTGGCTGCTCCCCCACAACCTGCGGGAAGCAGACTGAGGGCTGGATCCCTGATTCCCAGGGTCATCTTTAATTGATTTCTCTCTGCTCGGCCTCCTGTGGGAGGAGCCTTCCATCAAAGCAGGGCTGGCTGGCCTCCCGGATCCCAGCCATGAGGCGGGAAGGGGTGGAATGAACGCCCCAGCGGGCAGGGAGTTCAAGCCTGACTCTGCTCTTGACGGGACGTGGGGCCCAGGGTGGGTCACTGAATGAAGTGTCTCCTCCAGGATGGAAGACTGTGTGGACAGAGGAGCAAAGGTTCTGCGGCCACCCAGACCTGGATTCTAAACCCACCATGGTCACCTAGGAGCTCGGCGGCCAGAGGCAGCTTAGGCAGGTGTCTCCAAGCCTCCGCTTCTTCACGTGTGAAATGAGCACGTGAGGCTGGGGTCAGCCAGGATGGTGGAGAACCTGGGCCACCTGGTATATCATTAACGCTCAAAATTATAGCAATTGCTTTGGGGGGGGGGGGGGCGTTAAAAACTGTTGCTAGAATGGATTGAGGTCAAAACAGGAAAGCATTTATAAAGACATTTTATGAAGAATAAAATGTCAGATAAATGCTAGCTGTTGGTATTTTATTTATTCTTTTCACTCTCCTGCGATCACAAAGAACGTTCCCCCAAGACCAATGTGAAAGCAAGCCGCAGCGTCCTCAGCCTGCGTCCTCCACAGCCCCCCACTCCCAGAGGCCCCCCGGCACCGGCCCGGCCTCGCTCACCCCCTCTCTCCCGCTCCTTCCAATGCCCTGCTCACAGAGCCCACCCCTGCCCCCACTGCAAGCTCACCCCAGTCAGGGCCCCCTCTCTGCTGAGCACCAGGAACCACATCAGCAGTCCCCTGGACCTCTGGGTCTTTAAGGGCGAGCCTGGGGATTCCTGCAATGCTCCCCTCTGACGACTCTGTGGAAGTCTACATTGAGATCAAAACACCAATCAGACGCGTTCCTGGTTTTCTGCTGTTCAAGTCTGAAAGGCCTGGTTTCTGCCCTGCTCTGCCTTCTGCACTAGGGGCGCCTGTGACGAGTCGCCCACCAGGAGCCCCCACCCTGGGCTGCCGTGCGGGGGGCCTGGGGCTTCCTAGGGAGGGGACACGTGTTAACCCCGGTGAGGACCTGGCCACAGGGCACCCTCAGGGTTTGTGCCCGCCTGCTGCATCTGTAACAGGGAACGACTGCTTGCAAGTCCCTGCTTCTCCCCGAGGCCCGTGCCCAGCTCAGGGTGGGCTGGGAAAACCCCAAGGAGCTCGATTAGGGCGGCAGCCTCTGCAGGCTCAGCTGGGCCATGGCCGCCACGTAGCCTTAAGGGAAAAGCAGGTGCATTGACACCCTCTCGGGCTCCTCTGAGTCCTCCCGGAGTGACGTGCTGGCCAGAGAGGGACGCTGAGGTGGCAGCATCCCCATCGGGTGCCTCCTTGTCTCCCATCACCTGTGCAGAGGACGCGCCTGCACCTAAGGGCGAGGGCACCGGCGCCGGCAGCCCCATTATCTCAACCAAGTCGGGGTCCTGCACGGCCGCTGCAGGTCAGCATCTGAGCCCGAGGGACATGCGCTGACGGGATGCTAGCCCTTGACCCCTAGTCACCTTGCCCCGCAGCTCCGCCCGGGGTGCAAGGACAGGATGTGCTGAGGGCAGCCTTGGGGTTCAGCAGGGCACTGCCCGGGTCAGACTGAGGGCGGATGTGGGACCAGCCACGCCGGAACGATGGTGCTCAGAGAATGGATAGCACATTGCGAGGGCCCCACGCCCTGCTCAGCGCGCAGGGAGGTGGGCAAACCTGAAGCAGGGCCCCTCCCCAAGAGCTGCAGGGTCCCGGGGGAGGATGGACCAGGGGGAGACAGGCTGGGAGGGCTGCAGTCAGTGTGCCAAGGGCTTGGACCCGAGGACCTCGGTGCTGTGTGGCCTAGAGAGGGGGCGCCCGGCACTGCCCATGTCCCTGAGGCTGCTCAGGCTGGGAGTCAGGCGGGAGGTGAGGAGGACGCCTCCGGGGTCCTCGGACCGTCACACATGGCACAGGGCGTGACGTGGTGGAGCGTGACCCCTGCCAGCTCCGTGCCCTGGACACTGGGCCTCCAGCGGGGGACACCAGGCCAGCTGCTCCACGGGGGACACCGGGCCGGCTGCTCCAGGGGCCCGGGAGGGACGCAGCTGGAGAGGTAAGCGAAGCCAGCCCACAGAGGCTCGCGGGGGACATCCCCCTGCTACGCTGGGCAGGTGGACCCACGCAGAAAGGGAAGTCAGAAACGTGTTTTAAGAAGAGAGGAACGTTTTTTTAAAACAGCACAGAGAAGAGGCACCGGAGGAGGCAGAGAAGAAGGAAGCCCCAGAGGGAGAATTTTACTGAGAACCTGCCCTTAGCACACACGCCACCCTTCCAGCAGCCTCACCGCCTTCACAGAGCAGATGGGGAAACCGAGGCACGGGCACTGAGGCGGCCACCAAAGGTCAAGGCTCCTGGATGCGAAGGGCCTCCGCAGAGCCCAGGTGGGGCTGGCAGCCAGAGCAGCTCGCCCCCTGCGGCGGCCAGGGGACCCCTGTGTGCACAGAGTATCCGCAGGGGAGGCGCTGGCTCCCCCCTCCCGCCCAGGTGACACTTGGCAGGGATGCTGCCTGGAAGCGAAAGCCCAGGGCCTGGATCCAAGAGCCTGAAAGGAGAAGGCAGGCTTCCCCGGGCACTCACGCTGGTAGGACAAGGTGTGTGGGCTGCAGCAGAGGCGGGGTGTGGTCAAAACCCACTTGGCAAACAACGGTGTGGAGCTCGCAGGTCCAGCCCCAGCTCCAGGGAGGTGAAGAGCAAGAGGGAAACAAACCAATCTCCGGCAGATTTTCCCCTGGCACGCTGCTGAAGAAAGAACTCGGGAGAAATCCATGGAAGTGTTTTGACATCTGGATTTAAGACAGACCACGGCAGTTTCCCTCATCAAGCTAATCAGAAGCACAAGAACCAACAGATTTAAAGAACCCTAAAATAGCTTCTGTCGAACGGTTACAGATGGATCGGACAGTTATAGCCATCAGAACGCAGTGCGAGGATCCTGGGACACTGCCAGTCTCAAAGGTAAATGAAAATATACTGCATTTGCTGAAGGCCAACAGTCTTCAATTAGCCTCCGGGGAAATAAAAGTTCCCTTTGATAAAAATGCCCCTGTTAAGTGGAGCTGAACCTACAAGACCATGTGGAATCGGTGTTTGTGGACCAGGAATCCTTCTACCTCAGGATGCAGATACCCTGCCTTCTACAGGACGTGTGCCTGCCCTTCCCTAACCTGGGGAACACGGAAGGGAGGGGCTCAAGTAGGGGCAGGGCATCTGGGTGCAGGCGCACCTCGGGGGGGTCCCCTCACCCCTGAGACCTTCCTGAGGGCCAGGCTCCTGAGGGGTTCTCGACAATCACCTCTCTCTAAATCTCACAGCCACCCTGCTGATAAATGTTATCACTGTTAGCATCCAAATCCTACAGAAGAGGGACCTGGGGCTCCCTCGGCGGAGTGCGCGTGGCCTAAGAGGACGGAGGGGCAGGCACTCTGGGAGGCAGGTGGACGCAGCCCTGCGCCCTTGGAGCCCAGCCTCCTCCCCTCACGGCCTGTCCAGGAAGGGTCTCGGGCGCCCGGCAGACGCCAACCAGTTTCCAGGGTGAGGTCCCGATGGCGTGTGAGTCTCCTCTGCGGGGCTCTGCTCTCTGGCCGGCAGACGGGGTAGCCCCCAGGGAGTGTCCTGAACGCTCTAACCCTCCAGTTTGTTACCTGTATAATGAGCACATGACTGAGTTAAAAAGAGCTGATCTGTGGATTAATCTGGACAGCGTATTCTTCATAAGAAAGTCTTTTAGAAATCCTAGTTGTTTCAACGCTATTATTACACAATTCCTTCTGCTGGGCACCTCAAACCAGAAGCAGGCCACTCCCAGCTGCTCCCCTCTAGCCTGTCTCACTCCCCGTCTCCCCACATGCTGGGCCTGTGACCCCTTTCCCTTGCCCTCCAGGCCTGGGCAGCAGGCTGTGTGGACCAACCCTGTCCCCTCCTTGGCTCTAGTTTTGGCGACCTGATGACAATGTCACTTGAGCCCAGCCTCCCTGTCAGCCCCCTGCACCCCACGTGCAGGGCCCTGATCTCTGCCCCAGCACCCCTGTCAGCCCTCTGCACCCCACATGCAGGACCCGGATCTCTGCCCCGGACCCGCCTCAGCCCCCGGCACCCCACGTGCAGGACCCGGATCTTTGCCCCAGGCCCCCCTCAGCCCCCTGCACCCCACATGCAGGACCCGGATCTCTACCCTGACCTCCCCGTCAGCCCCCTGCACTCCACATGCAGGGCCCAGATCTCAGTGCACATCAGTGGCCATGGTTCTGAAGGGCTGCTGCTTATTCAGAGAACAGAACTGGAAGTGGGAGGGGGTAAGCGTTGACGAAGCCTAAGAAAAGTGGATGCAAACACATCCTTGGTGTCCTGCCTAGTGGCTTCCTAGAGTTTCTGGCAATTTCTTTAGACAAAAGAGCCAAGGAGGTTTACCGGAAGGAAGGCAACAGCCAGGAGATGGGGAGGGAGGGGAGTGGTGCTGGAGACAGGGAAGAGACCTGATCGGAGGCTAGCGCAGGGGCCCAAATCCAAACAAACCACATTTGCCATCAGAAAAGCAGAATGTCTAAGGTACGGAATTCACAAAGGGATTTACATGTTGGAAACTGCCCAGTTATCATCTGTGTGCAAATAGCACCAACAAATAGTATATATACACAATGTATGTACAAACACTGAGATATTATCAGGGGAGATTCCTTGAGAAAAGAAAAATTGGAGTGCATCTCCAGAAGGTCAGAATTCTTTCAGAGGCCTGGGTGCTGGGGAGAAATCCCTACCACGCACGGGTCCTCTATCAGGGCTGGGCACTACACTCAGGTCGCCTGCTGAGCAGAGCTGAGCCCTCACTCCCATTTGACCCCACGCAGCCCCTGAGCATAGCACTATCGCTCCTGTCTGTGCTGGTGGGGAAACCAAGGCTCCCCAGCCGCCTCCGGGCTCATGAGGGATAACACGGTCAGGGGGCAAGGGTGGTAGCCCGTGAGCTGCAGCCCAGTGGAGGTCAGGGTGATGCTGAAGCAGGGAGGAAGTGGAGGCCCAGGCCTTCACTCCAGAGGCACCCACACGAGCCCTCATTATGTCAACAGCCAGCTCTTCTGATTAACCTCTTCACGCGACCACGCCAGAGCCGACCCCATGGAAAGGCCTCGGCGTGGACTTCCCCGTGGCCTGTCCGGGCGCTGGGGACCACTCCGGTCTCTGTAACCTGCTCTCGCAGGGACTCCACCCGCCTCCTGCCGCCAGCACCACGGAGATCTCGCTGTGCCCACACTGTGCCTACACTACACACCGCACTCTGCACCCCAGTCCTCCCCCCAGCTAAGCTCACCCTTGGCCCACCTCCCCAGGGGTCCCTGTGCAGCCACCCTGGAAAAGAAACCTCCCCACCTGACAGTGTTCGGGGGGCAGACACAGCCTGCCTGGCCTCACCTCCCTGGAAGAAAATGCAGGCAGAACTAGGAGTCACCCCAAAAGTCTTTTGTGTGGCTTAAGCACTACCTCCCAGAGGGGGCCATGAACTGATTGATTTTAAGGCAGCGAAACACCTCCCTTTTCTTAACAAAATGCCTCAATCATTACTAAGTCAGCTGCCATTAGTAAAAAGGTGCTTTTACATCTAATGACACATTTCATCGATCCTGATCTAAATGTCCTACTTCCTAGACTCAATGAGGAAAGCAAACAGGAAAGGAGTTCAGATTTCCGTGCACGTGTCCAGCTTGGGAAGGTAACTGGAGGGTGGCCAGCCTCTCACCCCATGAGTCAGTGCAGGGGACCGACGGGGCTCTCGGGCCTCGGAGACACAGAGAACTGGGCTCGTGTCCCTGCTCTACCCACGTTGGGGCCATCCCAGGAAATCATCTGGCCTTTTGCAGCCTTTTCTTGTTGCAAAAATGAGGACACGGAGGCCAACGTTGGGGTGTAGTTGTTGAGGTTTAAAAGGTCTCGGGCCTCGTGCTGAGCAGCCAGGATGCTTTCCAGGCAGGGGGACTTCCTGGAGACACACCCCGCCAGCGATGGCACCCCCTGGTGCTGATCGGGCCACATGGAGCAGAGGGAACCAGGAGGGCACAGAGCATGCAAACTCCTTAGGAAGGTGTGAAGAGCCCCCACGGTCCGGGCCCACGCACCTCTGGGCCTCAGCTGACTCGCTGATGTGCCCCCTGCCCCTGGGCCTGCCACTCAGCCCACCTCCCGGGGCCCAGCTCTGTGAAGCCCACTCTGACCTGCTCCCCCTCCTCCCCACAAGAAGTGCACCCTCCCTACCCTGACCCCTGACCCCTGTTGCCTGCTATTTAACAGATGGTTAAGCACACTCATGGCCCTGCTTGGTTCACATGCCTGTTAACACACACACACACACACCCCACCATGAATTCACAGAGGGAGGAAGTTGTCCTACCCGTCTCTCGTAGACCTAGAACTTAGCTGCTCCACAAGCGTTTGCTGAGTGAGCTACTGAAAACTGCCTCTGAGAACGCGAATGATGTGATGAGGATGAGGAGCCCCAGGGGGCGAGACTGAGGGGCTGGAGTCACGCCCAGTCCTGTGGACCCTCGTGTGCCAGCCCGCCCACCCGCTGACTGCAAGGAGAAGTCTGGACCGGCACGGGGCGGCCCCCGAGCACCCCGCAGGGAGAGCACGGTGGGGGAGCGGGGGCTGCCGGGGCGCAGCAGGACTGGCGCACGGTGGGCCTCCTTGTCCTGCCTCCTCTCCAGAGCAGCCCGGGGCCCCGGTACGGACCACGGGCCGCAGCTCTGATAGGAACATCATCTTCCTGTGCAGGAAAAGGGGTCCCTGGTGGTGGCAGAGTATGTGTGTGTGTGGGGGGGTCAATCTCAGAGGAGCAGGGCCAGAGAATGGGACCCCCCAGCTCAACAGAGCAGAGGCTTCGAAAGCAGAACTGGGACCTGACCCCCCAGGGCCCATACCTGAGTCTCAGATTCTGCTCGGCCCTGAGCTGAGGCCGCACAGGATGCCACCGGCCACCAGGGTGGAGGCTGCCTGGCTGGGGCTCCATGCACAGACACAAGCATCTCAACCAGACCCCGAGAGGCTCAGGGAAACTACTGGCCGCGCTGCTCAACCCCGTGTCCCCTGAGGTCATGCTGGGAGCTGGAACCAGGCCACAGGGGAGGTATTTGCATCACAGAAGTTGGCAAGCACTACCACCCGGGGTGTGCTGTTAACGGTATAGCAGGTCACACCGGACAGACCCAGACCAGTAGAGCACAGGCTTGGGGGACCGAGCTGGAGGAGCGGCCCAGCCCAGGAAGGCAAGGCAGGGTTTACACGGGGAGCCTCACTGGACAGGCTGCCTGCCAGAACAAACCATCAGCTCTCTCCAGAGGCCCATAAAGAACAGAGTCAGAGTCTGCAGTGTCCACAACAATGTCACTCCTGCCGCACAAGAGAACAGGAAAAGGTGACCCGCTCTCAGAAGCAGTGATGCCAAGCCCAAGCCCATCCACATGCCGGAACCACCTGCCAGTAGTGACCGAGCTTAAAACCTAGAGCCCCCAGAACACAGCAAGACGTCAGAGGGATGTGAGCTGAGTAGGGGGCCTCTAAGTAACTTGATGACACAGCCAGTCTCAGACACGGTGCTGGTCTCACGATTGAGGGAAAAACTGAAGAAAGGCCGCTTGTCCTTCCCCATGCCTCTGGCAGCCCCTGCCTGTCTCCTTACAGAACATCAGGCTGCCTACTTCTCTTCCAGATTTGAGGGTCCCCACAGCCCCACATAATTCTGCTCCTCTTCTGCAACTGGGCTTCACCAGGTGGCCTAGAACTCCGGGAACACGAAGCCACAGCCTGGCACCGGGGCCTGGGAGGCAGGGAGGGCAGAAGGGCCTCTCGCTGTAACTACGGCCCCGGCCGGGCTGCTTAGTTCAGCAGGGTGTGTCTGCAAGCAGGCTGAGCCGGGGAGCGGGCTCTGGGACCCCCTCGCTGCCTTCCCAGCCTTGTCTCCAGCCCACGCACTCCAACCTCCTCGAGGGTCCAAACCTCGGCACGCTCACCTGTAAAATGGGGTAACCACCATCTCCTGGTGGGTGAGGCTTTCCCCAGCCCTGGGACAGTGCTCGACTTGGCTGTGGACGTGAACACAGCTGTGAGCGGGCCCTGTGTGTCCACGCTCGCCTCTCCAGGACGCACGGGCGACAGAAACAAATACTTAGGGTGTGGGTGGCAGGTAAGGGGTACACCTTCGCTTTCCTTATCTCTGGGCCTACATGTATGTCGTGGATGTGGGGGTAGGGTCATGCTTACAGGGGGCTGGCCGCACAGAGCCTGCTCCCCTGACAAGAGTTCACCTTCCGCTCCGACCCCCAGCATGGGCCAGGGCAGGAGCCGCCACAGAGTCGGTGTTCACGAGCGCAGGACTCTGCTAGGCGCGCTCCCAAAGTGCTCCCTGGCAGCCTCAGCAATGGCAGGCCGGGTGGATGCTGGCTGGGGTCACAGTGGGGAACAGGCAGCTAGTGGCTAGACCGAGGCTTCGGAAATAGCTCCCGCTTTGCATTCAAGCGGCAAACACAGTGCAGGCCTTTAAGGCAACGGATGAGAGCTATTTATAACCTCACCCTTCCAGTCAAGATGTCAAAAGGACAAAAAGGTAAAGGTGCGGAGATGAACATTCAAAGGCGATTTCAGACCCCCAGACCCATCAGATCCAGGGAGAGGCCCTCCCACGTTAGGCCCCTCGGAAGAGGGAACTTGGGCTTCCTTTCCAACCAACTCCAGCGACTGGCTGTCCCTGAGAGACCCCGACCCCCTCGGGGAGGCCTGGAGAGAAAGGAGGAGCGGGGGGCGGGGGGAGGGTGGTGCATGGGGTTACACTCGTCTCAGGGACGGCAGCATCCCTGCTGCCTCACCAACGCCCCCCTTTGACAGATGCGGAAACGAGGCTTGGGTGGGATAAGCCCATGTTCCCTCCACGGCTCCGCTGCCCCTTGCAGCAAGCAAGCCCGCGGCCCTGCCCCTCACCGTGCATCCCCCGGGCTGCCCTGGGGGGTGAGGACAAGAGCTGGGAGGCGACTCCAACACTACGTTTACAATTTCAAGCGCGGGGTGACAGAAGGCCACCGCAACTTCAAGGGCTCAGCCTTCCGACCCAAAGGTGAGGATTTCAGTTGTAACTGCCACGTACCAGCCGCCAGTCACACCGGGACAGCTTTGCCTCCAGTGTACCCCACTTCACAGAGCAGGAGACTGAGGGGCGTGGCGGGGGAATGGCTGGGCAAACAGACACAACTGCAGCTCTCAAACACTGTTCCCACATGGAGCCCTGGAAAGAAGGACGGCCGCTCCTCCGAGGGTCTGGCTCACACCTGTGGCTCCGCAGAGGCCCCCGGGCCCCGCCTCCAGCCCAGCACAGCCGGAAGGGAACAAGAGCACCCTCTTCTCTGCACAGACTAAATGTGCTTGAGCCCCAGCTTCCACGAGGCTGTGCAGGGCCCGACCTGAGCCTCAGAGCCTGGGTCTAGGTGGTGCCCTCGGCCTGAGCCTGCTCGTCCTGGTGGGACAGCGGACTCGGGATGGTCAAGTTGGTGGCAAAACCAGAACTGCCTCCGATGGCCTTGGCCCAGGCCGCCCGCGGAAGGCGCTTGGATCTCTGTCGCTCGTCCACCCACGCTGATAAGACTGAGGCTCCAACCGTCACCTCTCGTCACGGAGTCATTAAGGATGACAAGTCCCAGGAAGTGGAGGAGGAGGGGAAATGCGAACGCAAGGATGAGGAATTAAGCCTGCCTCCCCCTGAAAACATGACTGTGATTTACAGCTCCACAGCAGACGACGAGGGCCCGACAGAGAAACCCTCCTGAAAATGGAGGAGGAAAAAACCACCCGGAGTTGTTTTGCCTCCCATCCAAATTAGAAAATGCTACTCTCCAGATGATTTATGCTGCAATTTTTTCCCTTTATTCACAGAAAATCTGTCAAGTGTCACAGGAGCACCTAAGAGCGGCAATATGATTCAGAAGGAAAGAAAAGGCTGGGGACAGCTGAGCACACAGCCTGGGTCTGAGGCGACCCCAGAGCCAGGGTCCTGGAGCTCAGAGGCGTCACCTGGACCTGTGAGGGCGCGGGAGCCAGGGCAGCTGCTCCAAGGGCAGCCATGCGCCTTCACAGGGGGCCTTGCACACCAGCAGGCCTGGCCACGAGCCCTGTGCACAGTGACACACCCAGGCTGGGACAGGGGCTTCGAGCACAGGTGAGGCTGGCCACCCTGACACCTGCAGTGGTAAAGGCGTGCGGGCAGTGCCCCGGGGCCTCGGCCAACCTCTCCGCCACGTGGGGTGTGAGCACGACTGGCAAGTCTGGCTCTGATTCTGACACTCGGGGCAGTTTGTTCCAAGCATAACCATTGAGAGATGACCAGCTGATCTCCGTGGGATGCTCATACCCTCTTTCACAGCAGCCAAACACTGAGCTTCAGGGCCCGGTGCCAAGGCCGCCACTCCCTGAAGCCTTTCCTGATCCCCACCCATGGGCTATCTTTCTCCTTTCAAGGCCCCCAGCCCTTGGTCAGCCACCCAGAAGACACCTCCGTGGGAACACGCTCCTCCGTCACTCAGACCAGCATCTGGCCCCTTGGGGCCCTGGCCAGTGGGTTGTCTGGAGTCTGCTCGTTTTTTCCGTCAGGCACGTGCTCCCGGGGCAGTGCGTCCTTGCAGAGGGGAGTGGGCGTGTCCTCAGGGGGCGACAATGGTCATCCTCCAGTCCCTCCCTTCCCTGAAGGTGTGTCCATGTACCAACTGGTGGCTCCCGTTTAGAATCGCATCTGTGGCCGTGTGGACTGGCCCTCTTTCCAGGCGTAGGGTCCTCAGAACCCATGTGTCTCTGGTGGGAGCAACCCTTTCCAAGACAGGGTACAGGTCCCTTTCCTTCAGATGAACTGAACTGAAAACTGTGAGGTGCTGAGTGCTGTCAGGTGTCAGACACTCATCAGGAGTTGGCCCTGTCCCTGAAAAGCCTGAGTCTAGGAGACAAGACACACAGCAGCAGAGAGGGTGACAGCTGCCTGGACACAGGCGTTGGCAGGGACTCTGGGCTCCGGGAGAGAGCCCCGTGGGGGCACCTGAGCATGGACTCCTGCAGTGGCTGGGTTTCACCACGTGGCGACGATGGGGGGAACATGGAGAAAAGGCACTGAGGTTAAAACAGATGGAAATGTTTAGCTGCAGGACTACATGCACGCTGCAAAGACACACTCACGCTGGCTCAAGAAGTATGAGGTTGGGGGATTCCCTGGCTGTCCAGTGGTCAGGACTCTGTGCGTCCACTGCAGGGGGGAACAGGTTTGATCCCTGGTCAGGGAACAAAGATCCCACATGTCCAGTGTTGTGGCCAAAAAAAAAAAAAGTATGAGGTTTATGGTCAGGAAAAGGGTGTCATGAGGAGGCTTCCGGAACCTAGGAGGCGTGGGGACCTGCGACGGCCCCTCTCCCTCCCCCTGTCTCGGGCACACCGTCCTGGTTGCCTTCTTCACCCCTGCTCTGTTCTCCCTGCAGCAGGGTCCCTGTCCACCTGCGGCTTCTTCACTGACCCCCACTCTGGTCTGAGGGGAGCTGCAGCAGCCACGGGCCCGCTCCGGCCTCACCAGGGCGTCTGTCCAGCCCAGTGGAGCTGGAAAATTCAGGAAAACAACAGGTTCAGTTGAGAAAACAGGTCCCTTTGATCAGAACACAGGGCCTTTGGAGGGGATGGCCAGAGGCAACGGGACGCGTGGGCTGGGACAGCTGGCAGGGGCCCCGGGCGGGCTCACAAAAAGCGGAGAGGTGTGCAGGGCCCGTCCGGCCTTCAGAGCGAGCGAGGGGGCCGCCTGGCCAGGACTGAGCTGCTCTGCGGAGCGGCTGCAGGCCAGGCTTCATCCTCCCCGAGCAGGGCCCCGAACCCGCGCATGCCAGCCCTGGGCAGGCGCGGCCCGCGGGCGCACGACACTTGTTTTACTCCTGAGGAACTGTGGCGGGGTCAGTGAGGTCGCTGTAGGGGAGGCCATGACCCCCCAGCTGCCAGGCTCCAGGGGTCCCTTTCCTGCCTCCCATCACCTCCTCATTCAGTTAGAAAGGGACAGGCTGATCTAGAGGCTAAAGCATTAGGTGGATGCTGTTCACCTGGGTCAGGGGTCTGGCAGAAGCATCCCTCAGACAGCCTTAGTCCCCTCCTGCCCCCGGGATGGCCTGAGTCCCCGGGGACCTCGCAGGTGGAGGGGCCCAGCCTTCCCTGTCCACTCACCTCCTGAGCTGTGCTGTTTCTATGGCAACTCTGGTTCCTGCGGACAGAGGTGTTGGCTGCTGTTGGGACTAATTGCCTGGGCTATTTTTAGCTCCTGGAGGGGACCCTGTTGACTGAGCAACGTTACAGGACAGCGTGTGTCTGGAGCGCACCAGCACCCTGGGCTGGGGCAAGTCTGTCTCCGAGGAAGCGGGCTCACGTTGCCACCTCCCCTTGGTCTCAGAGGGGCCCTCCAGAAGTGCCCCTCCGTCCCCCCTGCCCCCCTTTCTCTGGCTCTCTTAGCTCTGAAGCAGCCCCTACACCATCCCTGGGCTTGTTAGAAGACAAGATGATTCTACAGTGATGTGGCACACCTTGCCCCGCCCGGCCTGTGCCAGCCTGAAGGCAAGGCGCCCTCCTCCTGGGGTGGGGAGCCCACGCCCTGGCCCCCTGAGGCTGCACCTCTGAGCCAGGCCAGCATGCAGGTTCTGGTGTGGGGACACTGGGGCCCTGGTGTCCCACATGATCTGTCCTGGTCCCGCAACAGAGAGCAGGCCTCACCTGCCCTCTCCAGCATCTTCCCTGGTGCCAGGCAGCGGGAGAAGCGAGGGGGGCGTCAGGAGGACTCAGACCCGCCCTCGACTCCAGGTGCTCAATGAGGTGATGGGGGAACACGCGGGGGACCAAGTAACCTGGGGAACCTCCCACAGGGAAGAAGTGGGTCCTCTTAGCCTTCCATTTCCTCATCCAAAGCACAGTTAACAACAGAGTGTACCTGTCAGGGCCGACAACACTGCTCTTATATTCGATGCTCTTAGCATGGGGCCTGGTTCACGGGAAATGCTCAGTTAATAGCAAAGGTGATGCTCTTAACGGTCACCATCACTCTGCACATCCACTGTCTCAGCAGCCCTCAGCCCCTGTCCAGTGTCCTGGCCTGCCCTGTCCTCAATGCAGGCACCCCTGAACGTTCACGACTCTTTATTTCCTCTTGTTCCATTTTCTTGGCACATTGTTCCCCCCGCCCCTTGTGCTTCCTTGGCATGCTCTTGGTTCTCTGTTCCCAGGGAGAGTCCTCACGTAAGCCCGCTGCTGGGTGCCTGTAAAAGCTCATCGAGTTGGGTCTGGTTGTGCTTACTCAACTTGAGCCTTCCATGCTTTTGTCACTTATGTTTGGCGTGGTAAGTCACTTAAACCCCCCGAAGTGCTGCTGCTTCTGCAGCAAGAAGCAAAGAATGATCTCGTGAAATTTGGGTGAAGACGGGATGGGACACTGGGTGCAAAGCCCCTGGCACAGTGCCGGGCACACGGCGGCACACTGACTAGTCACAGATCTGATTTGCAGAGTAACAGAGCAGGGCTTTAGCCCCAAGGATCTGAAACGAAGAACAGGAGCCATTCGAGCCTGCATTCGGTACCAGCTGAAGTTGTGGACTAGAGAAAGCACAGCGTGTCCTCAGATTCTGAGCCTGAAGACACGGCTCATTTCCTGCTTCTCACTCCTCAGAGAGAAGGAAATTAGGAGACAAGGTCCATCCTTTGTTAAAGCACAGTTTGGGCTGAGACTGATGAAGGAATTCTTCAATGAAGGAATTCTTGCAATGGGGCCTTTGAGCGGTGGGACCAGCTCCCTCCCTGATGGCTTAATAGGTGCAACGGTGATGCAGGGTGTCTCTTGCCACTCAGCCTGAAGAGCTCCCAGGGCTCATTTCTGTCCAATTGCATTGCAGTTGAAAGGACTGATGAATCGGTATCAGTGCTCTGGGCTTTAGATGATCTACCTGTGCCCCTCTTCTGTGCAGACTTGGAGTGTGACCTCGGAGCCAGCCACCGCGTGGTAAAAACAGCCTCCCTGGGTTTGCAGCCAGCTGTTAACTGTTGGCTCCCAGACCTTGGCCTGCTGACTATCTTGGGAAGCTACCTGTCTTTAAGCAGTAGATTTGGTTTCAGTCCTAGTTCCCAGCTGTGAAACTAGCAGTCTCACTCTGGACAGGTCCCTCACCACGCTGGACTTGGTGATGTCACCCTTCAGCTGGGGGGAAATAATCATCAATTGACAAGACTCAGCTTGTTCTTCCCTTTGTCCTTTTTTTCCTCCCACCTTTACTGAGGCAGCAGAGGAAAATCCCCTGGAGGAGGAAATGGCAACCCACTTCAGTATTCTTGCCTGGAGACCCCCAGGGACAGAGGAGCCTGGTGGGCTACAGTCCATGGGGTCACAAGGAGTCAAACACGAGTCAGCACATACACACACACACACACACACACACACATACACACATATTACTGAGGCAGAACTAACAAGTAAAAGCTGTATCTATATAAAGTGTACAGTGGGAAGTTTTGATACATGTATACACTGTGGAATGATTGCTACAATCAAGTTACTCCATGTCTATCTCTTCACACAGGTTTTTTCTCTTTTGGAATTTAAATAAAGCTTTAATAAATATCTTTTTTTAATATACTTGTAATTTTTTTATTGGAGGATATTTGCTTTACAATATTGTGTTGGCCTGTGCTTTTTTTTTTTTTTTGATGTAATGAGACTATTTCAGACCTTCTCTCTCAGCAGACCTCAAGTGTGTGATCGAGTATTCATCACTGTCGTCACTGTGCCGAAATCAGAGCCCCAGAACCTACTCATTTTGTTGGTGAAATGTTGTGTCCTTTGAGGAAGGTTTTTAAGGGGAATAATCAGCACTTAACTCTCTTTTTCAAGAAAGACAAGACAAAACGTAGTTTAAAGTGAGAGAGGTTTGGGGTGTGTTATCCTGGTTACTTTGCAGTTCTCATGGCCTTTGCCCCTACCCCAGGTGAGAAACACCCGTCATGGCTTTGCCTAGTGCCTTTCATGGCCCCAGATCCATGTCATCACCTGGTATGTGCTACCTGGTGGTGCTGACGGGCGTGAGTACGTGGTGCCCTATGAAAACGGTAGCATCCCCTTTAATTCAGTCAGAAGCGTTAGAATATTTGGGGCGACCTCAGTGTGCACACAGTTCATCTCCTCTGGGGCCTGTGGTACCAATGCCTCAGTAATGACGCCACCATGTTTCCCTACAACACGCTAGCTGGTGAGGTGCCAAGGGGGGCTTGGAAAGCCTGCAATCTAATCACAAACTCATTTCTGTCCATTTGCTCATGTGGGGTGTGAAAACCTTTCTCTGCCAGGCCTGCCTTTTCCATGGAAGATCCTATGGGCTCTCCCACAGCAAAGCCTAGCCCACGTACCCCCTCCTCTCCCCGTGTGCTGGAACCACTCTTGTTGACACGGAAACTGCCTGGCCGTGGGGACACTGAAATGCACCGATAAATGTCTGCATTTCCTCCTCCTTTCCCCTGTTCCATTTATTACAAACAGTTCTGCCAAAGACAGGGTTAAGAAGCAAAGTCCCAGGCATGTCACTTCTGGCTCAGGAAGGAAAAAGAGACAGTCACTAGTAATTATCAACTGCCTACAAAATGCCAGACTGAGGGAGGTTTTCCACATCTCTGGTCCCATTTAATCCCCAAATAATCCCTCAAGCAGATGCAACTCTCGGTCCCATTTTACAGGTGCTGAAACAGAAAGATACAGGAATTGCACAGTGAGGAATCAAAGAAATTAGAATAAAGGTCTTATTGTGTTGTTGCCGCTGCTTAGTTGCTAAGCCGTGTCTGACTCTTTTGCAACTCCGTGGACTGTAGCCCACCCGTCTCTTCTGTCCATGGAATTCCCCAGGCAAGAATACTGGAGTGGGTTCCCATTTCCTTCTCCAGGGGATCTTTCCGACCCAGGGACTGAACTCAGGTCTCCTGCATTGGCAGGCCGGGTCTTCACCACTGAGCCACCTGGGATCAGGTCTATCTGACACAAATTTTGGCTGGGTCTATTCTGCTATACCAGTAGAATCTTTGGGTTTCTGTTTCCTTGAGATCTTCCTTAAAAGGGTACGTGGTGGGGGGTTTCCCAAGATGGATAAGTTGGGGAAATACTATTGAATACATAGCCAATTCCCCCTCTAAGATATTTACAATGTACAGTAGTGTCTTAAGTATTCTGAGACTTCTATTTAAAAAATAATTGAATTTTTTTCCCATTGTTACTATGAACATTTTCAAACGTATAGCAAAGTTATAAAATTTTACAGTGAATACTGGCATTCTATCTAGTACTATCACCACTAAGTTCTATCATTAATAGTTTGCTATACTTGTTTTATTGCATATCTATTAACATATTTATCTCTTTATCCATCTATTAATTCATGTTCTGTTCACTCATTTTAACGTAAATTGCAAACATCAGTATACTTTCCCCTGAAAACCTTGGTACATACACCATTAACTAGAGTTTAATACATACTCTGTGTGATTTCAGTCATTTCAAATATACCATGACTTGCTTCTGTGACCCAACATACAGTTCACCTTGGTGAACGCAGTTGCACACTTGGAAAGGATGTGTATGCTGAAGCTGTTTGCGGCAGCGTCCTCTAAATCCAGTTGGGTGGTGGATAGCACTGTGCAACTCACTTCTTCACTAAATTTTTTTGTTTTTTGGTCTAATAGTTTGACCACTTCTAAAAGATCTTAAAATGCCCAGTTATGACTGTGGAATTGTCTGTAACCCCTTCCAGTTGAAGGTAGGTTTTGTTTTGTGTACTTTGAAGCCCTGTTATCACACACCTGCACACTTACGATGACGATGCCCTGCTCATGGATTGACTGCTTTGTCATAATGGACCTCCTTCTTTATCTCTGGTAATAACTCTGTCTTGAAGTGTATTTAGTGATAGTAATACAACCAGCCCACTACGGTATGTAACCACACTACTTTCAGAGGGACGCTTTTCAACTCATTTACTTGAACCCACCTACGTAAACTGCATCCCTTCTAGACAAAATACACTTGAATGTTGCTTTTCCGTCTCCTGTAACAATCTCCATTATCTTTCTCTTGTGCTCTCTCTCTCTATATATATATATATATGCACACACATATGTAAGTTACATTGATTTGTTGACATTTTACTGACACTTCTTTACATTTTTTAGTGTAACCTATGCAATTAAAATATAATTTTAATTTTTTATGATCTACTTAAAGATCATATCATTTCATATAAAATGAACTCACATTGGTTCATTTGCCCCCCCTCTATCCTTTCTGCTATCCTTGTCATACATATTAAATTCATATACACTGTTAACCACATATTTAAAAAAAAATTTTTTTAAGAAGTCCTACGTATTTAAAGGAAAGAAGAGAAAAAAGTACGTAACGTTTGCCCATCTGTTTAGAATTTCGGGTGGTGCTCACTTTTACCTGAATAACCAGTTCCACCTGGCCCTGTCTGCCTTTAACCTGAAGAACTTGCTGAAGCATTTCTTGCAGAAGAGGTGGCAGTTTCTTAGTTTTCCTTCATCGAAAATGTTTTTATTTTGCCCTCATCCTGAAGGATGTTTTCACTGGCTGTAAGAACTTTAGCTGACAGCTCTTTCCTTTCTGTACTTTGAAAGTACTGTTCAGCACTGGATTCTGGCTTCCACAGTTTAAGACAAGAAACTAGTAGTGATTTAAATGGGTATTTCTCTGTAGTCTTTTGTTGTTGTTTGCTGAGTGTATGACAAACCCAGGCCCTGAGCCCAGGCGGGTCAGAGACACCCAGGCCCTGAGTCCAGGTGGCCAGAGTCGAGCCTGGCGCTGCAGGGCCGCCTTATGCCCATGGCTGCCTGGCTGCTCTGCCCTGTGACCGTCGCTGAAATGGTCCTAGTCGGCCACAGCTGGGACTACCAGCCTGATAATCCTCACCTGCCAGGGCCTCTATTCCTGGGGCCCCATCATGGGGGGAATCCCAGGCGTGCCGTGTCTCAGCTGGCAGCTTTAAGAAGGGCTGAGGGACATGGGGATGTCCTGCCCCTCCCTAGGGACACACTGATAGCACCCATACCCTACCCCACCCTGCCCCACCCAGCCCCACCCAGGGCACTGTGCTGGCCCCTGCACCCTGCTGCACAGCCCCTGAGGCAAGGCCCAGATGGATGTTCTCATTAGTGGTTCCCCTGCCGAGTGGGCTGGGCCTGCCAGAAAGCCAGTGATGGGAGGCCTGTGTCTGTCATATCCTGGTGAGGACAGAGATGGGAAGTGCCTCCCCAGGGTCCCCTCACTTGCGGTAAACACGCTGCAGAGTGTGCGTAGGGACAGCCACAGCCTCGGCCCCGTCCCCACCTCCTGTGGCCTGACTCCTCTGCTGGAAGGTGGCCTCCGGGGATGTGGCTCAGGAGCGAGTGCCTGGAGCACCCCACGGCCTGGAGGGAGAGGCTCTCTGGAGCTGTGAGGCTGGGGCGGGGAGGGGGCCTTGCCAAGGTGCCCACACCTGCTCTGGGCAGCGTGGTCTCCTGGGCAACAGGGGAGTTGCGTTCCCTGCCCTGGGCGTGCCGGGCCTGACTGGCGTGTAGTCCTGCCACGTCCCCACTGGCCACGTGCCACAGCACAGCTGGGCACGACCCCCCAGCTCGCCTGAACACAGGCTCGCAGTTCCTCTGAGTCTGGGCTCTCCTTGGGCATCGTCTGATTCATTCGCAGTTTTATTTATTTTTCCCCCCATTTCATCATGATGCTTCATTTCCTTCCATCTGGCACTATGAGATTTGCACAGTATGAAACTGTAAAAGGAAGATGATGAAGATGATAATGTTGGTTGGAGGGGATAACAGCAGAAGTTCCCCAATTAAAATAAATTTTAGCTTCAGTTTCTTTCCCATTTCAGTGTCCAGTAATTTGTGTCGATGCAGAGAGGTGGCAGAGGAGACGAGTTAAGAAAAGCTTGGCTGGAAGAGCTGTTCAGGCGAGAGACTTCCAGTCAGTAATGGGCCCCGGTGCCAGAGTGGATCCACCAAGAAGGTCGCGTGCCAGCCAAGGGACCCACCCGGGAGTCTGAGGCGGAGGGCTGGCCAGCCTTGCCCAGCTCACAGATACATCTGGCAAGCTGGGGCCTTGTATTCAGTTCAGTTCAGTTGCTCAGTCATGTCTGACTCTTTGCGACCCCATGAGCTGCAGCACGCCAGGCCTCCCTGTCCAACACCAACTCCCAGAGCCCACCCAAACTCAGGTCCATTGAGTCGATGATGCCATCCAACCATCTCATCCTGTCGTCCCCTTCTCCTCCTGCCCTCAATCTTTCCCAGCATTCGGATCCTTTCAAATTGAGTCAGCTCTTGGCAGCAGGTGGCCAAAGTATTGGAGTTTCAGCTTCAACATCAGTCCTACCAATGAACACCCAGGACTGATCTCCTTTAGGGTGGACTGGTTGGATCTCCTTGCAGTCCAAGGGACTCTTAAGAGTCTTCTCCAACACCATAGTTCAAAAACATCAATTCTTCAGCCCTCAGCTTTCTTTATAGTCCAACTCTCACATCCATACATGATCACTGGAAAAACCATATTCTTGACTAGACAGACCTTTGTCGGCAAAGTAATGTCTCTGCTTTTTAATATGCTGTCTAGGTTGGTTATAACTTTCCTTCCAAGGAGTAAGCGTCTTTTAATTTCATTGCTGCAATCACCATCTGCAGTGATTTTGGAGCCCAGAAAAATAAAGTCAGCCACTGTTTCCACTGTTTCCCCATCTATTTGCTATGCTTTATTGACTATGCCAAAGCCTTTGACTGTGTGGATCACAATAAACTGTGGAAAATTCTGAAAGAGATGGGAATACCAGACTATCTACCTGCCTCATCTTAAAAAATCTCAAGTCACTGTTTTAAACATGTGAACATTTTGGATATTCAGTCAAGTTTCTGACTCTCTCAACAAGTCAGGTGATCACGCAGCACGAGCCACGTCCTGCAGGCCCCTGTGGGCCAGCAGCAGATGGCCGGCCCTATTCCTGCCTCCTGTCTCCTCCCAGCTCCTTGCAGACGTGGGTTCTGTGCAGCGGCCACCACCCACAGCCTGCCCCTAGCTGTGACCCTGCCTCCTGGGGCATCGTTGTCACCACTCTGAACTTAAGAGGTTTCTTCACGGTCCTAGGGTTTAGGATTTGAAAGCATGTTGGCAGTACCAACATGTTATCAGATGCGATCAGACTGATGTGGAATCAGAATGTGTGAGCGCTGGGCTGGCCTGGGGCCAACCCACAGGGTTGGGGTGACGTGGGACAGACGGACGGCCACGGGCGTGCACACCAGCCCCAGAGTAGGGGCCTCTGTCCCCACCCCACCCACAGGCCCAGGGTGGATGGGGCAGACCTGCCCAGGAAGGGGCCTGGGAGGCTGGGTGAGGGTCCCGGCTGGCGTGCTTTGTCCCTGCAGCCCCGCCAGGATCCTGCTTGTCCCCCTGCTCCTGTGGCTGCTCCTGCCTGGCCCCTGGCACATCCCTCCCCCCGCCCACTGAGCTCCACTCAGCTGTGTGAGCCGTCCATGCTCAGTGCCCAGCCCAGGCGTCACCTCTGCCAGGCCTCCTTCTAGGCTGGGCTCATCCTCCAGCTTCCAGGACATGCCCCACAAAGAGAGCAGTTAGCACAGTGTGGCACAGTCACCTGCCCACCTGCCCATCTCTCTCTCCCTGTCCTCTGAGCGTAGAGACCATGTTTTATTGGCCTCTGTCCTGGGACCCTGAGAAAAGGGGATTCTCCTCCTCACCTGTATCCAGAGGCTGGAGGTTGCCAAGGGCAGGGGGCAGGGAAGGAGTGGAAGTTTGAGATGAGCAAATGCAAACTATTATATACAGGATGGATAAACAACAAGGTCTGACTGTACAGCACAGGGCACTATAGTCAGTATTCTATGATAAACCGTAATGGAAAAGAATACAAAAGAATGTACACTGAGTGAAGTCAGACGGAGAAGGAGAAATACCGTATGACATCCCTTATACGTGGAATCTAAAAAGAAATGGTACAAGTGAACTTACAAAACAGAAAGAGACTAACAGACTTTAGAGAACGAAGTTATGGTTCCAGGGGTTAGAGGAGAAGGATGAGGGGAAGGGACGGTGAGGGAGTCTGGGATGAACATGCACACAGAGTGATATTGAAAACGGACAACTGATAAGGTCCTGCTGTAGAGCACAGGGAACTCTGCTCAATACTATTTGGCAGCCTGGATGGGAGGGGAGTTCAGGGGAGAATGAATGCATGGATACGTATGGCTGAGTCTCTTTGTTGTTCACTTGAAACTATCACATCATTGTTAACGGGCTATACTCCAATATAAAATACAGAGTTTTAAAAAAGAAGCTGGAGGGAGGGGAGGTCAGTATGGGAGACATACTTTGCTCAACTGTTTTATTTCTCCTTTGGCTCCAAAAAAGTACCATGAGGTAACAGTACGTGCCTCAAGTGATCAAGCATTTAAGGGCTTTCCATTGGATCTCAGGTACGGGGGCTGGGGGGGGCAGCTTTGCTCTGCCTGCAGGCGGTATGAGGTGGGGGACTGGCTCCTGCTTTATTGCTTTCTTTCTGGAATTTCTTTGTTGTGCCTAATTGCCAATTGCACATTGTTAAGGACTTTTTCCTTTTCATATTTTAACACATTGTTAAGGACTTTTTCCTTTTCATATTTTAATGGTTGTGGCATTTTTAACATGAAGCCAGACTCCCTGAAAGATTTTTCTAGCTGAATTGATCTTCCGCAAGGTTGAATTCTGTTTTCAAATCCCCAAAGACCCACAGGGGTTCAGAAAGCCCACCTCTCTTCCCACATCTTTTCAAAGCAGGCACTGAGTCAGATGCAGGCCCGCGGGGCTACCGCAGCACTGGCTCTGTCACCTGTGGTCAGAGGCTCCAGGGCCCCACTCCACAGTCACCTAAGGGCAGCGGAAATGACACATGACATTTACGTTCGCGTTTCCACTTCACACTCTGCCCTCCGAGCATTTGCGTCCATCACCCTTCCCATCTGGCAGGTTCTCCTCTTCCAACCCAACAAGGAACTAATCAAGGAAGATGGTGTGAGAGACAAAGCCAGGGGACCCTTCCACCCTGTAGCCCAACATCCGGCCTCAACCCACCCCTACTAGCCAGAGAGCTCTCGGGAGCAGAGACAGGGTCTTCACCTTCTCGGTGTCTGAGGAACAGACGGCAGGAGGGAAGGAAGGTGGAGAGTCTGTGAGCACATGAAGGTGTTTAGACTTCCCTGCATAGGCGGAGAGGCTTGCTTCAAGTATTTCAAGTGGGAAACCAATGACATATCTACATGATGATCCTGAAATGGGAGGGCAGACTGGGTGGAGGAGTGCCCTGTGAAGTCAACAGTTCCCTAAAGATGAGCACACTGTCTGGGAAGAGAGCTGGAGACAGAGGATAACTCGAAGGCCAGTGTGGCAGCGAAAGGTGAGGCAGGGTGCCAGCCACCAGCTGGAGGGCTGCCCAGACACCACTGAAGAAAGCCATCTACATGCCCCAAAGGGGCTGCTGGGAGCTGCCCATCAGCTAACCCATCCTCATCACCTCAAGAGATGACACATGGGAAGCTAGTCAACACTCTTACTGGGATGCTGAAGGCGGTTTCAGTGGCTAAGCAAAACTAAGTGAAAAGGACTCGACAGCCGCCAAGAGGGAATAGGTGGAGTGAAAAAGCAAGATCGACAGCTGCACCCAGTGATCATCTCAGCATTGCAGCCTCCCCTCAAGGGAGCACTGACCCCAAAGATGCTTCTCCAAGCACACTTAATTTTCTTTTGTGGCCGGGAACAGGCTGTCTGCATCTCTAAAAAAGACTTCCGTGGTACAGGGGGCCCTGGTGGGACAGCGAACTCTGGGAGGTGCCCAGGTTGGCAACGGGAGATGAGGTGAGGGCGCCCAGTGTCAAGTCCAAATCCGCCCCAGAGAAACACGAAGCCCTCATGTCCCCAGAGACACACTGCACTCCTGGTGGACAAACAGCACACCCGAATGGATACACAGGACAAGAAAACAGACAGGTGAACACCACGGCTTCAGAAAACTGAAATGCACCTGATCGTGAAACGGGGAGAGGTTTCTTTAAAAAAAAAAAAAAAAAAAAACCTGTACATATTTCAAATAATAATACTACATGCACATAAAAACAAAAAACGCGGAAGAGAAGATTCCCCCGTGATTCTCTTCCTGTGAACACTGCAGCATTTTCCCTCAAGTCACATGACCTTACGAGTTGGTCTCACGTCTGTCAGTTGATCTGTATGCACCACGTGTCACATTACGGATACCAGCTTACGCCCCACCGCCTCCACCCATGAAGCAGTGGACACTGTCCGCATGGCAGGACTGGGCCTAGAACGGGGGATGCTCGGTCCTGATCCTGGGACATGGACTCCAGATCCTCCCAGCCTCTGGAGGCATCAGTGAGTGTCCACCATGTGGTGAGCAGGCAGACACAGAGCCAGGGGGTCAGGTAGAGTGACCAGGGCCAGAGGGTCCACAGCCCCAGACGGCTGTGAGCCGTGGACGGCCCAAGAGCCTTGGCAAGAACCTGGCCAGGCCCCCTCTCCACCCCGGGTCTCAGCAGCAGCTCAGGGACGTCCCAGCCTCGCAGAGCCAGGCCCCGGAGCCTCCTACTCCAGGCAGGGCGCTGCCTTCACACGCATCTAGGGAGCCTGTCTCCCTTGCCCAAGTCTGCTGGCATCACAACCCTCGTTGTGACAACGAAGCTCGGCATTACAGATTCTACAGAAACACAATCTCTGATGGCTGCGTAACAGTCAATTATACAAATGTACCGTAATTCACTAATCATGCCCTATTGTCGGACATTTTGATTTCTAAAAATAACACAGACATAAACACCCTTGCGCTCACCCTCACTCTGCAGTTGAGATTTATTTTCATCCGGACAGCTTCCCAGGAGGCACTCGCTCACTGGCTTGGAAGCTTTCAGGGCTCTTTGTTACAGGATCTCAAACAGCCCTGCATTAAGGCTGCAGCACACGGTGCCTTTATGTTCATGGACACCCTGGCACTTCAGGGCAGGAGATCCAGACATGGAAGGGAGGGGCAGGCACAGAACTGGGACCCGTTCCTCTAGACGTTCCTAGAGCCCTGTGGACCACGGGGAGTCCTGCCCTCCCAGGGACAAGGAAGACATGGGACAAAAGCTGACTCTGACTAGTGCCCCCGAAGCCCACTTGGTAAGGCACCCCCTCCAGCAACATAAGGACCAACAGGAGACCTGGAAGCTCTAGGTGCAGGGTAAGGGCAGGCCTCGGAGGCACAGAGGCCTGGGTGCGAACCCCATGCCCGGACCAACAGCTGAGTTCAGACTGCAGCCTCCAGGACTACGAGAAAGAAATTTCTATTGTTTCCGACCCCTATGGCCTGCTGTACTTTATTATGGCGGCCCGGAGACACAGAGGTCATCTCCCCATCTCAAGGTCTTTTATGCGACCACATCTGCAGAGTTCCTTCTGCCACATGAGCAAACACGTGTCCAGGTCCCGGGGACTGGAATGCGGACATCTCTGCCTCCCACCCTTGTTAACCACCTGGTCCTGCACTGGGCCCTGGGGGAAGAGAGATGACGAGGAAGCCGTGGCCCCCAGAGTCGCCACCCGCTGGGGAGAGACATCCACGGACCTGGTCATGGAGGAGTGGACTCTAACAGCAGCCCGGTGCTGAGAACCACGGGACACGGAGGAGGAGGAAATGTCTCGGGGGTCAGGCAGCCTCCAGCAGGGAGGACATCTGGACCGGCCTGGGAGGGTGGACACACTCCCCAGGAGGACAGAAGGGAGAAATCTGTTCCCTGGGGAGAGGCCAGAGCACCAGCCACACCTGACTCTGCGGCTCGCTCTCTGTCTCTGTCTCTCTCAGACACCCCGACTCCACACCCGTCAGGAACCCGGGGCCCTGGGACCTAGAGGCAGGAGCCCCGGGCTCGCCTGGCTCTCCCTGCAGGTGGCGGTGAGACCGCAGAGAGGCCACTGTGCCTTCACAGAGGCCTCTGGGTCCCCACCTGCACGGAGGGGTCAGGGCTCTAAGGGTCTGAGTGCGCCTTTCCAACTTCCAGCTTCCAAAGTTTGTTAAGAGGTATTTTTCACAACAATCATTACAAATACTCAGAAGAACTGCATCTTCAAAAGAATACTAAGAGTATTTCAGAAAACACTAAGAGATTAAATAAGGAGAAAAAAACAAACAAACAAGGCAAGACTGTAACTTCAGGCACTCAGCAAATTCTGGGGAAAAACAATGCTTGACAGAGGCTAGATTTTTAATTTCCCTAAAATACTTAAACACTTCTACCAAGGAACTCTGACCCTAGTGCTATTAATAGGCACACTTGAGAAGATGATTCAGACAAGGAGGCAGAGGAAAGCGGTCCATGACACTATCCAAACAGCGACTGACTTCCTCCCCAGAACGGAGCACAGAAGGAAGCTTCTGGTTATGCTGATCTGAGGACAGTGGGGCAGGGCGGGGCGCTCGTAGCCTCTGCTCCACCCCCTCCCCGCGGGCTGCATCTGCACTGAGCTGCCCAGGCAGACAGGAACTGTCAGTCTGTGTCTGTGTTCCCTGGATCCAGGCTCCCTCCTGCACCCCCTGTGACTCCAGCATACAGCATACAGCTTATTCGTCTGCAGACCCTCAGCACCCGGCACAGGACCTGTAGAAAGGGTGGTTAAGAATACTCCCACGAGGTCTGAAACACGCCTTCTGCAGCTGCCAATGCTAGCCTGTTCTGCTCCCTGAGTTTGCAGATTCTCCCCCATGTGATACCCTGGAAAACTGCTTTTCTTGGGCAAAACACCTGGAGAGACATCAGGTCCTCCGTGCCCCGTCTCCTCTGAACAGACTGGGACAGGCACACACCTCTCAGGCCCACAGCTGCAGAACAGGGGCTGACAAAGCGGGCCTTGGGTCCCATTTAGCAGAGACAGTGCCTCCACAGATTTTTGATTGTCAGAACTACTTATCAAGAACAAAGGTTCCCAGAGGACAGCAGCTTGGCCTCCTGGTCTCCAGGAGCCGCCTCCCTGCCCCCCACAAGGTGTCCATTAGCATTCAGCAACCAGAACCTCTGCTCCCTCTTCCAGAAGCATCTCCAAACACACGGTACAAACACAATGCAATTACTTATAGAAAAGAGAGAAGGGTCCCGGGGGGAGCGAGGAAGCTACGTGCTAAGCAGGGAGCCTGCTGCGTGCCGAATGCAGAACAGGTTCATGGGGAATGATTAATTGGAAATGAAAGAATTTCCTCTAACCTAACCACTGCCACACAGCCACAAAGGAAGCAAGGCCACCCAGCGTCCTGGGGGCCGAGCAGCCTCCAACACAGGTCTTCCCAGCACGACAGCCCAAGTTCTCTTAGAGGGAGGTTTTTAAAGAGAAAAAGGTCCCTGGAACATATCAATTCTGGGAGGAAAGAAAAAAAAAAAAACCAACGAACTTTAAACAGGGTGCTAATAGAAGGCTGGCTTTGACCAATACCTAGGACCACTCCCTCCAGGCCAGGCTCTGCGTTAAGAGGCGAGGGCTCCAGGGCAGAGGGACGAGGCGCCTGGCTTGACCTTCTCACCCTAGAGGGGAGCTGGATACAGGGCAAGGTCGTGCCAGGTGACCCCAGAGCAGCAGACCAGACACCAGGTGCCCCGCATCCAGTTCTCACTGGACTCAAGCACACGTGGGGTGGGACATGAGAGGACTCTGGCCCCACCTGTCAGAATCTCTCTGATGGAGGACAAGGCAGCCACGGTCTCAGCCCCCTCTTTATCAGATGACTCGGGGTGCCCTCACTGCAGGCTGCTGTGGCTCAATAAGCAAGTGTGTAAGGCTGGCAGTGCGATGCCCAGCGCATTCCAGGTGTCACACACCCATCCCTTTCTGGTCCCCGTGTTACCGAAGCCTGAGTACAGAGGCTGGGCTCTCAGCCACAGTGGCTCAAGTCTGACACAGGTGCCCAGCAAACCCCAACTAAGACAACCAGGGGTTCATTTCCACGCCAAGCACACATGTGCATCATGCCAGGCGGTGTGGGTATGTCCGTGTGCCATTTCCCACATGGCACCAGCATGGCGCTTAGGATATGATGGGGATTCTGGTAACACCTTCTGAAACGATGTGGAGAACAAAAGAATGCAGAGTCAACTATCACTTTGTATGTTCATATGGGACAAAAGCAACTATCCTTTAAAGACAGCAAAAATGAAAGATGAAGACAAAGAAGCGTGGCCATTCCCGTTTAGACACAAAGGACGTACTTGGACCGCAGCCCCATCCACATCTCAATGCCCATCCTGCAGGACTGCCCACTGACCCCTCTTTGACCCCAGGCTATCCTGTGACTCGTTTGACCAACACAATGTGCAGAAGTGACACGGGCCACATCCAAGCAGGGATCTCCCCAGCTGTCGTGTGGCCTGTCCCTTTCCCTATTCCTCTCCCCTAAACCAGCACATGGCTCACAAATGAAAGCAAAATGGAGCAGAGCTAAACCGTGGTGCTCACGGAACGTGAACAAGAAAAAACCTTTCTGTTTACTAAACAACTAAGATTCGAGGTCTTTTGTTACTGCAGAGAAACAGCCTAAACTGAATGATACAGAAAGTGATTCAATTCGGTTCCTAGGCCCTAGTCAGGGAGCCAGCAACAGTGAGAACGTGACCCTGGCCCAGAGGTAGCTCCCAGGGTGGAGACAGTCGTGCCAGGGAATACGGCTGTCACAGCTGGAGATGCAGAGGATGCGTGGAGAAGCGGTGAGGAGCAGGGAAGCCAGAAGCTTCTGGGATGAGGAGCGGATGTGGCGGGCTGGGTCCAGCGGGGCCCTCCTGAACACAGCAGGGCGCCCCGAGCCCCCACCAAGCCGTGCGCTGTTTCACTCCAGCGCTTTCTCTTTCTCTTTCTTTCCCTTCTGCTATGGAACAGCAATTGGGAACTGGGTGACGAAAGAGGCAGAAAGGGGTGCTTTGTTTTTGGCTTTTGAAAGTGCACGATGATTATGGCAAAAATAAACAAACTCTTAACCATATACGCTCATCAGTCACACTTCTTGGTATCCACCCAAAGGAGCTGAAAACTTATGTCCACACCGAATCCTGTTCATGAACACTCAGTGCTAAAAAGAAATGAGCTATCAAGTCATGAAAATACATGGAGGAAGAACCTTCAGCGCATTGTCACTAAAACAACAGAAGTCAGCCCGAAAAGGCTACATCCTGTACACTCCTCACTCTGTGACCTTCTGGAAAAGGCAAAACTAAGGAGGTAGGAAGAAGACCAGTGGTTACCAGGGGTCAGCGGGGAGGGAGGGATAAACAGGGGAGCCTAGGGGACTTTGCAGTGATAGATACACGTCCTTCTACCTTGGTCCACAGCTACAGAATACACAACAGCAAGCATGAAACAAACAGAACAGTAAGGAGCCGGTCTGCGGGGTGGGGGGCACAGAATGGCATGTGCACGTGCTCGTCTCTTTACACTGAATTGAGAGACTCGCAGCCTTTTCCCCGTGACCTGACTCCCCCCACCTCTCGGGTGCCCATTTGCTGCTCTGACCCTCCTCTGGTGCCCCCTCTGCACTGGTCTAGCATTCAGCCTTGCCCTTGACCTATTCGATTGTCCAGTCACTGGCTGGCCTTTCCCTCCCAACACCCTCTGGGTCCTCTGAGCCATTCTCCTGTAACACCTCCATCTCCAGTGTCTGGAGAGGATGGAAGCTCTTGACTCACAGGCAGAACCACCCATGGAGCCAGTGGGGGGCGAGGGTGGGGGGTTGCTCACTGCAGCAGGCCTCCTACGACCTGGTGCAAATCCCAGCTTGGACACCTGCCTGCACCCAGGCTCTCGCCAGCCGTTACCCCTTCCAGACACTTCCTGAAAGGTCAATCTGACACTCTCTTGCCTTGAACTCTCTTGTGATCATCCCTTCCTCTCCAAGGACAGACGTGGCTTTGACTGTGGCTTGCACAGGAAGATTTCAACCCAGCAGTAAAGCTGTCATTTGTCCTGCAGGTTAAAACTGGAAAACCCAAATGACAAAGACATCTTCAAATGTGCCCATCATTAAAAATGTACTAAGATTCATTTCCTTCCACCCTGGCATCCAAGGTCCACTAAGTTCCAGCCGAGACGAGGCCACTCCCACCTCCCACAACACTCGGCCACAGGAAACACCCACCTCTCCCATCCTAAGCTCCAGTAAGCTGTTAATCAGATGGGAAAAATAACCCTTGCCCTGGAAAAACACAAACAGTGACCAGCTTCCGTTGGTTTTGGAGGGGGCAGCATAACATAGAATAAACACACACAGATGCTGCTCGGGCTGATCCGAACTCCCTCCACTCCCGTCAGCTCCCGTGGGGGCCGCAGCCTGGTCCTGCCAGAGCCCAAGCCGCTCAGCTCCCCGAGGCGGCTGCAAGGCTTCCCCATCCCGCCAGGCCTCTGAGAGCCCTAAACGGCACCAGTGTTGCCCCGATGTCTCTGCCTGAGCAGCTGCTGAGCCTTAATTATCTGACAAGTGGGGTGACTTAGAGCGCAGAGACACAGACACGGAAGACAGCTGCACGTCTTCATCTGGTCATTTTCCAAACACCAGACAGAAAATGCCTATTATGTGTTTCATCCTGAGCTTATGAAAAAGAGTCAGTGAGTTTTCTTAATGTTGACTGATCCGCTGGGGATGAAAAGGCATGCGTGTGGGGTGCAAGGTTAGATAAGAGGAAAAGATCTAATAATAATGGTTCCATCATAGAAAGCAGATAAGCCAGACACCAATGCCTTCTGATAGAGATTCTTTGCAAAAAAAAAAATCACGGAATATGATGAAGCCTCTAGAGCTTACTACCGATTTAATGAGGAATAAAGAAAGAGAAGTCAGTCGCAGGAGCAAGGTCACTACCACCAGAGGCATCCAACCGGCCAAGTCCCCACCTGGGGGCCCTGATGTGGTTCATGGACAGCTGTGGGGGAGAGACGCACAGGGAACCTACAGATTCAAAACGGACTGGATGCTAATTGACCTCTTGAATTCTGATTCCAACCATTGTTTAAAAAACAAATGACACCGAGGTCATTGGAAATGTATACATTAGTATGAAGGAACTGTTCGTCATGGTACGGCATTGCAGTTAGGTTTTTAAAAAGCACTCCAGTGTTGACGATTAAAATGTTTACAGACGAAATAAGAGGTCACCTTAAATCTGCTTCAAAATAACACAAGGACATGGGGAAGCTGGTGAGGGAGAGATGGAAAAGACTGGCCATGAATCACTAGTGGTAGAAGCTGGGTGAGAAGTTCTCTTATGGGCACCTTCTCTATATGTTTGAATTGTCCACAGGAAAGTTTCCCAGTAAAAGGAAGAATAAGGACATGCCCTTTCCCTGCAGCTCCATCACTGAAGTGGCCCGGCACCGAGGCGACCCTGCTGGGCTTCTTGCGCCCCTTTGGCAGGAAAGCCGCTCCAGGACCCACACAGTGTGCTGTCCAGACACGTGACGGGCTCATCTATTCTCAGAGACCCAGCAGGGGGGCCCCCAGGGAGGTGACGCCTGGACCAGCCAATGCAGGGCCGCCGAGCAGGCCGGGGTTCCCCGCGAGGGAGGGCGGACAAGGCGGGGTGGCCTGAGACAACATCTGCTACGGCACATAGAGATTTATGAGTAATGAGGGTTGTCGTGAAATTTAATTTTAATGGTTTGATAATTAGGCAAAAACACAATAATTATCATATATTAATTTTTCCAGTAAATTTGCTGCTGGGGACACTGTATTTTCTTAAGGAAGTTTATGATGTTTCACTCCGAAAGCGTTCTACGGTTTCTGGCCAACTTTTGATACTGAAGGCAGAGGGCCTGGGGACACAGCCTAAAGAGGAGTAGGTGACTCCCGAGGAGAGGTGTGGGGGCCACTGGGCAGCTCTGGGCTCCAGCTTCCACCACCAGCATGGCCATGACCTTGCTCACAGGAGGCAGAAAAGGGCACAGTGCCCGTACCCTGAGGATGAGGATTAAAGGCGAGAGTGCCTGTGAAAATGGGATCCTGTTCACAACACCCTTCAGGTAAAAGTGGACGTTACTACGGGCACCTACCTAGCTTCAAGTCCCAAGGACACTCTCAATGTCATGGCCAATGGCGTGGAGCCCCAGGAAGTGTAATCGGTGCAGACACAAATCATGTTAGGCGGAAGTGAGGTGAACAAATGGCCCTTAATTACAGAATAAATGTATCAACCAGGCCACAGAAACAGAGATGAGTCACTGATTTCCAAAGGACCTTTCAGAGGAAGAGATGAGGAAGGTGAAAGGTACTTGCTCCATCCATTTGCTGAAATGCTGTCTTTTAAATTACAAGATGAAAAGAGATCTCTAAGAAATACAGGGGTTAAGAGTGTTATTTCCAAGTTAGAAGCTCGAATATTCAGCCTATGAGGCAGTCCCTCATGCCCCTCACCGGACACTCAGGAAACGCCTGAATCCCTGAACACCCTGAAAGTCGGAGCCCAGCCGGCCGCTCCGCCACCCCTCCTCCCGGCCTGGACGGGTGACAGCGGATTAGTGCTGGTCACGGCTGACCTAAGGCTGCACAGAGAGGAGGAGGAGACAGAACAAAACCCGCTCCCCCGACCTCCTCTAGCCATCCTAACACTCAGCCACAGGGTCAGGCAGACCTGAGCCCCCACGAAGTGCCTCTGATCTCTGACTCAGTCTGCTTGTCTGTAACCCATGGACAGACGTTCTCGTGCGAGGGTGCTAGGAGGACAGAGCACCAAAACTGCTCAATACCCGGGGCTCAGACACTGTGACTCTGCACTCCAGAGGATGTGTTACTCTTGTCCTGGGCACACCTTCCTACCCAGAAGGAGTGGGGGAGAGACCGCCCCCAACAGTCCAACTGGAGCTGGTCCCTCTCCTGTCCAATGCCTGGCACCCCAGGATGCCAGGGCTCTGCCAAGACCAGGCTCACAGCTACGTGGCTTTCAGGGACAGCTTCCCACTGAAGGGGAGGCTGTGCCACACTAGATGATCACACCAGAGTCTGAGGACTGCTCACCACTCGGGGAACCGCCTGCCCTGCCCACCCCAGGGTGGCTGAGCCTGTCCAAGGGCAGCCCGCATCAGCGCCTGGGGAGGCTGAGGTGTGCTGGGGCTGGCTCCGCACAGCGCAGGAAGAGCCTGGAGGGGGTTGAGCTCAGGACTTCTGGGGGGGAGGAGGGACGGGGCTCCAAGGAGACAGAGCCTGGAGGGACGAGGACCACAGCCTAGTCTCGGGGTGTCCCACGGCTGCCGGGCAAGGTCCACCCACCACAGCTTCCTCCCCCACACTGGCTCCATCAGACAAACGGCCCGGGACCCCTCCATGGAGATGGAGCATGTGTCAGAACCAGGCAAGGCTGGAGAGGTCTAGAGGGGGGCACGGGGACTCCTGCGTCCCACAAACACAGGACGCCCGTGCGCTAGTAGGGCTGGGGGAGCAGCACCAAGCTGACTCCCCAGACAGATGGGGATCGTGACCTTGGCTGTACCCCCCCCCCAAACAACCCAGCTTCACAAGACCCTTGCCACACTGTCATCACTCCCTGGCTATGGAGGGTCCTGACTTACTCATCCTGATGCAGGCTCCATGGAGCATGTTCTGGAAGCAGCGATATTTATTGAATGAATATTTTATGAATGAATAAAGAATGTGTGAGTTAGAAGCACTGAGAAGTGAGGACTTAAGCACAAAGCTTAACAAGGAAGAAGCCGGAAGCACAAGAACGAACTGTGCTGGTTTGTGAATGGGCTCATTAGGATTTGCTGAGACTTCCGGCGCCACCAGGAGTGAGTCAACCTTAGAACAGGCTTGGCGATCTGTACATTTTTTAAAAGCAGGTTTTATTATTGGTGTCATGAGACGACCTGAATGGTGCCCTCTGGGATCTCGGGTTGCACCTAAACGTCTAGACAAGGCAGACGGTCTCCTGCCCCACTTGGAGACCAGCACGTGGCCCAGGCGGCTGCCGGTGGCCTTGACCCCAAGGATGGGCCAGCGCCCCAGGAAAGAGCTGTCCTTACACCCCAGAGCCAGAGCATTCAGTGCCACTGCCACGGCCTCCACGCAGCAGCACGTGGTCCCTGCAGGCAGCCACACGGCAAGAACCTGCGAGAACAAGGAGTTGTCGGGCGGGGTGTCCTTCCTCTCGAGGGTTAGGCCATAAATCCCTCCCAACTACCAGCCCTGGACAGTGGGCACAACTGGGCATTCCTGGGTCATTGTTGATGGGGGCGTTAGACAGCCGCACCCTGGGAGCGATCTCGTGTGGATCAGTGTGGAGATGGGTGAACAGGCGCACATGGGAACCAGGCACAAGGCGCCATTGGAAGGCGAAACCAGATCACATTCAGCTCCAAAGCATAACGCTGATTGAGAGTGACTAAAGGACACGCAGAGAGAGACACAATGTGCAACCACTTACGTCATCAAACAAACACCTCTGAAAACAGTGCTTACTGTGGCCGTAAATAAACACGACAATGTAGTGAAGTGCAGCGTGATGATGCCACACCCTGGAGACACAGAGACCCCCCAGAGGAGGGAGAGGAAAGAAGGTAGGGGGAGGGGAGTCAGGCTCCGCTGCTCTTCCGTTTGCTCATTTCTTCCCAGTGTTTTCTTATGAGTTGAAAGAATTCCTCAGAGACCATTCTCTACCCATTGTATGACATATCCCGTAACTAACATTTTACTCTGTTTGATCAGCTCACTCGGTCCGCCTTTCCAGCCCCCTGCCAGGAATTTAACTTTTTAGGCATTCCCAAGACTAGCGCAGGTATTACAAGACACCACCCCCAAGTCCTCCAACAGGCAAAGTTCCACATGTGCTGACAGTTTTCCTTTTGATAGAGAATCAACTTAACGGTGGGATGCACAAATCTTAAGTGCACATTGGCTAAATTTTAACAATGGCAAAACACCTGTGTAACCCACACCCAAATATCAAGTCACACAACATGACTATCACCCAGAATATGCCCTGTGCCCTTTCCTGGTCAAAGCCCACCCCGTCCTCTCCAGAAGCAATGCTCTGCTTTTACCATTGTCTCAGCAGAGTCTTGCTGGTCCTGGGGTCTCAGATGCCTGGAACCACGCTGGGTCAGGCACCTGCGCTCAGCGTGAGCTTCCTGACCTCACCCGTGGTGCTGTGTTAGGAGTTTACTAGTTCTGCCTGCTGAGTGATATTCCACTAGGGAAACGCCACTGTTGGGTAGTCCTGCTCCCATGATGGACACCCAATCTCTTTCTAGCTTTTGACCTGGGACATTCTTTACAGGTCTTTTGTAAACATATATTTTTTTTAACTTTTCTTGAACAACTAGCGTTGGGATAGCTGGGTGGAGTATGTGTACGTTTACTTTTGTAAGAAACTGGCCTCCGTGGGCTGAGCTAGGGTTAAGGTGCATCTCTCCCAAAGGCCTGAGCCTGCCTTGGCTGCTGCGGCATTAACTCCTCCAAGGAACTTCCCACTGATGCTGATACACGCCCCTCAGATCGATACCCAGTGCCCTGATACAGCTTTTCTAAGGATTTGAAAGTGAAAGGTCTTGCCCAGAGGTTTGCGTGTCCGTAGACGTGGTGCTTGATGGACATCAGCAGGCTCTCCCTTGACCTTACAATCACTCCCATCCTTTCACTGAACCTGAATAAGGACCGCAGTGTCTCTGAAAGGGGGGCCAGACTGCCCAGCTCCCAGGGTCTCAGGGGCCGGCCTGACTCAGCTCCCCCGCAGGTGACAACAGCAGGGCCGGGGACCCGGGGGGACACTTACCTTTGGCACTCGCCCGCGTGCAGGATGAGCTCCTCGTCGCTCCGGGCGCGGACGCTCAGCTCGTGCTCCGTGGAGTTGAAGACGTCCAGGAGCAGGTGGCATTGCCGGGTGCTGCGGCAAAAGACAGAGCCCAGGTCGGCATCTTCTGACAAAGAGAAGAATGACTCTGCCCCTCCTCCCTGAAGATCTGATGGTCCTGGAGCACGTCAGAGGTGCAGTTTATCAAAATATCGTGCCCCATCACAAAGGCTTATGGAGAAGACTCATTCTGAACCGACTGTGAATTCTACACAGTGGGTTTGCACAGGAGGCCTCTTTGATCCTGGGGCACAGGCGTACAACCAAGCTGCGCCCTTTACATGTTGAGTGACCTTGGGAAGGGAACTTGAGTTCTCCAAGCCTCAAACACATAACCACCAGGAGGCCTGACCCAGTGGGAAAGCACTTGGCATATGGTGTAGTTCAATAAACAACCACAGCTTCATGGTCCAGGATTTTTGTGAGTGCCAGGTTGGGTAATGAGCAGGGGTACACAGAGAGCTGTGTCCACACTGCATGCATGTCCACCGAGAGTCCTCACGGGGACCGCCCCTCAGCCCCTCCAGAACTGTGGGCGACACCACGAGGTCACGCACCACCACCTGAAACCTCATCTTCCTGCTTTCTCTACTGCAGATGGTAAAGCTGCAGAAATCAGGGGCCTACCGCCCCAGGTCCCGAGGGGGGTGGCCACTGGACGAAGGTACACCAAATAATCAGCTTCTAGAGACTTTCCGTCCCAAATAAGATGACAAGTCCTGGAAAGGGGACGATGTCTCCCTTCCATCTCCCAACTCCCTTCCTCCCTTCCTCCCCACTCAGGGAGGAGCAGGACCCAGAAAGCTCAGGGCTTTCGGGGGTGATGGGGACAATCACCATAGTGTGGGGGGGGGTCGGGGGGGGCCTGGGGGGCTCTGGAAAATGACAGTACACACTCACTAGCTACATGTGTAAAAGAGAAGTCCAGCCACGCACACTATGGTTTGCGCTGGCTTCCATTTGTCAGGTCCCCATTACGGTCGAATGCTTGCGTAAAACTAACACAGCATCTCAAATGCCAAGTGTCACAGCATGACAGCTGATCAAGAAGTACGCACTCATGGAAACCGGGACACCCAGGCCCAAGACAGGAGCAGACAGGGCAGCCAGCAACAGAGGCAGAGCCATTCTCCCTCCTGGGGGAAAAGGGTACCTAGATTTTCATAAAGAAAAAAAGAGAAGACTTGGAAAAGGATCTGTGCTCTGGGTCATTTTCAGCTAAGCATTTCTTTAAAACGTGACCTTCCAAAGGGCATCAGAACTCTCAGAGGTGCTTCTCCAAGTGTGGTGATGTAAGGTTTCGCTGGTGGTTAAGCGAAAAGGAGAGAGGACGCACACCCACACGTGCCGGGCTGCCCACATGTGGTTATTTTGTACAAGAGCCGGGGGAGGTCATCCTCCTGAGACCCACTGAAGGGAGAGGAGAGGGCGGCTCAGGAGACGGTGAAAGAGGTTGGTGGATGGAGAGAGAGGCTCAGGAGATGGTGAAAGATGCTGGCGGATGGAGAGGGTGGCTCAGGAGACGGTGAAAGATGCTGGCGGATGGAGAGGGAGGCTCAGGAGACGGTGAAAGATGCTGGCGGATGGAGAGGGAGGCTCAGGAGACGGTGAAAGATGCTGGCGGATGGAGAGGGAGGCTCAGGCGATGGTGAAAGATGCTGGAGGATGGCCGAGACCGTCCACACCTGGAGGTGGAAATCCTGCAGAGCTCACAGTGGATGAAGACACGTGTTCCAGTCCAGACCGCAACCTCCATCCTTCCCAGAGAAGGGAACTGAGGTGGAGAGGGCGCCATGACTTGCCCAGGGGTTCATACACACACATACATACATACACACACACACACACACACACACACACACATACATGCATATACACAGAGACTGGCATCACCAAAAGGCCACCTGGCACGTGTGAAATACCACATTTTCAAAACACACACCTACTGCGTGCACCTACTTTCACGGGAGGAAGGGCAGCAGTGGCTGGATCATCCGGCCGTGCACTGGGAGATGTCACCGGATGTGTCTGCAGTTGGTTGTGGGTTCTGTGGGTGGGGGTGTCCTCCCAGAGATGCAGCACTTGGAAAACCATTCATGAGCTCTGACAGCTGCCTATGAGAGGGCTCTTCACTCATCCCACAGGAAAATGAGCTTTCGAGAATGAAGATATATTCTGCCCTTGTCATAACTTCATGAAATTTTTAATCACAGCAAAATCTTTCATCAGAAAGGGGAATTCATAAAACATTTATCAGAGGTGGAAAACTGAAGTGATTATTTTTTTTTAAGCAGGAAAGACAAGACTCAAATCCGTGTTGTTTTCACTTGTGGAATATAGTTGTTAGATATAACTGCACAGAAATGATGGATGTCGGAATATAATACTTTTCTGGCCTTTATTTTTTCTGACTCCCTGCCTGATTGCGGGGGCAGCTTGATCCAGGGTTTCTGTTCCTCCTAACTGTTGGCAGCATGAGATGTTGGTGGATCTTCGCTTTCTATCTTTTATTCATAAATTAATTCCCTTTCCCAAACTGCCACAGCACCGTGTGCCACCATCATGTCACTTACTCTGTGTATCTTTCCATATCACTTTGGATGTTTCTCTTAAGCTTTAACCTGGGGCTTGAGCATATAATTCACTTTTAATTCTTGTCTGCTTTTTGGTTTTATTTTTGTTTTGTTGGTTGGTTTGCTGTTCATTTTTCTGGATCCCTCTTTCTGGAGTACAGGGAAGCCCAGGAAAGCTACCTGGAAGAACTGAAATCAGAGCAAAGCTTTAGATTCATCTGCCAGGTCAGGACAGGGGGAGAGGGGGTGGGCAGCAAAGGCCCAGCAGCTGAGAGGAACCTGGAGCACAGTCAGAGGGCCAGATGAGGCTGCCAGGTGGAAAGGAGAAGCACAGTCCACACAAAGAATACGCGTGTGAGGCCACGCCTATAGAGTGAGGACACACCATTTCCTCTGTCCACAATAAGGACAGTTTTATTTTTTAATTCACATAAATATCTACTGAGTCCCTGTCATGTGTCAGGTGCTATTCTAAGCACTTGGGATATGGAAATCAACAAGAGAAACAGGGTCTCCACTTTCACAGGCCCCAAATTCTTATGAGGGGAGTGAGCTGAGAAAGATAAGGGGAATTAAAAGTGAAAAAAGAATTCGGTCATATTTCATAAAATAAGGAAAAATGGGTTCTTTTGAACCCTGTTGCTGAATACAGGGTTAAGACATACATTCACACACAAAATCAATAACAACAACATTCCTATATATCAACTAAAAACAACAATAGAATATAATTTTTTAAAAAATATATTTACAATAGCAATGCACCTAGGAATAAATCTAACAAAATGTATACAGGACATTTATGGAAAAAATTCTAAAGTTTTATGGAATGATATTAAAGGTGATGAACAAATACAGAGAAGTTTTATGTTCAAGGATAGGAAAACTTGGTATTTTAAAATGACTCATTTCTTTTCCGCTCCGGTAGTCTTGCCTGGAAAATCCCACGGATGGCACAGATTGACGGGCTACAGTTCACAGGGTCACAAAGAATCGGACGCAACCGAAGCAACTTAGCACGCCTCGCACTTCCTTCCTGGTTTACATACATTTAAAGGAACTCAGTAAAAAATCTCAGCAGAGTTCTGGTTTTGGTCAAACTTGATACACTACTTCTAAAATTCATATATAAGATCAAAGGCCAAGAACATGCGAAACAACAACGAGAAAGGTGTTTGGAAGGGATTTGACCAACCAGATATCACGAATTGCGATAAAAGCTGTAATATGAAGGCCCAAAGTAGTGGGGGAGTGATAAACACACCAGAGAAGGAAAAAACAACCCAGGAGCAGACACACGAATATAAAGAAATAGTAAGTAAACCTGTAACAGTCACACATTGGAAACATATATGTATAAGCAAAAATGAATTAACTCCAGACCTCACTGCAGGCTAAGTCTCATGTTAACAAGCCTGAGCGAACAGCGCGTGGCAGGAGGTAATTACAGTATACATTTATATCAAGTTTAAAATACTTAAAATTACTCTGTATTGCTGATAATAGTCAACTGGAGGGTAATAGTCACTCTCCGTGAGGGGGAAAGAGAATAGGGTCACAGAGGAGCACGCAGAGCTTTAACAGTTTCATTTTTCTTTCTTTAAATTAGAAACACAGAAGCAAATATAGCAAAATGTAAAGCTTTGACAACCTGTGTGGTTGGTGATTATCCCCTTTGTTGTCATTCAGTCGCTCAGTCATGTTCTGAGGGTCTTCTCTGTGGCTGAAGCACAGGGCCTGCACAGGGCCTGCAGCGAGTGTGGGGCATTGACTCTTTGCAGGGAAACTTGACCTGGGCGGTGGGGGCTGCTTGACAAATAATCCCCTGTCCTCCGCCTGAGGGCACCCTTGCAGTGCAGCCCACAGCTCAACCTGCTTCCCTCGGTGTCCCCTCCCCAGACACCCACTCCCACCCCAGCCCTCTTCTCAGTCTCACCTTTTCTCTTTGCAACCCCATGGACTGCAGCACAACAGGCTTCCCTGTCCATCACCAGCTCCTGGAGTTTACCCAAACCCATGTCCATCAAGTTGGTGATGCCATCCAGCCATCTCATCCTCTGTTGTCCCCTTCTCCTCCCGCCTTCAATCTTTCCCAGCATCAGGGTCTTTTCCAATGAGTCAACTGTTCACATGAGGTGGCCAAAGTACTGGAGCTTCAGCTTCAACATCAGTCCTTCCAATGAGTATTCAGGACTGATTTCCTTTAGGAATGTGGTTGGATCTCCTTGCAGTCCAAGGGACTCTCAAGAGTCTTCTCCAACACCACAGTTCAAAAGCATCAGTTCTTCGGCGCTCAGCCTTCTTTATAGTCCAGCTCTGACATCCATACATGACTACTGGGAAAACCACAGCTTTGACTAGACGGACCTTTGTTGGCAAAGTGATGTCTCTGCTTTAGCCTTTCTGTACATGTTGCTTACACTTAACGTGTTTTTTAAGGTATCTTTTTAAAGTCACTTAGAATGTTGCCTTAGCCTGGGCCCCCACCCCTCCAGAAAGCTGAGACTGAGAAGAGGGCTGGGGTGGGAGTGGGTGTCTGGGGAGGGGACACCGAGGGAAGCAGGTTGAGCCGTGGGCTGCCCCGAAAGGGTGCCCTCAGGTGGAGGACAGGGGATTACTTGTCGAGCAGCCCCCACCGCCCAGGTCGTTTCCCTGCAAAAAGTCAATGCCCCACACTCGCTGCAGGCCCTGTGCAGGCCCTGTGCTTCAGCCACAGAGAAGACCCTCAGAACATTCCAGAAATCAAGAGCTATACCAGACCATCTGACCTGCCTCTTGAGAAACCTGTATGCAGGTCAGGAAGCAACAGTTAGAACTGGACATGGAACAACAGACTGGTTCCAAATAGGAAAAGGAGTACGTCAAGGCTGTATATTGTCACCCTGCTTATTTAACTTATATGCAGAGTACATCATGAGAAACGCTGGGCTGGAAGAAGCACAAGCTGGAATCAAGATTGCCAGGAGAAGTATCAATAACCTCAGATATGCAGATGACACCACCCTTATGGCAGAAAGTGAAGAGGAACTAAAGAGCCTCTTGATGAAGGTGAAAGAGGAGAGTGAAAAAGTTGGCTTAAAGCTCAACGTTCAGAAAACTAAGATCATGGCATCTGGTCCCATCACTTCATGGGAAATAGATGGGGAAACAGTGGAAACAGTGTCAGACTCTATTTTGTTGGGCTCCAAAATCACTGCTGATGGTGATTGCAGCCATGAAATTAAAAGACGCTTACTCCTTGGAAGGAAGGTTATGACCAACCTAGATAGCATATTTAAAAGCAAAGACATTACTTTGCCAACAAAGGTCCGTCTAGTCAAGGCTATGGTTTTTCCAGTGGTCACGTATGGATGTGAGAGTTGGACAGTGAAGAAAGCTGAGTGCCGAAGAACTGATGCTTTTGAACTGTGGTGTTGGAGAAGACTCTTGAGAGTCCCTTGGACTATAAGGAGATCCAACCAGTCCATCCTAAAGGAGATCAGTCCTGGGTGTTCATTGGAAGGACTGATGTTGAAGCTGAAACTCCAATACTTTGGCCACCTCATGCGAACAGTTGACTCATTGGAAAAGACCCTAATGCTGGGAAGGATTGGGGGGAGGAGGAGAAAGGGACGACAGGGGATAAGATGGTTGGATGGCATCACCGACTCAATGGACATGGATTTGGGTAAACTCCAGGAGTAGGTGATGGACAGGGAGGCCTGGCGTGCTGCGATTCATGGGGTCACAAAGAGTCAGACACGACTGAACGACTGAACTGAACTGAACCCAGCAGAGCGGAGCTGAAGTGCTGTCAAGTCACCCTTCGTAAATCTGGCTGCCACAGAGATGGCTAGTGTGAGATGTGGGCTAGGACTTGAAGTAGAGAACAACACGCACATGATAACAATTTTTTTTTTAATTAAGTCCATCTTCTGAAATCATGGGCTTCCCAGGTGGCTCAGTGATAAAGAACCTGCGTGCTAATGCAGGAAATGTGTGTTCAATCCCTGGGTCAAGAAGGTCCCCTGAGGAAGGAAATGACAACCCACTCCAGTACTGTGCTGTGTGTGTGCTTAGTCACTTAGTCATGTCCAACTCTTGCGACCCCATAGACTGTAGCCTGCCAGGCTCCTCTGTCCATGGGATTCTCCAGGCAAGAATGCTGGAGTGGGTTGCCATTTCTTTCTCCAGTGGATCTTCCCAATACAGGAATTGAACCTGGGTCTCCTGCATTACCAGCAGACTCTTTACCGACTGAGCTACGAGGAGTATTCTTGCCTGGGAAATCCCATGGACAGAGGAGCTTGGCGGGCTACAGTCCATGAGGTCGCAAAAGAGTCAGACACGACTTAGCGAGTGACCAACAACCTGAAATCATAAATAGAGATAACAACTAACTTCAGATGTAATGGCAAAGGAGGGCCTCTCTGATGAAATGGCATTTCATTTCAGACCCACATGATAAGAAGGCGATTGTATGAAGGTCTTGGAGGAGTGCTTTCAGAGAAGGCAGTTAAGGCCAAATCTTAGAGCAGGGTGGAATCAAGAGATAGAATGAGCCAAGAGCAGAGAGGTGCAAAATTAATGACAGAGTAAAGGTTGTGCAAAAAGTTCAGATTTTATTCTAAGGATGATGGGAAGCTATCTTTAGAGTCTTGAGCAGATGACTGACATGAATTGGTTTATGCTTTTTAAAAACATGAGGAGTTCCTATTCTGGAAAAGATGGAGTAAACAAAAATAACCCATCCCCTGTCACCCCTACTAAATCCAACTATAAATCCGATATACAATGCAGACAGCAGCTATCTGATGGTCTGAAAAGTAAATTATAGAAGGTGGGTTTGGGAAGGAGATCTGCAATCCAAGTTCCTCTGAACATCATGAAAGGGTGGGAGAGGGGGTCCTCTGGGCTTGTTCTTTTTTCTCCTCTCTTTCTCCCAGCCCCCAGCCCCTGGGAAGTACCTCTATGAAACAGCACCATGATGGCAGTCTTTCAAGACCAGGACACCAAGGGGCCCAAGCGACCAGTCCCCAACCACAGGGCCAGTCCCCATCACTTCGATTTCCCCTCTCTGTCCTCTAACCAATTGGTCCCCCCCCACACACACACAGAGCAGGGAACTCAAACCTTGGCTTTGTTGTGGAGAGACAAGGAGGGGAGGCCCCTGGACAGTGCTGGGGAGACGGTGGAAAGGACAGAGGTGAAGACAGTGGTCTGCTAAAGTGGTACCTGACCTGGGTTCACCGTGGAGCGAGCATGGGGGAACGGATCCTGAGCGGCAAGCCATGGGCTCCAATAACTGAGTTCCAGGAAGGCACCCACGGGACTGGCCCAAGGAGAACCGCAGACTTGGAAACCAGAAGTGCAGCCTGGTCCACAGAGGGCACCACAGAGCCATGGTGCGGACCACCCACCAAACCAGAATAACCCACACTCCCCTCAGGATGCAAGCAAGGCCCCAGCACCTCACAACATCACCTGTGAAACATCTGTAACCTAAGTCTATGATCACTCAGCATAGGAAGAGCCCAGGAAAAGCCAACTGGCAATGGAAAATAAAAATCAGTAGACCACAACTTCAAGATGATAGTCTTATCACAAAAAGACTTTATGTTCCGCAAAGTAAGGGCAAACACACTTGAAACAGATGAAAAGATAAAATCTCAGCAAAGAAATAGAAGATATAAAGAAAAAGCAAAGAGAAACTTGAGAAAAAGACTGAACTGAAAATTTCACCAGGTGGTGAATTACCTGAGTAACTGAGGGGACGAGTTCTGTAAAATCAGAAAGGATACAGAATAGACAACACCACTGACCAACTAAGTACCTGATACTTAGCTTAACATTCCACCATCAAAATGGCAGGATACGCACACTTCTCAGGTTATATGCAACATTTACCAAAGTAAACCACTTCTAGGCCATGCAGGGAAAAAACCTCTAGCAACTTTAAAAAGAATAAAAATTACACAAATATTTTTTTGAACCACAAAGGAATTAAACAAGCATATTTGAAGATAGATTAACAATACACTCAATGGAAACAATGGAGAGGAAAAAAAGGGGGGGCGATAAAAACAGTCCTACGAGACAAGAAAAGCTCTAAAAGTCGTGTCATAGGAGTTTGAGATGAAACAAAACAAAACGCACAGTTTTTGAAGAAATAATGGCTGAAAATTCCCCAAATTTGGCAAAAAAAAAAAAAAAAAAAAAAAAAAAACATGTAAATGTACAGATTCAGGAAGCTCAACAAACCCCGAGCCATATAAATTTTTTAAAATCTATGCCCAGAAACCTCCTAATCAAGCTAAACTTTAAAAAGCAAAAGGAGAGAAGTCATCTGAAAGCAGCCTGAGTGGTTCAGGAGCAACAATTCAGAGTCTGAAGATTTCTTATCAGCATTCCAGTTTGGACGCTTAATGGGTGTAATATCTCAAGTAAATCATTTAACTTCTCTGAACCTCAGTTTCCTCAGTGAAGACAAGAATGCCTATGTCATACAATTATTAAGAGGCTCCAACAGAAAAAAAGAAAAATGAAGGAACTTTGTAAAAGTATAAGCAGAATATTGCATAAACAGGAGGGGTGGTGATTGTTATTAGCTTGGTTGCAGTCAGTGGGGCAGCAAGAGGAAACGCACACAGCCCTGCCAGCAAAGCAATCCCAGCTAATGATTCAATACTGACTCAGCAAAAAGCAAATGAGAAACTCCATGCCAAGGTCTGAGTCTGTCTAAAAACATGGCACCATGCCCAGCAAGTTAAGCGGGGCTTTCTCCCCAAGTCTGGCTGAATTCTTCCAGGCCTCCAGGGTCCAAACGTCACCGTTCCATCGATCCTAGGGGTGCAGTATGTGAATGAAGACACAGCCAAGCTGGTAGTGACAGCCACAGAGACCTTTGGCCAAACCCATGTGGACAGTGGAAGCTGGCAGGAGTTGTCAGGAGTGGACACGACAGAGTGACTGACACTTTCACTTTCTCCCTCCTGAAACTGGCTACTAATTTTTCTAGAAAGAGACTGATTGATAACAGGCAGTTAGTTAGTTTAGTCACTCAGTCATGTCCAACTCTTTGCAACCCCATGGACCACAGCACACCAGGCCTCCCTGTCCATCACCAACTCCTAGAGCTTACTCAAACCCATGTCCATCGTGTCAGTGATGCCATCCAACCATCTCATCCTCTGTCGTCCCCTTCTCCTCCTGCCTTCAATCTTTCCCAGCATCAGGGTCTTTCCCAATGAGTCAGTTCTTGGCATCAGGTGGCCAAAGTATTGGAGTTTCAGCTTCAGCATCAGTCCTTCCAATGAATATTCAGGACTGATTTCCCTTCGGATGGACTGGTTGGATCTCCTTGCAGTCCTAGGGACACTCAAGAGTCTTCTCCAACACCACACAGTTCAAAAGCATCAATTCTTCAGCACTCAGCCTTCTTTACAGTCCAACTCTCACATCCATACATGACTACTGGAAAAACCATAGCTTTGACTAGATGGACCTTTGTTGGTAAAGTAATGTCTCTGCTTTTTAATATGCTGTCTAGGTTGGTCATAGCTTTTCTTCCAAGGAGCAAGCGTCTTTTAATTTCATGGCTGCAGTCACCATCTGCAGTGATTTTGGAGCCCAAAAAAATAAAGTCTGTCACTGTTTCCATTGTTTTCCCATCTATTTGCCATGAAGTGATGGACTGGATGCCATGATCTTAGTTTTCTGAATGTTGAGTTTTAAGCCAACATTTTCACTCTCCTCTTTCCCTTTCATCAAAGAGGCTCTTTAGTTCTTCTTCGCTAGAGACCATATACGTGTGTGCTCAGTCATGTCCAATGCTTTGTGACCCCATGAACTGTAGCCCACCGGGCTCTTCTGTCCACATGGGTGAACAGGATGGAGAGCTTTCTTGTAGGTCTTAAGAAAGCCAGGGATTTTATTCAATCTAATGTGAAAGTCACTCAGTCATGTCTGACTATTCGACTCCATGGTCTGTATAGTCCATGGAATTCTCCAGGCCAGAATACTGGAGCGGGTAGTCTTTCCCTTCTCCAGGGGATCTTCCCAACCCAGGGATTGAACCCAAGTCTCCTGAATTGCAGGTGGATTCTTTATCAGCTGAGCCACAAGGGAAGCCTTCAATCTAAAGTAACCCAAAAAAATAGAACAAATCATCAGAATGTTCTTCTGGTGATATGATCTCACCTTCACTCCTGCCACACAGATTACGGAGCTTCCAAATCTTGCTGAAGACTCTGACAGTAGATTTATTGTCCATTAGAACCGAGTTTCCCAAAGAGTGATGTAATGTGTGAAGTTCCCTTTCCCACAGGGGACTCATGGGAGGACCCTGAGGAAGGGACAGACTCGTGCCTGTGTTTTGGAATGAACACTTCAGCATCGCCTGGAGAAAGAGTTGGAAAGGGAGAAGCTGAAAGCAAAGAGACTCTGAAAGGCTGTTGCAACCATCCCAGAAAGGGAAGAGGAGGCTGGCCTGAGGGACAAAGGTGACACGCCTGAGTCAGTCCGGGGCTACTGAAGTGGAAAGGACAGATCTGGCGACCAGTGGAAACACGGGAACATTTCCCTGTGGTCGGCTGACACGCAACCCGGCCTCTGGGGAGGGTCTCAGGGTTGCATGTTACTGAAGGCAGGAGGAGCCTCTGTTTCTGAGCTTTTAGTTAGTAAGTTTTAAAATGTTCCCTGTAAAAGGAAAAAATTTTGAAATGGTGAGAATCAAAAAGACACAGGATAACAAGTGTCAACAAGGACGTGCAGAAAACTGGAACCTTCATACCCTGCTGGTGGGAACATAAAGTGGTACAGCCACACTGGAAAACAGTCAGGCAACTCCCTAAAATGGTTAAACAGTTACCATATGATCTGATAATTCCACTCCTAGGGATACCCAAGAGAAATGAAAATGCAAGCCCACACAAAAACTGGTACATGAATGTTTGTAACAGCATTATTCCCAACAGCCAAAAGGTGGAACCGACCCATCAACTAATGAACGGATAAACAAAATGCCACATATCTGAACAATGAAACATATTCCCAAGTAAAAACAAACAACATACTGTTGCCTGCTTGTGGGTGAACCTGGACAACATGATGCTAAGTGAAGAGAGCCAATCACGTTTTGTATGATCCCACTTATGTGAAATTTCTAAAACAGGCAAATCTATTGAGACAGAAAGGAGACTGAGGTGGTGTGGGGTGGCGGGGAGGAGGGAAACAGGAGGGACTGTTGACGGGTACGGGGCTTCTGCTAGGATAATGAAAAGCTCTAAAATCAGATGGTGGTGATGGTTGAACAATTCTGTGACTATACCCAAAACACTGAATTACACAGTTTAAGTGGGTGAGTTGTGCGGTATCCAAATGATGCTTCCATAAAGCTCAGGTGTGCAGGTGGCGAGAGCACAGGGGCACTGGAGACGGGCTCTGCAGGCTCGCGGCTCAGCCCCACGGCTGCTGCACCTCACCAGGGCCCAGCGCTCAGCATCGCTGTGGTCTTGACACACACGCTATCTGCTCCGTTATACTGTCTGCTGCGCATTCGTAACAGACCACAGGTACGAGAGAAGAACCACGAAGCCCACACATTAAAGGGGCACGAAAATGACTGAACATTGGGACACCTGGGCCTCAAACCCAAGGTAAAAAGGTGACATAGAACAACAGCTAGGGTGTAGTCAGCCTTTCATTCTCTGGGAATGAAGACAAGCCCAACTCATAAAGGGCGGAAACGTACTTACAAATGACAACCTGAAATCATGGTTCATGGGATCGGCATTTGACATGATGATGACTAAAACTTTGAAAATGCCAAATGCAAAAATTCCAAGTGGAAAGTCACAAACAACTCTGGCCAGTTGTTGATGACAGACAAACTACCTTTTAACATACACTCAATCCCTTAATCAGGTATGACATGGGCCTTTGTAATTGATGTTTATAAATCATACTCCTTAATATAAGTAGTGTGTTAATGTTGCTGTTCAGTTACTAAGTTGTGGCTGACTCTTTGTGAACCCCATGGACTGCAGCACACCCAGGCTTCCCTGTCCTTCACTATCTCCATGAGTTTGCTCAAACTCGTGTCAATTAGTGTATGTTACTTGTTAAATAGAAACAATCTTTAAATCTGTCTTTAAGCAACAAATATTGATAGTGTTTTAAAATGAACATTGAGACATGACATTCAATAATATAATGGTTAAAAATAAAACTAAAATAATTGACAGTAATAACTTAATAATGTATACGATTAAGACATAAAATAGGACCCTTCGAGGTACACCTGTGAGCGGAGACAGAAAAATGGGAGGTGATTCATGGCCTGGGCAGCCCGTAAGTGACGACACGAGGGACCAGAGGGTGCTCACTGCCACGTCAACCTAGATGACACGCCCAGCGGCTACTGCCACAGCCGGTGTCGGGAGTGGGGGGTACCAGCTCCTGCCTGTACGGATCTACACTATTTAACACCTGGAAAGAGGATGAGAAGTGTGCTCGTCACTTTGGTGAACACACAGCGACAGGAGCAGGAGAGGATGAAGCAAATGCTGCTGCTGCTGCTGCTAAGTCACTTTAGTCGTGGCTGACTCTGTGCGACCCCATAGACGGCAGCCCACCAGGCTCCCCCATCCTTGGGATTCTCCAGACAAGAACACTGGAGTGGGTTGCCATTTCCTTCTCCAATGCATGAAAGCGAAAAGTGAAAGTGAAGTTGTTCAGTTGTGTCTGACTCTTAGCGACTCCATGGACTGTAGCCCACCAGCCTCCTCCATCCATGGGATTCTCCAGGCAAGAGTACTGGAGTGGGGTGCCAGTGCCTTCTCCGGAAGCAAATGCAGTAAGTCATTAATCTCCTTCCAACTGGAGGCTCCGTGAGCAGACTAGAAGGAGAGGGCAACCCTGGGGCAGGTGCCGGGCAACGAGCAGCCTTGGGTTTTGAGGCAAAAGAGTCTTCTTGATGTTCAGTCATTTTTGTGCCCCTCTTAACATGTGGTCTTCATGGTTCTTGCCTTGTCCCCATTACATGTGGTCTGTTATGCACGCAAACCAGAGAGTAAAGCACAGAGGAAATGATGTGCTCGTCAAAACCACGTGAAGGAAAACTGATGCCTAAAGAAATAGGAAATGACTTGCTCAGGACCACAGAGCAGATGAGTGGGAGAATCAAAATATGAAATTGGAGGCAGGTACACTGGGTTCTGAATCCTGCGCTTGTTAAAATCTTTAATTCTTGTTAAATTAAAAACCCATTCAAATCAACACAGGAACCTGGAAAAGATCGACCGTGATAAAATCTAGCACTGAAAGTGCCTTTATTACAATGTCTGTGAGCACAGGCCCCCCCATGGCGTGGAACAGTCCCACCCCACGGGGGGAAATGGGATTTTTCTAAATGGCTGTGGAGAAGAGCCGTGGTGTGTCACGTTGTGTGATTTCTGTTAATAATGTAACAACTCCCACACCTTACACCCTGGCTCAGGGGAATGCATTTCCCACAGAGCTCAGAGCAGCGATGTGTAAGATTGGATCATTTATCCTAACGGTCTGGGAAGAAATTGCTCCTGAGGAGGGGAAGGCAGGGTGGCCCCATCCATTTCAGTCTGTCCCCAACAACATTAGCAGGCGGCTCGGTGTAAAAAGTGAATCTCAAAGGTAATTGATCTCCTAAATAAAAGTCAGCTGAAACCCAAGTACACCCCTGAAGGAGGATGGTAAAAAAAAAAAAAAGCAAAGAGAATTCCACCTGCCATCTACGCTGTGCTTTGGCTCCAGGAAAACAATGGCCCCTCCATTGTTCAGTTTGATTCTCTCGCCCCCATAAGGTGAGCAGAGCTGGTGACCATAGCAGTGGGGACAGAGGGCTGAGGCTGGAAGAGATTCAGAGACGCTTCCACAGACAGAGCGGGTAAGGGGGGCCCAGGCCTCTGGAAGCCCACTTCAGAGCACAGTGGTAGGAAGCATGGGTTTTGCTGGAGAGAAGACCAACATTCAAATGCATCTCTTTTGCTCATTAATGTGCAACCTGGGGTGAGTTATTTAACATCTGCATACAGCAACACTGACTTCAAAGGGTTCTCGGGAGTTTAAATGGGACACTGCACAGTGTACCGAGGGCATGACTAGGAATAGGGTGGGTCCTGAATAAACGGGATTTCCCTGCCCTGACTTCTCTTCTAGAACTCTACCAGTAAAAAACCACCAATGAGAAAAACAGCATAAATCATCAGTACTACTGAGAGAAGCACTGGTGGCTCAGATGGTAAAGAATCTGCCTGCAACACAGAAGACCTGGGTTCGATCCTTGGGTCGGGAAGATCCCCTGGAGTAGGGAATGGCAACCCACTCCAGTATTCTTGCCTGGAGAACTCCATTGATGGAGGAGCCTGGCAAGCTACAGTCTACAGGACCACAAGAGTCGGAAGCAACTAAGCAACTAAACCACCACCACCACTGAGAGGAGCAGATACACAAACCAGCCAAGAAGGAAATGATGTAATAACCTTTGGTATTCTGGTTTCAGAATAGGGTACATGATTCTTTTTATGCCAGCAATAAGGCTGTCTTTTGATGAATGTATGGCTTCACATGAACTGTGAACTTCCAGATGTTCAAGCTGGTTTTAGAAAAGGCAGAGGAACCAGAGATCAAATTGCCAACATCTGCTGGATCATCAAAAAAGCAAGAGAGTTCCAGAAAAACATCTATTTCTGCTTTATTGACTATGCCAAAGCCTTTGACTGTGTGGATCACAATAAACTGTGAGCAATTCTGAAAGAGATGGAAATCAGACCACCTGACCTGCCTCTTAAGAAACCTGTATGCAGGTCAGGAAGCAACAGTTAGAACTGGACATGGAACAACAGACTGGTTCCAAATAGGAAAAGGAGTCCGTCAAGGCTGTATATTGTCACCCTGCTTATTTAACTTATATGCAGAGTACATCATGAGAAACGCTGGGCTGGAGGAAGCACAAGCTGGAATCAAGATTTCTGGGAGAAATATCAATAACCTCAGGTATGCAGATGACACCACCTTTATGGCAGAAAGTGAAGAGGAACTAAAGAGCCTCTTTATGAAAGTGAAAGAGGAGAGTGAAGAAGTTGGCTTAAAGCTCAACATTCAGAAAACTAAGATCACAGCATGTGGTCCCATCACCTCATGGCAAATAGATGGGGAAACAATGGAAACAGTGAGAGACTTTATTTTGGGGGGCTCCAAAATCACTGCAGATGGTGATTGCAGCCATGAAATTAAAAGACACTTACTCCTTGGAAGAAAAGTTATGACCAACCTAGACAGCATATTAAAAAGCAGAGACATTACTTTGCCGACAAAGGTCCGTCTAGTCAAGAATATGGTTTTTCCAGTGGTCATGTACAGATGTGAGAGTTGGACTATAAAGAAAGCTGAAGAGCCGAAGAATTGATGCTTTTGAACTGCAGTGTTGGAGAAGACTCTTGGGAGTCCCTTGGACTGCAAGAAGATCCAAGCAGTCCATCCTAAAGGAGATCAATCCTGGGTGCTCATTGGAAGTTCTGATGTTGAAGCTGAAACTCCAATACTTTGGCCACCTGATGCGAAGAGCTGACTCATTTGAAAAGACCCTGATGCTGGGAAAGATTGAGGGCAGGAGAAGGGGACGACAGAGGATGAGATGGTTGGATGGCATCACTGACTCAATGGACATGAGTTTGGGTGGGCTCTGGGAGTTGGTGTTGGACAGGGAGGCCTGGCATGCTGCAGCTCATGGGGTCACAAAGAGTCGGACACGACTGAGTGACTGAACTGAACTGAACTGATGGCTTCTTTTTGCATCAAAGTCAGCTTGAATGCCCATAAAGGCTCCAGCTAACATGGATTTGGTCATCTAGCTGTGCATCTGTGCTGCAGACACCTTGCAGTCAGGGTATCTGGAAGCCAGTCTGTCACTGGCAAGCTGTGAGACCCTGGGAAAACCACAGGCCCTCTCTGGGCCTTATTTGTGATGCAAATGTGTTGAGCCTGGCCGTCTCTGGGGATGCCTGACTTTAAAATGGCCCGATGCTAAAAGAACATTCTCACCTGGGAGCAAGATGAAAACTAGTGTCCACAGAAAACCATGTCATGTCAACTGAACAGAGTATAGATAAAATGCATGATAATTCTGCTGTATTTCAGGCCAACAATTTATATGGTCTCTAAGGAAACTGGAGCATAAATATCAGAGTGGACACTTTGAACTCTGTCCAGTAGGCACTGGGACAGTCTTCAAGTCAGACAGTGATATGGAAACATTTGTATTTACAGGACGATACAGGAGCAGGCTGGAGGCAGGGGAGTATTTCTAGAGTCCCAAGAAAAGATGGCAAACCTCAACCCACAGGATCAGGGTTCAGTGAGACTGAGCAGGAAAGGAGACGGATTAGAGGAAATCAAACGTCAACCCAAGAGCAGGGAAAAGAAACACATAGGTCAAAAGGAAGAGAGTGAGGCTGGTAACCAGGAGCCAAACAGCACATCAGCCTACCACCAGCTCTTCCAGTGTACCGCACCAAACCACAAGGCAACAATTTTTCTCATGCTAAATTGTCATTAAGGGCTGCAGGAGCCGTGACACGGAAGCCAGATAGCAATAGGGGGAAACGAATCCAACTTGGTGACAATCTGCGCTGCTTCTCAGACCTATTTATGAGAGCGGTGGCAGCAGGAGATGAGGGGACGAGCAAGATACGCACGCCAGGGTGATGGTGGAGAGGACTGAACGCAGGGGAAGGGCCTGAGAAACTCAAACAGCATCTGGCAGGCGTCCCGGCCAAAGCTCCCCGCCGGCAAGTGCTTTGATGCTTTATACAAATTCAAAACAGAGGAGAGCACTGGCAAGAGAGACCATTACTCTGTGGATTGAAAAAGTGATAGATGATGAAATGTGAAGCTAAAAAGCCCAAGCTCAGCCATTAATTCTCACTGAGGCCATGCCCCAGGGGCTGGGAGAAAAGCAGTCTTTCCTATGAACTCAAACTGCCCTTACTTTTTTTGGGGGGGGGGGGGCTGTATCACTCTAAAGAGAGTTTTCTATCGACATTAACATCCTCCCATTATACTCTGTGGACGACAGAGCCCACTGGTGGAGGGGGCTGCTGCACATGACGTTCTCTATCCCCACGGTCAAGGACGGACAGGTAAGGACGGCCTTAACTCCATTCAGCGTAAGTACCACTAGGCCACTGCATGCTACCTGGAAAGGTAAGGTGTCCCTGGACAGGCGAATGTGGAAGCACTCGAGGGGTCAGGACCTGCCTTCGGAAGGCTGCTCACCACCTGGGCAGGAATCCAACCCCACAGGGTCTCCAGGTGTCTGCAGCCCCACCCCGCACTATTCCCAGGTCATCACAGGTCAAAGTTCGGGGTGAGAAACTGTCATTCTCCCACCTAAGGGAGGAACAACCTCTAGTATCTCTGGCCTCTTCTGGATCTGAAAGAGACAAACTGATTTCTTCCTCCCTGAAGGAAGGCTAGGCCGGGAGAAGCAAGCAAGAGGAAAAGCCTCCCATAGGGAGGGCGCTCTGGGCAGAAGTAACCCCACCCTCCCAACGGCTGGGGGCTCCAGGAAGAGAGGGATGAGATGCTGGATGGCCTGGCCCTGCACAGTCCTCCTGGGAGGACAGCGGGACAGAGACAGACAGGCTGGACTCCTCCAGGAGTGTCCAAGGCACAGGGCCATGCGCCGAGTTCCTCCTAGCAGGAGACCTGAGCCGGACCGGAGCGAGGAGCGGGCTCAGGATGAGCGGGAACCGTGTCCTGCCCCACGACAACCACAAGCAAGCACGCTGCAGGGATGACGTGATCACCACAGCGTGGTCCAAGTGGGAAGCCCGTTCACTCCGTCTCCCTGAAGAGGCACTTCTCTACACTGCCTGTTTATCTGATGAAGACCCGGGGAGGCTGACCACCCTGGCATATTGGGCGGTGGGACTAAGATGAACACCAAGGTCAGAACTGCTGGTGCAGCGCCGTCAGTCTCGAGAGCAAGGCTGACAAAGCACTGAGGTGCACGTACCTGGTGGCTGGCAGGGTACTGACCCGCGTGAAGAACACAGACGGCTCCACCTCCACATGCAGCCCCAGGGCCAGTGTCCTGTAATACCCTTCAACATGGCCTGGGCCTCCAGAGTATTTGAAGTTCAGGACAGCTTCCAGCGTCTAAAAAGATGGAAAAAAAAATAAAAAAGGTCAGTCACTATCCTCTGAGCTGACCACCGTCCAGCCACGTGGCCAGCTTCACCCAGATAAGGGGAAGGTGACCCCCAGCTGGTGAAGTGATGAGCATCGGGCAGCTCTCACCCACGGCGGTCACTGGCACCTGACCCTGGTCCCATCTTTCCTCCAATGACGCCCCACATTTAACAACACATACAATTCTCAGCCTGCAAACACAAATGGAGAGAAACTCGAGGATGATTCTGTGATGGGATCTAGCATTTCAGAGAGACAAGTGCATTTCAATCTGCATCACTTAAACACACAGATCAGGTTGGGGGGGGGGGGGGACTTCCATAAGGGCACTGGAGCATGGCTCCTAGGCTAACAGTTAGTAAGGCTGACGAGCCCCAGACTCATGGAGATAAGGTCATGGGGCAGCCATGGAGCCAGAAGGCCAAGCAGGAACAAGTTCCTTCCAGAAGGGACAGGGTGGGGACACCTCACCAGGGGCAGAGCCAGCCACCACACAAGCTGGCAGGAAGGAGTCAGTTAAGATGTCCATGAACTTCTAAGGGCTGAGGAGGGGCTCTACGGATAGTGGAGACCCTCCAGACACAAGGACAATTTCCGCCCTGCCAGGCTCTTCTTCAAGGACCTCTTCTGAGGGGCTTACACATGGGGCTGGCAGGGGCAGAGGTGCAGGGGAGCCTCCCTGGGTGCTACCGACCTGGAGGACGTGGTCAGCAGCCACCAGGGGAAAAACACTGAACGAAAACCCCAGCTCCAACCCTCTGCCCCCATCCCAAGCCCATCCACATCCTTCTCTCCTTCAAACCAAAATCTTTAGCTTCTGAAGGAGGGGTGACCAATGCCAAGGGCACAGAGGCAGGGGTAAATATCCGTCCTAGTGAGGCGAGGACAGGAGGGCCAGGATCCTGGAGCGACGCCACTAGAGACAGAGCAGGAAGCCCGTTCAGAGTGCCCACCTCTAGACCAGGCAGAGGCTGGTGCTACCGGGGGAGGGGCCAGGGCTCCAAGAGCCCACGCCCACAATGTGGGGTGCGGCTCCAACCGGGGGTAGAGGCAGTGGGAGGACAACAGCGTGGCCCTTCTGCTCTTGCACTGACCTAGCAGGCCCCCCAGTAGGAAGTCCCTGGGGTAGGAGGGAAGGTGTGGAGAGACTCCCGCCCAGGCACTGGCAGGCAGGGAGGGCTCAGGGCCGAGGAGAGAGGACCGTTATGGGAAAAACCCCTGGAACCTCAGCAGCCCCCACCACCTTCCTCCCCCTCCCCTGGCATGATCCGGAGCCTGTGCCACACCAACAGTAACCATGGCAACAGGAAATCTCAACCGCAGCTCAGCTCCTCACTAAAATGACTCAGCCTTCCCCAGGAAGGTCCTAAAACAGGCAACAGCACACTGCGGCCCATGGGCCAGACCTGGCCTGCAGCCTGGCTCCGTATGCCCTGGAGCTGAGAACAGTCTTTTACATTTTTAAAGGGCTGTACGACAAAACAAATGACAAAACCAAAGAAGGATATGCAACAGAGACCACAGGCAGCCAGCACAGCTGAAATATTTATCAGATGCTCCTTCACATAAAAAGTTGAGTAATAAAACTCTTAAGAAGCAAACATAGGGGTCAATCATAGGGACTTTGGATTAGGAATGATTCCGGAGACAGCACATCAAGACAAACGGTGGGGGTCGTGGAAACCCAAGGAGGGCAGAGCTTTGCGGAGGAGGGCTGGAATGCCCACTGCTGCGGCCAAGCCATGTAAACGGGGCCTGAGAAAGTGTCCACCACATCTGGAGATTAGCTGGGCTCCGATGACCCTAGTGGGGGCGTTTCCCAGAAAAGGAAGAGGGAGGGTGAGCTGGGAGCACTGCCCCGGGCTGACAGTGCCGGACGAGGGCCTCAAAGCCACGTGTTCAGGGTGGGGATTCGCTCCCACGCGCACCAGCGAGCGCCGCGGGAAACCACCCGTCCAACCACAGAGTCGGCACAGCCCGCCTGCCCTCCTCCCCGCGCTCCACCAGTCACGACTCAATAAGCCGTCGACGCGAGACATGGTGCTCAGCCCTCAGTTATTGCTTTCATTGGCCCATTTCTCCTCTCCAAAGGAGAGGAAGGCATAGCTACAAAGTGCTTAAAATCAAAGAAAACCACCATAGGTGTGTGCTGCAGGGGCCGTCCCAGGTGGAGGATGGTTCTCCTCTGGGAAGAACATGGACAAGAATCCCAGAGACAAGCAGCCTGGTACAGTGGGTGGGGAGCAGGGAGGGAGGGCAGTTAAGCTCAGCTTGATGCTCTGGCTAAGTGAGATCTTGAGCATGTTATCCCACCACTCAGCCACAGTTTCTCAATTGTTAAATGGTGCTAATTATAAACACCTGTCTCACTGGACTTTAATGAAGACTCAGTGTGAATGTGAAGTATAAGCTCAAGCAGGCACTCCTTAAATAGACTCCTTTCTCCCTCGGCACCCTGACCACTCGATACCTGAAGGCAAGATGGCTTAAAATAGGAAGAAAGGGGAAATGGACTCTAATGCCATTTATTTAACATGTTGTGTATCATGGTAAAATACACATAAAAATTACCATTTTAACCATCAGTAAGTGTACACTTCTTTGGCATTAGGCACTTCCCATTGTTATATAAACATCACCACCGTCCGTCTCCAGAACTTTTTCATCTTCCCAAACTGAAACTCTATACAAACTACACAAAAATTCCTCTTCCCCTCTCCCCCAGCCTCTGGCAACCACCGTTCTCCTTTCTGTCTCCATGAATCTGACTACTCTAGAGACCTCATGTAAGTGGAATCTCAGCACTTTTGTCCTGTTGTGACTGGCCTATTTTTTCAGCAAAGTGTTTCCAAGGTTCACTGGTGTTATAGCTTGTTTCAGAAAATAATTCCTTTTTAAAGCTGAATAATATTCCACTGAATGGATGTACCATATTTTAACCATTCACTTGCCAGCAAACACTTGGGTTGCCTCCACTTATTAGCTACCGCGATTAATGCTGCTATGAACATGAGTATACAAATACCTGTTTGAATCTCTGCTTTCAATTCCTTTGGGTATATCCCCCAGAAGTGGAACTGCTGGATCATATGATAATCCAATCACCATACCATTTCCTACTGTGGCAGAACTATTTTTCATACCTAACAGCCGTGCACAGGGATTCCAATTTCTCAACAATACCTATTTTTTCCTGGTTGATTGGTTGTTTTTAATAATCACCATCCTAATGGGGATGAAGTGAGATCTCATTTTGGTTTTGATCTGCATTTCCCTAATGACCAATGATGCTGAGCATCTTTCTATATGCTTACTGGCCATTTGTATATCATTGGAAAAATGCCTACTCAAGTCCTTTAGTCCCATTTTAAAAGCTCATTGTTCCAGCTCGTCTCCCACCACTCTTCAAGGTGGACATGTTTACAGGTTCCCCTGAACTTTGGTTCTACTGATTCTCTCAACCTGTATAAATGCTGCTCCTCCTTCATGGCACCCCAGTAGCCATGCCTTCTCCAGTAAGATGGCTGTACTGCCTTACTTTAAAAGGACTCAATGAAATACATATTTAAAAAAAAAAAAATACTCAAGGATCATATTTTGGTCTCACCAAAATGCCAAATTCTTTTTCCACAGCATACAGCACTGTAATCTCTAAAGGACTGCCAAGTTTATGACATAAACTTTTGAAAACCCTTGCTGTCAGCACAAGGTGAGACCCCCTGATACACACATCCCAATAATCCTTTCTGTAATGACTTTCTTAATCCAACAGTCTATTCCTTCATTCATCTTTTCAATCACTTCCTGGGTACTTTCTGAGTGCCAGGATCTGTGCTTACAACAATGAATACAGTAGGGTCCCTGATCTCAGAAAGCTCAGTGTCAAGTCAATGAATGTCTGAATAAATTAACTCACAAACAAACAAATAAAGCCAATCCATCACCCAATATATTCATGACAGCCTCTGCAAATGCAGGCATGTGGGTCAAGGAAATAAACAGACTCTCAATAATGGCCTTGAAAAGCCAAAATCTGTGAAGTAATAAAAAAAAATTCATGCTGGCATTTTTGTTTTTTACAGTAAACTTACAAGTTGTCTCCAGGGAGTGATATAGTACAAACCACCTGGGAAATAGGCAAAAACTACTCACAGACAGGTAACCATCAAGTACCTACATACCAAGTATATAACAAAGAAGAAACTGTATTTCTATTTTCTTGGAATTGGCTATTTTCTTACTCTGTAGAGAAGCAAGTAAAAGATATAATTATGGGGGAAAATATATAATTTATGAAAAGAAACACAGAAAAGATTCTGTGAAATTATTGCATACTACTGCCTTCCTTCCTTAAAAGAAAAGCCTTCTCAGCTCCATAAAACTAGAATATTTTAATAAAGCCATAATGTGGGCTGATAAGGGAAAAGACATGGGATGTCCAAGCTTTATTTCAATCAAAATATAAGGAGAAACAATGCACTACTATGCCATAGGACTTTTCCTTCTTCATACATGTGACAGTCTTAATTTGAGGGAATATTATGCAAATCAGAAACGGGCAAAGAACTAAAGAAAAATTATTTCTTTTCTAGCTATATAATAATTTGTTATCTGAGCTGAAATGAAAGGTCTTTCAAGAGCTGCCTTTTACTGAGCACCTGCTAACTGCCAGTGCTGTGCTACCTGAGCTTCACACACGGGCTCTAATATTAAGAGCCCTCCAAGGAAAGTCCAGTTGGCATAAATGCGCAGCTCAGTGACTGGCCGAGGCCACAGGCCCAGGTTCAAACACAGAGCTGCACGGCTGCACAGCCCGCTGTCTTCCGTGTACGGGAACTGCCCAGAACAGTGTCCACCCACCCGTCCACCCACTCATTCACTCACCCACCCTGGATGGATGCCTCCTAGTGTGAGGGACTGTGGCAGAAGACATGACGCCATCCCTGTGGGCTCAGGTCTAGTCAAAGACGCAAGCCCCCGGGCCCCTAAGACAACTGTGATACGCTATGCCACAGAGAAATGTCCCAGGATATACGAGGATACAGGAGAAAAAAGGACTGTGTGTGTCTGGGGTAGAGTTGTATAAGAAGAGACTACAACCCAGCAAGGAAGAGAGGATTGGGCGTTTATTAAATAGAAATTGGACAAATGATGAAAGAAAAAATCAATCAAACTAAAACTCATTTCATGAAAGTACCAATTAAAGCAACAATCCTCTAAGTTGGGCTCCTCAAGGGAAACAGAAGTGAGAGACTGGTCACTAAGACCAGGAATGAGAATGACTGTCAGTACAGAGCATACACACGTGAAAGGGCTAAGAAGGGAAGAGGGTAAACAACTTCGGCCCAACAGATTCAGCAACTTAGGTGATGGGTACACATTACCAAGTGGAACCAGCAAGAAACAGGAGACTCAAAGAACCTCCTGCTAATTGAAGACACAGGAGTTATAAATTAACATGGGATTTATAAATTAACACACCCTCCTAAAAGAAACCCCAAACTCAGATGGCTTCCCAGCTGAATTCTACCAAAACCTAATTTTAGATACAACACCAGTTTATACAACCACATTCAGAAAAAAAGGGAGAAAAAGTTCCCATTCTTTTTATGAGGCCAGTATTATCCAAACGCTAACAGCAGAGAGCCTACAAAGAAGGCTACAGGCCTATATTCCTCGTGAATTTAGATGTAAAAACCCTCCATTATCACTGAGTCAAATACAGTGATGTTTAAAATGAGTAATACATCATGACCAAGTAAGCTGAACAACTGAAGGTTTGGTTTAACACTAGAAATCAATCAATGTCATTCACCATATTAACAGACCATTAACAGACAAAACAGAAGAGCCATATGATTATCTCAATAGCTGCAGATAATGCAATTGAAAAAATTCAAAACCTATTTATGATTTCTTTAAAAATCTCAACAAAATAGGCATAAAAAGGAACAGCCTCAATCCACAAAGTGCACCCATGAGAAACTTGCAGTTAAAAACTTGCCATTAAAACCAACTTAATCATAAACGATGTTTTCCTCTAAAATCTAGAATAAGGCAAGGACATAGCTGTCACTACTTCAATCAACAATGTAATAGAGATCCTAGGCAAGTCAATAAGGCAAGAAATTAAAGTCATATATGTCAGAAAGGAAGAAATAAAACTGTCTTTTCATAGATGACACAGTCATGTATCCGCAAAAAAAATCCTAAATTATCTACTAGAACTCTCAGAAATTGCTAGTGGTAAGGTAAAATGTACAATCACTTTGGAAAACAACAAAGCAATTCCTCATAAACTTAAACATAGAATTAATAAATTATTCAGCAATGAAACTCCTACCAAGAAAAATAAAAACATATATCCATACCAAGAACATATGTGCAAATGTCCCTGGGAACTTGATTCACAGTACAAGTTTAATGTAACCTCAATGTCCAACAGGAGACAGGTGACTCGATGAACAAATTTTATGGAACACTACTGAGCAGCAAAATGGAGCCAATTACTGACAGACACAACATGTGAAAATCTCCAAAACATCATTCTGAGTGAAAGAGGCCAGAAAGAAAAGAGTATATACTGTAGGCCTGCATGTACGGGAGATGCTAGAAAAGGTTACTCTTTAGGACAAAAAGCAGATTAACGTCTCCAGGGTTGGGGGGCATGAGATGACTGGCTATAAAGGGGTCAGGGAAACTTGCGGCAATAAGAATATTCTATATCTTGATGGCTATACTTCTCTGGTGGCTCAGACAGTAGAGAGTCTGCCTGCAACAAGGGAGGCCCCGGTTAGATCCCTGGGTTGGGAAGATCCCCTGGAGAAAGAAATGGCAACCCACTCCAGTATTCTTGCCTGGAGAATCCCATGGATGGAGGAGCCTGGCGGGCTACTGTCCATGAGGTCACAAAGAGTCAGACACAACTGAGTTTTTATACAGTTTTTACAAAACTTTTTACATATAGTTCTTAAACATAATGAAAACTTTTAATATATAACTTTTATACAGTTAGTGTGGCTGCATTTTACAGAATGCAAATTGCACTCAATAAAGATGATTTTAGAAACTGATCCTGATCCTCAATAGGCATAAAATCACTTGCAGACATTGAAACAGAGGACTCCGAAGCCATCGTGTGGGGCACGCTGAAGGAGTGGATGTGTCCGAGGATGAGCATGGAGCCTGAGGAATCCTACGTTCTGGCCGGAGCCAGGGTCATGAAGCAAGGTTTTGATTCACTCTTAGAACCTCATACGACCTTGGAAAAGTCACGTTCCTTCTCTGGTCCTCGGTACACACATCTGTAAAATCTGAGTCTTCCCACCAGTTCTCATGTGAATCGTTCCTGTTCATTTTGTTAATGCTAATCTAATGTTCCACGACTTCTAATCTAACTAAGGCCACTGCCAGAGAAAAACAATCAGCCTGAGCAGCACCCTAACTAATTTATATGTCTAAGAAATAGATCTCTGATTTTTAAAGACCTCAGATGGACCTGTTGCCACAGGTTCACCTCTTCTCTATTTCTGTGATACGACACAAGATTAACAGCTGTGATGTTATTCACTTAATAAGCCAAGGACCACAGGGCCCAGCGGAGGCTCATACCCCAAGAGGCCAGTCCTACTGTTAACTTAAGGTCAATGAAACATACAAATAAAAGCATTACCATTACTTTCCAGTTAATTAGCACTTCTGGCCAAAGTCTTCCTTCAGTGTTCATTACGCCTTAAAGATGCCAAGTGACTACAAATTAAATGGTACATCCACAATAATGCAGGAATGGATCTGAGCAGTACCAGCCATCAGAAGAGCTTCTATTCAAGAGGCCCCCAAGTTCCTTAGAGACTGAGAAGGGTTAGGAAGCGAGGGCTAGATGGAGAGGGATGTATCTGGGGACTGTTAAAAGGCCACGTCGAAAATCTGATTTCTGGTACCAAAAAGAGGAGCCAATTCATCTTTTTTTTGATGTGAAATACATATTCATATCATTTGACCATTTTTTTTAACTGACCTGTCAGTTTTTTCTTCCAGATATCAAAGGAGATTATTAAGGAAATCACTCCTTATCTGTGATATAAGCTGCAATTTTTCACAGTGGGGCAGTGTCTTTGGATTTATTTAGGATGCTCTTTTGGAGAAAGAAAGGGCAGCCCACTGTGGTATTCTTGCCTGGAGAATCCCATGGACAGAAGAGCTTGGAGGGCTACAGTCCATAGGATTGCAGAGTCGGACACGACTGAAGCAACTTAGCACAGGATGTCCTTTGCTTGGAAGAAATGTTTAATTTCTTGCAGTTAATGCATCAATGTTTTACTTTACGTCTCTTGCACATTTTTCACGGTTCCTGAATCATGATTAGACACCCTCTCCACACTCCATGGTCATAAAATATAATTCTCCCCCATTTTTCCCTATGACTTTAAGGTTTATCTTTTAAACTTTTCACTTCAATATTATCTCAAAGTGACAGAAAATTTGAAAGGACAAAAAATCACCCCATTACCCAATTCAAAGACTGTTCACATTTTCTCCCATTATTTTTTAATATTATTTTTAAATTAGAGGATAATTTATAATACTGTAAATTGTTTTGGTAAATTGTAAATTGAAATGGTTTTGTCATATGTTTTAATCCCCTCTCCCAGATAGAGATAGAGAGACAGATGGATAGATAATGACGATATGGTGTCTGCAAGCCTTCTCCATTGTACCATTCCTGTTTTCCCTTAGTAATTAACAAGTAATTAGTGTGGAGGTGCTTTGAGAGTTGATAAACACCTTATTCCTCATTAAATTTTCATGCACTAGTTTTGCATTCATTGACAATTTTCTAACATCACTCATTACTACTAAGATGCTCTTGCTTCAAGGCTTTTTCAGTGAACAAACCTGAGCAATATGTATATTCATATGTGCACATCTGCATCTGTATACACATACACATAAATATTGGCATCTCGCTATAGACAGATATGGATATAAATATATATATGAACAAAGATACAGAAATATACACAAGCAGGACAGGAAGTTCAGGGTAACAGCTCAAGTTTCAAATTGATACCACAAAATTCATCCCCATTTCCCCTTCCCACATCTGTAACAACCTTCTCTAATGTGAGAGACATAACTTTCATCATTCTCAATATATTTACTCAGCTGCTCACACACGAAATACACAGAGTGTTTTCATAATTGCTAATATATGCCACTGTAAAAAAGCAAATCTACCTATTAGAGTTTGATTGTCTGTTAATGTTTCCTTTGTGGTGTGAGGTAAACGTTACCTAAAGTGAAAGAACATAGCTAAGTATGCAATTCAACGACTCCCCGTGTAACTGTCAGCCTAATAAAGACACAGAACACCTCCACCAAACAAGAGAGTTCCCCTGGGGCCCCTGCTAATCAGACACACACTTCTGTAGACAACCACTTTTCTGGAAAGTTCCACCACAGATTAGATTTGCGTCTTCTCGAATTTTACATATGTGGACCCATCCAGCATGCTCTCATGATAGGTGGCTTCCTGAGTGCAACATAATGTTTGTGAGATTCATCCATGTTATTATGTGTAGGGGACATATAGTGACAGCTATACATATACACTCTCTCATGCCACAATCTATTTATCCTATCTCCAATCCATAGACATTTGAGCTGTTTCCAATTTGAGCATATTAAAAAATCAAGCTGCTATAAACAAACTCTTGTGCAAGTCTTTTTTTGTGAATGTGTGAATATTTGCTTTTCTCTCGGATAAATAAGGGTGAAATTGCTGGGTCATTATGGCAAACAACTGTTTAATTTACTAAGAATCTTCAGTTTTCCAAATTAGGTGTTAGACTCCCACTAACAAGGTAAGAGAGTTCCAGTTGCTCTACATCGTCACCAACATCGTGTGTGTTGCTAAGTTTTTAGATTACAACCATCCCAGTAGGTGCATAACTCACGGTGGCACGAATCTGTTTCCAACAGGCACTAAGTCAGTGTCACCAAGAGTGTGCCACAGGGGCAGGCCTCCCCAGGTCCCCCCTCAGACCCGGCACCTGGTTCTCCTGTGATGGGGGTACACAGGTGTGGGGGGACAGGACAAAGCGCCAGAGTCCACCCCGAGCCTGCTGGCCCAGCAGCAAGCACACGGCAAGACCCCATGCGACATCAAGTCTGCCCCTCATCTCTTCAGCCCTGATGCCCTGCCTCATGCGGCGGCACCTTCGTGAGGCGCCTAACAGCGTTAGGTCTGTTAACCAGGTCTGTTAACCAGGGCTGGACACACAGATCTCACATCCTCACACAGTCGACACACAGCTAGCTAATGGCTTTCCTCCAGAGAGGAAAGAATCAGGGGTGGCCAAAGCCCCACGAGGTACTCAGGACGTGAGGCAGTGACTACTTGCAAAGCCGGCATCTCACGAGGCCCTGACTTCTCTGGAGCTGAGCTGCTCCTGATTTATTTCTGCTCTTGCCTTCAGTTATTCCACAACTCTTCTAGCCTGTGGCCTCTGCCTCTGTCTCACTCCAGCCGACTCCTCTCTTTAAATAGAAAACAAACTTTCTGCCTGCTTGGCCGGCAATGGTACTTCTAGGCCCTTGGAGCGGGTGACCCTGGTAAACTCCACCTCTCTGGGGACCTCCGCCCTTCATCTTCACAGGGGGAATCAATTCAACAGCTGCTTTACTGAATGCTTTTCCAGCTCAGTGGGTACAACAGGCCAAGACGAGAGCCTCCTGTCCTGCATAGACCTCAGCGGCTCCACCCCCAGGACGAAGGCTGAGCAGCTGAGACTCAGGGGTGCTTTTGTGACCGCCCCCCCCCCCCCCCGTTGGCCTTCTGTCCCCAACAGCAAAGACTGACTCTGGCACTCAGAATTTATTCTTCTGGTCTGTAATCTGCTCTTGTCTTTCTGAGATCCTCCCAAACATCCTGGCCAATAGGAAGAGAGGGTAAGGACCTAAGACTGCATTTTAATGGCCGTCTATTGTTATACACTGAATTCCATTTTCTCTCTTCGTGGTGTAGTTTAAACCTCAAAACCCTTCAGAGGAGAGCTGATTAGCCCCATTTTGCAGGTGAGGGAAGGAGGCTCGAAGGGGAGCATGCAGCACGCTATACACCCGCCCTCTGCAGAGAACTGGTTCTCCGTTCTTCAGCTTCCACACAAAGGACCTTCCCCAAGGACTCCCCTCCCGCCTGGTTCCAAGACCTGCTTCACACAGAAAACACTGGCTACCCCGCCCCTACTGGCCACCCGGAGGCCTGAGAGACCAACACGGGGGCCTCCAGTTGAATTTGATAGCCCATCTCCTCCAGCACGTCTCCTGACACAGGAGCTCTGCCCTCGCGCTCATCAGAGTCACCTGGAGAGTTCATTTAACCAGAGGGCTGGCCCACACCGGTGTTTCTGGTTTGTGGGTCCAGGTGGGGCTTGAGAATCTGCCTTTCTGAGAAGACCCCAGGACGCTGATGCTACTGGTCCGGAGACCACATTCCAGAAGCCACCCCTGCAGACAGGGAGCAGAGACCAGCCTCCCTAACTGGTGAGATGGGGAAGGATGGGCTGTGCGCACACCCCCACCCTCCGTGTCCTCCACTGGCCCTGCGGGCTCTCCCGAGTCCCAGAGCCGTCCCTCGGGTGAGAACGGCGGTCTTCAGCTCTACTCTTGACTGTGTGGACACGCTAAGTCCATGGGGAGGCGCTGGGGGAGCCCACACGGCCACAGAAAGCAAACCAGGCCACTCCAGCACGCACCTCAGCTGCTCCAAACTTCGATGGTGCATGCAGGGTGCTGGCCTGGCTCCTCTCAGACCCCGTCACACACGTGAAGACAGCCCAAGGGCCCCGTCCTTCCACGGCTCCTTGGCAGGCCAGGGAGAGCCGCCACCTCCACTGTCCACGGACACTCACTGAGCCCTGCCCCGGGCTGGCCACTGCCCTGACAAGAGCTCGAGGAGGGGGCCAGGCTGCTCCGGAAGAGGCTGGAGACAGGAAGAAACCAGGCTGCCCCGTCCCGTTGTGAATGTGAGTCCGGCTGCATGAAGGCAGGCGAGATGGGAAGCAGCCACTTGAGGCAAGCGGGGGCCCCTGGCAGGCCACCCGCAGCGGCAGAACCCAGACAACAGGAACGAGTCACAGCAGACCCAGGCATGGCTGCACACACAGCCACTGACTCTCAAGACCACTGGCCTACAGAGCCTCCCCCACACCCATGAAGAAACTGTGCCTGGATGGAGGAATCTGTCCAGCCAGTCCCAAAGCCTGTCCAAGGCAGGATTGAATCCCACAGCCGCTCCCCTCCAACGTGCCTGTCCTAGACAGCCACGGCCCCACTGTGGGAAGTCATTATCGCCCACTTAAATGTCAGGTCGCTCCCCTGGGAGTCCCTCCAGGCACAGCGGTGCCCCCGGGGCTGGCTGCCAGCCTGGCACTCTGTCAGAGTGGTTCAATCGTCGCTCACTGAATAAATAAATGAATGAATGGGAGGACTACCTTCGGCATTGATATTAAGAGCTTTAGGAGGATTATGGCTTCCTGGCCTCTGGGAGAATAAATCTCTATTATAAATGGAAACCTTAGAGTCCCGCAGGTGGGTTTTTTTCCCCCCAAATGCACAGCTGCATAAAGAAAATTACCCCTTGTGTGCTAAATATGCATTTCTAATTACACTCACCTAAGACGCTTCCCTTTCAAGGTTAAGAATAGCTAAATAATATAAACTACAAAGGAGTAACATTCTGGGTCAGCTGAACACATTAAGCTGGGATTAGTCAATAACATCACAAAGCATCATTATGTTAAAAACAAAACAGATGCAGAAGGAGGGCAGAGAACTTCACCCCCAGAATGAGAGTCAAGCCGCCGCCAAGGCACTGATGTCCTGCCTCACTTGAGTCCCTGCCTCTGGTCACCTGCCGGCAGCACAGTGAGGAGAGAAAGGAGGGGCCCGGAGATCGAGGAACCCATGGCAGACAGCGCCCTGTGCCTGCCGGCTGGGCCAGGGGAGGCGCCCCACTCCAGCTCCGGGCTCCTGTGCGCAGGGAGGGCCCCGCCTGCAGGGCGGCTGTGAGCAGAGAATGGGACAGGAGGGCGGAGGGCCAGGGGGTTAACAAGCCTCTGCTCCCCTGTCCTCCCGGGTGATGAAGAGGAAGACAAGCGCATGCAGCCTCTGCGGCGATGAGACCAACATGCAAGGACCCCGCCTGCTTAACGGCCACACGGCCCAGGAGCCCCAGACCCACTGGGTCCCTTGACTCCTTCTGTCCTCCAGACAGCCGCGCCGAGTCAACATCATTCTGTATAACCAAGAAAAGCGAAAAGCCGTTATCACCAAGATGATGATTTGAATGTGGTTAATACTCTTGGCGTGTGTGTTAGTCACTCAGTCATGTCTGACTCTGGAAGATCCCCTGGAGGAGGGCATGGCAACGCACTCCAGTATCCTTGCCTGGGGAATCCAGCGGACAGAGGAGCCTGGCGGGTTACAGTCCATGGGGTCGCAAAGTGTCAGACACGACTGAGCTTTCACGATACTCTAGCTGGGCTGGCTTTCTAGAGATTCAGTGGCCCATCTCAAAACAACAGTGGGATTTTAATGAGAAGTAACAGGAACTGCTGCTGCTGCTAAGTTGCTTCAGTCGTGTCCGACTCTGTGCGACCCCAGAGACGGCAGCCCACCAGGCTCTGCCGTCCCTGGGATTCTCCAGGCAAGAATACTGGAGTGGGTTGCCATTTCCTTCTCCAGTGCATGAAAGGGAAAAGTTAAAGTGAAGTCACTCAGTCGTGTCCGACTCTTAGCGACCCCATGGACTGTAGCCTACCAGGCTCCTCCGTCCATGGGATTTTCCAGGCAAGAGTACTGGAGTGGGGTGCCATTGCCTTCTCCGAACAGGAACTAGGGGACTGTTTTTACATTCAGTGCGGGGCTGGATCCAGACTAGGGGATGGGGCAAGCCCACCTTCTACCTAAGGACACCAGAGAAGAAGACCTCAGTGCTGGAAGACGAGGCTGGAAGATGGGTATGGGCAGACGGAGAGCCCCCCACGACTTGATTCCTCACAGGGGTGTGGAAGGGGACTCCCTGGATGCCTCACAGCCACCACACCCCCTTCTCTCCTTGCCTTGCTGGGCACCCGGCCTTTGTCTCGAGCTCATAGACCCAGGAGTCACACCCCACCCACCTCCAGCAGGAGGCGACTCCAGCAGTAAGGGTGGCACACACTCCTCCTTGTCCCTCAGCTCCGAGCAGGGACGCGGGACCTCAGCGCCCTGGGGAGGCAAGGCCGCGATGGCCACGAGAGGAACGGACTCAGGGAGCAGTCCCCTGAGCTGCTGGGGAAGGCAGGGGTGACGAACGTGGAAACCGAGGCCCAGCATGCAAAGAAAAAGCCCAGAGGTCACATGACCCATTAAGGAAGGGCAGGGCCACAGCTGAAACCCGAGGTTCAGGCCCAGACCCAGTCCTGCGGTGTGAGGCTAGAACTTCCGAGGAGGAGGGTCCTGTCAGCAGACTCACAGCATCAGTTCTCCCCTCCTGAGCTCCTGGAAAGTCGATGTGCTCCACGTCCGCCCGCCCCTCTGCCTGCAGAAGCGGAGCTTTCAGGGGTCACCTGTTCTGCAAGTGGGCACCTGCCCTTCTCTCAGGGGCCCTGGGACGCCCAGGTGGGAAGAGACAGCCAACACGAAGCCAAACCCCCTCAGCCAGGCCTGGCCCCCAGCGCCACTGGGACGGTGCCCGCTCCAACACCAGGACTGGGCGAGCAGGGCTGGTGGGGTTTGTGTTCCAGCTCAGAGGTTCCTACTGCTAATTCAAAATTACCGTAGCAAAACAGAATGTGCAAAGTTATCCTAGCACGCAGTGTTTCTCCAGCAAAGAAAAAAAATAAATCCTTAAGAGGACAGAAATGTTTAAAGAAACCTCTTCAGCAGGGAGAAAAAATGGTCAAGTCTGAGATAACCTGAGCAATAAAATAAATAATGGTAGTGATGTATTATAATTCAGAGAACAAAAACATCCATGAGCCTCTACTAGAGTGGTAAGCTGATGGAGGAGAAGGGGGTCCTCTTTCCTGCAGAAGAATTTCTGCTAATGAATGTAGGAGGAATGATGGAATTAGAAAAACCATCACTTACCAAACACTACAGTTATAATCACTGAGGGGTACGATCATTGATGAAGACTGAAATTAGTGAGTGAAAGGAAGAGGAGAAGCAGCATATTTAGAGTCTCAAAGTCCCTCTCAGTGATATTTATTAACTAGAAGGCGAAAACTAGCAACTTTTGAGCACAGCAACCCGACAGGTACCTCCTTGGCCAAGTGATCAAAGCTGTCATCTCCAGCAATAAGACATAAAGGCACCAGTGCTCCCGGGGTGGGGGTGGGGGGTGCCCCAAGGAAGGCACACATTGCTCTGGCCTATTCTTATCTAAAATGCATAATGTTCATTTAATCACCAAGAAGTATCAGACAGTCCCAAGCTGAGGGTCAGTCTACAAAGACAGCTGGCCAGTATTCTCCTCACGTGTCAAGACCAGGGGAGACACACACAGACTGAGGACCACCTGAGTGTCTCCTGGACGTGATGCCCACCCACCTGCTGAAACTTTCCTCACATGCTTCACTTAATTATCACGAAGCCTGACAAGATGTGTATCACATTTGCACTTTACAGATAGGAAGAGAGATTTGAGAGAGTCGAGGCACACAGTCCTTGCAGCTGGAGTTGGAAGTGACCTCTGCCCCAGAAAAGCCAAGTCTGTCCCCATTTCACCAGATTTCCTCTAAAGACACACAGACAATCGCAACTGCCTGCTGGCCAGTCTCATCAAGTGCTCCTCATTTAGACAGAATTCTCTTACCAAAAACAATTTTCTAAATGCTGATGGGTAAGTACATCATTTCAAGCAGGAGGTTGGGTCAGGAGGAGCAAAGAGAAGCAAGCGGCAAAGTGGTCAAGAACTCAGGTGACTTAATGCACCCAGACCCTGTGGGCTCTACCCCCGGGCCACTCGCGAATGCCGAGCATCGGCTTCTCAACCTTTCTGGCCTCCATCATTGCCTGGCGGAGCACAGCGGATGCTACGCTAGGATGGCAGTGTCATGTCTGAGCCTACCTGCAGGAGCAGCAACTCTAGCCCAGCAGGTGGGAAGAGCTCAGCCAACCACAGGCGGGGCCGGGGTGGGGGGACAGCAGGCGAGTCTCCCCGTGACCCTCCACATTCAGGGCGGCGTCACACCTCCCAGAGCAGCCACATCTAGGAGTCCGTGGACAGCAGCCCGCGTGTGCCAGCTTTTGTTTCCCTAAGCACATCGCCTACGGGCAGCTCTTGGCCAACATGGTGACTCCCGGGGCACGCTACTCCAGTCCCTAGGGTGCTGGTCCTCACTTGGCTGCAGAAGACCCCTGGGTCAGCCCTTAAATGAGCTGAGATCAGAACCAGTTAGTGTCGATGGAAAATTAATTTCCTTTCCCCCAGTCACTTCTCCGAATCTTTAACATAAAAGGTGCCAGGCAGAGGCTGCGTGTACTCTGGCATCACTCTACAGCCAGTTCCAAATGCCCTCCCTGCAAACGTTCACAGGGCTCAGTGTCAGCTCAAGAGCATGTGAATGAGAAAACAAACCCCCTCCTGATTCCTCTTCCCCTGGATCAGAATGCTGCCCTCGCCTCTCTGAGCCCCACGGCCCAGGCTTGCTTGGTGAAGGCTTCCTCACGCCTCCATCTGTCCATCCGTCCATACATGCAACCATCCATCCGTCCATACATGCAGCCTCTCCTGCTCACTGACGCCTCTGGCCCTGGGCCTGATGGGCACTAGGAATCCGGGATGGAAATGCAGGCCTGGAGCCACACTTTCTCAGGAAACGGTAGGAGAAGATGCCGCAGAGACAAGCAGGCAGAAGGGCCCTGGGGAAACACTCAGGACGGCATCAAGTCTCGATGGAGGCCTGGGGAGGAAGCAGACGGTGGGGAGAAAAGGCTCTTCAGGCAAACCGAAGAGCACTTGGAAAAGGAAACAAACACAGGATGCCCTATCTAGGGAGTCGCGTGTAATTCCATGTGGGCTTCCGGGCTGAGCAGAAAGAGGGACAGACAGACAAAGAGGGAGGAACTGAGGTGAAGGGGCAGCCAGAGGCCAAATGACAAACGGCCTCAGAGGCAGCGGTTCTCTGACTCTGCTGTGGACTGAAAACCCCTGGAGAGTTTTGTGGTCCTGGTGGTGGTGCCATTTTTTAAATCTATGGCTGTTGTTGTTGTTCAGTCGCTCAGTCGTGTCCAACTCTCTGCGACCCCATGGACTGCAACACGCCAGGCTCCCCTGTCCTTCACTGTCTCCCGGAGTTTGCTCAAACTCAGGTCCATTGAGTCACTGATGCCATCCAGGCATCCCATCCTCTGTTGCCCCTTTCTCCTCCTGCCCTCGATCTTTCCCAATCTATAGGAGCAAAGCAAAAATTTCTGTAAGATCAATTATATACCCATTTAAGTGTCAAGTTCAAAGAGTTTTGACAAATGAATTCCCAGATAACTGACACAGCAAAAAAGATAAAGCTTGTCCATCACCCCACCTGCTACAGTTCCTTTCTGCCCCTTCAGTCTACCCCAGTCTCCCAGGCCTCAGGAAAACAGATTCACTTTCTGTCATCCTAGATGTTTGGTTATTGTAGAATTCACACAAATAGAACCACACTGTATGGACTTTCTGTGTCTGGCAGTGTAACGTTTTGAAATCCATTCCTGTTTTGAAGCATCTTGTGGTTTGTTCCTTGTTATTGCCAGGAGCACTCCACGATCCTACAACCATCGATTTACCTGTTGTTGGACACAGGGGTTATTTCCAGTTTGGGGATATTCTGAACAAAGTTGCAATGAACATTCATGCGTAAGTCTTGCAGAGATACAGGTTTTCATGTTTCTTGGGTAAGAACCAAGTAAGAAAGTGTCACCAGCCTCCCGCGGGTCCCAGGCCCTCCACTCCGCCATGGCCGTCTGGGGCAGTGGGCCTGCAGTAGCACCTCATTGTGGTTTGCCTTTAGTTACTCTGAGAATTTATGATCTTCTTCAACTTTTCACATTCATGTATCTTCTTTTGGTTGACCAAATTTTTGCCTTTCATTGGGCAAACGTATTAAATTATATACTTCTTTATATATTCCAGAAACAACTCCAGTTGGATTTTAAGCAACAAAACTTCCCATTTGTTCTTTCTTTCCTCATTCTGTTTCTATTTTTCATTAAATCCTTGAGCACGGCTTGAATAACTGTGGCCACATCCGGGTGTGCCAACACCCTCACACCATGATCATGTCCAAGTCTGTTTCAATAAACGGACTCTTCTCCAAGTGATGGTTCCCGTGTTTTTCCTTCTTTTCAAGGGTTGGCAGGCTTCAAGTCGCCCAATGTCTGGATTTCTTGTCTTCCATGTAAGCGTGTTGGAGCTGGTTTCCGCTAGTGGTTAAGGGCCCCAGGGCTTGGCCTGCTCCTTCCAGGCTTGCTTCTCAGCTCTTTCAGGGCGAGTCTAGAGCCACCTCTCCCCTGGAGCCAGGCTAGCCTGAGTCCCGAGGTGTGACTGTCTAAATGAGGGCAGCTCCACCTGCAAAGGCCGCCAGCGCTCACTGTGACCACCTCCCAGGCACGCGTGTGCCCTTGGCATCACCCAGTTCACACCCCCTGGGGGCTCCGGTCCAGTTCCTTCTGCCCACACACCCTGGCAGAAAGGCATGGCGATCACAGGGCTCACTGCACTCGTTTCTCTTCTCTCAGGGATCACACAGCGCTGTGCGGGCTGTTTGCTTTCTTTCCATGGCCTGACAACTATCATTTAAATCCTCTCCCCCCAGTTTTCTAGTGGTTTACTGGAGGAGAGCAAGCCTGCCATCAATTGCTCTATCATGGCAGAAGCTGGCATTTCACCCGGAGGGCCTTCAGAAAAAAATCAATGCGCAGGCCACATTCCTGATCAACTGAATTAGAATTTACGGGAAGCTCCCCGCATTGGCAAGTTTATAGGTCACCAGGTGATGCAAGTGTTCAGCCAGTCAGAAACGGGGCTTTCGGAGGGAGAAGTCGCCTGGAAAAGGCCAGCGTATGTCACTCACATTAAAACCGCCTGGGGAGACGGGACAGACCCGACCTCAGATTCTGACTTGGTTGGCCCGGCATGGCACTCAGGCATTTCTTTTAAATGTCCCCAAATGATTCAGATCTGATGTGAAGCCAGAACTGAGAACCAGATCTGTAGGCACTGGGGAGCCACTGGAGGATTTCAAAACCCACAAGGAGGCCGTCGGCTCTGGGAAGACAGGTGTCTGAGCTGGGTTCTCAAGCATCAGGTGCTGTGAGGGGGGCGGAGGAAGCGGGAGCGTCAGTCACGTGCTCTCAGCCCAAAGCAAGGAGCAAGCGACGAGCCCCCTGGGGACACGGACCTCATCTGTTCCCTGCCCCGTGCCCAACACACAACCGTGGGTGCCTGGTACACCGTGGTGCTCAATGAACACTCACAATGGTGCCCGGCATGCAGTGGTGCTCACTGTCCTTCCTAACTCGGCCTCATGTACGCCCAGGGGCTCAGTCGTAACAGGGTACTTCCATGTCACCACACGTGGCATTTGTGACTCGCACTCTTTTGTATGTGTGGCCCTCTGCTCCTCAGGCACTCACCTCGCACGTCCATCTGGGAAATTCCTACAGACGCTTCATGCATCAGTGACAGGGGTACCAACCCTGGGAAACTACCCCACCCAGCCCAAGGAGGCCCAGGAAAAATGTCTGCTGAATGGATGGGAGCACAGAACAAGCAGAGTGGCAAGAAAGGACTCTCAGATTTTGATACTGAACAAAAATGATGCCTAAATGGTATTTGGACCACTCAGTGCATGCTTTCTTAGGGAAACAGTTCTCTCAGTGGGATGCTGAACTAACAGGAGCTAAAACCGCTGCCGCTTTTGAAGGATTCTCTCCTATCGTGGTAAAAGGAGGCAGCCTGGGGTTGGGGTGTCGCCAGGTTCCTCAGGCCTCACCCTCGGGGTCACCCACACTCGCCCTGCCCTCAGGGCGCACCCCCACACCCTGAGCCTCACCCCTGCTTCTGCACCTCTGTTAACGCCACATCCCTCATCTCTACCAGCCAAAACCCTCCTCTCCTTCGAAGAGAAGTGGCGGCGAAACGGCAGCCCTTCAGTGAGGCCGATCCTGGGGTGATGAACTCTCGTTTCTCTGTGCGGGCACCACTGTCTACACTGCCTCCGTGTGTTTCAGCAGACGTTCCTCTAGGACGGTTCTGTGACTCCGCACAGCCCTAACAGCAGGCCTCTCCACGACACCATCAAACAGCCCACTGTCCCAACTCAACTGATGTATCTGGCAGGAGTGACAAATTCCTAGGCCAATTACACATGACACCCTGCCACCCTTTCCTGAAAAACAGCATGTCATTGCGTTTGCACAATAATGGGGTGTGTGAAATGGTTGGCATTGCTTTCACTTTCTCCTGTTTCACTCAGTGACATTTATTGCTACATACTTAGGATTCTGTATCAGTTGCAGATTTCAATTCTACTGGTAAAAAAGAAGAGTGGAAAAACATGAAGGGACAAGAAGACACTTTTGAGTTGATGAAAAGTGAGGGCTCAGAGAAACAAGACGTGGGCCGACAGGCTATGGGGGGCAGAGGGCTCCACACACAGGCTTGCTGGGCTCCTGGAGGCCAAGAGCCATGTCCGACCTGTCAGCTTCCCCCATGCTCAGCACAGGGTCTCAGCAAAGGGAGAGACAAGAGAGATCACAGAGACGTTGACGCGCACATTCTAGAGGCCTGGAGGCTGGAGGGCCGAGCGGATGGTGGGAAGCCGTGAGCGGGGAGAAGCCGCAGATGCTTGTCCTGCAGTCTTGAAAACACTGGTCTGCGTGTTCTGGCAACAGGATACACCGAAAGTGTTTCGGTGGGACTGGTTTGGAACCTGTGTGATTCCTCGCGGTCAGTGCAGAGAGCACGTGCTGACCTGCAGGGAGCTGAGTACAGAGGAAGGACAGTATCACGGTCTGGATGTGCCTGCTGGTACATAGAAGATGCCCCCCTCTATATAGGGCTATAAAGGGTCCTACCAATGGGACCCTCGAGAGGTCTGCCCTGGAATGTAAAGTGACAGCATGTCTTCCCCACACAGGGATGGAATAAAACTGTTAGGGTACATGACTGTCATCTCTCTCTTCTAATGAGCACACGTTTGCGCCAAGGCAACGGTTCATGATTTCAGCAGTTAGATACTGTCCCTCTGTGATAAAAAGAAAGAGGTGATATATGAATGGTTAATACATCTTGAATTAATAGCCTTTGCCACTTGATTACTTGTCCTGCTTTTTTATTACTTGTGGCTCCCAATCAAATCGAGAAAGCACGTGTAAAATGAGAGCATTCATGGAGGGACAGTGGGTACAGGTGGCAGGGCAGAGCCAGAGTCCCATGTGTGACTGGTTTGGCGGGGGCCGTCAGAGTCCTGCCTTTGGGGGTGGGGGCGGGTGTGTCTTTCCCAGGCGGACTTCCAGGTCTCTAAAACAATGACAGCAGAGCAGGTGACAGCTGAGGACGCATCCAGCTCACATGTCCCCTTCCCCCCCTGTACCTGCTCATCTACATGCTCTTCCTCAGCATCTCCTTTCCCGAGACACTCTCTGCCCCCCGACAGCGCTGTGCTCAGAACACACGTGACTGTGTGTGCGGTGTGTCTGCCATTGGTCAAAACCATTCGTGAGTTGTGCCTCTCCCCTGGGGATCCAGGACTCCTCTCATTTCTAAATATTTGCTCTTGGTTTAGATTCACAGTCAACCAAGGTTCGACCCTTGCTGATGAAGAGCGGTTCCTGACAAACGGGTGAGGAGATGGGAGTGGCAAGTAAGGTGGCAGTCTGCCAGGATCGCTTCTGAAGCCACAAGAGCACTGGCGAGGACAGACCAGAGAGGCAGGCGTGGCCTCGAAGGCTGTGGGCTCCTCGATGGAGGGACTGTGCCGTGTTCAGTGCAGTTCCTTGCGGTCAGCACGGAGGGCACGTGCTTACCTGCAGGGAGCTGAACTGAACAGATACAGGTGGGGAGAGACCCACGAGTTTCCAAAGTCAGGCAGCCTCCTTGAGAAAATTACCACTGGAATTTTTAAAATTTATTTTTAAGTGGAGGATAATTGCTTTACAATGTTGTGTTGGTTTCTGCCATACAACAACGTGAATCCCCTTGCTCTTACCCACCCCAACCCTCTAGGCTGTCACAGAGCACTGACCACCAGAATGTTTTTATTGTGAAATGATCAATGTACAGGGAATGAATCAGTAATTATGTGCACAATGTAATTCGCAACTAAACTACCCAGGATTTACTTAAGACCTACCATGTGTAGAGCCCATATAAAACCAACATCTAAGGAACAGCAATTTTGTTTTGCTTTTAATGGGAAAAAAGAGACAAGAGATCAAAACTCCCTGGTCCCAACATAGGGAATACAGACCCTAAGGGAGTGGTGACAGGGGCTCACGACCTCTGACGACTTCCGGCACAGGCTCCCCTGGCTACGGGATGCTCTGCCATCTCTGTGGAGCACTTGTAAGAAGACATCAGAGAAAGAAAGGCTCCTGCACAGGAAACTCAAGGCACCTGGTGACAGGCACCCTCTGCACGGCTCCAGGTGGGAGTTTGGGGAACATGTATCTACAAGGACAGGTGAGAGGAACCCTGCAGAGTGTAAACATATTTCCTCTCCATGAAGCATTTTAGTCACAGATCCTTTCAACAGAATGCAGGAGTCATTCAGAGAAAAGCAGTAGCTTAGGAAACACCTTTTACTTCTTATTCAACCTTCTAAGTTTTGTTAATAGTAGATCTGGCTCTTGGCAATAGACCACCCATCTGATATCTCCCACGTTCCATGGGAGAACTGCCATCTGCAGTCCACTGAGCCAAGGACAGGGCACAGCCATGGGGTAAGTGTGAGCAGAGGGAAGAGCTAGAAGGCGATGTGGAGGCATCCTTTTCAACTGCTTAAATCTGCAGATGAAAATCCAGAGTCTAAGAGAGTGTCTTTGCTAAGGTCACGGGGTAAGTAAATGGACAGTCCAAGTGCATTGAAGGAGGAGAGTATAAAATGAAAAAGTTCTTTGTTCTTTCAATACACAGATGCAACGGACACAGACCAATGGGAGCCCATGCAGAGAAAGGACAGAATCAGTGAGCAGCTGAACCCATGTGATAACAGCACGAGTGACACAAAGGAGGGAGGGAATTTCAGGGAAGCTTGGACGCCATCTTCAAAGCTCTAAAGGATTGTAGGAAAAGGAGGGAGGCATGGATCACATGGACCAAGTAGTAGAACCAGGGAGCTACATGTCTAAGAAGGCATACTCGTGCACACGTAGGAAAGGGCTTTCTCATCACGCGAATAAAATGAGGGTTTACACACTCTTCATTTATTGTTTTGGTTGCCTGTATTTGGCACTTACCGAAGCTCTCTGTGTGTGTGTGTGTGTGTGTGTGTGTGTGTGTGTGTATACCACCTTGTATGGGAATTGTCAGCCTCCTTCGATGTCTGAGCTCCCTGCAAGCAAGGATTCTGACAGACTCATCCTTACGCCTCCAGTGCAGTACCTGGCACTCTGTCACAGAACAGAGCTGCCTGGAAGTAGGCAAGGCTTCACAGAGAGATGACATCTGAGTCATTTAAGAAAGAAACAGTGGCATCTCAGGGGATGGAGAGAGGACGGATGTCTTTCTAAGCAAGAGAGACAGCACGAGTGAAGGCATATAGTCCATGCACTGAGTTCTGCAGACAGCCCTGGTCACAGATGCCAAACGCACCCAGAAGGCACAGGCATATAATCAAACTCCCTCGGGGACCACAAGAGATGCTGTGGTCACTGCACACCACGGCCAAGCCCACTGAGCAGGAACACGAGTGACAAACCTTAACATTTGGGGGAGACTTTCACTGGGAAATTGTACATAATTGTGAATTAAATAATTTTCATTCTCAAGGACATTTCCATCAACAATATTCCTAATTCAAAAGAACAATTCAAACTCAGCTGACCTCCTAATGGAAATGGGCCGGCGGATAAAACGAGACTGGATAATCACCTGTTTTATGAAATTCTTAAATCAAAACAGCTTAATTAGTCCATTTGTATTTTGCAGGCAGCCATCAAAGCCTAATCAGTTTACCACAAACAACACTGCTCTGGACACTTGTTCAATCCTCATTCATAACAAATAATGATGCTTCATTGGGTGCAGCGATATCACATTGCCTAATAAATTAAATCAGCAAGTATTAACTACCTGAATTATGCATGAACCTTTCCACTGTCAAGGCAAATATGATCATTTTATCTGTGTTACTATATTAAGTAACTCATCCTTGAATTTCCCTTGCATTCACAGTATGTTGAGGATTTTAAAAATACTAGAAGGAAAACAAGATTTTAAAATGATGGCAAAAAAAAAAATCACTTTCTGAAGTTCTCAAGCCAACTGGCCACTGCCAAGTCCAGACCCAACACACACAGAATGTGCCTTCCAGCCCCAAGCTTTGAACACAGGCTTGCCTGTAAACAAAAAGCACCCCAACTCCCCTCCTGGAGTCACTGTGCTCATTTGACTTTTAAAGAATGTGAGCATAACAGCAGAAGGACTTCACCGTAAAGAAGAAACAAAACTTCAGCTCAATCTTGCTGTTCTACCAGCATCACCCAGGCTAGCACTGGTGCAGAGGGCCCAGAACTCAAAGTCAGACCTCACCATCAAGATTCACGGCCCACACAATCTGAGCACATTAACAACTGAAGGCCTCCGTCTATTCCTCTTATTCTCCTCTGTTCCTCCTTATCCACCTTGAAGGGCTGGGGTCGGGGTATCTGGTAGACATGGGTGGAGCACTGGACTCAGCAAAGAGGTCTGAGATGGCCTCACTAATCCCTCCTGCAGGCAGCCCCCTTTGGGCCGTGTCCACATGCACACAATTCATAAATGGACACGATATCAGTAAACCTAGGTAACTCACACATACATACCTTCTAATGCCCATATCATACATCATTACTTAAATGGACCATAAGCCACCAAAAATGTTCCCTGTCGGTGGGCATTCAAGTTGTTCTCATATTTGATAATACAGGTAAAGCCTGGAACAACATCTTCCTTTTCCCCTGTTTTTGAATTACATGAAGATAGAGGCTAGAGACAGAATGGTCATCACAGCACGAATTATATATGCAATGACACACGGCCTTCTTAAGAGACTGTACCAACTTACACTGGCAACAGAAACATGTTCATATATACCAGTCTCCACTTGCTATTGCCAGCACTGGACCTTATGTTTTAAAAACCATACATACACATACACATGCATACGTGCAAAATACATATACGTACCTAACGCATACATCACACACATACATGCATACACAATAAGCACACACATATACATGTGCCTCACATGTGTACTTATGTACATGCCTCATATATACACACACACACGAATGATACATGCATCACACATACACAGACACATCCATAATACACACATACATTGTACATAATGATGGCTCAAAGGTATGTGAATTTTTCTGTGAATAATCAAAACAACTGGTAACTGCAATGAGAATGAAAAATGACGGGCCTCGTTGGCAAACACATTGGAGAAACGTGAATGGTGCTTCTGCCCCAGAGCAGCTCCCAGCACATGGCTCCATGGGGCCAGCTTCCACACCAGCCGCCTTGCCTGTATTATCCCACTCAATCCTCACAACCATCCTAAAAGGTAAGGCTTTTTGTTCTCCAATCAACAGATGAAGAAATTGAGACTTGGATGGTGCAGCTTTTCTAAGCCGGTATCATTACTAAGTGACGGAGCCAGATTCAAATTCATGATGTTTTTAGAAAACAACAAAGCGATTCAACGGGAAAAGCAGAATCCTTTTTCACTGACAGACTCCGTATAGTAAAAGACATTGGTTTTCCCTAAATTTATCTATAGATGCCTGCAATCCCAGTCACAATTCCAGCAGGATCCTTGGGAGGAATCAATGAGTTGATTCTAAAAATAATATGGAAAAGCAAAGCGATGAGAATAGAAAAATGTGTTGAGAAAGAAGTTGGAAGACTCACGCTACCTGATTTCCAGATTTACTACAAAGCTGCTACGATCAAGACACATGGTGAAAGAGACACTGAAATCAACCGAAGAGAGTCCAGAAATAGATTATGCACACTGGCCAATTGCTTTTCAACAACAGTGTACAGGCAAACCAACAGGAAAAGAAAAGCCTCTTCAACAGACATTGCTGGAGCAACTGGACATCTATATAACAATCAACAGTAACCATATACCTTGCACCATAAGAAAAAAAAAAAAATTAATAATGGAGCTAACGTAAAACCTAGAACCGAAAGTTTCAGAAGGGAACAGGAGATAAAATATTTATTACCTTGGATTGGGCAAAGGTTGCAATCCATAGGGTCACAAGGAGTTGGACATGACTTAGCGACTCAACCTGTTGAATACAACCCCAAAATCATGATCCATAAAAGAAAAACAATTGGTAAATTTTACTCCATCAATATATTAGATTTCTCACCTTTAAAAGACACTTAAGAAAATTAAAACAACAAATAACAGAAAGGAAGGTGGTATTTGTAAAACACAAATCTGGTAGAGATTTTGTGTCCAAAGTATACTTTAAAAAAAAAACTCTTAAAACTCAAAAATACGAAAATAAGCAAGAAGACATACTGGCAGTAACTAAGTGAATGAAAAGGTGTTTTAACATTTATCAGTAACTGGGAAATGACAGATTAAACGCACATACATACGAGAATCACTAAAAAAAACAGGACTTGGAAGACAGGGCCAGCAAGGGTGCAGTGACCAGAGATAGACAAGTTAGGGGCATGAGACTATCGACATTTCAAAGAGCCCCAAGGGGCCAAAAAAGAAAAAAACAGGCCCCAGATCAGAACGTTCAAGATGCTCCTTGACCGTTACCTCCTGCGGTCCTCATGCCGGGCTATGGGGAAGGTGTTGAGATGGCCCCCTGCGTCCTCGGGCAGATCCCAGACCCTGTGTACACCAGCCAGGAAGCCGCTTCCTCCAGGAAGGCCCCTGCCAGCTCTGCAGGTGCGACAGGGGGCTTCTCGGAGAAGGTCACCATCAGGATGGAACTGCCCCTGGTCCTCCAGCAGACAGACCCGCCCACCTCCCCCAGGACACACCCCTCCACCGCCGCTCTCCCCCTCCACCCCACATCACCTCCTCCTTCAAACCCCGAACGGGTGCCCTCCTCTGAGAAGACTGTCTGACCTCGTCTCCCTTACTCTGTGCTCAACTCGGGAAGAGTCAAATCAACACATCCAAACGTGCACACCTGATGCCACTATAAGAAATTCCATATAAAGACACAAATCAGGGAAAACTCCTTTGTGGGGTCACCCCCCACCCTTTTTTTTTTGGTTTGGGAAAGATAGTCACACGCATGTGTTCAGTCCATGTTAATGAAAACAAACACACAGCCGTCTGTTACAAACATCTTGAATGGTCAAGGTTATAGGCAGTCATCAGACTGGCCAGACTAGCTGCCCCCCACCCCGCCATAGTCCAGGTGCACCCTAGGGCTTCTCTCCATCCTCGACCTCCAAGCCGAGCCTGGCCCAAGGAGGAGCTCCACCAGTGTCTCTAACGGCACTTACTGAACTGACCAAGGTCCAGCAAGAGCTCCGCCTCTCCCCGGGGGTCACGGGCACTGCTGTTCACCTGGCACTTCTCAGGGCCCTGCCTTCTCTAACACACAGCACACCCTCACAAGAAGCTGGGAACTAAACAAAACCGGGCATGCCTAACCAGACAAGGATGCCGGTCGGTGGAAGGAAAAGCCTTACGATCTGGTGACCCATTTCCTCATCTGAAATGTGAATTTTTATCCAGCCCACATGAAAGCCTCCTGTGTCTGTTACAGACCCAACAGCCATGTGAAGATTACATGTTTTTATGGCCGGGGCCCAGCAGCAACCTTTTTCTCAGAATTCAGAGGAAGAAAGAACCCAACACGTCACATGAGACAGCGGTGTGTCTTCCAGAGATGAAAGACGCACTGAATGAGCCGATGCCTCACCGTCCGCCCCAACGCGGGCAGTCTCAGCGGAGCCGCAGCTTCCGGCCTGGGTGGGGACAAAACGCCCCGAGAACACTGGCATAGAGAAAGTGCTCTGATTTGCCGAATAATGAAGACAGGTGAGACCAAGAGGAGAGTGCCACCAAGGCTTGATATTTTAATGCATTTTAACAACCTAATTAACATTAAGGTGATGACAGAGACACAAAGAGAGGGGCTAAGAAGCTAAGAATTATAAACTACTCTACTTGAACACACAGCTTTGAGTAGGCCAGTCCTTGACAAACTGTTATTAACTTCATATCTTTCCAGCCTGATGTTCAAATTAACTTTTCTGCTAGAATTAACGCTTTTGCAAAAGATTGTTAAAAGGGAGAAAAAAAAAAAAGAACGCATTTGTTAAACAAAAGAAATCAAAATGGTCTGATTCGGTTTGAGATCACATGAGTGCAGATCAAAATGTGTTTCAGCCAAGTTCACATTTGTTTAAGGTCAGAACAACGACAACGTCCACTGCTGTGGAGTGTGCGGGGAGGCAGACAGCCTCCCGGCACAGCTGGTGCTGATGAGCTGGGACAGCCCTACTGGAGAGCAATTTGACGGCCAGTAACAAGGGACTTCCGATGTTCACACCACTGGACAAAGCAATTCTACTTCTGGGAATCTCTCCTAAGAACAGGATCTGGAATTCAGACAAAATCTTTCCAAGGAGATAAATGTTTACCACAATGGTGTCTACTAAATTAACAATGAATGGTAACTTATTAAAGGTAGTAAGTTTGATAAACTTATGGCTACCAAAGAAGAAAGGTTGGGAGGGATAAATTAGGAGTTTGGGATTAACAGATACGCATTTCTATATATAAAAGATAAACAACAAGGTCCGACTGTGTACCTCATAATAACCTGTAATGGAAAAGAATCTGAAATAGGACACACACACACACACACACACACAACTGATTCACGTTGCTGTATACCAGAAACTAACACAACACTGTAAACCAATTAAATTTCAATTTAAAACATTAATTAAAAGGGTAGTACCTAAATGTCCAACACTTGGAAAAATAATTAGAATATTCTGGTAACACTGTGCACTGTGCAATAGAATATCATATAGCCATTAAAAGTAAATTGACAATGATGCTGACTGAAAGGTACTATCACTGAGTGAAGAAGCCAGGGTACAAAAACATCTACAACTTGGTAAATGGGAAGCACAAGGCCCCTGGCATCAGACGGGCAGGGCTCACATCTGACCTCTCCCAGTTATGAGCTGTGCAGGCTTGGTCCAACCTCCCAACTCGTCTCATCTTCAGATTCCACATGTGTTAAAGGGGGAAAGTAAACCTTCCCTGGGAGTTACTCTAATGAAAAACTCAGAATAGCATCTTGTCCTATGGTAGGCATTTGTTAAATGGTGGCTATGACTGTTACAACAGAGTGTGGAAAAGAGAATAAAAACAGAGATGGAATCAAATGTTGAAGAGGAGAGGAGACACTGGATCACTCAGAGCTTGCTGAGAGTGAAGTCAAAGTGTTAGTCGCTCAGTTGCGTCCAACTCTTTGCGACCCGTGGACTGTAGCTCGCCAGGCTCCTCCGTCCATGGAATCCTCCAGGCAAGAATACTGGAGTGGGTAGCCTATCCCTCCTTCAGGGGATCTTCCTATCCCAGGGATCGAACTGGGGTCTCCTCCATTGCAGGTGGATTCTTCACCACTGAGCTACTTAGGGGAATGTAAAATGGTGCAGCCACTCTGGAAAATATTGCCAGTTTTTTTGCTGGCAAACTAAAGAGGCCAGTGCCAGAAACAGTGACAGACTTTCTTTTCTTGGGCTCCAAAATCACTGCAGATGGTGACTGCAGCCATGAAATTAAAAGATGCTTGCTCTTTGGAAGAAAAGCTATGACCACCCTAGACAGCATATTAAAAAGCGAGACATTACTTTACCAACAAAGGTCCATCTAGTCAAGGCTATGTTTTTCTAGTAGTCACGTATGGATGTGAGAGTTGTACTATAAAGAAAGTTGAACGCAGAAGAATTGATGCTTTTGAACTGTGGTGTTGGAGAAGACTCTTGAGAGTCCCTTGGACTGCAAGGAGATCCAACCAGTCCATCCTAAAGGAAATCAGTCCTGAATATTCATTGGAAGGACTGATGTTAAAGCTGAAACTCCAATACTTTGGCCACCTGATGTGAAGAACTGACTCATTGGAAAAGACCCTGATGCTGGGAAAGATTGAAGGCAGGAGAAGAAGGGGACGACAGAGGATGAAATGGCTGGATGGCATCACCAACTCAATGGACATGAGTTTGAGCAAGCTCCGGGAGCTGGTGATGAACGGTAAAGCCTGGCGTGCTGCAGTCCATGGGGTCGCAAAGAGTCAGACACGACTGAGCGACTGAACTGAACTTCCAGTTTCTTTCTTCGAATATTTCTTTCTTGGAGAGATTGTAATGCATATTCATTTTTTGAATCTTGCTACATTTTATTCCACATAACATAAACATTTCCCTGAGTTGTTATAAATGCTATATATAACAGTTTTAGTGGTTGAATAATACTCCATTTTATGGATGTACCAGAATTTATGCAACAGTTCCTCTATTGTTCATCATTTCGTTTCCAATTTTTTCCTTATTATAAGTAGGTAATTCTGCAAAGAAGATCTTTGTGCATTAAATAAATCTATTCCATAGTTAAGATAATTTCCTAAAGCTAGGGGATCAGGAATTGAACGCTAGATCCCAGAGAGATTCCTGACATTCCTAAGATTCTTAAGTCTATATCATTGCTAATTTGGGGGATTTCCTCATTGTTTTTGAGAATCTAGCCTCAGACAAGCTGAGTGCAAATCCTTGCTCTGACATTAACCAGTGTGAACTCGGACAGCTAGGTTGACCTTTTTAAGTCTTGGTTTCCTAACTGTAAATTAGGGATGATTACAATCTACTCATGGGCTATCGTGAAGATGAACAATAACATATGCAAAGCTCAGTACTTGGCATGGAGTGGGTTCCATAGATACTGTGTGTGTGCATGTGCTAAGTCGCTTCGGTCATGCCCAACTCTTTGTGACCCTAAGAGCCCGCCAGGCTCCTCTGTCCATAGGATTCTCCAGGCAAGAATACTGGGGTGGGTTGCCATGCCCTCCTCCAGGGGATCTTCCTGACCCAGAGATAGAACCTGTATCTCTTAGGCAGGAGGATTTTTTACCACTAGTGCCACCTGGAAGCCCCTCCATAGATACTAGCAATAATTTGTTAACTTGGACTGTCAACAAGGATGGAAATTTCCACATATGCTTAATTATCTGATTATATTTCTGTGCATGTGTATATGTGTGTGTATGCATTAAAATATATTATTTGATTATTTTATTAAAGAATCTGGGGGGCCAGGCTGAAAAAAAAAAGAGGAGGCCACTGCCATATTCTCCAGCAACTGCTCACTCCAGAGAAATGAGGACCTACACTCACACCTGTACATGAATTTTTTTTTTTTCACAATAGCCCCCAACCAGAAACAAACTACATGTCCTTTGGTGGGTAAGTGACTAAACTAACTCTGCAGCATCTGTTCTGGGGAATAACAGTCAGCCACGAAAAGGAATGAACCCAACAACCTGGATGACTCTGCAGAGAACTGTGTGAGTGTAAAAATCAATCCAAAAGGCATGTATAACACTCTTGAAATGAAAAAATACAGAACTGGAGAACAGACCAGTGGATTCTAGGGGTGAAGGGGAAGCCGGGGGTGCGGCTCTGAACCAAGGGGGTTCCTGGGGCTATGGCCTGCGGTCTCCAGACGGCATCATGATGCCACTGTCCAGACTGTGATGCTGCTCTAGCTCAGCGAGATGTTACCACTGGGGGAGACCGGGTAAAGGACGCAGGGATCTCTCTGTATTATTTCTCACAACTGCACGTGGGTCTACAAATGTCTCAATATAAAAAGTTCAATTTAAAAAAAAAAAAGTGATTGATCTGGGCAGTAGAACCATGGTTGAGCTTTCCTCCAAAATTTTTATATTTTTAGCATCTTCTAGAATAAACATGTTATGCTGTCATAAGGAAAACAAACCTCTGTAAATGTAAAACTGTCCATTAAAAATCCTAAATGGATAAGGTAACAGAAGTATTACTCGTCCCCCATGAAATGCGGACAGAGAGAGAGACACGGAGAGACTGAGCCTTGTTTCTCTTCAAAGGCCACGACTTCTAGAAGCTGGGGCTCCCCTTGCTCCGGGGTTTGCTGGCGCGGTCTTGGAAGGACAGGGACCCCCGCGCAGCCCACACACCCACCTCTCGGGGGCAACACTGAGTTGTGTTCTTCATACCTCGGGTTCCCTCTGCATGATTTTGTTTACAGAAAGGATGCTGCTGTTTAGACTTTTTTAAAGTACGAAACCCACTTGACTCCATGACCAAACATAAGTTGCAACCTCTATCTTCAATGTCCTGAGAAAATCTTTGAATATAAACCATCCTTCCTCTTCCAAACAGAAGGTCTTTCTGCTGTGAGTGAGAATCACCGGGTCCCTTGAACCAAAGCGCTGGGCTCCCAGCTGAGCTCCCCGCGGACGCGCGTGCACGCGGGAGAACACAGGGCTGTGAGTTCACCAGGCGACACCTCTGCTCTGATCTGAAGCACGCATCTCTCTTCTGTTCCCCATCGACTTAGAAAGGAAGGGGGCACGTTCCCCACCACTAGGCCCCGCGGAGGAGGAGAGGAGAGCCTGCCCTGGGCAACGGGGCCCTGACCTCGCTCTCCAGCTGGGAGCCCAGCCTGGTGGTCAATGAACTGCCTTTTGTCCCTCTGATTCATTGTTAAAAATAAATGTTTCTTTTTCAAAGTGCTTCCACAGCTCTCTCCTAAAGCTACTGGATCACAGCTCCCTCCCCACAAGACTGCAGTGTCCAGAAGGCAAGGCTGGAGGGAGGAGGTACAAAGGAAGCCATCACAGGGACGACCCCCAGGCTCCTGTTTTCCACCCACGACACCCCTGCCGGAAGCACAAGACGACCTGGCGGGCCGTCAGTGCTCCCTTCCTCTTTCAGATTAAAAGGATGCAGTGAAACTTAGCTGTGCCCTAACCCCGGATGGACCCAAACTGAGACACACGAGGCCGCAGTACAGGAAGTACGCCCAAGCAGACACGATTCACCCTTCTTGGGTCAAGGTGGCTTTCTTTAGATTGAAACAGCTAATCCCAAGTGGGACTGCCCAGCTTCTGAAGCCCCCAGCGAGGACACAGTCACCATCACGACCCCCACAGCATCCCTCCAGGCCCCGTCTCAGCACCACCCCAGGGGTCTGGTCCACTCAGAACAAGGAGCAGCGGACGGTCCCCCACAGGGACCCACAGCCAAGCATCACACGGGTCCAGCTCGGTTCTCAAGGTGGTACCCAGGCCATCTGCTCGTGGGGGACAGGTCGTGTGGATACAAAACCTCCTTGTGCGACCCGTTAACCTGCTGGCCTCTGAGAGCCGGGCTGGTGCGGGTCTGCCCAAAGACGCCAGCATACCCGGTCCGGCCAGGATGGAGTCTCAGAACCCGAGAAGTTGAGCCAGCCTTCAAGGCTGAACAGAAGACACAGGACAGAGGGAGAAAGCGCAAAGCAAGAACACATGAGGGTTAAGTCACAGAGGCTGAAATGCCAGGTGGGCGCCAACAGGCTTCTTAGGGAAGACCAGGTCTGGCACCCAGACCCCGCCCTCCACTCCAGGTGCCCCACTCCTGTCGCTCGCCCCTGCCGCCCTGCGAGGTCTGTCCACTGGCCGGCGCCCATCACACAGGACAGCCCTGTGGCTTCACAACCCTGAGGCTGAACAACGGAAGACGCGCCGGCAGGACGGACACACGAGGCCAAGTGGGCTGGAGCGAGCCCCAGGCACCGAGCTCGGGACAGAGGCGGTCGGCCCACCCGAGTCCTCACCAAATTTGCTCACGGGGGCCCTTCTCGGCATTGCTTGCGTCTGGGCAGCGACTCTGCTTCTTGGGCGCCAAAATATTACTACAGGGGCGTTTCCTGCAGAAACCAGCCAGCACTCTATGGAAGGTGATGGGAAGCTTCATTATAAAGTCATGGGCAGAGCTAATATTGGGGAAGACAATTAACTGCCCTGATCCAGACGAGAGCAGAGATGAAAGACATGGGGCAGTCAGCAGTCAAGCGGGGAGTGGGGGCCTCTGAAGCTGGCTTCAAAGAGTTCTGATCTGCCGGCCTGCCCGCTGTGGCTCAGTTACAAAAATAACAGAGGATTAAGCACTGTTCTCAGCCCGGGAACAGGGAAACTCAGCCCAGCGGTCTCTTCTCGGCACTTAGCGGCCCCCCGCAGCCTTGGGACAGAGGCCAACCTCCCGGCATGGCTTTCAAGGCCTTCCGGAGTCTGGCCTACCCTGTCCCACAGATCTGCCTCCTGCCAGCCCCAACAAGGGGCCCTGTGACCCGCCCCAGAACCGGAGCAGGCCCCAGCCCTGGCAAGCACCCTCCTTACCACAATAATCCGGGACACACCACCCGGGGAGCACCGAGCCTGCGCCAGGGCCCCACTGACAGCTGTCCCTGCTCTATCTGCTCTGCGGGGCTTGGTCGGCCGGAGCACCCCCGTCTCCTTGCACAGGAGAGATGTGCGCCCTCTGAGAGGCCGAGCTCCCCTGAAGTACCGTGAGCCTGCCCTGCCCCGTCCGACCCCCCCATGACCTCCAGCAGCATTACAGGCACGCCCTGCCCCCATCTCGCCCTCCATGACCCAAAGTGACCACCAGCGGCCTTTCAGCAGAGCCAGGGCAGGGGGGCGCTGACAAAGAGCAAATACCCCCAAGTGTGATCGTGTCTGGCTGCTGGAAACAATGCTGACTTTGCAATGTACTTCTATACTCTCACATTCTGGGACTTGTATATGAATATACAAGGTAAGGAATTTAGAGTAAAAAAAATTCTTGCTTGGGAAAATTACTTAAACTCCTAAACCTTATTTCCCTAATCTGTTAAATGGGATTATGACATTTACCTCGAGATTATCAGGGAACAATTAGGTGGTGTGTAGACAATGCTTATGACATTGGCTGGTGCAGCATCTGTCGGGTAATTACCACTGCTCTCATCATGGAGACAATAAGCTATTCCAAATGTCCCCCTGCTCACCTTTGTCTCTCATCAGCGACACGCAAGCCACGCCCAGACCCTGCAGACCCTCCCCCCCAAAGCCAAGTCTGGGCGAGAAGCGCGCCCCCCAGTCCGCGTGGCAGCAGACCCGTGTCTTTCTCGCTCCCTGAGAAGGGGCTCTGGGGGCCATCAGGCCCAGCCTCACTTGTCCTCCTCACCAGCTCGGGACTTTATCTGCAGAGCCAGCCCCGCAGCCAGTGACCAGGCTTCGGAGGGAAGAGCTAAAGCTGCAAGGACCTGGGAGGACAGCCCTGTCTGCTCACCACGCAGGGCCAGACACCCCGCCCTCAGGAGACAGGTGCCTGCTCCACACGGTCAGCCATGACCCCAGCGCGTCCCACCCCTCGGGCAGCCTCGCTATGCCTGCCCTCCCTCTCGGAGTCCACGTCTACACAGACCACGAGGCAGCCCAGCACGGGCTCCCCACTGACCTGGGCCTTGGCACAGCCCCTCCTGGCAGCCTACCTCTTACCTCTACTCCCTCCAAAGCAGTGGGGGGACAAGGCAACCAAAGCAGTGACTGTGGGTGGGGCAGAGGACCAGGACTGCCTGGAACGTTCCTACACTAGGAAGTCAAGGCCAAGTGGGGACCCCGTGTCTCTTGTCCTCTTTCCTGCTTCACTGTCTTTCAGACACGCACGCTTGGCTGGGATTGGGGTTTTTTTTCCTACCTACTTCACAGACGGGAGGCGGGAAGGAGAGGAACTGGAGACCGGAAGCGGAGCTGCCCTTTAGGGGGTGGCTGCGACACAGGCGTATGGGTGTGGACACAGGGTGCCAGGCAGGGGTGCCCCTGACGCCACTAGCAAAGCCCTGGCCCTCTGTGCCCCTCTGTCAGCCTGCATAGACTGCCCGGGCTGGACGGCAGCGCCTCCTTTCACGGAGCGACTGTGTGTGACTTGCCGGAGCGCCAAGTCCCTGGCAGGGGGCGCAGAGAGCCAGGGAGAACTGAGGCAAAGCTACAGGTCAGGCTCCTGGCGGCAGGACCTGGACGAGCCCTGGGGTGGTGGGGGGCGGCAGGGGGCTGGCCCAGCAGCGGCAGACGGGGGCTGAGCTGTGAGATGCACCATCGGGAGCCCTTCTGCGGAAGCTTTTCTAACAGCACCTCTGCAGACCAGGACTAGTACCGGACCCACCCCAGGGACCTGCAGAGGGCCCAGGAGAGGACCCAGTGGGGCCGGGGCCCTCCCCAGGGGACATCAGGCTGTCAGGGCTGAGGGCAGGAGCCGGGATACCCCCACAGCCACCTGGAAGAAATGGTCAGCAGGGCTGCTGCTGAGAAAGCCTGATGTGAGGCATCGTCCCTGGACATGCCGGGGAGCAGCGAAGCCAGCACAACATCACGAACGACACCCGGAGCCCAGCGCGCCACTGGGAGACCTGCCGAGGCGGCACTTTTCCTACAGATGAAGGTTCTGGAGTTCCCGGAGGCAACTCAGCCTGCCGAGTAAGAGACAGAACCAGGACTCAAACCAGGCCAGCCAAGCGCAGGGTCGGCGAGGTTCCCGCTGCCCCGGCCTCCCATCCAGGGGAGGGGGGCGGTGCACACTGGCGCCTCACCCCTTGGCCACAGAGACCTGTGCTTTTCCGCATGCGGACGGCACTCTCTGAACAAAGCATTCATCCACTTGCCTCACTACATTCGGGCTCTGGACCATCCCTCTGCTCCGTGTGTTTATCTCTCAGCGTTTACTGAGCACATCTCCTGTGTATCAAGCACTGTTATCGAGCTGGAGACACAGGAGTGAAATCGTCCAGGTAAGCCGGCTCTGCAAACAAGAGATGAACAGTCCAACACAAGTGCAAGGCCAGAGCCAGAAGTAGTACAGGTATGGGGCTCGGGCACCAGAGAAAGGGCCTGAACATCCCCATGGAGCCGGGTCTCAAAGCCCAAGGAGTTTCCGAGGGAAACAAAGGATGAACAGATCCCCAGAAGGGGGTGCCCTGAGCAGCCTGGGGGGCATCCAGAACTAAGGGGACTTAGACCCAGGCCCCTTGAGACGCACACCACCTAGGGGACAGTCACACACAGAGACAGACACTCCAAGAGGTCACAGCAGGAACATGCAAGCAGCAGCCGGCAGCACGGGAGGAGACAAGGAGCAGCTATGGAAAGAGCAACGAGGGTCACTCAGAGGCTTTGGGTCAAGGCTGTGCTGAAACGGTGCCTGGTGCGTCATCAACGCTCTGAAGACATGGTGAGCTGATGAGCGAATTGGCCACTTACTCTCGACGGTCAGCTCTTCTCTAACAGTACCGGATCCGCCACCCTGTCCATTCCTGGGCCTGATTCCCACACCCATCGGCCCAATCCTTCCTGTTCTTGGCACAAGCTCTTCCTTCTTTGGAACCATTTGGCTTCCTCACTTACAGAGAAGACATATCAACACTTGAGAGAGAGACAAGCTCGGTAGAGACATGGAGCCACGTATGCACACGCTCCTAACACTCTGCCCGCGTCTCCGCCCGCACCAACCTCCTGCCCATCTCCTGGAACCTGCTCCCCGCTTGTCCGCCTGCTAAGCGCGCTGAGCTCCTGCCAGACTCCAGCTCGACAGTCCCTCCTGGTCTCTCCCCTCTCTCCACGGCCTTCCCCATGCCACCTCCACCCTCCAGCCCGTCTCAGCCACCGAACTGGCCAGGAATAGCCAGACGGGACATAATCTGAGGCCGAGACCCCCGTGAGGCCCGGCTCCTCAGAGACAGAGAGCCAGCAGTCCCCCGAGGACTGAGCTGCCTGTGACATCAGACATGGGACACACAAGGGCACAACCTTCACCTCCCCTTGGAAGCAGGAGCAGAAGGAAGGAGCAATGGAAAGCAGCGAAAAGTCAGTCACCAAGCAGAACGCAGATTTTGTGAGGATGAATTTTTTTTTAATGTCTGCTGCTTAGATCAAAAAGAAACACACACGACAAAGTGCTGGGCAACGAAGCACACGGGCTCGGCTCAACCTTCAGAACAAAGGCAAGGTTGGGGCTGCCTCCCTGAGAGCCCCTCGGCTTCCTGCCTCGGCCCCCAGACAAAGGCTGCGGGGCCAGCGGGGGCCCTGAGGACGCGTCTGTCCATGGGAAGTTGGCCCAGCTTGCCCTGCTCCCGGTGCCCATGAGCAAGGTAACCGCCAGACCTCCTCTAGGTCCTGCACACAGGTGGGAGCTGGGCACTAGACGGGTTGGCAAGCCAGAGGATCACCTTCCCCAAAGCCGGGCTGGGCTCTAGGGCCAAGCCCCAGCCCTGTCCCTGCCTAGCAGCTGCCTTGGGCACTCTGGGGGTTGTGGGGGCCGTGGGGGGCGCCTAGAAGACAGCCTGCCCTCCTTCCCACCCCAAGACGGCAGCTGAGACAGGCAGGCCCTTAGCAGCGCGGAACTGACCCGATGAGCAGGAGAGGGACACGGACCTGGGCCCGAGACACACCTGACTACCCACGTTCACATCCTCTCAGGACAACAGGAACTCCCCAAAGTCACAAACATACAGACGAGGACAACATGGGGACTTACTTCCAAACGACAGCGAAACAGAAAAAGAAGGAAGGAAACCGACAATAGTATCTGTGACGCCCCATAGGAACAAAGGCCAAGGCGCTCTGTCCCGGAAGTGATCCATTTGATGGATAGATGCACAGAGTGAGCAAGCGGACTGAGCTCTTTTACTCAGCTATGACTTTGAGCGGCTGGGAAGGAGCACGCTTTCCCACGCTCGCAGGACGCGCCATCAAGGGGACACTAGAATAAGCTGCCTCCCACAGGGGGTGGGGGGGCACGGAGGACGTGGGGCTGTTTCAAAAAACAGTCACAGCTTTCTCTGGAAATGACCCTTCGTGGGCGGCACTCCCCTTCCTCGAGCTGGCCGTTTTTATAGACAGAGAAGTAATAAAACTGACGTGGCCACAGGAAGCTCTGGCTGGTTCCGCCTGAAGGCACGAGGGACTGGAGAATTCTGCATGGCGTGTAGCTGCCACTCTGCTTCACGCCGGGCCTGGGCGAGATGCCCTCCACATGGCACCCATGGCCCTCTCAGCAGGCCTGGGCTGTCCCCATCCTTACAAAGGAACCGCAAGCCTGGACAGCAGCCGGGACCCCATGCTCCCACTCGCAGGCACAGACACCCTGACTCGGGGGCCCCCCCACCCCCAGCAGCCCCGAGCCGCAGCCCATCCCCCATCTGACTCTTTGCAAGCCCATGGACAGTAGTCTGCTGGGCTCCTCTGTCCATGGGGTTTCCCAGGCAAGGATATTGGAGTAGGTTGCCATTTCCTCTTCCAGGGGATCTTCCTGACCCAGGGACTGAACCAGCGTCTCTTGTGTCTCCTGCACTAGCAGGCGAGTTCTTTACCACCGCGCCACCTGGGGAGCCTATCTGACTCTAAAGCCTTCTCTTTACCACTCCGCTCTGCTAAAGCTTAGACACACCCTCGGTGTTCAAGGTCCTCTTTTGTTGATCATCTAATAAAAATCTTTACCCTTCCATATCATTTTTCACTTACTGATTTATTATGCACTATCCATTTATTCAGGCAATATTTACTGAGCAGCCAGTAAACATTACACACGAGGCTGCTGCAGGCAGGGAGGAAGCCCAGTGTCACCCGAGGAGCAGAGAGGAGGACGGGAGAGGCAGCACCACGGCCCGGTGCTGAGTATGACCCATGGAGACACAGCACGTGGTCCCTGCCAGGAGGAGCTTGGTCTCAGGAACAAAGAGGCCAGCAGCAGTGTCCCAGGCAGTGTGTTCCGTGTCGGGTGGAGGCTGACGCCCATCCCCGGCCACACAGGACAAAGGGGGAGGGCACTTTCAGAGGGACGTCAGGAAAACACCAGAAGCTGGTGCATGGAAGGCAGGCCTTTGAGGACGGACGGGGGTGGGAGTCCTGGTTCAGGGTGTACCTGCAGAGAGGACCACCATGCAGAGGCTGGACGTGGGGAGGACAGCAAGCTCGGCAATGGGGGTTCTTCAGGCGGCCAGGGTCCACAGCTGAGCCAGCCCAACATGTGTGTTCACTGCTTCCTCAGAGCCAGGAAGGTCTGTCTCTTCTCCATCCTCAACCTGGAAGCAACTTCTAGCGTGTGTGCCATTTTCAGACAAGTCATCCCACCTAGAGGTGGTGGAGGCGGTTCCACAGAGGAGCACTGGCAGAGTCCTGTGGGCAGCAAGTGGAAGAGAAAGGCTTCCCGGCTCGGCACAGACCTCACCAGTCCCCAGGAGCTCGAATGGTAGGAGGTACACGCTTATATCCTCTGCCGTAAGTCGTCACGAAGAGGCAGGGCCCCTGGAGGAGGCCTTGGGGATAAGTTCAACTCAGGGCAGGGGTGGCTTTGCAAGGCCACGTGGCGGGTAGGACTGAGCGAAACCTCCGTTACCAATTTGATCAGTAATGTGGGTGCTGTTTTCATCCTGACCGATTTCTACCCTTGAATGTGCTTAAACCCAGACCCCACCCCAGAGGCCCTCAGGAGGCCGCAGTCTGTGCTTTCCACCACATCCACAATTTCTGGTCCATCTGAAAACTGGCTGATTTGGGCATACGGACCAGAGGCATGCCCTGAAGTCTCCAGGCAGTGATCATCACTTCTGACATCCCTTCCCAGACCCGCCCCAAGCTCAGCAGCCCCTGGTGCATGGTCCTCAGCAGGTACTGCTGCTAAGTCGTCCACGGGCCCTCAGAACGCATTCTCCTTTGGAGCAAGGGCTGCACTTCATTCCTGCTCATGTCCTGTTGCCAGGCCCAGCACAGTGGTGGAAGGATGCCCTCGTGACTGTATGTGGAGTAACCTGAATGCTACCCCAAGTTGTGTACCCAGCAAGCCAGTCAACTCTGGGTGTCCAAAATGTGCCTAGCATTGAGTTGCTAAGGATGAAAAGGATTAAAAAACCCTTTTCAAAAAGAAGATATTCTGAACACCAGCAGCTGACACTGCAGAAGACACATGGGACTTTAGGGCCATGTACCCTGAAGTAGAAATCTGTTATCATAATGCCATTAATTTGACTACTCCCGTTGACAAAAATCTGAGTTAAGCTTGATCAAGAAGATGACATTAATGTAGTCGTTCGTGGCACTTCACAGTAAGATCTTCAATCCAGCACAGGCTGCAATCACAACGGGACCATCCATCACCAATATAATCCTTTCATAATTGCTTCTAAGCTCTGGGTCATTACATTTAAGACTGAAAGACCAAGGAGGAAGAAAGCGGTGAAGCATCGTGATTAGGAGAGAAATAAGAGGCCTGGGACAGGAAGGCACACTGGAGGGGAGTGGAGAACCATGTCCCTCACCAGTTCCCCAGAGACTTGGTGGACACGGAAGAAGTTTCTGAAACAGGAAGGAGGCAGAAGTAGAGAAGGGGAAAGAAGAGGGGGGAGGACTGCTGACGATCCAGAAATAAGACTGTTTTCCAGGCAAGGAGACCGTACACGCAGGACTTAAAGAACAAGATGTAACCACCATCACACAACACCCTCGTTTGCATCCAGCCGCGAGTCTTCTGACCCCCTCCGGGGAGCTAGACACCTGCTAGGGGTGGAGGGCAAGAGACAGAGACAAGGCTGTCCCTGATAGCAGGAAGCTCACACTCTAACCCGGCCACGGATCTGAGAGCAAACTACACCACGGCGGCGCACTAACTGTAGCCACAGAAAGTGTGCGCACTGCTCGGGGAAGGCACTAGTTACTCATCTTAGAAACGCAGCCTACAGCGAGGAGCAGGGCACCAACCTGAAACCACATGAACAGGGGTTTAAAAGCCAGCCCCAGCTTTCCGGGCCGTGGGACACGGGCGTGCTGCTCCCTCCCCGCTCCCACATTCTCCTGCAGAGAACACCCTCGGGGCAAGGGGGTTGCTGGATGAGGCAGTGCCTGGACACATCTACAAGGCACCCCTCTGGGCACAGAGCGGGTGTTCAAGACACTTGCGTGCGTGTGTTCTAAGTCTCTTCAGTCGTGTCCGACTCTGTGGGACCCCAAAGACTGTAGCCCGCCAGGCTCCTCTGTCCATGGGATTCTCCAGCAAGAATACTGGAATGGGTTGCCATGCCCTTCTCCAGGGGATCTTTCTGACCCAGGGATTGACCTCACATCTCTTCAGTCTGCTGCACTGACAGATGGGTTCTTTAGCACCACCTGGGAAGCCCTCAGGAAACTTGAGATTACAAATGCTATGAGGGGGAAGGAAAGATCGCAGGGAAGGGAGAACCTGAGCTGGAACCTGAAGGAGCCCCGGGGTGCACAAGGTGGGTAAGGTGGTCCCAAGCAGAGCAGCAGGAGGCACCAGGCCAAGAGAGGTGACAAGACACAGCGAGTTGTAGGTGGATGAGGTGAAGGATGGGGTGAAGAGGCAGAGGCAGAATGCATGCCTGCTGTGTAAGGCGGGGGTAGGCTTCTATTCCAGAGGCCATGAGGAATACGAAAGGGCTTGGAGCAGGGGAGGTCCTACCCTGTCTGCCTTTTAGAAAGACCATGCTGGCCACAGAGCAAAGTGTAGAGGGTGTGTTCTGCACACCTCAGGAGACACTGTGGCCAACCTGAAAGGCAGGAAATTCATGCCTAAAAGCAATCGTCACTCCCCTGGGGACAGGCTGGTCTACACGTGACATGTTCTCTTCTTGTGAAGATTTCAGAACAATCCAGTTAAGCAGTCAACTAAAGGCTCATTTTTCGTCCTTTGAGAGGAGGTAAGAAGTGTACAGAACACGAGGGAGAGGATGAGTCACTGCTTTGGCGCTGTCATTATTTTATTGACGCTGATGGCTGTAATTTACAAATTTGGGGAGCCATTACACCCAGCCGTAGCTCTCTCTCAGGCTCTAAAATTGATTCATGACGCTATTGTTCTTTAAAGACAGTAAACGCCTGCTGTGATTGCGAGGGTAAGCTACCTCAGGCTGTGTTCAGATGTGGGGTGCACCCTTCTGGCAACAGCTGACAAGTGTGATGGCCCTCAGGGCAGGCTGGCCAGTGCGGACTCGGTCTCCTAGGACAGGAAACGTGCGGGCTGCTGGGCAGGGAGGGGAAGACTGCCATGGCTTCCAAGTATCCTTAAAGGCTCCTGGGGAGCCCTGGAGATGAGACAGGCTGGGGTGGGGGGGTTGCTGAATGGGCAGAGCTCAGGCTGTTGCATGTCACTCGGATGCTGCCAGAGTCCACGTGCAGAGAAGCCGTAATGCACCCTCATTCTGCACCGAGAGGAGTGCGGCACCACGGGAGAAGGGGATCTTTGGAGTCTGAGAGTCTTACTTACCGTACACACGTCCTTTTTTCTCACTCAGACTCAGTTCCCTCATCTGTAAAGGGGGATGACAACACGCTCTTGAACGCTGGCAGTGTCAGGACAGGATGAGATGACGCACACAAAGCGCTGGGCACACGGCCGGAACAGGATGGCAGCTTTACTGAGCGCCAAGCAGTGAGAAACCTAAACCTACAGGAAGCAAAACAGCCTCCATCACGCTGCTTCACAGGCCTGAGAGAGCAGCAAAGGTGGGCTTGATCCTTTTTCTCTTCAGAGGGATTTGGAAACTAGATTCTGATTCCGCACTTAAGACTTGTGCTAAGAGACACAATATCAAATGTGCATTGTCTGCATGGTGAGAAAGAGAACCCTCCCAAACTTAAGACCTGCAAAGACCCACAGTGCACTGGTAACTCATCTCCTGTGATCCAACCGCATTACTTTCCGGAAATTACTGGTAATCTGAAATCCCATCTGCATGATAATTTCCAAGCTTACAAAATTCACAAAAACCTACTTTCTCACAAAAATTTCATCAGATGGTTACCATTAATCTCGCTTCACCAGCACCGAGATTCGCTGGGGGTGAAGCCCTGTGCAATGCACTGGGGTGCCCTCCTCTCCCCAGAAGCAGAACCCTGATGGCTTGAGGGTCCACAGAGGAGCCAGGAGTGGGCACAGGACACGAAGTTCAAGCTGGAATGGAAACCAAGCTTCAGGACAGGGAGACCCACCTCTCCACCAGCCTTCTGGAGAGTGGCAAAGAAACGCACACACTGCACCCTCAGAATCCAGCCAGCACCCGACACCGGACGCCATTAGTGAGTCTGCAGTGAACCAGTGTCCTTCACACACTGTTACGGCCCCAGAGGGGTCCTGGGGTCCCAGCTGGGCAGGCCGAGGAGTCCATCATCTCCACGACCTTCACTGATAACCGTCTGCGGTCTCTGCCCAGCCCCAATCACCCCTTTCTTGGGAACCCATACTATCTCTGACAGGCAACGCCTCCAGCAGCCGGGTTTGTCACTATTGCACCTTTGCCCCACGGGCCCCAGGCGGCAGGACCAGGGGAGGACAGCAGAGAGACGCTGGGCCCAGAAGATGCTTCCTCCTAGAAGCACGGGGTCGGGGCCAAGGCAACGGTCAGTCGGAGCTGCCGTGCCACCTGGGGCTGTGGTAGATGGCTACTGCGGGGACCACGCATTTAGAGATGCAGAGGAGACGGTGAAAGGAGAAAAAACAAGAAGGGATGAGAGAGCACTGGGACAGCAATGGCGGGAGCCGGGCCCGCGGGGCCGGAGCACCTGGAGGCCTGGTCTCAGAGCCTTTCCACCTGGTCCCAGTGGCAGCCTGGCTCCGCGGTGCGCCTGCCCTGGATTCCAGGGGACACCCAGCCTCTCCACCAGGGCACGCCCTCTCGTGCTTAGGACGACTTGAGCAATTTTGCCAACAACCATCAAGAGTCTTAACTGAGACAGGCCCCTTCCAGGTGTAGTCACGCCAAAGCCGCCTGAAGTTTAAGGGGCTCCAGGAGACCCCAGGGCCACAGCTGTGTTGGAAGAGACAGGCAAGGAGCCAAAGCACACAGCAGGGGGCAAGGGCGCGGTGGGGGGGGGGGGAGCAGCCCCCCACCCCCGCCCCCACCAGCACCTCACCCTGCAGCCAGCGAGCACATGGCAGGAGGGCTGTTGTTTGGAATCGAGTTCAGGAAACCGAGGCTAATTTTATCCACAGCCTGAGAAAACTGATCAGGAGGATGAATTGGCCAAACAAGATGCAACACATGATGAAGCAAAACCGGAGTCCTTTCAGAATCACCCCGAGAATGGCTCCACCCAGGCCCCCCTCCACCTGGGTGCCCACCACCCAGCCCAGGCCAGACTGCATGCTCTCGGCCGCCCCACCCCAGACCAGCCCATCCCCTGCCCCACAGCTGCCGGGCACATCCCTCCTTCTTCATGTGCAGTTCCCCCCACCTCCAGGCTCCAGCAACGTCACTAAGTGAATGCAACCCCCTCAGGACTGTGACATCATTCGGTCACCATACAGACACATCTCAGCTGATACGAATATTCCAAGTTTAGAGGCTAAGAAACTGCAGTGAGAAGACATCAGTAACTTCTCCAGGGGCACTTGGCTGAGAGATGAAGCCAGGTTTAGCCAGGTCTTTTGATTCCAAAGGGACTTCCCAGGTGGCTCAGTGGTAAAGAATCTGCCTGCCAATGCAGGAGACCTAAGAGATGTGAGTTCACCCCAGGATGCCTTAGAGAAGGAAATGGCTATCCACTCCAGTATTCTTGCCTGGAGAATTCCATGGACAGACGAGCCTGGTGGTCTACAGTCCATGGGGTCACAAAGAGTTGGACATGACTGAGCAGGTGTGCACACACACACATTGACTCCAAACCTTCCACCTCCTGCCATGAGGCCTCCCACATGTCACGTCCTTGCAGATTAGTTTAAGCCAGAAGGGAACTCCCTCTCCTCTCAGCTGGGCACCCACAGAATTACCCACAGAATTACATACCTGCCCTGCCAGCTCCACCTGTACCTCTGCCCACACCCACCTCAGCACCTGCAAAACTCAATTCTCTGACTCGCGTCTTACTCCAACTCCTAGTTTTATGTAACGAATACTCAACAAACACTGGGGAAGTGGGTGAAGATCACCGTGGATGTTTCTCGAGGAAACCCCCAGGTTTGGAGCATGTGCATGTTTGGCCCTGATCTGGGTGGGACCACAGGTTCCAGGAGAGGAGTCAGTGTGGCCCCACCCTGAACTGGGTAACTTCCATCCACACCCACGAAACCAGAAATTAAAGCAAACTTGGGCTCCAGCACTCCCTGCAACTCAAACCACGGTGCGATTCCTTTTCTTCATTAAGAGAAGAACTAGCCCAGCCGGACCTGAGCTCTGTGATGAACAGTGTGGCAACAACACTGCCAGCTCCTGTCTTCAGTGACTGGAAAAAGAGATCGTTAGCACTGCCCTGATTCGCAAGCTTCTGAGTTAATTAATACAATACAGAGAGCCTCTCCCAGAAAGGCATGTTAAAAAGACCTCGCTTTTAAGATTTTCGGTTCCACCTAGCTTCACTGCACTATTAATACTTTGCTTTCATCACTCACTCATTCATCCTTTTTATTAATTCAATCAAAATTGATTATGCACAACTAACAAACACCTGTGACATTCTGAACATGCCACGGTGCAGACTGTTAAAGTCCGCGGATGAAACCGATGGCGTGGGAACCTGGAAGGGGTCTATAAGGCACTGCGTGGTCGAGAAGAAGCGGGCCGTCCCCAGGGCATCGGGGAGCCTCCAGTGAGGAAAAGCTTTGCATCGCGCCTTTGCAGGCACACAGCTTCCCTTGCGGCTCAGCTGGTAGAGAATCCGCCTGCAATGCGGGAGACCTGGGTTCGATCCCTGGGTTGGGAAGATCCCCTGGAGAAGGGAAAGGCTACCCACTCCAGTATTCTGGCCTGGAGAATTCCGTGGACTGTATAGCCCGTGGGGTCATAAAGAGTCGGACACGACTGAGAGACTTGCACTTCACTTCGCTTCTCGTGGGCACCGTGGGGCTCCAGTGTTGTGGGACCTTGGGACACAGAGAGATGGTGTCGAGACACAGCACAGAGGAGAGGACACGGCGGCCCAAAGGCTGGGGTTGGCTCCAGAGGCCTGGGGAAGCTGCAGTCAGACCTTCCCAGAAGGCGGGGACCCTGGCAGGGAGAGCTGGGCTGGCCAGGCCTGAGCAAAGGGGGGCCGGGGACCCACCGAGGGACGTGTCATGTGGCCCAGGAAGAGGTGGAGGGCCCGGCAGGACCAGCAACGGCAGCACAGGATGCAGACCAGGGAGACGACCCGGTTTTCTCGCCAATGTTCTATTTATAGGCACACTGAAGCTATCACCAAAGGCTAAGCCTCCTGCCGGTCTTCTTGTAGTCTCGACTGTAAGTTCTCCGAGGGGAAACCAGTGGCTTCACTCCTGCCAACACTCAACGAGCCTCCTCCGTACACTCTGTGCTCCTCCCAGCAGGGCTACAGCCATAAACAAGACAAGGTCCTCCCTCAGCATGACAGCCCCTGGTGAGACTCTCCCAGTGGCTCTGCAACCCCACCTCCGGTGCTCAGACCCCTGGGGCACGGCGGGGCATGGCAGAGGGGACGGGCTGTGGGTGACCGCGTCACACACGACTGTGGCTCCTGTCTTGCTGCAGGCTCTTCCCCTCTCCCCCTCCTCCCCCTTTTCCCCTCTCTCATGTCTTTCAGGAGGCAAGCAGCTACCTGGGGTCAGCCTGCATGCTGCGCCTTGGATGAAAAGCCGCCACCCGGAACGCCACTCACTCTTGGGAAGTGGCCGCATCCACGACGGCTCTTTCCAAGTCTGCCTGGAAGCAGCACCTGCCCTGTGTTAGATCCCGGGATAGCTGTGGCAGACAACCGCAAACTCAGTGGCTCGAAATACACCTGCTGAAACTCATGGAGGTCGCCAGTCCTGGGCTCAAGGTGCTGGCAGGGCAGGTTCCTCCAGGAGCTTCAGGGGCACTCTGGCTCCTGGCCGTTCCCAGTTTCCAAAGCCACCTGTGCTCCTTGGCTCGGGGCCCCTTCTCGGCATCACCCCAACCTCCTGTTTCCATGGCTCCACCTCCCTCTGGTAAGGACCCTTTGATAGTAGTCCTGGGCCCCCAGCCAGATAGTCCAGGACAACCCGCCCATCGCAGGCTCCCTAACCTCACCACACTGCACACCCCTCTGCCATGTGAGGGAGCACGTCACAGGACCAGGGGGTCGGGGATGGGCGTCTTGGTAGGACATCGTCCCCTCTGCCTCGCGGGGGCCAAAGCCTGCCAACCACAGGGTGGATGACCACCGGGAGAAAAGCGTTCCTGTTGTCTGGCTCTAGGGAATACACAGTTTCGTGTTTTGCAGAGCTGGAAGGGAGGATGTTCAGAATCCTCAGGTTTGAATCTCGCCATTCTTAGGGCAAAAGTACACTGAAGGCAGCTCCTGATAAAAGTTGAGGCCTCGCTGCTCCCCAGCAGGGTGGCCTTAGATAAACCCTGACCCTGCTGTTCTCATCTTAGGTGACAATAAGCCTTTTGCTGCTTCCGGACAGGGCCAGAGTGGCGCAGTGGAGCAAGGGCGGGGCAAGAGGCCAGGAAGGATGCTGACACCGGGGTCGGACCACGGAGAGCACAGGGCAGGATGCCACACCCCCCGAGGCTGAACAGGCAGCTGCCCAGAGGGTCCAGAGAGGGGACACAAGGCTGCATTGCTGGGGAGGAAGCTCCTCCTAGAGGCCGTAGGGGATGCACAGATGAGGGGGCGGCTCAGGAGACCAGGGCGGGGACCCAGCAAGGAGCCCCACCTCCAGGACTGGAGCAGATTCGTGAGGGTCCACACAGGTTTGAGAAAGGTCATCACTCGTGAATACGGAGCTCCAGAGAAGGCAAATCTAACCTGGGGTTACACAGAGAATGACAGCGGTCTGCAGAAGAGGGCTAGGAGTGGTGGGAAGGGGCTCAGTTCAGTTCAGTCACTCAGTTGTGTACAACTCTACGACCCCATGGACTGCAGCACACCAGGCCTCCCTGTCCATCACCAACTCCCGGAGTTTACTCAAACTCATGTCCATTGAGTCGGTGATGCCATCCAACCATCTCATCCTCTGTTGTCCCCTTCTCCTCCTGCCTTCAATCTTTCCCAGCATCAGGGTCTTTTCCAATGAGTCAGTTCTTCACATCAGATGGCCAAAGTATTGGAGTTTCAGCTTCAGCATCAGTCCTTCCAATGAATATTCAGGACTGATTTCCTTTAGGATGGACTGGTTGGATCTCCTTGCAGTCCAAGGGACTCTCAAGAGTTTTCTCCAACACCACAGTTCAAAAGCATCAATTCTTTGGTGCTCAGCTATCTTTATAGTCCAATTCACACATCCATACATGACTACTGGAAAAACCATAGCTTTGGGGCTGGGGTAGTAGAAATGTGTACACTTGTCATAAGCCATCCTCTGGACAACTAAACCAGCATTTTATTGCATGTAACTTACACCACAGTGAAGGAGATTTAAAAGAGCCAGTCAGGAGAACTCAAGGCCATCGGCTGGGGAAGAAGAGAGAGGCCAGGAGACAGCAGGTGCAGGAAGAAGGCTCACAGAAAAAGGGCCACAGTGGGCCCACAGGGAGCATTTCCAGCATGAGACGGCTGCAGCCGCCAGACAGGAGACCACTTATGGGCCCACCTTAGCACTGGACTCATGAGGCACCAGCTCCAGACAAGCAAATGAAGTGATCCAGCCCCAGCCTGAGGCAAGAGGGGCTCTCAGAGAACACCAGCACCCCACGCTAATCAGACAGTCATCAAAATGGGACGTTCTGTGATATATGAAAGCTCCAAGATAGGGTCCAATGAATTGGTGGAACACAGGAAGGATGATGATCCTAAAATTAAATGACATCATTTGTCGACATCATAGCATTCTCATCAGAACTCCAGCAGTGGTATTTTAAATGAGAAAGCAACATTTAATCAGGACAATGTATTTAGCCAGAGCGGGAGCAGCGAAGAGAAGCGGCACAGCCTGGTGAACTTTGCCAAAGCTCGCCTCCCAGCCCGACACCTGCCGGGACATGGCGGAGCCTTTCAGCGTCGGGGGCCGGCTCCACAGCTGGGGCCCATGGACCGGGGGGAGCCCTGGTCCTGCAGGTGGGCAGAGCGCCGAGTCTGGAGCAGAGCCCACCTGCCTTCAACAGCCACATCGGGGCCTCCCTCCCTAACAAGTACATGTGGGACCACCAGTCCTCTATTTGAAAACCACTGAAGAGAGACACCCCTTTTCAACAGGCTGTGAGAATGAAAGACGGTACTGGGCAAAAAAAAAAAAAAAAAAAGACCTTTTAGTATGCTGCTTTTCTCAAAGCAGATGTCAGAGGTGTTTCTTCAGAACAAACCAGAGTCTACACAGAAGCTCCTTGAGGGCATGGTGAGTTAGCACGGCTGACTGCCCGGCGTGATGAACAGAGGCTCAACACATATGCATCTGTGGATTTAAAACCAACAAGCACACAAATGGAATGCATAGTGAGCATGCACACACACAACCAAATATGATACAAAGCAAAGAAGCAGAATTAAAATGATTCTCAGTGAGTTAGCTACTGGAAGGGAAAACCTCAGTTCCATAATGACCTGCCCTACCCGACAGGGCTCATCACCGCACAGCTCTCTCCAATCAGACAGCGAGCCCCCGGAGGGCAGAGGCCACGTTCCATGCTTGACCACAAGCGGGCAGGCAGACTAGTACCTGGTATACAGCAGGCACTCAGTAAATATCTAATGAGGTAAAGAAACCAAATAATCTTGTGGCCTCAATTTAAAGAGCCTTTTTAACAATGTAGGGTATTTTTTTTGTAAGCCATGGGTTTCACTGATGATAATATTCCAGAAATCATTTCCTTTGATCAGTAAACATTTAAGGGAGATACACGCTTGATGGCAAAAGTGATCCCATCACGGAAAAACCCACCACATCCACAAATGTCACTCCTACACATAAACCAGCGAAAATCTAAAACTATGATCATAAAAGTCTAAGGGTTTTTTTTTTTTTTTTTTGCCTTTTCATCCTGTTCATGGGGTTCTTGCGGCAAGAACACTGGAGTGGTCTGCCATTCCCTCCTCCAGTGGCCGTGTTGTCAGCGTACTCCACCATGACCTGTCCATCTTGGGTGGCCCTGCATGGCATGGCTCATAACTCCACCGAGTTACGCCAGACGCTTCACCACTACAAGGCTCCATCACATCACCGATTCAATGGACATGAATCTGAGCAAACTCCGGGAGATAGCGAAGGACAGGGAAGCCTGCCGTGCTGCAGTCCATGGGGTCGCAAAGGGTCAGACACAACATAGCGACTGAACAACAACAAGTTTACAGATATTTGTCTGTTGCTCCACCGGGGTCTTGTTGAAAATGAAGGCCCCGAATATGAGATAAGGCGGTTTGTTTGGATTAGCCGGAAGTCACAGATGCTAAAGCCCAAACTCACCTTTAAAAAGTGTTGGCAACACTGCATCTTTTGCAGGGTGAGTAATAAACCAACAAAGACAGAATCTACCCGACTCACTAAAATGATTCACAGAGGAGATCTAAATAGGCTTTTCAGCCAAAAAGAAAGATGGGACAGACCACGACATGCAGAAAACATAAGCGTTCACCATTTGTTTAATTTGTTTTCGTCAACACCAAAGGTAGGAAGCACTCCCCTCAGTCTTCTGTGGTCCTTAGTCACTCCTTATTTCCGATCACAGTAGCTCAGTTCAGTCAAGATTAGGCTTGATACTAAGATAGCCTAAAGATGGCTTCATTTACTTTGAAACAGGGGGAAAAAAAAAACCCACACAAGTCTTCAAGGAAACCACTCCCAGCTCCAGTGTTAGTCAACATGCAATCCAAAAGGAGACGGCAGGGTCTTCAGGGGGATTCTGCCTTCTGCCACCCAAGCCCACCCAGGCTGGGCGGCTGGGGTGGAGGAAATGACAAACAAGGGACCGAGGCTGCTCAGCTACGCACCCGAGACAGGGACGCGGGCCGGCGGCCTCAGAGCCGAGGGAGCTGCGGAAGCATCTCGGGAAGGGTAGCCTCCACCCTCATCCTACAGCAGCTCTCACCGCAAGCCCCAGCTCCTGCATCTAGAAGGAAGACAAGCTGGGAAGTCGGGGGAGGCAAATTCCTTTTCTCTGAAGGCAGTGAAAGAAGGGAACTAGCACTGACTGTGGATACACACTGCGGATCCTCAGAACCACCCTGAGGCAGGGACTGCTGGCATTGCACCTGTCACAGCACCCAGAGCACTTTCCACAACAGGACGCTGAGGCTCGTGGAGATGGGGTGACCTGCCAAAGGGGCCAGTGTGAGTTGGCCAAGACACGGGCATGCTTAGCCTTGGAAACAGGACTGAAGTCCATCGCCCTTTCTGCCTGTCCACGCTGCCCCAACAAGTCCTCCTGATGATGAGTCCACACTGCCCCATGAACTCTGCACTCGGGGGACCAGTGGTTCTGAAAGTGGGCAATCGCACAGCTGTTGTGCTAAGTCGCTTCAGTCGTGTCCGACTCTTTGCTGGCCCATGGACCGTAGCCTGTCAGACTCCTCTGTCCATGGGATTCTCCAGGCAAGCATACTGGAGTGGGTTGCCATTTCCTTCTCCAGGGGATCTTCCTGACCCAGGGACTGAACCCACAGCTCCCCGTTAAGAAGACTCCTTTGCGGAGATCTCTGTTGCCCTGCCAGCGAGGTGGATTTTCACAGGATTTTCAGTTAACAGAAGGCAAAGTCCTCCATCGTTAGTCTCAAGTCACCACTAAATCTCATTCCAGTTCTCTACATACACTAGTTTCATGAGCAGCAGCAACAGTTGGCGTCCCATCTCCCTCTGAGAAATTCAGTCATGGCATTATCAGGTGAGGTGGACCCATGAGGAGGGGAGGCTGAGCCCAAAGGAGCGAGCTTGGCACCAAGTGAGGGGCACCCACTGCCGCTGCTGCTGCTGCTAAGTCGCTTCAGTCGTGTCCGACTCGGTGCGATCCCATAGACGGCAGCCCACCAGGCTCTCCCGTCCCTGGGATTCTCCAGGCAAGAACACTGGAGTGGGTTGCCATTTCCTTCTCCAATGCATGAAAGTGAAAAGTGAAAGTGAAGTCATTCAGTCGTGTCCGACTCTTCGAGACCCCATGGACTGCAGCCCACCAGGCTCCTCTGTCCATGGGATTTTCCAGGCAAGAGTACTGGAGTGGGGTGCCATTGCCTTCTCCGGGGGCACCCACTATAGGGAGTCAAAGGCCAAAGGAGCTGAGGAGGACATTGTGGTATGGCAGGCCTGGGGGCGAGGGGCTCCGGCGGGAGGGCTGGTTGCCCTGGCTGGTGGAACCCCATAAACGTTCATCATTAAAATGTTATAAGACAGAAAACTAAAATAGCCTATTATTCCATCACTAAGGTAATAGCCATGAATCCCACATGCAGCCTTTTAGTCTTTTTTTTCTATGCATAGATTTTTAATAAACTGAAATTACACTATAAAAATATTTTATAATGTACTTTTGCAGCTTTTTTTAGTGGCTGCCCATTCTTCCATTATAAAGCTGTTCAGTAATTCAATTAATCAATCCTCTGTTATACCACACTCAGATTGTTTCCAATTTTTCCTTTGTTATAAATAAACCTCTTTGCATGCAAAGCCTTTGCGTATTAGATTTTTTTCCTCCTTAGGGTGCATTAGAAACAGAATCACTGGGTAGTAGGATATGGACTTTGTGGAGGGTTTGACTCACACAGGACTGCCAAACTGCCCACTGAAACATTATTCTGAACTATATATACTATACAAGCTATATTGAGACTTCTCTGCTAAAAACTGCTCTGGGTTTTCACTGAATCACCATCTGCCCAGCACTGAGCTGCTTAGCAGGCCTTCTTACAGACACACAGAGCTCTTCTGGCCTCTGAACAACGCCCTGAGGAAGGAAAGGAAATCGTGCGAACCTCTGACTACATATTGAAGAAGTCAAGCTCCGTGGGTCAAGTGCTTTGCCCAGGCCTCGGAGCTCACAAGGGCTGGAGCTGCATGGGATTTCAGTCCCTGCAGTGGAGATAGCACGCCCTTCCTCCCAGCCAGCTCTGTCTCCTGGCCAAGGACTACGTCTTCTCCCAGCCATCAGACCCGAGACCTGCTCCTTCACAGATGTCTTCAGGAAACAAAGTCTTAAGGCTGAGTCACCCAGACTCAGCTGCCCACGTGGTCCTCTCCAGCCACATGTTCCAGGAGTCACAGGTAACCACTGGCCTGTGCACGTGCTCAGTAGCATCTCTTGACCTGGAATTTGGCAATGGTGTCAGATTCCACACCAAAACCATAAGCAGAATAAATAAAAATAAAAACTCTTGTGCGTCGAAGGACTTAAATCAAGAAAGCAGAAAGACCACCTACAGAATGGGAGGAAATATTTGAAAATCATAGGTGATAAGGGTTTCGTGCTCAGAATATATGAATAACTCAAAAACAAAAAGACAACCCAACTAAAAAAATGACCAAAGGACTTAAATAACTATTTCTCCAAAGAAGACATAAGTCCACGAAAAGAAAATCAACACTGTTGGTCATCAGGGAAATCACAACCACAGTGAGATACAGCTTCACAGCTACTAGGATGGCTATACTAGAAACAACAAATAACAAATGTTGATGGGGTTGTGGAGAAATTGGAACGCTTGTATGTTGCTGGTGGGAAATAAAATGGTACAACCACTCTAAAAAACAATCTGGTGCTTCTTCAAAAAAATGCATCTATATATGCACAGACAACAGAATTCTACATAGCTACTGCAATGGGAGTCGGGCGGTGGGAAGGGTGAGCAGGGGCGGTGGGGGGGTCTGGAAGGCAGGGGAGGAGTTTTTCACGGGACTAACAAGGGTTTTAAGGAGAAGAGTGACAGAACCAGCTGTTTTAGAAAGATGCACCATGATAATAAAACAAAAGGGACACGCTACTAAATTTCAACCAGGAAAACGATCAATTACTGCGGGGGAGAGGGGAGATGGGATGAAGAAAAGGAGATGGGTCACGTTCTCCACATTCCTGTGAGGCTTCTGTAACGTGGACAGGAAGACAGGGACACTCATCGGGCCCTAAAAGAAGGGGAGTTGGTACTGGGGGGCCTGTGGGGCAGGGTTGGAAGGGAGAATAGAGGGACAGACCTGGTCTGGGTAAATCAGATCCCCCCACCCCGCCCCAGAAAAAGCCCTGAGGATTCCCTGACAGCTCAATGGATAAAGAATCTGCCAGCAATGCAGGAGAACATGAGGCGCAGGTTCGATCCCTGGGTCGGGAAGATTCCCTGGAGAAGGAAATGGCACCCTTCTCCAGTATTTTTGCCTGGGAAATCGACAGAGAAGCCTGGCAGGCTACAGTCCATGGGGTCGCAAAGAGTTGGACACGACTTAGCAGGAACACAAAACCAGGTGAGCAGCAGGAGCCCCCAGGAGAGGACTGGGTGGAGTGGGGCTGCCTGGTCAGGTGGGTGGGAGGCCTGCTCAGTGCCTCTCACAGTTCTATCACACTCCCCACTGCACACCTCGTGCTCAGCACCTGCAGGCAAGGACTGCTGAGACACTCCGGGAAGGAGCAGAAGGAACGAGAGCCCTAATCCTGGGCTCCAGGAACTTAGAGCCGAGGGCCTGGGAGGAACTTCAGGGGAGTGGGGGGAGGAAGAACAGTGGTCAAGGCTTCAGGAAGAAATAATATCTGAGCTAAGTCTAGAAGGGCGATCGGACCGCAAGGCACAGGTGAGAGGGAGGATGACAAGCAGCAGGAAGCACAGAGACAGCCAGGGCGGTGGCCGCAGCCACACTTCCATTCGGGGTTGGCAGTGCAGAGCGCACGGCCCACACTCGGACCCTGGCTGTGGCTGTGCAGGTGTGTGCAGGGTCCACACTCGGATCCAGATGCATCAGGACACTTGCTGGGCACCTACTGCATACAGACCTGCCTATGCCTCCCCCCAGGCCATGCCACGCCCTGTCCGAGCACTGGGATCTCCAACCTCGGCTCCACCCACCCCTGACCGGCAGGGTCTGGGCACAGGCGCCTCAGAGGAGTCGTGCCCTGTGACATCTGGGGAGAACCCGCTCCACTGCTGCGTCTCATTCAGCCTGGGAAGCAGGTACTGGCAGCTCTACTCTGAACAGGAAAAACAGAGGCTGAGTGATATTACGAATTTTGTCCAAGATGGTAAGTAAGTTGACTTCCAAATCCACGTATGTCTGATTCTGAAATGTGGGCTTTAAGCATGTCACACGGGGTCTCCCTGAGTGTCGGCACGCATGTGGCAATGTCACTGTCATACCACGGAGGAAAGGATTCAAACAGCAGCTGACGCTTGAGCAGCAAAGAACGCTGCAGGAGGCCCCGTTTCTCCGCTTGGACACACAATCTCTCTCTGCTATTTTAAGAAAGCTGGGAGAAGCCAGAGGACGCGGCACACCCTAAAGGCCCTTTCCAGAACCTGCCTCTGCCTGCTCTCTGATCTGCCCGACATTCTCTCAGTGCACCTCCGCAGCCCTCTGTGCGCTTGCTGGGATTAATGGTGACCTTCAGTTCAGGTCACGCTGAGTTCAGAGGGCGAGGGGCCGACGCTGCCCCCGGATGGGAATGGGAGCTCAGAACAATAAGCGCATCCCGCCTCGCCCGCTCAGGATCTAAACCAGCAGAGATACAGACTGACAGGAATATAGCCAGTGTGCTATGCCTTAATGAGAAAGAGACAAGTGGTTATAAAACACACCAAAAAAAAAAAAAAAAAAACAATTTGAAGGAAAAAGGAGGGAGGTGGTACTGGCTTCAGATTCAGCAGCAGTCAAGCCCGACCCAGGTGGGTGGTGATGGCTGTAGCCGAGGTCACAGGCCAGGTGCCCCGTCTGAAGATGCAGAGGACGGTCAGTGCACAGGCCTGGCTGGACCACACAGGCGCCCGGGGGGCTCACTCCTCGATGGCATCACAGCCTAGGAGCAGCCACATAGGACACATGGGGACAGGAGACAGGCACAGACGTCCACGCCGCATGCATCGTAGAGAGGGCAGCCAGAGAAAGGGTTCCAGAAGCAAAGGCCAGCACAGCTCGAGCATCCCGGACCTGTGACTCCAACAGGCCCAGAGAAAGGGTTCCAGAAGCAAAGGCCAGCACAGCTCGAGCATCCTGGATCTGTGACTCCAACAGGCCCAGAGGTCCCGGGGAGGACGACAAGTCAAGGACCGGTGGGTGCCGGTGGCCCCGTTCCCTCTGCCGGAGTGGTCCAGCCCCGCCCTTCCTGGTGCCCTCCCACCCAGACGTAAGGCCCATTCTGACTCTGTGACACTTTTCTTAACACCCTCCTGAGATGGCAGGTATCGCCCTGCCTTGTAGTAAAAGTTTCACCTTGACTACACTGCACTCCTAACAATTTTCTCCTAAAAACAGCTATGGGGCTTAGGATCCAGTATTTCCACTCTGATGTTAATGTCCAGCAAAAACACGTAAACATGTGAACCAAAAAGACCCAAGAGCATCCATCCCACACTCTTACATAATAGTCCTGAACAGGGAATAACCCAAAGGCCCATCAACAGCAGAATGAATAAGTCAGATTCTGGAAAAAGTGCAGGTTGTACGAAGTAATTTATGTAAAGTTCACAGGCCAGATAACCGACGGCATGAGACTCCAAAGCAGGGGTGACCGCGGGGCAGGGGTGGTAACTGAGCAGAAACCCACAAGGAGGGCCTTCCGATCGTTTTCCAGGTGGGCACCTGGGCTTGGAGCCACTGTGACAGGTGGCCTCTGGCACTCAGGAACCAGAATTTAAACCAAGGGTTTTTTTTCCCACAATAAAAACTGTTTGATATTTTCATTGGACTGCGGACACCAGGAAGCATCCGTGTATCTGTGGACCTCACTACACTGAGAGCAGATAGTACCTGCGTGCGGCTGTGCTTTTCCCTGCGTGGGAGGATGGGAGTGCACGGCTCAGGTTGGGTCCTTGTACGTTAAGAGTTCAAAGGCATCAAAAGGGTGGACTACCCCTTAGAAGCTGGATGGCAGATGTAGGATTGCTCATTGTATTATTCTCGATAACTTTTTGGTATATCTCAAATAGTTCCTAACGTTTTAAAATACCCATTCCACCAAAGAAAAAAAAATAAATGATTTCTTAACTTCATTTTCATCTGTTCATTCATTCAGCACTCTAGGCACCTATTATAAGCCAAGTTCCTCAGGTCAGTTCCCACCCCGCAGGAACTCAGAGCCTGATGCTCCCATCAGTCCCATCAGGCCAGGAAGAGTCTGGGGAGGATGAGAGTGGGACCGCCAAGGGCCAGGACCATGCCTGGTGGAGGCAGCACTGCCAGGGGGCGCTCACGGGCAGGGACAGGTAACCAACTCTGTGCTGGGCAGGCAGGGAGGTGGGCACAGAGGACTTCCTGGAAGGAGACCCGTCATCTCACGTGCACCACTCGTGGAACCCAGAGCTGTTCTCTTTCCATTTTATCCAAGGAAATGAAAGCCAAACAGCACGGCCTGGAATTCCAACATCCCAGCTCCCAGCGGTGGCCCTCCCACTAGACCCACAAACATCTCATCCCAGGCTTCCAAACGCCACCGCACCTAAACAGTCCCCTCCAGAGGGACACGTCTTCCAATTAAGTCACGGGTTCTGATTAGCAGGATCACCTCTCTTTTTCTGCTGGTGTGTGTATTTCATGTCTGCTTAACACCTTGCTCCCCCTACAATGCCTGACATTTAACCAGAGCACAGAAAGGTGAAAGACAATCTGCTTCGACTAAACGACACTCTTATATACCAATTAAGAAAAAATCCAATGCATCTCAGAATTCCCCCAGCAACACTACACAGTCCACTATCTTTCTGCCTCCAGAATCCTGCCACAATATTCACATAGCTGCCCTCATAAAGCAGGAGACAGACCAAGTCAACTTTTCCCCTCAATCACCGGTAATTCCTCAGCTTGGCACTCTCTGCCTCCCTCTGTCCAGCCAGTGGGATCCTTCCAGCCTCAGCGCCCACTAGACTGCCTCCAAGGACTGGTTCATGCTACAGTCACTGCCCCTGTAGGCCGAGCACTGCCACACATTCCCCTCAGCCAAGACTTTACCCCACCTATCCTGATCACCATTAATCCTTGAGGATCGGCCCACATGGCAACTTTTGTGTTTCTATAGAGCACTTCTGCTCTTTCTCTAATGCTGATTCTGTTCTTCACTCCAGAGTAATTAATTGCTTGCCTCCTCTTCCAACTCTAAGCTATTTGTGGGTAGGAGAACCAACCCCATTTCTAACACAGCACAATGAGGGTTGGTTACAATGGGGGGGCATGGAATAAGTCTACTTATCTGATTATGTCTCTGCTTCCTTTGAACCCAGTGACAGATGAATCCTTCCAGGCAAATCAGGACTGAAATTACACCCCAAGCAACGCCAGTTTTAGGGCTTGTCATTGTGGTGTTCCAATTAATGAATGAGTACTAATAAAGAGATGCTTCCAGTGTTTAAATGAGTAAGTTGCAAAGTCGGAGAAATCACAGGTAGCGAAGCAGGAAGGATGGGTCTTAACGCACTGAGTCTTCTTTCTCCTCACGTGCGAGTCCATATTCACACTTAGAAGATGATTTTAACACCCCGGTGCTCAGCAATGGCTACAAAACCAACTTTATCGTGCTGTTTTTTTAAGGGCAAGGGAGGAGCTGCTACTAATATTGATCACTCGTGCTCCCATTCATTTATCAAGTTTATTCACTGCTTAAGCATAAAATGCACTCAGTTTTTGTTTCCATTTCAGAGTACGTGGATGCATTCAAATGCTGCTGAGCGCCCTGGGGGAACAAAGCCTACCGACTGGTAGACTCTTCCAAGGCAAAAGGGTTAATGGTAACTATGGCAACCATCTCCAAGAATAGCATCATCTGCAGCAGCATTCACACTGGGCCAGTCGACAGGATGGTTATAAATATACCTATTAGCAGCCTGAGCTGAATCTTTAAACAGCAGTGTTGGGAGAAGGGATGCCTAAAAATAGCTCCACACGATTGCATTTGAAGACGTGTCCTCAGAAACACTGCATCTCGTGCACAGGCTCACACACGAACAGAACGAGCTTTCATTTTCTTCCTCGCGTGTGCCGAGAAGTGAACACTGGAGGAGCACAATAGACTACGCGACACTTGATGCCCTTCGGCTGTCACTGTAACGTTCCGTAAAGCAAGACCCCAGAGCACAAAGGGGGTCCAGCTTCCCAACTGACTGGAGCCACCACCCCAGCGCCTCGTGAGCGGGCAGCTCCCCAGCGGGCCCCACGGGTCATGCTCGCCAGGAGGGCCGCCCCTACAGTGACCCCGCGTGGAGAGGGGCGGGCTGGGGTGCACAGCGGCTCCTGAGAAGGGGTACCCGTCCCCGCCCTTGCTCCACGCCAGATTCAGAGGCCATGTCTGTGCAGTCTTCCCTGATTTCTGCTACTTCTACCTGGAGGGACATCTCACCCACGCTTTTCCTAAAATATGGGTTATTTTCCACATAGGTGCAGGGAGCTCAGAACCAGAGAGCTGCAGGCTTGCATTTCAGCTCAGCCACATTGTTAGTTGACTTGCATAAATGAATCAGTCTCTCCAAAACTTCATTTCTTCATTTATGAAAAGGCATCATGATATGCCTACTGGAGATCTATGGAATAAACCAGAGAAAGAGAGAAAGACGCCCAGCACCTGGGGGCACACAGCTTGGGAGTTCTCCTCCTGTGCCCCCTCTCTCCCCTCCTCACACGGAAGACAGGGATCAGGTCCCTGCAGCTCTGCGTCCCCACAGCCCGGTGACCAGAGCGGGGGCAGCTGCCAGTGGAACGAATGAGGGAGTGACCACAGCCTGTCCTGCCCTGGGGACACGGGCACAGGGCAGCACTGCCACGCGGCCACCTACCCTCTGTGCCAGCCGTCACGATTCCTCCACCATCCCAGCAGTCAGAAAAGAGATGAAACCACATTCCAGCTGCAGTCCTAAAGGACACGGGCAATAGAATGCACGCGAGAAGGAAGAGATGTCACAAAGAGGCGCACGGACATGCATCACAGCCCTGCAAGAGCAGCGGGTGCTCCACACGGAGCTCTGGACCCGAGGGCCCCGCCCCACGTCTGCCCGCAGACGGGGACCCACGTGAGGGCTCTCAGCCCAGTGGGTCTCACTTACCTGGTGCGTAAGCCTCGGTCTCCTCTCCCAGGAGACGCAGGGTCTGCCTCACAGAAGTGTGGGGAAGCTGTCTGAGATACCGCGGCGCAGAAGGTGCTGGGTCTGCTTCCGCCGACCCTCGGGCCGAACCCCTAGGACACTTCTCTCTGGCCGGGCTCAGCCAAAGAAGGAAAGGCAGAAGACCCAGGTGCAGTGGGAGGGGAGGCTGGGGTCTGGCCCCCTGGCCCAGTGAGGCTGGGTGCCCACAGCCCTGCCCAGCCGTGCTTCCACAGTCGCAGCTCCCAGAAGGCTCTGGTAACACCATTCCTCCCCTGGGAAGTGCCAGCTCCCCCTGCCCACCCCCACACACAGACCATTCTCTAACTTCTTATTGATTCCCACATCCATGAACGTCCCCCGTCCAGGCTGGGCACAGTCCTCTGTTGGTGATACGTGCTGGTCACACCTCCCTCTCTGTGTGCTTAACTCTCTGGTACCAATTTTGTTTATCGTATTCCAATTCTCTTTTTGCTCCACATGTCTGATCAAATGTTCCAGTATCATTTTTGAGAAGGTTCTGACTTTCTCCCACTGATTTATGATTCCATAACCCATCAACTCTAAAATTCTCATCAGGACATTTTTATAAAACTATGTTAGGTCTGCCATCTGGCTGACAACAATTATAAAACATCATATGTTGTAAGACAAATTTGTATTTCAGAGACAACACAAAGGTACGTCTTAGAATTAATGAAACTGGGAGTGTCAAATTTCCCTATACCTATGGGGGGGTCTGATTTGGACCTTTCTGTTCTCTTTTACAAAATGTGTCTGTTTCTGTACATTTGTCAGATGTTTTAATTATTCTTGTTTCATAAGCCTTAATACTTCACAGGGCAAGATTCCTTGACTTGCTCACATTTTTCAGCTGTCTTGGATATTCCTGGCTCCTTCTCCTTTCATTAGAAATTCTAACATTAGCTTGTCAGGTTGATCTGAAAACTCCTTTTGGAATTCTGTTAGGAGTGATATGTGACTCACAGATAAACCAGGGATTGAGTTGACATCTTTACAATACTGAGTCTTCCCAACCACAAACATGGAAAATAGTTCAGGATTTCACCAGGTCTGCTTCTAAGGTTTGTAATCCTCTTCATAAAGATCACACTTACATTGTTAGATTTTTTTTTTTCTAAGTACGTTGGAGTATCTATGGATCTTGTGAATGGGAATAATTTAAATTGCATTTTCTAATTATTTTCACTGGTATAGAGATATGCTATTAATTTTTTTAATCCTGAATCAAGAAAGCTTATTGAATACTCATCAATTCTAACAGATGTCTGCAGGTTCTCTTGAATTTTCCTTATAAATGATCTGATCATCCACAAATAAAGACAGTTTCATTTCTTCCATTCTAATACGAATTAGAATCTCATGTTTTACGTTTCCTTATTGCATCAGCTAGAACTGAGATATGGAGAAGGCAATGGCAACCCACTCCAGTACTCTTGCCTGGAAAATCCCATGGACAGAGGAGCCTGGTGGGCTGCAGTCCACGGGGTCGCTAAGAGTCAGACACGACTGAGCGACTTTACTTTCACTTTTCACTCTCATTACTGGAGAAGGAAATGGCAACCCACTCCAGTGTTCTTGCCTGGAGAATCCCAGGGATGGGAGAGCCTGGTGGGCTGCCATCTATGGGGTCGCACAGAGTCGGACACGACTGAAGCGACTTAGCACCAGCAGCAGCAGCAGAACTGAGATAGTTTCCAGTGGAAGCACTGACAGCAGACAACCTTGTCTCATTTCTGACTCTGACTTTAAAGGTAATGTGTCAAGGGACTTTGTTGGTGGTGCAGTGGTTGTGAATCTGCCTTGCAACGCAGGGAGCAGAGGTTCAATCCCTGGTTGGGGAATTAAGATCCCACATGCCTAGGAGCAAATAAGTTCACATGGCACAACTACTGAGCCAGCGCGCATGGCCAGAGAGCCCAGGTTCAGGCACCATGACTAGAGAGCCCGTGCGCCACAACAAAGAACGATCCCACGTGCTGGAACCATGACCCAAAGCCGCCAAATAAAGAAACAAATAAACAGATACAGGTCATGTGTCAAAAGCTTTGCAGTTTCCTATGGATTTCTCATAGATACCTTTTATTAGGCTAACAATGCTCCCTTGAAGTCTTATTTTACTATGATCTGTTAGAAATATATGTTGGATTTTATAGAATTTTCTGTATCTATTTACATAGTTTTTCCCTCAATTAATCTGCCTGTGTGGCCCATAACATTGAGAGATTTTCTGATATGGAACCATCCTTGAATTTTTAAGATAAAGTCTACCTGGTCATGACTTTTTAATTCCTTTTATACCCAGAAGGATTTGCTTTGGTAATGTTTTATTTGGGTTTTTTTTTTCCCCTGCACTGTGCCAAAATCCTTACCACCATTGAAACTTTGCGGCCCAAAACACAACTAACTGCTTAGTATTTTTTTTTTTAATGTTTATCTTTTATTTTAACTCACAGTGGTAATTTTGCTTTTCTCCTTTCAATTTTTTTTTCTTTTCTGTTCTTGCCAAAGCTCTTTTCCTGACAAGGATGAATCAAAGCAGGACCTGACCAAGCCTGGAATTCCACACCAACTCCCTGTCTGCAAGTCCATCTTTACTGGCTCCCTTTGCTCAACCTTTACCTAAATTCAGTACTTATTCCCTTAAATGGGACAAGTCTATAAAAGGCCCTGGTAGAGTATCCAATTAACAAACTGCTAAATGCTCAATACACTAGTTGAATTTTCAAAACCAACTTTCTTCAAAAACAAAGCATTTGGAAATGTTGCATATTTAAGGAATTTTTGAGGATATACTTAGCAAATTCTTCACCAGCTACTCAATTCTTCTACATCCTAGACTTCCTAAATCCCTTCTCTGCATTGCACCATGCTGATCGTGCAGGGCAACTGTGTGGGCCACGCTGTTCACCACAGCAGGCACCTATCTTCCCACTGCTACCAGGGCAGGTTCCAGGGGTTAGGTGCAGGACTAAATTCTACATTCAACCTCCTAGAATAGGGTTCAACAGGCACTGTGAATGCAGGAGGGGAGGGGTAGCATGTTCATGAGGGTGTACACAGTACCCGCTTTCCCCCTCAACTGGTATTCAAGCCAATGAAAGGATCTCCATTAAAAAAGAAACTCCTAGAAACCAACTCTATTTAAGACTTTTCTTTTAAGACCTACATTGTGATATTTTATCATTAATTCAAGCTTTTAAATGTTACCTCCACCTTGATAATATGGATCTTGCCAGCCTCTCCCACGTTACTCTGCCTCCTACACTTTATGACAGACAATCACGAAGGAGATCCCTCATAGTTCATCACACAGCAGCCTCTGAAACTACCTGCCCTGTCATTAATCATCTCCGTCACCTTGGGCAAGTTGCTTAACAGCTTCATGGCTCAGTTTTCTTACAGGATTAAATTCGGGGGTAAGAGCACTCATTCTGCAGTATAATTTTGGTAACTAAATGCAATAAAGCATGTGAAATTACCCATTATGTAACACAGGTGCTCCATAAAGACTAGTTTCCGTCCGGGTCTACTCAAACATTCACTTCTTTTCTTTCTGATTGACTGCCTTCCTATCTCCCTTTTTGGGGTCCACGCCATATCAACAGTAGACAGCTACTCCTTCCTACCCACTCTAGTAGGAACCTAAGCAGAAAACCCAACACCGCATGAGCGATCCGCCAGCAAGCACTTCCTGCGCCAGCCTCCCTCCCCCGCTCCAGCCACAGCACCATCCCTCTGGCTCGCTGCACATGCAGTGGGCTCTTCCCTTTAGCGGGGCGGCGCGTGTCACGTATGGTCTTGGCACACAGGCGCGAGTTCACGGCTCACGAATGTCTCAGTGTCTCAGATGATGCCTTATTCCAAGCCTGAAACCACAAAGCACGGTCAATAACTAGACACGGCCTGGAGCTGCTTGGGCTGACGCTGTCGACATAAGTTGGCTGTGTCAGAGAAACAGCGCATTTCAATTCCTTTGTCATAAAAGTCATAATATTTATTTATAGCTGGATAACTTCATGGCAGGAAGATGGGAAATCAAAGAATAAAGCCCAACTTACCAACATTATTGCAGTTATTTTTATCTCAAGTGTGAGCATTCCTCTCAGGCTCTGGCCTAAATGAGCATAATCACAATGATCGATGAGACAGACAGATAGACACAGCTCAATCACCAACGGTGCTTCTTGCTTTTAAGAAGCGTTTTATACGTATCACTTCACTTGTTTTCAAGCCACAATGAGTTCATTCTCAGAAGAGGATAGCGAAGCTGGGACGCACACAGCGACACCATCACCCAGGAAAAGCACAGGCAGTCAGCGCCCAGGCTGCCAGGCCCAGACACGCGCCCTGTGCCCAGCACCACGGGCTCCAGGGCTGCAGGAGGAGGCACACGTAGTCTCTCGTATAGAACGTTCAACACAGAAGAGCGGCTGTGCGTTCGTTCAGTTTATCAGGAAGGATTTACTGAGCTACTGCCTTGTGCCAGGTGATGAACAAGGCAGCGACAGCCCTGCCCACGGGCAGGTTACACTCAGCAGTCATACACACGAGCGGTGAGGTGCAGGGCAGGATGCGCGGGAGGAGGGGACACACTCAGACGGCTCTGGGGGGTCTGGGACCCTGCTCAGGCAGCACTGACAGGCCGTCTGTGAGAGTGTCACCCCAGGTCACGCTGCTGTCCTGCCACCATGGACAGCCGCCACCACACTGCCCCCTGACCACGCACCTGGACCGTGGGCTCTGCCCGATCACCCTGTGTTCTCTCCTGCAGCAAGCTTTCTGTGGCCAGAGAAAAGAAGCCCCAGGATGTGTCAGGAACTCACCACCTGGGAAGAAACTTAAGGATGGTCCATTCAGCATCTCCTTCATACCGCCCAGGGTCGTTTCAACGTACCACGGTGCCACAAATCACCCACAAGACAGCTCAGGACAACAAGTGGAGTGGGCACCTGCCACCCCACCGTCCTCGCGGGGATCCTCCAAACGGCTTTCCTTGCAGGCCTGTGCCTTCCAATGATCTTGCGGCAATTTAGAGAAAACTCCAGGCGACTCATTTAGAGACTCGCATCCAACAGTACTTATGCTCACCTTGCAACAGGAGGCCTGGGAAGGTTCTGGGAACCGGCAGGTTCACAGTCCTGAGCCCGAGACAAACAACAGAATGAACAGCTGTGAATGGGACTATTCTCACTGTGGACTCGGTTTTTCTATGCTTTAGAAGCATAAATCTTTCATGCTTTATGAGGACTGCAAATTGTTGATCTACAGATAACATTTATAGCCACATTCTCTTGATTGTGTTTTTCTCTGAAGCAGCTGACCCATGTGGGAGTGGTTTTCTTGTTAAATTCATGATCTCCAAAATAGAAAAAGGGCACAGGTAAGTCTCTTACATTTTCAATCTCTACTTCGCTGAGCTAAACCAGCTATCTGATGAGGCTGAAAAAGGTGATACACATATGAAAACACTCCCCAAGAGGCAGGAATTACTATTATTATTATTCCACTCCAGAGAGCAAAGGGGCCCTCAGCCCCTGAGTTCACCCCCACTGCTCTGGTCTCCCTGCAAACAAAGACGAGCTGGGGCCCCTGGCAAGGTCAGTGAATCCCAGAGGGCCAGCCGATCCTGAACAGTCCAGGAAGGTCAAGAACTGCAGACTCCTGAGGCTCTTAAATAGAATTAAGAATATTACTCTCTCAGATTAGTGCCTGGCTTCACATTGCTTATTTGTGAAGTGGGGACAAAATAAAATATCTACACACGGGGTTGCCATGTTGATTAAAATGTATCTAAACTATCTTCTTCCAAGGTGCCTGGCAAACATTTATTAATTCTCTGCTCATCTCAGCCAAGTTTTTGCTCAACTTGACTCAGTGTATGAAACACAAGTATGAACCCCGAAAGGCCTAAGGAACCTATGAGAGGATGCTATATAACACACACGTGTGTACATATGCACACATATGTATAATACTGTACACACATAAGTATGCATGTATATAAGCAGGTATGTATGTACAACAGGGGCTTCCCAGGTGGGCGCCAGTGGTAAAGAACCCATCTGCCAATGCAGGAGACGTGAGAGACACGGGTTCAATCCCTGGGTCAGGAAGATCTCGTGGAGGAGGGCATGGTGACCCATTCCAGTATTTTTGCCTAGAGAATCCCATGGACAGTGGAGCCTGGCGGGCTACAGTTCATGGGGTTGCAAAGAGTCGTACATGACTGAGTGACTTAGCATGCATGCACACATGTATAACAGTATCTAAATCCCAGAGGACTCCACCTGGATGAGAGGAGGAAGCAGGAGAGCCCGCCACGCCGTAACATGCAACATGCACAGCAGGACGTGTGTGATGAGGAAGATGTGCCCAGATAGGGGGGGAGGGGGGAGCAGGTAACAGGCACCACTGCCAAGCTGTCCATTCCATTACCTCAAGCATCACAATGACCTCATGTGAATATATCAATATTACTGTTGCTGCCCTCCTTTTTAGATGAGAAAAAATTAAGCCCAAGAGTTCACTGGGGTGGACATGAACCAGGTCAAAGGAGCTGGCCCCCAATATTACCAGAAGCTGCAGGTGGTAACTGGAACCAGAAGAGGAGACGAGACCATCAAGACCGAGACCGAAATGTATAAACTGACTGGGTGGCAATCAAACCCCAGGCACCCTCACATTTAAGGGCCTGGGAGTAGAGGGCCAAAGGGGGTGCTGAGATGGTCATGCGGCAGTGGGTTTTCACAGCCGCCCTTCACCCCTCTGAGCGTTGTGCTGATTCTTCCTGCTGGGGTCGTCCTCACAACCTCTCACCTGCATGTCCCTTCTCTCCACAGGTGTCAGGGTGATCCTGCCAAATGCACAGCTCATCCCAACATGGCCCCTTCCTCTGACTCAGGCACGTTTCATTCTCACGTCTCTGCCCTCACATCTCAACACTCTCGCTGTGTTCTTTGTTTTCTGGGAGATTTCCTAACACTCTGCTACTTCTTTCTTCCATCTCTTTGTTCTCTCTTCCTTCCGTTTTGAATGCAGTTTCTATGACCACCCATTTCCCCTCCAATTTGTTTAAAACTCTCTTATTTCATCTTAGAAACCTTCTCTAAGCAGTCTAGATGAGTTCCCTTGTTCCACACTGCCAATAACTTTGTGTACATGTGCGTCCTTACAATAACCAAGTACCACTGTGTGTTTCTAGGCCTGTCTTCCCTGACAGACAGTTAACCCTTTAAAACACCATCTCAGCCTTACTGACCTCTGTCCCACCAGCATCTGATGCAGAGCTCAGCACAGGGTGTGTAGCATGTGGCCCTGGTGGATGAATGAATGAATGAATGACAGGAATGACTCATCAATGCATCCTCCCCTTTCCTGGCAAAGTGGTTTTTCTAAAGTGCAAATCTGATCATAATATGCAGAGTTAAATCCCTTTCAATAGCTGCTGACAGCCATCAGGATGACATCCAAACTTCCTTCGTCACATAAAAGGTTCTCCTCGACCTGCCCAGCGCCACACCTCTCCATTCCTGTCTTCCGATACACACCCCACTCTCTGAGCCCCGATAATCATCACAACCCTGTCACACCAGAGCTGGCACACCCTCCATGCTGGGCTGCCCTCAATGTCCTTCTCCACTGCTCACCTGGAGACCAGCCAGCCCCTTTCTCAGGAGTCAGCTCAAACACTGCCTCTGAGCCCCAGATCTGTTTACACAGCTGTCTGCTTTGCTTGGCTATTTCAAAGAAACCTACACTCCCCAAATCTGAGCGTGAACCCATGACCAGGTCCACCCTGCCCCTGCCAAGGAAGAGAACTCCTTTCCTGTCCCACACTTTCCTGCTCGGCCGCGACTCCACTGTCGATCCAAATGCCTGTGGCAGAAACCCCATCACTTTCCTCCACGTCCTCCACCACCGAGTACCAGCCTTCTCCGTCTCCAAACAGCTCCGAGATCCATCCACCGCTCTCTGGCTCTATGCCATCACCTGATCCAAGCCATCGCCACGTTTCTCTTGGACTAGTGTGACAGTGTCCTGATTGACCCGTTTCCACACCAGCCCCCACTTCAACACCACTCCCCGAGTGGGGACCAGGGTACAGATCTAACATCTCACGCCTCTCGTCCCTTCCCCACCTGCAATCCTCCAAAGGCTTCCTGCTCCCCTGACGACAAACACCAAACCTCACCCTGCCACACGGCCTGCATGCCCAGGCTCCCTCCTCTGACCACCACACTTGCCCGGTTTCCTCCGCTTTCAACGTTCACAACCCCCCATCCCCCTGCCAGCTCCCACTCCTCCTTCGGATCTCTGCAGCTCCCCAGGAAGTCTCCTCCAACACCCTTGCAGTCTAGGTCAGTCTATGACGTCAAAGAATCGCATTCCTTTTTTTCATAGCTTTTATCCCAGTTATCTGAATTGGAGGGCTGTGTGTACAGATTATAAATCCCATGAGAGAAGGACCATGTCATTACGCGCTGTGGTCTAGCACTTGGCGGGCTCAGAGAAGGCACTTGGTGAGTATTTGTTATGTGAGTTAAATGCACATGGAGTCTTCCCTCCCAGGTAGAAGTGGCCTCACCCCTCCCGTGGGCTCCACAGTTCTGTGTGGGAGGCTGGTGCAGCACGGAGCTGTGCTACGAGACCTCTGTGCTGGCAGGACGTTGTATTGATGCGTCTCTCCCTGCTGGACCATGCGCTCCCTGTGGGAGAAAGCTCTTTCATTACGACCCCTGACACCTGACTGATGCTCAACAAATAACTCACAATGAAAGGGCTCATTCCTTGGACGAATAGACTTGGGTGCTACCATTCAAAAGGGCAAAAAGTTCTCAGTGGTAAACACAAGGGCAAGGAGATCTGATGGGTTTCCAAACCGGCGCTGTTGAGTCAAGGGTAAAAAGCTTCCGAAAAGAGAAGACCCCCTTTCCTGCCAGCAGTCTCTAAGTTGCAGGCTCTGGCAGGCAGGACCTGTGGGTGACTGATGTCAGGAAGAATCTCAGCTCCCGTCGCCGAACACGACCAGAGAGCCCAGAGCCACCACTCACATGCTGCAGGAAAAAAAAATCCCTGTGCTTCGTAGAGACTGGACTAAAATTCTTTTTTTTTAATTCAATTTATTTAATTTAAAATAATTTAAGTATCTTTTGAACAACTATTACATGAACACTCAGAACAAGAGAAACAGATCCAGAGAGGACCCACCAAGCACCCCTGGGGAGCCTGCAGGCGACTGTCCTGATCACGTCTGACTGTTAGATGCCAGGAAATAATAATACACTATAAGGACAGTCCAGTCCCATTTGTTTTAATAAGTGATCCTTCAGTCAAAAAGATAAACATCTGTGAATCTACTGACATGTGACCCCTGAGTGTCAATCACTGCCCAAAAAAGCAGGCAAGCTAAACCAATTGAGTGTATAATTTGGTTCTTGCAACAGTTGCCAGATTGATTGGCAATGCCTAACAGGAAAAGGGGCTACATTCTAATAATAACAACAAGAAAGACATCTCGCTATTTTTGGAGACACTTGCAAACGCTGAAAATAACTTATCTGAGAGCCACCACGTTCCAAGTTCAAGGGCATACCTTGGAAGACATACCAAGCAACGCCTTTGCTCGTGGCCTAAACGAGGAAAATTGTGGAGAGATGAAAAGCGCTGGGGTTCGGAATGAGGCAGCCCAGGACCCCTCTCCCATCGGCTGTGTTCCATGTACTGTGCCCCTGAACTCAGAAGCAAAGACCCACTTAATGTGAGCTTGCAGCTCAACAACCAGCCCTCGGGAAGGCCGAGTGACTTCCCCAGATACACTGATTAAGTATCCAACGAACAATGAAGGACCACCTACTCTCAGGGGCACTGCAGTGAATCAGTGAGTCCCTGCCCTCAGAAGAGCTGCCCTCCCAGGGGGCGGGGGCCAGGAGGCGGGGAGCCAGCGGGGAGCCAGTTCCCCACCCCCACTGTTTAACACAGGGTCAGCAGGTGCCTTCCCTGCAAAGCTCTGCCTCCCACCAGCGTCCACAGCACATCCACAGGGAAGGCCCATTAGGACTGCCCATCAGAGGGAGCAGAAACCCACGGGTAACGCCAGAAGCTCTGAATCTCATCCGAGCCACTCAGCTTCAGAGGAAATCAGATCCCTCACTCAGCAACGCCAAAGAAAACCAAGTATTACATGTTTAAAAAAGAAAACCCCAGTCAAACTATTGGTACTACTTCTGAAAGCATCCTCTCGGGGTCTGAGAGCCCACAGACAGCAGAGCAGCTCTGCTTTCGCTGAGAAAGGGCAACCTCGTGTGGCGAGACTGAGGAACTGCAATGCTGCGAGTCACCCCATCTCCTGGCCCCTTTTCTAGAAGCTGCTGCCCCATTCACTAGTCAAGATGGGGCACAGCGATCAGGAGACCAGATCACCCTGAGGGCTAAGACAAAAGCAAGTCCTGTCGCTCCAAACACAAGTTAGAAGCAGCCCTCACTCACTGAGTGCTCAGGATGTGCCCTTTTTAACGTGTCTGGGGCGTAAATCACTGGCTGTGAATTGATACCACGTACGTAGCTAACATCCCGTTTTATAGGTGAGGATGTTGAGGCCTGGAGGAGGTAGTGAATTGCTGGGAATTCTCAGAACTAACAACTGAGGACCCCCAGAGCTTCCTGGAGCCAGGACAGACCTCATCAGGAGCAGGCAGGCCTGGCCCCTGCCCCACTCTCCCCTCTTGTGACACAGAAGGAAGAATCGTCTGCAAGCGTCTCGGGGCCCTGGCTGTGCTCCATGACCTCGCAAACATGCTCTCCCCTCTGCACACACTCAGGGCAAATCTCATCCTCGTTTGACAGGAGCAGAACCTGCGGCTCCAGGAGGTGAGGCAACTCTGCCCAACGACAGCTGGCAGGAGCAGAGAGAGGACCCACCACCATCCTGCTGCTCCAGACCCAACTGGTCCTTCAGTGATGTCACGTGGCCTCAACAGAGGCGTGACACGGGGCTCAAGCTCCAAACACCAGAGAGGCACGGCCGGTGGGCAGAGGGAGGGAGCAGCTGGATGTGGGTGCGAGTCCAGCTGAGCACGCCACCAGGGGCCCAGAGCAACCCACCGCGCCAACCCAGGAAGCCTGACTCCCAGCACACGACAGCCTCCCAAGGCCAACCTGGGGCTCCGGCGGCACAGAGTTCCGAGGTATCTCTCCCTGCAGACGCCGCCATTCCCACCGCCGCATCCCCCCTCCGCACAGCGCTGCCCACCAGCCCTGTCACCACACCTGCCCCACCGACAGACACCCCCACCTGCCCCGAGCTCATGGCCTGTGGCCAAGTACAGACTGTTCACTGCTCTCCACTGTACCTACAGGCCCCACGTGAAACTGGCAGTGATTGAAATATTCAGTTTGATGCTGTAGGAAAAACCCAAATGAAGGAGGCAGGACGCCCAGTCTGTCACCTGCCTCCAGCCTCACCTGCCCCCACTCAGCGCACTGGCGCTCCATGGCCCACCCTCGGGTCCAGCTGCACGAAATGCTTCAGCACTTCCCCCGACAGGTCTGCAGTTACCAGTCCTCTGTGCTTTTCACACGCTGTGTGCACGGCCTGGAAGGCTTTTTCATGTGCTCCAACCCAGCCTGTGTCTGGTTTTTATTACTGGGCTCCGTCTTAGTCCAAGTTCCATAGATGCTTCCCAGGTGGCACTAGTGGTAAAGAATCTGCCTGCCAACGCAGGGGAGGCAGAAGACACAGGAGACGGTGGGTTCGATCCCTGGGTCAGGAAGATCTCCTGAAGGAGGAAATGGCAACTCATCCCAGTATTCTTGCCTAGAGAATCCCATGGACAGGGTAGCCTGGTGGGCTACAGTCCACGGGGTTGCATGAGTCGGACACGATGGAGTGATTGAGCACACGAAACACTCCTAGTCTGAGTCCCACAGAGACAGGACTGGTCCACACTCTGTCTTCCCAGGACTATGCCCGGGGCACAAGACACAGTAGGTGTTCAATAAATATTTAATGAATGAAGGAAGGAATAATCAATCAACGCTATGGAGCCCGGCTAGCACTTCAAAATAATTCAGCTGTGGGAGGCGAGTAGAGTCTAAACATGCAGCTCTGGGGCTGGAAGGGGTGATGCAGGCACAACACGTGAACACACTTCAAGTTTCGGAACTGCACACTTACGAGTGACCGAGACAGTCAATTTTATGTTATATATATTGCAGCACAATTTATAAACTCAATTCTTGTTTTTAAGAACATGGTCCATGCTCAGAAAAGCCGCCTGCTCCCCGCAGGGAGGCAGGGCTTCGGGACGAGGAACGAGCCCCGTGCCCAGTGGGGCTGCAGCCATTCCGCATCCAGGACTCTCAACAGGTCCAGCCTCCCCGCCGCACATCAGGTGGGTCAACTTCACAATGACCGGCAAAATCAAATCATTCCAGTGTCTAACTTGGGCTGTCAGCTCCTTAAAGAGACGGACTAGCCTCTTCCAGTGCCTGCACCCGGGAACATTCGATCAAGAAGGCAGCCGCTACCAGGCACAGAGCAGGGATGGGGTGTCAGGTTCCCTGCACGCCACTGTTGCTGTTCACCAATAAGGAGAATCCGATCCAAGTCTGATGATGCCGCCACATGACCCGCCACATGAACGGCTGCAATGCTGAGTGAGTGACTTCAGCAAGACATGGAGGGGCCCAGGCAGCAGGGCCAGAGGGGTTGACAGAGCTGCGCTGAGGTCTCACCCGGAAGCCCACACCGATGGGAACCAAATCCTAAACTCACATCAGTCTCACTCCTCTTATATCACACACCAATACTGTCCACTAACCCACTGCCTCTGTTTCAGCAAACGGCCTCTTAAAGGGAACATCAACAGCAGAGGGAGAAGGAGGTGGGGAAAGGAGACAGAGCTCAGAGTACAGGTGCCAGTTTGGGTGTCAAGGAACAGAAAGGTAAAGCCAAGAGCCTGTTGGCTCAGGTCCGAGAAGAGACTTGTGAAAAGAGAACTGAGAAACCATATTTAAAAGAAGATCCCGGATGCGTTAATAACAAAAACGTGTTCTGAGAAACTAAAACTATCTCACCTAATAAAACTGTCTCAAATAATACAAGAGCTACTAACTTGAATCGTGAGTGACGACATGCAGAACTGAGAAAGAGGAAATCATCGTGTCCCTCATTCTGAGTGTAAGACAAGCAAGGGACGCAGATGCTGCCTGGCGGCTCGGGGACAGAAGATGTGCGAGACCCGCTTCTCAGCCCTGACTCGCGTCTCATGAGTGTTACAACTGAACTTCGTGAAGCAACTCCACGTGTTGCCGCCTTCACCCCAGTGGCTCTGCAGCCCATCACAGGCTGGCTTCCGCCCATGGCCACTACCAAAACCTCCCCCTCGCCTCCTGAGGTCATCCACAGCTCCCAGGTGGCCAGGTTCAGGGAACACTGTCCACACTCCCTCCCCTGACCTCCCTGCGGTCGATCGAAGTTTCCCTGTTTTGATGCCCCTTGGTCCCTGCGACCCACTCTTCCTCCTGCTTCCTCGTCTCCCTCTTCCATGAACCGCTCCCCATCACCCCATCCCTCGGACACTGCTGGGGCAGAACCCAGCATGGCCCAGCACCCCCCTCCGGGTCACACTCCGAGCAGGCCACACCACGGCGTCCATTCCTCCACCTGTGCCCCCAGCCAGGTCTCTCATCTCCAGCTCAGACCCGTCCCCTGGGCCATGGATTCGTTTGCACCAGCCACTTCTGTGCTCCAGGCCTCAGGGTGTCTCCAGGTGCAACTCCTGGGCTGGATGAGCTTCCCAAGCCCCTCTCCACTCAGCCGTTAGCTGCCATCACCGGCACTCAACAGGTGAACCTTCCAGAGAGCCGCTCGTCCAAAATCCCCCAACTGCAACAGTTGCTGTTCGAGCTGGTGTGAATGCAAGACTCATCCTTTCTCCACCTACAACTCAAGACAAAAGACAGGCCGCTCAACCAGTCACACAGAGTCCAGGTCTCAGCTGCCTCCTTAAGGGCAGGGGCAGGGGCGGAGCAGGACAGACACCCAGGGGCCCCCGGCTGGGTCCTCGGGCAGCACCACCTCTCCTGGCCTCAATCCATTGTCCTGGCTTCAGGAGGACGACAGTCATGAGAGTAAGAGACACCGCAGGGAGGAATGACTCCGCTCCAAAGACAGCGGCTGTCAACGAGCCCTCTGGGCAGCAGCGACTCCATCAACTCCAAGGGCCCCTGGTCTGAGGCGGACGGGGCCGCCCACCCCTCTGCGGGGGCACGTCCCCCTGTGGGAGCCCACCCCCACTGGGAGCCCTCCCCCTCTGTGGAAGCTCACCCCTCTGAGGGAGCCTGCCCCCCATAGGTGCATGTCCACCATGGCGAAGGGGTGCGAAGACCAGCACTTTGGAGATCTTTTCAGCAGAGCGACAAAAGCAGCAGCAAAGAACATAATGGTGGAAATATATGGGAACAAGGCAACAAAGGGAAGGAACGCAAGCCTGTTTTCACCAGAGGCCAGCTCTGCGGCTTAGGGCCTTCCCACAGCCTCAAAGGGACCCTCATTCTCACAGCCCCATGCGGACCTCAAGTAGGGAGGGAGAAGCCATCAGCGGGTCATCTGGGCATTTCCAGGTATTCAACCAAGACCCCCTCCTCAGTCACAACATCCTTCTCATGGTTCATGCATGCGTGCTCAGTCGTGTCCCACTCTGTGCGACCCCATGGACTGTAGCCCCCCAGGCTCCTCTGTCCATGGGATTCTCCAGGCAAGAATACTGGAGTGGGGTTGCCATGCCCTCCCTCCAGGGAATCTTCCTGACCCAGGGATAGAACCTGTGTCTCCTGCATCTCCTACACTGGCGGGCAGGTTCTTTACCATTGCACCACCTGGGAAGCCCCGTAATATTCCTACACATAAATATTACAGGAACAAATTAAGCTGCATCACTAACAGCAGACATAAACAGACAGGTGGCAGTATGGGAGAGAGGAAATACCTTTTAAAGAAAAAACACTAAATAAATGCTGTAACATTATTCATTCATTCATCCATCCATTGAAAACACTGAAGCTTTACTCTATGCACATATATATACGTACGTATGAAATTAAGTAGACAGCTGCTGAAGATTAATCCCTCTGGAGGAACAGATCTAAAAACCTTTACTTACAAGTCACCGAAGGTGACAGTGATTATCTATGCTGACAACTGGGTCCTGTAAAATCGTATAAGAGTTATTATCAGTGAGGACCATAAAGAGGTAGACAGCAAAGTAACCACAGGGTCACAGCACGTGAGCGAGCCGAGGTCCCCGCCACGAAGGCTCCCCCCCCCCACAACGCCCCTCACACGCACTCCTGACCCTGGCCATCCCTGGGGGGACAGAGGGACCCCGGGAGCTGCAGCTGGGACATCACCTGTGCCGTGTCCTGATGCAGGAGAAGTATCTACACCTAGTGACACATTAGAAGTAAGGATCGGGTGTGGACCACAGCCGTGCTGACCTGACGACCACCGGGCTCAGGATCAAAGATACAGAACATCAGGTCTTGTCTCCGAAAGGAGCCTGGTTGAGTGGGAAGGGCTGACAATTAACAGAAATGACAACTGCTGCAGGTGCTGTGTGGAAAAGGCTTGAACTCAGAGAAAAGCTGAGCTACTCTCAGGGACAAGTAGACAAATAATGGGGATTCGGGGCAATGGGTGCTGTCGGAGGATCAAAGGAAGAAGTGTTTCCTTGCTCAGGAAAGGAAAGGCAGGCTGAGGAAGTGCCATTGGGCTTGGCATGGAAGTGTGAGTCCATCTGAAAAGAGCGAAACACTGCAGAGCACTCCAAGACAAGGAGGATTCCGCGGAGAAGAGAGGAGAAGATGGCCACAGCAAATGACACTGAGAGGCCAGAATCGCATCAGATTTACAAAGACCTCTGATGCTCGTCTGAACTCTCTGGCAGACAATGGAAGGAGATTTAAGAAAAGAGTCTCCTAATTAGATTTTAGTTTTATAACAGATACAATAATAATAACAGCAGTTGACATTTTCTGGGCACTTAGCTGAATGCCATGCTAACTGTTCTCCATGAGTTTAGGAAGTCTCCAGCCCACAGCAGGCAACAAAGTCAGCTCCTGCTGTTGTCACAACCAACACCCTTTAAAGACGGACAAGGAAAGCACTATCATTCCCAATTCTGCAGACAACCAAACTGAGGTTCAGGGAGATTGACACTATAGATCAAGGTCAACAGCTACAAAGCGGTTGGGTACAACAGTCTGACTGCAGACACTGCCTCCAAACCACAACGCCTGCTGGCAGTGGGGCAGTGAATGGGCCAGAGGGGGGAACCTGAAGCCAGAGGGGCAATGAAAAGGTTCACGATCGTTACAGCCAAAGATCGTGGGGTCCTAACATGCGAAACAGCAGCTGTGGAGACAGACAGAGAAGTCACCTCCCGCCCTGGACAAGCAAAGACAACGTGACGTTCTATGGAGTCTGCAGTTTTATTACATTTATACTGACCTGCATACATCATCAACTAACTAATAAGACTTCTGATGAATACAATTGCAAGAAGGAGGGAAGCAGGGGGGAAACAGATGTATCAGAACCACAAACTAGAACACTTAGATTAAAGCCACCTCCCGGTTTGGACCTCTCCTGTCTTATCACTGATTGAAGCACCATCATCAGAGCATAAACCTTCCAGTCTTCCACTAACCTGCAGTGGGACACCTGCCGGTCTGGCAGCACTGGCTAGCCCTGGTCCAGAGTGTGCCTTCAGATCAGTGTTTAACCTCACTACCCAGTTGCTGAGAATATACACCAGGAAGAAATGTCTGACTGAGACAGAAGAGTGTCTAGGGGGTTGGGGAGAGAGAATACGCTTCAAATCCTGGTTCTGTCACTCACTTATGTGAAACTAGTAAGGGATTCGGCGTCTCTGAGCTTCTGAAAGGATGAGTACCCATGATGTGGAGTTATGGGAAGCATTAGTAAATATAGCAATGAACCACCTGGCACAGCAGATGACGTGGTAAAGGCCCAGTAAACGCAGCCCACTGTTATAATTACTATTCAGAAGATGATGGGGGGGGGCATGCAATAGTGGGCAAGAAGAGAGAGGGGAGAAAAGGTTTAGCGCGAGAATTTTTTTTAAACTGAGATGTAATTCAGATGAAATACGAGCCACCCTTCAGAAGTGTTGTAAAATCCAGACGCTCTTAGTGGATTCACAGAATTGTGCAACCATCAGCACTACCAAACTTCAGGGTAGTGTCATCACCCCCAGAAGAGATCCCCTACCCAGTAAGTGACCAGTCCAAGTTCTCCCTCCCTTCCCCAAACCCCTGGTAACCACACATCTACTGTCTCTAAGGATTTTCTGAGTCTGGATATTTCCTATAAATGAAATCAGACACCATGTGACATTTGGGGATTGACTTCTTTCACTGAGCAAATATTTTCAAGACTCATGACATCACAGTATGCATCAGAACTTCTCTCATGGCTAAGTAATATTCCATCTCACAGACGCCCAACAGTCCGGTCCTCTGTTCATCAGCTAAAGGACACCTGGGTTGTCTCCACTACTTGGCTATCATGAACAACGCTGCTGTGAACATCCATGGACAAGTCTGTGTGTGGACGCATGTTCCAGTTCTCTTGGGCATATACCTGGGGGTGGGACTGCTGGGTCACACAATGATTTATGTTTAGTTTTTTGAGTAACTATCAAACTATTTTCTAATGCTGCTGCTGCTGCTGCTAAGTCACTTCAGTCGTGTCCAACTCTGTGCGACCCCATGGACTGCAGCCTACCAGGCTCCTCCGTCCCTGGGATTCTCCAGGAAAGAGTACTGGAGTGGGTCGCCAGTGCCTTCTCCCTCTAATGCTGCTAGGGGTTGTTTTTGACTGTAATCAAAAGTCTGTGATATTTTAAAATCTCTTTAGAATGCAATATTTAATAGAAAAAGAAAAATGAGGCAGTAGTAATTTTGGTGTTGCCTGGTTTCAATCATCATATCACAGGATCCACACAACACAGCTCCCAGTAGATAACCACTTTCCTCGAGTCCATGGAAAAAGCACACAAAACTAGCAGAAAGATCAGCCAACAAAGGGATGCCAAAGGAAATTTATCTAACAGTTTCCAAAGTAACTGGTTTTTGAATTATGGATTTCTATTATGCTGAGAGTAAGGTATTTTTTTTCCTTGAGAGAAAGGGAGCAAGCAAATTGGCACCAGAGTTGTCACGATAGGTTTTTAGACTTATGTAGCACAATTCATTCATTCCTTGTGCAATTAAGCAAGCAGTAATGTTGCTCAACTTAAATGTCTGGTTGGCCTCTAACGATAAGTAGATTCCAGCATATCTCCTACTTTAAATCCATCACCCAAACAGACTCTCTCTACACATGGACATCACCAGATGGTCAACACAGAAATCAGGCTGATTATATTTTTTGCAGCCAAAGATGGAGAAGCACTATACAGTCAGCAAAAACAAGACCAGGAGCTAACTGTGGCTCAGATCATGAACTCCTTACTGCCAAATTCAGACTGAAACTGAAGAAAGTAGGGAAAACCACTAGACCATTCAGGTATGACCTAAATCAAATCCCTTACGATTATACAGTGGAAGTGACAAATAGATGCAAGGGATTAGATCTGATAGACTGCCTGATGAACTATGGACGGAGGTTCATGACACTGTACAGGAGACAGGGATCAAGACCATCTCCAAGAGAAAAAAAATGCAGAAAAGCAAAATGGCTGTCTGAGGAGGACTTACAAATAGCTGAGAATAGAAGAGAAGCGAAAAGCAAAGGAGAAAAGAAAAAATATATCCATATAAATGCAGAATTCCAAACAATAGCAAGGAGAGATAAGAAAGCCTTCCTCAGTGATCAGTGCAAAGAAATAGAGGAAAACAATAGAATGGGAAAGACTAGAGATCTCTTCAAGAAAACTAGAGATACCAAGGGAACATTTCATGCAAAGATGGGCTCTATAAAGGACAGAAACGGTATGAACCTAACAGAAGCAGAAGATATTAAGAAGTGGTGGCAAGAATACACAGAAGAACTATACAAAAAAGATCCTAATGACCCAGTTATCCATGATGGTGTGATCACTCACCAAGAGCCAGACATCCTGGAATGAGAAGTCAAGTGGGCCTTAGGAAGCATCACTACAAACAAAGCGAGTGGAAGTGATGGAATTCCAGCTGAGCTATTTCAAATCCTGAAAGATGATGCTGTGCAAGTGCTGCACTCAATATGCCAGCAAATTTGGAAAACTCAGCAGTGGCCACAGGACTGGAAAAGGTCAGTTTTCATTTCAACCCCAAAGAAAGGCAATGCCAAAGAATGTTCAAACTACCACACAATTGCACTCATCTCACACACTAGCAAAGTAATGTATAAAATTCTCAAGCGAGGCTTCAACAGTACTTGAACTGAGAACTTTGAGATGTTCAAGCTGGATTTAGAAAAGGCAGAGGAACCAGAGGTCAAATTATCAACATCTGTTGGACCATAGAAAAAGCAAGAGAGTATCCAGAAAACATCTACTTCTGCTTTATTGACTGTGTCAAAGCCTTTGACTGTGTGAATCACAACAAAGTGTGGAAAATTCTTAAAGAAAGGGGAATGCCAGATCACCTTATCTGCCTCCTGAGAAATCTGTATGCAGGTCAGGAAGCAACAGTTAGAACTGGACATGGAACAACAGACTGGCTCCAAATTGGGAACGGAGTACGTCAAGGCTGTATATTATCACCCTGCTTATTTAACTTATATGCAGAGTATATCATGTGAAAGGCCAGGCTGGATGAGGCACAAGCTGGAATCAAGATTGCTGGGAGAAATATCAATAACTTCAGATATTCAGATGACACCAACCTTATGGCAGAAAGTGAAGAGGAACTGAAGAGCCTCTTGATGAAAGTGAAAGAGGAGAGTGAAAAAGCTGGTAAAACTCAACATTCAAAAAACTAAGATCATGGTATCCGGTCCCATCACTTCATGGCAAATAGATGGGGAAACAATGGAAACAGTGACAGACTTTATTTTCTTGGGCTCCAAAATCACTGCAGATGGTGACTGCAGCCATAAAATTAAAAGATGCTTGCTCCTTGAGAGAAAAGCTATGACCAACCTAGACAGCATATTAAAAAGCAGAGTCACTACTTTGCCAACAAAGGTCCATCTAGTCAAAGCTATGGTTTTTCCAGTAGTCATGTATGGATGTGAGAGTTGGACTATAATAGCTGAGCGCCAAAGTACTGATGCTTTTGAACTATGGTGTTGGAGAAGACTCTTGAGAGTCCCTTGGACTGCAAGGAGATAAAACCAGTCAATTCTAAAGGAAATCAGTCCTGAATATTCATTGGAAGGACTGAGGCTGAAGCTGAAACTCCAATACTTTGGCCACCCAATGCAAAGACTTGACTCATTGGAAAAGATTCTGATGCTGGGAAAGATTGAAGGCAAGAGGAGAAGGGGATGACAGAGGATGAGATGGTTGGATGGCATCACCGACTCCATGCACGTGAGTTTGAGCAGGCTCCGGGAGTTGGTGATGGACAGGGAAGCCTGGCGTGCTGCAGTCCACGGGGTCGCAAAGAGTCGGACATAACTGAGCAACTGAACCGATTGAGCTTTGGCCTTTTTGTGAGACACATTTATCATTTCTCAGTGTGCGACCGTGCAACTGTAACTTCTACTAGACCATGAGACTATAATTTCTGGAATGTATTGAGGATTCTTCGTGTGCACAACAAACATTTACTAAAGATCAGAAATAATAAGTGAAAGGCATTTAGCACTATCACTGGCACATGGGAGGTAATCAATAAACTGAAACTATGATAGTAAATACACACTTAAACTAAGCAGTGAGTGTCGATGCCAAACATCGTTGGGCTGTGCTCTGGAGGCAAATGCATAAAAGTCATTCCTGCTCTTAAGAAGCTGAAAGCCTGATGGGGGAGGCAGGGAAGGAGGCAATTACAACTCAGTGGGAGCTGAGTGATTCCATAAATAAAAACACAGGGCACTACGGAACACATCAGCGGGATGAATGGCAAAAGAACCAAGTCAAAGAGGACTTCTCTGAGCACAGGAAAGTTGTTTTAATCAATTTTACTGAGAATAATTAACAGGCAATAAAATGCTGCCACGTTAAGCAGACAGAACAACAGCTTTAATAAATGAAACTGCTGGTGTGACCGCCAACACGATTCACACATAGAACGTTTCCAGGTCCCCTCCAAATTCTCGCCTCCTGTCAATGCCAGTGTCTGTCCCGCCCATGGTCTCCAGCAACCAAGACCTGCTTCCTGTCATGACAGTTTAGTTTTACACATTCCTGAATTCCTTAATCACACAGCATGCAATCTTGTGTTTGGAACGTTTCTGAGATTCACCTGTCTTGCTGGGACTATCAGCAGTTTATATCATTTTACAGCCACGTGATATTCCACTGTATGGACATACCATGGTTTGTTCCCTCATTTATCTGGACACAGAGATTTGTGTATTTTTTTCCAGTTTGGGGTTATTAGGAATGAAGCTGCTCTAAACCCAGCCAAGTCTCTATGTGAACCTATGTTTTCACTTTTCGAGGGGAAATATCTAGAATCCCCCCGTCACACAGGTAACTTTGTAAGAAATGGTTTGAGAGTCCTTCAAAGCAGGTATACTATTTAACATTCTCACTAGTAAGGGTGGAGAGTCCCGGCTCCCCTGCCAGGATCCTCACCAACACTGGGAATGATCACTGGTCTTCATCTCAGTCTCTAATAGGTGACAATGTGCCCCAGCACAGTGCTGGTCTGCATTTCCCTACCGAACACACAATCCTGCGGTCTCCGCATGCTGATCTGCCATCCATGCATCTTCTTTGATGCATTAGCTGGTAGGTATCTTTCCTATTTTAAAATCAGGTTCTTTGTCTCCTTATTGTTGAGCTGAAGAGTTTTGCTTGTTTGCTTTTTTAATATATTCTGGACACAAGTGCTTTAACAGATGTTATGTTTTACAAATACTTAACTCTAAGGATAAAGCTTCTGTTTTCATTTCCATAAACGTTGACTTTAGAAGAGTAGGAATTTTCAATTTTCATGAAGTCTAACATCATTTTGTCCTTCACATTTCATGCTTTGTGCCCTGAGAAATTTTTGCACACCCCAAGATCAAAGATTTTCTCTGATGTTTTTCTTTGATAAACCTTACCACTTTAGCATGTATATTCCAGATCTATGATCCATTTCAATTCAACTTTTATGTGTGTGGCCTAAGTCTCAAAGATGCTTTTTGGCATGTGAAAGTGAAAGTCACTCAGTCATATCTGACTCTTTGCGACCCCATGGACTCTAGTCCATGGAATTCTCCAGGCCAGAATATTGAAGTAGGTAGCCTTTCCCTTCTCCAGGGGATCTTCTCAATCCAGGGAACAAACCCATGTCTCCCGCATTGCAGGCGGATTCTTTTCCAGTTGAGCCACCAGGGACGCCCAAGCTTACTGAAGTGGGCAGATTATCCCTTCTCCAGTGAATCTTCCTGACCCAGGAATCAAACCAGGGTCTCCTACATTGCAGGCGGATTCTTTACCAGCTGAGCTACTATAAGGGTTAATTAACTGTTTCAAGCATCATTTGTTGAAAAAGTTCATCATTTCCCCCTTTACCTTCGCACATTTGTCCAGAATCAACTGAATCTATGTATACATAGGTCTATTGCTAGACTCCATATTTTGTTTCCATTAATCTATGTGTTTAATCTTACGCCAACACCATACTGTCTTGATTACTGTGGCTTTGTTGTCTGGGGTATGTCAGGTCCAATGCACTTCCACATAAATTTTAGAATCAGGTTATTAATTTCTTTATAAAATAAGCCTGCTGGAACTTAATCTAAGGATCAATTTGGAAAGAACTGATCTAATATTAAGAATCATCTTAACATTAGGTATTACTACCCAGGAATAAGCAGAGACATTACTTTGCCAACAAAGATCCGTCTAGTCAAAGCTATGGTTTTTCCAGTAGTCATGTATGGATGTGAGAGTTGGACTATAAAGAAAGCTGAGCGTTGAAGAATTAATGCTTTTGAACTGTGGTGTTGGAGAAGACTCTTGAGAGTCCCTTGGACTGCAAGGAGATCCAATCAGTCCATCCTAAAGGCAATCAGTCCTGAGTATACATTGGAAGGACTGATGTTGAAGCTGTAACTCCAATACTTTGGCCACCTGATGCAAAGAGCTGACTCATTTGAAAAGACCCTAATGCTGGGAAAGATTGAAGGTGGGAGGAGAAGGGGATAACAGAGGATAAGATGGTTGGATGGCATCACCGACTCGATGGACATGAGTTTGGGTAAACTCCAGGAGTTGGTGATGGACAGGGAGGCCTGGCGTGCTGCAGTTCATGGGGTCACAGAGTCAGACACGACTGAGAGACTAAACTGAACTGAACCCAGGAATATGTACAACTCAATATCTTTATTTATTTGAGTATTTTTCTGAAAGAAATTGTTGTAAATTTCAATGTACGGTTCTTACACATCTTTTCTTACATCATTCGTAAGTATATGATTTTTCGGTTGTTTTTGTAAATGGTATGGCATTTTTTATTTCATTTTCTAAATGTCTAGTAATATATAGAAATAAAATTGATTTTTTTATATTGACCTTGTATCCTATTATGCAGCTAAATTAACTGTTCTAGTATACTATCTGTAAATTCCTTAGGACTTTCTATGTACATAAAAATGTTTCACGGAAATAAAGAGCTTTACTTCTTCATTTCCAATCTATGGACTTACCATAATCTAACTTCAAATAATATTATTATGCATTTGTATACACAGTTTAAGAACTTAACACCATATATTTCCATTTCTCCCTTCTACTCTATTTCTGTCATAGTTTTTCATATCTTTTGAAACAATAAAACAGATGTTTTCACTTACAATATGATTAATTTTCTCTTAAGAAAATTTTTAAATTTCTAAGAATAAGCATTTTAATTTACCCATATTCCTACTCTTTCCAACACATGTCAAGATAGGCATCATTGATATCTTCCACCTGAAGCACTCCCCTTATGCTCTCTTGCAGACCAAGTCTTGAATAGAGATGAACTCTCTCGACATTTGCCCCTAGATCTTTATTTCATCTTCTTTCTTTGAGGATATCTTTGCTGGATATAAAGTCCTAAGTTAACAGTTATTTTGTTTTGCAAAGATAGCATTCCACGGTCTCTGGCTGCACTCTTTTCTGACAACCATTACTTGATGTCTACATTAAGTACATTACATAATGTCTATAATCATTCCTTTTGTTTCCATAGAGTGTATGGATGGGTTAAAGGTTTCCCTCAATACAACCTGTTCACAGCAATTTGATTATGATGTGCTGTTCTCTGTTTTTATTCTCATTGGGGTTTGTTAAGCTTCTTGGATCTGAGGATTTATCATTCTCATTAAACTTGAAAACTAAAAACTTGATGTACTCATTCAATTAAGGGTTCACTGTTTCTTAAGCTATCATTCATAATCTCTGAATACTTTTCTCTCCAGAATTTTTCCCTGTTCACTATTTCTGGAACTCCTATTAGACATATATTAGACCCTCCTAACTCCTCCTTCACATTTTCCATCTGTCTTATGGAGACACATTCTGGGAGGTTCCTTAAGCTCTATCTTCCAATTCACTTATCCTCTCCTCATTCTTCAATTGCATCTAGTCCTCTCTTTAACCCATCTGCTCTATGCTTTTAATTCTTTTTTACTTCAATAGTTATGTTTAATTTTAAAATTTTCATAATATCCATTTGGTTCTTTTGCAAGTGTGCCTGCTTTAGTTTCATACTTGTGGCTTCATTTCTTCTACCATCCAGCTCATTTCCAACAGGCCTATTTAAAAGTCCCTTTCAGTCTATCCTATTATTTCTGGGTCTTGAGGCACAGATTCTCCCCATCTGTTGCACCTGTAGATTCCTCTTCATGACAGTCTGTCTCCTCCTATAGTCTGTGGTCTCTGACTGTGCTCATCCTCTGCAGAACTGATCTCATGTGGAACGTTCATGTGTCTCTGGCTGGGCAAGAATCTCTACAGAGCAGTTTTATACCTGACTTGGTTGCTCCTTGCAGATTTCAGTGAAGCACTGACCTCCTGTGACTAACTCTGCATGCCCGTGGTGTTGGACCACGGCTTCCTTCCTGGCCACTCCCTCAATCTGGGTGCAGAGTTTCCCAGTCCAATTTCAGGGAAGCCTTTTTGACTTGGCACCAAAGGCCTGCAGCCCGGAACCCCTTCTCCACGTCTTCATCAGAAGCCCAGTGCTGGTGGGTGAAGTCCCACACAAGGAGGCAATCTGGCTTTAGCGTGAATTTCCTTTCTGTTCTGGAAGCTGGAAATTATATTCTCTAGGTTTCTAGTGCATGCATATATCAAAAAATATTAAATTATAGTCTCCGGGTGGAAGCAGGTGAGTGTCTCAGAAGACTGTCTGTCAATCTATTTTCTACACATTTCAGCTAAATCAAAAGAATACAGCTTAGAAAGACTGGTTTCCAAAAATAACTGCCCACTACTTTAGATTCAATTTCACAAATATTTCTGAAAATGGCTACTTGCCCAAGCTGTTATTCAACAGACAGAAAACAGCATCACTACTGATGCACTTGTCTGTTAATTCTTAAACTGCATGGCTCTGCCTTCACGCTCATTTCTAAAAGATTTAGTGCACACTGATCCACTGAAAAGTGTCGTTTTAGTAAATATATTCTCAACCCCCTGTGCAGTCAGAGCACTTCTATCTCGTTCTCAATAAATACCATCAGGAACTGGCAGGACAAACCCTTGTACCTCTTGACTACTGAATCCTGAGACCTGACTGCAAGAAATTTCAAATTCTAAAAACACATCCTGTTGGCAATCAGGACCACCTTGACCTGGCCCTCCTCTTAACCCTGTGACAAGGCTGGACCCTTCCTGCTCCTGCCAGGCCTGGAGAAATGGCCAAGGACATCATCTCCTGAACAGTGGCGGCAACAGATCAACCACAACGAAGACAGCAGGACGGCAGGGAGCAGAACCAGGACCAATGCCCAAGTTTGGTGAGATGTCAAACGGCATCTAACGGAACCCCCTCTGTAAGAATCCCCAGGATACAATAGGTGGCTCTTTTTCTATTTCATAGGGCTACATGTTCTTTAAAAAGCAATATATGGGAGGGAAGGACTGGGAAAAAATTTCCCCCAGTCTGACACAGGTTGTGTGACTGGCAACAGCAGTGCTCATTTTTGAGCCATTTTTATATTTTAAAATAACTAAAATGACCTAATTCTTAAGCAATATTTTATTACAAAGTAAAACACATACAAAACAATCCTAAAATCTGTATGGAGCCCCTAATAGCCAAAGCAATCTTAAGAACAAATCTGGAAGGACCATATTTCCTTGATTCAAACTATATTAAAAAGCTATAGTAACCAAAATAGAGCAGTGTTTACAAAAAAAAAAAAGACACATAGGTCAGTCCAAGCTTCTACACTCAATTAATTTACAATGAAGGAGTGAAAAACATACAATGGGAAAAGTACCATGACTCCTTTAACCCCAGAAAAGTGTGTTTATCTTTCGAGTCTCTTATTCACTTTCCTGACGCCCCTTAAATGCTGGTGTCCCCAGCAAAGGGACCCACCTTTGCTCTTCTTTATGTCTCTCATTCATCCCAAGGAATCGCACAATTCAGCCTCTATCCACAGGCTGGTCATTCCTAACTGACTTCACCAGCCCGAAGCTCCCCTGGAGCTGCAGTTGAAATTTACTCCTTTAATAAAACATGTCCACCTGGATGTCCAGCAGGCAGCCCTCTAGCCACCCAAACACCCTCTGAAATCTGTGCTTCCCAATTGTCACTATGGTGGGGGGAGGGTGGTGCACCATCTCCATCTGCCACGTGGCCCATGTGACACCCCAACTGCTTCCAGAACCCGCCACACACACACGAGAACTGGTTTTCAATCCCCTCCCCTCTACTCTCAGTAAAAATCATCTACCCCTGGTCTTTGCTGTAGCCTCCGAAACAGCCTGACACATGCCTGGCACGCATCTGCTGAGAGAAAGCAGGAAGAATGGACCATTTTCCTCCTGCCAGCCTCCGCTCCCCAGCTGCACAGGAGGGACGGTTCTGAAGTAAGAGCCGGTCCATAACTCCTTGCTCACGAGGCTCTGCCGGTGCACTATTCCGTGAGATTAGCTGCTGCTGTCAAAGTGTGACCGTTGTGACAAACTAGCCACCCGAGCGTCAAACCAGCAGAGTCAAGCTGTGAATCATGGTGCAGTTCTGTCGGGCAGTGACTTAAAAATAAGCTTGCAAGAAAGTCTTTCATGCAATGAGAAAAGTGTATGACAGACTTTCAGTGCAATGTGCAGAAGACTAAATTGTCCCTAAGGTCTGACTTCACGCACCCGAGAGGAGACAGAGAGACACTGGAGGGAAGGGCAGCACAGTGAGCACAGCCCTCAGTTCTGGGTGGAGAGACGCTGGGGACCACCCTGCCCTTCTCCTCTACACGGTTCTCAACTTTCCAGATTTTTCCTACAAGGAGCTTTGTTCCTTCTGTGATAAGCAGCACACATGAAAGAACAAACTCCAAGGCTCTGCACTGGGCTCACAGCCCCAGGCACAGTGCAGAGAGCACAGCCCTTCCGGGGAGAGAGCCGGGGTCTGAATCTACTCTCTTGCACCACCTCCTCCCAGGAAGAAATCACCCCCAGCCTGAGCCTCCCACCTCTGAGGCAGGCATCCACCTTCCACCCTTCCCAAAACACAGCAGGCATCTGATGAGATATCCCTGCTCCCCTTTAGAAATGTTACACCTTAGAGCTGTGGTTAATCAAGAGACTCTAAGCCAGTTGTGCTTGTTTCCAACCCCAGGCTTTCACACAGTTCCCTTGATGGGCTGTGATTGCAAACCTAGACCCAGGCAATGCAGGCCAAGCTGGCTGCGGACATCACCAAGCCCAGGAAAGAGGGTCCAGAAGCCTGAAGGCAGTTTATGTGGAACACAGCCTCAGCCCTTGCAAAACGGATCCAGCCAAGTTCGTTGGAGGTACCAGAAACAACGCAGGGTGTTCACCGGAACCTTTGCCACACAGGGGGCCATTATTACCCAGTTTCCCTAATATGAGTAAATAGCACCACTACTTACTTAGCATTTTTCCCAGGCTTCCCAGAAATGGCTTTTTAAATCGAGCAGGGAGACACCAAGTATTCTGCTGGGGAAAGATGGGTCTCGGGCCGTGCCACGCAGACTCCACTCTTTAGCCACTTGGAGAAAAGTTTCTTAACAACACTATCTTAACTCCCTGGCTCAACAATCTCAAACCTGAAAATGCATTCAAAAGTGACTTTCTAACAGATTTTGGTCATTCCCCCAGAAAAATACATTTCAATGACGCACCCAGCACTGAGGCGTGGGCTCTTGGAGATCTCAGCTTACAGTGGATTCCAGATCATTTCTAGCTCCTCCCTCAAGAGAAGCCAGAGCTTAATTCCCACCCTCCCTTCTCCCACCCCACCCCTTGATTATGGGCTGCACCTGGGGACTTGCTCCCAGAGACCTGAGAATGGAGACTCTATTCTGGCAAACACTACACCAGCCAGGATATCAAAGTCAACATCACTGACACAGGCAATGAGAAGGGCAAGTCAGGTCTGTCTCATTATAAGAAAAAGATCAAAGGAGCCCCAATGAAGGAACAGCCTACAAAATAGCTGACCAGCACTCCTTAAAAGCGTCAAGGTCATGAAAAACAAGGGGAGACGGAGGAGTGGTCACAAAGTGGAGGAGATCTGAGGACTGGATTTCACCAGGCTCCTGTCCCCCGGTTCCCGGGTAAACACTGCTGACCACGGGAAACAGAACTGCTCCAGGATTCCTTCATGGACGCCACCCACCGGTTGGTTTCTCCTGAGCACTCAACTGACACTTGACACCTCCTCCAGAAAACAGATTGGAGTCAGTCTCCATTCAGCTGCTCAGTGCCCACTGCGGACACTGTCACAGAGTGTCTCTGACTCCCCTGGATGGCTCTCATCTCCAACACTGTGACTCGTCATTTATGCGGTCGGATGACACGTCTTGATATTTAATGCAAAAACACAGTCATACTTTAACTGAGTCATTTTGATGCTGGCGACATGTTTTCCTCGTTTCATCTGACTCCCACTCAGGAGCGTGTCCGAGGGGAAGAGGAGAGAAAAGGGCAGCAGGGTGAGGCTCCAAGGGAACGACGGCCTCTCGCGGTGAAGGCACGCGCCCCCTGAAGACACAGCACACGGGTCCACAGCAGTGCTCTGGGTCCAGGGGAAGGGCCAGAGGCCACACACCTAACCCTGCACCACGCCCACCACACCGCCAGCGCTGGGGGGGGCACTGGCGGAAGGACACGGGTGAGACCGCAGGCTCATCCAAGCCACTGTCAGGAAGCAAGTGCTCTGTGCCTCAGTTTCCCTATTTCAAATGGAGATATGGTGCTGACAGGCTACAGCTTCTCGACAAGATGTCAAGAGTGCATCTACGCGAGCACGCCGTGCCACCTTTGCTGAATCAGCCTTCCACTGGCGCCTAACGAATCCCCACGACCTGGCAGCTAGAGGTTCCCCGGGGAGACGATGACAGGAAGGAGCTTCAAAGACAGGACCTTTTCTCCACTGCTCTTCAAGGTGTTTGGAAATGTCAGGAAGCTGGTTTGTCCCTGCTGTCAGAGCACACCAAAACCCTTCCACAAGCAAGTCCAAACTTCTCCCGCAGTTAAGCTAACTTGCAGTGAGAAGCAAATTGGTGTCCTGGGCCGTGCTGTTGAGAGAGACCCCACTGGTGAGGGAGAAGCCTTTAGGGCTCCAGGCACCAAGAGTCACCCAGCAGGGCGAGCATGGGTGCTCTCCTCTGGGAGAGGTTGTAAATGAAATGGAATTTCAGAGAGCTGAGGAGGACAAAGGGAGGAGGCTGCCTATGGGCAGAGCTGCCGGTGAGCTTCAGGGTAGGAAGAGTAAGCTGAGCACGTCCTGTATCTAAGTGCTTCTCTCTGTTTAACTCACAGCCGTCCTACCAGACTGGTGCTAGTTGTCCCCCTTTTTATAGATGAGACGAAAAAGGCACAGAGAGGTTAAGTAACTTGCCCTGGGTGGCACAGCTCGTAAGTTATCGAGCTAAAGGCCATGCTCCTAACCACTGCTTCTCTGCAGCCCAATGAAATGTGTATTAATAACAAATAAATTAACAGCTAACTACATTTGGTGAGACCTTAAACTCAAAGTTCTCTCACATCACGTCATTCTCAAAACTACACCAGGTGGGGAAAAAAAGAGGGGAAACGATATGATAACTCCCCCACTGAAGTTTAAAAAAACAGAGAGGAAAGCAGTATGTCTAAGATCACAGCATCAGGAGCAAGACCTGGGCCCAAACCGGCTTTAAGACTCCAAAAACCCTACTCTTTCCACTCCATCAAATTTAATTTAATTAACATCTGAAATGCATGCCCCTTGACCTCAGGGTTCTGGTCTGGAACCTCCAGAAGAGCTGACACCACCCTCAGCCAATACGGCTCTCCTCTCCTCCCCGTATCTGGTCTCTTTCCGGTGACCTGTGTGTCCCCCCATCCTGCTGGCTCCTAAAGGGCCAGAAACACACCCTGTCATCTCTGTCTTCCCCTGCGGCACCCGGTGCAGCACCAGAAGGTAGACATCGATCTCAGCGTCAGGCAAGTTTGCCACGGAGAAGAAATCACATTCCAGTCGCTTGCACGTTAAGGGAACAATGAGGAGCACGGTGGCAGCAGGTAACCGGTCCAAACAAGAGAGTGAATTCAGGCTGGGAGCAGTGATGACTCAGCAGTCCAATCAACTAAGCACAGTCAGGGATGCGAGCACCCTCTCCACCACCGCCCGGCAGCACAACCTCACGGAGGCACACCTCTTCCCGGCCTCCTTTTCCCCAAGAAGAAAATCAGTCCGATTCCCCTGCTCTGGTTAACCGCTTGTAACAAAGAGCAATCCGTCTTTCAACGATTAACGAGTCATGTCAAAAGAGCACAAGAACGCTGTCACTGGCCAAACCCGTGACAAGTGGAGCAACCAGAAAAACGATTTTAAGGGATCAAAACACACTGAATCAATAAAAACCCAAGACCATAACGTGTCTCAAAAAAGAAGAGGGAAAACAACCCTAACTTCTCACTATTTGAAGTTTTTAAACAATTTCTTACTGCGGAATTAGAAATCAAAGGGGAAAAAAAGCATTTTGATTCTGTTTTTCTAGCAGGCGTTTTATTTCTGGGTAATTGAGTAGGCCCAGCAGTTTAGCTCAAAGTGCTACTTTGCAGGAGAAGGCCACTTGATAAAAGTAGAAGATATAATAGACACAGAAAATCATTTCATAAAACTTTAATGATGCTATTGAATCAGGCGACGATTATCAACCGATTTAAAAAAACATGAGACGCATGATCAATGTCTCTGTAATACTGCTAAAGTACTGATACAGGGAGTCTTCTCTAGTCGCAAGGTGGGCTTAGGCCATCGCCACTCTACCCAGCAGTGAGTTTTAGCCTCACTGATGGTGAGGTTTCACCTCACACTCTCAACACTGATTCTTACCACAGAGCAGCACTGATTATTCCTGCAGGAGCCTCTGAAACACAGGCACCTTTCCACCACGTGCCCCCACTTCCTTATGTTGGACCTCCACCATCTCTTATGAGCGAATGCAGGGCACAGGTCCTCCACACACAGCTTCTGCCAGATTTATTCTTAAGGATTTCATATGTTTCAAGACTAAAGAGGATGCTACAGCAAGACCAGGTGGAGTTTATTCCAAGAATGCAGGGCTGGTTTAACATTCTAAAATCTGTCAGTATAAACCACTTCATTAACAAACTAAAAAAGAAAAACCATACGTTCATCATGCAGGACACACAAAAAGCATTTGAGAAAATCTAATATCCATTCCTGATTTTTTTAAAACTCTCAACATAATAGGAATAGAAGGGTCAGAAAGGTAAAATAATTGTCCTCTACATCACACAACTACTTTTAAAGTCACTCAAGGCCTGTTCTATAGCATCTGATAACTATCCTAATACCTAGTCATGTACTTACTTTGTTGCTTCCTTTTCGCACAATTTTCTTCAGGGGTTATTATTTATAAAGCAATGATTTTCTTTGTCATATATACATACACATACATACACACACACACAAACACACTTTATACCTATTCTGAAATGGACATCAGCTAATTCTCCACACCCTGACTTCCTGACAGAGCAAAGAAGAAAACTCCAGACATGCAGATTTTGCTTTACAAAGCCAACAATTTCGGGTTGGGGTAGGTCACAGTGATACTGTTGCTCCTCCCTTATGGTCTCAAAGTGGCTGCCATTGCCCCCATTAGACAGGCTGAATCTTTCAAGAGGCATTCAGGACTCTGCACCATGTGGTCTCCTCTAACCCTCTCCTAGCTCATCTTTTATTGCCAAATAGGAACAGAATTGCTCCAAATATGTAAAAGAAGTTTACGCCTCCTTGCTTTTGTCTAGGCTGATCCCTCAGCTTCAAACGTCTTTTCCCCACTCTAGAACAAGGCTCCTCCTTTTGCCTGCCTCCTCTACGAGCCTTCTGTGACTCTCCTAGTCTAACAGTCAGCAGTTGGGCACCCAGCATGTGCTAGATATTCTGCAGAGCACAGAAAAAGAAAGATGAGCGTTTTCTGCCTTCATGTGTCATGTGGGACGACGGACAAGTCGACTGCCAACAACGCCATCCAGCGACGATGAGCCGACAGGGGGAAGTGCCAGCCAGGGGGCACAGGGAGCTGGGGGGTCTCTCCACACTGGGTTCTGTGACCTGCTTCATCCTCAGAAGCCCTCTGAGAGAGGAAGGATTATCTCCATTTCACAGACAACGGGAAGTAAACCCACCCACAATGCTGACAATGCTGTTTATTCATGGCTGTTTGATGCCAAAATAATTTTCTCCCCATTTTGCTTGTTTTAATACTGTAGATGTTTTCAGGTGGGGAGAAGGGGCAGAATTCTTTTGTTAATGTGGCTGCTCTTTAAACAGTTTTGGGTTTTTAGGGACTAATGAGATCACGTAAAAGTGTATGACAGTACATTGTGTGAAATGACTCTCAGACTGCCTGTGGTCTGAAGTTTCCATTTCCTTACCCAAAGCAAACGCATTGGCTTTCTGCCAGTCCTTCTGAAAAGCCGATCTAACTCAACTCTCCTTTTTGGCAAGAATACAATGGAAGCACCTTTTCTTCCACTGTCTGCCTGGGGACTCGGGGGTCCTGCCGGCGAACTGCCAGGCTCTCTCATGATGGCCAGGAGCTCACAGGCTGGCGGGCTTCTAAGAGCCCCACAAGGTGCCACCACGGTTCGTCTCATCCCCTATAAGGGCCTGGGCTGCGGCCGGGTTTATGGATTCCTAGCCCAGTGTTCCTTGACTTTCCCCAAATAAGCATGTGGATGCCCAGCTTTAATTTTAATTGTATGTTTATGTTAAGATTTCACCACAAATGTTTGTGAAAATGCCGTCTCGGGAGTCCAGGTGGAACAAATCAGTTCACGAGGTACCTGGAAGCGAGCGACTTAGCCAGCTTCCCTGGTGGCTCAGATGGTAAGGCGTCTGCCTACAATGCTGGAGAGACCCAGGTTCGACCCCTGGGTCTGGAAGATCCCCTGGAGAAGGAAATGGCAGCCCATTCCAGTACTCTTGCCTGGAAAATCCCATGGATGGAGGAGTCTGGTAGGCTACAGTCCATGGGGTCGCAAACAGTCAGACATGACTGAGCGAATTCACATCAGCCAGCTTCCGACGTGCCAGCCTGCAAGCTAATTCCAGGTCATGAGGCATATCGGAGAGGTCCAGAACTGCCTACAGTCCAGTCCTGCTGGCAGTAAAAAAAAAAAGCTAAATCGAAAACATCTCATGCCTTACGGCAGTGGTGCTCAAAGCATGCTCCCCACCGCCACCAGCAGCAGCAGCAGCTGAGAACCTGTTAAAAACGCCCTCCCGGTCCCGACCAGGACCTGCTGAGTCAGAACCTGAGGAGGGGCTCAGCACTGCATTCCAACAAGCTGCCAGGTGATTCGGATGCAGCCGCAGTGTGGGAACCAGTGCTGAAGGCCCTGCTGGGGTCAAACACAGCTCGTCATTAACAGACAAGGAGTGAGAGAGTACAGCAATGGGGAAAAAAAAAACTTGGCACCCAGATAGTTCAGGACTTTGGCGGCTGCTGGTGATGCTCTAAATCGTGCCCTGCCTCAGTGCAGGAAACCATCAGACACAGTCTGTGTGTGAGCGTCTCCTACAGACCGCCGGGAGTCCTCATCCCTCCCCAACCTCCCCACACGCCCAGCATGTCTCACAAGCTGACCGGCCGTCTCCTCTGACAGCAGGTACACTCCAGGACATCATCCTGCTCCATCACAGCCCCAGCTTCCCAAACCCGGCAGTGAACCGCTCCTCACCAGGGGCCTGTCGGACGGAGGCGGGGGATGAAATGTGACGGGGGTGCAGAGGAACAGTGGTCTTCCCGGGGACGAGGGCCGTCACCGTCTCATGGACCTCGCGGCACGCTCTGCTGGCCCGTCTCCGTGACATCTGTTTAGAATTCCACAAACAGAGGACGCTCCATTTCTCTTGCTGCCCCGTTTAATACTAAGTTTTGAAATTGTTGAGCAGATTAAAGGATTCTTTTTGAGCTTTTATGGTTAAACTTTGTAGAGTTTATACTGCCTCCCTTAACTGTTCCTGGGAAAGATTAGAAATAATTTGGAACTGGATTGGATTTGCCATTCTGTAAGCTCTTCTTATCTACCAGGCTAATAGCAGACACTTTCCTCCCTACAACAGCCCAGGAGGAAGGCTTATTATCTGCGTTTTACAGACTGAAAAGTGAGGGTCAGATAGGCGAAAGCTCATATTCACTGCTCTATAAATATGCCTTGAATCAATAGAGGATGTTTCGTATCCCATAATGAGTTTGGAAACTTACAAAGTATATATAGAGAGGAGGCACGATATTGTGGGAGCCGTACAAGCTTTGGGATTTAGCCATAACTGGGTTTGAATTTTAGCTTCTACTTTGAAACTGCTTGACCTTGGGCGTGTTGTTTAATCTTTCTGGGCTGTTCAGTAATTCCCACTCAAATACTGTGAAGTTGCATAAGAGAAGCAACTGTTAACACTATTTGAAAAGTCCAAGTTCTCTGCTGCCACGTGCCAAGCCTCTCTGGCCAACACAGTCTGTAGCTTGGGCCTGCGCCTGCTTGCCATCTTTGGGCGTGTACTAATAAACAATCCATGAACAAACAGTCTAATACACTTTCTTTTCTGAGCTAACAAGAACTCCTCTGCTGCCTACAGGCACCAAAAGGCTCCTGAGACCATTTCCACTTGTAACACAGCCTGATTAAGAAAAGATGCTATTGCATGACATAGGTTTTTTGTGTTTTTTCTTGAATACATTTCTCTTAAGTTTTCTTAGCAGATTCTCTAGTCAGTCCACTTATAAATACAATTATTAAAACATAAAAGTATATGAGAACTTCACGGACATCCTACTGTTCTTTACTGTAAAGGCTAAAGTAAAATAAAATATTTAACAGGACATAAGACATCATCTGAATGTCATCAGGCCTCTAAAGAATTTCAAACTTTACCCCTGAGAGAGAAGAAACTTACTCTACTGCCCTGCTTTGCCTCACTGACTGAGAGAACCTCTTTGGAGAAAAGAGAATTCCTATGGAGAGGGGATATGTGACCTCGCTTTCTGAAATATCTGGATCCAGAAAGGTCTCCCAAAAGACGCACGGCCACAAGGAGCTTACAGTTACAGGGAACCCAGAGGTATTAGCACAGGGCCGGGGGCTTCCCAGGTGGCTCAGTGGTAAAGAATCTGCCTGCCAAGCAGGAGATGCTGGTTCAATCCCTGGGTCAGGAAGATCCCTTGGAGAAGGGAATGGCTACCCACTCCAATATTCTGGCCTGGGAAATCCCATGGACAGAGGAGCCTGGAGGGCTATAGTCCATGGGGTTGCAAAGAGTCGGACACTGCTCAGTAGTGACTGAGCACCAGCACCTTTGAAAGGCTTGGCAGAGAAGGTAACATCAGAACTCGGCCCTGGAAGAGAACTGGAGAACGTTCCAGGAATCAAAGGAACTGAGAGCGACCCTCTAATCAAAGAGCCAGCACCAACAGAGCAGAATGGGCAGGCCCACCTGGGAGTGGCCGGTGTGGCTGACCACAGGGGAAAGCACACCCAGCTTTCACCTTTGAGTACAAACTGGGCTGCAGGGGTTTTGTGGGTCTTTATTATTTCCTTTTCTACTTTAGGTTTAGCTTCCACAATTTTTCTGCTTTCTTCTGGTTGAGGCTGAGGTTTATTGATTGAAGGCCAGGCTTCCAGTCCACCACAAGCATTAAGTACTATAAATTTCCCCGGAAATACTGCTTCAGTGCCCTCTCACAGATGATATGTTGTGCTATCATTTTCACTCATTTCAAAATACTTTCTAATTTTGCATTTATTCTTTGACCCATGGGTTATTTGTGTGTCACTTTGTTTCCAAATGTCTGAGGGCTTTTCGAAGACTTTTTGTTATTGATTTCTAATTTAATTTTATTACTGTCAGGATATTCTTTATAAAATGAGACTCCTTTTAGATGTATTGAGATTTGTTCTGTGGCCCTCTGTATATCAATCAGGGCTCTCTGGAGAAAGAGAACCACAAACCAACAGGGCACTAATGTGGGCAGCTCTTGTGTGTACATCTAGACAAAGAGGTTTATTTTAAGAACTGGCCAATGTGATTGTGGTGGCTGGCAAGTTTGAGATTGCAGGGCAGGCTGACAGGCTGGAAACTCACTCAAGAGCTATGTCAAGCCTTGAGGCAGTATCCCTTCTCTGGAAGTCAGAGTAGCCTGGTGTGCTGCAGTCCATGGGGTCACAAAGAGTCAGACACGACTTAGCGGCTGAACAACAATTTCAACTGTTTGGATGAGGCCTACTCATATTATCAAGAATAATCTCTTATTTAAAATCAACTGGTTGTAAGTATTAGTCACATCTCCAAACTTGCTTTACAGCCACATCTAGACTCATGTTTGACCAAACAACCAAGCACCAGGGCCTAGCACAGTTGACACACAAAATCTAACCATCACAACCCCAGTATTGTAGACTCTGATAAGTGTTCTGTGTACACTTGAAAGGAACATATACTCTGTACTCAACTGGTGAGTGTTCTATAATGTCAACTGGGTCAAACTGATTGACAGTATGGTTCAAATCTTCTCTGTCTTTACTCATTTCTGTCTACTTGTTCTATCAATAATTGAAGGATATTGAACACTCTAGATTAATTTCTTCTTGCAATTCTATCAGTTTTTGCTTCATGTATCTTGAAGCTCTGTTTTAGGTATATAAATATTTATGGCTTAAACTTTCTTGAAAAATTGAGCCCATCATCATTATGAAAAGACCTTTTATCCTTGGTAATACTCTTTGCTCTGAAGTTTACCTTTCTCTGTTCCCCATAATGCCACAAGACTGGTGTAAGAATGGTATATCTTTTTCCATCCATTTAGTTTCAACCTATTTTTGTTTTATATTTAAAATTAATTACTTGGAGACAGCTGGAGGTGGGTCCTGGTTTTTTTATCCAATCTGATGTTCTCTACCCACAATTAGAGTATTTACACCACTTACTTTCAATCTGCTTACTGATGTGGTTAAGTTTATTACTGATGTGGTTTAAGTGGTGTTTGTTTTCTATCCCATTTTCCTTTGCTTCCTTTGCCCTCTCTTTATTCCTTCTTTTGAACTAATTAAATATTATTTTTGATTCAACTTCTATCTTCCTTGTTGGTTTATTAGCTATAATTTTTTGCTTATTTATTGCAATGGTTGTAGGGAACTTCCTTAATATGATAAAGGGTGTATATGAAAAAGCTACTGCTAACATCACACTTAATGATGAAAGACTGAATGGTTTATCTCTACAATCACCACATGGTTAGTAAAAAAAAAAAAGCTGGAAAAGGAATAAGTTCTCTTGCCTGGAAAGGAAGAAGTAAAGCTCTCTGTTCACAGACAACCTGAACAGCTACTGAGAACAATCTTGTTGGAGTTAAGATTCATTACTTAATTTCCAAGGTTCCTCTGAGTTTTGTGCTCACGGGCCTGTATTAGTGGACAGTCATCACCTGTCCTTTTGACAAGACAAGCGCAGCAGGAGGCGGCCAAACTGGCACGCCCACACAGTAGGATGCAGACGGGCAGGGTCAGGGCGGGCAACACAGCCTGGCCCCGCCTGCTCTGTAACCAGGGGACGCCTTGAGCAGGCCCCTTGGCCTGCCCATCCAGTCAGCCCCCAGGTCTGTCCTCCTCCCCAGACTATGCACTGCTTTTAATAAAACACCTGCCCAAGGGTGGTTTCCCAGGATCTTCACTACCAGCCTCGTGAGAAAGGATTTTCTCCCCAGCATCAGGTGAGGGGACTGGGGCTCGGCGGTTTTCAGGGGGTGGTCTGCACGCAGGGGTGGGAGTGCCTGCATCCTCGGCTCAGACCCTCGCCGCCCAGACAGTGGTCGGCATCACTGGCTCCCCTGGGGAGTGCCCGTGGACCCAGCTGCTGCCCTGAAGACGGAGCAGCTGAGGGTCAGAGAAGCCAGGCTGAGGAGTCTGGCTTACAGCAACCTGACGTCTCGCGTGCAGCCACTCCACACCATGTTTCCAATCCTAGGGGTCCTTCAGGCTGGTGGATGGGCGTGGAGTGGCTGAGAGGGGAACAACTCTCTGTGGGAGTCTAAGGAAACACATGTTCTCTCTCCCCACTTCCAGAGGGGCTCCCCAGAAGCCACTGTCACTGAACTACTTGTTTCCATGACTACACCGTTCCTCAGTGAGGATTTTACAGGTTTAGCATGTCCCCAACTAAAGTCGTCCTTGCTTTGGGGAGAAGGACAATGTGACAGGCTCAGCAGTTCCAGGAGACCCCACATGACAACCCCAGAAGCACAGGACACCCACGGACACCCCTGCCCCACCGAGTCCCACGGGGGCACACCTGGACCACCGCGGGCAGGTGCGACGTTCCACAGGTTTGGACTCACAGCACCCCTCGCCCACAGACCTCAGACAAGCCAGGCGGCTCCCTCTCATCACAAAGGCTCCCTGCAAGTCGCCACGCCCGCCCGACAGCACGCCGACAGCTCCAAGAGCAGCCACGTGTGTCATGTGGATAAAAGACAAGCATGCCCCAGCCGCCACTGACGGCAGACGCAAGCGAGTGGGGCACACGGCCAACTGCAGAGGTAAATGGAATGATGCTGAGAGGCCTAACCCAGGAGGAGGGACCCGGCGGCGGTCATCACAAGACGGCAAGGAAGAGACACCGGGACCCTGGGAGGAAGCCACTTTCCCAGCTTCCCCTCCGTGGCTCCCTGCTGACAGGCCCTCCCCCCAACAGCATCCAACGCCCCGTGTCCCACGCCTCCCGTGCCTGTGGACCTCCGTGCCTTTGTTCCCTCCGCTGGATCTTCTTCCCACACCCCAGGGTGCCTGGCCGGAACGAAAGCCCTGGGCACAGCCCTCAAGCTTCTGATATGAGTGACAAGGGCCGGCCGTACCAGCCTCCCTCCTTCCTCCCTGCAGGGCCCTGAGTGGAGAGACTCCCCCTAACTCAGCCCTTGAGCCCTTCAGCCACCGACGCGCCCACTGTCAACCCAGGCGGGTATGGGCCCCACCCCCTATTCACCGCAGCTTCACGGCAGGCGGCCTCAAGGCCCTTCCAGCATGATCTTGTTTCATCAGGAGCAGCCCCCGTGGCTCACGCTCTGTTCATCCGCTGACTCACGGCCAGGGCGGCCAAGTTCCTCTGACGGGTCGAGCCAGTCACCACCCCTGTTAGATGTGGAGAGTGTGAGCAGCACCCCGAAAGGCTGGGCCTGCACACGTGCCTGCCTGAAGTCACCGTTGCTGACACTGCGCCTGCACCCCGGTCACAGCCGCGCTGGTCCCCGAGCTCCACATGCTCTCCCTGGGCAGGCGCGTCCGCCCGTGCGCCCCAGGTGCTGACTCTCCCTGCGCTCGGAGGAGACAACTCATCTCTGCCCCCGGCACCTTCACGCTAACACCTACTCCTTACAGTGTGTTCCCTCTGCCACCCTTGTTGCCCGTAAACCAACGAACGGAAAGAGCTGCCTGAGGGTTAAGAAGCGTTTCTGCGATAAACACCTGAACTGAGAATAGTGACTCAACAGACGCAGTTTTCAAGCGAACAAGAAAAAGGCGGGCGATGTCCTACTCCCATCAGGACCGTCCTCCACTCAACCCGCAAATTCCCGAAGCTTCAGGAACTCTGCGTCAGCAACAGCACACACAAGGCCCTCGAGCTCTAGGATAACAGGCTCCCGAACCTCACGAGGAAGGAGAAACATCGAGACACCAGCTTCCCATAGACACCTCTGTCGGCAAATACATCCTTCCTTTCCTTTCTGAAAAGCACTCAAACTCTGCCGCTGGAAGACCCTGCAGAAGCCAGGAGCGCCTGGGCGGGCTGCTGTGGACGGACTCACCTTCACATGGCCCGGGTCCCCGGGCCGGCCGCCCTCGGCCGCGTTCACGGGCTTGCTCTCCACCCGGGGCCTCACCACCTGGCGGAAGGGGCTGCACAGCGGAAAGCCACTCACGCTGATGCTGTCTGAAAAGAGGAGAAGAGAATTGTGAGTCCGAGGTTTATCCGATTTTTTTTTTAACGTAGAAGATTTTAATCAAAGATCACTAGCATCTGGAGCAGTGTTCCGGTGTGTTCTCGCTGCTCTGTCTCGTGTTCAGGCCAGCTGCCTGGTGAATCTCCCGTGCATGAGACCACACCCGCTGCAGATCAAAGCTGAGGACAGGCCGCCTCTGAGAAGGGCTGGGTGCCTTTCCACAGCCCGGCGCAAGGCCTGGCCCCGGCCTCGCTGCCTGTGCTTGGATGACACCTCCCACCGTCACCAGCCTGCATGAGCCGCTCCCACAGCCTCCATTCACGAGGCTGGCTTCATGCCGCCCCTAACTCAGTCTACAAGCCACCTCCTCTCCCAGTCCCAGGAGCCCCAACTGGGTCACAGGACTGTGTGAACCCCTGTAGAGCGCCCGCCACTGCCGGCTCTCTCTCCGAGTCCCTGACATCACCTGTCAGCCTAACCCGGGACTCACCCCGAATTCCTTGGTCTCACACCTGCATCCCATCCTCCTGGAAGTCTTGTTGGCTCTCAAGGTGCTTCCTGAAATGGCCTTCAAGGTGACCACCCGGGTCTGGGTCCCACCACCTCCCTTCAGGACAGCGGAGGAGGCCTCCTTGGCTGCCCCTCACGTTGCCCGTCCATGCCCCCTCACAGCAGTCAGTCCACAGGAATGTCAGTCAGGTCACGCCCCTCCCGGACTCCCTGAGCTACTCGAAGGCCCCCTGGACAACACGATGGCTACACGAGGCTGAAGAAAAATGCCACCCATTCTCATTTCCAGACCATAAGCACTGCTAACAGCAGTGCAGGGAAGTGTCTTCCGTGCCCCCCAAAAAACTGACTCAGTTGTCAACTAGAGGTACTTCTAAATCAGACCACCAGTTGTGAAGAAATGTTTGCTGGGAGCATCGCCATGAAAATTTAGTCTTTAAATGATCTGCATTAAGCAGAGAAGCAGCAGACCCAAAACACAATTTCAGGTGGTGGCTGCAGAACAGTTTATGAATCCCTCAGAATCCCAACAGAAAGGCGACAGAGCAGCAGAGCAACACCAAAACTCAGTGACAAGCAAGCCAGGTGCCAACACGTCATCCAACCAGCTAGCAGGGGAGCACGAACCCCACGAGCAGCTCAGACTCAACAGGGACCGAATGCACTTCAGGAGAGCCTCCTTCTGATCACAGCGGGTAGACCAGTCAGACCAACCCAGCCACCGAGAACACCTAGAGGGCATGGACGCAGCTGTTTTCAAATTTCTTCAAGGTACTGGAGGGCTAACAAGACCAGGAAGAGTTCATGACCACGATCCGAGCATCAGCCTTCCAAGAGGCACATTCAGCTCCTGGAGAATGAATAGAGGGGCTGAGAGTCCGAAGAGAGCCGTTCATACTCCCTGGATGTGGTGGGAAAACAAGGACCTTCCGTGGCTCCCGAGGGGAGTGGGCGATAAGCCCTGGGAGCTCTGGGTGGGGACCCCAGAGGGCGACACGCTGAGCAAAGCGCAGAATGGAAACACTGCGGCTCCTGGGACCAGAGCCCAGCTTCCATCAGGTCCATACGTGCAACCGGACTTGGCCAGTTCTTCTGCCAACACACGTTCCCTGTCGGCCCTACCCTGCCCTGCGTCTCCTCACTCTGTGCGCCTCTGACCACCGTATCCATGGATCCTAACACCCCACTTTGTCATCACACGTCCCCAGCAGCCCTGGTAGACAATGCTCCTTCCTCGGCACCCCAGCACCGCCCTTGCTCCAGGCGGCCCTGCGTCCAGGAAGACCGGCTGCGAGGCAGGGCCTGGAGGACTCGGACGGACCAGAGCACGTGAAACATCTGTCACGAGGCTGGGGCCTGGCGAACATTCAACAAAAATAGCTATTATGATTATCACAACAATTGATACGCGTGCCTGAGATCCCTTACATGACCATAAACCCCTTGAGGACCAGGCTGTGCTCAATTTCACTACTGTGTCCCCACAGCAGCTGCAAAGGCTCCAGCAAGTCACAAACCCACAGCAAAACATTAAAGTAAATGAAAAAAATCACAGGTCAAATTTGGCAGTTTACACACCATGGTCAACGAAAATTTCATCATCCCAAAGTCACATTCAATAATCAACTCGATTCTCCGTTAACTGAAATTTAACCATGTGTCCCTATGCAAAGACCCATTTGCAAAATCAATCCAAAGCCGTGAGGTTTGAATGAGTTTTTTCTCTCCTCCTCCTTCCCCCAGCACCATGGGAATAATCTATAAAGTCCTCCACTACACCACAGTGCCTGCTGTGAACAGAACCAGTATCATGAACACAGACATTTGCAAAACACAAACTCCACACTCTTGAGCCTCTGACTCTAGACACTAGGTCCAGTGGGGCCTGTCAGGGAGCCCCTGAGGTCGTCCCTGCTGAGTTAAGGCAAATGCCTGATGGATTTAAATGCCTTCCCCTTGCTCCCCATACGCGGCCTGGGGTACAGCACACCTCACCCCTCCCTAGGGAAGTTTCCATCACTAGCAAGTGTCGCAAAGGCTGCTGGCTCCCGGAGGACTGGGGTTCTTGTCTGCCTTGTTTCACACCCGTAACCACACTGCACACGCCCTTTTTGAAGGGTCCAGGGGCTCCGTGCTACAGCGGGCAATGTCCTGAGCAGAGGGCCTGTTTGTGCTTCCTCATGGAGCAGCTCCCTCTCCTCCCCAGGTGGTTCCAGAGTGACTCTGATGCAGCCAAGGTAAGAGGCGGAAACTTTTCATCAGCAGCAGCAGATCCAAAGGATGGACAGGAGACAGAGGCAGGGTCTCCAAGAGTCTTTCTGAGACTTGATCTAGGAAGGGCAGGGCAGGCAGGGGTGGTTCCTCCCAAAGCCAAAGGATCTCAAGACACAGGCTGGGGCCTTCCTGCACCCACCGTTCCCACCACAGAGAGACTGAGCAAGCCACAGCACCCTGTGACCTCAGCGTGCTTGACTCAAAAATGGGATCCAACTCAAGGGAACTGGTGAGAAATGGCACTGGAGGGCTCTGGGATGCGGGCCCTGAGCCGAAAAGGCTAAAAATTAGACCTGAAATTTGTCTCCTTTTCTGACAAAGACCTCAAAACCTCAGGGAAACCTCAGAAACAACCGTAATCTTCAAGCTCAGAAGAAATATACACTAAGAAAGCTACTCTCTGACTTCACAGACTAAAATATTCTGCCCCCTGATCCAATCAAGAATGGAAAAGACAAGCAACATCTAAATGATACATGGGGACAGGGGTCAGCAGCGAGGATGGCCTCCAGAAGGCGGCAGAGAAGCCCTTTGCCTGCGTGGGGCCAGGGCCAGAGAGGAGGCAACAGAAGGCGGCAAGAGGCTGCATGAAGCCAGGGGTGAGCAGGGAGGGGCTGCTCCTAGCCAGGCGGGTGGGAACAGGGAGGAAGTTCTGCTCAGCCATTATCGGCCAGTTTTCCTGCCAACCCAGGCTACCACAAATAGAACAGAGAACAGACGGGAATGACAACTAATAGGGAGACAAGACCAAAAAAAGTTACCAACAGATGAAGGCAGCCTCGTGGGAAGACCGCCACAGAGCTGGGCAGATTTATGAGGACAGAGGGTATTTAAGAATGGGACGAGCCTGGTAGATCATCGTGAATCAAACTGAGCGTTCAGAGAGAACTTCAGAGTTACTGTTTATAGTGCTCAATTTTTCTATTAAGAGCATCTCTGTGGGCAATTCAGAAATACAGTCTAACATGCTAAAATAGTAACATGTCTCTCGAAGTCGGATGTATCCAAGCACAGTGACAACTGGGAGAGATGACAGCTGGAAGTGGGATGCGTGTGGTGGGGAGAAACAGCACATTCATGATAAAAACGCAGCCCCATGAAGGCTGGTGGCCGCGCATCTCCTGCGTCTCAGCATGGCACCGGCTACTCTGGACATGGCATTGACTGCTCCCCATGCTCCGCGAGGTGGGGTGGGCATGATCTTATTGGCTCTGTAGATGAGGGACCGGCAAGCCCAAGGAGGTAAATAACTTAGTTCATCAGAGGCACAGCAAGAACTAGAAGTCGGGACTGTCGGATTTGTAAAGACCCAGCACAGCCGGGACAAGCAGCACACTTCCACCCTCCCGTGAGCTTCCAGAAAGGCTCCCAGCCAGGCTGCTCTGCGGCCAAAACCTACACAGCACCTCCTGGGAGGCCTCTCACAGTGGCTTTAGCATCCGTCTCCGGCAGGGGGTGGGGAGGGCCACTCAGGGAATGTGTCTGCTTTTGTGCACTTTTGAAAGAGACACTAATGCCAAAGGCTGAATGCACATTTTTCTCACTGGTGCCAGGCGTGTGAAATAAACTAAAGCAGGATAAAATACATCTACAAAGTCCAAAGGAGATGACCATCTCCCAGTGGGAGTTTGTCAGGGCACGCTGTTGCAGGTAGGATATATTTTAAAGATGCTTTTCCAATTATTCATAAAGCCCATGGGTGCCAAAAGCCCATCTGGTGATCATAAAATATCCTCAAGAAAACCAAAGCAGGAGAAACATTTGGCTCAGGAATCAGACAACACTTGGCCTCAATCTCCACAGAGAAAGTGGTGTGTTCATTCATTCAGAAACTTTGGGATATGCTTAGGAAGAAAAATAATTCATGTAGAAACAGTGGCCTTTATATACTGTCCACTAGGCAACAGCCCTCGGCCCACGCCCACGCCTCTGATGGCGCTGGCCTTCCAGCCATCTAGAGCAGGAAGTGGCGCCCCTCCTGCAGGGCCCCGTCGGTCCTCACTGCTCTTGCCCCATGAACGGCCTCTCCTTCCTCCACATACTCTCATTCCAGGCGCCCTCACCCAGTGTCAGAGCATCTCATCTTAACACAGTTACTGAGACACAACTAACGTATCATAACCTGCAGACGTTTCAAGTGAACAATCAGGGGAGTTCTGACGTTCATAAAACAAGCAGAGCAACTAAGACAGTGAACATGTAATAGATCGCATGTGTGCGTAGACGTCTGAACACTGTGACTGAGACGGTGGATATGTAATAGAGGGCACGTGTGCACAGACATCTGAACGCTGGGCTGGAGTCAAGTCAGCCTGTTCTCAGCATAGTCACCCCACCTCTCAGCACCTGCTGTGAACGAGGCGGCATCACACGAAGTCTTTTGAATCTGCAGCCCTGAAATCTGGGAGCAAGACCTGCTTCCGGTGTCCCAGGTAAGAGAAGAAACACAGGTACAGATCCACAGTGCAGTGGATACAAGGGGCATCCTCACCGCAACGTCCGGCTGTCGCCTCCAAGGTGAACCATGAATCCACACCTCTTCACAGCAGACCAGGTGCCTGACATGCTGCAAGAGCCAGTTTCCTAGGAGATCACATTTGGAAGCCTGCTGAAGATGATGCTTGCCTTTGCTGAAAAGTGACACCATCTGAGTCACAGGACACAGGAAACCAACTGCAGTGGACTTTTAAACCACTGGACAGTCCTGTTAGCTTCAGGACATTACTGAGTTTCTCCCCTTTTAAAGATGGTTAAGGGAAAAAAGAATCAGGTGATACCAGAGCAGATGACTCTTATTCAAAGACAAGGACCCCAGTCACCCCTGGTAATGGAGCCCTGAAATGGGAGCCCGAAAGTGCCACCTTCTTTTCTTTGGAAATCTTCAAAGAAGTGAAGGATGAAGCGACTATAGGACATACTGTATAGCACAGGGAACTATAATCAATATCCTATGATAAACCATGATGGAAAAGAATATGAATATATATATATATATATATATATATATATATATATATATATATATATATATATATATATATATATATATATAACTGAATCACTTTGCTATATAGCAGAAACTAACATTGTAAATCAAGTAGACTTCAACAAAAAAAAATCTTTTTTTAAAGACATGACAACATGTTCAAACTCCAGGTATGTTCTCTTTCTCTTGTTGTTCAGTCACTAAATTGTGTCCGACTCTTTGGGACCCCATGGACTGCAGTACACCCAGCTTCCCTGTCCATCACCACCTCCCGGAGCTTGCTCAAACTCATGTCCATTGAGTCGGTGATGCCATCCAACCATTTCATCCTCTGTTGTCCCCTTCTCCTCCTGCTTTCAACCTTTCCCAGCATCAGGGTCTTTTTAAATGAGTCAGCTCTTCACATCAGGTGGCCAAAGCACTGGAGCTTCAGCATCAGTCCTTCCAATGAAAATTCAGGACTGATCTCCTTTAGGATGGACTGGTTGGATCTCCTTGCAGTCCAAGGGACTCTCAAGACTTCTCCAACACCACAGTTCAAAAGCATCAATTCTTCGGCGCTCAGCCTTCTTTCTCTGTCCGGAACCAATTGCTTCAAGGAGCACTGGACACAGAGGCAGAGCCCAGGCACTGCCAAGCCCCTGCCCCCGCCAAGCCCCTGCCCCCAACCTCGGGAAAGATCAACACCAATAACTGATCAACAGAAATGCTCTCAACTGTGCTCATAAATGCTGCACTCACGTTTTCACTCTGGTCTTACACATCTTTCATACCTTGTTTACATGTATTATTCCATTCCTACTTAGAAACACAAATAAATGAACATAAATTCTCTAACGAAAGCCTCAGAAATAGCTCACTTAGCATGTTATTTTAGGATAAAATTCAGAAAAACCAAACCAGAGTACTGCCAATTTGGAAATAGGATGATTTTTCCACAAGATAACAAAGGGAGAGCAGTGGTCCCAGGCCAAACAATGACACATGCTTGTTCTTTTAAAAACAAGAAATTCAAATTACACCCTGAATGTCTGAGCCCTCTTCACAGCAGTCCTCAAGCGCTGCACAACTCTGGAAGATTGGGAAAGTCATTATTTCCTCATTAAAGAGTCGGCCACATCACAGAAATCACAAAGCTGACGGTTTCAAGTCAGAATATTAATTTTAGGAATTATCAAAAGGAAAGGTTCACCCTAGCATCATCCCCTGAAACCTTTTCTCCCCAATAAATCAGTTGTTATTACAAGTTCTCTTGTGGAATAGCTGTAAGAATTCTCTCTCACCACACACACACTTTTCAAAAATTAAGTTCCCAAAACTTGCTTTCTGCCACAGTTTTTACACATGAGTGGAAAACTATTTTCCCAGCCCTCCTTCTTTCATGCCCTTAGGTCCTGCTCATCCTGTGAGTTTTACCTCCATCGTCACCTCTGTAGACAAGTTTTGCCCCACTTCCTGTGATAGCAACAGGTACCTCTCCTGCCCAGCACTTAGCAAAGCTGCAATTTTTTATTTACGTGTGAAACCACCTGTCTCTCTCAGCAGACCTGTGCAGTCTAACAGAGTGATTAACAAAAGTGATTAAAATCAAACAACACTTGAGATCTTTAGATGCCCCGACCCCATCACAGCTGACCAAAGCCACACACGACCACTGGTCACCCTCCCGGAGTTTCCCCGGCACAGACTTCTGACGGACAGCACTCCCCGGGACGCGAGGCTCCTTGCAGGCAGGGGCTGCATCTCGTTTTACATCTCCGGACCATCCTGAGTGCAGCAGAGCACAGACACACCTCGCTCTACTGCGCTTCACAGATACTGCGCTTTTTACAAACTCAAGGTTTGTGGAAACCCTGCTGGGAATATTTTTCCAGCAGCATTGGCTCACTTCATGTCTGTCTCGTATTTCGGTATTTCTCACGGTATTTCTGACTTTTTCATTTTTATTATGATATGGTGGTCTGTGATCAGCAATATTTGATGTTACTATAATAGCTATTAAAAAGTTTACTATTAAAGTTACTATTAAAAATTTTGGCATTTTTAACTAAGTCATGTGCATTCTTTTCTCAGACATAATGCTACTGCACACTGAATAGAATACAGTATACACATAGCTTTTATAAGAACTGAGAAACAATCCTATGATCTGCTGTACTGCAGTGTTCGCTTCATTGTGGTTCTCTGGAACCAAATCCACAGTAACTTTTACAAGGACTGAGACACACACAATCCTGGGAGCCACTGTACTGCAGTGCTCGCTTTGTGTGGTTCTCTGGGACGGAACCCACAGTAACTTTTACAAGGACTGAGACACACACAATCCTGGGAGCCGCTGTACTGCAGTGCTCGCTTTGTGTGGTTCTCTGGGACCAAACTCACAGTAACTTTTACAAGGACTGAGACACACACAATCCTGGGAGCCGCTGTACTGCAGTGCTCGCTTTGTGTGGTTCTCTGAGACAGAACCCACAGTAACTTTTACAAGGACTGAGACACACACAATCCTGTGAGCCGCTGTACTGCAGTGCTCGCTTTGTGTGGTTCTCTGGGACCAAACCCACAGTAACTTTTACAAGGACTGAGACACACACAATCCTGGGAGCCGCTGTACTGCAGTGCTCGCTTTGTGTGGTTCTCTGGGACCAAACCCACAAAATCTCCAAGGTGTGCCTGTGTGGAAGAGACACTCCAGAACTATCTGTGGAGGGGAACATACATGCCATAATTGCTTACTTTACTAAACTACACGCTACATTATAAAAACCAAGAAAAATTAAGTCTTATTACTTAATTAGAACAGTTCACTTGCTCTGTCATGTCCGACTCTTTGCAACCCCATGGAGGGCAGCACGCCAGGCTTCCCCGTCCATCACCATCTCCCGGAGCTTGCTCAAACTCATGTCCACTGAGTCGGTGATGCCATCCAACCATCTCATCCTGTCATCCCCTGTGATCCATGTATTACTAGTATTCTGATTAGAACAGAATACTAGTAATTGGTTACACTTCTATAACTTCAAATATTCCATAATATCCACTCCCATTCAAGTACTTAACAGTCTCTTAAATACACACACACACACACACACAATTCCCTCAAAAACTAAAGAGAATTAAAATGGTTTTACAGATGAATTCTACCAAACATTTAAAAAATTAACACCAATCCTCCTCAGACTCTTCCAAAAATTGAGAAGGGGAACACAACACTCCCAAATTCATTTTCAGACCTGGAGAATGAGTAAGTTTTTCTGGAAGACGGTCCGTCTATGTCAATGGTTCCCAAACTTGGATGTTTACATGAACCATTTGGGACACTTTACAACATCCTGAGGCCCAGGTCACACTCCACGCCTATGAAATCATGAGGTCTAGAGCAGGAGCCAGGCAGAGCTTTTAAAGATCCTCAACTAATTCCGACATGCAACAGGGTTCGACCCCCTCTCTGGTATACACTCAAAGGCAGTAGGCCTAAGAAGACATGGCAAGCCAGAAATACAAATAATTCAGTGTTAAACAAACCAAACGATGGAGAAGAGACAGGTGGGCAAGGAGACCAAACAGGCAGCCAGGGCAGGACCACACCCACCGTCCTGGTGGCAAGGGCCCTTGGAAGGTGCAGGGCAGGAGAGGGATGTGGACAGTTTCCACTTGGAGAAAGGACTGCAGTGAAAACATGGATGACAGCGAAGAGGGGGCAGAGTGAGCTGCTGGGAGACCACTCAGAAGGCTCCCAACAAGGTCCAGATGAGCAATGACCAGAGCCTGAAGCAGAGTGCTGATGGTGGGTATGGAGAGATGAGCTGGAGAGACTGAGAAAACAAAACTGACAGGATTTGGTGCAGTTGCAAGCTCACAGCACACCAGCCTGCAGGGATCCACGGAAGTCACCTCTTTCACTTTTGGGGGGGAAACCCTTCTTCAATCACCTCCCTGAACACCCAATCTGCCTCCTGAGAATCATCCCCATCACCTTGGTGGTCATGTGAGCAAACGGTCCAGAAGACCTCAGCCCCAGTGCCCGCAGTAAGGTCACCTGTTGCTGATGAATGACAGACACCTGGATTTCATCCTCTCCTGGTGGTTCAGAGAGTTATTTTCCAACCTGAGTCAGCCATCCCTCTTGCGGACTGACAGGGACCAGGGGACCAGGGGACCAGCATGCCCCACAGGTTAGGAGACGGCGGGGGCAAGAGCCCGGCTCTCTGTCTCCCTCAGAGGTGCCCGCAGAGCTCCAGGAAGCAGGAGCAGCCTGACCTTTCCCTCGGCTGAGCCATCGAGCTGTGAGACGACGGCTTGTGAGTCAGAAGGCTGGTGGCCGACGCCAGCTGAACATAACGAGGGGCCGGCTGTCCATGCACGTTAACCTTTTCCTTGAGAACAAAAGCAGAGAGCCTGCTGAACACACAACAAAAACAGCGTGTAGTCTGACAAATGACCATTACAACCTGAAAATCATTGGAGATTTGATTTAAAGGGTGTGGGCTTCTGATTACAGCTTGAAGATGTTGAGACCTTAGGGGGAGGGGGAAAAAACATCGTTTCCATCCTGAAGACAAGAAAACCCTTGACAAACTGGAAATTGACTTGTCCTGAACTGAAGAGAGAAATGAAGTGCTAGAGCAAACTAACCTGAAACCTGTGGGCAGGCACCTCCAGGGAAAAGCAGGACCCCAGCCCAGGTGCCTCTGCAGGCCACGCAAGCCAGGACACAGGTTCAGCCGGACACTGCAAATGACTGCAAAGGCCTGGCGTGGGCGAGGAGAGCGGGAAGGCCCCCAGGGCTACAGTGCACACCATGTGCGATCTTCCACCAGGGAAAGGACCCTAAGGGCTGGTGGGGCGGGGACCAGAGCCACTGCCCTACAGCAGCCCCTCCCCTCTCCCCATGGGATCAAAGCCTTTATCTGCGGGGGGAAGGGCACAGAGTAGAGTGCAGGGCAGGGGTGCAAACCCCCATGGCTGGGGGAGGGGAGTGGCAACCACCAAGCAAGCCTCCCCCTGGCCTCACCTGCCCCGTCTCCCCCAGAACCCAGAGCCCTTGGAGCCCACAGTCATACCTTGGCCAGGAATGCAGAGCAGAGGCCTGGCAGTGCGACGGGGTGAGGCTGATGGTCACTGAACCCATCTGAGCAGAGGCGAGAGAGCACACTTGGGAAGGAAGAAGGGGATGCTAGATAGAGCTGTGAGCGGTCAAGACGGAAGGGAGGAGGCAGCACGTGGAACGGAGAGGGGGCGAGGAGGAGAAGCAAGAGACAGGAGACCTCCAGGCTGGGAGCAGGCTTTGGAATTAAAGGCAAAGATAGCCCTGGCCCCGTCTCAGTCTGGGGGCGCTGTAGTGAGCGAGACCAGAAATGCAGACGACTAGGGCAGCTGGGAGTCGGTGCGGTCCCGAGGGACCAGAGGCCGGGGGAACAGAGCCCAGGCTCCAAGGCCACTGTCCACGTCCCTCTCGGGGTTCTAGAGAAAGCAGCCAGCACCTCCATCACATGTTCTCACATGGAGAAGAGGGGACGGGGGACGGGGGGGGGTGGGGGTTGAGGGGGAACAGGGGAAAGACACGGTACAGCTTCCAGCCTCCATACTCTGTGGCCTCAGAAAAGAACCCAGGTTAAGAAAATCTTCTAAAAAAGTAAAAAAAAAAAAAAATCACACCTTTATGAAAGCCTCAGACATCTAGGAATTAAGAAAACAAGAAATCTCCTGGTATTAAGATTGCAACTGGTATTTGATTTCTGGGTAATTCAGGATGAGTCACTGGTCTTTGAAAAGTAAGACTGAGTTTTCCCAGAATGAGTATTTGCTTTTGCGTAGAGTGGCAGACCAGGGCAGACAGACTCAATGCCACCAGGTTTCAGGCACAGTCCTCAGGGAGAGGGACAAGTTAGGGACGGGAACACACAGGATTCCACAGCAAGGGCTTCAAATAAAACCAGTTCCAGCCACAGTCAGAGGCCAAAATCTTCAAACTGTGAAGATGCAAACGTAATGAAATGCTGAAGGTAAACATGGCTTCTTTTTTTTTAACCCAAATCTCCAACTCTGTACAAAGAACTGAAATGATTCAAACTTATACCATAGGCAGATTTTGTCTTAGCTTAACAAACGAGACATTTCAGGCAAGAAGCACTTCCGTGGGAAGCAGAACAAATTCTAACAGCTCACCAAACACTGGGCCAGCTCCTCAATCCTGTGCTGCAAACACCCCAGGCCCCCAGTGATGGTCGGCCATGGGGAAGGACGCGCTCAGTAGAGACAAACCCAGCCTTCCCGCAGCGCGCTCTCCTGCTTCACGTCTACACGCCTCACCCTTGAGCCCTCACACCTGTCACCTGCACACCAGGTGACTCTCGGCACCAAGCCGCCCACCCACATTCTTCCCACAGTCTCCATCACACCAGCCTTTTCTCAAAGAACTTTCAGGGATTCTCCAATAGAGTCTGAGCTACTTCCCTGAGTTTCAGGCGTTCCACAGCCTGCCCAAACCTACCACCCCGACCTAAACCCCCTCCTTCTCCTGAGCCCCCAGCCCCACCCGGCTCACCCCACAGTCAGGCCGGTCCCAGTGTCCGGCCGCCCCGCCCAGACCGCACTCCCCTCCCTGAACGCAGGGTCATCTCTTCAGCGAAGTTGTTCCTGGGGTCTTCTCTGAGGTGGGCCCTGAGCTGGGTGCTGGGAGTAGAGAGATGTGAAGGGACAGAGTGTGGGGGAAGCCGTGACAGAGTCCAAAGGTGCCGAGGGGACACGCGGGCCGTGAGGCAAGCACGAGAAAGCGGGGCTCGGCAGGCAGACAGAGGAAGGACAGAACAACGCGCCGAAGACCATGTCCCCAGCAGCCCTCTCCAGGACTGCCTCCCCTTTTTCTCCTCTCATCTACTTGTTGACGGAACCAGGTTGCTTGCAGGGCTGTTGTCTGAACCGGAGGAGCCTCACAGGTTTTCTCTGTCGACCGAGTTCTTACGAATTGGCAGCGAGAGCCGGGAGTGCTCGTCAGTCTCAGGTGTGATGTGGGGTGGCACGAACTCAAGGGCGGTGTGTGTTCTCCCATCAGGAGGAACATAACGCCTGCCTGTCTCTTATTTCGCTGTGTGGATGCTCATGGTCTCGACCCATAATCTGTTAGGAACTGCAGAGTGGCGGGCTTCTAATCCTACCCGCCCTTCTCAAGCACTGGCTGGAATACTTCCATGAAGAGAGACTGCCGTCATCAACTCTCAGGTCGTCCGACCGTATGTTTGAACGGAGAGGCGGAATACGTGCTCATTACCTGTCACTTTCAGAATGCCATCACTCTCCCCAACACTCTCTGAGGCAGGCAACCCTCTCCAGAAGCACTCAGAAGCCCTGACTGAAGCGCAGGCATCAGCTCAGACTGCCAGAAGCAGCCTCTTCAGACAGCTTCATGCTGCAGGCTGGATGTTCAGAGTCAGATGCCACAATTAGATTATCACAGAACGGAACGTTAACTTGATTCTACATTAACACACGGTTTCAGAATACCAGGATCAACACTATGTCCGCCACAGCAATCACTGAAGAGTTTAAACTCGCTCTTGTAGAGAGCGGTATCACCATCCGGGCAGAACAAGAGTTTTCTGCTGTCTTCTCCCCAGAGTACACCAGTTTAGACCATCATGCACACAGGAGAGGGCCTCTGCAGCAGAGAAGCCACAGTACAAAAATCTGAGATTGGATGCACTAACTCTACCCAGCTCACCCTCCCTGGAGGCAGCAGCTCAGCACCCAGAGAGACCGAGTCAGCCAGGCCTCCTCCCTGGAGGGGCACTGTCAAGGCGGGGGGGGGGGGGGGGGGGGGGGCAAGGGGTGCCATGCTTTCTCGGTTGCACAGAACGAGTGCCAAGATGAGGGCTTCTCTCTCACCCCAGCCAGAATCCTGAGGCCCAAAAACGTCTCCAGAGTCTCTTTTTAATCCAGGACATGATTAAGGATTGCACATAGATAGCATCAGAGTGTTCGATCTCTCCCACCTCCTTTAATGGAGAACAGTCCTCCCACTTGTTTTTTTCTAACAAAATGGAATCATCTCCTTTATAGAGGTGTTGGGAAGGCTAAATAGAAATAATGCAAATAAAGTGGCTGGTCCAGATCTGATATGCAATATCTGACAGTGCTCAACAAATATTACTTCTCTTCCATGTGTCTACAGCCCATACTGGGTCCAGTATCCTGCTCTGCATGGCAACTACATTTATTGCTACAAGTTTTTGTTGTTTTTAAAATATTCATTTGGCTGTTGCAGGTCTTAGTTGCAGCATGCAGCATCTTGAGTTTTGCAGCACGTGGGATCTAGTTCTCTGACCAGGGGTCAAACCTGGGCCTCCTGCATTGGGAGCTTGGAGTCTCAGCCACTGAACGGCAGGGAAGTCCGTCCCCAAGTTTATGAAGTGGCACCTAGTTTCAGAAACCACAGGCAATGTGAGAGCCTGCCTGAAAAGCCAATCTAGAACCCCAGCTAGAGGTTCTGAAACTGCCAGACTGAGCACCCCTCAGGGGCATCTCCCAGGCTCCTCTGTCCATGGGATTCTCCAGGCAAGAGTACTGGAGTGGGTCGCCATTTCCTACTCCAAGGGATCTTCCCGACCCAGGGACTGAAGCCATGTCTCCTGCATCTCCTGCATTAGCAGGCAGATTCTTTATCACTGTGCCACTGGGGAGACCATAGAGAGGGCATCTCACTTCAAATACTGTATTTTCCAGACCACTAGGTACATTAATGCAAATCTGTGTAAAAGTAGATTACTTTAACACACAATAAAAACTATATTCTAATCCTGTTCTACTATTAATATAAACGCCATAAACCACGATGCTGCATCACAAAAATAAACACACATCAGTACCAAAATAAATAAAGAGGGCGTCTCATTAATGACAACCATGCTCCACTGCACACCTGTGCTATATCTAACCGACTGGAAACTAGGACAGCCTTACACTTACAGACCAGTTGGTAATCCTAACTCTAGTTCTCTTCCATTTGGTTTTATTTTAAAAGCAAGAAGATATTTCCAGACTATAAATCCCAAGTTGCAATTTTACTTTCAGCTTAGGAGGGCAGAGGCAGTCCTCCAGAACTCTGTAGCTAAAGGCAGAAACATAAGAAGATACGTCCACGCTGAACACATACACCCAAAGAGCCACCAAAACAGAAGCAGCTTTGGTTTCCATCCAAAGGGTCTGTGCTCTCCCTCTCCCAAGGGCACCCCACCCCAAGTGAGTGGCAGCACCAGGCACCATCCACCCCCTCAGCTCTCACGTCCAAGGGTCTCAGCTGGACGTCCACTTGCCTGGACACACCTCCAGGGATGACACCTCATCAAGCCTTCCCAGAACAGGTGCTGGGCACCACTGACTCTGCCAAACTCCCTTCTTGGGGAAAAGAAGCCTCTATCTATGTACAGAAAGATGCAGTCCAGTGGAATAAAGTCATTTACAGAGGGAAAATATCCATTTCACCTGACATTTTTAAGTCCTCATGTATTGTTAAATCTACATGGTATTTTCCAGTTTTTGTGTGTCCAACAGGAAACTGACTTTTCAATCTTCACTAACATTTTAAAATTTTAATAGGTATACCCCAGAGAGTACAGGAGAGAACACTTCAGGAAGTATGTCATGGACTTAGTGTGTTGTCAGTCAGTTGCTAAGTTGTGTCTGACTCTTGGAACCCCATGGACTGCAGCACGCCAAGCTCCCCTGTCCTTTACTATCTCCCAGAGTTTGCTCAAACTCATGTCCATTGACTTAGTGACGCTATCCAACCATCTCATCCTCTGTTGCCCCCTTCTCCCCCTGCTCTTAATCTTTCCCAGCACTGGGATCTTTTTCCAGCGAGTCGGCTCTTTGCATCAGGTGGCCATTGTTACTGCTGTCCAGGGGGCAGGCCGTCACTCATTCATCTCTGCTATCCAAGGGCCTGGTGGAGTGCTTGTCTCTAATGAGAGGTGGTTACATGTCTTGTAATACTATAAATCCATAAGGGGGGAGAGGGGGTATAATATAACTAACATTTGTTGACACCTTACCACGTTCCAGGTGAAGGGCACATCCTCACAGCAACCGTACAAATGGGTATTACTGTCTTATAAATTAGGAGACTGGGGCAGAGAGAAGTCAAAGTCACACAATTACTAAGTTCTAGCAAGGGGATCCACTGACTGTCTCCAACAACACCCTTGGACTGTCAGTGGCCCCCAAATCTATATGTTGAAGCCCCAACCTCCGGTGTGACTAAATTGAAGCTGGGCCTGAAGGGGTGATGAAAGTTGAATGAGCCACAGGGTGGGGCCTTAGTTGAGAAAACTGGCGTCCCTGTAAGCAGGGGAAGAGACGCCGGGCTCGCTCGCTCTCTGCCGAGAAAGGACACAATGAGGAGGCACCGTCTGCAAGTCAGGAAGGAGGCTCTCACAGAACCTGGCCATGCTGGCACCTGGACCCCGACCTCCAGCCCCCAGCACCGCGAGGAAACAAGCACGTGCGGCAGCCACACTGGCTGTGGTGTTCTCTCTGGCAGCCTGAGCAAATACACCCCGTGAAGCCTCCATGCTTCATAAACTGACACAATTAATCTACCAAGTCTTACCCCTAATCAGCTAGTCCTCATGTTATGACAAAAATAAGCTCCATTTTCTCCACACTCCATCTCTTTATAGAAATCACCAGACTTTGAAGGAGAACTTTATAATCACAGCTAATTAGATGTCTAAGGGATCACAGCAGTTATACTTGGGGGGGAAAAAAACGCAGTGATTCCTACATTCCACTAATTCAGGATGACCTCCTGGCAAATGAGCATAAAATGGCAGAGAGTGCAAATTAAGAAACCATTTAACTAAAAAGTACTTTTATTACTTTCCACGTCCACGGTAACTCACTCACTAAGTGCGTGCCCGGGAGAAGTCTCACGCTGCTCGAGTTAATGCATGACAAGCATGAAACAGACAGAACAGCGGGGCTGGGGGTACGGTGATTGCTGCCATGTGTCTGGGGACCACCACGTGCTAATTAGAGTCGGAGAGAGCTTACCATCGCTGAGGTCTTGAAGGAGATTCTCCTGGCAGGAGAAGTCCAGCTTCACTTTGATGCTGATGGTGAAGGTGTAACTTGACCTCCAGTCCTGAAACTCAAGCCGCCTGCTGGAATGTATTCCTCTCTGGGGGTTTTGCCAGCACCTGACTCCACAATGCAAGTGACTGCGTCCCCTCCAAAGCACTACAAGGAGCGAGGTCCTCTCCATGACCCAGTCGTACACAGTCTACAGTATGTGTCGACCAGGCTATGACAGTCTCTGTCTTTACTTTTCTATCTCGTAGATTAATTCGGGAGGGAAGGGTGTAAGAGACACCAGGCGAGCTGTAGCCAGCACGGACAACCTTTCGGGCCCCGGGTGCTGGAAGCCCAGATCCCAGGCCCCAGGACTACAGCCATGTGTGCTAACGCCTCTCCACCGGCCACAGCAAATCGGGCCAATCCCTCTCTGAAACGCCAATACCAGCCAAGATGCTGAGGCCCTGTCACGCCCTCAGCCCCCACTGCCTGCAAGCTTAGGGTGCCCTCAGAAAGGGTGCTGACTGAGCTGCCAGTTTCTGTGTTAAGTTCCACGTCCTAAGAGCGGCATGTTCAGACAACAGACAGGTCCCCTCACAGGAAACAGCTTATTCACCTTCTGCAGCCACCAAGGTGTTTACATCCCAGAAACGACACAGAGGGGGTCACGGCGCCTGCACTACCCCCCTAGCTGCAGCAGGACACAAAGCTGAGCTGCTTCCCTGTCGGGTCTGATGTGCTTTTACACCTCAAAGGTGGGCCTTTCTGGTTCTTCCCTTCATTACTGGACTACAAACCGGAATGTCCAGGGGGGCTTTTCAAAACCCTACACAATGATAAGCTGTCAGCAGAAATGGGATAAACATAAATCAACAGTGGAGCACGTGTCACTAACGTTCTCCCCTGTGGAATTTAAATAGTTTCAGAAATAACAGTCATTATTTTAATGCTAGAGTTCCATGCAGTCAAGTGAAATGGGTTATTTGACACTGACAGTAACAGAGGAGCCCTTACTGTGCAGACCTTCCATGTCTGAGGACCTTTCATAGGTGCTTCTAATTACAGAGACTCGGCCGCTACACTCACAAGAGGAGGGAGCCGCAGGGACGCCCCTCAGTCAAAATACCCATGAACTGCTCAGCACACCAAAGTGGAGTCACTACTTTTCGTCAAAAAATTAAACTGGAAGAGTAAAGAAATTAAGAGATGCGTATGTGTATTTATATACACAAGTACATGTATATCTATGTTTGTACACACGCTCACACAAATCTCAGAATATCTGCAGAAAAGCAAATACAACACAGTCTTAATTTGGGCTTAATTATAATAAAATTTATGATTGCTTAAGTCAAGGCAGAAGCTTGCTTCTTTAATCACCTACAAATAAAGACTTGCTCACAAACAGACTGCAATTAGAATCAGACATGACGTGGCCAATAATCCTTGTCCTGCTGGGACAGACGGTCAATGCTCGGCCCTGTGTCAGGAGTGTGTGATCGGGGGACACACATGCCCCACGAGCACCCAAACAACAGTTGGGACCCCTGGGAGGCCAGCATGCTACCCCGAAAAAGACCTCTTATGAAAGTCGTGATTATTTAATGAGAGAGAGAAAAAAAAATACCACTCAGCTGGCACGCGATGAGTGCTAAACAGTGAAAGTTACTATCACTGTTGTAGACCTAGCAAGGAACTGGGAAAGGGAGCATTTAACTCCCTGTGGAGGAGTTTCCTGGGGAACTCGCTCAGGTTCCGGTTTAAGGCACTTTCCCACCCTCCCTTTTATGTTAAGTCACTCACTGGTACCGACAGCTTGTTGGTGCCAGAGAATGTAGGGACGGGAGTTATTCTCTCTGTGTATCTTGGAAGCAGATGGTTTATTTTCATTAGTTTAATTCCACGTGTAAATGTATGGCAGCTTATGATGAGAATTAAAAAAGAACGACAGCTGACATTTCTCAATTGCAAACGTGTTGGTTTGAATGGCCATCCGGCAATACACAGGACAGAACCGGCTGTGTGATCCAGACTCTACCATCCGGTAACACACAGGACGGAACCAGCTGTGTGATCCAGACTCTGCCATCAGTAATACACAGGACAGAACCAGCAGTGTGATCCAGACTCTCTCCCCAGCCACAGAGTGAGGGTCGTAGTACTTGCCCCCCTGCCCTCCAAGAGACCGAACTGAGAGCTAGGCCAGAGGTGATGCTGACGGTGTCAGATGGACCCAGCACCGGAGGATCCTCCCTGGTTCTGCCCGGGTCCCCTCCATGTCCCCACCCTCCAGCATCTCTGTCGGTGAGCATGGGCCGAGGGCCGACCAGGTAAGTGCCTGCCCTGGGGCTGGGCAGGGAAAGCAAGGGGCCGGGAGAGGGCTTTCTGAGGTGATGACAATGGTCTATGATGTACCTTGACAAGAGCTCGGAGAGACGTATTTGTCAAAACTTAGCAAATGGTGACGTAAGATTTGTGCATTTCACCCCAAATACTTTTTTCCAAAGGAAAGTCGGGACCCCTGGGAGGCCAGCATCCTACTCCAAAAAGACCTCTTATGACTGTTGTGATTATTTAATGAGGAGAAGAAAAAAAAACACCTACCTAAACTATTAATGCCACTCAGCTGAGTTCAAACACTGAACTCTAATAACATGCATGCTAAAGGATCAGTGGGTAAAATCACAGTACTCTGCAACTTATTTTGAAAGATACAATAAAACAAGACAGATCAGGGATGGACAGGAAGCTGGACAGACGTGATAAATCAAATACAGTCAAACATTACAGAACCTAGGCAGCGGGTTTGCAGTGTTCACTGCAAAAGTCTCTCCACTTCTCCATATGCCTGAATATTTTTAGAGTGAAAGGTTGGAGAGGGAGGGCATGGTTGATACTGAGAGTAAGCTCCAGAAGAGTTTGAAAGCATAGGAACACCGCAGGCAGGGTAGCCCCGAAAGCAGGATCCTGAGAAAGGCAGCACTGAGACAACTGAGCTGCTGATGGCCCTTCCCGGGAGACTGTAAGAGGAGGGTGTGGGCAGAAGTGCACGGAAGGACGGAGCAGGGCTCAGAGGGGGGCCCACGGCTCCCAAGGAGCCTCATGGCGATTCCTGTGCTTCCACCCTTGTGACCCTACTACCCGACAAGCAAGACTGGCTCAGGTCCATCAAGACCCACCCGGGAAAGGAGAAAACCCCTCTTGGACACAACCGGCCAATTGAGCACATGTCCCCTCTATACCCACTGTGGTGAGAATTTTTTTTCCTTCTAACGAGGCTTCCCCAATGGCTCAGCGGGTAAGGAATCCACCTGCCAAAGCGGGATACGTGGGTTCAATCCCTGGTCAGGAAGATCCCCTGGAGGAAGAAATGGCAACCTACTCCAGCATTCTTGCCTGGAGAATCCCATGGACAGAGGAGACTTGCAAGCTACATACAGTCCATGGGGTCACACAGAGTGTCCCTCCCCATGGGCAGTCCCTAGGACTGAGCACTGCCCATGAACTCCGCCTGGAACTAAAGGGGAAACACACGGGCTGCCTTAGAGAGACCCGCGCCTGGCTGGAGGGAGACCAGCGCGCCAGCGGCAGAGCCACAGAGTGGAAGGGCCCCTCAGAAGTCTCCCGGAGCCTCTGAGACAAGGGGACCCAGTCACCCCATGGAGGAAGGCAAAGGCGGGAACACAAGTGAGCAGGTTGGCTTCCAGGCATAGGAGGCGGTTTATCCTCAAGTTCATAAACAGCACAGACATCCAAGAAACGGAAGCTAGCTCCCGGCGATGAACGTGACCAGAGTCAAGGGAAGAAGTGACAGAAGCTGAAGTTTGGGGCAGAGGGCGGCGACACGGGGCCTGGGGAGCCAGGGACGTCAGGGGTTCCCAAAGGAGAAACGAGAGGGACTGAGCTTCAGAAGGAAGCAGGATGTTATGAATAATGGACAAGCGGTGACTGTTTAGGTTTATTTGAGAAAAGGAAGATATCTTCCAGTGGCTAAGCTGTGAAGCCAAGGAAAATTACAGGAGATGTGAACAGTTTTACGATGATATACTCTGCAATTTTCTGTCATTCAATATTAGCTCACTTGTTCAAATATCCACCAACTCCTATAACCAATTAATTAAATTCAGAATGCCAAATGAAGGTATTTCATGTCAGGGAGGCATTTTCGACCTAATCCATAAGTGCTTGCTCCTGAAAAGAGGACGGAAAGGGAAGAAAGGATGAGATTAAGGTAGGATCATCAAAATTCCCCCAAAGACTCCAAGACACAAAAGCAAAAGAGGGACTAGGAGAGCCACGCTGCAGTGAAGAGCTCCGTGCACCCACGGGCGTGGCAGAGAGGGGAACGGCAGCCATGGGCAGGAGCGTGCTCACGCCGCACGTTTCCAGTTCAGAACTCACACTCAGGATCAGAGACAGCCTGCGAGTCAGGAGAGAAGGGGCAGATGGACACAGAGACAGAGACAGAGAAGGCAGAACACCCACTGGGAAAGAAGGACAGAGGGCCGGCACAAGAGGTCTCTCGGAGGACGACCACGGCAGAGGTGCTCAGCATCACTGGTCATCAGGGAAATGCAGATTTAGACGCCCCCCCAACACCGCAGATAAAATGACGATGATGCCCTGGAGCAGACGGGCCGTGGGGCAGCCACCACACCCCCATGATGGTGGCGTGTCTGGACTCTGGAACAGCAGTTCTGAAGCCCCTCCACCCGGCATCAGACCCTGGAGGGGTCCTCAGAGAGGACAGCCTGGCCGCCAGAGCCGGGGCACCACTCTCGATGGGCCAGGTGCACCCAGGCCCCCAGGGCACAGCTGCTCACCTGGCTCCTATGTCAAAAGCAGCAGAACACAGAGTGCCACCAGCTCGCTCTCCCTGTGCTGTCCTTGTCTTTGGTCTCTGCAGACAGCACAATTTCTCTAACTTCATTAGATGAGCTGATCTTATTTCCACTAACTACTCTTGATGCCTAGCCCTCCTCCTACACAACGTATCCCCCTTCGACCAGTACTGCTCACTCACCTCACTGACCAGGTCCTCTGCAGTCTCACTCAGTTCCTAGAACAGCTTCCCATGGTCAGGATCACCTCCCCTGCTTACCCAGGAGGAAGCTGAGGCGTGTGAAGGATAAACAGTGAGCAAATGGTGAATCCAAAATGTAACACAGGTCTTGTGCCTTAGAACAAGGAACAGCATCAATGGAAGAGGGGGTGCACAGGCCCTGAGTGCTGAACCCACAGCAGGCACTGGGCTGAACGGATGGGTCCCAGATGGTTATCTTCCGAGCCTGCAAGTGCTCTTCTTTGCTTACTCATTCCAGAACACGCCTCCCGGGGACCTGATCAATGTGAAGAGCATGGGGGATACAGAGGTGTGTTCTGTGCTCTGTTACCTTCCTCTGCGAGTTCTTCATGCACAATTAGGATAACAACTTCACAGGGGTGTCAAATTAAAAGTGGGAGAGGTTTTTAGACTTTCGGGACACTGGTTCTCTAAAGGGTCTCTTCTGACTCCCAGACTTAGAAAACGAACTTATGGTTGCTGGTGGGAGGGAGGGATAGTTAGGGACTTTGGGAAGGTCATGAACACACTGCTATATTTAAAGTGGATAACCAACAAAGACCTACTGTACATAGCACAGGAAACTCTGCTCAATGTTCAGTGCCAGCCTGGATGGGAGGGAAGTTTAGGGGAGAATGGATACATGTATATGTGTGGCTGAGTCCCTCAGGTGTTCACCTGAAATTATCACAACACTGTTAATCTGCTACACCCCAATACAAAATGGCTTCGGTATTTAAAAAAAAAAAAAAAAGAGTGAAGTGTCTCTTCTGCAAATAACAAAGATAAACATTTCTGCAGTCAAACCTACTACATGCCCCTACCTTTGGTGGTGAGGATTTTCGAGGTGACTTCCAGTTTCTCCAGGGGCTCCATCCCAATGTTCTCCAGTCTCACAACAAGCTGCTGGGTTTCCCCATTGTAAAGCTGAACAGACACGTTAGTAGATATTTCATCACCAGAGGAAGGCTGTAATGAATGTGCGGACCTAAAATAAGAGTAATAATTATAATCAATTTTAGAAAAACAGAAAAAAAATTGATGGCATTTTAGAGTCATGCACATCACCACACTTAAGCATTCCAGGCACACGGACTAGGGAGCCGTGGCTTTAACGTGGAATCAGTGCCCAGGGACCAGGAACTCCAGGGCGAGTCGCTACACACTGAGCGCTGTCCACACACAGACACACCCTGGGTCACATGATGGCTCTCACTGGCCTTACTTGCTCATGTGTGTGCAAACCATAAGAATAATTATTGGATTGTGATGAGGGCAAAGGTGAAACAATGAATTAATTCAAATGATCCCTGAGTGTGCTGCTTGCTCAAAAATTTTTAAATCTCAGAAATGCCCTGGGAAAATCCATAGACTGAAGGAGAAAACTCAAATTAACAATTTGAAATGATAACATGGAAGCTAGAGGAAAGGAAAAGTGGAAAGTAGAGACAACAGCCTCCACATCCCAGTGAAATGAACGAGCAATGCTGGCAAACCCCTGATGTGAGCCAGGGCAGCTGGCGGGCCCTCGGCACCAGTCAGGCAGGGCCCTGGACCACGCGGGGTATAGCCCAGCGTCCGGAGGCCCTGAGGCTCGCCCACTGCACCCCTGAGGCTGCAGCACTGCAGCCCTGGCCTGAAACTCTGGCCTAAGTCCTACTGACCGTCACTCAACCCACAGCACTCATCACCCTGGTGTCTGCTTCCCAAGTACAGGCAGCAAAGCCACTTCCGGGCCAGGAGGTCACTGTGACCACAGGGAGGAGGCTCTGGAGACAGAAGGGGGACAAACGCCAGCCAACAACGAGGGAGGCGCGTGTGGCAGGCGGAGCCAAAAAGCACATCCAAAGCCCATTCTCCAAAAATAACAGCATAAAGAATCAACGTGAACTCCTTGGCATTTTATATCCTTAGAGCTGTTCATGAGTCAAGAAAGAAATGTTCTTTGTCAAGTAAGGAAAAGTGACTTCTTTCTACATTTCATCAGAGTCCTCCTCAAGTGAGAACTGTAGTCCATCTGGATTTGCAGGGAAGGTATTTGGAAAAACTGAAACACAGCCGACACAAGCAAGAGGGTGCTAGCCCCTGGCACGGCGGGGAAAGAGGAGGGAGGGAGCAGAAGGCGGGGCAGCACACAGTGCGGACTGTCCCAGACACTGCACTCCACACGTCAGGCTTAAGCTGGGGGGTGTGGGGGGAGGTGGGCGAGGCTGGCACTGAGGCGGGGCCCACTGAGTAAGCGACTGAGCCTTCAAAACATCTCAGAAAATGCCGAGATACACTTAGAAAGACAGCCCAAGGGATCAACAATAAAGCATTATCCGTATGAGCAAAAACTGAGATGGTCCCAAACCCCAACAGCAGGGAAATGAATAGGGATGTGATTCTGAGATGGCTTCATGATGTACTTTTTTAAGCAATTAAAACACAAAGCTTTTAGCTTGTGTTATTTATTTATGCAAAGAGAAATCCATGATACTCAATGAAATGCAGTATGACCTCAGCTATTCAAACATACATATATTGTTCAGTGAGCACACAGTGGAAACCCCAGAAAGCATTAAGTCATTCCCTTTGAGATTTCCCTTCCTTCTTTATCCTTTCCTATAATGCTACAGGGAAAAAAAACGACTGTTTTTATTTTAGAAGATGCATGCATGCTAAGTCGCTTCAGTCGTGTCCGACTGTGTGTGACCCCATAGACGGCAGGCCACCAGGCTCCTCTGTCCACAGGCTTCTCTAGGCAAGAATACTGGAGTGGATTGCCATTTCCTTCTCCATAAGACTTCTTAAATTCTCTTAAGCCTCAACTGTTTCTCATAAAAATGACATTTCCAAAGGCTAATTTCACATTTTGTTCTTAGTAAGAAATGCCTCAACTCCACTCCAGTTTGCCACAAGCAGAGCGCTGCCTATTGGTCCCCTGGATACACTCATACTCTGGCCGTGAAGTCAGAGGTCATGAGGTCAGAGGGTAACTCCGGCTCCCGGGGCCCCTGGCCACGGCGCACAGCACGGGACTCCTGGAAGCCCTGGGGTCGGCGAGCAGGCCCAGCGCTGCAGGCGCTACCTGGGCAGAGATGTGCTGATCTGCAGGCGAGGCAGCGCAGGGATGACCTCCACCGTGGAGCCGCTAGTCTTTATCCCCGGGAGGTTGTCCAGCAGACAGTCACTGAAGACGCCAAACACCGTGGTGTGGTAGCCTGGGGATGAAAGGCCAAGTTTCAGCCCTGGGAGGGCTTCATGTCTCACATCCAAGGGGGCCCCACGGGTGCCAGGAACGCAGGGTACCTTCCGACCTGAGTTGAGATTCAGGGCCCGTCAGCTGCCTGGTGGGCCCACGGCTCCCAAGCTCAAGTCCACAGCCTCGTGCCCCCAAGTGGAGGTGAGAGTCGGGCCTGCAAGCCCGCTTCAAGGAAGGCTGCGTCCAACCAACAGTGCACAAACCATAAACGTCACCCAAGTTCACAATCAGTGTCTCATCCCTTTACCAATTTGCTTTTCAAATTTATCCATCCCTAAAATGAAAAGGAGAGCTTGTACTCCTTTCCAGGACATTATGGGACTTAATAAGTATTTGAAAGAAAGTGATTCAAAATCTTGTGTTGAGAGATGAAAGTTCAAGAGTCAATTATTGTTATCATAACTGTTACGTGATATGGCAAATCTGTTCAATGTGTACAAATACTGTAATTTAAGATTAGCAAAATTTTCATTTAAAAAACACTCCTTGGGTTAGATAAGCACTTGAAATTGTTTAAGCAAAGCTTGGAAATGGCGTTTGAAATTTGAGGTAATTATTATAAACAACATTCACAGTGTAACAAAACCAAGTAACACTTGATGGTAAGTACCTAAAGTGGCAACTTCTCTGCATCCATATTAAACGTCTACATACTCAACAAGAAGCAAGAGGTATCGTGGAGACAAACAGGGCCCTGATATAGCCCCTCAACTTAAAAGAGCTCCAATTCATGGCACCCACATTTCCTTCTTTTTAAAGTATGGTCCTTCGATGATAATATATATATATATAAAGAAAAAAAATTTTTTTAAATAATAATAATAAAGTATGGTCCTTCAAAGCCTCCTTTTAAACAGACTCCTTTCCCAGTGAATCTTGACTTTCAGCCACCAAATGGCTACTGAAGACCTACTATGTGCCAGGTGTGAGGATCCAGCCAAGAAAGCCAGATGCGGCTGGCAAGGAGTGGGCCCTCAGGCCACGGCGTGTGTGACGTGAAGGAGGGGCTGTCACGGTGGAGCAAGGGCAAGGCCGGGCAGGCACCGCAGCGGCACCCGAGCCAGGTCTGGAGGCCCCCCGCAGAGGGACAGCGCGAGCAGGGGGCGGGAAGCAGGGCATGTGTCCAGAACGGGAGCCCTCCACACCTGCCGGGATGCTCAGGGCCCAGCGACACAGCCAGGGAGAGACAGGGAGCCCTGGCAGGGAGCACAGTGAAGGCAGGACCACTTCCAGCCCAGAGGTCTGCAGTGGGGAAAGTTCACGAGGCTGCACCACGGGAAGAATGAGGGCAGAAAGACCAGTCCTGATGCTTTGGTGACAAATCCTAGAGAGGGCTGAGTTCTGCCAGACCAGAGCAGCTGCGGAGGGGCAGAGGGTGTTGACGATCTAGGCAGTATCGTCAGGGGAATGAGGGGGAGACAGGAGCAGTCCAGGACAATGCCTGGTGCCCGGCCAGGGATGGGGCCTGGGTCCCTGGGATGGGACCACGGGGCAGGGGCAACGTGGGGGATGGGGAGATGGGGACACACTGTATGTGATGTGCCCCTGAGACAGCCAAGGAGAGTGAGTGGCAGGACGTGCAGGTCCAGGAGAGGGGTCTGGACAGGAGAGTAGACGAGACAGACAGCCCAAGGCAGCAGGCAGAGACAGAAGGAGAACAGAGAAGGGAGGTGGGGCCGTAGCCCCAGAGGGAGAACCTCGGAGCACACCTGTGGTCCAGGAAAGATAGACAGGCACGCGGCAGCCGACCCCACATCCTACGCCCTCTGCACGGTTCGTATGTGGCGAACCATCCGTGGTGGCACAGGAGTCTGAGGCCCCCGGAACCCCAGCCAGAAAGGAGCTGTCCTTACCATTCACAGTGATCGTCCCTGTCGTCTGCGGGACCCCAACAAGCGTCACCGGGTAAAGACCAGACTCGGCCGGGAGGGAGAGCGCCGCGGGGAGAGACTCGAACTCCACTCCGCTCGTGAGCAGCCCCTGGAGCGGGCGGCAGAGGACGCGGTGAGTGCGGCCCCACCCTGACCCCAAGCCTCCACTCGGCCAGCAGGAACACCCCAGGACTCAGAAGACAAGGGCTCCTTCGTGACATTAACAAAAGCCCATGGGGAAGACAGCCTAGAAGCGTGGTTACAAAACAGTCTCAAAATGGGCAACACCATGGGTGCCTGAACAACAATTCCATCTTTAATACTAGCCCCGCCTGACACAGTATGAATGTGTGTTGTTTTGTTGTTTTACCAAGTTGGAACATAAACAGAAAGAAAAAACAAAACATTTTGCTTACAAAATGAAAAAAAAAATGACACACGGAAACGAATCAGTTAATCCTCTTCCAGCGCATCTGTGAACCATGAATTCTTCTCACTATAGTCAGGCCCTACACCTGGTGGACAAGACAGGCTGCGTGGCCTCTGGGAGCCGCCCGTGACTGCAGGGCCTCCCAACGCTCGGGCCCTCTCCTCAGCACTGTGACAGAGGCCCTGGCCAGCACAACAGCCAAGAGAAGAAAACAGCATGGAGACAATTATCTACACACACAAAAACTGCGGAAAAGCCTATGGCGCCTACGAGGAAACTTGAACTAACAACAGCATTTAGCCCGGTAACAAAGTCAGCATTTACAAAGCAAAAGTATCTCCATAACCTAGCAATAAGCATATGAGAAAACAAAACAGTAAAAATACCATGAATAGGGATCTTCTCTGCTGGTCAGGTGGCTAAGACTCCAAATGAAGGGGGCCCTGGTTCGATCCCTGGTCAAGACACTAGATCCCACATGCCGCAACTAAGACATAGCACAGCCAAATAAATAAATAAGTAAATTTTTTTTTAAAGTACCATTAACAAGAGATCAAAAACACCCCGTATGTTGGAGTAAGCCTACTGAGTGTTGTGTGTGAGTCCTGCAGAAGACGGCGGAGGTGCATTAAAGAAGACCTACGTGAAGGAGGGAGTGCTGTGGTCCATCTCAGGAGCAGGCAGGGGAGAGGATGCTGGTGTTTCCCTGAGCCAGGTTCTCACGAGGGAGGCAAGACACTGATATGGAAAGAGGTAAGGAGAGCCCTCTGGAGATGAAGCAGACCTGGAGGGATGACTGCAAGGTCGGGATTTGTGAAGTCTGCATCTGTGTGTGTGCATGCACTTGGGCACACATACATGTATGTACTTGCACGTGCGGGATGCATGTGGTAGGTATGTGTGTGAGCACATGCCCACGTGTGCATGCACGCATACTGTTTCTAACTCTGTCTGCAGAAAGCACCCAGAAGCAAGGCTCTCTTAGTGACAAAGAGCACACCTGCACCCAGAGTTTGTGTACATGTATGTACAAGCACATGCAATGCATGTGCTAGGTACACGTGTGAGCACGTGCCCATGTGTACATGCATGCATACTGTTTCTAACTTTGTCTGCAGAAAGCACCCAGAAGCAAGGCTCTCTTAGTGACAGAGAGGACACCTGAGCCCAGAGTTTGGGCAAGAACATGAAATGATCTAGCTATGTGTGAAACAGATGACGTGGCCAAGAATAGAAGCAGAGAAACCAATTAGGTGGCTACTGTCTCCAGGCAAAGTACACTCACATTTGATTTCTTTTTAAAATACCTAAAGCAAACATAGCCAATGGTGAGCACTTGCTAAATGTGACGGTGGATACACGAGGTCTGACTATTCCCTGTGCCATTTCTCACACTTGAAACATTTTGTAATGTAATTCTTTAATTCTGAACATGATTTGTGGGCTATCTCCTAGTGGTAAATTTTATTCTTTGTTCTTCATTTTTTGATAAAAAGCACATATTACTTTTTTAAATTAATTTACTTATCTGGCTGCATCAGGACTTAGTTGTGGCACACAGACTCCAGTTGCGGAGCGGGGGCTTAGCTGGCATGTGGCATCTTAGTTCCCTGACCAGGGATTAAACCTATGTCCCCTGCACTGCAAGATGAATTCTTAACCACTGGACCACCAAGGAAGTCCCAAATGCATGTATTACTTTTTAACCAGTTAAAATTAAAGCTAAAAAAAATGTATAAGAAAGAGTAGGCACATGATACTTTAACCACTTCAGGGAAAATTCTCGGAACAACTCTCAATGTTATTCCTGGCTTAGGCCAGGAGACAAAGCCACTACAAGGCCTGACCAAGAGCTAAGCCCAAGGCTGGCATGAAACGTTCATCCTAATAGGTGGCTCTCTTATAGGAGGGACCTCAGGGTTGTCCACTCAATACTCAGCTGAATTTCTAAGAGCTCCAAGGGACGTGGGAAAACCATTCTCATGCCAGAGGCCCAAATGTCATCTTAAATAACTACCAGTCTGCCTGTGAGCTCCCACTCACCCTGTGTCCTCAGCGGGGCCTCCCCGACCCTCCACATGGGTCCCACAGCCCCTCCTGCACCCTGACCACAGGGCAGAGACCTGGCCTGACATGTGGCCTAGGCACTCGGCAAGCTCTGAACAAGAGTCATAAAACCCCAGAGGAAAGCGTCACCCGCTAACAGCACACTTCGCACGTCACTGAGAAGTTACAAGGGGGTCTCACACAATGATAAGCACAGAGAAGGCTTGCAGGACTGGAATCCATCCAGTGTGTGCAGGGCTCTCCTCTGGGAACACGAGGTCCAGCGTGGAGAGCCACACAAACCTCCTTCCCCCGACTGCGGAACTAGGGGAGGAGTTTCAGCAGACACCACCACAGAGGGAACATTTAACACCATACACAAACACACAAACAGAACATCTGGTTTCAAACTCAAGGAAATTTCGCATTAGCACTGCAGTCATTTATTCTCTTATAAATAAAGAGGCCTTGGTCATCTTATCATCTTTAGCAGTGAAGTAACAGTGAGGTTGAGTGGGGGGCACACTATAGATTTTGTAACCTCGCTAATCTCATATGAATTTTAACATGATTATTTCAAATATTACATACAGTCAACTCAGTTCTGCGTGTGTTCAAATCCGAGATGTCTTTTGTTCACTGATTCACAAACTTACTGAGGACCAAGCACTAAAAACACGGGACTGCAAGACGTGGTCTTCATTCACAAAAAGATTACAATCTTTGGCAAAACAAATCTTAAAAACAGACATATTTCATAGGAAGTATGACTCAAATACTAACTAAGAAACACGCATCAATGGTAAACTGATGTTTAGCCCAAAAGGGTCAAATGATTGGTGATACGTACCATGTTTTCAACTCGGAGTTCAAATGGCATTGGGTTATACACCATCAGCTGAACTTCACACACATCTCCTTGAACCCACTGGAAATCTGGAAATACACACACACAAAGGAATCCATGCATTAGCTGGTGTTTTTGCATGTTTCACGTGGCTTCAGACCACTCCTCTGGCTATTTTCCAATGAAGCAGTGGCATTATGACCATCTGGGGAGAGACGGTTTAAAGCTACATTACTGCTAGCTTTTTCCAAAGCCAAGCACATTGTCACTGCTACTTAGATGGCCTGTGACTGATGCTTCTCTCGCTTGGTGCCAAACGCAGCTTCACAAACCTGGAAGTAACCCAGATAGCACTGCTCCCAGTGTGGAGCCACCGCTCATCACACAGACCTCAGGCCCAGAGGCTGGCACTCAGAAAGATGGCACTGTGGTCAGTTCTAAGTGGCACAGAACGTGGTCCCTCTTTCCCCTCCTGAAGTTTGTGAGAGAAGACAGTGGCGCCTCCTCCCTGACCACTACCCAGGTCAGCTGCAGTTCAACACGTACAGGAGGCAGAATTCTGAGATGACCTCCAAGACCCCCGACCCCTGGTATATATGCTGTGTAATCCTCTTCCCTGAGTGTGAAGACAAGGATCAGTTATGTTCTGTAACAAAGGGGGAGGAGATTTTCATATGTGATGAGGGCCCCCAAGCCCTCAAAGCAGTGGGCTTTGAGTTAAGCCAAGGGAGATTATCCCAGGAGGGCCTGGTCTTCTGAGATGAGCCATGGAAGGGAATCCGCTCACCCTGAGTGAGAAGACTCAACGTGTGAGCAGGCGTGTGGAGGAGGCCACATGGCCAGGGTCTGAAAGCAGCCACGAAGAGCTGAGAATGGTCCAGGTGATACCCAGCAGGTGGACGGGGACCTCAGTCCCACAACCCCAAGGAACCGAGAACCCGAGGGAGCTGAGAAAGAGACCCTGCCCAGTCGAGCCTCCCGATGAGAACACAGCCCCAGCTGGGCCCTGGATCTCAGCCTGCAAGACCCTGAGCAGAGGCCCACACCAACACAGGCTGCACTCGTGAAGGAAACAGTGAGAAAAATACATTTGTGTTCTTTAAGCAACTAAGTCGGTGGTCATCTGTTGTGCGGTCCCCACCCCCACTCCACTTCCCTCTCCTCCCTTTGAGATACTCCACTGGGCAATTCAGAAGAGTCTTGAGAACCAAGTGAGGAGCGGGGCAGGAGGTACTGTACAGCCCTTGGAAGGCTGTCTCTGACTCTGCATAATGCCCTGGTGAGGGAAGTATTACAATCTCGTTGTTCCAAGGCAGGGACCAAGGCAGGTTAATAAATGTGCTGGGAATCACATAGCCAGGAAGTGGTGTAGCAGGGATTCAAGCCAGGTCTCTGAACTCAGAGAAGTGTCTAGAATGGACAGTGGTGGGTAAAGAGCTTCTCCTAGGGTAGACACTAAGATTTACTGACTAGAATTCTTCAGCTTCATAGGCTTTCATAAAGACACCATTTTCCCCAAACACTTTGCACCAGGCCCTCGCACAGAGACTAAGACAGGCTGCACCAAACATGTGGCATCCTGAAACTGCACACAATGAAGAAGCAGCCCACCAGGTGAGCTGGTTTTTAAAATGCTTGTGCAAGCAGATGCCCATATGCAGTCTTAACAACACGGTGCAGTGGTCAGCAGGGCACATATCATCCTCATTCACCAACAAGGACATGGACAGGCTGAACCGTCCATCATTCACAGCCCTGACAAGTGAGGCCTCCAGGTCCACCTCCTGTCTGCCTGGCCCCAAAGCCTTGGCTGCTCTCACGCTGCTGCTCCCCACTGGCTCCAGAAACCCACCTCTCCTCACCCGCCTCAGGCTGAGAACTCCTGCTGCAGGGACACAGGGCTCCCACCCCCGCCTTCAGCAGCACCCCGAGTGCATCACTGCCTCAGCGGCCAGCACCCAGCCCTTCCTCACAGCCGAGGAAAATGTCATTTGTTTAACAGGTTGCTGCCTGATAGTGAAGGAGCTGTTTGTCTGCTCTGTCATGGTCAAATAGCCATCATTTTAAAATTCATTTTCCTGAGGTTCTGAAAGGAATCGTTTATACTCACACAGTCGTAGTCACTAAAGGTAAACCTAAGATAAATCTTTATCACAGGAACAATTATTAATGTCTGACAAGAGAGCATCTCCTTCCCGGGCCTTAGCATGCCAGAGGCCACGGTGGGGCCCCTTCCTCTACAGTCTGTCCCAGAAATCTCGGAAAGGACCAGCACTGGAGGCTATTAAACAGCCCTTTGTTTCAGGCCCCCCCACAGTGCTACACGGCCCCCGGGCAGGTCTTAGCTGTGGACTAACAGCATCTTTTGGGGGCTTCTGTCGACAAGCTCATCTCTTTCCACCACGCTGGCTGGACCCAACTGGCAGGGGGCACTCCTGATTTCTCACTCTACCCCCAGCACCTTGGACAGCGCACACAATGCTGCTCAGAGGCTTAAGTGAACAGCACCCGGGTACTGTGATGTCAGCATTTCCCTCGACCCCTGAGGAACCTGCTCAGTGGGCTTCTAGCGCCCCCTCCCCACAGACAGCACAGCTGCAGCCCAGGGAGGCCAGGCAACTGACCGAGGCCATCGGATAGCTCCCGCCTGTCCATCCTCCCAGGCGGCTGCCGACCTTGGCATGAAACCCGGCCATGCCAAGTCCTGGCACAGATTGCACAAAACCCTTCACCTCTCTGTGCTCACACTCAGAACGTGCGCAGCCATCACCTCGCGTGGAGTTTAGATGGAAAGGCTGGTAAATTACTCCACGTTAGCATAGAAAATGGTCCCGGGAGCTGCCCCCAGCGTTTCTTCCCGTCTAATACTCTGTGTCCTCGCTGTGATAACTCCCCCCAATTACACACAGAGATTCATTTATAGAGATGGGAATTCTGGGTTAAAGACATGTGATTCTTCAAACCTGCAGGCAGGCATTCGCTGCTGAGTCTATTGTCAGAAAGATATTAGAACCTACGGAATATAAATTACACTCTTCTACCCATGGGTCTCCAACAAATAACATGCATTTTGGCTGAAGTTTCTGTTACATCCCGGAAAAAAATCCTGCATTATCCACTGAACTTATCCCCAGCCCAGAAGAACTGGTGCTTCTCACTGTCATGAGGAAAAAAGTCCCTGGGAATTCCTTGGCAGTCCAGTGGTTAGGACTCCACAGTTCCACTGCCAGGGGTGTGGGTTCAATCCCTGGTCGGGGAACTGAGATCCCATAAGCCACGCAGTACAGCCAAAAAAAGGAGATAAAGGAAAATATCTTGGGGCTTTGAGTCATAAACCATGGACAAACTCTGAGCTCTGCGATTTAATTTCCTTCCTGACCTAGGGCAGCAATTTACATTCACTCAGTCTTAATTTTCTCATGGTAAATTGGGAACACGACACCTGCAGCATCACTGGATGAGGTAAAAACCCTCTGCAGCAAATACAGAGTACTCTTTTCATAAAAGGAAGCCTCAGCAGTTTCTAAAGATTGGAGAGGAAAGAAGAGGAAAGGCCAGCTTCGAGGATGGTGACTTTGCAGCCATATGGTGCCTGACTCAGGGGGACCCACATTCTGTTTAAGGGCCTTCCCTGTCTCCAAAGTCTTCCTAATGTTTGAACAAGGGGGCCCCACGTTTTCCTTCTGCATGAGGCCCCACAGATCATGACTTTGGTCCTGAGAAGGTGTCTCCAGTCCCTCAGATCATCTCTAGAAGCTTCTATACACAAAATGGGTGAAACTTTCCTAAAACGTCCTTTAGGGAGAAAACTTACTATCAACCCTAATGAGACCCAATATCAATAACCTCAGATACACAGATGACACCACCCTTATGGCAGAAAGCGAAGAGGAACTGAAGAGCCTCTTGATGAAAGTTAAAGAGAAGAGTAAAAAAGTTGGCTTAAAACTCAACATTCAGAAAACTAAGATCATGGCATCTGGTCCCATCATATTAAAAAGCAGAGACATTACTTTGCCAACAAAGGTCCATCTAGTCAAGGCTATGGTTTTTCTGTGTATGGATGTGAGAGATGGACCATAAAGAAAGCTGAGCACCAAAGAAATGATGCTTTTGAACTGTGGTGTTGGAGAAGACTCTTGAGAGTCCCTTGGCCTGCAAGGAGATCCAACCAGTCCATCCTAAAGGAAATCAGTCCTGAAGTTTCATTGGAAGGACTGATGCTGAAGCTGAAACTCCAATACTTTGGCCATCTGATATGTGGCCAACTGACACATTGGAAAAGACTCTGATGCTGGGAAAGATTGAGGGCAGGAGGAGAAGGGGACGACAGAGGATGAGATGGTTGGATGGCATCACTGATTTGATGGACATGAGTTTGTGCAGGCTCCGGGAGTTGGGGATGGACAAGGAAGCCTGGCATGCTGCAGTCCATTGGGTCGCAAAGAGTCAGACAAGATTGAGCAACTGAACTGAACTGAACTGAACGAGAGCAGCCAGAGACTCCTACAAGGTCCCGGAGACAAACCTTGTTAACACTGCAATGATGGGCCCAGGTCCACCTGGGGGAAGGGGCCCAGAAAGCGGCCTGCCTACCATCGAGAGACCCCTAAGACTCTGATGCGAACAGGACCCAAGCCCCCCACCTCCAAGAGATCAAAGGAGGCGTCCCCTGGCAGACGGGCAGTGCTCGCTGGCATGTACTGGAGACGCCCAGGACCAGCTCCACCACAGCTCAACCACGAGGTCCACCCACTCCCCTGATCCCAGCCTCTCTGGCATCTTCTCCAGAGCAGAGGAGCAGCCAGGAGGCCAGGACTGTCTCTCAGAATCACAGACTAAAACTAGAACGTCAAAGACTTGCAATCAAGTCACAAGGGCCTGTTGGGTCGGGCCCTGTTCCCCTAAGAGCCAGGAGACTGCTGCAGTAGGTCATTCACCCAGAGCAGAGCCCTGAGACTGGAACAAGAGGTCACGTTCAAAAAACAGCAAGTGGTCGTGTGGCTGGGGCCACGGAGCAGGGGCAGAAAGGCGGGAGGAGGTGAGCGGAACGGCAGACAGTGTGCGGCGGGCGGGGTTAGCTCCGGGTGTGGGTGGTGGGTGAGTGTACCCGGACAGCTGCATCCTGGGGAGAAGGGCCTCGAGAAGCCAGGACGCCTTCTCTCACGCTGGGGCTGTAAAAATGAAGGGAGGAAGAGAAGACAGAGGAGAAGCCAGCACTGAGTTGCAGAAGCTCTGCGGGTCTTCTACTGCAACTTCTCGGACAGAGTCAGCAATGACCAACCAGTGACCCGCCTCTCAGCCCTGTAGCTTTGTCACTGCGACTCTCAGGCACCACAATCCCCAAGTGCGCGGGGTCCGAGGAGGGGGGAGCGGGCGAGGAATGAGGCCTGCGGCACGGCCAGGCTTGGGGGAGGGCACGGAGGGACAGGCTGGCACAGGGGAACCTTGGGGTCCACTGGGAGGAAGGAAGCGTGGGGGCCGAGGGTTGGGACGTGGCGGGGGGCTGAGCGCACAGAGAAGCCTGTGAGGGGTTCTCAGCAATGAGTGGTCCCTCCCCACCTACCCCCAAGACACAATGTCACGGCGCCCTGCTGAGTCACCAGGCCGCTCAGAAGAGGCGACGACCGTCAGCGAGACACAGAATGAGCACTGCCAGCCTTCAAATAGGACAGTGATGGGACACCCTTATGCCCAGGCAGTCCTGAACAAAGATGACCTTTAATCTCCTTGGATGATTCAGCAGTCACTCCAGGCTTGGAAAATCACCCTGGTCTCCAAGTACCTCTTCTCTGTAATTGACCTAAGTCTCGGATAACAGAGGTCTTCTGGTTTCTAGAACTTTAAGAAAACCCCCTTTTTCAAAATAGACACTAAAAAGGCAGATCCATAGGCAGTGGTCAAAGCCAGCAAATGGAATACACCTGCGAGAGGGTATATCCCACAGGCTCACGTGAACCGCGTCAAGTCTCACGATCTCAAGTCCAGACAAGCCTCCGGGGGTCGGGCGGCCCAGCCTACCTATCTTCTTGCTGCGCTCCTCCCCGCGGCTGTGGGCGATGATCGGGGAGTAGATGAAGGGGCTCTTCGCCGACACACTTTGGCCCAGCAAGCTCTTCATCTTCTGCGGCCGGAGGCTGGCGGGAAGGTTCAACAGTTTCACACGCCTGTTGTTTCAAAGGAAACAAAAATACTTCAACTGCCTTGTTAGCTTGGCTTGAGCATAAATATGACCAAATATCTAGTGTTATAAGGACAATAGATCAAACAGCAGATAACCTGAGGGGAGGAAAAGCACTCAGCTTTGCAGGACAAAGCAGAGAAGGCAGCGCAACTCGCCCCGCACCCCCTAGACGGTCCCAGGAGAGAGGACGTCCGTGGGCAGACAGAGCTGCGCCCCTCGGCCTGCTCCCCCGGGATGGCTCCTGCAGGCCCGCCTTCCCTGGGCTCAGGCTCCTGGGCTATAACACGAACCACTGTGAGGCTTCAGGGAGGCGTGGTGGGTGCCAGGCCCACCGCTCTGCAGAAGCCAGTTCCCTCCTTCTGACAGGCAGGCCCCGCAGCAAACAGAGGCACAGACCCTGACCCGGACGATCTGAAGGAACCATGGGCGAAGGGCGGCACGTGCACGTCCGCTTCTGCATCTGCGTGGTCTGCGCCTCACTAAACCGCTTTTCCAGCTGTGGATGTCTCCTAGTGATGCCAGCCAGCCCGGACTGAAGGCCCACGGTCTACGGAGGCAGGCCTCAGGCCTGTGCCCACTGCCGCCCATGCGCCATCCCAACTAAACCTCACCCGCCTCCCGAGCTGGGGTGCTATCACCATCACCTCCAAGTCGTCAATGAGGAAACCAACATGGGGAGAGGAAGCATGTTGACCAACCCCCACAGCTAGAAACTGGGGACAGCAGGACACAGCATGGCCTTCAACTACGGCACCTGTGACCACCCTTGGGAGGGACAGCTGGGCAAGACAGGGCTCAGGATCCAGAGTGAGACTGAGACTGAAGGGACAGTGAAGGCGGGAGGGTGGGTTGGAAGGTTGGGGGCACTGAGCCCCTCCCTCCCACAGCCCCTCTGCAGGAGGTAAGGCTGGAGGGTTGGGAGGGGAAGCTGTGCAGGGTCCCTCGGAGACAAAGCACTCCCAGCGGTGCCCCGCCTCCTCAACGCAGTCCGGGGGCTGGACATGGAGCAGACGGACGTGCCCGGATCACTGAGTGACCTCGGGGAGGTCAGCCACCCTGGAAAGCTACCTGCCCGATCTGCATCAGACACCTCGTGAAGGAGACGTCAACCTGGGCCATGCTGAGTGCTGATCTCTCTGAGATTCTAGGGGTCATGTTTCTGCCACAGCACAGGCTAATCTGTGCTGACTACATATATACATCTGTGTGTGTGTCTATAAACTAGAGACCGCCTCACAAAATCCACATCACGCCTTTTTCAGCTCTCCCAGCCTCCACTGTGACCCCATCCTGCACATGAGCACCCCCACTGCACCCGGCCATCACTGGTGGCTCCCCAAGCCTGGCCCCGGGGAGGTCCGGGTCACACGTGTGATCCTCACCTGTTCCCACCACAACCCAAGGCAGAGGTGGTGCTCACCCGCCACAGCTCTTTAAGAAAAGGCTCTATCCTGCACTTTCTCTGCCTCCTTCCCTTTGCAAGCCCCTCAGCATGCTTTTCTCATACAGGATCAGAATCACTCAGTTTTCTGCTTGTTCAGCCATGAGCTTTCCAAGGAGAAGGCACCCAGGGCCTCACTTGTCTCAAGTCCAGTGCTTGTGCAACACACCAACGTGTACCTCTTGGTGAATGTTGAATGAATAAACTCCCAAAAGCTGGATTTCCAACTCAGCTTCCAAATCTTTCAAAGCCATATCTTCAAGGCTAAGCAGTTTATCACCAACAGCGGCAAATCCCAGCCCTCTGTGCACAAAGGACCCGGCTGCGCTGCGCTGGGGTGAGGCAGCAAGTCCTCACACTGGCTGAGATGCCACGACTGACAAGCGTCTCACGCCCGCTGCATCCAGCCCGGGGGAGACGCACCTGCAACAGCCGCAGACCTGACCGTGGTCAAAGGACCCACCAGCACAGAGGGCTTCAGCCCTGGACCTCAACCTCTCACTCGAAATAGGAAAGATGATCGGTACCTGATGACACAGTCCAGGAGGTCCCGTGGATGTGCCCCCTGGCCCCATGTTTCCCGGAGGAGGCACAGCCTAGGGTAGGGTCCCGACCTTGTCTTCCCCTCACTCCTCCTACGGGAGGTAGCAGACCTGGCAGGAGAACCAGCATGTGCGCCGCTCAGGCCCTTCTCTGGGGCCTGCCCGCCCACCAAGAGCACGGATTCTGTCTGGCTCTCTGCACGACGGAATGGGGCCGGCTCCAGAGCTCTGCCAGAGGCTGAGGAACATCTGGGCAGCCCTGAGTCACAGCGGCCATGGTCTCCACCGTCCACCTGAGACAGATGTTTCTTTCTGCTGATTCCAAAGTCAGGCAGAGGAGCGGGAGTGGTCTAAAACAGAGACCTTCAAACCTCCACTCCGAGGACTGAGTTAATAAGCATGGCAACTTACTCCAGTATTCTTGCCTGGGAAATCCCACCGACAGAGGAGCCTGGCAGGCTACAGTCCATGGCGTTGCAAAGAGCTGGACATGACTGAACGACTAAACAACAAAACAAAGCACCTACGAGAGCATCTGACACATGGCAGGTGCACAAAAGCCCTTCTCTTCCCTCCCTAAAACAGCACTCGTTTACAGGCACAGAGAGCCCAGTCCCTGTGCAAAGATCACAACACCCACGGGCAGAGGCAAAGAAACGAAGTGCTGGTCCCAGTGATGCTGTGAGCACCCTGCTCAACTCTGGACCAGTAGCATCGACTCAAGCCTCTGTGCTTGCTCATCAATAAAACGACACCATTTCCTCGCAACACAAATAGCTTTCTACGCTGTGCCACTGTCACCACCTAAAAACGAGATGTCACCTGTCATCCTACTCAAGCACAGAAACCTCAGATCACATAAAAGGCTTTTAAAAACTGCAGAGGGATTCTGAGGGCATGGTCAGACAGAAAAGAAACTCAACAAGCCAGCCATGGCATTCATTCATAACTCAAAGTCCAGCATCAAATGTCTGCCCATAAAATGTACCCAGAAAAACAGTCACTCAAGGTACCTGATCTAAAGGAAGCATAACTCATTCAGCATAAATTGCTGTGAAATTAATAACACTGTATTTGGTCTATGAAGCTGCCAACAGTAAAGCAGAATTCCAGGGATGACGTTTCCAGAACAAGAATTATTTTTAGGGATTCCGTTTGGAAACATTTGGCATTTTAAAAGCTGATACCTCAGGATACTGTCCGGAGAAGGCACTGGCGACCCACTCCAGTACTCTTGCCTGGAAAATCCCATGGACGGAGGAGCCTGGTAGGCTGCAGTCCATGGGGTCACTAAGAGTCGGACGCGACTGAGCGACTTCACTTTCACTTTTCACTTTCATGCACTGGAGAAGGAAATGGCAACCCACTCCAGTGTTCTTGCCTGGAGAATCCCAGGGATGGTGAAGCCTGGTGGGCTGCTGTCTATGGGGTCGCACAGAGTCAGACACGACTGACGCGACTTAGCAGCAGCAGCAGGATACTGTGGCTAACAAGGACGATGCAAAGCAGAGGTGGGACACTCATTAGGAAAGTGACAGGAAATATGTTGGTAAGAAGGCCATAGGACAAATCTGCTTACCTTTTCTCTCGGTTTTCAATTGTTCAACCTTATTTACAGGGGAGACATACCTGAGAACCTCCTGGCTATCTCTGCACAGATGGGCAATGGTCAAAGCTGCCCAAGTGGGGTGATGGGGCCCACAGGGCTGGGGCAGAGCTCCCAGTGCGGAGGGAGAGCAACACGGTAGCCACGGTAACCAGTAGGGGAACTGACCAAATGAGCAATTAGTTGAGGCGAATGGGAGACAGATTTCCCCCGTCTGAGAAGGACTTACAGATACCAGGACCCCTAAGGTGCTGGGTGGAATTGGAGGTATAGGTATCAGTATGAACTCAGTTTCCAGTACATAGAAACAGATGCAGAAATAATCATGGGCATGAACGTGCAGTGAATAATGTGTGTCTATAAACAGATACTGCCTAGCTCTGTCCACTGCGAGCAGCAGCAACCCCGACAGTGAGGCACACAGACAGCACCCAGATATTAACTTCAACTCCATCGAAAGGAAGCAGGGACTGGGAGCAGGGACTCGGATTTGAGTTCATGACCCAGCAGAAGTGCCGGACAGCAGGGGTGTCTGTGGAGGCTCCCAGGAGAAGGAAGCTTTATCTTTCTTCCACGGGCACCACCTTCTCTTCTCCCAGACACTGCAGGACGGGGAGCTGCAGCTGCCAGCCTGACGCTACCCAGAGCCTGAGACTAAAGCCTGGCTACAGAGGGCAGAGCTGAGAGGGGAGAGAGGCAGGTGCTGGTGAGACTGTGACGCCTGGCTCCGGTCATGCCTGAATCCCTCTCCTGGATTCTGCTGGTATATGCGCCATAAACCCCTTTGTGCCTAAGACAATCTGGGTCAGATGTTCTGAGGACTGCTTACAAAGAATTCTGATGGCTGGATCTGTTCATTCACTCAACACACACGAGCACCTAAGGGTTGAAAAAGAAAGGTCTCTCCAGGGAGCTCTCAGACAGAACAAAGATGTACAATCACATTCCATAAATGAAATGGAAGAAAGACATGGAAGATGCTCCTGGCTGGCTAACCCAGCACAACTCTGTCCCCTTCTCCCTTCCTCACCTACATTACAGAAATTGGGAGAGCTAAACCCTATTTCTTCAACCTCTCTTACAACCAGCAGTGGCCAGGAGATGCACTCCTGGTCAAGGAGACTGGGGCAGAAGTCCACTGTGAATCTGTCAAGATCATTTTTGCTTTGCTAGTAAATAAAAGTTAGGCTCCCTGGCCCTGGCCCTTCTTCCTTTATCCTTTCCTGGATGTAGATGTGTCATCTGGAGCTGCAGCAGCCGTTTGGTCATCATGAGGTAAAGACAGCATTACAGAGAAGCTACCTGTTTCCAAATTCTTAATAAATAAAAAAAATAACCTCTTATTTGCTATCCACTGCTAGGTTTTCTCCTCTTTGCCACTGAAATAATTGGTAATTATCCAGAAGGTGTAATTATTTCTGTCTGAGTGGCTCAGGGAAAAGGTTTTATGGAAGAGATAATCCTTAAACTAAATCTTGGAAGACAACTGAATGCTGCCAGGCAGAGCAATGGAGGAAAAGGCACTGTGAGCATAAGGTGGAGCTAAGCAAAGGAATGAAACAGCCACACAATCGGCCTGCTCAGTGGTTTCATGAGGGTGTGTGGGGCTGGGGGTCCACGGGAATAAGGATGGGCTCACAGCCAGTCTGGAGACAGAGCAGCCATGGACAGCCCTGTGAGTGGAGGCACTCCCGGGCCTGTGTGCAGGGGTGCACAGTCCACCAGACACGGGTAAGCACCACGAGGACACTTGGAGGTATAGTTCTCCAGGCTCTGTGTCACGTCCTTTTTTTCTGATGAGAAAATAAAAAAAAAAGGTTAACAAATATTTTTCCAGCAATTACTAAGTTCCAAGCAAAATGCCAAGGCCTGTCCCCAACGAGTGCACAGTCCATCTGTATAACAGATATGTAAGCAAATAATTACAAATCAACATTTTTATTTAAAAGTAAAGCTTTGTGAGATAAGGCTGGTTTTCTCCACCTCACCCCCATGCCTCTCACTAGGAGGGAGGAGGGGAGGATGCAGGTAATAGTGAAAGTTTGCTTGTCACCCACAAGGGGCTCTAGACACCAGCTCACAGACTCTGACACCTCGGAGCTCCAGAGTGCTTCCTGCTGGAAAACCTGTGGTAACTCAGGAAGGCAGGCATCGCTGTGCCCGTTTTGCAAATGAGAAAACTGAGGAAGTGAAAGGTCATGTCAAAAATCCCGAGTTTGGGGCTTCCCTGGTGGCTCAGTGGTAAAGAGTCTACCTGCAAATTCAGGGAAGATGAGTTTGACTTCTGGATTGGGAAGATCCCACATGACTCAAAGCAACTGAGCCCGGGCAGCACAACTCATGAGCCTGTGCTCTGCCCCTGCTGAGCCCACGAGCCCTGCTCTGCAGCAAGAGGCACTGCCGCAAAGAGAAGCCTGCACACCGCAACCAGAGAGTACCCCCACTCGCCACAACTAGAGAAAACTGAAAAAAGTCTTCGTTGCTACGAAGACTCAGAAGAACCAAAATTAAGAAATACATAAATAAAATCATATGTAAAAAAAAATCCCGTGTTCACCCCTCAGCCTGTGGTGTCCTCACTCCCACTGTTTAGAAGGGCGAAGGCGTCAGGAATCGGAGGCTCACACCCGCCTGCTTCCTGTCCCAGCCGGCAGGGAGGGTGCAGGACTCAGGGGGACAGAGGAGCACAGCACGGGGGTGAGGCTTCGGGCCAGGCAGTGAGGCCAGGTTCCAGGACTCGGTCTGGTTCCTCCCCATCTGTGACCACCTGAGACTTGTCCTGCCATCTACAGAATGACCAAGAGGGAAATGAGATAAGGGATTAAGAACAGAGGCTGGTGGACGCAAGGCTGAGTGCGGAGGAACGGTGACACTGTCACCACCGTCACGGGGCCTACGGGCACGGGAGGCTGGCACAGGGCGCGGGGCTGCACAGGGAGATCACGAGCTCCTGGACTGGAGAACAACGGCCAGATGGGGACGGCCCAGACCTCAGGCACGTGTATTAGTGGGTTAAGGGAGTTGCTGTGTCTAAGAGTCATTCCTTAGGGAGCAGGAAGGCAGGAAAGCAACCAGAATCAACCTGGATATAATACAGTAATGCCAATCTGCAGCACAAAGAAAATTCTTTAAACAATCAAATCATCTTCAATTTATAGGCGGTAAATCTCCCAAGACAGCGTATTGAAAAGCAGAGACATCACTTTACCGACAAAAATCTGTATAGTCAAAGCTACAGTTTTTCCAGTAGTCATGTACATATGTGAGAGTTGTACCATGAAGAAAGCTGAGCGCCAAAGAACTGATGCTTTTGAACTGTGGTGCTGCAGAAGATTCTTCAGAATCCCTTGGACTGCAAGGAGATCAAACCAGTCAATCCTAAAGGAGATCAGTTCTAAATATTCACTGGAGGGACTGATGCTGAAGCTGAAGCTCCAGCACTTTGGCCACTTGATGCAAAAAGCCAATTCACTCGAAAACACCTTGATGCTGGGAAAGACTGAAGGCAGGAGGAGAAGGGGACAACAGGATGAGATGGTTGGATGGCATCACCGACTCAGTGGACATGAGTCTGAGCAAACTCGGGGAGATAGTAAAGGACAGGGAAGCCTGGTGTGCTGCAGTCCATGGGGTTGCAAAGTCGGACATGACTTGGCAACTGAACAACAACAACAACAAAATCTCCCAAAGGCTCCTACTGAGAGCACTTAAGTGACCTAACTTGCATCATGTTGGGCAGAGCACTCGTGGTTTAGGCACCTGACTAGGTGGAACTATGCTCTCCCAGTAAGCCCCACTGAAATGAAGACAGGTATGAACCTGTGAGTGATGCTCAATGCCTCCTGCAAAGTTACCCGAGCAGGAATGGTACCCAGCTGTCCTGCTGGCTGGTTTCAGTTAACAGGATGGACACAGTGGGGACGTGAACAGCCGTGGGCCTCACTGCAGGGTCTCCAGCTGGGAACCTCCCTAGTCTGTGCCTTAGCCTCTCCTTTTGCACACTTCTCCCGGGCAGGCTTTCCCACGTAGGGTATCAGGCCGGGTGTAGAAGCCAGGTAAAGGGTGAACACACCATGTTCACTTATCTCCCTCGGTCTCAACAGACCCCTGCTCTCCAGCTGAGCCCATGACTCCAACCACATGCGTTTGCCTTCTCCTCCATCAGGGGGAATCCTATTGTTCTCTAGAGATGACAGGCAGGCAGCCACCTGCCTCTGGAGCAGAGCAAGGGCTCCGGGGACACAATCAACTCATGAGCTGCTTTCCAGCTAAGTCTCCCGGGAGCAATCTGCACTGGTAAGGCAACACGGCTGCAGCAGGGAGAACAGGGAACACGGACTGTCATATAACTTCATGTGCATCTTCAATGTGGGGGCTCCTCTGGGACACACGGTTCCTCAGAGACACGTGACATCTGCTGTAGAAACTTCACGACTGACAACAGAGGATGAATATATGGTTGCTGGGCAGAAAAGGAGGCTTCATGTCCAGGGGAAGAAATGTAGAAGCCCTAGAGATGGAAAATGACAAAGCAAGCTCAGGTCTGCTGCAGGCAGCCTACACGTCCACGGTACAGTCCACGGGACCAGCGCTGCTCTTAGCACAAAGCACCAGGAAACACCTGCATCATTAGGACGATTCCAGGCAGTGAGCACGTGCTTTGGGCCAGATCCCATACTAGGCCCCTCAGAGGTGAGACCCCCGGGGTATACAGCAGAACTCCAAAGTCTCTCCATCCAAAGCAGGCATGCGATACCCTCCCACAAAGTTCCTGCCCTGGAGGGAGGGTCTAGGCATTATCATCTCCCTTTGAAAGGTGATGAAAATGAACTCAGGGACAATCTAGGAAATTTGATTGTTGATTGGTATTAAATGCTATCAAAAATAATTATTAAAGGAATCATTCTATTATTCTTTACACTACTTGTTCTGGACACTGGGAGGCCCACAGATCAAAGTTGTGGAGTCTTCCGTCTCCACAGACCCAGTGTTACCAAAACAGACACAGAAAGTCAAGGCCATGGGGGCTGCTCACCTCCGTTCCAGGGCAAGAGCCTCGTGCCGAGCTGGGAGGAAGCCTGGGGTCAGTCCGAACGTCCACCTGAGCACACGGCGGGGCCACTGGGCTGTGACGCATCCTTAACGAATGTCACTAAAAATCAACCCTCTCAGCCTACTCTGGCTGCCGTGACAAAGGGCCATGGATACCACCTTTAACAGGAACCTTTATTTCTCACAGTTCTGGACACTGGGAGGCCCAAGATCAAGGTGCCCGCAGACCCAGTTCCTGGTTTGCAGACGTCCACTTCTCACCACGGCCTCACCTGGCCTTTCCTCAGGTGCATGGGCACAGAGGGAAGAAGGGCCCCCCCTTGACCTAATCTAAACCAGTCACCTCCCAAAGACCCCCCTCCTCAAACACCACCACCCTGGGAGTCAGGAGTTCGACGCGTGAATCTGGAGCAGACACAAACATTCAGCAACATCAATGGGTCTTCCTCGATTCCAACCAGAACATCCAACAATTATTTCGGCCAAACTGGAGCACCTAATACGCTTAAGAGTTTTTTCCATCCAAGGAACTGAAGAAATCGTGCAAACAGAACATTTTTAGTAAAAGCCTGGTTATCACCTAAGCAGACTGCTCCTTACAGGAGCAGGAAATACTATCATCAAGACTTCTGGCCACAGGCCACTGGCCTTTTCAGGACTGGACACTGACATGAAGACCAGCACATCGTGACTTCACAGTGTGACTGTTCTGGTCTTTCCTAAGTAATAATCTGAGACAACCATGTATGCATTAGGTCAGTTATGACACTATAAACAGGTAGAGAAGAGAAAGAAGTATTGGATTGGCCACAAAGTTCGTTCTGGTTTTTCCATAATACGAAAAACCAATAAGATGTTATGGAAAAACTTTTTGGCCAAGCCAATGTATCTTTTCTTCCAAATCTGAATTAAGAAAACTGATGAAGGAAGGTGGGGGAGAGGGGAGCATACAGAGGAAAAGCACAGACGTGACCTGAAACAGTCTGAAACGACACTTTCAGGATCGATTCCAGGGCCTTCGCGTGGTGCCAGCTCTGTCGTCTTTGCTGTGCTGACCCAGAAGCAGCCACAGACACAGAGGTGGCCTGACAGCTTTCTAAACAGCAATGATCACCAAGCGCTTCACCCACCCCCATGGCCAGGTGATCACCTGCTCCCCACCCCCCGCCACCATACTCTGACACCCACAGCAAGTCGGTCCTAACAGGCTAATATCTCAGCTTCTCTCCATTCAATCAGAAAACACCCTTAACGATGACTCTGTACATTATTTGCCTTCTCTTTGGGTCATAAAGAGAAGCGTGATGGAGTGATGCCGAAGACCACTGTAGGACCCTCGTGCACTGCTGGTGGGCATGTAAAACGGAGCAGCCACCGCGGAAACCAGTGTGGGGCCCCTCAAATAGCTAAACATCGAGTTACCGTGGGATCCAGCAGTTCCACTTCTGGGACCCATCCAAAAGAACTGAAAGCAGGGACTCAGGCAGACTCCTGTACACCATGTTCACAGCAGCACTGTTCACAACTGCCAAGAGGTAGAAACAACCCAAGTCTCTATCAGTGGATAAATAAACAAAATGTGCTACATACATAAAATGGAATATGACTCAGCCTTATAAAGGAGGAACATTCCGATCTGTGCTCCAACAAAGAGGCACCTTAAGGACAATACGATAAGGGAAATATGCCAGTCACAAAAAGAAAAATACACTATGATTCTACCTACAGAAGGTACCTAGAACAGTCAAATCCATAGACAACAGAGTAGAGGCTACCAGGAGCTGGTAGCAGGGATCGGAAATATTCTTTTAGTGGGTCCAGGGCTACTGTTTGATAAAAAGAAAAGTTTCAGAAGTAGAGAGTGGCGATGACTGCACAACATGATGAACGCCCTCAACGCCAATGAATCGTACACTCAGGAGCTTCGCTGGTGGTCTACCAGCTAAGACTCCATGCTCCTGATGCATGGGCACAGGTTCATTCCCTGGCCGGGGACCAGATCCCACAGGCCACAACTGAGGCTCCTGCATGCCGCAGTGAAGACCCGGCGCAGCCAAACCAATAAATAAACAAAAATAAATATTAAACAAAGACAATGGCAAATCTTATGTTTATCTTACCACAATTTTTAAAAATCAGTGAAAAAACAGTAACATTGCGTGCCAGGAATGGTTAAAGGTCCTGGAGATAGAGATGTTTAGACACGACCAAGGATGCCACAATCTAATTAATCTATTCATTATTTATGGCTTCGAGTAAAAGGGATTTGATGTCGGAGAGGACATAGGAGCTAAAGAAGATGTGGGATTCAAGCCTGGGACCAAGAGGAAGGGCTGTGGAGTCCAGGTGGAGGTCAGGGTCACTGAGTATGATGCAAACATGGGATGAGAGAGGTCAGGGGTCATCTGATCCGAAGAAAGACACCCCACCCAGATGGCCTCAGTAAGTGACATTACAGAGAACACACAGGTATCATGAAACACGACATCTAGCCAGTGAAGGATCTTACAAGCAAGAAAAATGAACGAGGCTTTGCTTCACTCCACAGACACATCCAGGTAGCACAATGGTCCAACTACAAAGGCTACGAGAGTCACATGCCGCCACTACAAAGATGAATGATCCGCCAAACCAGCAGGTACAGAGTAAGTCCTGTTGTGTACCAAGAAAATAAGCCTCTCTGTGACGTGAGACTGATTGACTGAGATCAACCTGCACTGAGACACGTTAACTGCTTCCCGTCAGCATTACTTTCTACTTGTTTTTCACTTAATTTACGTGGTAACAGATCGGAGGCCCTGAGATGCAATCATTCAAGTACACCAGAGACTAAATATTTTCCCTTGTTCTTTTCAAGTTTATAAACGTGTTCTACCAAAACGAAAGACAATGATGCAAAGCCATCAACTTGTTAGATAACCAGCTATTTAAAGCACTACCTAGAAAATGTGTAAATATCTCTAGAAATCTCAATATAACTCCCAGAAGGGAAGATGATCTTAAGAATCGAGACATAATAAATAATTAGCAAGAAACTGCACATCCAATTATGAGGTAATGGTTAGATAAGCTATGGTGCAGAAACATAATGCAAATGTATGCAATCATTAAAAATGGCATTTATTAAAGAATCTGCAGTATGAAAAATGTCTTATGATACATAGAAAATCAGGATTCAAAATAATATTTTTGAAATAAATGTAACTTCAAAGAGCAATCCAAATTTAAAAAAATAGAAAACAATACAAAAGAAATACATAAAATATTAACAGTGTATTTGCCCATGTAGGGTTATATACAATTTTTCCTTTCTGTTTATATCTTTCAAGACTTCTAAAAGAAGCATATACTATTTGTATAGTAAAAGTTATTCTGGGACTTTCCTGGCAGTCCAGTGGTTAAGACTCTGTGGTCCCAATGCAGGGAGCATGGCTTCGATCCCTGATAGGGGAACTAAAATCTCTCCTGACACACAGCATGGCCAAAGAAATTCCAAAACTACTTAAAATTGAGTTTTCAGAGAGCTTTGTGAAGGAAAATCAGCACCTGTTCATCAACATTCCCTAGCAGTGAAGAACACGGCACCCTAAAATGTCAGTGGAGGAAGGCGTGTTGAGGGTCTCCGCCCTGACAAAAGAGGCAGTTTCTGTAAGGACATCGACAGCCCTTCCCAGCCCCACTGCCACCCTCGGAAACGCTCAGAAACCACAGCAGCGCAGCAAGCGACACTGGAGGAGGACTTCCTATCCACCAGCCCCTGTGCCGAGCAGCCTGCACGCGTCATCTCATTAAATCATCCCAGCACCTTACAGAAGGATGCCACTGTTCTCCCGGCTTCACAGACAAGCAAACTGAAGCTTAGAAAGGTCTCAGTCTGGGTCAGAGTGCCTTCTACTTCCCCAGCAGGCTCTCACTTGCCATCAGCGGCTCAGCCATCTCCCTTTCTTCTAAAACTACTTCATATTTCACTCAACGTTCCTTTAACAAAGACCAACTCTCTGCCCTATGAAAGGAAAAGCCCTCCCTTAAAAGGGCTCGGCTGGATCCCCTCACCTTCAAGGACCATGAGATTTCCTAACTCCTCAGCCTCCTCCAACACCTGGTAGGGTCTCAGTGAATACATACAAAGAAATAATTTGGGAAAGGTAATGTTAAATTAATTCAGTTCCACATTTATTGACTATCTTCTTGATAAAAAACATTGTCCACAATGATGAAAGATGAGTAAGCAAGACATGGTCTGATCCCCAAGGAGCCAGTAATCTAGTGAGGGAACCAAGTGATGAAATTAATCTCAGGACATAATGAAACGGCACTTAATTGAGAATTAGGTAAAGTAATGAAGAGGTGAAGAGGAAGGAATTATTACTCTCTTAATAACATTGGAAACAGGAAAAGTACAAGGATCGAGCAAGCTACTATAAAAGAGCATGAAAAGAAAATTGATTTTAAAGGTCCAAAATATATGAAACACAGATAACATAGATGAAGAAAGTATGAAATAAGGCTGAAAAGATGGCTTGAGTCAAATCTTGAGCATCCTTGAGATGGAGCTGGGCTTTTACTAGACAGAGGATGGGCAGTCACTGCAGGTTCTTAAGGAAGAGAAGGACATGACTTAGTTTGCGTTTCAAGAAGATAATTCTGGCTTCAGTGTCAAGAGTGGATCAAGAGCAGAGTAAGGAACAGGACATGATGTTAGGAGCTGGCTGCACCAATCCAAGAAACAGGTGTTGAAAGTCTAGCTTTTACACAGAGATTGGATAAACAACAAGGTCCTACTACAAAGCACAGAAAACTATAATCAATATCCTATGGTAAATCATGATGGAAAAGAATATTTTTTAAAAATGTATGTCTATGTTTAACTGAGTCACTTTGCTATACAGCAGAAATTAGCACAACACTGTAAATCAATGATATTTCAATTTTTAAAAAATTGATTTAAAGTACAGGCCAAACAATAAGAGGTGTAAAAGAAATAAACAAATTAACATTAGAAATTTAAAAAATATTCAAGGTTTCTTATATTTCCATACAAATTGTGAAATGATTTGTTCTAGTTCTGTGAAAAATACCATTGGTAGCTTGATAGGGATTGCATTGAATCTATAGATTGCTTTGGGTAGTATACTCATTTTCACTATATTAATTCTTCCAATCCATGAACACAGTATATTTCTCCATCTGTTTGTGTCCTCTTTGATTTCTTTCATCAGTGTTTTATAGTTTTCTATATATAAGTCTTTTGTTTCTTTAGGTAGATATATTCCTAAGTATTTTATTCTTTTGGTTGCAATGGTGAATGGTATTGTTTCCTTTATTTCTCTTTCTGTTTTCTCATTATTGGAGTATAGGAATACAAGGGATTTCTGTGTGTTAGTTTTATATCCTGCAACTTTACTATATTCATTGATTAGCTCTAGTAATTTTCTGGTAGAATCTTTAGGGTTTTCTATGTAGAGGATCATGTCATCTGCAAACAGTGAGAGTTTTACTTCTTCTTTTCCTATCTGTATTCCTTTTATTTCTTTTTCTGCTCTGATTGCTGTGGCCAAAACTTCCAAAACTACGTTGAATAGTAGTGGTGAAAGTGGGCATCCTTGCCTTGTTCCTGACTTTAGGGGAAATGCTTTCAATTTTTCACCATTGAGGATAATGTTTGCTGTGGGTTTGTCATATATAGCTTTTATTATGTTGAGGTATGTCCCTTCTATTCCTGCTTTCTGGAGGGTTTTTATCATAAATGGATGTTGAATTTTCTCAAAGGATTTTTCTGCATCTATTGAGACAATCATATGGTTTTTATCTTTCAATTTGTTAATGTGGTGTATTACATTGATTGAATCACGGATGTTAAAGAAACCTTGCATTCCTGGGATAAAGCCCACTTGGTCATGATGTATGATCTTTTTAATATGATGTTGGATTCTGTTTGCTAGAATTTTATTAAGGATTTTTGCATCTATGTTCATCAGTGATATTGGCCTGTAGTTTTCCTTTTTTGTGGCATCTTTGTCTGGTTTTCTGTCAGGTCCATACCATTTCTGTCCTTTATCGAGCCTATCTTTGCATGAAATGTTCCCTCGGTATCTCTAGTTTTCTTGAAGAGATCTCTAGTCTTTCCCAATCTGTTGTTTTCCTCTATTTCTTTGCACTGATCGCTGAGGAAGGCTTTCTTATCTCTCCTTGCTGTTCTTTGGAACTCTGCATTCAGATGGGAATATCTTTCCTTTTCTCCTTTGCTTTTTGCTTCTCTTCTCTTCCCAGCTATCTGTAAGGCCTCCTTAGACAGCCATTTTGCTTTTTTGCATTTCTTTTCCATGGGGATGGTCTTGATCCCTGTCTCCTATACAATGTCACGAACCTCTGTCCATAGTTCATCAGGCACTCTGTCTATCAGGTCTAGTCCCTTAAATCTATTTGTTACTTCCACTGTATACTCATAAGGGATTTGATCTAGGTCACACCTGAATGGACTAGTGGTTTTCCCTACTTTCTTCAATTTAAGTCTGAATTTGGCAATAAGCAGTTCATGATCTGAGCCACAGTCTGCTCCTGGTCTTGTTTTTGCTGACTGTATAGAGCTTCTCCATCTTTGGCTGCAAATATAATCAATCTGATTTCGGTGTTGACCATCTGGTGATGTCCATGTGTAAAGTCTTCTCTTGTGTTGTTGGAATAGGGTGTTTGCTATTACCAGTGCATTCTCGTGGCAAAACTCTATTAGCCTTTGTCCTGCTTCATTCTGTACTCCAAGGCCAAACTTGCCTGTTACGCCAGGTGTTTCTTGACTTCCTACTTTTGCATTCCAGTCCCCTATAACGAAAGGACATCTTTTTTGGGTGTTAGTTCTAGAAGGTCTTGTAGGTCTTCATAGAACCGTTCAACTTCAGCTTCTTCAGCATTACTGGTTGGGGCATAGACTTGGATTACCGTAATATTGAATGGTTTGCCTTGGAAACGAACAGAGATCATTCTATCATTTTTGAGATTGCATCCAAGTACTGCATTTTGGACTCTTTTGTTGACCATGATGGCTACTCCGATAAAGGACAGAAATGGTATGGACCTAACAGAAGCAGAAGATATTAAGAACAGGTGGCGAGAATACACAGAAGAACTGTACAAAAAAGATCTTCACGACCCAGATAATCACGATGGTGTGATCACTCACCTCGAGCCAGACATCCTAGAATGTGAAGTCAAGTGGACCTTAGAAAGCATCACTACGAACAAAGCTAGTGGAGGTGATGGAATTCCAGTTGAGCTATTTCAAATCCTCAAAGGTGATGCTGTGAAAGTGCTGCACTTGATATGCCAGCAAATTTGGAAAACTCAGCAGTGGCCACAGGACTGGAAAAGGTCAGTTTTCGTTCCAATCCCAAAGAAAGGCAATGCCAAAGAATGCTCAAACTACCGCACAATTGCACTCATCTCACATGCTAGTAAAGTAATGCTCAAAATTCTCCAAGCCAGGCTTCAGCAATACGTGAACCGTGAACTTCCAGATGTTCAAGCTGGTTTTAGAAAAGGCAGAGGAACAAGAGATCAAATTGCCAATATCTGCTGGATCATCGAAAAAGCAAGAGAGTTCCAGAAAAACATCTATTTCTGCTTTATTGACTATGCCAAAGCCTTTGACTGTGTGGATCACAATAAACTGTGGAAAATTCTGAAAGAGATGGGAATACCAGACCATCTGACCTGTCTCTTGAGAAACCTGTAAGCAGGTCAGGAAGCAACAGTTAGAACTGGACATGGAACAACAGACTGGTTCCAAATAGGAAAAGGAGTACATCAAGGCTGTATATTGTCACCCTGCTTATTGAACTTATATGCAGAGTACATCATGAGAAACGCTGGGCTGGAAGAAACACAAGCTGGAATCAAGATTGCCAGGAGAAATATCAATAACCCCAGATATGCGGATGACACCACCCTTATGGCAGAAAGTGAAGAAAAACTAAAGAGCCTCTTGACGAAGGTGAAAGAGGAGAGTGAAAAAGTTGGCTTAAAGCTCAACGTTCAGAAAACTAAGATCACGGCATCTGGTCCCATCACTTCATGGGAAATAGATGGGGAAACAGTGGAAAGTGTCAGACTTTATTTTTTTGGGCTCCAGAATCACTGCTGATGGTGATTGCAGCCATGAAATTAAAAGACGCTTACTCCTTGGAAGGAAGGTAATGGCCAACCTAGATAGCATATTTAAAAGCAGAGACATTACTTTGCCAACAAAGGTCCGTCTAGTCAAGGCTATGGTTTTTCCAGTGGTCATGTATGGATGTGAGAGTTGGACGGTGAAGAAGGCTGAGCGCTGAAGAATTGATGCTTTTGAACTGTGGTGTTGGAGAAGACTCTTGAGGGTCCCTTGGACTGCAAGGAGATCCAATCAATCCATCCTAAAAGAGATCAATCCTGGGTGTTCATTGGAAGGTCTGATGTTGAAGCTGAAACTCCAATACTTGGGCCACCTCGTGCGAGGAGTTGACTCATTGGAAAAGGCCCTAATGCTGGGTAGGATTGGGGGCAGGAGGAGAAGGGGACGACAGAGGATGAGATGGTTGGATGGCATCACCAACTCAATGGACATGGGTTTGGGTGGACTCCGGGAGTTGGTGATGGACAGGGAGGCCTGGCGTGCTGCAGTTCATGGGGTCGCGGGGAGTCGGACACGACTGAGCAACTGAACTGTCTGGTTTTGGAATTAGGGTGATGGTGGCCTCATAGAATGAGTTTGGAAGTTTACCATCTTCTGCAATTTTCTGGAAGAGTTTGAGTAGGATAGGTGTTAGCTCTTCTCTAAATTTTTGGTAGAATTCCTCTGTGAAGCCGTCTGGTCCTGGGGTTTTGTTTGCTGGAAGATTTCTGATTAAAGTTTCGATTTCCGTGCTTGTGATGGGTCTGTTAAGATCTTCTGTTTCTTCCTGGTTCAGTTTTGGAAAGTTATACTTTTCTAAGAATTTGTCCATTTCTTCCAAGTTGTCCATTTTATTGGCATATAGCTGTTGGTAGTAGTCTCTTATGATCCTTTGTATTTCTGTGTAGTCTGTTGTGATCTCTCCATTTTCATTTCTAATTTTGTTGATCTGATTCTTCTCCCTTTGTTTCTTGATGAGTCTGGCTAATGGCTTGTCAATTTTGTTTATCTTCTCAAAAAACCAGCTTTTAGTTTTGTTGATTTTTGCTATGGTCTCTTTTGTTTCTTTTGCATTTATTTCTGCCCTAATTTTTAAGATTTCTTTCCTTCTACTAACAATCTTGAGAAAGAAGAATGGAACTGGAGAAATCAACCTGCCTGACTTCAGGCTCTACTACAAAGCCACAGTCATCAAGACAGTATGGTACTGGCACAAAGATAGAAATATAGATCAATGGAACAAAATAGAAAGCCCAGAGATAAACCCACGCACCCATGGACACCTTATCTTCGACAAAGGAGGCAAGAATATACAATGGAGAAAAGACAATCTCTTTCACAAGTGGTGCTGGGAAAACTGGTCAACCACTTGTAAAAGAATGAAACTAGAACACTTCCCAACACCATATACAAAAATAAACTCAAAATGGATTAAAGATCTAAACGTAAGACCAGAAACTATAAAACTCCTAGAGGAAAACATAGGCAAAACACTCTCTGACATAAATCACAGCAGGATCCTCCATGACCCACCTCCCAGAATATTGGAAATAAAAGCAAAAACAAACAAATGGGACCTAATTAAAATTAAAAGCTTTTGCACAACAAAGGAAACTATGAGCAAGGTGAAAAGACAGCCTTCAGAATGGGAGAAAATAATAGCAAACGAAGCAACAGACAAACAATTAATCTCAAAAATATACAAGCAACTCCTGCAGCTGAATTCCAGAAAAATAAACAACCCAATCAAAAAATGGGCCAAAGAACTAAACAGACATTTCTCCAAAGAAGACATACAGATGGCTAACAAACACATGAAAAGATGCTCAACATCACTCATTATTAGAGAAATGCAAATCAAAACCACAACGAGGTACCATTTCACACCAGTCAGAATGGCTGCTATCCAAAAGTCTACAAGAAATAAATGCTGGAGAGGGTGTGGAGAAAAGGGAACCCTCTTACACTGTTGGTGGGAATGCAAACTAGTACAGCCACTATGGAGAATAGTGTGGAGATTCCTTAAGAAACTGGGAATAGGACCGCCATATGACCCAGCAATCCCACTGCTGGGCATACACACCGAGGAAACCAGAATTGAAAGAGACGCGTGTACCCCAATGTTCATCGCAGCACTGTTTACAATAGCCAGGCCATGGAAGCAACCTAGATGTCCACCAGCAGACAAATGGATAAGGAAGCTGTGGTACATATACACAATGGAATATTACTCAGCCATTAAAAAAAATACATTTGAATCGGTTCTACTGAGATGGATGAAACTGGAGCCCATTATACAGAGTGAAGTAAGCCAGAAAGAAAAACACCAATACAGTATACTAATGCATATATATGGAATTTGAAAGATGGTAACGATAACCCTATATGCGAAACAGAATAAGAGACACAGATGCATAGAACAGTCTTATGGACTCTGAGGGAGAAGGTGAGGGTGGGACGTTCTGGGACAATAGCATTGAAACATGTATATTATCGTGTGTGAAGCAGAACACCATTCCAGGTTCAATGCGTGGGACAGATGCTTGGGGCTGGGGCAGTGGGATGACCCGGAGGGATGGGATGGGGAGGGAGGTGGGAGGGGGGTTCAGGATGGGGAACATGTGTGGACCCATGGCTGATTCATGTTAATGTATGGCAAAAACTACTACAATATTGTAAAGTAATTAGCCTCCAACTAAAATAAATAAATTTATTAAAAAAAAAAGAAAGAAATTTAAAAAATAAAAGTCTGAACCAGGGAAGTGATGGTGGAAGGGGTAAGAGGAATCCCACAGGAGAAAACTTCAAGCATTTACAACACATAAGGAACACATCCAGGCAACACACAGGACAGAGGGGAAATGGAACGACATGAGGATGAGTGCAACAAGCTTCAAGGCTCCGACAGTAAGAAAGCGGCAACACCCTCAAGGGAGAGAACTGATGCAACGGAGGCCCCCACGCCATTCGAAGGACACACCAGCCTTCACTTGGAAACGAGCTCAGCGGTCAGGAGCAGATGTGTAACTGTGTGAAACCAGGAGCAAAATGTTAGTTTGAAAACAAGTACGCCGAGAGCTTAACTTTTAAAGCCTCACCACAAATCTTCACAGAACCTTTCAAATGTACGCCTTCATTGATCCACTCTGTCATTTCTAATTTTTTAACATCTTGTTTTCCAGAACTCAAATAATCACTTTTGGGGGAACATTAACTTCACAGTGTTTTTCAGCCCAAAGTTTCTTTTCCAGCTGCTCCAGTTTCTTCCCCAAGGAAGAGTGTGAAATAAATGCATTTCTGTATCACAGCAGTAAAACTAAAAAAAGAGAAAAAGCTTTTGGATTTTATGACATATGATCACAGGTACAACATAATGAAAGACTTCGTTTTACAGACACTCCTAACGTGCCCAATGCATCACAGCGCAGGAGGCCCCCAGTCCTGGGTGCCATGGGCCGCCCACTGTCCACCCTGCAGCAGAGAGTTGACACGGAGCTGATGGTAGAGACGGGAACGGGAAAACGAGGGAAACGAGGGAAATGGAACACTCCACCAGGAGTGTCTGCAAAATGCCTAACTCCTCTGCTTTCCTGCCCTCCCTCAGCCCCAGGACACAGCAAGGTGGGACTGAGGGTTCGTCCCGTCAGGATGAAGCCCCCAGGAGAGGCTGTTCCCAGGCCAAGGCCCATGAGCTGGGCCCACACTGACAATGGTGATGGCAAACTTCTCGTGCATTTTCTTAGGGCTGAGCCACAGAGCAATGAGCTCGTGATAAAATGAAGGAGAAACTGAATAAGTTGAGTCTGATGTTTCCTATCTCATCCCATCGTTGTCTTTCAAGCAAATGACAACTGCTTCTGAGCTCGGAGATGGCCTTGATGCAGAGACAAACCAGAAGGGTGGCCTCTGACACCCCCATGAAGACTCTGGTGGGTCGCCTCTAACCAGGTCATCAGTCACCAGGTGCACTCAGGCAACGGGCAACAGCTGAGGCCAGCGGACAAGAGCGTGGACTCCAGAGCCCACGGCCAGGGTCCAAACCCCAGTTTCTGCATATACCACACAGCAAGCAGCCCTCAGGCATACTGGCCCACTTTCTCCCATCCCGGTACTAACCAGGCCCGACGCTGCTGAGCTTCGGAGATCAGGGCAGATGGAGAGGCTTCAGGGAGGCATGGCTGCAGACGAGCTCACCTCCTACGCGCCCATTTCCTCACTGTAAAATAAGCCCAAGCCCAGCAGCTACCCCTTTGCGGCAACTGTGAGGATTAGGGGAACTCCTACCTGTAAGGGCACAGAATACAGAAGGTGCACACGACTGCCGCACACTCTCAGGACCCAGAAACCTGTGTTAGGGCAACACCTGGTCACTGTGTCTGCACCCTGAAGGTGCTGAAATTGAGCAAAGATATGAGGCAGACATTCTAAAAAAACAAACACTGGCTGGGCGGGTGAGAAAATGAATCAATTGAACTTTGGGAGTGTGGGATTGCAACATATGAGCACAGGCTCATGAGAAGGTGAGGACACCTCCACCCGGAAAGCAGAACTGAGAGCTCAGACTGAGGACCAGGCCACTGGAGACGCGGGAACAAATCAGAGAGGGAGCGTGATCAGAGCCTCACACACCCACCTCTGAACCTCTTCTGCCCCACGTCCTGCTGGCCAGGCATGCACCCACTTTCTCAGCGGCCTCAGGAGGAGCTGTGAGCACCAGACACGTGGTCAGCTGCCAACACGCAGGGTGCTGCTGCTGACACTGTAACTTGTCTCACTAGCTGCTGAGTCGCTCAGTCATGCTCGACTCTTCGCGACCCCATGGACTGCAGCACGCCAGGCTTCCCTGTTGTTCACCATCTCCTGGAGTTTGCTCACACTCATGTCCATCGAGTTGGTGATGCCATCCAACCATCTCATCCTCTGTCATCCCCTTGTCCTCCTGCCCTCAGTCTTGCCCAGCATCAGGGTCTTTTCCAATCAGTCAGCTTTTCGCATCAGATGGCCAAAATCCAGAGCATTTGAACAAAGGAAGCCTGAGTTAAACAATAAGGAAAGAGTTGATACAACTGCCTTCCGGTTGCGCAGGCACTCTGCTGGGTGTCTCATTCCATCCCTGAATCGTTCCCACCTTAGAGATGAATGAAGTCGGCCTGAGAGCAGATGCGGAGCTGCTTCTACTCCTGCCGCTCCCTCTGTTTCCACACCCGCCCGTCCGGGCTCCTCTCCATGAGCGAGAAAGCCAGCCAGAGCCAAGCATCCCTCCCCGGTATGGCTTGCGGGATCTTAGTTCCCTGACCAGGCATCGAACCTGGATCGTGGCAGTGAAAGCATCGAGTCCTAACCACAGGACCACCAGAGAATTCCCTCTGGGCAGTCGTCTTACTTCCTCTAAATCCATCTACAGCACAACAAAGACCACCCTCCTCCCCCAACCCATAGATCTGTCCTTTCTCCCCCTGGGGAGAGGGGTTATTCAGGCTGACAGCAGAGCCTTGAGATTCAGGATCAATAGGCCCCTGGACCTCTGGACCTCCCTGAGTGCCACTATTGTTATCCCCCTACATGCATGAAGCATGACCGACACGTAAGAGAGCTGTGAACACTGCGACACTAGAGAGGAACACAGACTCGCCGGTGTGCAGGGGCCACAGCCGGCCAGGCTCGGTCATCAGCTGGGAGTACACGTGGGCACCATCCAACACCCCAGCCTCAGCACAGCATCAAACCCCCTATGTAACACGGTCAAAGATAAAGGTTCCCCCATCCGTCTCCATCTAACTATGAAAATCCTGCACAGAAATTCTCTCTATATACCTTTAACAGGTTACTCCATTGCTAAAACTCCTGATAAGATCCACCCAAAGCTCTTTAAGCTGGAAAGAACTATACAGCCTTATGGGGAGAAACACTGACTTCTCAAGTAGGTGAAGTAAGGGACAAGGCTAATGTTTATCAAGCTTCTACTACTGCAGGCAGGATGCCAAGTGGCTGCTACACATTATTTTTGATAATCCTCCAGCTAATCAGACATTATCTTCTTAATCTTACAATTCAAAGTAATGTAATGTAATTACTTACATTACTTAGTAATGTAAGTAAGTTGTCAAAGGTTACATTTAATCAGGAGAAGACACAGAAGGCAAACCCAGGTGTGCCTCAACCCAAGGGTCCTGACCCAGACATCTCTCTGCACTGAGTCCCTTGTGGAACAAGGCTGTACTATCCCCATTCTACACACAGAGCGGTCCAGGCCAGGGACACCAGCATCTCGTCCAAGGCCGCTCAACTACCCCATGAATGACACACATACAATCATCAAGGCAGAAAACTGAACGGTTCTCCAGTTTAAGACCTGCACATGCTGAAACACTTCAGAGGTCAGAAACAAATCAACACAAGTGATAACAATCATGATGTACTAAGCATATATTATGTTTCAGGCTCTTTATAAACATGTCTCCACTGCCTAAACCAGCAGAGCAAGGCAGACGTGATCCTCACTTTCCTAATGAGGACACGATGCAGAGAAAACAAGCAACTCCCTTTACCCAGCAGGTACTGAGCCCCTGTGAGCCAGACTTTGTGCTAGGCTGGGGCCTGGGGTGGAGGTGGGCGGGGGCGGGGTGTAAAAAGTCTCCATTCCAGCTGTCCAGCCTTTACACGTGGATTGCTATGGATAAATATCAGCTTTGGGAAGATCACTTTATGATCGGTGTGGAAGAGAGAAGAGAGAGAGTGACTTGAGAGGCAAAGAGAGGCCGTAGAATGTTGCCACATCCCAGACCAGGATGGCAGCCTGCCCAGAGAGTGCACGCTGGCGCTTCGTGCAGCAGACGGGGGCAAGTGACGGAGAAGCAGGCCCGCACTCCCCTGCTGGAGGGCACGCGCCATCCAGACCACCACATCCCACGGGACTGAAATGCTTCGAGAAGGTGTGGAAGCCCCTTCTCAACACCACCCCAGGACTTTCTATTTTGGTTTGCCTAAAACTTGGCAAATTAGTATTTTTCCCACAAATAGCAAAAATGCACTAATATATTTGGGCTTTTGACATACTGATAGTTTTTCTTCACCTCGTTATTTTACACGTGTGGCTTTTTCCTACTGAGAATGCATTTTATTAGCAGGTACTTGTTATGCTGCCCTACACGGCATTTATCTCTTCAACACACAACTAAAACTAAGTCAGAAGCTTCTCTTCATTTCTTCTGGGTTTTTGTTCAACTCCTTCTGCCTATTTCTGAACAAACAAAAGGGACTGTATAAACTGCAATGGAAACAAATTACAGCCCTTTATTGAAGAGCTCCCACTAGGCCTCGGTGACATAACAATTCACGTGCTCAGCCTCCCATTTCCTCTGCTGCTGCTGCTGCTGCTAAGTCGCTTCAGTCTTGTCCAACTCTGTGCAACCCCATAGACGGTAGCCCACCAGGCTCCCCCGTCCCTGGGATTCTCCAGGCAAGAACACTGGAGTGGGTTGCCATTTCCTTCTCCAGTGCATGAAAGTGAAAAGTGAAAATGAAGTCGCTCAGTCGTGTCCGACTCTTAGCGACTCCATGGACTGTGGCCTACCAGGCTCCTCCGTCCATGGGATTTTCCAGGCAAGAGTACTGGAGTGGGGTGCCATTGCCTTCTCCGCCCATCTCCTCTACCCAGCTAAAAAATGGAGTATATTAACCCAAAACCCCTGAAGAAACCATATATACCATCTGGGGGAAAACGCAAGAGAATGAACATGTCAGGAATGGAAAGCAGGAAGCTGAGTAATACCTGTCACCAGAACAATACAAAAATTACGGCCTTTGTCTTTGGGCGTAGATTTGGCTGTTTGGTTCAAATAAGGCTTAGCCCTTGTGGGAAATATATTTTGAAAGAAAATAACACTTGGAGAAGGAAATGGCAATCCACTCCAGTATTCCTGCCTGGGAAATCCCACGGACAGAGGACCCTGGCGAGTGAGCTACACAGTCCATGGAGCTACATGAGTCCATACAGCTCAGGCGTGTGCAACTCTTCACAACTAAAACAACCACTTGTGGCAGATACATCTTGAAAGAAGATACCGCTCAGCCAACAGTTAACGCAGAATTTACGGGGCCGGTTCCAGGGCCCCGCTCTGGGCCCCGGAGCCTGCCTTTTACCCGGAGGCTGGTGTGCTCTGCGGGCTGAGAAATGGGCTTTTCACTGTTGGTGGGAGCTTCTCACTGAGGCCATTTCCGGGCCTGTGTCTCTGTCTGAGACATAGCCTCCCTCCTTCCTGCTCCGAGGTCGTCGTTCGTTTGCAGAGAGCTCCTGGAGCCCGGGGCCTGAGGGCTCCCCAGCAGGAAGCACGGACAGAGAAGGGAAGGACGGTGCTGACCGGCCCCTCCATGGGAAGGACAAAGCCGCCAGGACGGCCACAGGGCAGGGTGAGCCTGGCACGGAAGCAGTGGCCCGAGGGCATCACTGACCGTAACCAGAGGAGTGCACCCCGGGTGCGGGGCTGGGGCTTGAAGGGGGCCTGCCTGGAGCAGCGCCTTGAGAGGACTTCTGCCCCATCTCTAGGCCCTGTGGAGAAAAACATGGCAGCCTCGTGGGGGGCGCCAAGGAAGCAGGGCCTGCAGGAAAGAGCTGGTACCCCCCAACCCCACAGTGTATCTCTGTGGGGGCACCCCGGTATTCTGAGCAGCATGGTACTGTATTGTGCTATACTGCCCCGACTGACGCAAAGAGCGGACTCATTGGAAAAGACCCTGATGCTGGGAAAGATGGAGCGCAAGAGAAGGGGGTGACAGAGGATGAGATGGTTGGATGGCATCGCCGACTCAATGGACATGGGTCTGAGCAATCTCTGGGAGATGGTGAAGGACAGGGAAGCCAGGTGTGCTGCAGCCCATGGGATCACAAAGAGTGGGACATGATGGAGGGACTGAACAACAGCTGCATTTAGCCACCTTGTTTCTTCCTACAAAATGCAAATGACACCTCCCAGCGGAAAAGAGGAAACCCCTCTCTTCCCAGGCAGCTCAGCCCCTCACCCACAACCCAGCTTTGCTGGCCCTGAGGGACCCGACTCTCCTGGAGAGGATTTATCAGAAAGGGAACTGCAGGGTCAGCCATAGAAACTGCCTACCCTGAGGAAAAGTCAGGACACGACCAGAAAGTGACAGACAGTGGGGATGGGGAGGTTCCAGAACAGACCCACCTGGAACCCAAGGCGGGAAGGCTGGCCACGTAAAAGACAGGTGAGAGAGCGATGTCCTGAGACAGGAGAAAACCGAAAACAAAAACCTTGATGTGTTCAAGAAACCAAAGGACGGCCAATGAGGGTCACATGCGGTGAGCTTTACACTCACTGTTAAACTTGCACACGCTGGTCTGAGCTAATCCTCTGTAATGTCAGATGTTCTTCTCAAAGTTCCAGCAACAGTTTCAAACTTCATATTATGCTATGGAGATTCATCATAAAGCGCTCACAACAGATAGTCCTTCTGCTTTCAGCTTTAGTTCAGAAACAAGTGAAGCACTTTCGGGAGGTGTCTTAACTCTTTCAAACCTGCTGTCCACCACCCTGGTGCGTTCCAGCACAGGACAATGCGTCATAGTCGGCATCCTCTGAACTGCGGCTAAGAGTTGGCTTCCAGGTGTGGTTTTTGCCCTGAGTACCTGGGAGACCTTAGGCAAAGGGCTGAATTAGCATCTCAAAGCATTATAGACCTCCACACAGTGGCCTGGACACTACCCGCCTCCCAAGAAATGACAATCAAATGAGGCAAGCGACAGGGAAGCAACCAGCAGACTGTAAAAGGGCCTCGCATAAAAGAGATACAATTGGTAAACGGGCACATAGAACGAACATCCAACCTCGCAAGTTCCCCAGAAAATAGAAATTAAAACAGTAAGATAGCACTCTCCACAGACTCAATTAGCAACACTGCCACCGGCAGTATGATGAGAGCAGACGTCTCAGAAGGCAACTCTGACACGTCTCAGCAACAGTGCAAACGCTCAAAACAGCAGACCCAACAATCCATCTCCTGACAAAATCTCTCTCCTGCTCGAAGAGCTGAAGGGGCTCACCATACCATTCCCTATAACAGCAAAAATCAACCCAAAAAAGAAAGATTGTAAATGAAAGGATTTATTTTTAACACAATCAACAGGATGTGAGTACTGAAGTGTGCCACTCACTAGCCACAGGGGCTAAAACTAGCCACTAACAGGCCTTCATTCCGAGGTGATGAGATGTTTTAAAATTGACCATGATGATGGGTGCACATCTGTGAATACACAGAAAATCTGAAATCCACGTTTTAATGGATGAATTGTGTGGTCTTCAAATTAAGTCTCAATACAGTTATTTTTTTAAAAAGGAAAAGCATTTATTACTGCTTTTCCCTTTTAAAAAATTACGCATTTAAAAAAGTGTATCATTAATGCATTCAGCCAGATATGATGCCAGCACAAGCCACCAGGGACAAGAGAAACAGCAAATTAGACATATACCCACCTTCAGAGAGCTTGCAGCCTGCATTAAGTGTGTCAGTTGCTCAGTTGTGTCCAACTGTTTGTGATCCCATGGACTGTAGCCCACCAGGCTCCTTCGTCCATGGAATTCTCCAGGCAAAAACACTGGAGTGGGCTGCCATGTCCTTCTCCAGGGATCTTCCCAACCCAGGGATTGAACTCAGGTCTCCCGCACTACCAGCAGATTCTTTACTGTCTGAGCTATCTGTAAATCCCACAGCCTGGATGGGGAGCTTGTCCAGTCAGTAAGTGATTGAAATACAGTGGGCGCAAGTGCTCGATGGCTAAGCACACGCTACTCCAGTGGGGACACTCTAAAGGAACGCAAGCTAGTCTTAAGGGGTCAAGAAGTGGGGTCCACACTGAGCTGTGGAGGATGAGCACATGTCAGCCAAAGGGAAGAAGGAAATCAGGAAGTGGGGAGGCACGAGGGAGAGGAGGAGGACGAGAAACCCAGGTGGACACACCACGCTTCCTTCATCCGCTAGTCAATGGGCAGCAATGGACGGTTCCCACTCTTTGGCTCCAAGAGATGATGCTGCTGTGCCCACCCAGTTACAAGTCTTTGTGTGGACGTGTGTTTTCAAACCTCGGGAGTATGTGCCTAGGAGCAGAACTGCAGGCGCACAAGGCACGACTGCTCATCACCCACTTCCCTCCCCAGAATCCCAGGCAACAGAATCACCCAAACCACCATGTCCTACATTCCCCAAATAAGCCCAATCCTCCTAATTCCACCAGAGCTGGAGCAAGTCCTCCTACCTGAAGCTACTCCTTCTGTTCAGTCTGGTCTGGGAAACACCAATTTGCTCTTCAAGGTCAATGTCATCTTTTTCATGAACACTATCCAAACCACCCTTCCACCTCTGAAAAGAACCGCCAGTTCTCTGAGCTGCTCCTACGTCCTTACTTACAGGGACTCCTCTGGGCCATAACCACAGCATCCTCCCACGTCCCATGCTTCTCATGTCAACCACTGGTCCCAGCACCGCCGAGAGTACGCGCCTCTGGATGGCCTGTACTGTGCATCCACCAGCAAAGACGACCTTTAAAGGAGTTTTACTAGTTGAATTTGGGCGCATTTTTGGAGCGTGTATTTTGTTTAAAAAGAGGAACACAAGCCAGGATTTCACGCAAACAATAAGCAAGAAAATCCCCTTCATCTTAAAAGTTTATTACAAATCCACTGAACACGCTAACGTACAGAATCAGAGAGCAAGACCGAGAAGAGTGGCTGAACAACAAAAATTAGGAATTTGACCACCCATTGAGTATTGCCCTATTTCACAGTATCAGGTAAGATTAAAATTTCAAAGCTGACATGGATGGATTTTAGCATATTTAAGGTTAAATGTAAATTCTAATGAAGTCAGAGGTTTTGTCCTTTGGATTGTGAAGAAATTCACAGAAGGTTTATTATGCTATAAATGGAGTTTTGTTTACTACTCAAAGTGGTTCTCCTTAAGAAGAAAAAAAAAATACCCTTCTAATTCTGAACATACAAACCTTTCAAAACAGATAAAACAGTAAGACATTTATTTTTTAATATTTATTATATTCTTTTTTCATTATAGTTTATTATAAGATATTGTATATAGTACCCTGTGCTATATATATATGTTAGGACCTTGGTGTTTATCTAATTTATCTAATTTATCCTCCTCTCCTTTCCCTTTTGGTAACCATAGGTTGTTTTCTGTGTCCGTGAGTCTGTTTATTTTATAAACAAGTTCATTAATATTCATATCTTTAACTCACACATTTAAAATCACATTATCTGAAAATATATTAATTAGAAATACTGCTTGTATCCACCCTCACTTTACCTGAAACAATATTCAAACTCCACATCAATGTCTCTGGTACTATTACAGACACTTTGGAATAACATTCGTCATAGAAAAGAAAAGCCACCGGCCCCAGAACTCCTCCTGTGAGTTCATGAGCACTAGCGCAGACTGGAGGGGGACCTGTGGGGGGCGGGGCAGGGGGAGAACCCCAGAGTGTGCCGTCTCTACCTGTGAACCCCCAGACAGGTCCACACGCAAGGAGGCAGCTAGTCCTCCCCCCCATATTTCATTTCAACACAGTGATATTTAGAAATGCCAACTATCAACTCAGTGGATGGAACCATGCGCTCTCTAGAAGGTCACCCAATCAATTAAAATATCTACCATTAATACAGTAACAAACTACCCCACAGTTTCTAACATCTGAGTTGTACAAATGAGAAAATGAAGGTTCAGTTAGAGTTTAATTGCTGATCTGAGGTCATGGTAATTAGAGGTCGGGTGAGTGGGAGGAACCTGTGATCCTCTGACTTCAGGCCTCGTCTATGAAGACTATGATTAACCAAACACCACTACCCACGGGCCTCAGGAGGTGGCAGTCTGTTCACCAGGGTCAAATGTCCCAAGCTTCTCTCCCCTGGACCAGCATCTTCAGATCACTGATTAACATGACCTCGAATGGTCAGCAACCTCCTTCTCTCCTGCGGATCTGCGGCAAACGCCGGCCAACAAAACACCCACCTGCCGTGCCCGAGGGGAGCCCGACCGCAGGAGGACGGTCCCCCCGGGACAGGACAGACGTGAGAAGGTGGCCCAGGGGAAGAGCAGACACAGTGGAGTTTGCTGACAGGAGGGGTGGGCGGGTGAGAACAGACGCTCACTGCAGGCGGAAGATGTGTATCCGGAGTATCTGCAGGGAAACATCCAGGCGGAGGACACGGCAGGGGGTGGCAGGGGAGGCAGCGGAAGCAGCTCAGGGAAGGCGCGGGGGCCACATCGCACAAGGCACGGTCCACCATCATGGGAGACTGTCCACCCCCTATGGGCACTGTGGGGGCGGGGTACTGAGCGAACCAGGACGAATGGGAGACAGGCCAGTCCCGGGGCTGCTGAGAACCCTGAGGCTGAGCACAGGGTCCACTCAGCCTGCAGGCTGCACCAGGCACCATGTCTTCAGAGCCGCCAGCCCGGGGAGGCTCCAGAAGCCGCAGGAGCCCAGCGGCAGGGGAGCAGCACCCTTAACAAGCAAAAACCCACCCCCTCGAGTGATGGAGAGGCCCATCCGGCCCAGGTCAGCTTCTAGGATCCCAGGGCCCTGCCTCGGCCTCGCCCCCTCCTCCCACTTCAGAGAGGCCACATGCAGGCTCTTCATACCACTGAGCCTGCCTCAGCACAGGGACACATGCGACCCATGGGCAACGCTCAACCAGCAGAGACCACAGACCCCTCAGAGGGGCAGCTGTCCACAGGGACCCCTCGGGGCACCTGAAGTCCTAAATGGAAAACGAGAGCTACCACCGGTGGAGAAGCGTACAAACAGCGCCGAGCATGCTGAGCGCTCTCAGGACCTGGAAGACACAGCTCCAGGAGCCGAGGGAAGGACACCCACACCCCATGTGGCCAGGGAGCATCCCCACTCTCTGTAAGGAGGCAAGGACGCCGGGATGCTGGCGGAGACATGCAGTGACTGAGCTAGCTGAGGTCTCGCTGGGGCCCCTGGGACAGAGGGCGGTGAGGTCACAGACAATGATGTGCCACCCAGAATGGATGACTCCCTGGGGACTGACTCCAGGCAGGACTGAGTCCCTGGGGACGACGACAGGGTGGGACCCAGGCTGCAGACAGATGACTGCATGTGAAACCCAAAACACACGTGACACCCTGAAAGCATGTGAGATGAGAAGATGCTGGAGGAAAGGACTAAGAAGAAAGCTGCCCTGACCTGTGGGCAAAGATACGCACGATCCCCCTGAAGTTCAGAAAGATGCTGCCCATGAGGGGAGAAGTGACCAGAGGGGTGCAGAGGGGTGCAGAGGGGCATGGGGCTCCGGGCTTGTGTCCCATCTGGGTGCCAGGCAGCACACAGTCACTCTGTGAAAACTCACTGAGCAGAGTGTAAACGCTAAGACTCTGACATTTACGCTTTATAAGGCGTGGGCAAAGGCGAGGGGAGGCCACGCTGGAGGCTGAGCATAGCGAGAAGGGCAGCAGCGTGGGGCGGTGAGAGAGCTCAGGGAGGAGCAGGCCCGGAGGACGGGGAGAGCCGGGGAGACCGCCCACCCCATCCTGAGCCGGTGCTGACGGGGACCGGCACCAAGACGGCACCGTCCCCCTCTCCTGGGAAATAACCCGAGTCTGACCCACTCACCTTGGTCTGACAAGAAGTCCAGCATGGTCTGCAGCAGGAAGGACAGGTGCCTGACAGAGAGGGCAGGGTTCCCCATCCTCCGGGACGCGTACACCAGCTCGTGCAGCAGACGCATCTGGACGGCAGCCCAGCCTCGGTGCGTACCTGCAGGGGAAGCCGTGGGACATCAGAGCGGGCCTCGGGGCGCAGGCGCACTGGAGCCCCTCGAGTGCCACCGCTACTGTGTGAGACTCAGCGATTCCCAGACACCGCCTCAACCGCCAAGCTTGGAGGGCACAGAAGCACTTCCCTGATTTATCCTGGAGAAGAATGCGCACATGATACGTTTGCTCACACATTAAAAAAAAAAAAAAAAAAGCTTTGTATTTCCTCTCTTCTGCAAAAACACACAATCTCTAAAACAACCCATTCTGAAATACTTATAATAAGGTTAGGACAAACGATTATGTTTTCAGGGGTATGTATTTGAGTTATAGCATACTTTTTTTTCCCCAAGAAAATACCAGTATTTGACGAGCCTTCATTATCAACAACCAAACACACAAAATTTAAAAAGCACATTTCTCTAAAGTGTAAACACAGAAAAGTGGGAAGCTAAATGAGAAAAAAATGGTTACCAACAACCTGTGGCTGCTCCCTCCAAAATAACTTAATGTATCTGAAATTAGAGGTGGAAGAAATCGGTTGCATAGCCATCAAAAAGCTTCTATTTAGGATCCCAGGATTTAATGTACAGCTGAGTCCCTTTGCTGTTCACCTGAAACTATCACAACACTGTTAATCGGCTACGCGTGCATGCGTGCTTAGTCACTCAGTGGTGTCCGACCCTGTGATCCCATGGACTGTAGCCTGCCAGGCTCCTCTGTCCATAGGTTTCTCCTGGCAAGAATACTGGAGTGGGTTGCCATTTCCTCCTCCAAGGGATCTTCCCGACCCTGGGATCAAACGCATGTCTCCTGCGCTGGCAGGCAGATTCTTTACCACTGAGCCACCTGGGAAGCCTGTTAATCAGCTATGTTCCAATGTAAAACAAAAAGTTTTAAAAAAATAAAAAGATCAAAGGACTTCAGAGATAATTATTTGTGTCCCTTTTGGCAACAGTTAGTGCTTTTAAATATTTTCCACCTTAAACTTCATGAAGAAGACGTGGTGACAGGAATCACAATCCGTTACTACCCAGCACTGTGTGTCCAGGGAGCCTGGGCGGCTGGCAAAAAGGCTGAGGGGTGAGATTTAAGACTCTAAGCAAAGGATACCCCCTCTCCTAGCCCCACTGGCCATCTCTCCCACCACCCTCCCTGCAGGACTGACCAGCCCCTTCTGTGGATTTCCACCAAATCCTGCACCATCTTGTCCCACGGGCACTCTCTGGCAGGTGCACTGAGCTCGTGTCTTGGTTTCTTCCATCAATCTGTAACTTCCTCGGGAGCCAGGATGGTGTCGTTTTCACCCAGCTACCCAAGTAAGAGGCCTGATACACAGCTGGCACTTAACAGGCTTGTGAGTCAAGTTGAAAGCCTGATGAAAGCCTGTTTTTCATACATGCCTACTTAAGTATATAGGGTAAAAGGACATGATTTCTAGGATTTGCTGTAAAAATACTTCAACAAAGAAATATTTAAGAATAAATTCTTAAAAGAAAAAGAAAGGTATAAATAAAGCAGATATGGCCAAATCTAATTATTTAAAAATATGGGTGATGGGCTCATTGTACTATTCTAATTTGTGTATATTTTAATTATTTCATAATAATTTTTAAGTTGCTGAATAACAATAATATTGAGATTCTTAGAGCAGACCAGATCTACCCACACACAGAAACCTTGATATCCTACCACTCCATCTTACAGAAACCCTTTCAAACAACAAGAGGGAAGGAGAGAAGGACAAGCCGCCGCATTGTTTCCACGTTACCAGAAGACCAAGGCTGAAGTGAAAAGAGATTCTGAAAAGGAAGAAGAGGCTGAAATCCATGTCATGACTAACCCAGCCCGGATTTATAAATGACCCAACTTAACCCACCTTTAGCACATCATGTCGAGAATGGGGCACATATCACTTTGTAGATTTTCTTTTAATAGATAAGGATCCAGTTCCCACCACAGGCAATTATGATAAGAGCATAAATTTTCCTTAACACCAAATACCATACAAGTCATAATTTCTATGCAATTCAAAGTGCTCCTATAAAAATCTTTTTATCCTTAAGTCAGCCTTGCAGCATATGAGCCAGTGATAAAGTTTTCAACATTCTTGTATTCAAAAATTTCACCAACATGCGAGTTTATTACATCAACTGTGGCCTTTTAAGGCAAACTTGTACGCCACTCTCTTTCCTAAGAGTTCCTGGGGAAAATTTAATCCCTCATTCAGGAAAAGGCTAAGCAGAAGGTATAATCAAAAAAATCTTCATATAGAGAAACACAAATAAGATTAAAGTGATAATAAGCAGGCTGTTAAGCTGACGAATACACACAATGCCCTTCTGTGTTCCTATTTCAACTTTCCATAACAAGCCACGGAAAATGTTCATTTCAAGAAACAGATAGAAAAATATTTCAGGTGCTGAGAATAAAGACAATCTCCCTTTTATTCACAAGTATAGGGTGTTAGTAGATTTCCCCTTAATTCTCTGAGAAATGTTTAAAGTGGTCCAGAGCAACAGTGAAGATGGGATTTAAAGTAACTTATTTCTTATAAAAAAAAAAAATACAGCCAGCTGACTTTTATCATTTTTACTTTATTCGATCTCTTACCTGACTTCCTGATCACAAAATGATGGTGAATGTCCCCTCCCAAAACATTAATAGAAGGCTGGGTAAAAAGCACCAAATACATGGAGGTGTGCTTCTTTGTTTCATTTTTGAAAAGAAACATGTTTTGTTCAAGTGATTTAAAAATTAAGATCAAGAAACAAACTATGCTGAATAGATGGCAACAAGCACATGTCATCGAAGCTGCTCACCAGTTCTGGGCCCTCGGTGCACGTGTTTGCGGGGACACCTGTTTGCGGGGATACCTGCAAGGGGACGCTGGGAGGGGCAGGATCTCCGTCCTCATGGGCACACAGCCTAGGGAGGGAGGTGGGTGCTAAACCATTGCCCAGTGTCTTGATGTAGTTACAATTGACAGAAACACTATAAAAGAGGAACAGGAGTCAGTGAAGAGGAAAGGAGAGGGACTGCGTGTAGGTGTGGGACGACGGGGACACTCAGTGGAGACGTGCAGGACGCCCGGCGCAGCAGGTGAGGGCAGAGGGGGGCGTCCAGAGGAGGGGAGGGCTGACGGAGCCTGGCAGTGGCCCTCGGACCGCGTCCACAGCGGTTACCGTACGAAGCCCAGGGCGCACGCTCACTCTGCAGTCAGCCTGCAGGGATGTCCAGGGAACACAGAAGCATCACTGGAAAGGCCCACACGCTCTACTGAAGTCTCCCACAAGTACACGAAAGGGGTTCCCGGGGTCACCTGGACCTACAGCCCCCTCTCAGGATCCCCTTCCTGACTCCACGAGTGATGAGAGCCCCCAGCACAAACACCACCAAGCAGAGCCCACCCCGGATCCCCATCTGTAAGGAAAGGGGAGGAGCCAGATCGGTCTTCTCGGAATCATGTGAGGCTCCTCCATCACACAGGCCCCGTCTCCCTGCACACCCACCCCCAGCCCCAGCCCAGGAGGTGACAGGCTCAGAGCCCAGGGCAGCAGGGTCACGCAGAGGGCCAGCCAAGGGACCCGTCAGCAGGGACAGGCCCCACAGGGAGGTTCTGGTTTCTGGCTGTGGGTCCCTTCAGGCCTCGGGCTCTGAGGTGATATTTGGCTCAACACTACAGTGTCGGGGCTTTGGAACACATACCAAGGACAGTCCATGACCACAGTGGAGGGTGTAGAAGCAGCCCCGGGAGGCCAGTTAGGGGCCCACAGAGGGGCCAGGTGACCACCGCTGCCCTCAGGTTTTCACACTAGGGCTGAAACCACAGGCTCGAGTCAACTTATCCAGAACCCACGGTCCATCCAAAAGTGCCAATCATGAAACACGTGCTCGGCAAACCTTAGATTCCACCCCATCTCTTGGGGGAACACAGAGGAAAAAGTAATCAGAGGATGAGCAGGTGACAGGGCAGGTGAAGAAAAACCTGTTGCGATTTCTGTTTGGGTGAGATGGTGAAAGATCTGGAAGAAAGTGCCACTGGATGAATTCAGACGTGGCTGAGTGTCCTCAACATGTGGCACAGTGTCCAGCACAAAGCAAGAAACAAGAAACGCCTGCGGACAGCTGACCTCCTAGAGAGGTCCCCAGTTCTACCCAGCCCCTTGCACTTAACACATCACCACAGGCTGGGACCAAAGCCAGGGACCGAGTTCAGGTTCAAAGTTACCTGACCAACAGTATGAGCCCGACCACCAACACCATCCAACACAGACAAACGTCAGGTCCTCGTCTGGGGTGAAGAAACTCTCAGCTCCAGTACCTCTGTTGAAGTCCTGTGGATCCAGCGACAGGCTGTAGCCAGGAAGCGTCTCCAGGAGCAGCGTGTAGCAAGCCCTCCAGCCAGGCTCCGAGATGCTCGGGGCCACGCACTGCATGGCAGCCACGCGCTTGAAGAAGGCAGACTTGCGGTGGAAGCCGATCAACTCATAGAGCTCGGAGAGGATGCTGTAGCGCTGGATCTTCTCCTCCTCAGAGAGCTGAGGCACCAGAGGGAAGGAAAAAGCACGTGAGAGAAACTTCCAAGTGAAAAAGGGAAACAGAGAGCTTTTCGTAAAACAGGGACCCGATGAAACACGAAGGCAAAGGAAAGCCACATCAGCGTGCTGACAGGGTAGGAGGCAGAGACACAGACGCGGCTCCATGTGGAAGTGCCAAGGCCTTCTCTGCGCCCCACGTCTCCACGCTCACCCTGTCCTCTTGCTAAGAAGGCCCATCTTCTCTGGGACAAAGGCATCTGCTACTTAGAACATAAGACACAGAAAAGGGAAAGAGAAAAAGAAAGGGAAAGACACTGGAATTTGGGCAGGAACTTTCAAACACATAACTTCTCAAAACACAAAATATAAAGACCCAGTAAAAAGAAAATGAATTGTCAATAATAACCACACTTACCTTGGCCTTCACGGCTTACAAGAAGTTTTCTTTCATCCACAACCTAACTTAACCACCACCTAACCCAACCACCCTATGATGGAGTGATGACAGCTTCTGTTTCTTAAGCACGACTACAAGCCAGCAATGTAACTACTATGTAAACAGCTTGGAATTTTTCAAAGCAGTAAGTGTCTGTGATCGTCTGTGTAGACATTTATTTACTTTGGGCCTCATTCTAAAAAAGGATCTAAATCAATTTTTTAAAACACAACTTAGCAACAATAACAACAAAAAAGAAAAAATGAGGGTGAGGAGAAAATGAAGACTTAATATTTAGATGAAACGAGGGCCAGGTGAAGCAGTGGTAATTAACAGAGGCAACAGCAGACTCAGCCCGAAGGACCCTGGCAGCTGAAGCAAGAAGAAAGATGACGAGTGCAGGAGCCAGAAGGCCTGTGGGGTAAATAGTTGCTGTGCGTCCTGTGTGGGAAAACCCAAACCATCCTTCTCCTGTCAAGCATCCTTCTCAGACCCTACATGACTCAGGCCTGGTTGTGCTAAACGTAACAAGCACAGCCCGGGGCACTGCTCTCTGCTTTCCTTTCCCACCAGCCATCTCCCCCTCTCGTCACTGCTCCGGCCTGCAAACCAAAGCCTGAGGTTCCAGTGTAAGGATGGAGGCAGCCTGCACCCAGGCCTGCAGGCAGCTCACCCAGCAGGGTCCCCCGTCCTGCCCATTTCTCTGCTGCGTGGACTTCCCTCCAAGACAGACTCCTTCCTCCTCAGGTCCCCACAAAACTCCTCTCCCCCAAATATGAGGACCTCAAGCTATATTCCTGACTCCTGTTCAACCAGAAATTCCGGTTCCCTCTCTTTTTGCCTTCTCCAATAAAGAACTTGACTTTCCTCCCTCCCCATCTAACCCCTCCTTTCTCTGTGAGGACTGCACACACCGTCCTGAGGCCAGGCACCCTGCTGGCTAGGATGGAGCTGTTTCGTCTAACCTGGGCTGCATCCTTACACTGGTCTCAGAAAGCCTTTCCTGAGTCTCCCACCCCTCTGATTCTGAGCTTAAATCGACAAAGTTCCGAGGTTACCATTATTATGTGCATATCTACTGGGTTTTTGCTAGGTTTCCTTAGCAACAGCCTCATTAAGAAACTGCATCAAGAACTTTAAAGAGGCTATTCTTACATCTGAGCAGAGTAGCCCGGAGAAAATGCAAATGGCTTTGAAGAGAAAATTAACCAGGGACCAAGAGGCCGCAGGTTCTAATCAACAGTGTCATGAGCTGAAATGTTCTCCAACGGCTCAATCGTTTCTGAACATCAGACCTGCAGGAGGTGCCAGGGTAAGTGTCACTGGTCTGGGAGCAAGCTCCCACGGCTGGAAGGTATTGGGCTTTTCCCTAGTTTTCCAAACAATTCCTTACCACCTCTTTCTCTTGTGGCTACTTAGGTTTCCTACTAATGAAGAAAATTAACTTCAGTCTTCTGGGTTGTTTGGAGGAAGCTACAGGATGCAGTTCACAGAGCTTGGACTTTGCAGCCACAGTAAACTAGGTTTGAAGATGACCATTGGTGGCACTGACAAGGTCTGCATGCAAACACCTGGCCTTTATTTCCTCCTCTCTAAAACTGGGTTCAGGGGCCTCCCTGGTAACTCAGTGGTAAAGAATCCACCTGCCAATGCAGGAGACACGAGTTCGATCCCTGGGCCAGGAAGATCCCACATGCCACAGAGCAACTGAGCCCGTGTGCCACAACTGTTGAGCCTGTGCTCCAGAGGCTGGAGCCACAACTACTGCAGCCCACTCCACACAATTCAAGAGTAGCCCCCACCTGCCACAACTCGGGAAAACGCACGAGCAGCAAAGACCCAGCAGTCAATAAACAAATAAATAAAATTATTTTTAAATTAAAATAAAATAAAACTGGGTTCAATAAAACTACTGAGCACAGTTGCCATGAGGATTATAGTCAAAATCTGTTTCTCCCTTGGCAAGTGAGCACAGCAAGCTGGCACTTAATCAGCTGTAAGTATTATCAGCAAGCTTCGGTTTACCTGGTAACAGAGACTTCGTCCTTTTGTCTTTGTCTGGTAACAGAATTTGTTTTACTGAAATTAACACCAGAGCAGCCCCAACTAGAAAGTTACCCAGCCCTGCAGGGCAGGGTATGTTCTTTTTCTTTGCAGAACTGATGCCAGTTTTTGCTCATTTGTTTTCACGTTTATCTGTTAGTGCCTACGTCCCCCTCTGGACATTGTGCTCTAGCAGCACAGGAACCCTATGGTATATAAATAAAACCTATGGAATATTCATAATTCTTAGGCTTCAAGCCTGGTGCCTGGCCTCGGTACAGAATGGAGAGAAGGGAAAACCCAAACAAGCACACTATACCGAGGCCCCTGCACCCTAAATTATGGTCTGACTTGGGACAATTTACCAAGTCTTCTTTACTCTGAGGCTCCTCTTCCATCGATGAGAATAAACACATTTAGCACAAGCGGCTACAAGGACTGAAGGAAATAACCAAATTCACAGCCTAGTCAAGAGTCTGCTGGTGGTTCCTCCATAAACAGGAACTGCCCCTCCTGCTTTGAACATCACCGGTGGAGCAGAGAGTGAATGCTTCCTAAATGCCAAGTGGCGTGGAAAGCACTCTACATGTGTTATAATCCCATTGACAATTCACAGCATATCACGAAGAAGTGATTATCATCATACCCATTTTACAGGTTCACAAACAGGCTAAAGGAGGCTACCTCCCAGTCCATGGTCACACGGAGAGGAAACGGCAATTGAAACATGACTCTGGCTACAAGGTTCACGCTCTTCTCTCCCTTCATCCTGACCACCTCCAGGTGAGCCCTACAGGACCGCTACACAAATCTGTAGCCAGCTCTCAGACCCAGCTCACAGCTCTTTGTCAATGCTAATGACCACGAACCACTCCTTTAAACAACTGAAGAAAAGGCAGGTGGATCCACATTCCTGCTCACAAAGAAGAGGAATCCTGCCTGGAACCCGCCTGGAACCCTCCTGGAACGCGCAGAAACCCTTTCCAACCCCAGTAGATCCAAACGGATTTTTTCAGTTTTCACATCTGCATGGGGCTTCTTAAGGCAGAAGGCACCTGCAATATGCCCTCTCAGTTCCTTTCAGCGTGTCCACATCAGCCAAGAGGAGTCACAGGACTGACCCATCAGTAGAAGACACCTGATCGAGAACCAAAAGCTTACCCTGGTTCAAGAAAACCACAGGCCGCTCCTCTTTGTCACTGGCATTGTCAAGTCTCACCAGAACTCACCACTTTGCTGTCTGCTCATCAGGTAACCAGAAACGGAGATGAGCCAACTCCAGCAAAGCAGTGAGCTGGGGAGAACTCCACAGGCCCACGCCCGCCACGGCGGGGCCGGCCGCTGGCCCTCCGCACGGCTCTGCTGACCCCTAGTGTTCTACAAAGACCAGCCAATAGAGGAGGGCTGTTCCCAGCAGGTGCAAATTTCTACACGCTAAACAAAAGCACGTTACCTTATAAAATACGCTGTGTTATCCCCACCTGTGGGAAGAGCCTCACCGAAAGCCCAAACGTTCAACATGAATTTGCAAAGGCAACTCTGGTCCGTAAGGGCGAGCAAGTCTTAAGCCACGAAGTCTGCCAAGTCCTCCCCACAGCCGACCTTCCACCAGACTACCTGCGGTTCTGCAGCCTGCTCTCAGTGTCCATTCAAAACCACCCGTCCCCCTTCTCCACCGGGCACAACAGACGTCCCTCCACCGCCTCCGGCCGGAGTGTATAAGGGCAGCTGCTGAGCACCTCTGCACAGTGACCCTGGACAGGGCTGGACACAGAGTGTCTGAGCTGAACTGCTCCTTCAGGTCACCATGAGTTTGTCGTCCCATCATTTTACAGATGAAAATACAGAGATATGGAGGGATTCTGCTGTAGTGCAAAGTGAGGTCCGTGCACAAGCCCATAACCCTGTCCTCCAGCGCGACGCCCCAGCTGGGTCCCCACACCCACAGGGTTCCCTCAAGCCTGCCTGACAAATCCACATGTCTTTACTTTTGGTCATGACCTACGATGGATCTGCCTTTTAAGCATCTTTCCCACCCACTGTCCTTCAGAAACAAGGCAACTCAGCCCACCGAGTGACTTCCAGCTCCCCAGCCTCCAAGCTCGAGCCCAGTCACGCCTGTGCACCTGGCACCCTGCTCGGGGGCTCTTCAGCTGCTGTGGGTGGGTCGTTTCCTCTCTTCACAGGGAGACCCCTCGGGGGAGCCCTCGTCTTGCCCTCAGCACAGGTCCCAGGACTGCACCCTGAGCTGTGCCCCACTGAGGCTGTGTGTGCCCGGGGCTGCTCCCTGAATGGCAGCCTCAGAGCCAGGAATCACGCCTGCTCGTTGCTACAAACACACTGCCCGGCCCAGGGCTCACACCCTGCAGGTCACCCGGAAACTGTGGTTAGTGCTCACCCAACCCAGACGTCCGTTCATCTGCCGGCACTGCCGACTGCTGGCTTCCACCCTTCCCCGTCAAGCAGTGGGTTTTCGCTTTTCCTGCCCATCTTTACCAGAAACCTCAACCTTTTCTGATAAGGCACACAGAGGCTGAGTAGTTCACCTGAGGGGACAAAAGCCAGACTCAAGTCCCAGCCCTGTGTATTCCCAGTCCCTGTGCTTAACTCGTACACTAAAATATTCAACGTTTTATAGACTGTGGTTATAAACATATGAGGTATCAAAATACTTACGAGCAGGATACATATCAACTCTAAGACATTCATTAACTCCACGACTTTGTTTCTATTTTATTTCTATTTTAAAAATTAAGAAGCTCTGCGGTCAATGTGGCAAAACGTTGACGTATGAAGCCTCTGTGACAGAGGTCTGACATTCTCTCTTATGTGTTCGGAATGCAAAATGATGGTGAAGTCTCTCTCCCTCCCCTCCCCGACTCCCCTCTCTCACCTGAGTCCCCCAGACCCACATATTTAAGCCTTTTCATTACACACCTGACTCCATCAGCTTGCCCCTCTGCAGAGTCTCTTCTCTGAATACAGCATGGCCCTCACTTACCTGATTCATCAAGCCAGAAACCTGGGCATTACTCCATCTGGCTCTCACATAGGTCACTAATTCCTTCCTTTTCACCTAAATACATGTCTTCAATCTGTTGGCTTTTTTCCACTGACCACCCCACACCACTCCGGTGAAGCCACCTACATCCCCTACCTGGTCCCCTCAAGAGCTCCCACCTGTCTCTCCCACCACGCTCACCCTGCTCCAGACAAATGCGGGTCCCATCATTCCTATGCTTTTAAGGCCTTTCTGTTTAAACCCACTGTTGTTAGAATAAACTCCAAGTTCTTCACCTGGTGAGTGTGCACCTTTGCCATGAGACTGTTGGCACAATGAGAGCAGACTCTGCCTTCCCCACCTCTAGGCCTGCTCCGAGCACGATACCAGGCTGAGCTAGATCTGCTCGAGGACAGTTGCCTGTTTCCTAACCCTAGCCCTGGGCCCCTAAGCAAACTGCTTCACTTTCACGTCTTGGCTTTCCTGGCCATAAAATTCCAAAGTGGACTAGAAAAGACCATAGATGTTTAGCTGGATTATTGATTTGGGGGTTTTGCATTAGCAACCTGCAACTAAACGTTCTGGTGATTGTCTTATTAAAAACACATCCAGATTCAGGTAATATGTGTGGGACACCTTCAGTGTATAACAAGCTGTATGAAGTACTTTCACACACTTCATATTTTATAAAATGAACAACCCAGACAGGGTCACAAATGGAATAGCTTCAAGTGACCAAAAAGGAGGCATTAAAACTTGGCCAAGGCCACAAAGCTGTTAACAGGAAAGTTCTCTCTCCAATCAAAAAAAAAGTTTTGAAAGAACAAAATTTTGAATTTTGAAAGTAAAAGACCATGATATAAAGAAGTAAAACAGCCCCCTTAATCAGGGTTTCAAGTTCTGACTCCAGGGTTTTGACCACACTGAATCCTAGCACAGCAAAACCAGACGGACTTGTGGTGAAAAAGCTCCAGGAGAACTGCGTTAATCCCTCCACAGCGAGGAGGACACAAACCCACCTGCCGAAGGTTAATGTAAACTGCATTCTGGAGAAATTCCGAAGCTTCCATGCTCCGCTTCTGAATGGCGAGGACGCGGACGGCCTTGACACATGCTTCTAATTCAATCACCCCAGCGTTCTTATACTATAGGGTCAAAAGAGAAGAGAGAGGTTTCTGTCACATCGTGCAGGCTGCACCCGGGGATGTGGTGACACTGAGCAGCACCTCCCCAGTGAGAGGACCTGCAGCACAGCCTGGCCAAGTGTGTGCTTGAGAAAGTCTATCCCAACTGATAGGGGCAAAAGAGGCTGGAGGGACTGAGTGAGGCTATAAACGCACATATATGTGTATATGTTAGCATTCCTTCGAGTAATACAACCAACAGTAGCTGGCTATTTTACAGAATTTCAAAACGCTATCTGTGGAGACTCTGCTGTTCATTTCCACTTGGTTCCTGTGCTCTTAGAGTCTCTCACACCTGCGGCGTTGAGGCAGGAGCTGTCAGTTCCTGTGCTCTGTCGCAAAAGTCCTCGCTCCCAGGGTCACTGTGTCTGTCCGCTCAGCACGCTTGATGTGTGTCTGGTTTTTGCCCTGAGTTACTGTTCCTGCTTCCCAGGTCTTGAGAGGAAGGACAAGTGAAGACACGTGAACAGCGAAGGTACACGGACTTCAGTTAGCTGCTCACTAATGGTCCTCCTCCACCCTCACCTCCAGCACTTCAGGTTCTGCCTAAGCTGACATCCAGCCAGGAGAGGTACTCTCAGCCACTGCAAAGCTGTGTGGCTTGGACGTGGGGCCAGGCCAGGAGCCCCTCCCTCTCTCCCAAGGCCCCAACACGAACCCTCCATGCTCCCTGTCTTTCTACCCTTTTTCTCTTTTTCCTGACGGTCCCGAGTTGGAGCAGTTTTCAAATGAGGTATCTGAAAAGACTTCTTGCAGCTGGGGAAGAGGCTTCCAAAGGTAAGTAAATCCATGTATCCTGGTGCCTGAAGAGAACCCGAGGCCGGGAGACCCCTGTCCACACCCAGTAAGGCATCAAATGTGCCGTGGAGTTGGCCATCCCCTCAATGAGTGTTGGCTGAGACCCCAAGGCCTGCCTGGTATAACCGCTCACAAAAATGCAGTCTTCCCACTTAGGGATTACTAAGAAGCAGAAATACCCAGTTGCTCGTGTTCCTTACTAAAATTATTTGTAAAAAAAAAAAAAAAAAAAATTATTTGTAAGGTGGGAAAAGAAATTACTGTGCCAGAAGGAGCAGGCCTCCACTACATCCTCGTTTCTAAAACATAACATGCACAGAACCTGTGATAAGTTACATGTAATTTACCAAAGACGGCACAAGAAGGAACTGTGCTTACCTATTAATACGGATGTAAAAATTATATCAGTTTTATATACCATTTAATGACACAACAGAATCTAACAGGGACTTGATTCCATTGAAATAAAATTATCTCCTTTCCTACAAAACTCTTACGAAAACTACTGAAGTAAAAAAAGGTCACTCAGTTTTTTTTTTCATGTATTTTGATTATAGTTACATATTTTAAACACTGGTTTCTCAGGAGGCACAGTGCTAAAGAATCTGCCTGCCAATGCATGCGATGCAAGAGATGTAGGTTCAATCCCTTATCAGGAAGATCCCCTGGAGAAGTAAATGGCAACCCACTCCAGTATTCTTGCCTGGAGAATTCAATGGACAGAGGAGCCTGGGGGGCTACAGTCCATGGAGGCTCAAACAGTCAGACATGATTGAGCACAACAACAACATTTTAAATATTACAGTGAGATTTAAACTGCAATCATAAAGAACAGGACGTTTCCTAGAAGTCTGCTCCATACCTGGGCTTACAAGCATCGTCCTGGGACGTAAGCTCTCTGCTGAGGGGCCATGCCCCTGTTTTTCACTGCTGATTCCCTAGTAACCACCTACCAAGGCACCAACATTAAGCACAGAACGATGCGATCGATACTTTTAGAAATACAGGAGGGAATTATCTCCTTCACTTCTAATACAAAACCCTAAAATAAATACTAAGCTTATTTGCAGATAAAGGAAATAGGGTCCCCCAAAAGTACAGTATCTTGCCCAAGGTCACATAGCTAGCAACTGGTGAAGGCAGGATGTGAACTCAGGTCTGCCTGACTCCAAAACCAAGGTGGAAATCCCCCTGTATCAGAGAAGGCCCAGCACCACAGACTATCACCCTCCCTTTGTTCGCATCTAGCTGTACACAGCCTAGACAACACCCCAAACATAGGGAACTCGAGAGCAAACTATAACAGTAAGGACTTTACAGCCAATATTGCCTTAGGTCTTGTTTACAAAGTGTCAGCAGATTGCCAGGGAAGCTCTGTAAGAGAGTATTCTAAGAAAATACCAAAGAGAAAACCCATCAGGAAAAGATTTACTATATTAAAAACTACATTAAAAATGGTTTGACTACAACCTAAATGAAAAACCGTGTAAACACAATGCAAGCAACATCAAGAAAAAGATCTGTGATGTATGTCCATGACAGGCACGAAGCTAACACCCACAATTTACAAAGAGCTATCACAAAGCAGTAAGAAACACTCCCAAATTTAAACGTGTGCAAAGGACAAGATGGATAATTCATCTTAAAAAATGCAATTGGCTAATGAGTGAAAAATGTTCAATACCACACTGGTAATGGAATGCAAAACAAAACAATGAAAAATTACTTTCACTCATCATACTGGCAAATATGTTAAAAGTAGAGTGTCCATTTGTGGGAGAACAAACTGTCAGCAATTTTTTGGGAAGACAACAGAGCAACGCATATGTAAACTCTAAAAAATATGTGCACACTTTTTGAATGAAGTCGACTTCCGGGGATTCTTTCCTTTAAGAAAAATCAGTCCAACAGCACTGTCTACAATGGTGGAAAGGAAATTTTAAATGAAACAATATTCAGTAATAGAGAATTTGTTAAATGAGTAATTCTCCATCTTTTCATCCCCTGCTGGAGAACGAATTTGGAGAGTAACTTGAAAGTAACCGATGATGTATGTAAATGTCGTATCCAGTGACTAAACTTCCAGAAATCTTAATTAAAGGAATACTCATACAAAGATCTATTGGACAAGAGTAAGAATGTTCAGTCAAGCATTTTTCCTAAGAGTGAGAAAGTGAGAAAACCTAAGTGTCCATCCACAAGATGGTAACTGGGTAAGTCATGGTGAGCTGGGAACTCTGAGGGGGCGCCACACAGTCCTGCCGCAGGTGTCTTATTCATGACCTTCTCCCACAAAAGGAACTGATGGAGAAATGACTACACCCACACACTGGAAGGATTCTCTGTTTGAAAGGATCAAGCAGACCTGAAACGGGAGGCTATGTATGATATATGTCTGAGTGCAAGAAGCAAGCTTCAGAAAAAATTATATAGTATGGTCTCATTTTTGTAAATAAAACATATATACATACATATATTATGCATAGGTATAGGCATTTATTTCTCATATATGTGTATATGCACATGTATATTTCACAAGCATAAAGGTCAGGAAAGGGATATGTGCTGTGCTCAGTTGCTTCAGTCGTGTCTGACTCTGCAATCCCATGGACTGTAGCCAGCCAGGCTCCTCTGTCCATGCAATTCTCTAGGCAAGAATACTGGAGTGGGTTGCCATTTCCTTCTCCAGAGGATCTTCCCAACCCAAGGATCAGACCTGAGTCTCTTATGTCTCCTGCATTGGCAGGTGGGTTCTTTGCCACTAGCACCACCTGGGAAGCCCAAATTGTTAATAGCTGCTATTCTTAGGGCATAAGGGGAGAGGAAGTAGAGGACATTCATTTTTCACTCGCTATCACTCTTCTGTACAACCCCAGGCCTTTTTCCAGCATTTCAGTTAAATATATTTGAAATTTAAACTTTTCTTCAGTCCAAAGTAAAAAAAAAAAAAGGTGTATCCACAAGACGGATTGCTATACAGCTGATTAAAAATCATGTCACAGAAAATTCGATAATGTAGAAACACACATAATATGCCAAATGAAAAATGTACGTCTCCACACAGTAAATAAGTACAGAATCTCACCATTTTTATGATACAGATAATATACACTGGCAAAAAAGAACAGAAAATAGATATTGAGATGTTATCTTGAGTAGTGGGGCTATGATAGCCTCTTTCCCCCCTTTTTTCGGACACTAAATTAAATATACAGCATTTTCAATCAACAAAAACGATTTTCAGGCATATGGTATTATGCGCCCGGGAACAACACGTGAATACTTACAGAAACAACTAACTAGAAGGTCCTGCGGCAGTATGACCCAGTGTACAACAGGGAGTCCTGAGCAAAGCAGCACGGTCGCATAAAGGACCTGCGGGGGAACTCACCTTGCTGTAGCAGGAGATGGCCTCCTTGTACTTCTCAATGATGTCCTCGGGGCTCAGGCAGTTCTTCGCCCGCCCAATCTCAGCGCTGGTGTCTGCGTTGATGCCGTTGGCGGTGAGGGCACCTGCACACCGGGCGGGGGGGGGAAGACAAGAAACAGCCTTTCGCTTTCTCCCTCTGGTTGCTTTGTCACTTTAAAAGAGGGGCGCAGATGAGATAAAGCTCGAATGCTCCAGGCTGAAATTTAAATAACGACACCGTTTTTAAAAGTCTTCACCGCTTACACATTGTATTCAATGTTAATTAACTCAGAAGAAAGCCTTCCTCCCTGTTGAAACTTTTTATTAAAGAACATGAAATGCATTATATAAAAGTAACACGTCTACAGTAACTAGCTCAGTTGTCCTGACGGCAATGCAGTCAGCATGCACTATCTCCCAGCACTAAAGCTCTTAATGCTAGCGAGAGGCCACACTGCGCCCTCAAACGGAGATAAACTATGTGAAAATGTCCCCTGAACTGAGCACTGAAAAAACACGTAACTTGCAAATACTGACATCCTTTCCGAGGCTGCAATTTTCTACTTCTGGCCAAGCGCTGTCAATAAGCAGGACCACCTAATTCCCTAGCCATCATACACACAGGGAGAAGAGTTCTGGAGACATTTCCATTTATAGAATGTAACCAACAACACAGAGAACTCTGACCAAAAAAAAAAGATGAAATACTCTTTGATTTCAGAGAACATTCAAAAATTATTCTCCTAAGCCTCGGAGCAGGAAAAGCTGGTTTCTCCTAAGCCCCTTGTTTATTTCACAGACAGCGAGCATCTCCCACAAATCCTGTTTCCCTTGTGTTTCTGCTGGGGGATTCGGGCACACGCTTGCTGTCAATCTTGGAACTCATGGGGCAAAGGCGTGTGCCTCACACGGCCTGCACCCCTTGCGTGAGCTCATCTTCTCGCCTTGCTGTCTAAACCGGGCCCCATTTCTCACCTGCTCATCTGGTATTCTGGTATTCTGTAAGCTGCCTCTGATGCTTTTTGGAACAAGACGGAAGAGTAAGCAGATAGATAAGCGGATAGGAAGACAGGTGAAAGACGGGCAGACGGAGAGAGAGACGCCAGGAAAAGGGTAACAGAGAACGTTCCCTATACAGAGGCCCCTTCAATCGGGGGAGAAAGAAGCACAAGAGAGACGGGAGGAGGCAGGTGGCCTCAGGTTTCGAGTTTCTACAGATTTTGTGAAAATCCCAGCAAGAGATGAGAGGGTAGAACTATAAATAATAAGAGGGCATGCACGCTTCAAAAAACACCTAAAATCTATACTTTCTAAAGAATAGATTCAAATCAGCAAGGCCCAACGACACAACCCTGGGTCCTTGCAGAGTTGAGAAGTCCATCTCCAAAGCACACGGCACCCTCAGAGCCCTAAGGGGCCACCCTGGGTGGTCATGATTCCATCACACGAAACCTGTGTTGTTCTATACTTACAAGGAATCAGGACCTGTGTGGGGGTGTCCACTCATGTCCTCTTTTACAACCCACAGCGAGTCTACGAGGGGGGGGACTCCTAGTGAGCCCTGTTTCTGCAGGACAAGAAACGGTCCTGGAGAGGCCAAGCACGCCTACCAGTTCTCCAGATCTCAGAGCTGTTTCTCCAGAGCAGGGTGTGGACTCAGGCCTGTGTTTCTAGCTGTGGTGTTTGGCCTGCGCTATGTGCTCTTCACATTCACCGCACACTGCATTCTGGCGTGGAGTAATATTTCACAGGTGATAGGGCACCTTCATTCATCTCATCAGCTCTAACAATTTGTCTTTACATTGTCGAATTTGACCCTTTTCCCTTGAAGAAAAGAAGGGGATGAGTGGGGGTCAGCACAAGGTGGGTCTTCATTCTTCCTATGGAAACTCACCTCATCAAGAAGCTCCCAACAAGGGAGAAGGAGCAAACGTTTCCCCTATCCTTTAAAAAAAAGTGGGGGGAACCACTGATAATGAGGGTTCCCTTAATGATTTAGGGGCTTCCCTGGTAGCTCAGCCAGTAAAGAATCTGCCTGCAAAGCAGGAGACCCCGGTTCAATTCCTGGGTCAGGAAAATCCCCTGGAGAAGGGATAGGCTACCCATTCCAGTACTCTTGGGCTTCCCTGATGGTTCAGCTGGTAAAGAATCTGCCTGCAAGGCAGGAGACCCCAGTTTGATCCCTGGGTTGGGAAGATCCCCTGGAGAAGAGATAGGCTACCCACTCCAGTATTCTTGCCTGGAGAATCCCATGGACTACATAGTCCATGAAGTTGCAAAGAGTCAGACACGACTGAGAGACTTGTACTTCAATTTTAATGATTTACTGAACTCCAGGAGTGAGGCTGGGGGAAAAGGCATAGGCAGCAACCCAGAAAAATATAATCTGTAGGAACGCAAAAAGAACACAGCTCACAGGAGAGCTTAGTGGGGCCGATGATTTAATTTCACTCAATAAAAGAATAACACTCTCTAAAAATACTGGTATACAATGGATTTGATCTTTCTTGACACCTATAAAGTTTTGACAGCCCACGTGTAACATTATTGTGAACCAGTAAAACAAGGAATCTACAGACAGGAAAAATCAGTGCCACAGGCAGGCTGAAACCCAGGCTAGAGCAAAGGAAAGGAAAGGGCACAGTTAAGAAGAAGGATGGGAAAGTTGGAGGGAAAATCATCACAAGGGCTCTCAAGTATCAACCCAACGACTGTTTAATCATCCAGTCAAGAGGGAGTTACTGCGTTCCTAGGACGGGCAAGAGCATACAGGAGGCACAAGGTAGAAACTCGACAGACAAAGAGAAACAGGAATGAGAGGGAATAAAGCAGAGACATGTGAGGCAGCAGAGAGAGAAAGGCAAAAACCTCAAAAACAAGGGCTTAGATCAGGCAAGTACCAGTGTGGTGGTGACTCCAGCAATGACCAGCAGGCTGGCACTACACAAGGTCACCTGCATCTGCTCCCGAATGAGGAGACAAACCCTGTCACGTGGGCACCACCAGCCTTGACCTGAAGGGGAACAGCAGGAAGACAGGGCAGCTGGGAAGCCTGATGCTAATGGGACAAGTGTGGGATAAACTCCTCCGGCCCCAATGACTGGGGCAAAGATGGGCTTGTCAGTAAATAGTACTGAGACAGCTGGAAGGACATTTGGGGAAAGATAAAACCAGACCCACACTTCACGGCAAACACAGGAACAAACTCCAAATGGTCCAGGATCTAAATGCACAACAGAAGAGCATAAAGAAGCTCAAAAAACATGGGTAAGTTCCTCTAAAACCTGAATATAGGGAAAGGCTCTCTAAGGATCATTCCAGGGGATTGTCCCAACCCAGGCATCTTCCCAACCCAGGGATCTTTCCAACCCAGGGATGGCACCCAGGTCTCTCACATGGCAGGTGGATTATTTACTGTCTGAGCTACCAGGAAAGCCCAAGAATACTGGAGTGGGTAGCCTATCCCTTCTCCAAGGGATCTTCCCAACCCAGGAACCGAACCACGGTCTCCTGCATTGCAGGCGGATTCTTCACCACCTGTGCTACCAGGGAAGCCCAAATATGATTCAAATCCAAAGGCAATTTTAAAAATTAATAAATTCAATTACTTAAAAACACAGGGAAAATACCATAAATGAAGCCAAAACATAAAGCAACCAAAGAGAAAAGTATTTTCAACATATATCACCAAGGGCTAATATCCCTAATATATCAAGAGGCCATAAAAATTGAGAGGAAAAAAAAATCTAAAAATCCAAAAGAACAAAATGAGCAAAAGATATGAGCAGATAATTCATTTAAAAAAACATAGAAATAGCCCTTAAACATTAAAAATAAATTCAAATTCACTAATAGTAAGAGATACCATTTCTCAACTGTCTAGTTGGCAAAAATGTAAAAGCTTAACAACAGGCTCTGCAGGTGAACTCGTGCTGAAAAGGCACTCTCATGCACTGCCACTGAGAATGCCAAACGGTATGACCCTGATGGAGAAGAATTTGGCAAAAACTGAATAGAAGTCCATACATGTTTACCTTTTGATCCAGTGATTCCCTGTGTAGGAATTTATGCCAAAGACACAACTCCAACAACACAAAAACGCACACATACAAGCTTACTCACTACAGTGTCATTTGTAATTTACAGAGTATGGAGACAACCAAAATGTCCACATGTAGAAGGCTGGTTAAATAAAACACGGTAAAATAGATAAGACACGCAGAGAAAATGAACGGGGCTTCCTGGGTGGCTCCCACGGTAAGGAGTCCGCCTGCGGTGCGGGAGACCCAGGGTCAACCCCTGGGTCAGGAAGATCCCCTGGAGAGGGAAGCAGGATGATGTACGCAAGCTGATACGGACCGATTTCCAGAATAAGATGGTAAAAACAGACACAGTAAAACAAAATTTAAAATAAAACCAAAAAAAGCCAAGTGTTAAAAGGTATATGTAATATGCTACCTTTTTTCACAGGGCGACCTATGACTCTACTTACAGGGCAACAATAGAGACACAGACACAGAGGACAGACTCATGGACCCAGGTTGAGGGGGAGGAAGGAGAGGGTGGGACACACCGAGAGAGTAACATGGAAGCATATACGCTACCATGTGTAAGAGAGATAACCGATGGGGATTTTCTGTATGACTCAGGGAACCCAAACTGGGGCTCTCTAACAGCTAGAGGGGTAGGAAGGGGTGGGAGGTGGGAGGGAGCTTCAGGAGGGAGGGGACATGTGTATGCCCATGGCTGTCTCATGTGAATGTATGGCAGAGGCCAACAATACAGTGAGGCAATCATCCTTCAATGAAAAATAATTAAATTTTAAAATAAATGAAAAGTCTTTATTATAAAGAGAAACAAATACCTAGTGAAAAGTAACTACTTAAAAACAAGACTAGAGAATCGCCTGGCAATCCAGTGGTGAGGACTCAGTGACTTGGTGGTACTTTCACGGCGGTGGCCTGGGCTCAATCCCGGGTGAGGAACCAAGATCCCACAAGCCATGCAGTGTGGCTAAAAATAAAATTAAATTAAAAAAAATAAAAACAAGAGTATATTTAAGTTTTCATAAACTGAAAACACAACAAGTTTCTAGGGAAATCTGTACAAAATATTAAAATACATTTATCTTCAAAAATTCTAATTGAACAATGAAAACACAAAAAACAAAGGGAAAGTCATATTTGACAGCCAACTTCAAAAGCATGGAGAGCAAAGGCCTAGAAATCAGAGTTCCTATAACTATGACATTAACTCAATATAATGAGTGAAAAATCTTTACCCAGGAGATGGTGGAATTCTGTGCATAAGACAGGATAAACTCAGTGCAAACTACACCAGACACAGTGATAGTTTTCTTAAATACAATTCTAAAGTTAGAACATAGTTGAAAAGCTACAAAAATATTCTAAAGAAAAGATCAAAACATTTATATACATATGTAGGAAGCCTGCCCCCATGTCATATATAAATGCAAACTTATTTTTGTTCACTCATGAGCACTAGGCAGAATATTTTAATTAAAATAAATAATCAATAGCATACTTCTCTTGTAAAATCTAGTTAATAAATTTACTCTGCTCTGTAACCATAATGTGTCTAAGGTAGACCTAAAATTAGTGAAAATATCTTTCTATAGGTATTTTCTATAGGAATCAAAATTCCAGGCTTTTAAAATAGATCCAAGCTGTATCTCTATATTACCTTTTTCCTTGTGAAACAAACAGCAGATACTGTTGTCAAAATTCTGTCATTACAATGATTCATGAGCACCATGTTCTAACTAATCTGCTGGACAACAAGGCACTATCTCGACACATCGTGACCAAACAAAATGAAATACAAGGAAGACAGTGACCCTATTCTGGAAAATTTATAATCTATGTCAACACTGAGGTTTTATTTCACTGGTTAGCAAGATAAAATCAAATACTTTCTTTGAGTATTCTATAGCTATGACTCTACTTCTAGTGTAATGACCAGAAAAGACTTAAGTATGACTTTATTAGGTCAATTAGCAACAATGATCACAGGAGGGTAATACAGAAATTAACTGATAGCAACGCTTCCACCTACATTAGACCTAAAATAAAATGACACCGAGCTCTGCAAGGTAAATGAAGAGATGAGGTCCCTAAAGAGAAAAAAAAATTAATGAGAACTCGAAGAAGTAAAGACTTTAATTAACTAGTCCTATAGAAAGGAATAGAGGATGGTGGCTAAGAGAACAGATGCTGGAGACAAATGTATGGGTCTGAAATCCCACATCCGCACTCACTAGCTGTAACCCTGACAAGTCAATGAACTTCTCTGCATCTCAGTTTCCTCATCTAGACGGGATAACAACAGTACCTCTCTCCTAGATCCGTTGTAAGAATTAAACTGCTTTAAATATAAAGTTTACATAAAATACCTCAGATCTTAGATATGACACTGAGAGCACAAGCAACGAAGAAAATTTAGATAAAGTGGACTTCCTCAAAATTTAAAACTTACATGCTTCAAAGGACACCATCAAGAAAATGGAAGAACAACACACAGAACAGGAGAAAATGTTTGCCAACCGTCTGATAAGGAGCTTGCATCTACAACATAACAGGAACTCTTCAGTTCAGTTCAGTCGCTCAGTCGTGTCCGACTCTTTGCGACCCCATGAATTGCAGCACGCCAGGCCTCTCTGTCTATCACCAATTCCCAGAGTCTACCCAAACCTGTGTCCATCAAGTCAGTGATGCCATCCAACCATCTCATCCTCTGTCGTCCCCTTCTCCTCCTGCCCCCAATCCTACCCAGCATTAGAGTCTTTTCCAATGAGTCAACTCTTCGCATCAGGTGGCCAAAGTACTGGAGTTTCAGCTTCAACATCAGTCCTTCCAATGAACACCCAGGACTGATCTCCTTTAGGATGGACTGGGTGGATCTCCTTGCAGTCCAAGGGACTCTCAAGAGTCTTCTCCAACACCACAGTTCAAAAGCATCAATTCTGCAGCGCTCAGCCTTCTTCACCGTCCAACTCTCACATCCATACATGACTACTGGAAAAACCATAGCCTTGACTAGACGGACTTCTGTTGGCAAAGTAATGTCTCTGCTTTTAAATATGCTATCTAGGTTGGCCATAACCTTCCTTCCAAGGAGTAAGCGTCTTTTAATTTCATGGCTGCAATCACCATCAGCAGTGATTTGCAGTCCAAAAAAATAAAGTCTGACACTGTTTCTACTGTTTCCCCATCTATTTCCCATGAAGTGATGGGACCAGATGCCATGATCTTAGTTTTCTGAATGTTGAGCTTTAAGCCAACTTTTTCACTCTCCTCTTTCACCTTCATCAACAGGCTCTTTAGTTCTTTTTCACTTTCTGCCATAAGGGTGGTGTCATCTGCATATCTGAGGTTATTGATATTTCTCCCAGCAATCTTCATTCCAGCTTGTGTTTCTTCCAGCCCAGCATTTCTCATGATGTACTCTGCATATAAGTTCAATAAGCAGGGTGACAATATACAGCCTTGACGTACTCCTTTTCCTATTTGGAACCAGTCTGTTGTTCCATGTCCAGTTCTAACTGTTGCTTCCTGACCTGAATACAGGTTTCTCAAGAGACAGGTCAGATGGTCTGGTATTCCCATCTCTTTCAGAATTTTCCACAGTTTATTGTGATCCACACAGTCAAAGGCTTTGGCATAGTCAATAAAGCAGAAATAGATGTTTTTCTGGAACTCTCTTGCTTTTTCGATGATCCAGCAGATATTGGCAATTTGATCTCTTGTTCCTCTGCCTTTTCTAAAACCAGCTTGAACATCTGGAAGTTCACGGTTCACGTATTGCTGAAGCCTGGCTTGGAGAATTTTGAGCATTACTTTACTAGCATGTGAGATGAGTGCAATTGTACGGTAGTTTGAGCATTCTTTGGCATTGCCTTTCTTTGGGATTGGAACGAAAACTGACCTTTTCCAGTCCTGTGGCCACTGCTGAGTTTTCCAGATTTGCTGGCATATCAAGTGCAGCACTTTCACAGCATCATCTTTCATGATTTGAAATAGCTCAACTGGAATTCCATCACCTCCACTAGCTTTGTTCGTAGTGATGCTTTCTAAGGCCCACTTGACCTCACATTCCAGGATGTCTGGCTCTAGGTGAGTGATCACACCATCATGATTATCTGGGTCGTGAAGATCTTTTTTGTACAGTTCTTCTGTGTATTCTTGCCACCTCTTCTTAATATCTTCTGCTTCTGTTAGGTCCATACCATTTCTGTCCTTTATCGAGCCTATCTTTGCATGAAACGTTCCTTTGGTATCTCTAATTTTCTTGAAGAGATCTCTAGACTTTCCCAATCTGTTGTTTTCCTCTATTTCTTTGCACTGATCACTGAGGAAGGCTTTCTTATCTCTCCTTGCTATTCTTTGGAACTCTGCATTCAGATGGGAATATCTTTCCTTTTCTCCTTTGCTTTTCGCTTCTCTTCTCTTCCCAGCTATCTGTAAGGCCTCCTCAGACAGCCATTTTGCTTTTTGGCATTTCTTTTCCATGGGGATTGTCTTGATCCCTGTCTCCTATACAATGTCACAAACCTCTGTCCATAGTTCATCAGGCACTCTGTCTATCAGATCTAGTCCCTTAAATCTGTCACTTCTACCGTATACTCATAAGGGATTTGATCTAGGTCATACCTGAATGGTCTAGTGGTTTTCCTTACTTTCTTCAATTTAAGTCTGAATTTGGCAATAAGCAGTTCATGATCTGAGCCACAGTCTGCTCCCAGTCTTGTTTTTGCTGACTGTATAGAGCTTCTCCATCTTTGGCTGCAAAGAATATAATCAGTCTGATTTCGGTGTTGACCATCTGGTGATGTCCACGTGTAGAGTCTTCTCTTGTGTTGTTGGAAGAGGGTATTTGCTATGACCAGTGCATTCTCTTGACAAAACTCTATTAGCCTTTGCCCTGCTTCATTCTGTACTCCAAGGCCAAATTTGCCTGTTACACCAGGTGTTTCTTGACTTCCTACTTTTGCATTCCAGTCCCCTATAATGAAAAGGACATCTTTTTTGGGTGTTCGTTCTAGAAGGTCTTGTAGGTCTCCATAGAATCGTTCAACTTCAGCTTCTTCGGCATTACTGGTCGGGGCATAGACTTGGATTACTGTGATATTGAATGGTTTGCCTTGGAAACAAACAGAGATCGTTCTATCGTTTTTGAGATTGCATCCAAGTACTGCCTTTCGGACTCTTTTGTTGACCATGATGGCTACTCCATTTCTTCTAAGGGATTCTTGCCCACAGTAGTAGATATAATGGTCATCTGAGTTAAATTCACCCATTTCAGTCCATCTTAGTTCGCTGATTCCTAGAATGTCGACGTTCACTCTTGCCATCTCCTGTTTGACCACTTCCAATTTGCCTTGATTCATGGACCTAACATTCCAGGTTCCTATGCAATATTGCTCTTTACAGCATCAGACTTTGCTTCTATCACCAGTCACATCCACAGCTGGGTATCATTTTTGCTTTGGCTCCATCCCATCATTCTTTCTGGAGTTATTTCTCTACTGATCTCCAGTAGCATATTGGGCACTTACTAACCTGGGGAGTTCATCTTTCAGTGTCCTATCTTTTTGCCTTTTCATACTGTTCATGGAGTTCTCAAGGCAAGAATACTGAAGTGGTTTGCCATGCCCTTCTCCAGTGGACCACATTCTGTCAGGAACTCTTAGAACTCAATAATAAAAAGACAAATAGCTCAATCAAAAATAAAGCATCTGGGGACTTTCCTGCTGATCCAGTGGCTAAGACTCCCTGTTCTTAATGCAGGGGGCCCGGTTCGTTCCCTGGCCAGGGAGCTAGATCCCACATGCTGCAACAAGGAGCCTGCATGCCACAACTGAGACCCTGAGCAGCCAAATAAATAAACAAACAAATATTTTAGAAAAAAAATAAGGGATCTGAAAAGACATTTTTCAAGCAAAATGTACAAATGGCCAATAAGCACGATGAAAAGATGTTTGGTATCATTAGCTATAAAGGAAATCAAATCAAAACTACAAGGAGATGAAGAAAATTACAATACAAAAAGATGTGTGCCCTGTAATGTTCACTGCAGCACTGTTTACAATAGCCAGGACAAGGAAGCAACCTAAGTGCCCATCAATGGAGAAATGGACAAAGGAGATCGTGGTATACATATACAACAGAATATCACTCAGTCATAAAACAGAACAAACTAATACCACTTGCAGCAACATTGATGGACCTAGAGACTGTTGTACTGAATGAAGTGAGACACAAGAAAGACAAATAAATGACATTGCTTATATACGGAACCTTAAAAAGGGTACAAATGAACTTATTCACAAAACAGAGTCACAGATGTAGAAAACAAACATGATTACCAGAGGATAAAGGGGGGAGGGATAAACTGGGAGACTAGTATTGACATAGACACTCTACTACATATAAAATAGGTCACTAATACGACCTACTGTATAGCACAGGGAGCTGCACTCCATAATGTCCTATTATGGGAAAATAACCTAAAAAAAGAGTGGATTTTATATAATATATGTATAACTGATTCACTCTGCTGTATACCTGAAACGAACACAGCATTATAAATCAACTATACTCCATATATATATAATACGGCAAACTTTTGATATTTTACCATTACTAAATGTACACAGATATTTACAAAGACAAATAAAAATCACATTTACACTTTAAACAAACAAACAAAAAAAAAAAACCCTACAAGGAGAATCCACTTAACACTCATAAGAATAGCTATAATCAAAAAGATAACAACACCCAGACCTGGGACTCCAAGAGCCCTGGGATGGTTGCATGAAGCTGGCCAGGAGAGAGGACCAGGCCTGGGTTTGTCCCACTCCACCTGCAGCCTCCTTGTCACCTGTTTAGGTGGCTCCCATCAAGAAGGGTGGCAAGAAGAAGGCCCAGCTCACCTTCAACAAGGTGGTGACCGGAAAATACACTATCAGTCTTCACAAGAGCTCCCATGGAGGGGCTTTCGAGAAGTGTGCCCCTCGGGTACTCAAAGAAACCCTGCAATTTGTCATGAAGGAGACAGGAGCTCCAGATGTGCGCGCTGACACTAGGATCAACCAAGCTGCTGGGCCAAAGGAATAGGAATGTCCCGTATTGTGTGTGGTCGGCAGAAAACAACAAAGACTCCCCACACAAGCTCTGTACGTTGGTTACCTACATATCTGTCACTGTCATCAGAAATCTACAGATGGTTATGGTGGATGAAAACTAACCAGTAATTGTCAAATAAAGTCATAGAACTGCAAAAAAAAAAAAAAAAGGGAAAGATAATAACAAGCATTGATGAGGATAGAGAAACTGAAACTCTCATACACTGCTGGTAAGATTGCTAAATAGCACAACCACTTTGGAAAACAATCTGGCAGTTCCTCAAACAGTTAAACATTTAGCTACCCCATGACCCAGTACTTCTACTTCCTAGGCACATACGAGAACCGAAAACATGTCCACGTAAAAACTTATACGTGAATGTTCACAGCACCATTACTCTTTAACAGCCAAAAAGTAGAAACAACCCAAATGTCCATCAGCTGATGAACGGGTAAATAAAAAGTCTATCCATAAGGTGAAATATCATTCAGCAAAAACAAAACATGAAGTACTGACCCATGCTACAATACGGACATTGAAGACATTATGCTAAGCTAAAGAAGTTAATCACAAAAGACTACAAGTTGTAGGATTCCATTTATACAAAATGTCTAGAACAGGCAAATCCAGAGAGACAGAAGAGTTGCTGCGTGGGGTAGGGGAGGTCAGGGAAAGTGAGGGGTGACTGGGGTGATGAAAACGTCCAAGACTGATGGTGACACACCACTCTGGGCATACAGCAGAACCTCTGTATATTTTAATGGGTGAACTGTATGAAGACTGTTAAGATAAAAAAGCCCCTTGGACCAGTTCTTTGACATTGTCAGTGCAAACTGCTCACTTTTATTACAGGAAGAAGAAACTCCCATCAACATGAAAGTGGGAAAAGCAAATTTGAGTTAACTGAATTGGACAAAAAATCATTTCACTGGAAACAGGGGCTGAACATTCACAAAACATTCAGGAGTGACAAGAAACAACAGTGTGACATCACGAAGCATCTGCTTCAAATGCCAATCAAGGGCTCGGAAGCTGAGCTGTGAGAGGCAGCTGGAGGAGAAGCCTGGTTTGCTCTGTTGGTGCGCCCCACCAAACGAGCTCCAGAGCCAGCAACCAGGGGCTGTCATATGCCTCCTTCCGGCTGTGCGGAAAGAGGGCAGCAAAAACCCTGAGACAGTCTGCTTCAAATAATTCACCCACTGAAAGTTCAAAAATTAAGACAGTGATCCAGTTTTGGGCTGGGTTTTCTACGGAGCCAAACGCGAGAACACCAGCCATCGAGAGGCAGAGTCAGAGCGCACGGCTCCCCACCAGCAGGCTTCCCACTGACATGTGTTTAGCGGGCAGAGGGGACGAGCCTAACGTCTGAGACACAGGAGATGCTGGCAAATGAAGAGAGGGCTTGGCCAGCCCTGGACAAAGGCCCCATGAGCAGAGGCTAGAAGGTTCCCGGTGAACTGGAGTGGCCCGGGGCATGAAAGGACTGGGGGTTGGGGGGGGTGCAGAATCTCAATCTCTCCTCGCTCTCCCTGGGGGAGGAGAGGCCCAGGCTGCGTCCTTCTCACCTGGAATCATGATGGAGGGTGCCCTGGGACACCAGACCCTGGCTCTCCGGCCAGCTTCAAGCTCTCCCACAGGATCCTGACATGCGCCTGAACAACAGCCCCCACAGAAACACCCTCCACTTTACTCTCAGCACTCAAGACTGTTTCATCTCGATACCACCTTATCTTGAAAAGTTGCATAAGTAAAACATATTACATTCTTCCTTTAATCTCAACGTGTGACTGATTTTTCTGACATCTCTAAGCTCCTTCTACTTAGTAAAGAATCCAGTTCTCCTGCAAGTGAATCCAGGACTTCCCATCAGGCAAAACTAGCCGGTGTGGCCTCAATAACTTCTACTGGTCAAACACCAACACATCTAACATTGACTTCATTTTTCATCGGTTCCAGCCAGGAGGTGCGGGAGTGTCCTTCAGCTACAGAGCCCAACCTCAGCTGCTTTCTCATCAGCAACTCGGGTCTCCTGAAAACACCACAAAGCATTTGCTTCCCTTCCCACAGATAGGAAGGGAAACACTTCCACAAACTCCATCAGGGAACATCAGCCTAGAGGAAGAATGCAACACAAATGTTAAAACAAAAAGCTACAAACCTGAAGCAGTTTCATCTCAGAAGCAAGATATACAATGAGATGAGAGAAGGTGTGTTTGTCACAAAGCACGTGTAAGCATGACCACCTGATTTCTATCCTTCAAACGATGAGAGGGTCTTCTTTTTTTTTTTTTAAAGACTCTTTGTCATTGTTTCCAATTAAGCCAGAAAATAATAGATCTCATTTTGAAACAATTACGCACTGCAATAAAAGACATTTTTGCTATATTAATTAAAGAAGACATTAAGAGGGGAAAGGAAAACCCACCTCTGCAAAAAAAAAAAAAAAAAAAAATGCACAATGTCTTTCCCTGTTAACACACATACGAAATGCAACAGAGAGTTCAAATTCACATTGAGAGGAGCGTAAGCCACAGAATCAGAGCAGAATCATGACTTCAAAATTAACTGGACAGGCATGCTCAGTGCATTCAGACAATTTTAAAGTCACACTGCAAATCATTCACTTAACCATGCTGGAGGAAGGACTTCCCTCTTGAACAGACAACATAAATCAATAGGGTGCCCCATCAAACAAGGAACAAACAGTGATCACGTTTGTAACTGTTCTGATTTAAAGTTACTTAAATCAGCACGTTCCAAAGATCACAATTCAGAAACTTTAACCATTCATTCACACCACCATAAAACAAGCACTTAAAAAAAATAACCGAGAGAAACTAAGCACATAGATCATGTACCTGGGTCAATGAGAACTTCTTGGGCCCCTGGAAGAAAGAACAGATTATGATCTTTTATCTGAAAAACAAAACCACTTTTAAAGATAACTACTAAATCACATTTCATAATTCACATAGCCTTGAAAAATCTGAGACACTTGTGTCTGATCAGAAAAACAATTGAGTAACAGTATGTTACAATTCAATGCCTTTATGCTTTAGAAGGAAAAAAAGGAAAGCTACTGGTTCTCATACCCTGCACAAACAGTAATGTGCCTCCCTGTCTGCTTCCCTCCCAACTTTCTAAGCTCATGCTCCCCAACTCTTCTGAAACAAGTATGACAATTTCTTATTCCCACAAATAGGCCAAGTGACAGAAGTGAAAGTGAACTACCAATTTATTTGTGTAAATAAATGCCCACATCTTGGCCTGGAGGAGAAAAGTATCAGATGGCTACATGGAACTTATTTCTCCTTTCCTGAAATCACACTCACACACACACACACACACACACACACACACATACACTCACACACACACTGAATTACTGGACACTTCACAGGCTGAGGATTTCCAATTTCTAGAAGGTAGCTCTGTAGTTAGTCTACAACACAAACCTGTTAACCTCATTAATTATCAAGAAGGCTTTGAAAGACTTGATCATTTGCTGAATCATCCAAATGTCAATGAGACCCAGTTCGCCTTTGTAGAATGCAATTTCTCACAATGGCAAATCACACCCTAAGAGGCACCGGATCCAAGAATTCTGCCGATCATCAGCTCTGACAGTTTTTAAACACATTAACAAGATTCACAAAGCTGTGTCCCAATAACACAGTCTTATTGAAATAGCACATGTATTCAACTGTCCACACAGAGAACAGCTCTCAGGGCGCTACTTAAGAGCCACTTTGTGTACTGCAATCTTTATTTTTAAATGCAGACTAAAAATCACTGTGATCCAGAAACCACCATTATAATAAGAAACAGGAGCTTTCTATTGTTGACACTGACTATACACCAAACGCAATGCTTGACAACCATCACATGTGACTGTCTGAGCAGCCCTGCAAGGCAGGTGGGGATGAGAAAGCCTGTGGTGCGGACGGACTGACAGACGGACAGGGAGCCAGGGGTGCTGCTCCATCACGGCCCCATGAGAAGCGCTGCCAGGTCTGCACCGAGAGGGTATTGGCTGCGGGGAACCTCGGGGAATTTGGGATTTCCAGATAGTGCGAAAAACATCCTGTTCAGTGAAAACTCTGGTCAAATATAGTATCCTGTGCCACAGCCTTTAAATAGGAGACCTTTTGTTTTTGATGCCTCAGAGTCATTATCATAATCATCGATTGCTCAACCCCTCAGGGCGTCCAGGGATGAATGGGGTCCCATGCTAACTGCCCTGAGACTGCAGGGCTTTTCAAGCTGCTTTATGAAGTTTGTAAAAATCTTTCTATCTCATGACTCACCCAGGTGGTCAACTACCACTTCTTACTGGTGTGGATGTACCACCTGAAAAGACCCTTTTCTGTCTTTTAAGCTAATTCATCTAATCCGATCTTTTCGAACAACAAAGAACAAGCTCAGCCACAAAAAATGGACTGCTTTCTACCAGGTGGACTTTAACTGGACTCCCTGGAAGCGCTTTCCTTTCATTAAACCCACTTCTAGGTACATGACAGTCTTCTGATTGGTGGGCTCTGCTAACTGATTATCTGGGCTACTCAGAAGCTTCTCATCTCATATCCGTGTGTGAGGGGGTGTGGAGATAATAATTGGCACTGTCTGAAGAAACCACAATGAGAAACAGGACATCGTCCAGCCAGAGCTCCATGGGTACCTCAGTGTGTTCAGAAATTATATTATCAGCATCATCCACCTCCGATGGACAGGTTTCACATTAACCAAACTTGAACAGACCTGCTGCTTAGACCACAAAAAATGAGGGTCACGGTCCATGGAGACAGAGCTGTGAACGCTTGTGTAACTCTCCCTTCCCCACCGTTTCCAGGCTGCCCGATGGACAGGTGTATGTACAGGCCCACAGACAGGCTGAACTCTGAGAGCCTGGACCCAGACTGGCGAGGTTTGAATCCCAGCTCTGCCGCTTTACGAACTCTGTGGTCAAATCACTTAGCCTCTCTGTCTGTGCCTCATCCCCACATCTGTAAAACTGGGATCATAATCAAACCCACCTCACTTGGTTGTTGCCAGGATTAAAGGATTAAAGCAGTGTCTGTAAAATGCTTAGAAAACGGTGCCTATGAAGCGTGCCCTGCGTGTACGCATGCGTGCTCAGTTGTGTCCAACTGTTTCGTGACCCCATGGGCTTTGCCCTCCACACTCCCAACCCCTGACCCATGGCCAACCCTCCTCACACAAACGGGCTGAGGAGTGGGCTCAGGGAGCTTGGAAGAAAAGGGGGACACGGGAAACCTTTCTTTGCCCAGGTGCTGGCCACCCTTGGGAAGTACCCAGGATGCTCAGCTCCGTGACGTGATAGCCCTGAGCACAGCGGGGACAGGTCCCCTCACAAGGGCCCGCTGTGACCCGGAGCGGCCTCTCCAGGCCCAGGACACAATATTAAGACACCCATTTCCCAAAAGCCCTGAAGTTCATGGAGAATGAGGCCTTATCAGTAACAAAGAGGACATTTCCTCCACCCCCTACACTTTTGCCCTATCTCTCAGTTGGCTGGTGGAGAAAATAGGAGTGTAATTACTGGGCCCACCTGAGCCCCAGCATGAATTAATTAGCCAAAAATGGTGCGGCTTAACGTTCAGGGTGACTGTATAGCGGCCTCATTCCAATGCTGCTGCTAAATTATAAGTACAGGAACTACTGACCCTCTTCAAATATTTTACCCATTTCTTAATTGGATCTTTCATCATAAAACCAGCTTTCCCTGTTTTAATTCCTTCGTAATTGCTAAAGACAGTAAAATGATGGCTTCATACCAAACAAGAGCTAAGGGTCTGTGCTCTTTTGAGATAACCACCATGCTAAACACTTCACATAACTTCTAATTCTCACCATTCTACAAAGCAGACAGTAGCATCTCTATTTTACAGACAAGGGGGACACTCAGAAAGAACTGACTCAAGTTGGCATGGCTAAAGGGGTAGCATGTGAATTCAACCCAAGTCAAAAAACTACCCTCCCTTCTACATCAACCAGATCACCTCCCACTGATTAACACACAGCAGTGGGTTCAGTACTCAGGGAGTTCAACACATTTTTCTGCTCTAAGGTGCTCCAGGGACCACTTCTGTTTTATAAAGTCATGGCTCACTGGTTTCTAATATTGAAAGGAAAGTCCAATTTTGCCATTGTTTGCACAGCAAGCCTGAAATTTTCACACTGAGATGACAGAATAAAAATAAAGTATAAATGACTGGAATAATTCTTCCAGTTAACCAGACATAGTGGACAATGTGCTATCCTGAAGCACTAAACAAAGTCAAATTAAAGGACTGTCAGTTAAATCTTCCACAAACAGGAAAATGAAGACTTTTTAAAGGTGCAACAGCGCCACCTATGGCCCGAAAGGCTTTCTGTACAATAAAGGATTAATAAAAGGTTTTAAAAAATAGGAGACTCAGAGTATATAACTAAAAGCTTATATACTAATAGCACACACTGAATTCTGCTTCAGGGGAGGGAATGGAATTCAGTATTTAATCTGAAATTGTTAACATTTCTGAACATAAACAAAAGACACAGGCTCTTGGAAACTGATCTTAGAAGAAGGAATCCAGTCCAGCCTCTTCATCTTAACAGGTGGGGAGACTGAGACCCAGACCCGTTCTTCCAGCGGTCAGCTGTAAAGCTCTGCACGTTCTCACGTCCTCCACTGGCTGTACCAGCTCTGTATTCATGAAAGGCAGGTCTGCACGCTTCCACGAGCAAGTAATCTAAGTGCCTGGCAAAATACTTCCCAAAGAGTAGCAGTAGTACAGTGAAAGTCGCTCAGTTATGTCTGACTCTTTGCAACTCCATGGACTACAACCCACCAGAATCCTCTGTCTGTGGAATTCTCCAGACAAGAAGATTGGAGTGGGTTACCATTCCCGTCTCCAGGAGATGTTCCTGACCCAAGGATCGAACTTGGATCTCCTGCATTGCAGGCAGATTGTTTACCATCCGAGCCACTCCCAAAGAGTGGTTAACTACAAATCATACAATTTTGTTGAACTACAAAACATTTATTTATATATTAAAACACTATGAGCTCCACTGTTATTCTCTCTATAAAAGTGACAGATGTCAAATCAACATCTTGATTATTTAAAACCTATTAAGATTACAGGAAAAAAAATCAAAATTTTAACTACCAAAGAAATAAGCTTATTCTCTGAAAGTAATCAATAGTGATTTTTCTAAGGGTCAGTGGCTGTGGTCAAATTCCTAGCAGTTAAGAGGTTCTAGTGGATTATTACATAGCAATATGGATTATGAGTTGTAAAAAATGTATGTTCTGTATAAATAATCTTCAAGTTCTTCAGCTTTAGACAATTTAGCTAGTCCCTATCTTACCAGGAAGACACTCATTTCATCAAAACTTCCTACTGCACTAAAAGAAAAAAGTAACTGAATCCCTGTCACTTTAAGTCACATTCATATAAAGTATACACACAGTGAATATGCATCAGTAATCAGGTGATCCTTCTAAATTATCTGTCATTGTGACAGCAAGTTTTTACTGAACATCTCTTGGGTGCTTAGTACAAGGTATCTGACTCAGTCAGACAAGGTAAATAACATTCTTCAAATTTCACAAATGAAGAAACATACTTAAGCCATAAAAAAAAAACCATCTTGCATATTCATCATAAGGAGATAAAACAATAAAGATTTTTACTTTCCCTCAACACTCAGTGGTTTAATCCTTTCTTCCATACTACAGACTACATAAAACCAATTCAGTCTTTATAACTTTTCCTTTCAGCAAGTCTCACTAGAGAAAAACGAGTGATAGGTTTGCATTTTCAAAGCCACTTCTCTTTTGCACTGTAATCACTTTCAATGTTTTGTTTTTCGTGCTTACAGAGTTAAAAAAATCCTAACTTTTTAGGTCACTAGCTGAGAATAAAACATTTGCGAAAACATAAAATTTTAATCTATGCCGCTCTGTCCCGTGTTCTCACTGGTACCTCTTCTTTGAAGCCTCATCGGCTGAGATCACTAAAGCCGGTCATTTAGGGACACACTGCAGTTTGGGAAGCCAGTCACCGGGAGGCTGATGAGAGGAGCAACTGAGGACACACACCGTGGTCGACCCTGGTTCCAGCCGCAAGTCTGCCCCTGCGGCGCGATTCAGACCGAGTGACCCATCTGCTTAAATCTCAGTCCCTCGCCTGCAAAAAGGAGTTCCTGATAACTACCTTCAAGTACGTGCTATGGGGTAAAACCTAAGGAAGCGGTTAGCACAGCCTGGCTGGGGGAGGCGACAAATGGTTCCCAGGTGTTTTGGTGATTACGGACGGTGATGCTTGCTGTTAGTGATTTAAGCTAGTCCAAAAAGGAGGAATATTTGTAAGTCAATAAGCATTTCCTTTTGGACTGATTGTACAATGTCCTATTGATTTTTTAATAAAGCAAGTTTTGTCCATTAATTATAGGCTTAAAGGTTCATGGACAAGTCTCCAGTAAAACAATGAGTGGCCTCTAACCTCTGAATACAAGAAAGTGAAATTTTGTCCAAAAAAAAAAAAAATTCAACAGAAGGAGAATTAAAGCGAAAAGAGGGACTACAGAATGCATTTTGAAACTAAACTCAGTTTTAAGGGGGGAAAAATTCCCTTTTCTCAGGTGAAATCTTGAAAAGTACATGAAGCGGATCTGAGATGTCTAGAGTCTTTTAACTTTATTCATCGATTCATATCACCAAGTCTTAAAACTACTTGACAATCAACAATAATACTATTGATAATAACAGCCGCCAACATTTATCCAGGACTGGCTGGGACTGTGCAGGCCGTTTCCATGTGTGTATCATTCAGCCTTCACAAGGACCCGCTGAGGGAAACAGAACTATTATCTCCCCCATCTCACAGGTAGGGAAACTTGAGGCACAGAGATTAAACTGGCTCCAGGTCACCTTGGCATTAAATGACATCTGTATTTTCGCTGCTTTGCTGGTGAAGGAGGAACCTGAGACAGAAATTCAAGGAAGAATGTTAAACAATCAGATTGTCTCATCTTCATCTCAAAGAGTAGACCCGTAGACTCCTAGTGTGAGATGGGGTGACCACTACAAACTGAGTAATCTTGAAATTTGTATCCAAGATGAAGCAGCATGGACATATACGCTCATGATATCAAATCTGTGCACAGCTCTGGACCCTTTGCTGCCTGAAAGGTGGTGAAACCATCTCCCACCTAAACAAAGGCAGCGTGACTTTTCTGCCCTCATCCAAGCCTCACTGGATGTTCTTCTCCTTGGACTGCCACCAACAATAAAAAGTTCTCGAGTGCTGCACACCACACAGTGCTAAATAAAGACTTTTCTCTACTGCAGACAGAGCACTTTTCAGGTTTAAAACATTTTTTTGCCTTTATTCGGCAGGAGGAGAGAGTGAAATATTACCCTAAAAGGTTTCCGGAATCTCACTAGTCACCTGAGTGGCACTGTCGTGGCACATTCTCTCTTCAAATCTCAGGGAAAGAATAAAACAAAAGGCGTCCCCAGAGAGAAAGCAGACTCTCTACAGAGAAGAGAAGATGGCTGTCCCCTGGGTTGGGGATTTAAGCACTGGGCCACTGGTTGAAATGCCGAAATCTGGTCGCAGAGGCAGCAGTTATATAACAACACGGGAAGAACATAGGTGGTGAGCACCAACCGGAGGCGTCTCCAGTCAGAATCGGAGCACAGCAAAGAGGGGAGCAGAGGCCTTCTAGACCTCAGATTTCATCACTTCTCGGCCCGCTTTACCCTCCTCTCCAGCGACTGAGACCCCCCTAGACCCATTAAGAACGATCTGTGAAGGATGATAAAACATCTTTGAGAGCCATCAGAGCATTATCTAAGCAGTTTGAAACAGAATTCAGACCACGTGGCTACACAGACTGACTCATAAAGGTGGTCTCCGCAGTCTTTGCTGGTGACTGGAAAATGGTAAAACTGAGGGGAAAAAGAAATGTAAGGCATCTTCCCTTCCAATACTCATTAGCTGTCATGGGCTTTCTCTTTGGGGGTTAAAAAAAATTTATAAAAATCTCATGGATCAAAAAACACCTAGTAGTATTGTGTATAGCCTTGACCTCTGCATCCTCTGTTACTATCTTCATGACCTGTGAGGTAGGATAACTACATCCTGAACGTTTACAGCAAATTCATTCATTAAGGATCAAAAAGGTCAAGTCATAGAACAAGCGTCTGTGGGTCTGCTCCTCCAAAGATGATTTTTCACTCCCTATAGATGCTAACAAAACATCGGCAAATCAAACTTTACTGATTAAGAGAAGTGTATCAACCAGAAAAATTAAAAAAACAGCCCCTGGTCCCTCAGTTGGCTGTTAAAATTGACATCGAGGACTCCCTTCACCAAACACCCAGAAACTATGACAAGGACCCAGACACAGAACTTCAAAGTCAGTCTACCATGAAATTTCATGCAGCTGCTCCAGAAATCAACCCATCATTGCAATCCATTAATATCATTCAATAAGACTCAATAAGATCAATGCGTATTTTAACAGGATCAGAAGACAAGGTCTCACGTGCAGGATTTCTGACTCAACAGATTCTACTCTTTATTCAAACAGCAGTCAGGCTTCACTCAGAGGAGACCGTAGGAAATTACTCCTGCCTAAGGATGGTGACGGGGCCCAGCACAGGGCAGGAGCGGAGCTCACCTGGTCGATGTCTGTTGGCCGCTTCTGCAGGAAGGGCACTCCCTGGGAACCTGCAAGCTCCAGTTTTACCACCAGTTCCACCAGGATAGTGGTAGATGACAGAGGCCGAACACAGCCCTTCCAGGGCAGCTGGGCATGAAATAAAGGGTTCAGTTAATAAATTCTGCAGCCCACCGCTAGCCAAAAATTACCGTGACTAAGAATGATGTGAGCAGTTTGATGATGTGGAAAATGCCAGTTTCCCCCAAAACACAGGTCAAACCTACAGATCGCTGGTTTTGTTGCAAACAGGACCAGGGCCCCTATAATGTCTTGCGGGCCTGGGTCGAGGCCAGCACAGAAAGCTCTCGCCATGCTCAAGGTCTCACTGAGCGGCTGAGCATAAGCGAAACAGGCCGTTCATTCATTCCTTTAACCAGCAGTCCAGTTCACATTGTGTGGCAAGCTCTATGCCAGAGGATGACGCTGCAGATGGACGTAGCGGAAAGTGCCCTGCATCAAAAGTATCCTTGAAACCATCCCAGTGGACCACACCATAGGAGCAGAAGAACACCTCTCCATACCACTGACCCTAACAGCATCGACCCATTTGAAGCAAACACCTGGCAAGCCGTCTCCTCCTCGGAGGCAGCCCCACGGGGCTGCTGTGACATGCCCACCTTCCATCGCTGGAAGTCACACCCCAACAACCTCGGGCTGGGCCACCCACCCCACAAGTCCTGTGTAGTGCCCGTCTTTATCCAGCAGCTTGGCGGTTCTCAAACTTTTTGGTCTCAGAACTCCTGGACGCTTTTTTTTGTGTAGGTTACATCTACAGATACTTACCATGTTTGAAAATAAAACTAGAAGATTTAAATATTTATGTGTTCAAACCTTTTAGAAAATAATAAGGCCGTTACATGCTAAATTTCAATGAACAATAACTATGTTTCAAAACAAAAACTCTATGCTGGAAGGGTGGCACTGTTTTGCATTTTTTACAAATTCTTTAATGTCTGGCTGGAGACAAATGTGCTGGATTCTTATACCTGCTTCTGTGGTCAATCTGCTGTGACATCACATGTCCCGGGGTCCCTGGGAGACCCCCCTGTGTGTTTCTGAGGGACCCAGAATGAAAGAGGCTACCAGCACCGGGGTCCCCCCACTCACGCCGCCTTCACGGAACCCAATCGGCCATCCTCACTAGGTGGGTCAGGAGCCCAGGGGCATCCTCTCGGGGTAAGTGCCTAACTTGCAGCCCTACTCCACCAGCCCAGAACAACTCATTACAGACCTCTCCTTCAAGGAAACAGGAAGACTCCTATTCACCGTCCCTCCTGCTTAGTCCTTGACCAGTTTCTCATTTGTTTTTCCATCTGTTCCTTCTCTTTCCTTATCTTCTTTAAGAAGCCAAATTACAAAATTCAAGTCCATTTTAAAATTTAAATTTGGTGTGTTCTATCTCTGTGTTAGTTGCTCAGTCGTGTCCATCTCTGTGCGACTCTATGGACTGTGTAGCCCACCAGGCTCCTCGGCCCGTGAGGTCCTCCAGGCAAGAATGCTGGAGTGGGTTGCCATTTACTTCTCCAAGAGTGTTCTATGGGACGCCACTAATCTTCTACTGAAGAACTTCACTGCTTCATTCTGACTTGTATTTACTGTAAGTGGTTGATGGGCCCCCTGACTGAGCTGCTGGCCTCTTCCAGGAAAGAGCCTTATTTCAGTCCTCACTGGCACTGCATTCATTTAACAAGCATTTGCAGAATGCCTACAACACACTAGCTCATGGGCATACACAGACCACGCCTCCCACTCCCACCTTCAGGAGACAGTCCCTGAAGGACAAAAACACGCTGGCAGCCCCAGCGTGGAAAGCAAACTCTGTGCAGACGGGATTCTGTACAAGACCCACTGCACCCACTGCGTGGAGGGGTCAGAAGAGGCTGTCCTTTGAAGCAGCTTTTTTTTTTTAAGTTTTTTTAGTTGAGATATAATTCACCCAGTTCAAAGTGTACGATTCAACAGATTTGTGCGTTCACTGCTCTGCAACCCTTGCCACCATCTAATCCCAGAACCTTTCCATCTCCTGAAGAGAAACCCCACTCCGATCAGCAGTCCCTCCCCATCCCCATCTCCCCCTCCCCCGCGTCCCCCTCTCCCAGCCCAGGCAACCGGTCATCTGCTCTCTGCCTCTAGGTCTGCCTGTGCTGGACACTCCAGATCATCAAACACTATGAGGCCTTTAGTGTACGGTTCCTTTTACTTGACATGATGTTATCAGGGTTCCTTCGTGTTGGGGTGAGATCAATATCTCACTGGTGTTTATGTCTGAATAATGTTCCACTATATGCATGCACCGCATTTCATTCATCCATTCATCAGCTGACCTATGGATGAGGTTTTGAAGAATGAGTATAAGAGGTCACTAACGTGGGGAGTAGCATTCTAAGCAGAGGGCAAGATGTGCTTTAAAAAATTGTTGTTTAGTTGCTCAGTCGTGTCTGACTCTTTGAGACCCCAGGGACTGTAGCCCACCAGGCTACTCTGTCCATAGGATTCTCCAGGCAAGAATACTGGAGTGGGGTGCCACTTCCTTGTCTAGGGGATCTTTCCGACCCAGGGATCGAACCTGTGTCTCCTGCATCTCCTACACTGGCAGGCGGACTCTTTACCACTGAGCCACCAAGGAAGCTTTAAAAAATAAATAAATAAAAAGCAAAAGAAAACAAAGCAACAAAGAAATTTGGTGCATCTTAGGGAGAGTTTCCACCCTGGGTTCAGCAGGATGGAAACGCAGGCGCGAGTGGGAAAGGGCGAGTGGAAAGGCGATGCGGTCACCCCGAAGATTCCCCACTGCAGCCAGCTCAGCGGACAGCTTCCCCGCCCTCACCCTATTTTTTAGAGCCATTTTTCCTAGGTTTTCTCTTTTCCCAAGTATCAGTTGCTACCACTGCATATCTGATCATCTTCACCAGGTCCTCTTACCTCCAAGCCACAGGAAGTCATTCACCGAGCGGAGCAGTTCCACCGACATGTGGTAGTGGACCAGGGAGTCCTGCAGCATCCCGGCCTGCAGGCACAAGTCCCCCACGTGCTTCCGCATGCGTCCCTGGCACCGCTTCTTGTAATGTCTGAAAGGTAAGGTGCATGGAAATGTATCATTGCCAATGCCCGGATTCGGCCCCAAAATCACGCTGGCTAAGCACTATCGAACTCTCTCACTAAAAAACGCTAAGAAGGCAACTTTAGGCTCTACGGTTGAAAGCCAGCCACCATCATTGCCAGTATATGAGCCAAGTTATTTTCTAAATGTAATAGAGTACATGTATTTCATGTGGATAATATTAGAAGAGGCTTTTTCTTTTCAAATTTTCCAATCATAACATTAGCACAAGAAAGTTTGTTTCGGCCTTTTAAAAAAATCAATTATCTTCCACTTTCTTAACTTCAAACCTATTATTATTTTATAAAGAGAGCTGTGCTGTATATACAAGCCAACTGTTTGGCTTTTGCAAACAAGACCTTTATCTTCACAAGTTCAGAGCAAGCTTTAATGATGCTTTGAGTGGTGGGGCCCAGAACACTTGCTAACAGCTCTTTAAATATTGGCAAGGATGTGCTACTAAATAATGCAATAGCTTCTAACTCCGTATCAACGTAGAAACCAGAGAAACTATACCAATATCTCACTTCATCATTTTAAATATTCCTGTTCTTTTGAATATTAAATTTCTTTAAAGATAAGATTTCTTTTCAAGCAAAACAGCAGCTATATTAAACTTCCTCTCACCAAGAAGGCAATCTGATCAAGAACTAAAAACCCCTATATTAATCCAAAAGATGTGAGGCTTCTGGCTAAATGAATGTACAGATCCCAGGACAAACTTAAATCCCATCCTCTCTAACTCTGGAATGGAGCTTTTCTGTTCCCAACGTTGGTTGAACTAAGATCATCACATAAGGCAGAGGAGAGAAGAGGAACATGAGCCTGACCCCCATCTTTCTCCCAGGACAGCCCCCATCAACAGGCCTCCCCCTAGGAGGGCGCTGCGCCTACACCGCCCGCCAGCCCCAAGCAGACCCACATCACCCCCACCAGTCACCTCAACGGCCCTCTCCTGTGTCCCAACGCCCCTCTGGAGCACTTCCATCCCTGCTACACACACACACACACACACACACACACACACACACACACACACACACACACACACACACACACACACACACACCCCCCTAGAGAGGCCTTCCCAAAGCATCCGTCTGGTTAGGTCAGCCCTCCCCTTCAAAGCCTCCCAAGGCTCCCCAGTACAGCTCCAGCCCCTCCCCTGCCCCCTGCCCTCCCAGCCTCCCCAATGACCCCAGGGGCCTGGCTCTTCTGCCAAGCTACTTCCCACTGGCCGTAGGGCTCATTCTGACTCAGTTTCTCAAGGAAGCCTTCCCTGCCTCCAGCCCCTGCACCTGTGGGGCCTCTCCCTCCCAAAGGTGGGCAACACGTGGCCCATTCCCTGCGGTGTCTCCTGTTCTAACCAGAAAAGGATGCAGCCTCTGAAGGCACACTCGCCTCCTCCACTCACATGACTGTGGACTCCTAACACGTGGGGGTTTACAGATCCCACCACGATACTGACTCAACAGACTCTGAATTAGACTTTTTCTTAAGAGACTTTACTCCTTTCCTGTTAGACTAAAATTTGCTTTAAAGCATCCTGTCTTACCTCTCTAAACAAAGTAAATTATTACATCTCCATACAAACTTACAAAGGTGCACATCTGCTGTAGCAAAATATAGCCCAGGACAGTTTCAAAAATAAACAGTACAATCACTGTGATCAGAAAGAGCTGGCTTTGAAAATACAGGATTTTTACAAAAAGAAGTCATCTAAATATGGTTACGGTTTTTCTATATAATGCAACACAACAATATAAAATATTTTGAATTATATAAAAATAGAATGAATCCTAATACTTGGGAGAAAGTCTCCAAAATGCCATACAAATAAAATCCTAGCATAGACATATATAAATTATTTAACTCTTGGAGTGCTGTGTGCCCCAAGACTGGATCATCTCGAGAGTATGAGCAATCCTGTTCCAATCCTTTGAAAAGACAGTAGGAAACAGATAAAGGAATTAAGACAATTCTAATTAGCTGTGGTGTGGACAACCAAAATATTTTAAGCCAATTTTGGCAGAATTTACAATATAAGCTTTCTCATTAAAATTCTCCTTCCAAAAAGACATGGATCCTTTCTCTCTTCATGGATCATTTGAAAATGATGTCAGGTTTGTTTTTTTCTAAGTCTCTCTGGAACCTCAGAGTTCTTACAAACACATTATTAGAATTGTTACACTGTGTGACCACTGCTCATGGATATGGAAAAACAAAACATACAAGCAAACAGTATGACAAAGAAAACCACAATATGAAGCCACAGCAGCAAATAAATGTAAAGTTAATGCGGAATGCAAATATTCAAAAAAGGTCATAATTTGTTGTAAAATTTAAAACTAATGGTGAATTTTAAAGCCGTGAGCAGCAGAACTTAGCCAAAAATGTGAATATGCTCTAAATACTTCAAAGAGCGACTCATGTTATTTCCTTATTCTTAACAACTTATAAACACCAGGGCTAAAGGAACTGGAATTGAGGATTGATAGAAAAATTAATAACAACCCAATAAGCCCTAAGTCATAAAGGCCTCAAATCAATCATGGCTAAAGCACAGCCACAGAGCTGCCGGCCTCCCCAGACAAAGGGAGATGCATCCTTTCTGGAAGCACCTAACACAGCCATAAACACTGCCACAGAGATGCTCACACCACACTTAACACTAAGGACAACTAGACTGAAGTACACACTGCGTGATTCCCATCACTTCTAATCAGAAAGAGGAAGAAAATGTGTCATATTTGTGCGATCTGGGTACTATTTACATGGCTCATGGTACATTCTAATCCAAAGTCCAATTTACTTGCAAAGAAACTACATATTCAAATCCAAAGAGAAACCAGAGCTGCTCAACCACACTTTGCAACTAAAACCCAAAGGAACTCTGATGAAGGTAATCTCTTACTGCTTTTGGTATTATATAGTTTTACAAGCATTTGCATAATTAAGTGACCACTACAGCCCATGATTCTGCACTAGAATATTAGGGGCTGAAAAAGCCTAGATTACGTGCACTGTGTAAATGCAATCACATCAACACACTGACAGGCGCCCCTTTGGTGGACCTGAAGTTCCAAAGTAGACAGCTCTACACAGTGCGTGCTAAGTCACTTTAGTCGTGTCCGACTCTGTGCGACCTTGTGGACTGCAGCCTGCCAGGCTCCTCTGTCCATGAACAGCTCTAACCAGAACATGAGAAAGGCAGAGTTCTGTACTCGATTTCAGATGCTGCATGGGCCATTAACTGACACTGCATCTCGTCTTAAGAAATCTGAACATCAATGGTTAACGCCGGTTTTCTCCATCTGAACTCTATTATGCTAACACTGGATATTAAACCCTCGCTCCATAAAGAGAGCCCCGGCCTACCCTGCAGAAGAGTTAGGTTCTGCTGAGGAAAGCTGATCAAGGGAGGCCTGGACAGTTTCCACCACACACTCAGAATGGTCGAAAGATGAGTCTGCACCTCTGCATCGTTTGTAAGCATGTCATCACTGGAGGAGCGGGACCAACACCTGCCTCTCTGGGACGCAAAGCACACCAGCGCTGCCCAACCATCAGACATGGCTGAGCTTTGTGAGACAGACCTGAAGCCCGCAAGTCTGAGGCTTTCTCTGAGAGGCTCCAAACTGGTCCACTTGACCCTCCAGACACAACAGTGATATAACATGATTAGTAGAGAGAACACGCTCTGCAGGCTAAAAAGGCCAGTGCTTGAATCCCGCTATAGCATTCACTAGCCCTGTGATGCTGAGTTGATGGCTTCCCCTCTCTGAGAACACTCCACACTCTGCAAAAGGAGGCTGCCACCCCCACCTCGGATGGCATCCATGTGGCGTGAATGGAATATGGGGGCGGGGGAGTGCCTGACATAGAACCTTGCTAGCTTCCCTCCCCCACCCCTCTCCCCTTTTAAACTTGCATACTCCCCCTAACAAGTATCAAGCCTCTGGGACAGACTGTCCTATTCATCTATCCACCACAGTAGGATCAAAAAAGAACTGCTTCCTCCATAGTAACTATCAGTGTTCTTAAGAGATCTAGGTTTAAGTCTATTTTGAGGGGATAGACTATTCCAGAACTACCCAACCATCCTTCCGCATGGCAGCCCCTCCTCCCAGTGTGCATCCTCTCTGTCCTCAGATGCCCGGTGTGAACTGCTCGCGTCCACTGGACCCGCGGGGGCTCCGCACCTCCCCAGGCCTTCCTCCCTGCCCCAAGAGTGAGTGTGACCAACCTTCTCCGCCCTCCACGACACTCCAGCTCCAGCTTCCTCCATCCGCTGCCAGAGCATCTTCCTAAGATGCACATCTGGCCATGTGCCCCACCTCCCAGGCCCTGAGGGTAAATGGCAGCTGCTGCTAAAACCCCAAACACCACAGAAAGAAAGTGAAAATGAAAATCGCTCAGTCACGTCTGACTCTTTGCGACCCCGTGGACTATACAGTCCATGAAATTCTCCAGGCCAGAATACTGAAGTGGGTAGCCGTTTCCTTCTCCAGGGCATCTTCCCAACCCAGGGATTGAACACAGGTCTCCTGCATTGAAGGCAGATTCTTTACCAGCTGAGCCACCAGGGGAGCCCACTATGACCCAGGCCTTCCTCCAACCTCGTCTCAGCCCTGGACCTTCAGCCTACACTCTCTGGACGCACTCCTCCCATTCACGGTTGTAAGCACACACTGAAACTGACAACCCCAATGCATGCCTCAAGTCCATCTCTGTCACCTGAGCCCCAGGCTCTTTGAAACCATCATTTGAATGTTGGCTGGCTTCCGAAAAACACATTTACCGTTTACTCTGGAACCCAACCACCAGCAGGAACTCCCCGTTTCAGTAACAGTCTCAAACTTCCACTTTAGTTAACAGCCCCAGGACATGCCCAGCTGTTTGAGTCAAAACCCTGACGTCACATTTGACTTTCCCTGTCCCTCACTCGACCCCTGCGCCATCATCAGTCCTGCCATTTCTATCTTGAGGTATATCTCAGCTCTGGTTCCAAGGGACCCAGCATGGACCCAGCCAGCTCACAGCAAGTGTGTGCTGAGTCACAGTCCTCCAAAGGGTGCTCCCTGAAGAGGGACGTGTCCCCTGGCACCAGCCACCTAGGAAGGCATTTGAGTCTCTTACAGGACAGGGAAAGGGACTCATGGTTCTCCCGTGGTCTGAACTTTGAAGGGTCTGTGGTCTGGGAGAGCCCCTGGTTAGCGGGCACACCCACCAGTGAGCAGGTGAGAGTGGAGGAACCGAGGCACAGCTTCGGTCACTGCCATCCCCGGGCCCTGGGAGCCACAGGAAAGGCCCTGCGTCCAGGGCACTGCCCAGCCATCACAGGATCCCACCCTGTGTTTCCCAACCACACAGCCTCAACCTGCCCTTGCCACGCTTCCTTCTGTTTTGTAGCCCCCCTACCCCAGGATGGGATGGACCCTTTCAGGAATCTGGCCTGTATCAAGTGAGACAAAGTCAACAAAAAATGAAAGTGCCCACATTTGGACCAGACCCTTGAAAGAGAAACAAGGCCTCCTGGCCAGCACAGCGGTGGCAGCAAAACCCTTCCCCAGGAGGTGAGATGGACCAGCGGTGAGAACACAAGGTCCTAGATCAGCCAAGGTGTCTCCCTTCACAGCTGACCTTGTGTGTTGGAGGTTCACCACCACCAGTTAATGACATGCCCATCAGTGGTGGCCGTTAGCCTCAACAAATACACAACCAGCTATTTCTTACAGACATGGGTTAAAAGTAAAGGCTGGTGCAGGTAGGGCCTGTCCATCTGCTAAGCTAAAGCAGAGACCTGGCTAAAGCAGAGAGGAAGCCATGGCCACCTGTATAGGTACTTGTGCCCACCAGATCCAAAGCAGCTAGCAATTTAGGAGAAGGACAAATTTCCCTGATCCCCAGGAAAACTGCCCTTATAAAGGCAATTATGCATTGGAGAAGGAAATGGCAACCCACTCCAGTGTTCTTGCCTGGAGAATCCCAGGGACGGCGGAGCCTATGGGGTCACACAGAGGTGGACACGACTGAAGTGACTTAGCAGCAGACTTTAGCAGACTAGCCTCTGCCCCTTATGACAGAAAGTCGCTGGGACAAAGTAAAGTAAATGGTATGGGCGACGTGAGAGCAAAAGAAAACCTGGCGACTGCTCCCTCCAGCAGCATCCCTCCATGGCCAGCTTCGTCCAAGGCAGGCGTGTCTTCACCGGCAACTGCTGGCCAGTAAGCACCATCATGCATACGCAGTGACAGCCAAGAATCGCGTGCCTGGTACGCTTATTTGAAAGCCAGGGTCAAGCAAGGTGCAGCAGACTTTGTCTTTCCGAGTTAAAATATCCCAGGAAAAACCCCTCGCAGCCACTTAAATCAACTAGCATCTCACTTCCTCAAACCAAAAAAAAAAATGAACAAGGGCTCATTTGTCACCAAATGTGAGACCAAACAGGTTCCCCAAAGCAAGAATTTGAACAGCTATCTAATGCCAGTGGGTTATGTGCTAAAAAAGCAAAAGGAATTAGAAAATAAAATGATGACCGGGATGAGACATGGATCAAGGCAGCAGTTAGGTTGGCTTTCTAAAGCAATCAGGCGGTGAGGAGGCAGCAAAGGGGGAATCCAGCTATTTTCAGGGCAACCCGTGCACAGCCTACCTTTTCAGACCCAACAACACACTCACAGGGCGGTATGAGAGAAAAAGAACGAAGGAAAAGAAAAGAAAGAGGAACAAGCGAAAATTAGAAACACACCAGAACAAAAACAACTTTGACAGCACGTTCAAGAATTGACGCGGGCTTTGATGAGGCCAGGGGCACATGTGGCCCCTGGGCACAGACCCCGCCTGACACCCGGGGCTCAGCAGGAGGTGACAGGTGAGCTGAGGGGCCGGCCGGAGTGGGTCTGGTGGGTCTGAGTGGGTCTGGTGCGGGCAGTTCTGCCCCTTAGTGATGCCCAGGCGTCCTAAACCTTGCCACCTGGGCTGCAAGGAGCAGGGGGGCAGCGTGGGCGTGGCGATCACAGGGTCATGTGAGCACCAAGTATAGGCTGTGGGTGTGACATGCCCTGCCCTTCTTAGGCCACACAACATGTCCGGGTGTGGGAGGGAGACCTCTCCAGACCCTGCCAGGCACCACCTCCAGGAGCGGCTCAGGGCCTCTGTGCCTCTCCCCGCAGAGCTGGCCTGGACTTCTTCCCTCAGCTCTCTGACATCTTTTCCTCTAACTTAACAACAACCAGAAAGTCGGGTTCGACCTCAGGTGAGTTCAGGAAACCCTGAGCATCTACTCTGCAGCGGACACAGCGGCACTCACACCATGTCCTCCGTCCTCGCCTGCGAGACCAGCACGCGAGCTCTGCAGAGGACGGGAGAGGCTCAGAGCCCTAGGCGGGAGTGCTCCCGCCAGCGAGGGGACCACCTCTGCTCTCTTCTGCGGGAGGGCCGCGGGGAAATGGAGTGGGGGTGGGCAGAGATGGCAAGCAGGGGCCCCACAGAGCTCGTCTGCGATTCTGGTGACTGCATCACAGGGTCACGTGAGGAGAGGACCGAGCGATCCCTGTGGCACAGAGACCACAAACACGCTGTCCTTGGCAACAGGAGCTCTTTCAGGAGCTCCCCTAGTGGTTCTGATATCCTAAGTGGGGGACCTGGCGCCGGGGCGTCTGGCAGGAGGAGGGGCCTGGCCTGGGAGGCAGGAGGCAGGGGTCCAGCTCCAGCCCAGCAGGCGGGAGTTCTGCTGCCTCTGGGGCTCAGCAGCCCATCTACACACAGAAGGGGTGAGGCTGAATAGCAGGCTTCACAACATGCCCTGGGGCAGTGCTGTCCAATAGGAGTAAGAAGCAAGCCACGTGAATGAAGCTGTCCAGTTGCCACATTTAAAAAGGTAAAAAACAAACACTTGCAACTGATTTTAATAATGTCCTTTGTTCGATCTCATATATGTCGAATGTTATCATTTTGACGTGCAATCAATTAAAAAAAAACACCGAGATAGACCACATTCTTCTTCCCAGACTAAGTCTCAGCACCTGTCCTGCCTTTTACCTGCAGCTCATCTCGGCTCAGCTTCCTCTACTGTCCTAGTGACAGTGGCTACCCTCTGGACAGCTGTTCCAGGGGTTCCACTTCGGGGTCTGGGCTGAAAATGGGGAGTTAAATGTCACACGAACCCTAAAAGGATCTTCCCCAACCAAAGTCTGTTCCACTCATTTTTAGAAAGTCTGAAACCCAGTGGACTGCACCCTTCTCCCCCACCACTTCAGGAAACCCTCCCACTTGCTCGTCCCTTTCTGGAGCCTGGGCTCCAAGCCGACTTACCTACTGTCTGTGTCCAGCCCGACGAAGTCCTTCTTCTCGAAGGGGACGCAGAGGAGTGGGATCTTGTCCCCGGACTTGTCTGTAGCCCTGTCCAGGCGCTTGGACTCGAGCACGATGAAGAGCGACTCCACGAAGTCCTCGATGCGCTTCTCCACCGTCGCGCAGTCCTCGTAGCTGGGATAGAAGGCCACGTCAGTGCGCGGCTGCTCGGCGATCTCCCCTTGCAGCCCGAACACAAAGAGGCGCGAGTCGTACAGCGTGGAGCCGTAGATTTCCTTCTGCACGTGAAACTTCTCGAAGGTCTGCGGCCAGTCCTTGGCCGAGAAGCAGTCGGTGATGGTGATGAGGCCCACGACCTTGCGGTGGGTCTGGAAGTCGCCCCACTCGCTGTTCTCGGGCGGGTAATGGTGCCGGTAGCGGATGTAGAGCGCGCGCTGCGAGTCGCGCACGCTGATCTGGCTCACCGACGAGATCCTCTTGTAGATCCTGAAGAAGTTCTCCTCCGAGACGATCCCCACGGGCTGGACCACCACGAGGAGAGTCTGGTGGTCCTCGGCGCATTGCATGTAGTCAGGGACGCTCATGGTGAAGACCCTGCCCAGAGGGAAGAAGGGGCTCTGAGGATGCGCACGGATTTTGCAGGCTGCGTCCCACTCCGGCACGCGGGGATGCGGGCGTCCCCCAGCTGGAAGGCTGAGCGAGCCCCGAGCCAAGCGGCGGGGTACCGTTTGTCCTCGGGGGTTCTGCATGCGTCTACCCATAGCTCTTATTACAGTACCCTGCTCCTGGAGCAAGCTTGGAGCACCTGTAGTTTAAAAGGAGGCTCTCGGGTTTTCTATTTCCAGTACCTCACCAGACACCGATGTGGAGTCAGTGTTCAGCGAAGGCTGAATAAAGGAAGGAAGGAAGGAAGGAATGGCTTCCTCAGCCTCTCAGCAGAAATAATGAAGATTCCGCAAGTGGAATCAGAAGACCAGGACTCTACTTCAGGCCACCTGAGCTCCTGAGCTGAAAACTAATGGGGATAAGATAAAACTTGCCTTCTTAAGAAGGTATCTAGATTAAGGAAAGCTGCAAACGCAAAGTGCCAAGCACAGTGTGAGACAGAAGAAGGAATTACACGCCATTACCATCCCTCATTTTATGAACCGAGTTTCCTTGGGAGAGTTTTTATAACCTCGCTGTGCCGATTTTGTAAGATATAAAAAGAAAACAGAAAAAAAGAAAGAAAACAGCATCAACTATACTCCAGCAATTTTTTTAAAAAAAGAGGAAGAAAGAAAACAATATTACCTGATTCTCAGTGCTGTTGAGGAATTCAGTTAGATAACCCATATGAAAGCATCTGGCCCATAGGAGTTAATAAATGTTTGTTAAATGAATGGACAAACAAGCAGATGAATGCTGCCCCATCCGCAGACCATCATAATAGCACTGCCTGGAAATATGAAGCCCCGTTCCACCCAGACTCCACACTAGGCGTGTCAGTGACCCAGACAGGCCTGTGTGCTTCTCTAAGCCCCAGTTTGTGAATAAAAATGTGGATAATAAGACAAACTTCAAAGGATTAGTGAGTCAATATCCTGGTTTCAATATTATATTATTGTCACTTTGCAAGATGGTTGTTGTTGAGTTGCTAGGTCGTGTCTGACTCTTTGCAACCCCTGGACTGCAGCACGCCAGGCTTCCCTGTCCTTCACTATCTCCCAGAGTTTGCTCAAATTCATATCCATTGAGTCAATGATGCCATCCAACCATCTCATCCTCTTTAAGATGGTACCAGTAAGGGAATGGAGAAGGCAATGGCACCCCACTCCGGTACTCCTGCCTGGAAAATCCCATGGACAGAGGAGCCTGGTGGGCTACAGTCCATGGGGTCGCTAAGAGTCGGACACGACTGAGAGACTTCACTTTCACTTTTCCCTTTCATGCACTGAAGAAGGAAATGGCAACCCACTCCAGTGTTCTTGCCTGGAGAATCCCAGGGACAGCAGAGCCTGGTGGGCTGCCATCTATGGGGTTGCACAGAGTCGTACACAACTGAAGCGACTTAGCAGCAGTAGCAGCAGCAGTAAGGGAAATTATGCAAAGAGTCCACAAGCTCTCTCAACACTCACACTGTTATACAACCATCTCCAGGATGTTTTCACCTTTGCCAACTGAAGCTCTGTCCCCATTAAACACTAATTCCCATCCCTTCACCCCAAGTCCCGGTCCCACCATCTACTTTCTGCCTCTCTGAGTCTGACCACTCTAGGCACGTCACCTCAGTGGAACCATGTTGTGACTGGCTCATTTCACTTAGCAGAATGTCTTCAAAGTTCATCCATGGTGTAGCATGTATCAGAATTTCCTTATTTAATGCTGAATAATATTCCATGGAATATTATATACATTTATGTATAAAGATATACACATTTTATTTATCCATTCATTGAAGGTCTTTTGGCTTGTTCCTAGCTTTGGCTACTATGAATAATACTATTATGAACATGGGTATACAGACAAAATGTTTTAAGTATAAAAAACACCACGTTTGCAAAGATGCAGTTATAGATGTAGATCCAAAAGTAACTTCTATTTGACAGGTGGGCGTGTAGACTGGTACATCCTGGGCCCGGCAGCCTGCCTTGCTAGAGGAACTCTGGCATGTGGTGGGCAGGTTTATAGAAGCAAGAACTGGAGAAAACGAAGCTGTCCACTGTTAGGAGGATGGGTAACTAAACTGTGGTCTTTTAACACAATGGAATACTTCAAACAGTGAAAATGAATGACCTAGAGGAACAAAGATGAGTCTCAAAAACATGATGGGCAAGCAAAGCAGGTTATGGATTAATACAAGCAGCACCATTCCACTTATGTAAAGTTTAAACAGGCAACACTAAACAATATGTTGTTTACACATATGGTAAAATTATAAAGAAAAAGGTAAATTTGGACAGTGGTTACTTGGGTGGCAAAGGGGATGCAGTTTGAAAAGGAAGCCGCAGGGCTGCAGAAGTAGCAGTTGTGTTCTGTCTCTTAAGCTGGATGGCAGATCCAGGGGTGCTCATTTTGCCCTTCTTTAAACTGTACATAAATGTCAAACGTTTCACAGAAGAGTTAAAAAAGGAAGAAGATCCTGTTGGGAGAGAGGTTCAAGAGGGAGGGGACATATGTATGCCTGTGGCTGATTCATACTGATGTATGGCAGAAACCAACACAATATTGTAAAGCAATTATCCTTCAATTCAAAATAAATAATTTTTTTTAAAAAAGGAAGAAGATCCAATTTCAAAAAGCTTACAGGGTGGGTCTCAGCGGGTTGGCTAGTTTCAGGACCTGGCCCCAGCCCTTCTCCTCTATCAGGAGATGATGCTGCTGATCCCAAAACACCCTGCTTCTATGAGCAAAGAAGTCACTGCACAAAAAGGCATGTGAGTTACAGGTGCAGATCTGCCTGAAGACAGGTGGCTTGTGGATCTCAGACACAGTTTGAGGATAGGAGGTGCTCAGTTTCTCTGGTCTGAAGTAAAATGAGAAAAATACAAATTATGTAAAAGTGTTGCATAAAACTAAAGTAAACTTAGTGTGTGTCTTATAAATGTTAACTATTATTGTTATTTATTCTTAGGTTTGGAGAAGGAAATGGCAACCCACTCCAGTATTCTTGCCTGGAGAATCCCATGGACAGAGGAGCCTGGCGGGCTGCAGTCTTTGGGGACGCAAACAGTCGGACATGACTGAGCGACTAAGCACATTCTTTTTTTTTAATGTATAAAACTTTAATAAGAAAAACAAATGACAAAATAATCATTTAATTTTTTGTGTGAATACTTAAGCATTTTCACATACTTGTTAATAAAACATACATAACTCAAAATGCTAAATAATTCTAGTTTTTGACAAAATTCTCTAAAGAATATGTTGGTAAAAACTCAAAAGTTGTCTAATATGGTGTGCAGGATCTTATTTACTATTTATCAGAGACATTAAAATGATTATGTTTAAAGCCAATTTAAACATTTACAGAATGCCATTTAGGTCCGATATTTATCTAATTAAATGAAAATACCAGAGAAACTGATATTTATGGCACCAGGTTATAAAGAAGCTTTATTTAAACCATCTCTGTCAAAGTTTTAACACCAGAACCAAAGTCAAATGTACCTAAACGAAATATAAGCTATTCTTGGTAGTAGTATAAACTTTGTCCTATGGGTATTACATTTTTAAGCTTTTTCCTTTATATGAAACTACTTAAAAGGAAAATTTAAGTATATCTCATAGATTGCTGCTGCTACTGCTGCTAAGTCGCTTCAGGCGTGTCCGACTCTGTGCAACCCCACAGACGGCAGCCCACCAGGCTCCGCCGTCCCTGGGATTCTCCAGGCAAGAATACTGGAGTGGGTTGCCATTTCCTTCTCCATAAGCACATTCTTAAGTTACGAACTTTCTCATTTTTTTTGCTGTTAAAACATTCTTTTTTGGGGGGGAGTGGGGGGTACTTCCCTAGCGATCCAGTAGTTAAGACTTCTCGCTTCCAAGGCAGGGGGTGGGGGTTTGATCCCTGGTTGCTGCTGCTAAGTCGCTTCAGTCGCATCCGACTCTATGCAACCCCATAGACAGCAGCCCATCAGGCTCCCCCACCCCTGGGACTCTCCAGGCAAGAACACTGGAGTGGGTTGCCATTTCCTTCTCCTATCCATGAAAGTGAAAAGTGAAAGTGAAGTCGCTCAGTCGTGTCCGACTCTTAGCGACCCCATGGACTGCAGCCTACCAGGCTCCTCTGTCCATGGGATTTTCCAGGCAAGAGTACTGGAGTGGGGTGCCATTGCCTTCTCCTTGATCCCTGGTTAGGGACCTAAAATTCCATTTGCCTCGGGCTGCAGCCAAAAAAAAAAAGAAGTTCTAATTTTTTTTTTTTTTCAAAATGGCCAAGCCACGAGGCTTTGTAAGATCTTACTTAGTTCCCCAGCCTGAAACTGAACCTGGGCCATGGCAGTGACAGCACCAAGGCTTAACCACTGAGCCATCAAGGAACTCCTAAACATTCTTGCTTTCATAAAACAATAGTGAGAGCAGATGGCAGCAGTTTTCCATCATACTGTCTGGGCAAAAATAAAAATCAACAAACGTTTTCCCTGAAGGAGCTCAGAATCAGCAAAGTTCTTGTTCACCTTTGCCCCAGATTCAAAATATACAACTAACACTGGAAGAAATTTGTCTCATGTAAGGTAGGAATAGGAATTGCACTAGACACTTTACAATCTATCATATCATATTCAGACTTCACAACAATCTGAGAAACAAGCATTCCTATCTTCAACCTTACGGATAAAGAACCAAGCTCAGTCATCTGCTCAAAGTCTCCTAATCTGTAAGTAGGAAACTGGCTCCAGAGTTGATGCTTTTCCACTAGTTTCTTCAAGGGAGAAAGAATCTAACGAAATGAGCCCTGGCACTGAGCCAGCTCTGGTGTCTGAGACTCCAGTTCAGTTCAGTCACTCAGTCATGTCTGACTCTTTGCGACCCCATGGACTGCAGCACACCAGGCTTCCCTGTCCATTACCAATTAGTCTGAGAGTAATCTAATACAAATATTAAAACGTTAAGAATATATTTCTTCAGGGACTTCCCCAGTGGTCCAGTAGCTATGACTCTGCACTCCCAATCCAGGAAGCCTGGGTGTGATCCCTGGTTGGGGAACTAGATCCTACATGCCGAAACTAAGAGCTCCATACTGTAACTAAAGATCATGCTGCAATGAAGATCAAGGATTCCACATGTGGCAACTAAGACCCAGGGCAGCCAAATCAATAAATAAATATTTATTTTAAAAAGAATATAATTCCTCAACTTGGTATTTCCTCAAAAAGTTAAACATAGAGTTACCATATAAACAGCAGTTCTACTCCTAGGTATATACCAATGAGATCTGAAAATACATGTCCACACAAAAAGTAGTACACAAACATTCATGGTAGTATTATTTGTAAGAGCCAAAAAGTGGAAACAACAGAGATATCCATCACCTGATAAATGGATTAAAAAAATGCAGTCTATGCATACAATAGAATACTACTCAGCCCTAAACAATAACTGACACTGCTACAACGTGGGTGAACCCTGGAAACATTGTGCTGGTTGAAAGAAGCCAGGCACAAAAGACTACATACTGCATGATTCTATTTACATGAAATACCCCAAATATGCAACTCCTTGGAAACAGAGAGTAAATTTGTGGCTGTTACGGGTGCAGGAGAGGAGACTGACAACGGGTATGGAATTTCTATCTGAAGTGATGAAAATGGTCTGGATTAATAACGGTGGCACAACTGGGAATACACTGAAAACCACTTAAGTGTACAATTTAAATGGGTGGACTTAACCATATGTGAGCATTCTCTCGATAAAGCTGTTACTTGATAAAATATTTCTTAATTATTTTTCCCTCTATTCCACTGGACAGCCCCACAATTCAAGATAAAAACCTTGCCAAGGGATCTTTAGGGATTGCAAGATTCCTGGTTCTCCAGCGTATGTCTCTAGTGCTGTTACTTATACTAGGTAACACTAGCTGGGCCGGACTAGAAAGAGACTGGAACTACCTTTTAAAAATCGCCAGTTGCCTTTAAACTGGGTGGGGTGACGCAGACGAGAAGGCGGAGGAGGTCACAGCCTTCTGCTCATTTTTAACTAACCCAAGCCTGCTAAGAACAAGCGGAGTCCACAAGCATCCCACCCTGACACCAGGACACTCCGCGTGGAAAGGCGTTCGCGCGGGGCAGACGGACTGGGGGCGGAGACCCAGGCAGGCACCGGCTCTGCGTTTCCGAGACTCAGCCGGGAGAAGCTGGACTTGACAATTTAGGGAGCTCAACCGCGGGAGACGGTGCCTGACGCCGCCGCGCGGGATCTGAGCCACTCAGAATCCAGAGGAGAAGGAGGAGCGGGAGGAAACCGCGAGCCGGGCGGTCCCAGCCGCGTCCGCAGACCCCCGGCCGGGGGCAGGGGCCGGGGAGGGGCCGGGGACGGCCAGCGCCCGCCGAGGGGAGGCCGGGCCGGGCCCGAGAGGCGGCAGGTGCGGGCCGGGGCGGGCCGGGCGCGGGCGCGGACTGAGGAGGCCGGGCCGCCGGGCCGGGGCAGGTGGCCGCGGCAGGTGCGGGCGGAGTCGAGTCCCTCCGCGGGACACACGCTGCCTGGCGCCCCCCGCGTGCGCCGTGAGCCACGGACAGCCCTCCCGAGGCCGGCCCAATCCCCTGCCCAGGGGCACCCCCTTCTTGCACTTACGCGGCTGGGGGCCCCGGGCCCGGAGCAGGCGCCTACGGCGAGAGGGGCGGCGGGGCCAGGCAGCCTCTGCGGCCGCTCCCCGGGCTCGGAGCTGGAGCTTCCGACTGGCGGCCGGCCGGCGCCGCCCCTGCGCATGCGCGGGGCCTGTCCCGGGCCTGGGGACCCGCGCCGGGTTTTAGGGGTGACGCGGTACCTGCGAGGGAGGGGTGGGGGAGGGCAAGTCCGGGGGAGCGAGGTGGTCGCTGGGGGCCAGGGAGGGGAGAGGAGGGAGACGGGAGGGGAGCAGCTGCGACGGAGAGGAGAACATTAGCTCTTGGGGCCGCGCACCCCAAAGGAGGCGCCAAGTCCTGCCTCCGCGCCCCTTTCCCCGCTCTCAGGGCGCGCAGCTCAAATTTCAGCTCGAAGGTGGAGCCCTTTGCAGCCCCCGCCCCTGCAAAGCTCCTACCGGATCACGATCCCAGCGCCCGCGCCGAGCCAGGCTTCCAGTCGCTCCCGGGATCAAGCACCAGCAGGCGTGGTTGCGATGCTTAGAGCTACCTTGGGGAGAGTATAAGTTCCCCTTTTACTGTCTGGAAGACGATCTCAGGGTGCCTCCCGGACCTGACTTAACTGCTTGGTCACAGGGGCTGGGCGGGGATGAGGATGTTAGAGCCGGAGCCCGGAGCAGACTGCCCGAGGCCCGGTGCCTGGTCCCCACCCGTCCTGGGAAAACCACTCCCGACTCTAGGGGTCCCGTCAAGGGCTCAGAATAAGCCCCCGGGTGTGGAACGGCTGTTTCAGTTCCAGCACACAGCTGACTAGGTAGGGCAGAAGCCACTTAAGAACTTAAACCCTGCTAGGTTAAAAAATAAACAAAACTTTAAAAGGAGTATACATACATAGGTTGGAATGTGCATAGCATATTTGAAAAATACACAAGGAATTGTCAACAGTTGTAGGGTTGAGAGAAAAGAGGATGAGGGAGATCTTTCCCTTGTGCTCTGTTGGAATTTTTTACCGTATGCATGTATATTTCTTTTTCAGTTAACAACAACAACAACAACAACAAAACTGTAAAAGAAGGACAGGAATAGTTCAGCCAGTACAGCTGCCACGGAAAAAGAGAGCCATCACTTTACTTTACCCAAGCAAGCATTTATTGACTCTGCTGTGTGCCCAGTGCTGTTTTATGACTTATTATTTACATATTTTTTAAAATAATAATATGCTATCCCTCATCCCTGCCCTGGGCCAGTGGAAAACCAATTGCATTTTATTGAATTGTTTCCCAAGGAGTGGAAATGAATTATAAACAGAACACATCTTCAGGGCAAAACCCGTGGAGTGTATTTCCACCACACCAGCCAGAAAGGATTTTCAACACAGGCGCCCAGAGGCTGAGAGTATGTTTCCAGGACCCTGCATAAAGCTACCCAGAGTGGCTTCTTCTTGGCCCTGAGAGCACAAGTTGACAGTTATAGAACACAGAAAACAGACATTAAAAGAGGCCACCCTTTATTGGAGGTCTATGTGCCAGGAATAGAAATCCATGTTTAGCACACAATGTCTTCATAAGATCCATGTAAGGTAGCTATTCTTAGCATTAAGGTCCAGAAAGAACACTCTACTTGGCACACAAGTGGCTGGTGCTGTTTAGGATTCAAATCTGAGGCTGTCTGACAATTGTCTGTGCTCTTCCCATAGTCCTTCTCTGTTCTCATTCTATCTATAAATGGGTAAGAGAAGCAATTTGGAAAGCAAGATTGAATGCTGGCAAGAGGAAACATTGCTATTTTTGTACAGTGTTTCTGTTTTCAATGTACTCACATTAATTTTATTGTCCTATCAAATCTGTGAGGGAGGGAGGAAACTATTCTGCATTTTTATGAGAAAACCAAAGTTCAGAGACTGTAAAGGTTTGCCACAGCACCCCAGCCATCAAATGGAGGTGCCTAGACTTGTTTCAGGTATATCCTGCTTCTGCAGTTATAGTCCTTACATAGTTTTAACACTTCCTGAGCATCTCCTCTGAACGTTGAGAATTCAAGGAATACACCAAATCTGCTCTCAAGGAGTTTTAGACTCTTAAAAGTTGGATTGGAAAGATCATCTGAAATCATCAAGTCCAACCTCGCCAGCCACACCAGAGTCCCTCTACAGAAGTCCTCAGTTCAGTTCAGTTGCTCAGTCATGTCTGACTATTTGCAACCCCATATACTGCAGCACGCCAGGCTTCCCTGTCCATCACCAACTCCCAGAGCTTGTTCAAACTCATGTCCATCAAATTGGTGATGCCATCCAACAATCTCATCCTCTGTTGTCCCCTTCTCCTCCTCCCTTCAATCTTTCCCAGCATCAGGGTCTTTTCCAATGAGTCAGTTCTTCACATCAGGTGGCCAAAGTATTGGAACTTCAGCTTCAGCATCAGTCCTTCCAATGAATATTCAGGATTGATTTCCTTTAGGATGGACTGGTTTGATCTCCTTGCTGTCCAAGGGACTCTCAACAGTCTTCTTCAACACCACAGTTCAAAAGCATCAATTCTTCGGTGCTCAGCTTTCTTGATGGTCCAACTCTCACATCCATACATGACTACTGGAAAAACCACAGCTGTGATTAGATGGATCTTTGTTGACAGTAATCTCTGCTTTTTAATATTCTGTCTAGCTTGGTCATAACTTTTCTTCCAAGGAGCAAGCATCTTTTAATTTCATGGCTGCAGTCACCATCTGCAGTGATTTTGGAGCCCAAGAAAATAAAGTCAGCCACTGTTTCCACTGTTTCCACATCTATTTGCCATGAAGTGATGGGACCAGATGCCATGATCTTAGTTTTTTGATGTTGAGTTTTAAGCCAACTTTTCACTCTCCTCTTTCACCTTTATCAAGAGGCTCTTAGTTCCTCTTCGCTTTCTGCCATAAGGGTGGTGTCATCTGCATATCTGAGGTTACTGATACTTCTCCCAGCAATCTTGATTCCAGTTTGTGCTTCATCTAGCCCGGCATTTCCCATGATGTACTCTGCATATAAGTTAAATAAGCAGGGTGACAATATACAGCCTTGACGTACTCCTTTCCCAATTTGGAACCAGTCCACTGTTACATATTTGGTTCTAACTGTTGCTTCTTGACCTGCATACAGATTTCTCAGGAGGCAGGTCAGGTGGTCTGGTATTCCCATTTCTTTAAGAATTTCCCACAGTTTGTTGTGACCCACACAGTCAAAGGCTTTGGAACAGAAGACCTAATGGGGGTGGAAAGTTTCATGCAATGATACAGAGCCCTGTTAGAAAGTTCTCAAATGAGGCAAGTCTGCTTCCCTGAAAAATCCAATCACAAGGTCTCAAAGGTGAAGACCAATGCCCAATGAGGCTTGACAGAGTTGAGAATTACCTCTGAAACCAGTCAAAAGCAAAGATCAGAGCACAAACTCCATTACTCACTAACTATATAACTTCAATGTCTTCACCTACAAAATGGGAGTGATCACTTCTTAAGGTCACTCTCAGGATTAATAAAACCGAGTATAAGAAAAGTAGTTTGAGGAGAAGGAAATGGCAACCCACTCCAGTATTCTTGCCTGGAAAAGTCCATGAACAGAGGAGCCTGGTGGGCTGCAGTCCATGGGGTTACATGACTGAGCACGCGTGCATGAGGGTGGAGGGAGATGGCTTGGTAGCAATAAACTGGTAGAACTAAAAAAAAAAAAAAAAGTACTTTGAGACAGAGTGGGATAGATCTAAGTTCCATCTCAGTCCTCTCATGTGCTACTTGTATGGCCTCAGGATAGGGTGACCATATATCCTGATTTGCCTAGGACAATCCCAGTTTATGCTGTTGCTCTGGCTAAAAGCATTCTGGTCAGGTGATATGATCATCCCACTTTGGCAAAGCCCATCACCTCTCAGGTTTTTTGATCCACCAACAGTATGATAAAGGTTTCCTTACTCCTATCCATGTTGTAGGGCTCTCTTCTACCATGCAGTCCACTCAGATACTTGCCCATAGGGCCATGTCTCACCTGGGTTTTCTAGGGCCCAGGCCATGAAAGAGGATGTTTGTTTATTTAGCACCATGATCAGCCACTTGAGCGGGCCTTCCACATCTACTCCATCAAAATAACACAGTCAGGGTAGCTACCACTTACCCAGCAGGGAAAGTACACTGTGCTTGGTACAGATTTCTCACATAACCTCACAGTAACCCTATAAGGTTGGTTGTTCTATTGTGGAGACTAAGCAGTAACACTTCTTTTTCCTCTTTCTGAGTGTGGAACGATTGATAAATAAGACAAAAGAATCAGACAATGGATATTCACAAGTCAATTTTATTACTAATATGTCAGTTTAAGAGGGTGCTGTAGATCTGGAGCCAAAAATTTGGTTTAGATTTACTAAATCCTTCACCTTAGAATTAGCCAGCCTTGGGAACCCTCCTACACTGTTATGGGAATGTATGATGGTGCAGCCACTGTAGAAAACAGTATGGAGGGTCCTCAGAAAACTAAAACTAGAATTAACATATGATTGATCCAGCAATCCCACTCCTGGGCATATATCCAGATAAAACCAAAATTCAAAGATCCATGCAGCCCCATGCTCATAGCAGCACTATTCACCATAGCCAAGACATGGAAACAACCTAAACATCCATCAACAAAGGAATGGATATAGGAGACATGGTACATATATACAATGGAATATTACTCAGGCATAAAAAGAATGAAATAATGCCCTTTGCAGCAACAGGGACGCAACCAGAGATTATCATACTAAGTGAAGCACAACAGCAGGGGGTTGGGGGAGAAACGGAATGGGAGGTTAGGATTAGCAGATTTAAACTTTTATATACAGAATGGATAAACAAGGCCCTACAGTATAGCACAGCGAATTATATTCAATATCCTATTATAAAACATAATGGAAAAGAATATTTTACAAAAGGAATCTGTGTGTGTGTGTGTGTATATATATATATAAAACTGAATCACTTGGCTCTAGAGTAGTAATTTACGTAGCATTGTGAATCAACTATACTTCAATTAAAAAAAAGAATTAGCCAGACTTGAGTATCACCCAATGCTGGACAGAGGCCTCTTCAGTGGCCCAGAGTCACATTGGCTAATCAGGGACAAAGCTGGGATTCAACCCAAACTAAGCAGCAAAGGTCATTTTAAACCTCACAAACCTCCCACTCACCCACCCACCCCCACCCCCGCCCCCGGAAAATAACTATATTTTGTTTTCATGGCAACCCACTCTACTACTCTCGGCCTGAAGGATTCCACACACAGAGCACCTGGCAGGCACAGTCCATGGAGTTGCAAAGAGCCAGACACGACTGAGTGATTTTTTTCAGAGGTGAATGTAAAGTAATGGACGTGGCTCAGTAACTGAGCGGTTAACCAGGGCTCCACCTCACACCTTCCAGCGCTCAGAGGCTGCCTTCAGGGATAGGGACCCTTCAGGGAAAGTCCCTGGAGTTGAGCGAGGGCGGGTGGCGCCTCCCCATGCAAGAAGCCCATCACACCAGGCTTGAGTGGAGAGAGGCGATTCAGGTGGCACAGGAAGAAAGGAGGGGATGCCGCAGACTGTCAACCAAACCCTGTAATCCTGGAGACCGACTCCTCTCTGAACCCCCAGCGCCTAGCACAAGCTTAGACTCGGCGTCCTCTCAGGGAAGGCCGAGTGAACCTATCCATTCAGTGAGTGAGTGAATGAAACTCCCGAGCCGGCCGCAAGGGTCCAGGCGGCTACACCGCAGGCTACGAAACGGCCAATCAACGCTTTCGCTCATCCGCCCCGCCCCTGATGCCCCGCCCCCGTCCCTCCGGCTGCCCGGAAACCCCGGAGCGCGGGATCCCGCCCCCGGCAGCCTCGGTGCGAGTTCGTCGGCTCTAGGCCTGGCGGCGACTAGACGTCCATTTTCCCGCGGCGCTCAGCGAGCGGATTTGAAAGCGATTGGCTGGGGGACGGAAACTAAGCTCCGCCTGCCTCCCCGCCGCTCCACCCGCAGAACCGAAAAATCATTTCGGCTAACGCCACTCCCCACCACGACGCCCCAGTCAGAGGAACGAAGACTGTCCCAATCGGGGCCTCCCCACAGGCCCCCGGGGACTGGCGGCTAGCAGCAGGAAGTGACGCACAAGGGCGAGCGGAAAGACGGAGGCCCGTCTCTGGTTGCCGTGGAAACCGAGCCCGTTTGCGTCAAAGGCCCCCAGGGGGCAGGGCGTGAGGAGGGCCGGCTGTGTGAAGGTGGGGTTTTCGCTGTGAGGAGACCCCAGAGGGCGGGAACGGCCCTCGCGTGCACTTCCTTTTTCAGCCCCGAGCCGTGTGCTAGGCTCTGCGGACCCTGGCGTGGCGAGGGGAGAGTCGGACCCCCAATACCTCCAGTGTTGGTCCCCCTCCTGCGAAGTCCTACCGCCACCTATTCATCTCCTCAGTTTTCTAGCTCCAGCTTCCTGACCTCAAGGCAGACCACTGCTATCTTATTTTTCCCTGAGCTGTGCCTTTCCACGTTTCGTTGTCGTTTCTGTATTGTTTCTTTCAGTTCAGAATGCCGTCCGCCTAGCACATCCCTGCACCATGAAATGACACTCTTTTCAGTCTCCCCAGGCAGCTTGGTCTGTGACAGATGTGTGGGTGATAAATGTTTTTTCTTCCTTTAACTTTGCCATATTTTTCCTCCTTTAAAAAGCATATATACATTGATTTCAAAATTATTCAAAATACATTGATTTCAAAAATAAATCATTTTTAAAGACACCAGTTCTTTGTCATCAACGAGCTTGTCACCTTTTTGGGTTACCGTTTTCATTTTTACTTTCCTTTTATCTGAAACAGTTTCTCAAGTCTTTGTCTTTCATGACTTTAATATGTTGGAAGAATATTGTCCAGGTATTTTATAGAACGTTCCTCATTCTGAGTCTGTCTAACGTTTTCTCATGATTAGGTTCAAGCTATGTGTTTTTTGCAAAACAGACCACAGAAGTGACATGAGCCCTTAGTGTATCACCTCAGGAGGCACTTGAGGTTGGATTGTCTTTGTGATGTTAACTCTGAACATTTGGCTAATGTGCAGTGGGTCAAGTTTCTCCACTATAAAGTTACTATTGTAATAGGTAAGTAACTTGTGGATCTTTTGAAGATACTTTAAGATCGCATAAATACCCTGTTCTTCATCAGACTTTAACCTGTGAATTTAAATCCACAAGTATCTCAAGAATGATTACCTAACAGCCTAGTAATGATTGTAATTTACTATTTACTGCATTTTAAACGATGCACATGTGCTGTGACATTTTCTGGGAAGTAATGTGTTCATCTAACAGATAACAGGTGGTCACTAAATATTACTTAAAATGTTAGGTTTCCTCCCTTTAAAGTTTAATAAAGGTTTCCTGTTTCATAGAGTATAATCAGAAGCACTGGCTTAATTTGCCATTCTGATTATTCTATTTCCTATCAGCATCTATCTCAGTGCCTGGAATATATTAGCAACAAAACTTTAGAATTAATGAAAGAAAAACATCCCCAAACGCACATACATACACACACACATACCCCAAGAAGCTATATCAAAGACGGAAAGATTATAAATGTGAGCAGCCAGTACTTAAAAGAGAGTTCTCATTGGTGCATGGTGGCTACTTACAGAGACAGAAGACATGTAAATATAGGTTTTAGTATATCCAACTTTAAAAAATTGGATTTTACATTTCAAAATTAAGTTTAAACAGGAAAAAATATTCAAAAAGGAAAAGAAAAATCTCGAGAAGGGTAACATATGAGTAGCTGCAATCCCATGTTTGACCACCAGATGCCGGAACAAGCTAAGTAGCTACTTTAGGAAAACAAACATTTGTGTCTGGTCTGAAATGTTGAATTGTTGAAGATGGCCTCAACAATTGCCTCCAAGACCTGAGTTTTTGTCACTTTGTCAGGGTGAGCCTGGGTCAGTCAGTCCTGGACAAATTCAGCGTAGACTGAAGTTAGGAAGGAATTTACAAGAAAGAATTTGCAGTGACAATTCTTGAGACTTCAACTTACTGTATAATATGCTTTATATGCTACATATAAAGTAATCAATAATTCAATTGGAAATATGTGTTGTATATTACATATCAAGTTACTACAGTTCGAGTTATGTTATTCTTTATATCGTTTGTGTGTCAAATATTACACTATTAAAGCTATTTTTAGAAGGAAAGACCCAGACAATATCTGCCAACTCAATACAGGATTTACTTGAATTATTCAAATAACATAAATCAGATAATACAAATAACTAATTAAGTAGAAGTGTTTTTTAAAATCTTAATTACCCATACTTTTGTCATTTCTTTCCTTCTTTTTCTAAAACAGAGAAAGAAGATTCAGATCACCCCCCAAAAGCAAAATAGAATAGTGGTTAGCAGGGGCTGGCAGGTATGAGAAAAGGAGAGATTTGGCCAAAGGGTACAAAACTTTCAGTTAGAAGATGAGTAAGTGGGGAGAAATATAAATCAGATATGCAGATGACACCACCCTTATGGCAGAAAGTGAAGAAGAACTAAAGAGCCTCTTGAGGAAAGTGAAAGAGGAGAGTGAAAAAGTTGGCTTAAAGCTCAATATTCAGAAAACTAAGATCACAGCATCTGGTCCCATCACCTCATGGCAAATAGATGGGGAAGCAATGGAAACAGTGAGAGACTTTATTTTGGGGGGCTCCAAAATCACTGCAGATGGTGATTGCAGCCATGAAATTAAAAGACGCTTACTCCTTGGAAGAAAAGTTATGACCAACCTAGACAGCGTATTAAAAAGCAGAGACAAAAAAAAAATAATAATAAAAAAAAGAAAAATAAAAAGCATAGACATTACTTTGCCAACAAAGATCCGTCTAGTCAAGAATACGGTTTTTCCAGTAGTCATGTATGGATGTGAGAGTTGGACTATAAAGAAAGCTGAGCACTGAAGAATTGATGCTTTTGAACTGTGGTGCCGGAGAAGACTCTTGAGAGTCCCTTGGACTGCAAGGCGATCCAACCAGTCCATCCTAAAGGAGATCAGTCCTGGGTGTTCATTGGAAGGACTGATGTTGAAGCTGAAACTCCAATACTTTGGCCACCTCATGCAAAGAGTTGACTCATTTGAAAAGATGCTGGGAAAGATTGAAGGCAGGAGGAGAAGGGGACGACAGGATGAGATGGTTGGATGGCATCACCAATTCAATGGACATGAGATTGGGTAAAATCCAGAAGTTGGTAATGGACAGGGAGGCCTGGCATGCTGCAGTCCATGGGATGGCAAAGAGTCAGACACGACTGAGCGACTGAACTGAACTGAACTATAGTGAACAATACTCAAAATTCCCAAGAGACCAGATCTTAAATGCACTCACCACCAAAAAGAAATGATGAAGGTGTTAGCTAACACCTTCATATGTTTACATAGAAATGTATCAAATCAACTTGTTGTGCACCTTAAATTTATACAGTGTTATTCTCAATATTATATCTAAAATTTTTTTCCTAAAGGATTTGGACCAAACTGAGTCCATGGTGACCGGACATATCTACATCACGCCCCCACCTGATAGGAAGTAACCAAGAGGACAAAGCACCAGTTCTGTGATTTTCCTGCCAAAGATGCGTAACTGGGATTTAATTGTTAAGAAACAAGAAAGAAACCAAAATTCAGGACATGTTACAATGTAACTGGTCTACAGTCTTCAAAAGCAGGTGTCCAGTTCATGCGAATCACGGAAAGACTGAGGAACTGTTCCAGATTAAAAAAGACTGACAAGACAGGACAACTAAAAGTCACTTGTGACCCTGGACTTCATCATTTTGCTTAAAAAAAAAAAAAAACTGAAAAAGCTAGTGAAACCTGAATGGAGCCTGAGGATCAGGTGGTAATAATGTACTAATTTCCCGGTTTGGATTGCTGTGTGGTGAACTACAACAGAAGGCCCTTGTTTGTGGAAAATCCACACTAAGCTAAGGGTGTTCAGCAGCCACAGACTGTAAAACAGTTTAGGAAAATAAAGTATTTATACTGTACTTGAAGGTTAAGTTTTCAGTTGTTTAATAATCATCACACAGAGAGTTCCCAAAAAAGTCCAAACAGTTAAAAATGCACCATGATTTCCTGGCCTGACTCAAAGGTACTGAATGAGAACATTGGAGGTGTGGCCTTGTGATGAGTGTTTGTGAAAACACTGCCAGGTTTGGAAGGCAGCTACGCCTATGGCTGGGAAAGGGGAAAAACAGCCAGTACGTTCATGCAAACCTGTTTCCTCTCATCCTTCCATCCCATCACTGGGACAGCTCAAAAAAAACTATTCCACACAAGCTGCTTGGTCAAAATCAGCCTCCGTGGATCTCTGAGCTATCTGTCTTCCACTCCTGAAATTAAACTGGAGACTCTTTCTCCTCCATTTAAAAAAGTACCACCTCTGACAAGAAAGCTAATGACTTCTTAAAAAGTGTTCATTTCAGTGCACTTCTCAAATCAGCTGTGGGCACTTGGCCTCCTTGTGGTATGTCAGGAAGGCAGGGCTTCTGGGAGCCTCAGCCTGGTCCAGGGCCACACTCAGGCATTTTATGTTTCCCTTTGCTTTGACGATTAAGACATGGCCCCAGGTTATAGGAGCCGTGGTCTGTGGTGGGGGGCTCTGCAGGGGTCCTCCTCTGCCTCCCTCACAAGCCACAGGAAACCTGATGGAGCTCGGCCTTGCCCAGCACAAGGACTGCTGCCTGTTTTCTTTTCTGCCGGGACCCACCGCTGCTCCAGCTTTCCCTAGACTTCATGCACCCACACAACCCCCAAAAGACACTTCAGCATGCCCCAAGAAGGCCACCTTCAATAGGACATACAAGGGCTTCAAAAATTGCTTCCTACGGCTTCAAAATTTGCTTCAAAAATTGCAGGCAACCGGGAACATACTAAAGGCCAATGCTTTGTACTCTTCAAATGGGTTAGCTGTGTGCCCTGTGACTTACAGCTCAATGAAGTTGTTTTAAAAATTGCCCCCTGCCTGCCAGTCCAGCCTCCCCTGCTGCTGTCACCCCACTCTTGCTGTGGTTGATCCTGGCTGAACTGCTGCCGTTTCTGAGCCTCATTCTTCCCATGCCTCCGACTTTGCAGACACTCTTCCCTTTCTCTCCCCTACCATGCCCATCTGGCAAATTTCTGCTCACTCTTCGAATCTGCATTTCAGTCCTTCATCCTCTACAAAGCTACCCAACTCCCCAAGCACTGTGAGTTCCTGTGTCCTTGGAGCTTCCTCAACCCCCTCTCTGCATCGCTCTGTCCTAAGACTTTCTACCCTATTCACCTATCTGACCCACTCACAGTCAGAACCCTGCACTGGCAAGGATAACATAACAATCCCAGGGACCTCAAGGGATCAAGTAGCTACTATGAAGGAGGCAGACTTCAATGTAAACTCACCTCCTTTATTGTATTGTCCTAATAACTGTTATCTTTTTTTTTTTAATAAATGTATTTATTTTAGTTGGGGGCTAATTACTTTACAATATTGTAGTGGTTTTTGCCATACATTGACATGAATCAGCCATGGGTTTACATGTGTTCCCCATCCTGAACCCCCCTCCCACCTCCCTCCCCATCCCATCCCTCTGGGTCATCCCATTGCCCCAGCCCTGAGCATTTGTCTCATGCATCGAACCTGGAATGGTGTTCTGTTTCACATATGATAATATACATGTTTCAATGCTATTCTCCCAGAACGTCCCACCCTCACCTTCTCCCTCAGAGTCCATAAAGCTGTTATCTTTTATTAAGCCCTCAACATATGACAGACACTATTCTAAGAACTGTATGCGCTGTTTCATTGCTTTAGGGAACTCAGTCTCTCCATCAAAAATCCCAGTGTCCACATGCAGTCTTTCCTAAAACTGATCCACTTGAGGGACTTCTCTTGATGGTCCAGTGGTTAAGACTTTACCTTCCAATGCAAGGGGTGTGGGTTTGATCGCTGGTCAGAGAGCTTAGATCCCACATGCCTCGAAGCCAAAAAACCAAAACATAAAACAGAAGCAATATTGTAACAGATTCAGTAAAGACTTTTTAAACGGTCCACATGAAAAAAAAAAAAAAACTGATTCACCTTAGAGTCCATCTGCAGTGAAGCATAGAATCTCCTAACCCACTTAAGGGAATGTCTGTAAGAGCCAAGGGAGAAACTGCAGATAATATCAAAAGAGATACTAACTTCACCCACGCATTTCATGACAAAGCCCCATCCATGCCTTTAACTATATCTACCTTAAAATTATATAAAAGTATAATGTTCAAACGGTGAATAACATACATAGGGAGAAGAACAGCATCCATACTGACCCTCCCACTGTGAACAACTACAAAACTGGAAGGAAGATGAAAACAGATTCCAGACGTTGGACCACAGCCGGCTCAGGACTGTGTCCTGACAGAAGAGAAGCGAGTGATGTCAGCTCTGCAACCACTTGGGCTTTGTGTCAGGAGCCCAGGTCTGGTCCGTGGCATGGGGATTGGTCACTCAAAGGCCAGCAGGTTCACTCGGCTGAAAAGACAGAGACTGGAAAGGAGAGAGCTGGGTGGGGACCGCTAACCCACAAAGCTGTGCGTGAGCTCCTGGGCTCCCCACCCACGTGTGCACATGGAAAGGACGGGAAAAGATCTCCCTCCCATTCCAGGTTCTCCACTGGGGTCCTCCACACAACAGAAGACTTAATGGGAGCATCACATGGGATAAATGCATTGGAATAAGGTTTGGCATTTTCCACTCCACATGTCCATGCAATGTATAACCCAGCAATTCCCCTCTTAGGAAGAGGAACAGAAATATATGTCTGTGAGTGTTTACAGCAGTTCATTCCTAATTCTTACAAAGAGCCAAAGTTCCTCAATAGGAAACCTGGAATACCACAGGACACTGAATAGGAACCAGCTGTGATATTCCCCTAGATGTGATGGTAACAAAGTTTGATGTAGAAGAGTAAATGACTTCATTTATATGAGACTCTAGAAAAGGCAGATCTAAGCAAGTGTTGCCTGGGCCCCAGACTGGAGCTGACTGGGAAGAAGTAAGGGACTTTGGGTTGATGGTGGTTGGCTTGATACTTTATGGCATGGTTATATGGGTATATACATTTATCAAACCTCGCTGAATTCTATGCTTAAAATGGATACATTTTAGGTGTGCAATAATGTATTCAATAAAATTGATAACAAATATATAAAATGAGCCCAGGCAAACTTAACTCCTTAATAAAGGAAACAGCAGGCTAATAAAACCATTTCCAAAAGAAAGGATATGAGAGGGAAGTGAATGTATTATTCTCTGAAAGAAATAATGCAGGGTAAGTCTGTAAAATGAATACAAAATAAAGTTGTGAGGCTTGGATTGTAATCTTCTCATTTGAATCTCTATAAGACAGCATTCATTTGCTTTGCTATAGCTCAAGGATCTTGCATCATTATCAATTTTCTAAAATATAACACCCACCCTTACAACTTTATAAAAGCCCCACATTACACCACCACAGTAGCCCTGCAAAATACTCAGCAGGACACAGTCATCTCCCTGCCTGATTTCTAAGTTCTGGACAATTTTTCCTTACAATTAGAATTCTTATGATATGTAAAAAAGCATGCTGGGGAAAACCAGCCTTCTATGAAGCTTCTCCGTTTTTACCATTCTTGGAAATGAGAAAGGATTCATGAGTATTTTCAATTTCCTGCAGCTCAGTCTGTAACTCGGTTGCATACTTTATATTTCAATGAGGGAAGAAGAGATCAAAAGTTTCCTTTTGAAACATAAAGATTTCATTTTGCTTTTGACAGATCAATGTTACCTTTAGGTATATGTACTTTTACTTTAAGAAAATTTTCATGACTGTTAGTCAGACTCATTAGACAATTATTTTCATTAATGTTTCCCTAAATATCATTGGATATTGTATACTTATACTAATTTTTTTTAACTTGGCAGAAGCAAACTGAAATTAATAATAATGCCATTTTCCCAACCTCTTCTGAGCATGTTGGGTTGAACGAAGTGCCTCTAAGCTAAACAGGAACAAGTATATTTAAGAGTCATTTGCTAATTCTTGGTATTACTGCCCTGGAATTAGACCTCCCCTACATCTTGTATCCAAATAAATTTTGGACTTCCCTGATAGCTCAGTTGGGAAAGAATCCACCTGCAATGCAGGAGACCCTTGTTTGATTCCTGGGTTGGGCGGATCTGCTGGAGAAGGGATAGGCTACTTACTCCAGTATTCTTGGGCTTCCTTTGTGTCTCAGCTGCTAAAGAATCTGCCTGTAATGAGGGAGACCTGGGTTCGATTCCTGGGTCAGGAAGATCCCCTGGAGAAGGGAAAGGCTACCCACTCCAGTATTCTGCCCTGGAGAATTCCATGGACTGTATAGTCCATGGGGTCACAAAGAGTTGGACAGGACTGAGTGACTTTCACTTTCACTTTCCAGAAATTAAGAACAGGAATGATTCTAACTACTGGTAACAAATCATTTTGCAAATTAATAGTTTCAGTTATTTTCTTTCAGCAAAATCAAAACTGAGTTGCTAGCTGAAAATCACTCAAAATGATTTTTCATCTTATATCACTACCCGATTTTTGTTACAAAAGTGTGGAGAATTGAGAGACACTGCTGTAACAATCTTCTCTATTCCCATCTACATTTATGTGAACAAAGTTCACACTTACATACAAAAGATAAAACTAGAGATATGATTGGTGCATAACCTCTCCCATTCAAGCAACAATAAATATTTGTAGGTTCATAAAATAACTTAAAAATATTTATTTTGATAAGACTTCCAATAAAATTTACCTTTATATTAATAGTTATCAACTTTAACATTTATAAGGTTTTAGTCAATTGTGTACCAATAGTAACTTTAATGATAAATCAATGAAAAACAAAATATTGTAATTCTTAGAGCCTATAGGCTTGGGCATTTATATATATATATTTGGCACCTGGACAGGGACAATAATTTCTATTTTTAATTTTTTCAGTTATATATATGTTTGCTATTTTATATATATAAATAGTGCACAGTGCATTAAAAAGCAGAGACATCACTTTGCCAACAAAGGTCTGTAAAGTCAAAGCTATGGTTTTTCCATGTACAGATGTGAGAGTTGGACCATAAAGAAGGCTGAGCAATGAAGAACTGATGCTTTCGAACTGTGGTGCTGGAGAAGACTCTTGAGAGTCCCTTGGACAGCAAGGAGATCAAACGAGGCAATCCCAAAGGAAATCAAACCGGAATATTCATTGGAAGGACTGAGGCTGAAGCTCCAATACTTAGGCCACCTGATGCAAAGAGAAAACTCTTTGGAAAAGACCTTGATACCAGGAAAGATTGAGGGCAGGAGGAGAAGGGGACAATAGAGAATGAGATGCTTGGATTGCATCACCAACTCAATGGACATGAGTTTGAGCAAACTCCGGGAGATAGCGAAGGACAGGGAAGGCTGGCCAGCTGCAGTCCATGGGATTGCAAAGAGTCAGACATGACTTAGTGACTGAACAAAAATAATAGTGCACAAAAAAACAAGATAAACAATTCTTTTGATCAGAGACAGAAGAAACAAGACAGGTTGGATGAAGGGTGGGACTTAAAGCCCAGGAGGGGAACAGGCATTAACCGTTCACCATGTCAGGTATGACGGGACACAGAACTGTTGCAGGAAGAGGGACCCCTTCCAGGGCCTGAAACTGGGCTCTTGTCCTAACACTTGGAAACGGATTGTCCAAGGAGACACATGTGCTGACAAAGCAAGAGATTTTATTGGGAAAGGGTACCCGGTGAAGAGCAGTAGGGTAAGGGAACCCAGGAGAACAGCTCTGCCACATGGCTTGCAGTCTCCGGTTTTATGGTGATGGGATTAGTTTCCGGGTTGTCTTTAGCCAATCATTCTGACTCAGAGTCCTTCCTGGTGGTGCAGCCTTGTTCAGCCAAGATGGATGCCAGAGAGAAGGATTCTGGGAGGTGGTCGGACATGTGTTGTCTCCTTTTGACCTTTCCTGAACTCTTCTGGTTGGTGGTGGCTTGTTAGTTCTGTGTTCCTTAGCAGGACCTCCTGTTGTAAAACAACTCATGCAAATGGTTACTATGGTGCCTGGCCAGGGTGGGCAGTTTCAATCAGTGTGCTTCCCCTAACAGAACCAGGACGTGGGGTCCAGACTCAGAGTGGGATCTTCCCATTTGTGAATGGGGACTAAGAAAAGGTATCCCAGCAGATTAATAGACCATGTGTCATGAACCGCCCCCCAACAATCTTCAAAATGTGCGTAATCATCCCTGTGGGAGGCAGCACAGTGGTATCAGAAATGTCAACACCATAATTCCCAGAATTCCCAAGCAGGTGGCTTTATACAGCTGAAGGGACTCTGCAGATGTCCTTCAATTAAGAGTCTTGTGATGGAGACTAGACAGTGTGGGCCCGATGGAATCACAAGGGTCATTATAAAAGGAGCTGGGAGGGTCAGAGTCACAGAAGCTGTGATGATGAAAACAGAGGTCAGAGAGAGGATCCAATACTGTTGGCCTTGAAGATGGAGGAAAGGGCTGTGAGCCAAGGAATGCAGGCACTTGTAAAAGTGGGAGAAAGCAAGGAATGACTCTCTCTCAGAACCTCCCGGAGGAGCGCAGCCCTGTCAACACTCTGATTTCTGGACTTCTGTCCTCCAGAACTTTAAGAGCAAAAACATGTTGTTTAAGCAACCAAGTTTGTGGTAATTTGTTAAACTTAAGAGACTAACACAAGTCCCATTTTACAAATGGGGCACCTGAGGGTCACTGTCAGGTCCCCAGGTAGCGAGCAGAGGGCCAGCCAACTGCAAAGTCCACATCCTCTCCCTGACCTTACCTGGTGCATCTCTGGATCCCAGCACCAGTGCCAGCCTCTGACAGGTGACCAGAGGAGCCACCCTGGACAGAACCCAGAACCTTCTCAGAGACGTGTGGTCACTGGGAAGGCTCAGTCTCCCAGAGGAGGCTGTCTACCATCGAAGCAGCCCCTTGCCAGTCTGCAAGTGTGGTCACCTCTGCTGGAGGCCAGGCCAGACCACAGTTGTGGTCTCCCAGAGGTTTGTGCAGGAGAGCTGGAGCGCTGGGGATCAAACACCACACGCATTTATCTTTGCTGGAGATTCTAACTCAGGCCAAACTCCCAGCCCTGCCATTGCCAGGCTGATGCAGTTTAAAAAAAAAAAAAGCAACAGCTTTTTGCAGGACTTTGCTACATTATCAGATGTTGGACGCCAGCCCCTGAGAGCTCTCTTAAGTATTGCTGCTCCTCCCAGCTGAGGTGGGTGATGTCAGTCCTGGGAACAGTGTGTACTGGAAGTGAGTTTCCTTTTAGAGGGAACTGTCTAAGCCAGAGCAATCAGGAAAAAGTGGGTCAGTACTTGGCTTTTTTTTTTTAAGTACACTCATATCTAGAGCTTTGTTTTAGGCACAAAGTCAAGGGAGCCTGGCCTCTGCAGGGCTCCATGGTCCTGCTGGCCTGCCTCCCAGCTGGAGACCATGGAAAGTGAGCATGCACGCTGATCCAGGACAGCAGGGCTGGGAGCCCCACGCTGTGAATCAACTTATGGCCGAGATGAGCAACAACCCTCATCCCCAGTGGAAAACGAGGTGGAGGAGAGCGTCATTTTCTATTGTTGCCATAATGAATGATCACACGTTCACAGGCTTAAAACAGAATGGATGTATTAGCTTGCAGTTCACAGTAGTTGGAAGTCCAGTAGGTTCTGAGGCAGAATCCACTTTCCTGGCTCATTCGGGTTGTTGACAGAATCCAGTCCTCGTGATGGTAGGACTGAGGCCTCGTTTCCTTGCTGGCTGTCGGCCAGGCCCAGGGTTGCCTTTCTCCATCAGCAAAGTCAGCAGTGCCTGGTTCAGTCTCCCTCTTGTGAGTGTCTGCCTCTTTTCTGTCCTCCTAATTCTCTGACACTCTCTGCCTTCCTCTTCCTCTTTTAAGGGCTCAGCATGATTACAATGGGCCCATCTGGGTAATCTTGGATTATCTCCCCAACCCATGGCCTATAACTTTATCACCTCTGCATAGTCCCTTTTGTTGTGTAAAATAGCATATTTGCAGATTCTGGGGGGGTTGGGACATCTTTGGGGACCATTGTCCAGCCCAGCACAGGGAATAAGCAGACACCAGCCCTGAGGGGAGGAAGAGATTCGGTGACAAGATGACAACCACCATCAGGGAGCTGGTTTGGGGCTGTCCCTGTTGACTCCTGACCCTTGCAGCACCCTGTGTGTACCCATCACCCTCACCTCCAGGAGGCTGCGCCCCGAGACCCAAAGCAGTGTGTCCAGGGCCCGCCCCAGAGCTGGTTAGAGGCAGAGCCCAGGTCTGTCGAGTTTCAAAGACCAGAGAGGTCATGTCAGCCTACAGTTAGCAAACAGTAGGGTTAACATGAGTCATCCCAGAACCCTCAGCGAGGCCAGACGGTAGGACTGGCCAACAACTCACCCTCGTCACACGGCTTGGTGGCCAGCCCCCACTCAGGCTCTGAAGGTTCCAGGTCCTGAGCCAGGACCCTTCAGGTGGGGACGGCAGGGGTTCTGGAGCCCCGACCAGCCTCCAGTGCTGGGCGCTGCCACCTACCTGCTGGACGACATTGATTCTCTTGGGACCCAGTTTCCTCGTCTGTACGACAGAGTCGAGGACGCCACGGCCTCATTGCACTATCGGGAGAGCAGAAGAGGGACAGCAGAGCTTGGCGCGTAGGGACGAATGCACACGGCGTAGCAGGTACTGTCATTTTCATTTTGCAGAGCTCAGAGTCAGCAAGAACTGTGTCTGAACCCAGTTTGCCCACTAGCAGCTGTGTATCTTGGGCTCAAGACTCCACTGAGTCTGAGCCTCCCTGCTTCTGTGAACTCAGGGGGGCAGCATGGAGATAAAATCCCCTAGGGCCTGAGGAGTAGGTGCTCCAGCTCAAACTTCTCCCACCTGCTGAAAAGGCTGATTTCATCTCATCACGTGCATGTTGACTAAGACTCTTAATAAGCAATTTCTGGGGACAAGTTAAGTGCCAGGGCCTGTGCTAGTCTCTGCAAGGAGGCCTAATAAATCAGGCCCAGGCCATGCTCCCAAGAAGGGGAAGAGGGACACTTAGTCAACTCTATTCCTGGGGCTTAACAGAGGCTCATAGAGAGGCCAGAAGGGCCAACCAAGAAAGCAATGTTGGCTTCAAGGTGGGTGAAGGGTGTGGATGGAAGAGGAGCAACAGAGGAGACACAGCAGGAGTAAAACAAGGAGAGCACATTGCTTCCTCCCAGCCCCTGGCAGTGAGACTTGCTCGTGAGGTAGGAGATACCCCTGATGGTGTATGGTGTGCTCAGGACTCTGTGGAGGGGTCCTCTCTGCTATAAGGAACAGAAAAGCCTACAACCAGCTTTGACAGTCAGGACCTCCACTACATCACATTACAAAAGTCGGGTGTAGGTCAGTATTTCAGGGGCCTCTCATTTTTGTGCTTGGCTTCTGTCTGCATGACCAGTGTCCCTCGTGGTTGCAAGATGGCTGCAGCAACACCAAGCATCACATCTTTATATAGTAAACCCAGAGACAGGAAAAAGGGATTGTTGTCTCAGACCCCCTTTTTTTTAAGAAAAGAAAATTGAGATATGATTCACATAAATAAAATGTAGTGGGACTTCCCTGGTGATCAAGTGGTTGGGACACCATACTTCCATTAAAGGGGGCTCAGCCCCTAGTCAGAAACTTAAGATCCCATATGCGGTGGAGGACAGCAAAAAAAATAAATAAAATGCACCATTTTAAAGTGTGCAGGTCAGTAGATTTTAGTATATAACCATTTCTAAATGTGCAGCTCAGAGGCACTAGGTATATTCAGTGTTGTACAGCCATCACCACCATCCACCTCCCAAACTCTTTTCATCTTGCAACACCGAAACTCCATACTCATTAAATGATAACTTCCCACTCCTCCTCCCCCTGGCAAACACCATTCTTTTTTTTTGGAGGATAATTGCTTTACACTGTTGTGTTGGTTTTTGCCATACAACAACGTGAATCAATCATTTGCTGTCATTCAGTTGCTAAGTCTTGTCCGACTCTCTGTGACACCATGGACTGCAGTACTCCAGGCTTCCCTGTCCTTCACTATCTCCAGGAGTTTGCGCAAACTCATGTCCATTGAATCAGTCATAATTATATATATATCCCCTCCCCCCAGTCCCACCCGTCAAGGTCATCACAGCTGGCAAACACCATTCTACTTGTCTCTATGATCTTGATGACAGGCATACTTCTTTTTGTGTATGCGCTTCTCTTTATTATGCTTTGCAAATGTTGCTTTTTTTTTTTTTTTAACAGATTGAAGGTTTGTGGCAACTCTGCATAGAGCAAGTGTATTGGCACCATTTTTCCAACAGCATTTTCTCACTTTGTATCTCTGTGTCACATTTCGGTAATTCTCAAAATATTTTGAGCTTTTCCATTATTATTATATTCGTTATGATGACCTGCAATCAGTGATCTTTGGTGTTACTACCATAATTGCTTTGGGGCACCACAAACCACTCCCATATAAGACGGTAAACTTAGTGAGATACTGAAACGATAAGAAAGAATTTAGAATATGACATAAACCTAGTTGATAAATCAGTGGCAGGGTTTGAGAGGACTGGCTCCAATTTTGAAAGAACCTCTACTATGGGTAAAAGTCTTCAAGCAGCGTTGAGAGAACTTGTTTGTGAAAGGAAAAGTTAATCAGTGCAGTAAACTTCTCTGTTGTCTTATTGGAAGAAATGGTCACAGGCACCCCAAACTTCAGCCACCAGCATCACGATCAGTCAGCAGCACCAGCAAAAAAGATTATGACTTGCTGAAGACTCGAATGATATTTAGCACTTTTTAGCAATAAAGCATTTCTAAACTGAGATACTTACCCTTTTTGACATAATACTACTGCACACTTAATAGGCTTTTACAGTATAAATATAATTTTTATATGCACTGGGAAACCAAAAAATTCGTGTGACTCACTTTATCACAATATTTGTTTGACTACAATGAGTGGAACTGAATTGAACCCTCTGAGGTCTGCCTCTTGAGTCCTCCTTCCGCCTTTAAAGACCCTTGTCATTACATTGGGCACATGGTTAATATAAGATAATCTCCCTATGTTAATATCAGTTGATGAGCAAGCCTGATTTAATCTGCAGTGAGTGTTCCCCTTTGCCACACAAGCTCATGTAGTTACAGGTTCCCAGGATCAGGCAGCAGTATCTCTGGAGGTCATAGTTCAGTTGATCACATCATGTAAGGAAGAACTAGTAGACATGCAGCAGGCACATCCACTTCTATCCAGAGGCACCTCCTGATACCCAGACAGCCCTGCATCCTCCTGGAGCAGCCGGGGGCAGCTCTCCGAAGCCCGGGTCTGGGTGAATTTATGCTCTTATTTTTCCACTCCTGAAATAAATCTTCTTCAGTCAATATCTTCAATAGAGATCCAAGAGAGAGCACTCAAAAAAGTGTTATTTCTACAGAAAATTCATAGCTAAGCCTGGACCCTGTGTTCTTCTGTCTCGATGTTGAAGGGTTTCTCACTAAAAGGCATGTAGTTCATTTCATAAGATGGGAGGAGATGGTTTCTGAAGGCAGCCCTGGGTGGATCAATTTAGTAACTCAAAGAAGAATGTTCTCAGGCACTGTGGCCCTAGGATTTTTCACGATTGTTGATTGAAAGAAATAGTTTCAGCTTTAAAAGCTGTTTTTCCCCTGATCTCTACTTGTGTGTGTGCGTGTGTGTGTGCTCAGTCGTGTCCGACTTTGCAACCGCATGGACTCTAGCCTGCCAGGTTCCTCTATCCATGGAATTCTCCAGGAAAGAATACTGGAATGGGTAGCCATTTCCTTCTCCAGGGGATCTTCCCCACCCAGGGATTGAACCCAGGTCTCCTGTATTGCAGGCAGATTCTTTACCATCTAAGCCACCAGGGAAGTCCAAAAGGAGCAAGAGAAATACTTTAATATCAAGCAAATATGCAGGATGCTGAATTGGACAAAGGGCAAGAAGGCAACACATAAAATACATGTGCACGTGGTAAACGCTTGGGAGGGAATTTACACAAGTGAAAACCATGGGGCCGGGATAGTGGAGGGATATAGAAAAATTTTTTTAATTTCTAAACTTTCCTTGGAGGTGTGGGCCTTACTGCTGCAGCTCAGAAAAGAGAAGGGGGTGTTCCAGGAGCCAACTTACACACAGTGTAGCCTGTGAGTGAGTCCAGAAAAGATGCGGAAAGAACAAGAAGACTCACCTAGCAGAAAGAACTGTCTTCAGAGTCAGGGAGCCCTGAATTTGAATCGTAACCCTGCCTGTTCTGTGTCACATGACTCCAGGCAAGGTGTGGGGCTGCTCTGAGCCTTCATGTCACCAGGGCTGGTGAGAGAGACAGAGATCATCTTTCTGGAGGGGACACATCAACTGAGCACAGGTAAGAGCTGGGCACCTGGGGGATGGGAGTGGTTACATAGCTGTCTCTCCACTAGGGACGTGTGAACCTCATTTTACAGGTGAGGACACAGAGAGGCAACAGAGTTCAGGAACATGCCCAGCGATGTGGTGGGGCACGGCCAGCTGCAGGCTTGGCAAGTGGGTCCCATGTGGCGGTCGAGGGATGTCACCATTTCACAGAAGGGCCCTGGAGTAGGGCTTGGCAACCTCACCACCAGAGCACGACTGCTTTGTTTGCTTTATGATACTGTTTTTGTTTAGTCACTCAGTCATGTCCGACTCTCTTTTGGTCCCATGGACTGTAGCCCACCAGGTTCCTCTGTCTATGGGATTTCCCAGGCAAGAACACTGGAGTGGCTTGCCACTTCCTTCTCTAGGGGATCTTCCCGACCCAGGGATTGAACCTGGGTCTCCTACATTAGCAGGTGGACCTTTTACCACTGAGCCACCTGGGAAGCTATAGCAAGAGTTGACACTCATTACTGGAGGTAGTTTTTTAAGTCACTGAATTAGCAAATCCTGGGCTGTTGCTCCTTGGGAACACACAAGGCAACAAAGCTCCTGTGAACCCCTTGTCACATTTTCATCACCATACATACACCACCATACATAACTTTGTCTCATGGGTGTTTCAATTTAAAGACATATTCTTTTTTTTCATTCACTGAACATATTTCATTTGTCTTTTAAAAACATTTTTAAAGCCATGATGCAAAATTACTATAAGTTTCTATTACATGACTATAAATATGCAAATTTTTATTATTTTGTAAATTGAAGTAGAGTTGGTTTACAATGTTGTGCTAATTACTGCTGTGCAGCAAAGTGATTCAGTCATATATATATATATACACATTTTTACCATTTTTATCATACGATATTGAATATAGTTCTCTGTGATATATAGCAGTAAAGAATTTTAACATGTCTCTTTAACTCTGTCAGGGGAGTTTGTAATTTTCCTCAGTTTTTCTCGTCACAACAAAAATTTGAAGCGACGGACGGACCAGCATTACAGCCCTCAGGCAGGCCAGTGTTACACCCCTGGGATGGACCAGTGTTACAGCTCCGTTTTATTTAGAAAGTAAAGGAAAATACATCCTCGAGGCATGAGGGCATGTTGACCCGGAAGATGAGAAGAAAGGCCCCCGGCCCAATTTTGGCTCCTCTTTTTATGTTTTTTCCTCCCTTTGGGCCTGCCCTATGCAAATTGGGCTAGCCAAGAGAGCTGTTTGTTTTACCTGAGGTCCTCACTCCAGTCCTTGGACCTTCCTTTGTTCTATTTTCATGGGCTTTTCCCTTCCTTGCTTTTAGCCACCACCATTCTGGACTCCTTTTTCCTATTCTAACTACCTAACAATTCAATAATATCAAACTCACGCAGAAATCTAGGGGTAATCATGGAAAATTATTTCCCCAAAGCTCTTTCTGCCCCAAGTTTCCAGCCAATCTGGTTATGATCACAGTGTGTGTATGATGTCATAGCCTTGCTCCTGTTTAACAAAAGCATTTCCCATGCTATTGCCAGTTATGTGTACACATCATTTCCAAAAACTTTATGTGAAGTTTTTATTTCTGATATTAATAATTCCATTTTCTCCTCCATACCCCCTGAAAACAAATGCAGCCAGATTAATGGGAAGAGGTAATGGAAGGCATGACAGTACTTGAACCTGTCAAGGCTATGCCACAGTGAGCTTAACCCAATACCTATCACTGGACAGCTGAACTGTCCCACTTTCACTGTTATAAACAATACTGTTATGAACATCTTTGTGCACAGTGATCTTTCCAAATTTCAGGAGATTTCCTTAGAGACATTCCCAAGGGCAGAGTTCTTGAATCCAAGGACTTTGGAGGCCTCAGATACAAACACAAGAGAGCCATTCAGTAAGTTGGAGCAGTTGAACCCTCACGGAGTGTCTGAGAGCCTTTCTACAGAAGCCTTGCTCATTAAGGAATCACTGCTTCATCTCATCATCCTTATTAATGAAACCCTCTGAAAATCTCCCTGAGAGCCTCTGATCAGCAGGACCTCCCACAGGGTGGCCACACTAAGCCAACGCAATTCCAGGCTGAAGGGAGTTCTGTGGCGTCTCATGGCGTTCACATCCCCTGTGTTGGGGCTCAGGCCTCCTTCAGACCCCAAAGGAAGACGGGCAAACCTGATGACACAGGTGCCTGAGATGCTGACATGGCCCTCCCAACTCTTAAGGGGGCAACAGTGCTGTCTCTGCCCCCGACTGGCTTTTCCTAAATGTGCTCACCATGTTAGCTGGAGTTCCTGTATGTTTGCTTGTTGCTTGAAACTAAGGCAAAGGAATCCCAAGAGAGATATTCTTACCAAAAAAAAAAACCATATATAATTATGTGTACATATATGTGTGTGTGTGTGTGTGTGTGTGTGTATGCTGCTGCTGCTAAGTCGCTTCAGTTGTGTCCGACTCTGTGCGACCCCATAGACGGCAGCCCACCAGGCTCTTCCGTCCTTGGGATTCTCCAGGCAAGAATACTGGAGTGGGTTGCCATTTCCTTCTCCAGTGCATGAAAGGGAAAAGTGAAAGTGAAGTCGCTCAGTAGTGTCCGACTCTTAGCGACCCCATGGGCTGTAGCCCACCAGGCTCCCCTGCCCATGGGATTTTCCAGGCAAGAGTACTGGAGTGGGGTGTATATATATATATATATGTATATATATTGTACAAAAGACTTCTTTAAAAAGGAAAAAAAGGAAGGATTACCCTAAAGGCTAAGCATTGTGTCTCATAAGGGATGTAAACTTGATCACTGTGCCCTCTAGCAACCCAACCCAGCCCTGGAAGCCATCTGCCTATCCGGAACCCCTCTCTGTGGGATGCTGGCTCACTCCCAGTCTATAAAACGACACAAAGCAAGCTCTCTTCCTTTTCCTTCTGAGATGAGAAAGGATCAAGCTGTTTGGCTCATGCTATGGTAACCATATCATTTTTCAGCCTAGTTAGGACACTTTTGGCGGGGGGTGGGGGGGGTGGGGGGGGGTGGGGGGGGGGTGGAGTTGTCAATTACCACTCTGACTCAAAAGATGTAAACCAGGGCCTTCTATACAAACCAAGCATATGCAAACACTCAGCTGCTTAATCACAGGGCAAAATGTTTGAATGGATGGATAGTAAGATGGTTATCTACTGCCTGCTCTGTGCCAGGCACTGGGGCTGACTCTCTAGATCCTCATACCAGGCTTCAGTGGGGGTTGTTCTTTTATGGCTGGGGGGTGGAATGGGCAGAGAGCCAGAGCAACCTGCCCCATGCCTCACAGACCAGCAAACCCCTCCCCAAGTGATAGTCACTCAGTCATGTCCAACTCTTTAGGACCCATGGACTGTAGCCTGCCAGGCTCTTCTGTCCATGGAATTCTGCAGGCAAGAATACTGGAGTGGGTTACCATTTCCTTCTCCAAAAAAACTCCTTCTTGGGGAATAATAAAACTGAGCACCCAAATGAGCAACAGGACAAAAAGCACTCCCAGAGAATTCCCTGGAAGTCCAGTGGTTAAGACTCTGGGCTTTCACTGCCAGGGGCCTGGGTTCAATCCCTGGTGGGGGAACTAAGATTACATAAGCTGTGTGGCCAAAAATAAATTAACTAATTAATTAAAAATTTTTTTCAAAAGTGCTCCCAGAGGCCACTGGTGGGGTCAGGAAGGGCTGAGGCCCCCGAGGACGCTGCACTGAAATGCATTCAGATCCTGGAGCAGGTTTCTAGGTCTGAGGTCAAGAGATTTGCAAATGCCTCCAGCTGGGCTGAGTTCTGTTCCCAGGAGCTGGGGTAGAAGGTTCGCAGTGCAGGCTGATCTGTGAGTGACTGAAAGCTCCACGCAACCCTCACTGAAGGAGAAACCCCCCCACCTCACACAAGCTCTCAGCAGGACAGATCCCCAGCTGTCTCCTTCTGTCCCACCTAGGGACCACCCACAAAACAAGCCATGCTGAGTTTCCAGCCTGCCCGTAACCCAGACCCAGGAAAGTGCTGGGTTCTGATGAGAGACACAAAAAGGAGAGAGACAATAGGGGTGTTAGTGACTCAGAGACAGCAAGCCTGCCTGGAGAGGAATCAGGCCATGTGGGCAACACATGAGTGCCCTGGGGGACATGATTCCCCCAATTATTTCTAAGCCTAATTGCTGTTGGTTGAAATGAAGAGTTTTGTGGTTTGTGAATCAAGAGGTAAATTCTGTAAGCCCGAGGGAGGGCATGGACCCATGGGGATGATGGTAAGATTTCCACATCAAAGCCAGACCCTGAACCCCTTCCCATCTCCTCCCCATCTCCCACCATCAGGAATTTGGGTCCTGGCCACTCCCTCTTTGCACCCCCAACCACAGCTGAGAGCCTGACCTGTCCTCTCCAATGTGGGCATTAACCCAGACAGCCTCGGGAGCATGGCTCCTAGTGGATCTTCTGCCTGGAGTATACCTGGCACCCCGTCTTCACACAGGCTGTTCCTTCTGCTCAGCTTGTCTTTCCCTCTCTAGGCAGCTGGGGAACTCTTTCCTGTTCTGCCTCAAGGCCCAGCTCCAGGTAGAAGGTCTGGAGGGGCAGCGGCCAAGATCTGTGTGAGGCAGCGTCGTGGGTCTTCCTCTCATTTTTCTCTAAACTCAAGAAGTGTTGCTTTTGAGAAAGAAAAATATTACCTGTGATGATGACTAGAAGGATGCCAAGTGGGACTTCCCTGGCGGTCCAGTGGTTAAGGTTCAGCGCTTCCACTGCAGGGGACACAGTTTCAATCCCGGGTCAGGCACTAAGATCCAGAACGGCATGACACATGGCCAAAAAAAAAAAAGAAGGATGCCAAGTCCCAGGTCAGAGTCATCCCTACTGTGAAACTTACCTTGCCTCCCCCAAGTGTGGTGTCTCCGCCTCTTGCTTTTTGGGGCTCCCTCTGTGGGGTGCCTTCTGAGCCCCTGTGCGCTTTTCTCAGGACACTGATCACAGTGCATGACTGTGTGCATATCTGCCATTGCTTGAATTACATCTTCTGCCCACACTGGCTCCGTAAGAGCATGGACAGCATCTTTCCTTTTTTAAAAAACTAACTTCATCAAGATATAATTTCATATGATAAAAGGCATCCATTTTAAGTGTGCAGTTTAATGAGTTTTGGCAAACATATACACCCTTGTAACCAACCATCACAATCAAATTACAGGACGTTTCCATCATGCCTCCTGCGGTCAGCCCCGTCCGCACCCTGGCAGGCCACTGAGGGTCTGTTTTCTGTCAGTGTAAATTCACTCTGCCTGGTCTGGAATCTCAGATAGGTGGAGGCATGCAGCATGTCCCCTTCTGCATCTGGCTTCTTTTCTTTCACATAACGCTTTCGAGATTCATCCAGGTTGCTGCGTGTCTTGGTGGTTCTTTGTTTGCTGCTAAATCCCTTGTATGGACATGCCACCATTTGTTACACTCCATCTGTTCATGGACATTTGGGTTGTTTCCATCTTTAGTCATTATGAGTAAAGCTGATATGGACATTCAAGGACAATCATCTGTGTGGACATAAGCATTCATTTCTTTGGGTAAATATTGAGACTGGAACTGCTGGGTCATGTGTAATAACTTTTTAAGAACTGCCAACCTGTTCTCCAAAGAGTCTGTACCATGTAACTCGTCAGCAGCAGTGGGGGAGCAACAGTGACTGCATGCTGTCTCCACCACTGGAGACCATGACCGTGCGTCTTCATGCAGAGTGGCATCCTCAGCCTCTGGCCCAGTGCTGCTCACCAAGGGCACCTCATCCATCTCACCCAATGCATGTGTGAATGCACTTTGCTTTTGTCACTTTGTTATCAATTCTAAACTAATGTTTATTCCACTTCCACTTCTCTGGGTGTTTTAAAATCTTTTGTTATTCTTAATAATTGTACATATTGTGCAGGATCAGGGTACAGAAATTAGAACAGTAATGGAAAACACAATTTTAAAATTATCCCTTCTTCTCTCCATCTAGAGATCCACATTCCAGGCTCCACACTGGGCCCTGGGAAAACAGAGATGAATAAAACACACTGACAGGGGGCTTCCCTGGTGGCTCACTGGTAAAGAACCCACCTGCCAATGCAGGAGACATAGGTTTGATCCCTGGTCTGGGAAGATCCCACATGCCGTGGAGTTACTAAGCCCATGAGCCACAACTATTGAGCCTGTATTTGAGAGCCTGGGAGCTGCGACTACTGGACCCACAGGGCCTAGAGCCTGAGCTCAGCAATAAGAGAAGCTGCAGCAGTGAGAAAGCCGCACACTGCAATAAAGAGTAACCTCTGCTTGCCACAATTACAGAAAAGGCCACACCGCAACGAAGACCCAGCACGGCCAAAGATAAATGGAAAAATAAATAAATAAAAATTATTTATATTAAAGAAAAAACACATGCTGGCAGTCTGCAAGGGCTCCACTGGCTCTATCTCCTTGGATAGAGCTGGCTCTAGCTCCTTGGCTCTAGCTCCCAACATGGGGTGAGCCAGAGGAGACAGGTACACGGGGGAGGCAGTTAGGAAAGCCTTCAAGGGGCAAGAAGGGAAGGAAGAAGGGACATGTGGGGGTCCTGGTGGAGAGTGGTGGGCCAGAAGTGGGCTGCATGGGGGGCTGGGGCTTCCCAAGGCTAAGGAGGATGCTCCCTAGTTGGCCCCTGCGGCCCCGGCTCCTCCTGCAGCCCAGGGCACCAACTCAGGGTGAAACCCAGCCCCTGGGTTTGCTGAGATTTCCATGCTTGGGCACAATCTCCCCAGGAGCTTACAGCCACCTTTGCTAGCTCCTCCTCCTCCGGGCCCCAAGCGTGGAATAACCAGGTGGGCTGACTCCATGGACCTCTCTTCTCTAGCTACTCTCTCTCCTTCACTGCCCAGCCAGTCTGCAGGCTCTACAGGTCACTCATCCAGCCCTGAGACTCATTCCTCCCCCAAGCCCTGAAATCTCCCCTGGGCCCCAGGCCTGGGTGTCCATGGTGTGGCTGCCATTCTTTCCTCCTGGCTGTCTCCCGGGCATCTGTGCCCTCAAGGGAACTCTGGACATTCCTGCCTCCAAACCTGTCCCTTCTCCATTCTTTCCATCCCAGAAACGGGCACCACCATTTGCTCTAATCCACAACCAAGGAATCATTCTTGATTCTTTTTCTCCTCCCCATCCACATCTGATGCTAAAGCCGAAGCTCCAATACTTTGGCCACTTGTTTCCAAGAGCCAACTCACTGGAAAAGACGCTAATGCCAGCAAAGATTGAAGACAAAAGGAGAAGTGGGCAGCAGAGGATGAGATGGTTAGATAGCATCACTGGCTCAATAGACATGAATTTGAGCAACTCCAGGAGACAATGAAGGACAGGGAAGCCTGGTGTGCTGCAGTCCACAAAGAGTCAGACATGACTTAGTGACTGAACAATAACAGCCAGCAACTTCACTTCTCTGTGTGTGTGTGTGTATATATATGTATATATATATATATATATATATATATATATATATATATATATATACATACACCCAAGAGTTAAAAGCAGAGACCAGAACCAATATTTGAACACCCATGCTCATAGCAGCATTATTTACAACAGTCAAAAGGTGAAAGCCACCCAAGCACCCTTGGACAGATGGATAAACAAAATAAACCAAATTCCATCCATGCAATGGAATATTACTCGGTCTTGAAAAAGAGGGAAGTTCTGACATGGATGAGCCTTGAGGTGGCTATGCTCAGTGAAATAAACCAGTCTCAACAGAACAAATGCTGTATTATTCCCCTTATATAAGGGACCTTGTGTAGTCTTGATCATAGAGACAGAAAGTAGGATGGTGGGGGCCAGGGGCTGAAGGGAGAGGGGGTGGCGAGTGGGTGTTTGACAGGGACAGAGTTTCAGTTCAGGAAGATGAAAAGGTCCTGAATGGATGGTGATGACGGCTGCACAACAGGGTGAATGCTACTAAACTGTACACTTAGGTTTAAAAGGTAAATTTTATATTTTGCCATAATAAAAATTTTATCCCCCCAAAAGTATATGTCAGCTCTTGTCACTTTCCTGCTGGAAACTCTCTGATGACTTCCCACTACTCTATGCTGGACCACCAGCCTCTCCTCTGGGCCCAGACTGCTCCCCCCAGCCACCAGACGCCAGCCCCCTCCCCTCCGCTCCCCACAGGAATCTCTGGAGCAGCTCTGCAAGCTGCCTGCCTGCTGGCAACCATCACCATGGTGGGCTCTGGTTTGCCCACATTAGCCCTGTATTCAGGCCATTATCTGTAATGACAGCTTGGCATAATTATATTTTTACAATTTGTATAATTATATTCTATTGAGCTAAGTGATCATTATTATCTTTATTCAATATTTATTAAGCACTTCCAGCCATGCAAAGCAAAATAAGATGTAGCTTCAGCTCTAAAAAAATCATCCTGCCTAATTCCATCCCAAATTCATTTCAACTTCAGTTTTCCTCCTTCTTGGAGACAGCACAGGGAACTACTATTTTTTTTTTTTTTTTGGCCTGGGGCTTTACATGCATATAAGCTTTATATTATACAAGCTTCTCTTTATATCATACAAACATCTCAGTGATGCTCAGGGAGCAGGTGTGATCACCCTTAGCTTACAGGGGAGAAACGTGAGAGTCAGACTGGGGGAGCTAGTAATTTAGGTCCTTGTGATGGGAAAGTCTTTACCACTTCTCTCATGCAATGTGATAGCTTGGCTTACTAGGAAGGGCTTCTTTCTTTTCCACCTAATACATCTTACAATCCAAACACTGTGCCAGTCCAGTAGGAGAAACATATGCACAAACAGATGGCTCTAAAACAATGTCCTAAGTCTGGGATCACAAAGTCAAATGCTTACAGGGGTCAAGCAGGCAGTGGAGATGATGAAGCAGACAGGTGAGTGATAGAGAGTGCTGGGAACTGTGGCAAACCCAAGAGCATGTGACTCATCTAATGACAGCCACCAACTCTGCCACGAAGCAATGTGGGGTCATGTCCCCTGATCTTCCCACTCTTTGAGATGGATTTACAAGTGAAATCTCCAGAATTTTAAATGTTGCCAACATTGGCAGACACTGGTTGTTCTCTAATCTACAATCATTCTTTGGCTCAAACCTCACCTCCCACATCCTTCAATTTTTGTCAGTGGGGATCAGATATCCTTTGATCACAGGAAGATAGCCCTAGGGGTTAAATCTTAATTGGTATAAAGCAATCCTAGCAGTCTCCTTCTCTTCCAACAGTAATTGGTCTCAGGGTGAATCAATTCTGACAAATAGATGTAAGAGGAAGACCCCTAAGGAGATCTTCTCTTCCTTAGGAAAAAGACAAAGGCTTGAGACCTAATGAGCAAAGAGCCTTTTGCTTGTGGCCCTTTCCTCTTATTTCTGTCTAATGCAGTGAAGTCTGGAACAGCAGCAGCCCTTTTGGAACTATGAGGCAATAAGCATGAAGCCTAAAACCAACATTCCAAGAATGACAGAGCAGAAAGATGGAAGGTCCGTGATGACATCCTTCCTGCATCAGCTCCAGATGGGGCCATAGCCACCATACGTAAGCTCAATGGAGCAAGCACTGGGCAACGCCAGAGAGTGGCTGCAGAGAGAGAGCAACTGATGTGCACAAGTGAGGTATTCTGCCACTTGTTTACCAGAGGCCTCCCAAGTAGGAGCCCTTTGGTGGGCATGTACACAGGCTACACTTACCTTCACACCTCTCCTCATTCTGGCAAGTTCACCCACAAACCCCTTCCCCAGACCCTTTTGTCTGTAAGTCTCCAATCTTGTTCTTTCCAAGCTCCTAGACCACCAGTTAGCTGCTGCTCCTGAACTGCTGTCGATCCTGACCCTTGGCTTTCTCTCTGCCCAGGCAGTGGCCCTCTAGGGGAGCCCCTTCAACTCTACTTTTCAGGCACACTGGGTGAACCTGCTTGGCATAGCATTCCCAGTGTGCCTGGTGCCAGCACGTCTACAAAGCAGTCTATTACCTGGGTCCTAGGTTGGCACTCTTCTGCCCACAGAGAATCTCCTGAGGCCATCACTGTGGGGAGTCGGGGCTTGGGGGGGCGGAGGTGTCCTGGAGTCTCAGCCACCTCTTCACGTGACTTCCTTGTGCTCCGGAGACATGCTTGAGGCTGGCATCATCACCCACACTGACCTCCCCTGGGCGGTGCGGTGAGGCGCACAGCTCAGCTCACATACTTTTGTGGGGTCCGGTATTGGGGCTCTACCATGTCCAGCAGCAGATCCAGAGCTGTTGTTCAAGTGGAGTAGTTCTTTTCAGCAGCTGTATCTCTGCTCCATGCCCCTTAGAATCTGTGCTAGGATGCTCTTCCCGGGACCTGCGCCAGACACCCTACCCTAGATCTGTGGGGTTATCTGGTGAAGGGGTCAAAGAAGCACACTCAGACGAGGTTCAAGTAGTCTTTCAAGGTCAGAGAGCCTCCAGCTCAACTAAGCAAAGTGATCAAGCCCCTCCCAGCTGTTGGAGTTAACACACACTGAATCCAGTTCAGTTCAGTCACCCAGTCATGTCAGACTCTTTGCAAACCCATGGACTGCAGCACGCCAGGCTTCCCTGTCCATCACCAACTCCCAGAACTTACTCAAATGCGTGTCCACTGAGTCGGTGATGCCACCCAACCATCTCATCCTCTGTCGTCCCCTTCTCCTCCTGTGTAGTGGGAGTTTCTAATAATATGCTTTCACAGCCTTGAGAAATTTCATAGAAAGAGCACCTGGAAAAACAGCATTTATCAAGAAACTGTATTGATGATTATTTTTCATGTCTTTCTTACACTAATAGTCTTGTTACAAACCCCAAGGCCAAACCTAGAAAGGAGTATGACTGGGATCATGAAAGCATGGACCTTGGAACACCGGGTTGGCGTTAGGTATGAACACTGCCTACGCACTTGCTGATTGTTTCCAAGACTATCCCAGAAGGGAACGGCCTGGGGTAAAAACAAGGAGATCTGCACTATGTCAATGTAGTGTCTTGGGAAAGATAGATCAAAGAAAGTTTTGTAGTCTGCAATCAGGAATAAAAGCTGGACTCACAGTGGACTCTGCACCTCAGTCTAATAGAGGCTGCAGGTCCCCTGACCCATTGCACCAGATTTCGTGTTCTGTTTTCATTCTCATTGCTCGCTCCTGGACCTTTAGGGCAACACTCCTGCCTTCAATCTTTCCCAGTATCATAGTCTTTTCCAACGAGTCAGTTCTTCACATCAGGTGGCTAAAATATTGGAGCTTCAGCATCAGTCCTTCCAATAAATATTCAGGACTGATTTCCTTTAGGATTGACTGGTTTGATCTCCTTGCAGTCCAAGGGACTCTCAAGAGTCTTCTCCAACACCACAGTTCAAAAGCATCAATTCTTTGGTGCTCAGCTTTCTTGATGGTCCATCTCTTACAGTTTGAGTAAGCTCCAGGAGTTGGTGATGGACAGGGAAGCCTGGAGTGCTGCAGTCCATGGGATCACAGAGTCAGACACCACTGAGTGACTGAATTGAACTGAGTGAACTCTCACACCCATACATGACTTTGGAAAAACCATAGCTTTGACTAGACAGATCTTTGTTGGCAAAGTAACGTCTCTGCTTCTTAATATGTTGTCTGTGTTGGTCATAGCTTTTCTTCCAAGGAGCAGGTGTCTTTTAATTTCATGGCTGCAGTCACGATCTGCAGTGATTTTGGAGCCAAGAAAATAAAGTCTGTCACTGTTTCCATTGTTTTCCCATCTATTTGCTATGAAGTGATGGGACCGGATGCCATAATCTTTGTTTTTTGAATGTTGAGTTTTAAGCCAACTTTTTCACTCTTCTCTTTCACTTTCATCAAAAGACTCTTCAGTTCCTCTTCGCTTTCTGCCATAAGGGTGGGTATTATCTGCATATCTGAGGTTACTGATATTTCTCCCAGCAATCTTGATTCCATCTTGAGCTTCATCCAGCCCAGCATCTCACATGATGTACTCTGCATATAAGTTAAATAAGCAGGGTGACAATATACAGCCTTGACATACTCTTTTCCTGATTTGGAACTAGTCCATTGTTCTATTTCCAGTTCTTACTGTTGCTTCTTGACCTGTATACAGATTTCTCAGAAGGCAGGTAAGGTGGTCTGGTATTCCCATCTCTTTCAGAATTTTCCACAGTTTGTTGTGATCCACACAGTCAAAGGCTTTGGCATAGTCAATAAAGCAGAAGATGTTTTTCTGGAACTCTTTTGCTTTTTATATGATCCAATGGATGTTGGAAATTTGATCTCTGGTTCCTCTGCATTTTCTAAATCCAGCCTGAACATCTGCAAGTTCTCAGTTCATGTTCTGTTGGAGCCTTGCTTGGAGAAGTTTGAGCATTACTTTGGTAGTGTGTGAGATGAGTGCAATTGTGCAGTTTGAACATTCTTTGGCATTGCCTTTCTTTGGGATTCGAATGAAAACTGACCTTTTCCAGTCCTGTGGCCACTGCTGAGTTTTCCAAATTTGCTGGTATATTGAGTGCAGCACTTTCACAGCATCATCTTTGAGGATTTGAAATAGCTCAGCTGGAATTCCATCACCTCTTCTAGCTTTGTTCATGCTTCTAAGGCCCACTTGACTTCACACTCCAGGATGTCTGGCTCTAGGTAAATGATTACACCACTGTGGTTATTTGGGTCATGATCTTTTTTGTACAGTTCTTCTGTGTATTCTTGCCATCTCTTATTAATATCTTCTCCTTCTGTTAGGTCCATACCACTTCTGTCCTTTATTGTGCCCATCTTTGCATGAAATGTTCCCTTGGTATCTCTAATTTTCTTGAAGAGATCTCTAGTCTTTCCCATTCTATTGTTTTTCTCTATTTCTTTGCATTGATCACTAAGGAAGGCTTTCTTATCTCTCCTTGCTATTATTTGGAACTCTGCATTCAGATGGGTATATCTTTTCTTTTCTCCTTTGCCTTTAGCTTCTCTTCTATTCTCAGGTATTTGTAAGGCCTCCTCAGACAACCATTTTGCCTTTTTGCATTTCTTTTTCTTGGGGATGGCCTTGATCACTGCCTCCTGTACAATATCACAAACCTCTGTCCATAGTTCATCAGGCACTCTATCAGATCTAGTCCCTTTGTATCTGTTTATCACTTCCACTGTATAATCGTAAGGGATTTGATTTAGATCATACCTGAATGATCTAGTGGTTTTCCCTACTTTCTTCAAGTCTGGGTTTGGCAATAAGGAGTTCATGATCTGAGCCACAGTCAGCTCCCAGTCTTGTTTTTGCTGACTGTATAGAGCTTCTCCATCTTTGGCTGCAAAAAATATAATCAATCTGATTTCAGTATTGACCATCTGGTGATGTTCACGTGTAGAGTAGCCTCTTGTGTTGTTGGAAGAGGGTGTTTGCTATGACCAGTGCATTCTCTTGGCAAAACTATGTTAGCCTTTGCCCTGCTTCATTTTGTAGTCCAAGGAAAAACTTGCCTGTTACTCTAGGTATATCTTGACTTCCTACTTTTACATTCCACTCGCCTATGATGAAAAGGACATCTTTTTTTGGTGTTAGTTCTAGAGGAAAAGGAGTACATCAAGGCTGTATATTGTCACTCTGCTTATCTAACTTATATGCAGATTATATCATGAGAAATGCTGGGCTGGAAGAAGCACAAGCTGGAATCAAGATTGCCGGGAGAAATATCAATAACCTCAGATATGCAGATGACACCACCCTTACGGCAGAAAGTGAAGAGGAACTAAAAAGCCTCTTGATTACAGTGAAAGAGGAGAGTGAAAAAGCTGCTTAAAGCTCAACATTCAGAACACTAAGATCATGGCATCTGGTCCCATCACTTCATGAAAAATAGATGGGGAAACAGTGAAAACAGTGTCAGACTTTATTTTGGGGGGCTCCAAAATCACTGCAGATGGTCACTGCAGCCATGAAATTAAAATATGCTACTCCTTGGAAGGAAAGTTATGACCAACCTAGACAGCATATTAAAAAGCAGAGACATTTCTTTGCCAACAAAGGTCCATCTAGTCAAGACTACAGTTTTTCCAGTAGTCATGTATGGATATGAGAGTTGGATTGTAAAGAAAGCTGAGTGCCAAAAAATTGATGCTTTTGAACTGTGGTGTTGGAGAACTCTTGAGAGTCCCTTGGACTGCAAGGAGATCCAACCAGTCCATCCTAAAGGAGATCAGCCCTGGGTGTTCATTGGAAGGACTGATGTTGAAGCTGAAACTCCAATACTTTGGCCACTTCATGTGAAGAGTTGACTCATTGGAAAAGACGCTGATGCTGGGAAGGATTGGGGGCAGGAGGAGAAGGGGATGACAGAGGATGAGATGGCTGGATGGCATCACCGACTCGATGGACATGAGTTTGGGTAAATTCCAGGAGTTAGTGATGGACAAGAAGGCTTGGCGTGCTGTGATTCATGGGGTCGCAAAGAGTCAGACACGACTGAGCGACTGAACTGAACTGAACTAGAAGGTCTTGTAGGTCATCATAGAACATTCAACTTCAGCTTCTTTGGCATTAGTGATTGGGGCATAGACTTGAATTACTGTGATATTGAATGGTTTGCCTTGGAAGTGAACAGAGATCATTGTGTCATTTTTGAGACTGCACCCAAGTACTGCATTCAGGACTCTTTTGTTGACTATAAAGGTTACTCCATTTGTTCCAAAGAATTCTTGCCCACAGCAGTAGATTATAATGGTCATCTGAATTAAATTTGCCATTCTGGTCCATTTCAGTTCACTGATTCCTGAAATGTCGGTGTTCACTCTTGCCATCTCCATCTCTAGGACCACTTTCAATTTACCTTGATTCATGGACCTAACATTCCAGGTTCCTATACAATATTGTTCTTTATAGCATCAGACTTTACTTCCATCACCAGTCACTTCCACAACTGGGGGTTGTTTTTGCTTCGGGCCTCTCTTCATTCTTTCTTGAGTTGTTTTTCCACTCCTCTCCAGTAGCATATTGGGCACCTACCAACCTGGGGAGTTCATCTTTCAGTGTCATATTTTTTTACCCTTTCATACTGTTCATGGGGTTCTCAAGCAAGAAGACTGAAGTGGTTTGCCAATCCCTTCTGAACCCAGAAAGTGGAAGTGAAAGTTAAGTCACTCAGTCGTGTCCGACTCTTTGCGACCCCGTGGACTGTAGCCCACCAGGCTCCTCCGTCCATAGGATTCTCCAGGCAAGAATATTAGCGTGGGTTGCCATTTCCTTCTCCAGGGGATCTTCCCGAACCAGGGATTGAACCCAGGTTTCCTGCACTGCAGGCAGACGCTTTAACCTCTGAGCCACCAGGGAAGCCCTAACTCTCTGGTAAATCAGTTACACTGATACATTCAGCCAAACCTACATTAAGCTCTGTCCACCTGGACTGATGTCATTAGAATCCATTCTCCACATACTCCTCAAGTTTCCAATGATCAAAGCAGTGAGTATGCTGCAATTCTTTCATTGGGTCAACATCTCTGGGCTTTGCTGTTGCTTCCCAGGGGCATGCTGGGATCTGACTGTAGTCATGGACTGGAGTTCATGAGAGGCGTGTCTTGAGAAGGCTCAGCGTCCCTGTTCCAGGTAAGCACAGTGAGCTCATTAAGAGGACTTCAAGTGGGTGGGGGAGGAGTGATCTCAGGCGGGCAGAGGGGCCATTTTCTCTGACAAAGAGGCTCAGAGGGATGGGGGGTGGTTAAAGGTTTGCTAGTAGCCTCTCAACTGTCCTTTTCTAAGTTCAGGACCACACTCTTACCAATAAACAGCCTAACTTCACAGAAAAGCCCAGGTGAAATTGTGACTCCAATTTCTGTGGTAATTAAGTCTCAGGTAAGACTACAGGCAGGTCTGACCTTTAGCCCCATTAGCCCTGAGGCTACAAATGATCACCAAAGGCTGAGGGCTTGCTCTGAGAGTTTACAGTCGGAGCTTCCAATTTTCTTTCTGAAATCTCCCCATCTCAGGAAAAGCCCATCTCACAAGGCTCCACCGCCTTGGGGCAGCCTTGCCTTCAGGGGGCTGTCCACCCAGGCAGTGGCAGGTGATAGCCTAAGTGACTGTTTGGCCAGTGCCTGCTGCCAGGGAGGTCATCTCTGCTCTAGCACAATCATATCATCAGCTCCAGATCCCCATTTCTGTGGGTCTGTTTCCTGTACCAACTACATATGTCTCAACATTCAGTCAGGAAAGCAGAAACTTCTTCAGATATTTCAGACAGAGAGGGATTTAAAGCCAAGAAATGACTTCAAGGGTGTGGAAGGGCATGTGCTGGAGCATGAGGGAGCTGCCGCTGAGATGCAGCTTGGAGATGAGGAAGCTGCTGCTGGCCCCGGCCAAGGGCAGGGCCCACACTCCCGCCCAGACTGCCTGAGGTGCTGCCACATGGTGCAGTGCAGGTGACTCCCTGTCACCACCCCCCACCCCAAATCCCCACCTGCTGCCAACTTCACACAACCCTAAACGATGTTTCCTCCTCCATCTGTGTAGCACCCTCTCACCTGGGTCTCCCAGAAGCCAGCTGGAGGGGGGTTCTGGGAAGCGTAGTTACCTAGCACCCGGGATACAGGTGCAGGTGCAATGGGGAGGCAGCAGAAGCAGCGGGCACACCTGAGAGGCTGTGAGGATACGTGGTGAACAAGAGCGCTGACAACAGAATAATCTGCTAACTCATGTGCTGCTTCTCGTGCAGGGAAGTTCTGAGGACCACAGATTCTTTCCTTCTCCCAGTTCTGAGGACCACAGATTCTTTCCTTCTCCCACTCTTAGGTTCCAAGCTTGTTTCCTTTTTCACAAATGCTGGGCACGTTCCCTCTGTCTGCAGATCTCTGTCTTTGCCCCACTCCTTACTTCTCAAAATGGTCAACAACAGCAATGTGTCCTGCCAATTCCACAGCCTGAGCTTCTTACCCTCCTTTTCTCCTTGAATTCTTCTGGCTCTTTTCATCCTCCAGATGCTTGCCACCCTCCTTCCCAAACTTAACCCATCCTGCTCTCAAATATGCTGAAAGAGGAGAAGCCTGATTAACAAACAATAACTGCTAGAGAAACAAAACTTAAAAACGATGCCAGTCTGCTTCCTGTGTGGACCAAGGACCCTCGTGGATAGCCTGTTTGCAGAGCAAAGGCTTTCCTCTGGCTCGGAGCTGAATGCTGCAGGCTGAAACAGCGCCTCTGTCTCTGCTTGGCACAGGGCTTGGTGCCAGTCAGTCACCCCTCAGCAATCAGGATGAGCTTTTAAGTTGGGTCTGCTCCCTAGCTTCAAGACTCTTCGGGCTCTCCACTGCTCTCAGAAAGCAAGCCAAGCTTCTCACATGCCCACCGGAGTGGGTCCCACCTACCTGGTTCACCATGTCTCCTGTGCTCTCTGCCTCACTTGCTAAGCTCCAGCCACACTGGCCTTTTTGTTCCTCAAATCTGTCAAGGTGTCTTCCGACTCAGGTGTTTTCCCACAGGCTATCCTGTCAGAGTGCTCCATTCCTGCCTCCAGATCTGACCTTAGGGACTTTGCTGGTGGTCCAGAGGCTAAGGCTCCACCCACCCAAAGCAGGGGCCCTGGGTTGGATCCCTGGTTTGGGAACTAGATCCCACAAGCCCCAGTTAGGATGGGGAGCAGCCAAACAAATAAACATTTAAAAAAAAAAAATCTGATCTTAAGTTTCATTTCTCAGAGACACCATGCCATCACTCTCATGGCATTTACCACAGGGGATGTTACTTTTCTTATCTTCCTTGTACTTGAAACTATGCTCTGTGAGAACAGGGACTAGAGCTGTCTTGCTCACTGCCTGTAGCTTTCCTCTGTGACTAGAAGTGCCTGCCATATACTGGGGGCTCTTGCCTAAGATCTGAGGTCACAGGTGAAGATGACACTGTCCTTGCGTTCTCAGCTTTCTCCTTCTAGAGACAAAGCACACAGCAGGTGCTAAGGTGGCTGGGTCATCATGGCTGAAGGGAGATGTGAAGACTTCTGGCAGTGCAGACGTCAGTAATCTGGGCATCTGTGCTCTCTGGCTTCGGCTCCTCTCATTAAGACTGAAGGGCAGTGGTTTTCAGAGCCTACGAAACTTGCAGAAACACGCTCTGTGAGTACACATTTTATGTTTTGTAATCATTGCCTAAGTGATAGGCAGAACTGAATCAGAAAGGTTAAACAAGGTACACTTTTAATCTTCCGAACCCCTTTCATGTGAACTTTGGAACCGAAGCTGATTTGGGGTGAAAGGACCTTGTAGCAGGAACACAGAAAAATTGGCTTCTGCAGAGTGCTGCATGGTTGGCAAAGTGCTTCCTCCTTCTCAGCTCGTTTGATGCTCATGGCTGACCTGAGAGGGAGGTAGTGTTGGATGGATGGGGGGATGGCTTTGATCTTTATGCACCAGGCATGTTCACACCTTTTAACAACCCGAGATGGGTGCACTTCTCCTGTTTCATCTTTGCAAATGAGGAAATCGTGGTTTGGAGAGAGTCCTTTGTTGTGAATGGAAAGACAGTCTTATTCCACCTCCCAGCAGTATTCAATCCCGTTGAAACACTATTTTTCAATTGGCTTTATGGACACATAATCTCTTGGTTTTTCTTTTGCTCAATGGTCACTTTTGAGTTTCCTTTGCTGGATCTTTTTTTCATCTCAAAATGTTGGGGTAACCCAGGTTATGGTCCTCAGATCTTTGTACTCTAGCTACACTCTCCTCCCAGATACATTCATTCAGGTCCTTGGTTTTAATTACCACCTGCACAATGGTGGCCTGTATTTCACTGCTCCCGCGAACTCTAGGCTGGAATAGCCAACTGGCCAGTCAACACTGCCACTAGTGTTTCAAGGAAATTGAGACTTCATTTTCTCTAAACCACACCCCTGCCAAATTTGCTCCCCATGCAGGATTCCTCAGATCAGTAAACAGCACCACCATCCTTTAACTCAATCCTTTCACCACCATCGTTTCACTTAGCAAGACCACGATGACATAAAATTTGTATTTTATGGCAAGACAAGGAAACAATTAAATTTTAAATTCTGTTTGTTTGGGCCTCCTCCTTCTCTCCCTGACATGCAGTGTGCACCTGTAGTACATATTCACCACAGCTCCTCAAAGGCAGGAGTGCCTGCTCAACTGTGAAGATTAACTTATTTTTTTCTTTCTTTTGATGCTAGCAATGGAACCTCTTATAAGAACATTGTGCTTTCTCATCTCTTTAGGGGGTCACATGACTTGCTTTGCACGTGTTTACCTGGGTTGTGTATCCTTGGTGAACTCTATGTAAAACATCAGTATGTTATTTTGATGTACAATCCTCGTCTTGAAAATGTACCTACTATGCCTTCGACTTCTAATAGCTTTCTCAGAGCTTTCTGAGAATCTGCTTCTCTGTTATAATCCTTTGGCTTGAATAAAATCCCCTTTTTTCTTCTTGATAACTAATTGAATTTTCAGAGACTACTTGTTGGCTCTATCTTCAAATTAGGACCCCAAAATCTACTAGAATCTACTATTCCCACCACCTCTCTCCATCTCCGTAACAGCTTCTTGCACTCGCTGCCTGCTTCCATTCTCACTCCTCTACGGCCTATTCACATATGGCCAGCTGAATACTCCTTGTAAAACTTAAGTGGGGCCTCCCAACTGTTCTGTAAAGAATTCCATGATTTACAAGACTATCTGATCTGGCCCGTGGCTATTTCCTACCATTCCTAACTCACGACACCTTCAGTCACACTAGCATCCGACTCCTCACTTGCCATCACCTTCAACTCTACAATCTCTTTGCCTCCACCTTTACAATCTCTCTATCCTTGCGACCCCTCTCTGGGCTATTTACGCTCAGCAGTCAGAGGCATCTTTCTAAAACTTAAGACATAGCCCATCATCCCTCTGCTATCTTTCAACCACTTCCCATTTTTCTTAGAATAAAATCCAACAGGACCTAGCCCCTGGCTACCTCTCGAACTTCACCTAGCACACCTGACCACAAATTGGTCATTTTGCGCTTCTTAAAAGGGTCCTCCCTCAGGGCCTTTGCCTTGCGGCTCCTTTTCCCGGCAGAGCGCTTTCTAATCAGTAGGGCTGTTTTCTCTCCTCACTGCCCAGCCTTCTTCCTTTTTGCCCCGGTTTCTCTCTCCCCACGCTGTTTTCCTTCATGGTATTTCTCAGCATCCCAAGGCCGAACCCTCACCCACGGCCGCCCCGGCCCAGCCGGAGCCGCAGGTAGCATTTCCGCTCCGCGCGCGCAGCCGCGGGGGGCAGCGCGGCATCACGGGATTTGTAGTCCGCCCCGCCGCCGCGCCACCCAAAACTACAACTCCCACGGGGCAGTGGGACGTCGCTCCTCTACATCGACCGTGTAGGCCGGCCACCTTGCAGCTGGTCGGGGCTGCAGCCGCCGCCGCGGGGGCGGGGCGCAGAGATGGCGGACGTGGTCGTGGGCAAGGATAAGTGCGGGGAGCAGCGGTTGGTGTCGCGCTGCCCTGTCTCGCATCCGGGTCATCATGAAGAGCTCTCCCCGAGGTGTCCAGCATCAACCAGGAGGCGCTGGTGCTCACCGCCAAGGCCACGGTGAGGAGGGCCGCGCGGGGAGGAGTTGAGGAGCGGGGTACGGCGGTGGGTGCCGCCCGAAACCGTCACTCCCCGCCCCGCCCGCCGGGCCCTGCGCGCTGCCGTGTCCGCTTCGGGCCCTTGCGCTGCTACCCCTTTTTCTTTTGAGGGCCGCCTCACGCCCCTCTGGCATCGCGCGCGCCCCAGCTCCCGCGCGCGCCCTTCGCCCCGCCCTGCGGCGCCGCTCCCGCCCTCTTTCGCGCGCCGACCGCCTGCTCTTTCCGCTCCCGCCCTCCTTCGCGCGCCCGGCCCGCCCGCTCTTTTTCCGCTCCCGCCCTCCTTCGCGCGCTCGTCGCCACGCCCACCCCGCTCCCGCCGTCCCTCGCGCGCAGGAAGCCTGAGCTGCGGCGCTTAGGCGAATTTTGGTGTCCCCTCCTCCAGCGTCACTGTACCATGGGCCCCACAGCCCTTCCTTTTGTCGCTTCCTGTCTTTTTCGTGGCTTTGGGTCCCAGCTCCTCAAACGGTTCAGGGAGAGGGCCCGCGGCTTCCTCAGGAGGTGCGGCCGGGCCAGGCCGGTGGCCCACGCTGGCCCAAGTGTCCTGGGCCAGTTGTACAGTCCACAAGTCGTGTACGACTCTTGACGACCGCGTGGGCTGCGGGACACCAGCCTTCACTATCCCCCGTAGTTTCATTGAGTCGGTTATGCCAAACAGCCATCCCTTACTCTGTCGTCCCCTTCTCCTGCCTTCAGCCTTTCCCAGTATCAGGGTCTTTTGTAATAGAGTTGGCTCTTCGTCTCAGGTGACCAAAGTATTGGAGCTTCATCTTTAGCATCAGTCCTTCGAGTGAATATTCAGGGTTGATTTCCTTTAGGATCGACTGGTTTGACCTTGCTATCCAAGGGACTCTCAAAAGAGTTTTCTCCAACACCACAGTTGGAAAGCATCGATTCTTTGATGCTCTGCTTTCTTTATAGTCCAGCTCTCACATCCATACATGACTACTGGAAAAACCATAGTTTTGAATATAGGGACCCTGGGCCAGAATTGAAGTTTTAGCCCCCTCTTCAGTTCAGTTCAGTTCAGTCGCTAAGTCGTGTCCGACTCTTCGCGACCCCATGAATAGCAGCACGCCAGGCCTCCCTGTCCATCACCAACTCCTGGAGTTTACCCAAACTCATGTCCATCGAGTCGGTGATGCCATCCAGCCATCTCATCCTCTGTCGTCCCCTTCTCCTCCCGCCTTCAATCTTTCCCAGCATCAGTATCTTTTCCAGTGAGTCAATTCTTTGCATCAGGTGGCCAAAGTATTGGAATTTCAGCTTGAACAGCAGTCCTTCCAATGAATATTCAGGACTGATTTCCTTCAGGATGGACTGGTTGGATCTCCTTGCAATCCAAGGGACTCTGAAGAGTCTTCTCCAACACCACAGTTCAAAAGCATCAATTCTTCGGCGCTCAGCTTTCTTCACCGTCCAACTCTCACATCCATACATGACTACTGGAAAAACCATAGCTTTGACTAGACAGACTTGTTGGCAAAACAATGGCTCTGCTTTTTAATGTGCTGTCTAGGTTGGTCACAACTTTTCTTCGAAGGAGCAAGTGTCTTTTAATTTCATAGCTGCAGTGACCATCTGCAGTAATTTTGGAGCCCAAAAAAATAAAGTCTGACACTGTTTCCACTGTTTCCCCATCTATTTTCCATGAAGTGATGGGACCAGATGCCATGATCTTTGTTTTCTGAACGTTGAGCTTTAAGCCAACTTTTTCACTCTCCTCTTTCACTTTCATCAAGAGGCTTTTTAGTTTTTCTTCGCTTTCTGCCGTAAGGGTGGTGTCATCTGAATATCTGAGGGTATTGATATTTCTCCTGGCAATCTTGATTCCAGCTTGTGCTTCTTCCAGCCTAGCGTTTCTCATGATGTACTCTGCATATAAGTTAAATAAGCATGGTGACAATATGTAGCCTTGACGTACTCCTTTTCCTGTTTGGAACCAGTCTGTTGTTCCATGTCCAGTTCTAACTGTTGCTTCCTGACCTGCACACAGGTTTCTCAAGAGACAGGTCAGATGGTCTGGTATTCCCATCTCTTTCAGAATTTTCCACAGTTTATTGTGATCCACACAAAGGCTTTGGCATAGACAGTAAAGCAGAAATAGATGTTTTTCTGGAACTCTCTTGCTTTTTCGATGATCCAGCGGATATTGGCAATTTGATCTCTGGTTCCTCTGCCTTTTCTAAAACCAGCTTGACTATCTGGAAGTTCACGGTTCACATATTGCTGAAGCCTGGCTTGGAGAATTTTGAGCATTACTTTACTAGCGTGTGAGATGAGTGCAATTGTGTGGTAGTTTGAGCATTCTTTGGCATTGCCTTTCTTTGGGATTGGGATGAAAACTGACCTTTTCCAGTCCTGTGGCCACTGCTGAGTTTTCCAAATTTGCTGGCATATTGAGTGCAGCACTTTCACAGCATCATCTTTCAGGATTTGAAATAGCTCAACTGGAATTCCATCACCTCCACTAGCTTTGTTCGTAGTGATGCTTTCTAAGGCCCACTTGACTTCACATTCCAGGATGTCTGGCTCTAGGTGAGTGATCACACCATCATGATTATCTGGGTCATGAAGATCTTTTTTGTACAGTTCTTCTGTGTATTCTTGCCACCTCTTCTTAATATCTTATGCTTCTGTTAGGGCTATACCATTTCTGTCCTTTATCGAGCCCATCTTTTCATGAAATGTTCCCTTGGTATCTCTAAATAATTGTGTCTCTTGATTTGGTCTAGGTAGGCCAGAACCTTCTGTTCTTACCCTTGGCAAGGTTTCTGCTGCACAGTCTTTAACTTTCCTTGGAATCCATTTTCCAGCCCCGTTAGTTGGGTACGGTGTCCCTAGGGTATGTTGATCAAAGCTGGAGCTAAAGGAAGTAGGATATTGTGTAGTTTCGGGATATTTGTACCATTTCATTCTGTAGATATTAAGGAGTTAAGAGTTTTGCAGTTACTTCTTTAATCCCTTATTAACTCAATTAGATGGATTTAAAATAAAACAGAAAGAGAAGGCTCATTTCAAGTGGTTGCCTTAGGGAAGATTTCCAGGTGGAACAGGAAATTGATCATTTTTTACCTTCAGGTTGTTGACTTAGAGTTGTAGGGGGACCACCCTACACAATGTACATTGAATACACAATGTGTGTTCCTGAGCGGAAAGAATTTTTGGATGGTCTCTTACCCCTCTTTAACTGTAAAGTTTGGGCATTAAACAGTAATGATTTATTGTTATATTTATATATTTTTTGTAAGTTAGAAATCTAAAATAAACTTTTAGGAAATTCCTGCTTTCCTGCCAACTTTAATTCAGCCTTACTCTCTTCCTGACCTCATAGTTCTCCTTTCTCCTTTTATTTCAACTGTAATTTGATGAACCAAGATAATCTGCAATCATCTAAACTTAATGTAATTAAAAAGTGAGGTCTGTGGTAAGTTTTCAGAGCACACCTTTCATTTTACTTTGTCATTTTGTTTTAGGAACTCTTTGTTCAATATCTCGCCACCTATTCCTACAGACATGGCAGTGGAAAAGAAAAGAAAGCACTCACCTATAGTGATTTATCAAATACTGCAGAGGAGTCAGAAACTTTTCAGTTCCTTGCAGGTACTTCACTTTTGAAACATTCTGGTTAAAAAATAGTAACTACAGCTTTTACTCTTCTCTTTTTCTGCTTTCACTGAAATAGACATTTTGGTGCTTTCTCCAGGTGCCAGTTTACCTGGCACAGGACCAGAGGATTAGTTTTGTCTATTTGAGTATGTTTGTAATGCAGTTTACCTAGAGCACGAATTAAGCTGGCAACCTGCAAAGGGTGTCTGGGCAAGCCGGGCAGGCCCACCCCTCAGACTCCTCCTTACTTGGATGGGGAAACAGAAACTCATCATTGTTGTTGTGGAACAAGCTGTGTGCACCACAGCTAAAAAGAGCTAAGGTGATCCTTGGGGCCAGTGCTGTGTCAGGTGGGTTGGACAGGGTTGCCTCCAGTGGTTACCAACACAGAGAAGAGCATGGTTTGCAATCAGTGAAATAGAAACAGGTATTTAGCATTAGTCAGGAGGCAGTGCTAGTTTCCTGCTATTTCACCCAGAAGTATAGTCTGAGATTTGTCTCATCTTGGAACCTGTTTTACAGGTCATAACAGGGACTAGCAGGTTTTGAAATTTGCATTGCTGATGTTAGCTTTATGTTTTTAAGATATATTACCAAAGAAGATTTTAGCTAGTAAATATCTGAAAATGCTTAAAGAGAAGAGAGAAGAGGAGGAGGAGGAGAATAACAACGATGAGAGTGAGGACGACGAAGCGGAATCCTGACCCCAAATGATCAGCCTGGTGGGGACCCTCCTGGATTAGCACCTTGGCTGTGAAACAAGCTTTAGTCTGTCCACCCTTCAGAGACTTCAAGTACATTATGTTCTTCCCTGGCTGAGACTGAGTATAATGCACCTCTGCCATAAATAGCCAACAGGAAAGGAACTCAGACAGCAGTCTCTCTTCTCCAAGCCCACACTGCAGCTGGAGTGGGAGGGGACTGCAAACAGGCTGCATACCGGAAGGCACAGCCCATCTGCAGCGCTAAGCTTTAGAGGCAAAGGGACTCTGCTTAACTTTCTAGTTTGAAGATAGATTTTGAAGAACTTGCAAATACCAGTTGTGTAGATTCACATATGTATATTTTGAAATTAGTTCTTGTAAACAGCTAGGTCCTGTTTTAGCTAAATATGTAGTCTGTAGATAGAATTTTTGTATTTCAAGACAGTTTGGCTTTGTATTCATCCAAATACTGCAGTTTTTTAAACTGTAAAATAAATGTTTCTTTTTTATTAAAAGCTGTATTTTTTTTACATTTTATTTTTAATTGGAGAATAATTACTTTACAGTATTGTGATCGTTTCTGCCGTACATCAAGATGAATCAGGTACACATATGTTCCCTCCGTCTCAAACCTCCCTCCCACCTCCCTCCCCATCCCACCCCTCTAGGTTATCCCAGAACACCAGCTTTGGGTTTCCTGTGTCATACAGCAAATTCCCACTGGCTATCTGTTTTACATATGGTAATGTATATGTTTCAATGCTACTCTCAAATCATCCCACCCTCTCCCTCCTCCACTGTGTCCAAAAGTCTGTGTATGTCTGTGTCTCCGTTGCTGTCCTGTAGATACATTCATCAGTATCATCTTTATAGATTCCCTATATATGTGTTAATGTATGATATTTATCTTTCTTTCTGACTACTTCACTCTGTATAATAGGCTGTAGGTTAAACTCATTAAAACTGACTCAAATGCATTCCTTTTTATAGCTGAGTAATACTCCATTGTGTTTATGTACCACAACTTCTTTATTCATTCATCTGTCAGTGGACATCTAGGTTCTGTGTCCTAACTATTGTAAGTAGTGCTGCAGTGAACGTTGGGGTGTATGTGTCAATTATGGCTCCCTCAGCATATATGCCCAATAGTGGGATTGCTGGGTCTTATGGTAGTTTTATTCGCAGTTTTTTAAGGAATCTCCATATTATTCTCCATAGTGGCTGTATCAGTTTTCATTCCCACCAACAGTGCAAGAGGGTTCCCTTTTCTCCACACGCTCTCCATCATTTATTGTTTGTAGACTTTTTCTGATCCGTGAGAGATGATACCTCATTGTAGTTCTGATTTAAAAGCTGTATATATTTTTATAGTAAACTGTTTTATAGAACTAGTTTTAGAACCCTCTATTATCCTTTTTTTTTAAAATTAGTTTAGTTTTGGCTGCCCTGAGTCTTTTTTGCTGTGCTTAGGGTTTCTCTGGTTGTGGCCAGAGAGGCCTACTCCTAGTAGCGGTCTATGGGCTTCTCATTGTGGTGGCTTCTCTGCTTGCAGAGCAGGGCTCTAGGTGCATGGGCTCAATAGCTGTGGCTTACGGGGTGGGTTGCCCCGAGCCTTGTGGAATCTTCCCGGATCAATGATCGAACCTGGGTCTCCTGCGTTGGCCGGCCAACATGTGGGATCTTAGTTCCCCAACCAGGGATCAAACCTGAGCCTTCTGCAGTGGAAGCGCGCAGTCTTAACCAGTGAATAACTGGGGAAGTCCAAAAATAAGCACTTTCTAATACTTCTATTCCTGGAAGAAAATTTCATATCACATTATTAAATGAAATACAGTAAGAAATATTACCCCTGCCTAAGCATGTCTTTCTTAAAAAATTACAAAGCATTTTGTATATTGAAGATCTCCATCATCTTTACTATTCCTTCATAGTAATTGTTTTTACTATCCACAAGAGAAAACCATAAGCCCTATTTTTATTCACATAGGGTATATTTTAGCTCTTGCCTTTTCAGTGTTTTTTTAAAAAAAAATTGAGTTTGAATTTTCATCCAGTAAAATTAGCCTTTAATGTCCATTCTGTTGATCGTGTCAGCAGTCAATATATACAGAACGATTCCGTCACCCTAGATGTTCCTCTGCATCCCCGTGAAGTTAGTTCCTTCCCTTATCCCTAGGCAGTCACTCATGTTTTCTGTCCCTATTGTTTTTAAATTTTATTAAAATATTTAAAAATCCACTTTTTAGTGTAGTTTTTTAAAAAAATTATTTATTTTTGGCTGTGCTGTGTCTTCGTTGCGGCACAGGCTCTTCTCTAGTCGTGGCAAATGGGGGGCTACTCTCTAGCTGCAGTACGTGGACTTCTCATTGCAGTGGCTTCTTCTGTTGCAGAGCACAGGCTCTGGGCTGTTCGGGCTCCAGTAGTTATAGCTCCCGGGCTCTAGCACAGGCTCAGTAGTTGTGGCACACGGGCATGTGGGATCCTCCTGGACCAGGGGTCCCCTGCATTGGCAGGTGAATTCTTTAGCACTGAGCCACCAGGGAAGTCCCAGTGTGTAGTCCTGAGCTTTGACAGAGGCAGGCATGTAACCGCTACCACTGAGGCACAGTGCTCCTCTTCTATGCCCGGCAGCCACTAGCCCCCAGAGCGGGAGTCACAGACTTTCTGGAAAGGGCCATAGGGAAATACTTTTCAGAATCTCTCACTAGACAACTCTATTACTAGTTCAAAAGCAGCCACAGACAACACATAAAGGAATGAGCATGTCTGTACTTGAGAAAATTTTTCTTTATGGACACTAAAATTTAAATTTTGTATGATTTTCATGGGTCATGGAATCTTTTGACTTCTTTACAACCATTTAAGAATGTAAAAGTCAATATTATTAGCTTATATGCCATACAAAAACATAGTAGGCCACATTGGACCCACAGACCATGGTTTGCCCGCTCATCTTTCCAGCATGTCATATAAATGGAATCATATAGTATGTAGGCTTTGAATCTGACTTGTTATATTTAGCCTAGTGTACTTGCAGGTATCAGCAGTCCATTCCTTTTTACTGCTGAGTAGGATTCCTTTGTATGGATGTACCATTTGTTTATCCATTCCACAGGTGAGTGGATAATTCGCAATTTGGGTTGCTTCCTGTTCTTTGTCCCCTCACCACCACCCCCTTTTTTTTTTCCTTTTTAAAAATCTGAAAACCTTTTTCTTGTTTCCTGTTTTAATTGTTAGAAATAAAGCCCATAAATATTTGGTACAGGTTTTGTATGATTGTGATTTTGTGTTGTGATTACTGTTAATGTAAAAATTCAGATAGAAAATTTAAATTTTCTATAGTGAACGCATATTATTTTTTTAAAAAAACATTGTTCTTAAAAATCAAAAAATAGCTTTAAAACAAAAACTTTGGCCTGCTTTAGCTCAATGTCTATACTAGGGATTCTCAGCTATTTTCCTGTTTTCTTAACCCAAGCTTCCTTATTTCTCAACACAACATATTCTTTCCAGTACAGACAGAAGTCAGACAGCCCAGAGGAAGGCCACCAAGCAGAGGGTAAGTGACCACCAGGCTCAGACCCCAGATATGGTCACAACATGGAGCTCAGGGGTTCACACTTGACTGGGGTTTAGCTGAATGACTTTTTACTTCACAGTTTCTCATGGCTGCTAGAGTAGGAACACCCACCTCATCCTAGATACCACATTTGTTCTATCCATTTCAATCCTAAGGTTTTTATCCCCAGACTCCCTGTTCTCAAGGGGCCCAACGTATAAAATAAGGCTCTAGACTTCTGTCACCCAAGGTGTGCTTCTACCTCAGAAACCTGGAATCTTAACCTGTGTGGATGGAAACCCCCTAATAAACACAGGAGTAACAGAAGGTCTTTGGGAGAGGCAGCTGTAAATACAAGGAATTTTATTTTATTTTTTTTTTTGCTGACATACTATGAGGCAAAACAAAATTGACACCATACAAAATAACTTTATAAAATATCATTCACATCATATTTTATCAGATTTACAGCATTCTGTGCATGTTAAAGGTTATGTAAGGAGGTGAAAAAAACACTATGCCAAACTTTTTAGTATTAGTTTATATACACACAATAAGAAACAAAACAAATAACTGTTAGGTTTTCCATGGATTTATTGCAAAAATAGTGCAAACTACTTAACCTAGTAAGCTGTAAAACAAACTCGAAAGGACCCAGCTAAGCTTAAACACCACAATAGATGCTCAGTGTCTCAGCCTTTAGCTTTCTTCACCAGTTTAATCTTTGTCAATTAAGACCACTCCCCATCTGTTCAGTTTAGGGTGAGTGCTGGGAACAGAGAAGTGTGAAGACCGGCTCTTCAGAGCCCAGATGGATGTGGCTGCCTAGCGCCAGCAATTACCTTTAGGATCATGCTACTTTATTCAATGGCAAGTTTGTGAGGTCTGTGTTGAAAACATTAAGATGCCATGATGTTTACGTCTGACCTTACAAGTAAGTCATCCAACCTCTTGGTGATATGGAGAAAAGAATTAAGAAAGCAGCATGAACAGAAAGGATCGGAAACATTATTGTCTGCTTATAAACACGGTATCCTTTTTCTCAGGTGTATTTGGGTAAAGTATTAATCTCCTGGTGGGCAACCTTTGAACCAGATATTGCAGTAAGTTTAAAAAAAAAAAAAAAAAGAGATTGTATCCCTACAAGAGTAACTTTAAGATCTCTTCAACAGCCTGTTGGGGTCCAAAAAGCATATATCTAAACAAAAAAAATAAGAGCAGAACAAAATGCTACATATACAAGCTAAAGAAACAAAATGCAGCATATTCAGGTTCTTTTTCTTGAGGTACCTATATAAATTTAATCACCTGCCCCAAAGTACTCTTGTTAGGTAAAAAACAAAATGCTTACTGATGAGCCAATTGTAGGGCATTTATTATTATTGAGAAAGTGCAACAATGCTGATCTTTACATGCAGCATACTAAAGGATGATTTACTCTTTACAAAATATAGCTTACGTATTGACCTGATGGAAGTTTAAAAATTAAAAAACATTTAACTATAATCATCCCAATTTTTTTTTGAGATCCTGCAGCAAAAAGCCTCCCAAATCAACCTTCAGAGTTTTGCCACTAAGGAATGTTGGTTCTCTTGTAAAATCCAGAGATCTCTTTAAAATAGTAAAACTATATACTACAGGAAAGATCCCTAATTTTTATTTCTTATTGGTATAAAATCAAATTCTTAAGACTCCAAAATATTGTGTTACCTCCAAAGAATTAAAAAAGATTGCCATAGTAGGAAAAGTCTAGACTTGTAAACTGCCAAATATAAAAGCATGGAAAGTCATTGATCTCCTATCTTATTTTCTCACCTGCCAGAAAGCTTCCCTAACTCACAGAAATCCTGGGGTGCTGCCCAGCACCCCTGCTCCCCATCCCCACGGCCAAGGGCTCTCCCTTCCTCTGTCGATGGCTATCAGCACCCTCACCTGGAGGTCGGGAGAGACAAAATCAACAACAGTCCTTCCATTGCTTATGAAATGAACTTATAAAATATGCCTGGGGCGGGGGTGGGGGGCACGCGTGATGAAAGAAGCAAGGACAAGAGTGTGTGTGAGCTGTTTTGGCCGCCCCTTCATTGGCACAGAAAATGAAGTGATAGCTACAAATATATGCATAGAAGAGTTTGAAATTTGCTTGTAAAATGTCATATTTGCTCTTGGGCATAATTTTTTCTTTTCACAAGAGGGCAGTTGGGATTCCGGTATGTATTAGTAGTTAGCTGGGGTGATCTCTGATTCCATGGCCAATTGGGCTTTTCCTCCCCACATACAATATAAAATATTTAATTTCATACTGATTTTTTCAATGTATTAGGATTAAACACGAAAGGCACAAAATAAATAAAAATATTATTAAATAAACGGAAATTACGTTTTCAAGCTTTGTGTGGAGTTACATATTTCACTGTTTTGTTACTTTTTCCAATTTAATTTGACAGGCTTAGTAAATAGCACCCAACTGTTTAACTGAGGTAGATCCACATTGTAAAGAAAGCTGGGTCCCCTCCATTTTATGTCTAAATGTAAGATGCTTTTACAAGACAAAAACCCATTTAATTGTAAGCAGAAGCAATGACAGGTGGCACTACCTGAAGAAAGCTTAGAACATGAGCAGGTCTGCAAAGATTTATACCCAAATCATACTCTCCATCAGCCATAAAAACATCTCAAACTGGAGGGAAAAAAAAAATCAAACATTTAAAAATAACCCTGACAAAGTGTCAAGACTTTCAGAACAGGTCTTTGACCAACTGCCACAGAAATGCACAATGGTCCATTTTCATCAAGCAATGGCAGCAGCCAGACCAGAGAGAGAGCAAGAGCGCTGTATCAGTGAAAGTTTCCCTTTGTAACTCCAGAGAAAAGACTTGTTGAATTAAGATATAGCATCTTGATCTGAACAGTTTAAACTCATTCTGCCTAATATTTTTGCATACTCTGAAACTTACAAATTTAATATCTGATTAAGGCTTAATTTAAAGTGGCATTACCACCTACATCATGCAAGCATGGAACATCCTCAAAACACACAGAATGGTATTAAACTAAAAAACAAGGACAGGAAGCCTCAGAATCGTATTTAGCAGGTACTATAATTTCATATTTAATTTTACAATTCATGTCGCAAATGAAAAGTTATACAGAGGCCAATGCATATAAACACGAGTTTATACAGGAACTGTCCATTTACACAACAGCACTGCACGGTCTCTATACTGCAAGCACAAGACACTGCCACGTAGACCCACAGCACAGGTAAACGCGTCCGCAGACAGTACGCACAGTACCACCTGAAATGAGGCCCTTTAGCTGCTTAGTTCTTAGAAAACAGTAAACTTTACATGGTCATAATACATTTTGATTCAAAATGTCTTTCTAAATTTTTTTTTTTTGCGGGGGAGGGCGGGAAATTAAGGGGAAAGATCTACCTATGGAACTTTTGAATTCATTTTTGGTTTTTTCAATTATTTTATAAAAATAAAATAAAACTAGAAAAGTTGATAAAACTCAGGGTTAAAAACCCCTCAATACGTATTAGGTAAGCAATCTAAAGTGTACCAGAGGTAAGAAAAAATCTGGATTTAGACACTACATTCTTATGTTTAATGAGTAATTAGCCACTTTGCTGCACAGAAACAATTATTCCCTTAAAATTCTTTAAAAAGTAAAAGCTCACTTGCCTCTATAATTACAAAACATGAATTGATACCTTGAACAACTACATTTAAAATCCACAATCAAACTCAGGAGGCGACGTTCAGTTTAGTGCTAAACTGCAGACTTCCCAGGATTCTAGTCACTTGTGTATCCGGCTTTGAAGAGGAACCCAAAGTCATTGCTGTCCAGCCCCCCTGCTGGCTGGCGCCTCTACCTTTCAGGAGTGAGGGTGAGGGGAGAGGGAAGGACCAAGAGTGGCCACCAAGAAGGCTTTTCAAGTTTAAATAACATTGGGTCATTTCCCCCACTTAAAACCATCCACTGACAGAGAAGGGTGGCTTTTAACTGGACCATCAGCCAAGAAATCTGCTCAACTCAATACCTGGCTTAGAAAAGTCAGAGCTAAAACCTACATCTTCAAGGTGGCAGAGCTTGAGTCCTGCATGTAAGGCTCCAGGTGACACTACTCCCCTCACATTACAAACCACCACAAACAGCACTCCAGTGCCTGAGACCGCACCTGACCTCTGAGTCTTCACACACATTTCACAAAGACACAATGCCAGTTCCAATTCCTTTCTGAAAACAATCTCGTTCCATTACACTCAACATTCTCGATGAGTGACTGTGAGAACAAAATCCCCAGGCTGGCCGGTAGTCACGGTCAGCGCCTGACTGAGAGATAGGTCCTTTGGACAGATGTGCTCAGGGCCTGGGAGGAGCCCCCAGCCAGAACCCAGAGGTTCCCGCAGGGGACCATCTGTGGGAGCCAAGGAGCAGAAGCAGCTTCAAGGGCAGAGGGCCAGCTTCCTTCCAACAACAACGCAGCCATGATGTGATTCCAAAAGGACACCGAGGACTGGATGTGAAAGGCACAGAGGCTGAGATGGGGTCTCCAGAACGTGCTCCACTTGGCACCACCAGAAACCAGGGAGGCCTGGGCACCACCTGCCTCCTGGGCCAGAGGGGCTGCCCTCGCCCACACCTAGGGTTGTTGCCAGCATCTCCAGAGCCCAGAGGAGCCCAGCGCTCCCCACACGAGCACCCAGTTCTGTCAAGTCAATCCTGGGATTGACTCTCGGTTCTGCGGACCTTGAAGATTCCAGAAGTACTGAATGAGGTTGGCCTGAACACTAGGTTCCCGGAGACTCATGGGGTGGGGATAGTCAGTATTTGGTGTTTTAGCTTTAATTCTGAACTACTCACATTCAAGGAAGTTGTAACTAGGAGTTGTAACTAGAAAGTTGTAACTAGTTCCAAGTAAGTTGTAACTAGCCTCCTCTGACTGTCTGAAGGTGAGGACTCAACCCTCAGTCACACCACCAGGGGCATCTAAGGTCTAACACACTGCATTTCTCACATCAACCAGTAAGACAGAAACGTGTTAACAAAAGCACCAATAATCTTCTTCAGTTCCCTCATCTTTAGTGACCTTTCATGAGCGCAAAGGTGGCGAGGAGGGAGGAGGCCCACATGGGGACCCCAGGGGGCCACCGAAAAACCCTGCCTGCGATTCTGGCTGCAAACGGAGTGGGAGTCACTGAAGAAGAGCCCGGCAGCCCCCTGGGCTGAAGCAGGTCAGTGGATGTGGCGGCACCTGCACAGGCACGCCCCACCACGTTCACGCCCCTTGGGGTGGTCTACGTCTACAGGACAGTGCGACTGCAGAATTGCACATTCTTAAGACTGCAAAGGGCACTTGGCGCTCTGGGAATTATAGCACAGCATGTGGCGTTAAAGGCAAGGGCTTCCTCCTAACGGTGCCCCTGGAACCTCTCTGGGCCAAAGTCAAGGTTGAGGTGCGTCCAGAGGAGCTCAGAGCTGCCCCCTCCCACCCAGACGCCTGTCCCTCCAGACTTCGGAGCAAATGCTCACCTTCTGAAGATCAGAACACGAGGAACCTAAAGAAAAGATGCGAAGGAGCAGAGGGTGAGCCTGACAGTCCCACAACAGCATATGCGCACAGCACATTTCTGACGGCAAAGTGGTAAATCACACATGATGCCAAGCTCTCCCAGACCAGCCGCCCCACAGGGGGCATCCTGTCCAGGGTGCCAGCAGCAGGAACCACCTCCCATTCAGGATGCTGCCGCCCTTGCCCCTGTGCTCCTCGCAAGCAAAGGGCCTTGGATTTGAACAGAACATTTTGCTTTTGAACCTTGGCTCGTTTTAAAGTATGGAGTGACAGCACTCAAGGATTCCCAAGTCAGAGGCCAATGACACCTTCCCTGCATTTTGAAACCATGCAGCTACTGTAAAAGAACTATTTGCACATGAGTTGGTGTTTAAGCACCTTTGTGATTTTACAGAGTGTACAAAAAGGGAGAAGAGAAGAGGAGCCACTTTCAACCCATTCTTAAGTAAAGCAGGAAAGAAAAAGTGCTTCCTTATATCAAATAGGACAGGGAAATGCCAGGACAGCAGGTCCCCTCCAGGTCCCGCCGCCCAAGGCCCTGCACCCGAGGGCGGCACAGAAGGGCCCTCGTGCTTCCTTCCTGCCGGCCACTGAGAGTCCCAGCACATCGGAGCTGGGCAGCCCTGAGGAGTCCCTGGTCCCCCCGGAAGCCCAGGGTGGGGGAGGGGACTGCCCGCGGGTCACAGTATGGCACGCAATGTTCAAGCCAGAACTGAACAGAGATGTTCACGATTCTGTTTATTCAGGCAACATTTTGGCTATTTTCAGTGTGGACAGCTACGCTTAAAAGCAAACATGAATCTATTGAGAATTCAGAGGTAGCCTTTATCTGCGTTTATTTATTTATTTTTAAACTAAAAGGTACTTATGAGAAACCACCTTCTGTAGTGATATGGCTAAGCCAATACATTCACTTCAGACAACAAAATGGCAAAACATCCAAAAAAAAGCGTTAAGTGAGGGCGCCGAGACGGCGTCAATGTGATGGGAACACACACTCAGGTGACTGGCTGGCATGGGTGTAAAAGCTCCTTTGTGTGTCTGCTACTGGGGAGCCTGCCCACAAGTGGAGTCACACGCTGGGCTGGAGCCCACACTTCTCGTCCGGCCAATGCACTAGGCCCAGGGGAACGGACAGCACTGGGGTTCAGGTCTGCCTGGCATCTACGGATTAAGCCACAAATGACAGTTCTGATGCAACAGAGACCTCATGGCTTTCAAATGACGGCGACCAAAGAGAAGCAAGGGGACCCTGACTCGCCAGTAACATTGGCCGTTCGGACATTTCCTCTCCGAGCTGTCAAATGCTGGACGGAGGTAGAAGCAAATGCTTTAGGGAGTCATGGCAAATAACAAGGAATTAAACAGACCAGAAGTATTCAAGGGATTTACAACTAATCCTCTTAGAATTAAACCTTCAGACTGCAAGGAGGGAGCACACTCTCCTTCTGCAAGACCACAAACTTCCTTCCAAAAAAAGATGGCAAAGAGGCTAATTTGTCCTTCATGAATTGTCAACACACACGCTCGCGCACGCACACACACAGAGGGGGAAGGGCAGTGGGCAGCCCACACAGCTCTAACACATAATACTGAAAAACATGGCAGAGTCACTGAAACAAAGCAACGCATTGTTTCACACCATCTCTGCTATCCTAAATCTATTTACAATCATTTCAAACAAGTACAGCAGATGCAAAGTTGGACATAATAAAAAGGAAGCTGTCAAAAAATCAGTGCAATTATTTTGAGTTGAAAATTTTCCTTACAAAAAGTCAGCATGTGTGTGTAACACGGACAGCCCTATTACACAGTCACGTGCGCTGTGTCTACACTGAGAAACGTCACTGCAGCCGCAACTGCTGGCATGGCAGCTAGAGAGAATATTCTTGGTTGCTTTGGGGGAGGGCTTTAAATATAAATAAGGTATCTGCATTCTGAAAGTGAGGTGTATGAACACTGAGGAAGTTTCTATTTATTTGTACATTCCTTTTCTCATGAGCGTGAGAGATGAGTTAGAGAGAGGTCACAGGGAAATTCTATGGCTTGTCCGGGCCACTGGGATTGTCCACTGTCTGGGTTATGTCAGCTTCTAAAGCTCCTCCTAATGGAACTGCCTTAGGTGTAGGAAAATGCCCATGAAAAAACCCTTTGAACTGTCCAACAGATCAAAGTCCCACTCAAGGATTCCGTCAGATCCCGAGGGACGGCTCCATGAAACGAGCCGAGCGCTTGCCTGACGCCGAGAGGCTGAGAGAAGCCACCCCGGCCTCTGAAGGCCTCCTCGAGGCAGTCTGGTCTCCCCACTGCAGGACGCTTGGCTGGCCTACCCTTAACGTATTGTATCAAATATATAATCTGCCTGAAAAACTGCCTTGTAAAAATAAAATTTAAATCACCCTGCAGATCAATGCAAAATTACACCGCTGCATATATAAGAAAAACAATTCATCCAGAAAAATTACATTTGTGGCTTTCAAAAATAAATCATCCAGCAAACTCGAAGGTAAACATCAGGTAATTTATAAAAGCTGGGGGAAGTAATTTCTATCAGATTCACCAGGTACCACATGCACGGGAATATCCATTATCAGGCAAATCAAACCAGAGCAGAAAGGAAAAAAAAAAAATAAATAGCAACATTTGCATTTAACAGCAATAACAGTAACGTACAATATACATCAATACCCACCCCCCATAACCCTGCTGTAGTAATTGAACTTGAACTGTCTCTTTTAAGGAGCACACACTGGGGTAAACATCAGTCACAGCACTGATTGCGGCCAACTTCACACAGCAGAGATCACTCCACCTCCGACCAGGCCCTCCTGGGGAAGCCCACAAAGTGGCCAGGGATCTCTCCTGGTTCCAGGGTGCAAACACCCATGCACAGACTGTGAGAATGCTACCGAAAAGCAACACAATCTTGAAAAGAAGAGGCAGACCCTAAAATGTAGTATCAAGTGTATCTGTGAAGACTTTTTGAAACAGAAAGCCAAAACCCAAACAATCCCTCTCTAAAGGTACAGGTATGCCCAGTTTTACAAAGTGTATCTGAACCGGGGACATCTGAGCTTATCAAAGTAAGTACACCAACAACAGGATGGCATCTCAGCAGGGCCAGAGGGCTCTCCTCACGGTGACCAACACCGCTCCCTGGGTCTCTTTCATCACTTAGCAATCAGGGCGAGAGCCCGTCCAACAGACTAGGAAGTGGTGAAGGGAGGGGGCTACGTTAACTTCTCTCCGGTGAATGTTACCAAATACATTGGAAGAGTACCAGGACAAGAATCTAATTGAGACACCTCTTCTAAAGAGATGAGATAAATCCCAGTTTTCCTTTGAAATGAATCCAGATTTCTGCATCACAATTTTCACATTCAATTTGCTTAAAGCAAGGCACACCTTCCTTAACAGTGGGGTGGGGCAAAGCCAACGAGTGGACACCTCTGCAACCTGCATGGACCTCAGGAAACCCTTCAAACACGGGCGGAGTCCGAGGTGCCCAGACCCCCTCTTGGGCCCACCTCGAGGTCACTCTGGATGGGGTGGGGTGGGCACAACCTGCTCAGACAGGCAGGGGCCCCTCTCGGCTTCCACGCGAGCAGGGCTTGGACTCACTCTATTGTACTCTTAGGTTTTATGCTGTCTCAAAACTTATCCTAATAATGGGAGGGATTGGTAGGAATTTGGGAAAACAGTTCTTTACCTGAGAAATTGTAACTACAGCCATTTGAATTCTGAACCATCAGACATGCACAAAGGTATGTAGCTACCCCAGCTGGAGACGTCTGGTTTATGAATGCTCTTAAGTAGTAAAAGTTTTATAAAACAAGCCTAGGGCTGTAAAAAGTACCCTTCTCAAAGTACTTTGGCCCTCTAGAAAGAAAACTTTACTTCAAAACAATTTTTTCTCTTAAAAAGAATTTAGGTCTCTTTTCTGCCAGCCTGTAGTCTTCCCCAGCACATTAGCTCAGAAGACGTCTTCCTGCACTGCCGGAAGGGGTGCTTGGGGGAGCATCCTCTCCAGAAGGCTCTAGATCAGAGGTTCTTAGACTCCAGGCTGCCTAAGCACCCAGCTGATGGTGACAAACTCAATGCCCAGCCCCCACCCTGGAGGCTCTGACTTGGTAGCGAGCACAGGAGACTGAGTTTTTTTTACCACCACCACCCTGACCCCCCGAGATCCTGTTGCAAGAGGTAAAAACATACCTTGGAGACACACAGTTTTACATGATACTGAACATAGCTGAAAACTAACCTCACTGAAGATTTTAAAAGTGTTTTAGTGAAAAGATTCCCTTCCTTTGCTTGAGTGCTCCCAGTAATTTAAGCCAAAAGTGTACTTTACTGGTGTCCCTCAGTATAGGAGAAAGTGCTACTTGACAATAAAATGACAGGGAATTGCAACATTTCTTTGAGCAGAGGCTTCTGTCATTTAAAAAGAAAAAAAGATACAGCAAGAAGAGACTAATGCCATTAATAAGACACCCACATGTGCACACATGTGTGCGTGCACACACACACCACTCTGAGTATATCTTGACACAAATAATAGTCATCCCTTTGTTGCTGCCCCCAAAATCCAGGCCAAGCGGCCCCCACAGCATGTCCCCGCCCCTCCGAGCCCCTGCACAAGCCAGAGGCAGGCGCTCACACCAGCAGGAGACACCCCAGCACCAGAGGTCAGTGTCGGGCCTGGATGGGCAGGGCCATCGGCAGGGCCCGAGGAAACCTTCAGAGCGGGAAGCAGCACTGGGGAAGGCTCGTCTCCTTCCTGGACTCTCTGTCCTGAATGTGGATTTGACTTCTCTGACAACTGCCTACGAGGACAGAAAGCCCACGGAGCCCAACGGAGCTCGTCGAACTGTCCACAGTACTGCTCTTAGTGCAACGGTTTCTCGATTGGCGAGAAACCAGCGTCTGGGGCCAGCATGCAAATCCTAGCAGAAAGGCCTGCCTCTCCTGCCACTCTGCCATCAGCCCCCGCCGAGGGCAGGGCGCCTTCGCAGACCACTGGCCTCGCGTCCGGCAGAGGGCCACCACCGACAGCCTTCTCGAGTTTCAGTGCATAGATCCTATGACGCTTGGCTGACAAACCACACGCAGAGAGGTGCATGCTGCTACGCGGACTCGTTCCCGGGAGCGGAAGGAGACATATGTTCCATTTGTGCTTAATCAGCTGAGCGACACACGAGGGTGAGGAGGCGGGGAAGGGGGAGTGACTGCCGGGAGCGACTGCCGGGAGCACACCCAGGCCCCGGAGGGTCCAGGCTGTGCACTCAACACGCGTGGGCGGGCCGCGGGCACAGAGTTGACCGCATACTCCTGCACTTTAGCACTGAGAACCACAAGGGGTGGTCCAGGCTCCAGAACACTCTTGATATGCTGAACAGATCACAAGAAGCACCCCGTAGTCAATAAAATGAAAAACAGCATCTATCTACCACATTAATACTGCAAACCAGATATATAGATTTTTTCTCTTACATTAAAGACATAACAGTGAAAAAGGATTGTACTGTATTTATCACCACAGACCCGTATTCTTTAGAAACTTTGGAAAATAAATGTCACAGTCCTATAGGACAACTCTTATGATTAGACTGTCAGCATATTGTCTTTTTTCTTTTTTTTAAATAATTTTTTATTAAAATGGCACTTGTCTGCCAATCTCTCTGGACCTGTAAATGTTATAAACACACACGGCCCATCTTCTGCCACCGCGCCCTCCTTTGAGCTGAGTGGAAGGCAGAACGAGAGACCCCGGGCGTCTCGCGTGGCCCCTGCCCTCGGGTCCCGGACAGCTGGTGGGAGCCAGGCCAGGAGCACGCCGGCGTCACTCTGAAATAAACCTTAGTGACAACGTCAGAATGCTCAAGGCTTTAAAACCACAATGTGTTTCGTGTTGCTTTCACTCTCATACAACGTTCACAGCTAGTTTGAGCCCATCAATTTCATAGAAAATCATGTGTTAAAAACAAGTAAATTGAATGACCAAATAAATTAAAAATGTTTTAAAGCCCTGAGTTCATAGACTGGTTTTAGGAGATTTTTAGGAAACACGGGACTCTATTTCAATAAGCAGCTTATAAGATTTTGGCAAACCATATTTCCTACGACAATGGGGGTCTCATACAGGTCTGCAGTTCAAAATCCAAGTTTGAAATCTGGGACGGAAGGCATTCTGGAAAATGGAGAATCTACTAAAATGGATGACGTGTCATGTTCGATGCTGGCTGTCACGGAAGGGCTGGGCATTTGTTGGTCTGAGTGTAGCTGGTCTCATGTGAATCCCACTCGGTACACAATCGTAAACACTGAAACATGTCAAGCAAAGTACATGGTGCGCAGCGTGTCCTGGTGGACCTGCACTGCCTTTGCCAACGCCTGATGGTCTCGTCCGTTACTCTGCCCGGAGGTATGGCTTCCTTCAGCACTGTGGGGATGGGGGGGGGGGGGGGGGAGGGAGAGAGAGAGAGAGAGAGAGAGAGAGAGAGAGAGAGAGAGTGCAGCCTTTAATGCATCACGAGGCAGCACACTGATAGCTAAGTGAGGACCACATACCAGCCCTCTAGCAGGCGGCCACACAGCTAGCGAGTGGTGGCGAAGATGCTGGCTTTTTGGTGTCTGCATCACAATTGGCTCCAGCCACTGGGGACCCCACCACGTCCCACTCTGGAAAAGCAGCTGCCAAAGCCTGTTGTGGAAACGACTCCAGCCAGTAGATGCGTGCCACTCACCTATCATGTTCTTTGTCCACCAAGTGGTACCTGGCCCGGAAGGCCACCAGGTGAGCATAGTATGCTGGCGCCGGGATGGACACGGAGCGTGTGCAGCGCACGTAGGTGTGACACAGCTGGTAGGTGAGGATCTGCAGCTCGTCGGAAGAGAAACGATTGTCATCCCAAAGCACGTGGTAGTGGGAGGGCCTGCTTGTTCCCTGAAAGCAGGTCAGAGGATGAGACAGGCAGACACGTACGAGAGGGGTCCAGAACTCACCTGCGCCAGGTGTGCTGAGAAGCCGTGCTTCCACCTGGAGCGGAAGCTTCACGGAGGATGCTCAGTGATGAGAAGATGTTTGTATTACTTACAATGTATCATCAAATGACTGCCTACTGGTAAAATACAGACCACATACATATTCACTTGTGTGCAGGAAACCATAGAAAAGACAACAATATAGAAGTAGCTGTTCTGAGGACGGTATTTGTATACGTTAGGTTCTCTATGATGTTTTATTTATAAAGACAAGAAGAAATTTCTAATAAGTTACACATTAATGCCTTTTAAATAGGAGTTTGAACATGTATTTATTTTGTGCAATGTGTGTAGTCTGAAAATTTTTAAAACTGAAGGAGGTGGGCTGGTCACCTGCCCCTCTCATTCCCCCCCAAAGTGGGGGTGCCCGAGGGCCACTGCCCTGCTTGGCAGGGCACCCATGGCCAGTCAGCCTGGGGGAAGGGCTTTCTCCGGGCTGCCGCGTGACCCAAGCCAGCCGGCTGGTCCTTCCTGACGCCCCCGCTTGGTTGCTGCTGCCTCCACCATCCGTCTGTGCTCAGGCTCCCAAAATTGGTGGGCGGCAGGCCTGCTTGTCCTCTGAGCAGCCACGGGCTGCACCCGCTTTGGGGATTCAACCCTGGGAGGTCACGGGGCCCACGGGCAGTGGGGCATTAGTGCCAGAGGGTCTGCTGAGGACACAGTGGGGCAGGGCGCCAGAGGCTCGTCCTGTCACAGCACTTGTCTCAAAAGCGAGATTCCCTCAGTACAAAGGGCCTGAGCAGGAAAGCAAGGTGAAAGACTGGTCTGGCAACTGAACCCAAGGCCTTGGAGGGCCGGAGCACCACCCAGAGGCGGGAAGCCAGGAAAGAGAAGGTGATGGACGCTGGGTGGCCGGTACGGGAGAAGCACTGGACATGGAAGCCACCACAGGAAACACCACGGGAGCCTCCGTGTTCTCTAAGCCACATTACTCTTCCTCCTTTTTAACAACGCTTTAATGATGTACAATGCACTCAGCCCTTGGCTGTGCTGACAGGCTGTAGGCTGGACGCACCCGTGGCCAGTTGGCCACACCCTGTTCCAGGGCTTCGGGGGTGGAGGTGTGTTTCCCGAGGAACGTCTGAAGTACAGAGTCCACGGTGGATTCTCCGAGTTTAAATCAGATCCCTCGGGAGGGAGACTTCAGTCCTTCCTCCAGGAGCCCCTCTGTGCTGAAGCAGCACGGGCGCCTGGCACTTCCCACAGGGCACAACCTCACATTGGGGTGGCATAGCGCTGACAGCGGGCACGGCTGCAGGGGGCACCGCTCCCCCAGGATGGCTGCTGGCAGGCTGCAGGTCTCTCCACCGGGGGGGACAAAGCATGCCCACGTGACCCTGCCCGCTCACCCGTGTGGCCGATCCCGCCCCTTGGTTACCCCTCTAACCCCGGAGAGCTCGCCAAGCCCCGGCACACAGGGATGGCCCTGGTCCCCGCCAGCCTGCTGGGCCTTTGCCCTCGCCGCTGGACCTCATCTCCAGCGACCCCGCCCCCCCGACAGCACCGGATGGTGCTGAGCCCCCACTGTCCAGCGGTTACCCGCCAGCTTTCCTTCAGGACTACCCGGAGCCCTAGGCTCACCGCTGACTACCACGTCCCTGGTGCCCACCCGAGTGCCTGGCACGCAGCCTACGCTCTGCAAGCGTTTGCTGAATGCATGCATGATGTCTCAGTGACACCGAGACTGTCCACTCTCTGTCCTCACCTGGATGCCAGCATGACTACACAGGTAGAAGTCAAACTCGGTCGGGTGGGTGATTTTCGTGTCCACGGTTGTGCCTGCTGGAATGTTTCCGCTTTTCCCAACCTTGAGCAACACAAGAGCCCATTAGACACGGCTGGGGACGGCAAAGTGATGCAAGCAAGCAATCAAAACTCGGCCACAGTGTCTTCTATTCTGAACACCTTAAGGTGGCCTACGCATTTGTTCAGGACTATAGCATTAAAATTAAACATGTACTAACAGCTGAAATTAAACTAGTTCCTGTTCTGTTTGGGCTGGAGTTATTTTTTGCCGTCTCATAAAGGCCCTTGAGGACCTTCACTGAAGCATCTGTGTGGACCACTTGAAGGGTCTTTTTTTTACTGTTGAGGCCAAGATGGAAACTATCATCCACATACAAATCTAAGACCGGACAATGGACACCTGACAGCCATTTCCCCCCTTACCCGCCCCCCCAGTACTCAAGGCAGAAGAGCTAGAAAACCCGGACAGATGTCCAGGGCTTCTCCAGTCCACTGGGGTGGGCGAGCTGCTCCACCAGAGACCAGCCCAGGAGCTGGGCATGGGTGGGACTACAAATCCTCCCAAACCACTTAACCTCATTTTACACTTGAGCATTGAAAATCCACCCAACACCCAGCTCCTGGAACGGCAAAGTCCCAATCAATCATGAAGTCACTTGATTTTTTTTAAGTTGTTCAACTTCAAATACACATACAAAAGAGAAAATCTCCCATGTAACCTCTATGTACCTTCTGCAAGCACTTGCTGAATGTGTGCAGGATGCCTCAGAGACACGTGAAAAAGAAACGAAGTATTTGAGAAGAGTGCCTACCTTTGCACCCATTCCATGTTGCAGTCTCAAATCTAGACTTCATTACTCCAGCACAAACTCTCATTTTTTGTTACATATTTAAGCCTCCATTAACATTATACTGTGTTATTTTCCACATTTAAAAACTGTATACATGTATCCTATGTATTTTGCTACTTGCTGTGTTTGTTCCACATTACAGTTTTAAGAAATAGTCATTTGGTAGATCAAGTTCATTACTTTTCTTTTTTTAAAAATTACTTTTCATTGCTATATAAATGCCAGTATATAAACACACCACAAACTCTTCTCCTGTTAGCAGGCAGATTTTTTACTATTATACACAACACTGCCAAAATATTGTTATACATGTCTCCCTGAATGCAAGCATGTGGGTTTCTCCAGGGTAGATCTCTAAACTGCCTAACTGTGCTCCAAGTTGGCTATCTGTCTCTACTCCTGTCCAAAGGGCAGGAGAATCCTCGGCCTAACGATGCACTGACCTTGTGCTGAGTGCTCTGTGTCAGCTCAGCCACCCTCCCAGCATTCTCATAAGGCAGTCCAAGGCAGAGGGGCTGACAGCTTGTGGTCAAGCAGCCAGAAGCTGCAGGGATGGACTGCAGCCAGGGTTTCTGGCTCCAGACCCTATGCTCCTCACCACAGCACCCACATCCTGGACAACGTTTGGTGATTTTATCAGGCTAACCTCATAATGTGAGTCCCCCAGACTTTTTCTGTTCTCTGAAATATTTTGTACAAGATTATTCTCTGAAGGTTTATTAAAACTTGCCTATAAAAACCTCGGGACTAACTTCATAAAATAAGCTAAGTAGTCTCTCTGTTCTTCCTAGTCTGAGCCACATGTTAAGATGGTCTACTTGTGACTCCTTGGGGCAGCTTGCCCGTAAAACTCTCTGGGCCTGATGTCTTTGGGATAACAACTGGGACTGTCCTCCTCAGCTGATTCTGGTAACTGAAGTCGTTCTATAACCAAGTATCTGCATCTGTTTTTCCAACGTGCTGTCACGAAGCTGTTATCCAGTATGATTCAAACAACACAGACCCCCTCTGCAGCCAGCCATTATCACCTTCTGCTCCCAACATCATCACAAGTGTTCTCTCTTTTGTTCAGTCCTGATAGGTTTATGTATCTTCAGAGAAGTATGCCTCACTTGCATTAATCTGTGAAAAAGCTGACTTTGATCCCCCTGACTCCTGGCAAGAGAGGTCTGCAGGCTGAGGTGGCAGGGGGGCTGCAAACACCAGCTCCTCAGCTGTCCCTTGACTCCTGGGACTGACATCCTCCCTGTGGCTTCAGACTTACTGATGGCTCTCTTTCTAGTTTTACAACAAAGCAAGCTGTGTTTATACTCTCATCCACAAGTGCTGCATTAGCTGCACTGCACAGGGTTTGATATGAAATTCTCCTTTTCGTTCATTTCTGATCATTTCATACTTGATTATTCTCTTTACCTTTTTAGTGCATGTGCTCCTTACAATCAAATTGAAAATTTCAAGTTTTCTTATGCTTTTTTTCTACTACGGATTTAAAACTGCGTAACAGAAAATGTGGTTTGTAGAAGGGTAAGGTCTTGCAATTTTCTGAGACCTCCTCTGTGACCTGGGGTGAGGCCAACTCATGTTTTAGCCCTGGGTGTGAGCTTGGCCGTCACAGGCAGGGTTCTGTCTGCCCCAGCCTGTTTCTTCCGCTCTTCCCATTTTCAGTCTTTACAAATTTGTACCAGTTTCACTTTCTAACTGTTAACAGAGTGGTCTGTTAAAACAGACCTCTCTGGTGGTGCGTTTGTCAGTGTCTCCCTGAAATTCTGCCCGTTGAGCTTCACGTTTTTACCTTTGCATATTTTTAGGCCATGGCTTGAGGTACATCCACGCTTAGAGCAGTTGTGTCTTCTTGGGGGACGGTCCCTTTTCCTCACTATTAACTCTCGATTTGCATTATGTCTTCCATTTAGGCCAGAAGCATGTTCGGTGCTGCGGTGCCAGGTGGCCTCAGGGGACTGCTCTGAGTGGACACTAACCCCCAACATCCAGCCCTGCTGGTGGGCAGTCTGACCTAATGTGCTTCCCTTCCAGGAGGTCTTTTCTCTTATGCAGCTACTTTGACACCATGCAGTTTTAGGACAATGTGTCTAGGTGTGGATTTACTTTTATTATCCTGTTAGGAACAGGAACAGTCTCTTAATCTAAGGAATGCTATCTCTCCCCAATTGCGAACAATTCTCAGCAGTCACATCTTTAAGTCTCGAGCCTCCTGCTCGCGCACGGTTCTTACTCTGGAGCAGCCAGGTGACGTAAGGGAGCCTACACGCTCCTCCAGACTGGACCCCTGGAGGAGCTCCCAGGCCCCCTTCCAGGAGCACCCCAGCTACCCTGAGGGCTCCCACTTTCCCGCATTCTACCTCATCCATCACACCACGCTGTCTAGGATCACAGCTGCTTGCCAGTTCTGAAGCCTCACCTTTGGTCATTTCCTTATGGGATAAAAGACACCTGCCTGGGTGCATCCCAGACCTGTGGGGTTTACAGGTTCCCACTGCCTCCCCAGCTGAGAAGAGCCCTGCTCCAGTGCCTGCGGCCAGTCCTCACGAGCCTGGGACGCCCGTGTTGTCAGGCCCTCGGTGCGGCAGGGTGGGTGGGGACCCAGGGACGCTCACCCGCTCGTTCTTGTCAGTGCAGAAGAGCCGCGTGTGGTGTCTCTTCTGGACCACGATGAACGTGATGCCTGGCTGGTAGTCCTTCTCTAGCTTAATGCACGCCTCACGGATGGCCAGTAACTCATGGTGGAGAACCTGCGGAAAGGAAGCAGGACATGCTTGAGGACTGTTACATTTTGGGGACTCTTGTTACCTTAAAATGACGCCCTTTATCACATGTATGTTTGATACATATTTAAGTCTTATAGCTCTACCAGCTTGCTGTTAGCTGTTGTGATTCTGTCTCTCTGAGCCTGTTTCTTCATTTCTATCATGGAGCAAATGGCTCCCAGGTTTTGTGGTTAAATGGCTTAGGTTAGATAATGCATGAACAGGCAGAGCATGGTGTCTGGAATATTCTAAGTGCTACCATCCACAGAGGACATGAAAGCATGGTGGGAAACACACACACACACACAAACAAATCAATCCAACAACTTATTTCTGGATTGGAGAGAATCTACTTAAAAACACACAAGCAAACAAAATCCACTAGCTTAGGTGCTGAGCCGACTCCGAATCCCAGCTCCACCACTAAGCAAGCCTGTGGCTATCAAAGTCACAAAACCTGTCTGATCCCCAGTTTCCTCAGGTTTAAAGTGGGACTTTTTCCCACAGTCAGTCTCTCCCATCAGGAAGCTTCCATAAGCCTCTTATCCTTATTCATCAGAGGGCAGACAGAATGAAAACCACAATCACAAAAAACTAACTGATCACATGGACCACAGCCTTGTCTAACTCAATTAAACTATGAGCCATGCCGTGTAGGGCCACCCAAGATGGACAGGTCAGAGTGGAGAGTTCTAACAAAACATGGTCCACTGGAGAAGGGAATGGCAAAACACTTCAGTATTCTTGCTTTGAGAACACCCTGAACAGTATGAAGAGGTAAAAAGATAGGACACTGAAAGATGACCTCCCCAGGTTGATAGGTGCCCAATATGCTACTGGAGATCAGTGGAGAAATAACTCCAGAAAGAATGATGAGACAGACCTAAAGCAAAATAATACCCAGTAGTGGAAGTGACTGGTGATAGAAGTAAAGTCTGATGCTATAAAGAACAATACTGCATAGGAACATGGAATGTTAGGCCCATGAATCAATGCAAATTGGAAGTGGTCAAACAGGAGATGACAAGAGTGAACATCAACATTTTAGGAAACAGTGAACTAAAATGGACCGGAATGGCGAATTTAACCAAGACGACCATTATATCTACTACTGTGGGCAAGAATCCCTTATAGGAAATGGAGTAGCCATCATAGTCAACAAGAGTCCCAAATGCAGTACTTGGATGCACTCTTAAAAATGACACAATTTCTGTTCGTTTCCAAGGCAAATCATTCAACATCACAGTAATCCAAGTCTATGCCCCAATCATAAATGTTGAAGAAGCTGAAGTTGAACAGTTATGTGATGACCTACAAGATCTTCGAGAACTAACACCAAAAAAAGATGCCCTTTTCATCACAGGGGACTGGAATGCAAAAGAAGGAAGTCAAGAGATACCTGGAATAACAGGCAAGTTTTGCCTTGGAGTACAAAATGAAGCAGGACAAAGGCTAACAAAGTTTTGCCAAGAGAATGCACTGGTCATAGCAAACACCCTCGTCCAACAACACAAGAGACGACTCTATGCATGGACATCACCAGATGATCGATACCGAAGTCAGATTGATTATATTCTTTGCAGCCAAAGATGGAGAAGCTCTACACAGTCAGCAAAAACAAGACCAGGAACTGACTGTGGCTCAGATCATGAACTCCTTATTGCCAAATTCAGACTTAAATTGAAGAAAGTAGGGAAAACCACCAGACCATTCAGGTATGACCTAAATCAGATCCCTTACGATTATACAGTGGAAGAGACAAGTTGATTCAAGGGATTAGATCTGATAGACAGAGTGGCTGAAGAACTATGGATGGAAGTTCATGACATTGTATAGGAGGCAGTGATCAAGACCATCCCCAAGAAAAAGAAATGCAAAAAGGCAAAATGGTCGTCTGAGGAGGCCTTTCAAATAGCTGAGAATAGAAGAGAAGTTAAAGGCAAGGAGAAAAGGAAAGATATATCCATCTGAATGCAGAGTTCCAAAGAGTAGCAAGGAGAGATAAGAAAGCCTTCCTCAGTGATCAATGCAAAGAAATAGAGGAAAACAATAGAATGGGAAAGACTAGAGATCTCTTCAAGAAAATTAGATACCAACGGAACATTTCATGCAAAGATGGGCACAATAAAGGACAGAAGTGGTATGGACCTAACAGAAGGAGAAGATATTAAGAAGAGGAGATAAGAATACACAGAAGAACTGTACAAAAAAGATCTTCATGATCCAGATGATCAGGATGGTGTGATCACTGACCTAGAGCCAGACATCCTGGAATGTGAAGTCAAGTGGGCCTTAGGAAGCATCACTACAAACAAAGCTAGTGGAGGTGATGTAATTCCAGCTGAGCTATTTCAAATCCTCAAAGATGATGCTGTGAAAGTGCTGCACTCAATATACCAGCAAATTTGGAAAACTCAGCAGTGGCCACAGGACTGGAAAAGGTCAGTTTTCATTCCAATCCCAAAGAAGGGCAATGCCAAAGAATGTTCAAACTGTACAACTGCACTCATCTCACACGCTAGCAAAGTAATGCTCAAAATTCTCCAAGCCGGGCTTCAACAGTATGTAAACTAAGAACTTTGAGATGTTCAAGCTAGATTTAGAAAAGACAGAGGAACTAGAGATCAAATTGCCAACATCCATTGGATCATATAAAAAGCAAAAGAGTTCCAGAAAAACATCTATTTCTGCTTTATTAACTATGCCAAAGCCTTTGACTGTGTGGATCACAACAAACTGTGGAAAATTCTTAGAGAGATGGGAATACCAGACCACCTGACCTGCCTCCTGAGAAATCTGTATGCAGGTCAAGAAGCAACAGTTAGAACCGGACATGGAACAATGGACTGGTTTCAAATAGGGAACGGACTATGGCAAGGCTATATATTGTCACCCTGTTCATTTAACTTATATGCAGAGTACATCACGCGAAATCCCAGGCTGGATGAAGCACAAGATGGAATCAAGATTGCTGGGAGAAATATCAATAACCTCAGACATGCAGAAGACACCACCCTTATGGCAGAAAGCAAAGAGGAACTGAAGAGCCTCTTGATGAAAGTGAGAGAGGAGAGTGAAAAAGCTGGCTTAAAACTCAACATTCAAAAAACAAATATCATGGCATCCAGTCCCATCACTTCATGGCAGATAGAAGGGGAAACAATGGAAACAGTGACAGACTTTATTTTCTTGGGCTCCAAAATCACTGCAGATGCTCACTGCAGCCATGAAATTAAAAGATGCTTGCTCCTTGGAAGAAAAGCTATGATCAACCTAGGCAGCATGTTAAAAAGCAGAGACATTACTTTGCCGACAAAGATCTGTCTAGTCAAAGCTATGGTTTTTCCAGTAGTCATGTATGCAAGCAAGAGTTGGACCATAAAGAAAGCTGAACACCGCAGAATTGATGCTTTTGAACTGTGGTGCTGGAGAAGACTTTTTTTTTTTTTTTATAAATTTATTTATTTTAGTTGGGGGCTAATTACTTTACAATATTGTAGTGGTTTTTGCCATACACTGACATGAATCAGCCATGGGCTCACACGTGTTCCCCATCCCGAACCCCCCTCCCACCTCCCTGGAGAAGACTCTTGAGAGTCCCTTGGACTGCAAGGAGATCCAACCAGTCAATTTAAAGAAAATCAGTCCTGAATATCCATTGGAAGGACTGATGCTGACGCTGAAGCTCCAATACTTTGGCCACCTGATGCAAAGAACTGACTCATTGGAAAAGACCCTAATGCTAGGAAAGATTGAAGTCAGCAGGAGGAGATGACAGAGGGTGAGATGGTTGGATGGCATCACCAACTTGATGGGCATCAGTTTGAGCAAGCTCAGGGAGTTGGTGACGGACAGGGAAGCCTGGAGTGCTGCAGTCCATGGGGTCGCAAAGAGTCAGACATGACTCAGCGACTAAACTGAACTGAAAATACAAGCGTTCCCATCTTGAAACCTGCTGTGACGCCTACCATCCCCTGAGTAGTGCCAGGGGTTGGGGTACAAAGATGCTGGCCCCTGTCTCTGCTCTCCCCTTCCCTGAAGGGGTGGGCCCCAGAACGGGTTGCCCAGCCCAGAGATTCCCCACAGCCTAGGAGGCAAAGCGTGGAGCCAGGACAGGCCCTGGCTGGTACGTGCTGGACCAAACCTGCTGGACTGGCCTCTCTCGACCCCCGCCCCCACCCTCGCCACTCCTCCCATCCTGCCGCAGGATCCTGACCACCTCGCACCCACCACACTACCACACGGTGACCAGATAAACCTGGAGGCAGAACAGAAACCCAAGATGCCATCCTGCAGAGGGACGGGGAAGTGTAGACACAGAGAGCAGGGCGGAGGAAGCAAGGTGGCGGCCCACCTGCTGGAACTGCCCCTCGGAGACGCCGTCACGGTAGAAGATGATGCGGGTGGGCTTGAAGCGCGTGGACTTGTAGAACTGGATGAGCAGCTCGCGCACCATGGCTGCCAGGTCCTGGATGATCTCCTGCCGGTGCTGCTGCACGCGCACGGTGGCACAGTAGCGGTTTGGGTGGGCATCCATGCTGCCCACGACCTGCGGGGCGGCGCAGGGTCAGCAGGCGCCCTGAGGGCCCGCCACGGGCAAACCCACCACCTTTACGCATCTTCTGTGTGTGTGGCCCTGGTGTATATGAATGCATCTCCAAGAAAGTAAATTTGCCCAAGGGGCCTGATAAAAAACTCCAAGACTGTTAGGAACCCCTGTTCTGCTTATAATTGGATGGGACTGAATTACATCAGCCCAGATGTGGCTCCTGGTGAGGCCGACAGTGTGCATAACTCTACTAAGCACGTTGTTTTCCCCAAGCCAGGTGCACAGTCACACATAACACCCCAAGACTCCCACCCCCAGGAGTGAGAAATGTCCCCCAGGAAGGCTGGCCCAAAAGCAGTTGCCTGCAGGTGCCAACCAGCAGGAACCAGTGAGCGTGCTGGGCACAGGCCCGCGCTGGGCTGAACCGCTGCGCTTTCATCGCTAATCCGACAATCACAGAGATGCTGGACAGGCAGGAACACACATGGACAGAGGGACGGTGGGAAGTGATACTCACGGCAGCAATCGACGGCTTCTTCCCGTCCCCGGCGGGGGGGTGAGTGACATCCGCCCCCAGAAAGATGACGGGCTGCTGGAACACTGGAGGCCTGCCAGGGAAGCGGGCGTCAGAGGCCGCGGCTTGGGGACACCGCCTGGACCTCTCAGGACTTGAGCACCAGCGGTACTCTGGGGCTCTGCTTGTAAAGACTCCTTATCTTTCAGGTACAGACAGAGAACACCTCACGGGGACAAGGAGGCTCGATGTGAGACCTGCTTCAGAGTGACCCGGTGCGGGAGACGGGGCAGGTGAGCATACTCCGAACAAGGGTTGTCAGGTGCAGACGGCCGCTGAGGCCGGGCCCAGGGACAGGAGGGCTCTCCCGGGGGAGACGACCGAACGTTTCCAAGATAATCGCATCCATAGAGTCCATAGTCTGTCAGCCGACCCTGGACCTGCGGCCACATTGCAGGGAGCCTGGCAGCCGCATCTCTCTCTACTTGACACCCCAGTGTCTCCAGATGCAGCCACACGTTCTCAGGGGCTGAATGTGTCCCAGTGGGGACGCACAGAGCTAGGCCATTCTCCTGGGGTCTTCTAAATGCTGGCCACACTCTGGAAGTCACCACCCCAAAGAGACGGTGTTAGGGGCCCGGTTCTCCAACAGCTGGCGGGTCCCAGCCTCGCCAGCTGTGTGACCTTCTCGATGCCTCATCCTTCTCTCCTTCTGGACTCATGTGCTGCCAGGCGCCCTGCGCCGAGTCCCCCAGACCCCATGGCTCTTCCTCTCGCCCTCCCCCTCCTCTGATGGGGCCCAGGCGCATCCGCACACACAGTTCTGACACATCTTGAACCAGCACAACCGCACTAGCCACTCCACCCCCGGCTCCCCGGCTCGCCTTCGGCAGAGCTCTGGGATTAGCTGAGCCCGTCACCTGCCTCCCAACCAGCCCTCGTGCTGCCATGGTAACAGGACTGCTCTCTGCAAGGTCACCTGCAACCTGCACACGGCCCCCAGCCCCGCGGCCGAGCCTCGCACCTAGTCACAGCTGGCCATCGGTGCCATGTGGCAGCCACGCACGGGCTCCCCGCCACCCCTCGCTGGGCTTCAGTGCTGTCGCCTCGCCTCCATGACCTTCCAACCCTGCAACCCCCAGGGCCCAGGCTTGGCCGTCCTTCCTGTCTACACCGCACCCCGGGGTTCTCTCCAGCCTAAAGGCTCTAACTACCACCTGCATATGAGGAGCCCTGAACGAGCCTCTCTAGCACAGGCTCCCCCGGCCCCGCCCCTGAAGCCCTGCCTCAGCTGGCGTCACCTCATCGCTCCTGCAGCCCAATGTGGACCAATCTAGACTCTCCTCTTCCACTCACAGACCAAACCCATCCTCTCAGCAAGCCCGGCAACTGCCAAAACACCCACGGCTCTGGGCGCCCCTGGCCCAGCTCCTACCAGCCACTCTCCTGGGACAACACCAGCAGGCCTGGCCCCCCTGTCTATCCAGAGCTGGGGTCGCCTTCCAGAACAAGGTCAGCAGGGCTACACCTGCACTCGTGAACCTCCCCCCGACGGCTGCATTCCCCTAGAGTGAGTGCCAGGCCCCCACAGGCTCACCCCTCAGTCTCTCAGCAGAATGACCGCCACGCTCCCCATAGGCAGGCTGCTCCCAGGGCCCTTGCACGGCCTGCACACTCTGGAGCAGGCTGTTCCCAGGTGTCCACACAGCCCTGCCCCCAGTGCCAAGTCTGCTCTGTGCTGCTCCCCCGTGAGGCTCTTGCTCTGCTGGGCTCCCTTCCGCTTTGTCACTGCTGTTCACCCGGGAAGCACATTCATGGACCCTCTCAGGACCCTGCGGCTCCAGCCCCCAGCGCCTGGCCCTGGCCTGGGGCTGACAGCACCTCCTCCTGCCCTGGAAGCCCACTGTCCCAGCGCTGATCGTCAGGCACCTGGGGCGCTGGTGCAGCCCTCCTGTCTACACAGAACTGGCTACACAGCTGCCACACCTCACATGTGGGACCCATCTCCAGCTGGGGTCAGAAGGCCCTTCTCTTTGGGCCGGTACCGGTCCTCAGTGGCCCTGGACCCTGAGACCAGGAGCAGCCAACACCCTTGTCCTACTCACGTCCTGCACCTGCCGAGTCTGGGACAATGCTCGGCACAGCTGAGCAGAGCCGCCCCGGCACCGCCCTGCCCAGGGCGTCACCACAGCTGCCCCGTGCACAGCGGAGGGCCAGCCTCACCTCCCCTGTGGCAGCAGGATGTTGTTCACACCGCCCAGTTTGACGTTGATCTTCAGACAGAGGTTGGACAGGGTCTGCGGCGTGGTCCTCTGCACGTTCTTCATTTGCACACACTGCGTGGCCATGCCCAACACCGTGTCTCCCACACGCTTGACCTCGGCTGCCGAGAGAACGGGGTGCTCAGCACAGCTCCCCGGCGCTCCTCTGCCCACCCCGTGCCGCCCGCCGCACACGCGCCCAAGCCCGAGCTCCAGCTCCGCACCAGCTGCGGGGCGTCCCCCACTGGCCTAGGGAGGCCCGCTCTCAGTCAGGGTCATTTCTGCAACCTTTCCAGGGCAAAAGGGCAGTGTGCGCAGGGCCAGGTTGGAACCCAGGCGCTCGGGACAGCAAGCAAATGTTCGAGTGTTTAAAAATATAAACCCATGAAACCTCAATCCTCGGCCAATGCAAACCCGACGTCAAAGTGCTCCCCAGGCCCACCCCTCCTCCATTCTAGGTTCTCTCATGAAGCAAGTGGGCAAGCACTCCCTGGACGGGCCAGCAGAGACGGGCGACCCTGGGGGAAGAGTCACCTGGGCTTCCTCCTGCTCCTGGATGCAGAGCCCATAGGAGACAGGGAAGCCAGTCAGCGAGGCTAACCGCGCCTCTCTTCCCTCTGCCCCGGGGTGCCCACACGCCTCCCACACGGGGCCTCCGGCTCCCACCGGGCTTCCAGCAGATGCACACACACCCACCTCCCTGTCTCGCTATCACTTGTCTTCACCCGGGAGCTCCCCCACCAGAGCCTGGGACTCCATCCCGGGCTTGGGAACTGAGCTGGGTGGAAGTGCCACTCGCCTTCTGGCAGAAAGGATTCTGATCAAATCCCAGAGGGTTCTGAGATGGCACTGCTCACAAGAGGAGGGCCAAGTCCCAGACAGGAGCTGAGGACGGTCCCCACCCTCGAGGGGACTACTGCATGCACATCATGTAGCCGTTCCTCATCTAGCCGAAGTCTGTGTTGGCAGCGGACAAGGCAACTGCATGCCTGCCATGTCCTGCGCCCCCTCGGGAAGCCCATCTCAGGGAACCAGGGCCTCAGACGAGACTGCCAAGGGTGGCCCTGGGCACGTGTGGGGCCACAATCAGACACCACCTGGTCTCGCTCAGACACAGGCCCCTCCTGGGTGTGGCGGAGGCTGCACCGCACGCCCGTAGGGCCAGGGCTGGGGCGGCACCAAGACCTACCGTAAACGGGGGTCTTCCCTGGCAGGATGACCACCACCAGCTGCAGGCCAGCGTACGTGTTTTTCAAGTGCCGGAACATGGGCTCCACGCTGTCCGCCCCCTGGGCGTACTTACAGAAGCACGGCTGGCCCTGGATGGGCATGCCCGCATCTCTTGAGATCTTTCTGAGCTGCTCTGTGAAGGACCTGGAGGAGTAGAGTCATTACATGAAGAAGCACCCAGAGTGCCGACGATCCAGACCCACCAGAGGCCCCAAGAAAGGGCAATGTTAACAGATCCAGACCCCAAACTGTTTTCATTGAGATCTGAGTCCCTGCTGAAGCCCGAGATGAGGCTGTTTCAACAAGACAACGCACGGAGGCAGCCCGCGTGCTCAGCACACAGGTCCCTGAAAAGTCACGATGAAACAGGAGACGCCACATCGTGGCCCCGCTGCCCTCACCAGCTGTGACACTCCCAGGCAGCGACAGGGCTGTTCTTTTAAAGTCAGGCACAAGCAGCTGCCACCCACTTGCCCGCGACGCTGAGCACTGCCAGGGCAAGGAGAGCCGTGAACTGACTATCCCTTCGGATTCCCCTGGTTTATCCTATGCGCACAGCTTGGACTTGGATGACATGGTCACAGGAGAAAACAAGACAGCCCACAGTTAAGAGTAGCATCAGCAGCTGCAGCGGTTACATGCGGGGCGAAGGAGACAGATCCACAGCTTCTATTTTAAGTGCAGAGATAGAAACATCCCAGCCTTTTACAATAAAGTAAGGACATGCCAACCACCCCAGCCAGTTAGCGCCCAACCTCTAGTACGTTAGTACAGTTAAAGAAACCCATGAGCATGTATCTGCACCTACGCCCACGAGTGCACCTGCCCTGGGGCCATCTGGCTCCAGGAGAAATGACACAAGGGCCCCAGACAGAAGCGGGGGAGGCAGCCTGAGATCAGACTGTACACCCTGCCCCTCCCCGCTCTCTCTGCGGCGGTGTGGGGGAGAAAGAGCTCCAGCCCTCTCACCAGCTCTCCAGAACACTGAGAGCCACAGCTCCCTGGGACCAAGGTCCGCTCAGATGCCCACCTGCGACTCCCCAGCTCCATGGCCCCCTCCTGCTCCCGCCCAAGGGAGGCGGGAGGCACACGCCATCCGTTCCCTGTTAGGTCTTGGCCGTTCGCAGAAGCATGAGCAACCAAGCTACATGTTTACGGTGCTGCTTTCAAAGCGTCTGACACCAGGTCAGGTTGGTCTGATACAGAAATATGAATCTAAAGTGCTTTTAAAAACAGTGGTAGTTCACTGAACACAAGTTTCTCCTTTGCCTCAACTTTGTACACTTGTTGGGCTTCTCTGTAGCTCAGCTGCGAAAGAATCTGCCTGCAATACAGGAGACCCGGGTTCGATTCCTGGGTCGGGAAGATCCGCTGGAGAAGGGATGGACTACCCACTCCAGTATTCTCAGGCTTCCCTTGTGGCTCAACTGGTAAAGAATCTGACTACAATGCCGGAGACCTGGGTTGGGAAGATCCCCTGGAGAAGGAAAAGGCTACCCACTCCAGTGTTCTGGCCTGGAGAATTCCATGGACTCTACAGGCCACAGGGTCACAGAGTCAGACACAACTGAGTGACTTTCACTTTCACTGTACACTTACTCGTCATTTACTGTTTTGTTTCCCACAACCTGATGCACCTCTGCACACTCAACTCTCACAAGAGAAGCAAAGCTCCCCATTCCTGACCTGGCCCACCCCAGCAACACCCTCCGCCAAGCCCCACCCTCCCCGTGGTCCCCCCAGCCCCCAGGCAGCCTTACTTGAGGTGCACCTCCGTGCACTGGCGCTGGGGGGCGAAGCAGGCAATGGCCCACACCTTGATCTCAATGCCCGTGTGGAACTGCTTGTTCCTCATGTCCCACACGCCCTGGACAGGGGTGGCAATCGCCTTATTCTGCAAATGGCGAGACGTTCAGAGTGAGAAGAAAACAGTCCTCTGACCCTGGATTTTGTCACTGTCCCCGCTGCAGCTGATCCCCAAGCACAGGGTGGCTCCTGAGGCTGAGGACCGAGCCTGTGTGCAGCCTCCCGCTCTGAGCGGCCCCGCACTGCAGGGGCCTGCGGGGGCCACCAGGTGCTCACAGGAGGGCTGGACGGATGCACAGACCAAGGACGGAGGGACGCAGAGGTGGGTTGGACGGACAGATGGATGGATGGAGGGAGGGAGCAGGGAGGGCCCAGAGCCCCACCCAACCTCACAGGTAGCCTGGAGGAACAGGAAGGCCTCCAAGGATTTTCCCTCCTCCAGGACCAGCAGGGCAGCCAGGGAAGGGCACGGAAGCCGGGAGCTTCTCCCAGCCCTGTGCCTGGGGGCGGACAAGCCAGTGGGGACCGAGTCACAGCCCCCTGTGGCCCGCTCCCCACTGCCTGCCGTTGTTCAAGTTACTCCCCTTTGAGAACAGAAACAACAGATGATGCATCCGCTTCATTCTGTCATCTCTCCACCAGAAAGGACCAGGTCTCAACAGTGAGTGTCGCCTAAGGAATCTGTGAACTGCCTCCAAGTGACGCTGGAGTTCGAGGGACGGGGAGGAAGGGCCTCTGGAGGGAGCGGAACCTGACGCCCTGCGGGACACGGTGTGTCTGAATTGTGGTCATTTACTCGTTTTTCACTGTTTCATTTTTCTTACTAAAGTGATATAAGTATACAGTAAAAATCAAACATTACAGAAATGAATGTTTTTGTTTCATATTTTTTTCTAAACTAGTACTCTGCTCTGGCCAGCCTCCTTCTTAAGAGAGAGCCACCACCCTGTGTGGGCTGTTGTCAGATCCCAGACATCACCGAATGTTTCTGGGGGACATTTAATGTTTTGTCTGATAGGACAATGGGTAAGGCTGGTGATGAGAAGTGTTTGCTCCCACTATAATGTTTAAGAGATTTGGAAAAATTTGTTCATTTAGAAGCATGAAAAACATCGAATCCTTAGGATTCCAACATTCCTGCAAGGTTAAAGAGCTGTTTTGTTCTCCAGACGCCTCCTGCCTTCACTAAAGATGCAGGATCTGCGGTCCTGGCTTTACCAGGTAAGTCTGAATCCTTCTGGTGTGCGAAGGGGAATCTGCCTCCCCGCTGGGCTGCAGGAAGGTAGGAAGGTGCCTGGGTGCAGTGTCTGGGCTCCCAGGAGCACAAGGGGGCTGATAAGGAGCCAGGAGGCCTCCTGCTGAGAGCAGGGAGCAGCCCCAAATACCCACGGCCTGGGGGGGCATACCTCCCCCCAAAGGGGACTACCTAGCAACACTCTAAAACAATGAGGGAGCCACGTGTCATATGCACTCCAAGACCTCCTTGTGATCTAAGAGAAAACAGTAAGTTAAAAAAGCACAAGGTATAGAAGTGTATTTAATACGTTGCTATGTACACAAGAAGGGGTGGAAAAACACCTGGATAATCCCTAGGGTGATTTTACAAAGAGAACTGCCTCGTGGGAGGTCAACTGGGATGTGGGAAAAAAGAGATATTTTCCCCTATAATTTTTGCATTTTTTGAACTTTTAAACATTTTTATAAATACAACTTGCATTTTAAAATAAGAAAGGGAAAAGCCAGCAAACAAAACAAAACGGAAGCTTGCTACAGGCCCCACTCCACCAGATGGAACAGTGTCAAGTCAGGCGGAACACAGGTTCCCACGGGTGCTCCCTAATGGACAAACACCATGACTTTTGCTTTATTCTTCCTTTTTGGGGGCCACGTAGCATGTACGATCTTAGTTCCCTGACCAGGGACTGAACCCAGGTCCCGGCAGTAAAAGTATCCAGTCCTAACCACTGGACCGCCAGGGAATTCCCAAAGTTGTGACCTTTGAAGTTGAGTTCCACCTGCCCCCGCCTACCCACCACCTTGCTGGAGAAAAGCCCAGGAGAAAAGAAGAGAACTTCTCATGAGCTCTAAGAGGCTCAAGGGTCAGGAATATACTGACCAGAGTCAGAGGTCAAATGTGCAAAAACAAACAGAATTGTGCCTGTGACTAAACTGAGGTACTTGTTCCCAAATACCACCCAAACAACAGTTAGAAAGCAGAGAAGCAGCAGGGAACTTCTGGACAACAATTCACCACTGACTGCGTCCCCCTCACACAAAGAACGATGGTTTTGAAAGTATGATGGGCTAATAAAATTTACCTTTAGAAAAGCAAAAGGGGGATTCAGGAAACTTTAAAGAGTCAAGAAAACCAGTCCTCTATGAAGCCCGACAGCTGTTATAGGTTCACACAGGAGCAGGAAGGACTCTACCTTGACCATAGTCTACACCTCTGGGGGTGGGGAAGGGGGTTGGACGCTCTTGCTTCACTGTCAGCATTCGGACACACACTCCCAACACCCACAGAACAGCCCCACCCAACCTACTACCTACCCTGCCCCCGTAGAGGATGGAGGGCGGCTGGAGGACCCGTCCGGTCACGTCTGTCATCTCATCTTTGACCATGATTCCAAATTCACGAACGTATGGATCTGTATTGAAACTGGCACTTCTCATCTTGAAAGGGAAGAGAGAAGAGGCTCAGAGTTGGGGGGTGATCTTTGCTTCCTTCCAGAAGCTGCGTCTGTCCAGAGCATGGGGGTGCCATGTCCGGGGACCCCATCCCTACCCGAGGCCTGCACCAACAATCCGATGCTCACCAGCTTGCTAATCTCTTCCTGCCGATCGGGGGCTGACCTTGCAGTCGCTCTGATCATGGTCGAGGTCTGATTGTCGGTCAGCTTTTTTATACATCTCTGTCCCGCCACTATGTTACAGACCTGCGAGCAAACAGGAGAGCTGGGGTCAGCAGTGGGCTGGGGGAGCGGGTGGGTCTGGGGCTGAGTACAGACACTGGTGCAGTGGGGGTATGTTCCTGAGATCCACTAGGAACAGCAGCCTCGAAGAGGCCCTCCGGTCGACAGCAGAACCCCCCAAGGAAACCTGGGGTAACACAGACACAGCCTGGGAACTGCACAGGGGAAGCAACACAGCCGCAGGGCGGGAAGGCCTGGGTCCTCAGCATGGGTGTGTGGACCCCATCCTCAGACAGGGGGGTGTAGGCAGGGCTGCCTGGGAAGGGACACAGACGGGAGAAACCCAACCATGGCCCAGATGTTCGAGCAACCAGACAAGAACCAAGAATTTAAAACACTAACAGAAAACAGTTAGAACTCAGGTCTCCATTTCAGCGTTTGATCTTTTCCTGGACAAGGATTTTTCAAATCAGAAGTGGATTTTAGACTTCCTATGCCAGGGGCCTGCTGGGCACACACACACATGATCCTGGCCTTCATACAAATGAGTTGCCAAACCCATCCTATTAATACAGAAACTGAGGCTGGACCATGTCTGTGAACCTGCCCAAGGTCCCACAGTGGCAGGAGTCACAAAGTTTGGGCCCAGCCCACAAAGACAGAGAGCGGGGGCTTGCCTCCAGGGGAAGGTAGGTGTGTTTCTGCTCCTGTCCGACTTGTAAACACGGGAGGTGGGGGTAGCGCAGAACCAGCTTGTGCCTGTCCTTGAAGTACTGGGCCACCGTGCACTCCACTGTCTGCCCGCTCTCCTGCTGCAGCGGGAACCTAGGGGAGAGAAAAAGCATTCAGGCCCGGAGCCCGGCCCGGGCCCCACACACCTGCTCACGCAGCCTTCCTGGGTCTGCTTTCTCAGGCATGAAGGAGCCGGAGGGCCATTCGAAGCATCTCTTGGGAATCAAAACCACACCATGGGCTCTGGGTCATCAGGAACATCCCCAAGTCCCAGACTTTTATCTCCGGAGTCGGAAAGGGAAAAATACCCCCACACCCACGATATGCAGTCATCACAAGAGACACCTACATCTAGGGGACATGGAAAGGATCCAAACAAACAAAGACAAAGCCAGGAAGAATGGCCTGTGCGCGTCCCAACCTGCCTCAAACAGAATCTGAAAGTCGTTCACAGGCTGTGTGCTCCAAGAGGCTGCCCCAGACAATCTGAGACCTTCCAGACAGGACGGCAAAAGGGATGAGCCGCGTCTGCTCGGGCCTCTGTGGTCACACAGGCTGGGCTGGGGCCAAGGGTGCCGGGCACGGGGACCAGGACACAGGCTTACCCTGCCCACCTGCTGCATGGGGCCCTGGGCACCCTGCTATAACCAGTGCCCAGCAACACACCAGGTGCTTCTTCTGGAACAACCACGAAATAAACTTACAAGTCCTCACTAGACCCAGGAGGCCTCCAGGTGGGGTGCAGGGGGCCACACAGCTTAGACAGCAGGGCACCTGTGCAGCCTGGACACCTACTACCTTGACGGGAACCCCACAGCCTTGTGATGTGACGGGGCACCTCACGGAGGCTGAGTCCAGGCAGTGTCCACTCACGCCCACTACCCGCTCTGGCCCCTGCTCAGTGCAGAGGACTGGAAAATAAGCCCAAAACGCCCTTGTCTCACCGGTAATATTCAAGAAGGAAAACTGACAAGGAGTCCCCTCACCCTCCCTCACCGCATCCCATCTCATCCCCACTCCTGCCCTGAACAGGAGGAATTTCATAATTTTATCCCACGACGTGAAGTAGGGAATCGACTAAGCCAAAGGCGTTATTCCAGAAGTCACTGTGCAGAGTCTGGACTTGTGAGTGACAGAGGAGGCCGGAGCTGGGGGGAGTCTGAAGGGATTCGCATCTAGGGGGCTGGGGGAGTCTGAAGGGACTCAGGTCCGGTGGCTGGGGGGAGTCTGAAGGGACTCACATCTGGGGGCTGAGGGGGAGTCTGAAGGGACTCGCGTCCGGGGGCTGGGGGGAGTCTGGAGGGACTTATGTCCGGGGACTAGGGGGGAGTCTGGAGGGACTTGCGTCCAGTGGCTGGGGGGAGTCTGAAGGGACTCGCGTCCAGGGGCTGGGGGAGAGTCTGGAGGGACTCGCGTCCAGTGGCCGGGGGGAGTCTGAAGGGACTTGCATCCAGGGGCTGGGGGCAGTCAGAAGGGACTCGCGTCTGGGGGCTGGGGGGAGTCTGGAGGGACTCACGTCTGGTGGCTGGCCGGCCGCCGGGTCACGTTGCACACGCGGTACTTCCTCTTCATCTGCCCGCAGTGCGTTATCTCCACCTTTAGACCTGAGGACACAGAGCGGCTGGGCTCCAGCACGGAGACTCGGCCTGGCCTGTTGCGACACCCCACTGACAGACCATCGGCTTTCAGGGGACCCTCACCCGCGGACCCACACTGAGAGCCTGGGGCTGGGCCATCTCACCCGCAGGGGTGCCCCCTGGCCCAGGGGTGACTAGGCCTGAGGCCTGTGCTCAGAGACAATGGACGACGTGGGCTCTGCTGAGAGCGTAGCGTCCATGCCCACGGCCTTCTGTGCTTCCTGAGGGGTTATTTTTAGCAGAAAGGCCTGCTGCTGGCCTCTGTACACCCCTGGGAAAGACAGGTTCAGAGGGCCAGGTTCCAGGGCTTTCCGGCAACCAGATGGCGGGCAGAAGGACCCAGCCCAGCCACAGTGCCCTGGACTGCACTTCCTTGAGTGGAGACCGGGCTTGATGTGTACAGATGCCCCAAGTGGTGAGGAGCCAACATTCCAGAACGTCTGAGACGCTGGTTATGTCCTGCTGCCGCCCTGGGCTGCTCTCCTCCGTGCTTGGACCCCACGGGCCACCCTGTCCCCATGCTGACGTGTCTGACGACTGACACCCCTCCCCACCAAGGAGAAATGTGGGCCCCCACGGCTGTGCGCTCCTCGGGCCTGAGGCAGGCAGCTGCTTACCTTTGATTTCTTTGGTAAACTTGACCCTTTGGGAATCTGTCAGAGGTTTCTGTTGTTCTTCAATACTTTTAAAATCCAAGACTTCACAAACAAACTCAATGACTGGCTGTGCCTTATAGAACGCTGTTGCTGAGACTGTGGGCGGGAAGAGAAGAGACAAGGGCACAGACATGACGGGGTCTGCCTGGCGCGCCCCCTCCACGGCCGAGCCCCCGGCCAGGGGGGAGGGCACCTGGCCTCCGCACCCCCTGCCCATGGAGCAGACTCGGAGCAGGGGTGTGGCAGCGGGGACTCATGTCGGGGCACGGACTGCCACTGCCCACTCACTCCAGCCAGGGCACCACTAGGGGCTGGCAGAGGCTAAGATCACCTCTGAGAGTAAAGCTGGGCTTGACGGCCACAAGCTGTGGGTTTTCTGGAAGTTTCTGACCACTTCCTGTCCTCCATCTCTCTGAAGCTTATCCAACGCAGAGGCAGCCAGGAGCCCCCCGCAGCCCCCTGAACCACCGTCTGGGGAGCGGGCCCCGCAGAGGCTCTGACAGTCGTGCCTGAGTGCTGCTGCCCTCATGCACAAGCAGCTGCGTGTGGAGCTGGCCTCAGGGGCCCTCCCCCTGAACCCTGCCCTGGCTCTGGGGCTCTGCTTACCATCGATATTCAGCATCATCTTCCAGAGAGAAGGCCGGACGGACTGATGGAAGCCAAACCACACCTCTCGGCCCCCGCCCAGCGGGTTGGAGCAGCCCTCGGATGCCGTGAAGAAGGAGCGGCCCACGGGGGTGTACCTGGAACGGGAGCCTTGTCTAGGGGGGCCGGCAGGCACACACCCTGCGGACGGCCAACATGCGAGGGACACGCGGGAGAACTTCCCCCGAGGGCTGAGGGCACATGGCCTGGTCCTGCTTCCCACTTCCCAGGGGATCCTCCCACCTCGACGCCCCGTCTGCAGCCATCACTTCACACCTTTCTCGGGTAGGGTGGGCAGGGGTGCGAGTGCAGGTGACTACGGCCAGCCAGCTGGACATGGACAGGCCCCACCCGGGCCTCAGGGCATCTGGCGCTAAAGGCCAAGGACCTCTGGGAGACCAAGCCCCTGGGCCGCACCCGCTCCACTCAGCTGCTCCACAGGGCAGAGTGGGAGACGCTGAACTGAGACCTCACTTGGGGGTGGTGGGTCTAAATGCAGAAGGATCCACACCCCTCGCAGGGCCAGTTCCCACCAGGGCTCAGAGCCGGAGGCCCCCCACACTCTCAGGGCAGCGGTCAGTGGCTGCAGCATCACTGAGGGTCCCCAAGGGAAGACCTCGCTGCCTGCAGATGCAGCCGCCAACCAGGACACACAGCCCACTCTCTGCCTCCCCTCAGATATGCTCATCCTGCTTCTTTCTCCACTTTTCCCAAAGACTTTCCTCCTGATGATAAAGCTAACTTGGTGATTAATTCAAAGGGAGTCAGAGAGGGGGAAAAACAATCACAGCAATTCCTGCTGCTCATTTAAAAAATGGATTTAACATTTTGGCAACAACCCTTAAGAGTTGTTTTGTTATTTTTTTGTATTTTTCAACTACCTACCTTCCCCCTTAGTAACAGTGCCAAGCAGTGACAGATTACATTTGGGGGTGGGGGGGGCCCCTGCCCTGAGGGACAGCCTGCTCTGTCTGCAGAACAGCAGGGCCCCCTGTGAAAGCCCACCCAGCCCTTCAAGGCGCCTCCTCTTACACTCACATCTCAGAGTTTTGGTCGGGTTGGGAGAGTGCAGTTTGGAGGTTCATTTCAGTTTCAAGTGTTCCTTCTTTTACTTAATCATCAAACAGTTCCTGAGATCCCACTGTGCAGGACTCACGTGGAAGGAACAGGTAACCCTGGGAGAAGCCCAAGCTCCCGCACAGGGACCCATGCAACTCTGAGCCTCCATCTGGTCAATTACAAGCCATCCAAGTGTCCCAGCAAGTTTAAATGTGGTGATTAGTGGGGGAAAAGACCCCACAGGATAGAGCCAAAGTGGGAAACCCCCATGGTCCTGAAAGTCTCCTCCACGCGGCGCAGGTCAGCTGAGCCCAGAACTGGAACACGGGTACACGGGCGACCGAGAAACGGGACCCAGCTTACAGGCCAGGTGGAGTGACCGTGTGCCCAGAGACAGGTAGTGTATGCCTGTCTTGGGACAGAGGAAGGGGGTGAGGGCAGCTCTCGGGGGTTCCTGGGCAGTTATTCTTTCTCCGGTGGGACTGTGTGTGCCTGACTTAGACTCTGCCAGCTCACTTTCCTGGCAGGCACTGCTGCTGCTCTCATCCTATAAACCCATGTGTGTCACCACCCCGACCCCCAGGCCCAGCGCATCCTGGGAGAGCAGATTCATGTTCTCAGGAAACGGGCGGGGGGGGGGGGGGGGGGGGGGGGCGGAGGCAGATCCTCCTGCTCCTCCGGACCCCACCCCATAGGCGGTCCTCACCTCATGGACGGCAGATGCCTCATGACCACGTCCAGGGCCTGGATCGTCTCAAAGGGGACGCTGGGCAGCCGCCCCGAAAGTGCATCGTGTAATGCCTGTAAGCTCACGCAGGACACCCACTTGATGGACACCTTGAAGATGCGGTCCTTCCCTTCTCCCGGCAGCGTGACCTCCAGCTCCACCTGGGAGGGGACCCGAACACACAGCTACTCACAATTCCTTCTGAGGAAGCCAGAGTGGGGAGCCTCCACAGCCCTGAAAGGCGCATCCCCATGGCCAGGCCAGCCGAGCACAGTTTCCATACAAGTTTCCCTGCTCAGCCCCACTCAGCTTCTCCACAGGGTGGAGAGGGAGACGCTGAGCTCAGACCTTGCTTGGGGGTGGTGGGTCTACATGTGGAAGGAGCCACACCCCTCCTGGGGCCAGCTGGCTTCCAGAACACCTGAAGTTACGGAAATTCAGCCAGTCCTTCATCCACGTACACAAGGAAGGGCGTGCCTGCCTCCCTACCCAGAGGTCCCACACCTCCCAAGCCTGAGCAGATATACAGTGGCGGCCGGAGCCAGTGGCCAGCACCGCCGGGGGCTGGGGCGGCTTCTGTGAGGAGGAAACCCCAGGATGGGGAAAGCGGGGCACAGGCACAAACAAGGCTGCTCTTGGGACAGAGGAAGGGGGTGTGGTCAGCTCTCTGGGGGTCCTGGGCAGTGATTCTTTCTCTGGTGGGACTGAGAAAACTGCAGTGGATCTGGGGCGGGGGGTTCCTGTTTCCCGGGTCTCTGAGTCCATAAGCTGGTTTTGCAGTGAATAAATCATGAGCACGAGCGTTCTCAGCACAGACTCGAGATAAAACAGAGCAAGACGCTAACAATGATTGAGATGGACGGACCTTTCCAACCTTTCTGTTGGATTAGTCTTGTCAAGAGTACGACGCGGGGAGACCACAGTCACTCAATGGAGGATGTGGATGGCAGGGACATCATACCCCAGGCTCGGCCCCAGACAAACAGGTTGCGACACTGTTGGAGGGCTGTCTGTGCCCAGCTGTGCACAGAAGTGCCACGGGACCAGTATCACGAGGGCCAAGAAGGCAGAGAAAGCAGCTTCAACCACCACCATGCAAGGGCAGACGGGGGCCGGTGTCAGAGGCCCCGCCACTCCCACGCAATGACTGGGGGGCTCATTCTCACTCCCTCACATCCCCCACGCCTGCACTATCCCTCCACTCACCCCCCACCCTGGAGGAGTGCTGCCTCTTACATTGCTACCCACACTCAGACACCCCAGAGCAGCAACCAGACCACACGGAGTCCCGCACTTCTAGGATGCAAGCGGGCCCCAAACTGGACACGGCCCGGGCTCTGCCCAAGGATGAGCAGAGTATGAAAAAGGAGCCCGTTCTTCCCAATGGATGGATTTCAAGCACCTAACACTGAACAGAAGAAGCTAGCCACCGAGGGCTGCGACGGTAAGATTCATCTCAAGACAGAGGACATGGTAAGGGTATACACACAGCCGATGAAAGCCATCAGGAGAGCATCAGCTTAACCCAAGTGGTCAGGACGGGGGCTGTGGGGACAGCCAGGGGAGGTGTGAGTGTGGCCGGCAGAGACCTGCCCGCGGCCACAGAGCCACGGCCAGCAGGTGGGTGGGGACTCACACCCGCTCCCCTCACACACCACCGACTCCAGCGGGCACGTCACGCCCACCGTGCTCAGGGTAGCTGAGGACAATTCTATGAACTGGTGCTAAATTAGATGCCTGTTAATGTCATTCTTCAGAAATGCCTCTATAATCCCACCAAGTGGGGATTCAGAGGGGCGTTTCCCTTCAGGAAGAGGTCCTCCTGTTTTTAAGTAGAGTCCAGACCAGCCTCCTCTCGGTCCCCAGCAAAAAAGGGAATGGAAGAAGCTCCAGGCTCTACAACATTCTCCGTCAGACGCGCCTCAATAGGCCGCCCTCTGCAGCCTGACCTGGGCAGGCGGATCCTCCAGGATGCCTGTCTATAACGTGGGACAGCGGGCGGCCCCCGGCCTCACAGACGCCATGCGCATGAGGACGCCAGCGCACGGCAGCCGTGGCCAGGAGGACGCCCCCTGCCACCTTCTCAACGTGGGTAACGTCAGCAGATGCACCGCCGTAGGCCTGGAAAACAGGAGACGGCCCCGAGGGCCGACCTCTATGGACTGACGGAAGTCACACACTGGGTCCTTTCTGTGTGAACCTCACCGGGGTGACAGAGCAGAGTTCCACCTGGAGCCGCCGTGCGGCTGGAGGGAGCACCAGGGAGGGCGGGGAGCACCGCTTGCCACAGGCTCTGCCCACCCAGACATCCACAGACCCACTGGGGGAGCGCCACGGGCAACAAGTGAACACACTCCCGGCTGCAACTCATGTCGCGTCTCTGCTGAGGAAGAGCCAGGAGTGACACGTGCATGGCGAGCAGCCACACAGCTCCTTGGTCTCCTGCATGGAGAAGGAAAGGGCAGGCCTGGCGTGCAGGGGGCTTTCAGCTAGCGCGGGGTTGGATGGAGGAGCAGGGGAGAGAGGAGGAGCAGAGGACAACAGCTGCCCGCCCAGGGTCAGGGCCCCAGGCATGGTGGGGACACCCCGGGCAGCCGCCAGCAGATTCGGGGCAGCTGGGGACATTAAAGGATTTCCTCTCTTACTACACAAGTGCCCGTGATGCAAAAAAAAGTAGTGTATGGAAAAAAGACCACACATGAAAGGAAAAAGTAAAAAGATGACACTTGGCTACACGATGTGAACGTACGGGAATAGAAAAGGGTAGCATCTCACATGAGCTCCCAAACAGAAGAGATGAATTTCTGCATCTTGCAGATAGGTGACAGATGTTACAGGTGACTGGAAGGAGGGGTCTGGAATCTGGAGACTCCACCTAAACCAGACCCTGAGGCTGTGGCCAGGTTCTCTAAGCCCACCTGAGGAAAGAATGAAGATGGGTGGGCTTCACGATAAGAGACACCAAATGGCTCAATGGTAAAGAATCGGCCTACCAATGCAGGAGACGTGGGTTCGATCCCTGGGTCAGGAAGTTCTCCTGGAGGAGGAAATGGCAACCCATTCCAGTCTTCTTGCCTAGAGAATCCCAGGGACACAGGAGCCTGGCGGGCTATAGTCCATGGGATCGCAAAGACTTGGACACAAGTGAGCACACATGCAAAGCGCCCACCAAGACCTGGTGAAACGTCCAAAGTGCTGCTGTGGGCATCGGGCACCCCACACCAACAGCGGTTAAGATGACAGAGGCGAACCCTCAGACCTGCAACTGTCACTGTTAGCATCTGCTAAATGTGTGCTATGTCCCCTGCGCTATAACTACTTTAAACCCTGACGCCCCCCAGGCATGATTTGGGACCAGGAGCGTGGGCATCACCCAGGAGAGCTGCTTAAAGCTGTACACACCCCAGACCCAGAACCAGCACCAGCACTTAACAGAGGCCCCAGGGCTGCAAGGGAAACATGAAGAGTGGAGAAGCCTTCTCAGGGTGCATTCACTCACGGGGCGGGGGCACAAAGACCCTGGTGAGTGGCTGCCACACCACCTCCCGTTTTATAGGGTGGCAGAAGAGGCAGCTCACCCAAGGCCCCATCACTACTTAGGGCCAGGAAGGGACTTGGCTCACACTTATTATCACCCCAGCCCTGTGTCAACATCGACAACGACGTGTCTCAGCTCTGACCACCACACATCCTCCCCCATCCCTTCTGAAGGAAAATATTCCTCAGGCCCCCCTCGTACCTAATTATAAATATGAACAGACAACACTGGGAGTAAACTCCTTAGGCTTTTCCTTCTTATACAACTTCAAGCAAAAATAAATGTGCAAATTAAACACAAAACTTTATAACTAATATGCTTTAAATGGAATGTATTGCATGGAATTCTCTAGGCAAGAAGACTGGAGTGGGTCCACCCATTCCCTTCTCCAGGGATCGAATTCGGGTCTCCCACATTGCAGGCAAATTCTTTCCCATCTGAGCACAAGCGAAGCCCCATTTCAAAGGCAAAGAGCATGTTCATTTGCAAGAGGTGGTTCTGCTCAGCTGACTGGCTGGCATCAGGTCCTCAGAGCCAGGCAAGCTGTTACCTCAGGGGCCCTCATCACCGCCCCACCTCACCTCGGCCCTAACAGAGGCCTCCTATCAGAGCACCGCAATTCCCAGCCATGCCGCTGGGAGCTGAAACAACCGGTGCTCTGGCCAACCAGCCCAGTAGAGGAGCTTAGTCATGTTAAGATTATCATTAAAATGCAAAAGCAAAACCACAATGTCCTGTCTGCAGAAAACTTGCAGGTCACAAGGCTGTAGCCTCAGATCTCAGATCCTCTAAGCTCTGAGCTATTTTCTTTCTCAGGGACTCTGAGGGTAAAAGGCTCACTGTGTAGGTCATTCCTGAAGGGAATCAGCTTTTACATTCTTATTGGGATAATTGTTCAGTTACTTGTTTGTTTTTCGATGTTGTTCCCCGCCCCCTCCACCCCCAGTACATGTAAAAATGATTTCCACGCCGTCTTTGGTCTTCCTCTCTTACAAACAACACCTATCATCAAAGCAGGGCAGCCCACTGATTGGAAGATGTGCCAAGAAGTAGCAGCTGCTAGGCAGAAGGGTTACTGCTTTTCAAATAAAGTCACAGCCACAGCAAGGATAAAGACAATAAGGAGAGGTGACATGTTAATCCAACCATGACGCCCAGGTTGATGAATCATGGTATCACTTTGGACAAATCGCTGGTTACACCAGAGTGACCACTTGATTTTGCTGCCAACGTCGCACCCGTCTATACCTGCACGAACACACTTCTCTCTAGGTCTTCACAGACCCACCCTGTAATGCAGGCTCCTGTCTGGGGCTGGTCTGGAGCATGTGCGCGCACGTGTGTGGTTCACATTTAAAGTTTCATGGCTTCGGGACGTTCTCGGTGTCTTTCTCTGGACTTAGGTGACTTCACTCTCTGCCGCTGCAAACCACAGCCCACAGAAGGTGGCGTCTGTGGACTCTACTGTGAAGCACACAACCGCTGGGGGCTCTCTGCCCCTGGGGGAAGTGACTCTGCGTGTGACCAGAGGGAAAACAGGCTTGACCTCTCACACACTGCTCGACCCAACCCACCTCCATGAGCTCACCTTATCCCTCCCAATCGGAAGGGGCATTGCTGTGTAGAGATTCTTCCTTCCGTCAAACACTGGTTTCCGATCCCCAAAGATCTGTGTTTTAAAGTGCTGAACCATATGTTCCACTATTTCCCTGAAACAAGACAGAATTTGAGCAAAATGTCAATAAAACCAGGGAAAGAGCATAGCCATACAAGGATGACATTCTTTTGACACTGGTTTTCAAGCAATTTTTATAAGCCCTGTGGCTCTTTTTAATAACCTGACTTTCAAATTCCTTCTATAAAAAACCAAACTAGACCCTTGGGTGGTTTACGCTCACTCACCCCGAGGCTCAAACACAGGAGAGCCCCCTCCTTGCCCTCGCTGTGCGTGCATATCCAGCAGACAACGCGCCCCCTCCTGAGGCTGAGGGACCTGCCCGGTGACAGAGCAACCCCGCCCCACGGACAGCGGGGGCCAGTGCAGCCTGGCCTCGTGCGTCTGTGATCCGTGGTAGAACACACTCTGGCTACTGCTGCCTTTGCAGTCTGGGCTCTGGAACAAAGACCCTGAACCTGAGATGGAGGTTTGCTGTTGTAAGCGACAAACATTCTGGGGCTGTCAGCTCCTCGGACAGCAGGAACCCGGCGGGCATGAAGCAGTGGTTCTGCTGTGGGGCTCCAAGGACCGAACGGGCTGTGACCCCACCTCATCCCGCTTTGCCTGCCTGTCCACCCACCAGCCTCTCCGCACGCCCACCTCCTGACTCTGGCAGGCAGAGGACGAGGAGGGGCGCTGGAGCTCAGCCTTGCTGTGAGCCTCGGCCTCTGCTTCGCTGGCTTCACGAAGAACACCCCGGGCCTCTGACACCCACCGAGGGAGCCCGGCCCTGGCAGGTGTGAGGCTTCCAGGGTAGCTGGGGCCACTCTGACCCCATCCCTGCTGCCCCGACCAGCAGCTGGGGTGCAGTCTCCCCTGCCACTCCACACACTACTCTAGGCCACCTACGACAAGGAGGCCCCTTCCTCCATGCTGTCTCCAGACCACAGCTCCCCAAGCTTTGAGGGCCCCATCTTCTTGGTCAGGACTTCACCGTCAACTCAAGGTCCAGATGGCTCTATTGGGACTTTCCACCCACATTCAAAGAACAAATCACCCAAATGAATTCAAGTTTATTGTGAACAGAATTAAGAGGGCACACACCCCAACTTTTCTCTTAAACACGACCAGGCGATTATAGGACAACCTCACTTATAAACATAGATGCCGAACAAAATAAGAGAAAGCCCCACCCTTCATGGCTCCTCTCTCCCCCAGGATTGGAGTCAATCAGCCAAACCAATGTGGTCCTCTCTAAAGGGACCAGTGAAGTCTATTACAATGAAGAGCGGACTTTCCCATAGTCAAGTGTGCAGGGGATGAGGGACAGGGGACAGCTAGTTCCAAGGGGCACACACGACTCTTTCACTGGGGCACTGAAAACACCACAAGATGTTTAAAAACAAAACCACCAACTGAGAAACCATATTCATGGGCAGGAAATATTCAATTTCCCAAACAAATTCACTCTTTCAATCCCAATAAAAATCCAGAGGGGCTAATTTTTATCTGACAGGATTCCAAAAACTGTAAAGTGTATCTGGAAATAACGAAGGATAAAGGCCAGTAAGCACCTTCTTGAAAAAGAACACAGGGGACGCAGAAACTGCAGCCGAGATGGAGTGGAGGGACAGACAAGCTGAACTCAGGACAGATTCGAGGACCCAGACAATGACCCACAGATGCAGACATTTCACTTATGAGAGAAGGAGCAGAAGAGACAGGACAGAGCACAAGACAAGTGAACCAACATAGCAAAACAAGAAAGCCTCACAGAAACAGAAAACACACGTGGTTTCAGGGGGTGATGAGGAAAACGGGTGAGGGAGACTGAGAGCTATACAAACTTTCAGTTATAAAAACACACGTCACTGAACATTTCAAATGTATTCTTTGGTTAATTTCTAATTACACAGATTTTTGCATTAACACATTCTCATTGTGAATTTCAAATATGGATAATGCTCTAAGTCTGCCTAGACCACCTCTACTTCAATTCTCTTCTCGGAAGCAACCTTATTATCTTCAAACCTATGCATTTTATATAAATACACAGGTACATTAAAAAAAGAAAACAAACAACGTATTATTTTTTTAAACACATGACATCAAACACATGGTTCTGGAGCTTGCTGTTTTCCCAGGATGTGTGTTTAAGACTTTCCCTTGTCATTATACATACCAAGTGGCATCAGGTCTAGAGATGGAAATGTTACTGTATCACGCACTGTAATGTAATATTGACAAACCATATGGTTGTCTATGTTTCCAGGTGTGGTATTCTTACTGGGAAGCTCCATTTCACTGCTGTCCATGGTTTTACAGTGTTCCACTGTGTGTTTATTTAACCACCTCCAGTGGGTGATTTGAAACAATTTCTTTTCCCTCTCTCTTTTTGCCATGACAATATTAGATGTGCTTGTACACATCTCTTTGGGATAAACACTTAGAAGCAGAATTGGTGAGTCAAAGATATATGGGGTACTAAGCCAGCTTCTGAGGAGTCTGGACCGGTGTACGTTTTTTCCTGTGAGCAACAGGCTGCACACCACATAGCCAGGCTGCACCACCCCCGCTTCCCCTGCACAGACTGGGCTCCCGCCAGTGCTCTTCAGGAGCCACTTGACCGAGCTCAAGAGGAATAGGAGGGAAAGGACAGTCAGAGACCAGGAGAGCACTTTCTTCCTTCGAGCAGCCCACCCTGTGTGTCTGAGCACGGAAGTGCTAATTCTGACCCCCTGGCAAGGTTCCTGGTGCCAGTGGAAAGGCCTGCACGGCCCAGACTGGCCCTGGGCACTGGCTGTTGCGGGTGACCAACTGCAGCCACAGGGACACTGGAAGCCTCCTGAGAAGAGGGCCCCTGCCTCGTATCAAACCACCTCCCACAGCACCACTGAGGACGGCGACTGACTGTACTGCCAGGGATGAGGGCACACTGGGCTAGGACTCACGATGACTCAACAGAAAGTGTGTAGACGGCATTTTTCTCCCAGAGCTGCACGAAGCCTCAGGGTTGAATGTATTAACTATCTACTATGTGCACTGCAAAAGGTTTCGGGAACTCAGAACTGACACATGCTTTAACAGACTGAAGCATGGCAGCATATGGGGTTCTGAGGACTCCCTGGACGGCGTCAGTGCTGCGGGACAGCCCGTGGCATGGGCCTCCTATGTCTGACTCCCTCCCACTCGGGGCTCCTGTCTTCCAGCGCTGCCCCGCCTCTGTCAGTCTCCTGCCCACCGGGAACACGAGCCGCGCCTCCCTTGGCCCCACCGTACCCACTGGCAGTGGGGCTTCACAGTGGAAGCACGGTTGGAGAGAGGGACTATGTCAAGGTGCTAGCGCGTTGCAGGTTCTCCTAACACAAAATCTTTACTTCTGACATTTTTCCAAGCTTTTATGATTGATTACACTTTTGAGCTTGAACCTGAGCCAAGGTCCATCAGAATTACCAGCAAAATGAACGCTGAAGGCACATACATGGAAGTAGGTAGCAACTGTCAGGTTGGCTCTAAACCCAGGGTAGCAGCATGGCACACTAGTGCCTGGGCTGGCCTGGCCACAAAAATGCAGCTCAAGTTTCATCTGTGCTACTTCCTGTTTGACTCAAGGCAATTTCTAGACATGGGGTAACTTCAGAACCTTGCAGTCATAACTACAACAGGACTGTAGGAGTATAGTCAGGTAAAAACATCCCATTTTAATCACCATCAGCCTTTTTCTGCTGCCAGATGACAAAGCCTTAGTCATGCCTATTTTCATAAAAGAAAGCTTCTTGTACACTGTGGCTGACAGCGTAATAAGAGCCCACTGCTGCCACGCCGATCCAAAGCTCAGGAAATGCGCATTTCCATGCCTTCATTCCGGCTCTAAGAGTATATCCAAATCACAGATTCTCACAGGATTCTGTCCCAAGGAGACTCAAAATCAGACAAGCCCATTCATGGAGCGTATCAAAGCATGTAAGGCACATTAAAAGATCCCAGAAGACCTTTAGTAAACAAAGCTGTCTGAACCAGTTGTGCCCAAAAATTTGGTTTACATACACATTTTTTAGTAAGCACATTTTTAAAGGACCTCATATAACTGTCAAGTATTGTTTCTTTGGAGACATGTCTTTTGGGGATAAATATGCAGAAATAGAATTGGTGGGTCAAAGGGTGTGTACTATTTTTATTTTAACATGTACACCAAGTCACTTTCTAAAAAGTCTAAACCAATGTGTACTGGCCATATTGAGTGCATCCAACTGATAGATAAGGGAAAACAAGCCCCAAGCATTCTTTCTCTTACAAAGACTCATCAGGAAAAAACTTACAGCCAAGAGTACTTTATAGGGTACCAGTACAAACCAGGTAACCAATCTGACTTCTCAAACTGCAACTCAGAATTCTGTTTCTGACCACGACAAAGTAGGAACACTTATCCTCCCATCCTACAAAACTAGTGAAAACACGGGAACCATTTATGGCACTGGAAATTAGGCAGTTTAGGACTGTGATTACTAGGGGAAGGAAAACACACATTCACTCTGCTGGGAGTAATTTCCAAACCACAACATGAGACAGGAGCATTAGAGAGCAGCAGTCTTGTCCTGAGGAGGCAGGAGTAGAAGAGGTGGGAATCTATGTGCTGGGTACCAGAGAAAACAGCAACTACATGATGTTCAGTGAACAAAAAATCCACTATCCAAGTGAATAAGCAAAGAAAGGTGATGTGTAATCTAAGGGGAAACCTGCCAATAGAAAGAACCCATATGTTGAAATGACCCGACATGAGCTACTATGATAAATATGCTATTACTATAAATACATTCAAAGTCATCAAGAAAAAAGATGAGAACGAACAGATGAGAAATAGCAGAGAATGTAAACTATGAAAAAGAACCAAATGGGAATCCTAGGATCAAAAAGTACAGCATATAAATGAAAAAGCTTTATTGGCTGGTTACCACAGAAGGCTGGGTATCACCAAAAAAGAGGAGGGGAGGAATGAAGCGATGTTAAAGAGAGATCAATGAAGGCTACCCAAACTGAGAAAGGAAGGGGAATTTTTTTTTTTTTAATTACAATCACAAGACAGTATCACGTGGTCTAACATACACAGAGTTACAATCCTGGCAGGAGAGGAGGAAATCGGACGGGAAAAATAGTTAAAGCAATGATGGCCAGTATTTCACCCAAAGCACATGAAAGACACAAACATACAAATCTAAGACAACTAAAGGGTCCCAAGAAGGAAAAATACAAAGAACACCCCACCTAGGCACATCACAGTCAAATCGCTGAAAAGCAAAATTAAACAGAAAATATTTGGAGGAAGAAGGCAGATACATACTGGGGAACTACAATTAAAAAAACAGAATAAAACAAATCCCTGAGATTTCCTCAGGAACAATGAGGATTAAAAGACAATGAGTGTGCTTAGTCCCTCAGTCATGTCCGACTCTGAGACCCCATGGACTGTAGTCCACCAGGCTCCTCTGTCCATGGGGATTTTCCAGTCAAGAATACTAGAGTGGGTTGCCATGCACTCCTCCAGGGGATCTTCCCAACCCAGGGATCAAACTCAGGTTTTCTGCATTGCAGGCAGATTCTTTACCATCTGAGCCACCAGGGAAGCCCAAAAGTCAATGTAATAACATCTAATTTAAGGTACTGGGGGAAAACTGCCGGTTTAAAATTCTACATCCAGCAAAAATCTTTCAAAAATGAGAAGAAAGCAACTATATTTTCAGATTTTAAAAAATGCTGGGAGGATTCATCACTGGCAGGTTTGCACAAGGATAAATGGACTGGAAATCCTTTGGGGTCTCTCAGGGCAGGTTTGAATCCTGTTTATTATGCATCTCTTATGTCTATTTCTGCTTCATTGACTACTCTAGAGCCTCTGACTGTGTGGATCACAACAAACTGTGGAAAATTTTTAAAGAGAAGGGAATACCAGGCCACCTTATTTGTCTCCTGAGGGATCTGTATGCAAGTCAAAAAGCAACAGTTAGAACCTAATATGGAACTGGTTCAAAATGGGAACCAGTTGGAAAAGGAGTATGACAAGTCTGTATATTGTCACGCTGTTTAACTTATATGCAGAGTACATTACGTGAAATGCTGGGATAGATGAATCACAAGCTGGAATCAAGACTGCTGAGAGAAATACCAACAACCTTAGATATGCAGATGATACCACTCTAATGGCAGAAAGTGAAGAGGAACTAAAGAGCCTCTTCAGGGTGAAAGAGGAGAGTGAAAAAGCTGGCTTAAAACTCAACTTAAGATCATACCATCCGGTCCCCTCCTTTCATGGCAAATAAGATGGGGAAAAAAGTGGAAGCAGTGATAGACTTTATTTTCTTGGGCTTCAAAAATCACTGCAGATGGTGACTGCAGCCATAAAATTAAAAGAGGCTTGCTCCTCGGAAGGAAAGCTATGACAAACCAAGACAGTCTATTGGAGAAGGCAATGGCAACCCACTCCAGTACTCTTGCCTGGACAATCCCATGGACGGAGGAGCCTGGTGGGCTGCAGTCCATGGGGTAGCTAAGAGCTGGACATGACTTAGCGACTTCACTTTCACTTTTCACTTTCATACATTGGAGAAGGAAATGGCAACCCATTCCAGTGTTCTTGCCTGGAGAATCCCAGGGATTGGGGAGCCTGGTGGCCTGCCGTCTATGGGGTCACACAGAGTCGGACACGACTGAAGCAACTAAGCAGCAGCAGCAGACAGTGTATTAAAAAGCAGAGACATCACTTTGCCAACAAAGGTTAGTATAGTCAAAGCTATGATTTTTCCAGTAGTCATGTATGAATGCGGAGAAGTCAATGGCACCCCGCTCCAGTACTCTTGCCTGGAAAATCCCATGGATGGAAGAGCCTGGTAGGCTACAGTCCATGGGGTCGCTAAGAGTCGGACATGACTTAGCGACTTCACTTCCACTTTTCCCTTTCATGCACTGGAGAAGGAAATGGCAACCCACTCCAGTATTCTTGCCTGGAGAATCCCAGGGACGGCGGAGCCTGGTGGGTTGCCGTCTATGGGGTCGCACAGAGTCGGACACAACTGAAGCGACTTAGCAGCATGTATGAATGTGGGAGTTGGACAATAAAGAAGGCTGAGTGCCGAAGAATTGATGCTCTCAAATTGTGCTGTAGAAGACTCCTGAGAGACCCTTGGACTGCAAGGAGACCAAACCAGTCAATCCTAAGGAAAACCAACCCTGAATATTTATTGGAACGACGGATGCTGAAGCCGAAGCTCTGATACTCTGGCCACCTGATGAAAAGTGCCAACTCATTGGAAAAGACCCTGATGAAAGATTGAGGGCAGAAGGAGAAGGGAGCAGCAGAGGATGAGATAGTTGGATGGCATCACTGACTACACGGACATGAATCTAAGCAAACTCCAGGAGACAGTGAAGGACGGGGGAGCCTGATGTGCTGCAGTTCATGGGGTTGCAAAGGGTTGGACACGACTTAGCAACTGAACAACAAAAGAAAGTGAAACGAAAAGTGAAAAGGAATATAAGTCTCAGCCTGGGTGAAAATATTTCCAGTATAGACTCAAACCTTAGAATATACTAGTTTAAAGCCCTATAAATCAGTAACAAGACAAATACAACCCATAAAATAAGGGAAAGACCTCAACAGAAAAGAGGTGCTCAGTTCACTGGTTGTCAAGAAATGGAAATTAAACCACAATAAGTTGGTGATGGACAGGGAGGCCTGGCGTGCTGCAGTCCATGGGGTTGCAAAGAGTCAGACATGACTGAGCGACTGAACTGAACTGAAGAAACCATTACACCCTCACTGAAATAGCAAAAATCACAAGGACTAACCGAGCCGAGTGCTGATGGTGGCAGGTGGGGCAGCAGAGCCTCACGGCTGTTGGGAGCAGAAGACGGTGCAATCGGCGTCCCACACAGCTAAAGCTGCGCTACCCTCTGACCTACCTACTCCACCCCAAGAGAAGCGAAAACACACGTCCACAGGAAAGACTTAAACAAGCATGTTCACAGGAGTTTCATTCATCACAGCAGAGCGCCAGAGCACCGAATGGAAGGACAAGTAAATGAAGGATGAAATAATCGCATCTCTACACATTCCTCTGCAGTAAGAGCAAGAAGGTCTTCACTCGCACAGAGTCACAGATCAGGCTCAGAGCCTGCTGAGTGAGAGAAGCAGGGCGAAGGCGGCTCTCTCGCGGGCTGGGCACCTCCGTTTACCCTGGTGGGCAGGGCGCCTCCAGGGGCAGACCCCAGAGTGCAGTAGGGGGCTGGGAGAGCTGGGGCACAGGGCAGCACCCACTGTATCTCAACACAAGAATGTTAAAAAGCAAAGAACACAATGGAAGCTTCCCTGAGGGAAAGAGGTCCCAAGGGACCTGCTGAGAACTGAAGGGTGGATTCGTCTTAAAAGACAGACAAAACAGAATACCTGTTAACTCTCCTCGGGCATTTCTCTGGCTTGATATCCAACTCATAGTGATAGATGTCAATTTTTGGAATGTCCATTTCAAAGAAGTTGGCCTGTAACTTGATTGTTCTCCCGGAGGTCCCGAAGTCGGGTCTGGGTGGAGGCTTGAAGGCATATCCTTGGATGGGTGGCGGTGGCGGAGCAGGAGGTGCGAGCGCTGGAACACAAAGAGGACGCCCGTGACCCAGGGCCCGGCTGCCCACTGCCTCCCGCCCAGGATTGGCCCCACAGGCCCGCGGGCACGCCCTCCCGCCCTCTCCACTGCAGCGCCTCCTGGAGCTCACCGGACTGCCGCCCAGGGCCGCCTGGTCACAGAGCCCCCCAGGCACCAGGCTCGAGGCCCCCTCAAGATGCACCACTCCTCGGTCCCCAGCAGCCTCAACACTGCACCTCGCCTTCCTCCCGCACGCCGCACTCGGCCCTCCTCACTGCTTAGGATGACAGGCTCCTCACAGTTCAGACCCTCCCCAGGCCTGCTCCTCCATCAGTGAGTGACCTGAGGCCTGCTCCACTGTCAAGACCCTTCCCACACATTTTTCATGGCCGACTGCTCAACAGTGCTCATCAATTTCATCTGCTTTTCCCTTGAATGCCTCCTTTCCTATCCACCTCGGCTCAGACAATAAAGCGTCTGCCTACAATGCAGGAGACCCAGGTTCAATCCCTGGGTTGGGAAGATCTCCTGGAGAAGGAAATGGCAATCCAGTATTCTTGCCTGGAGAATCCCATGGACGGAGGAACCTGGTAGGCTATAGTCCATGGGGTTGCAAAGAGTCAGACACGACTGAGCGACTTCACTCTCTCTGCCTCAGCTTGGGTTCCTGCGTCATCCTGGTGGTGACATGTCATCCAGGCGCCCCCGCACCCATCTTCTGCACTCTGATTTCACCCTGTGCAAACACTTCTATGGCCCCCAGCATGCAGCCCCAACACTGAGGCACCCGTGCCGTGGCCTCATTTCCTGCCTCGAAGAGCCCCCCCACCCTGCCCCCAAGAGCCAGCTCACACCTCCGAGCCCTCCACACGAACCCTGAGGAGTTCACGTGGTCCCGTAGTGCCGTGTGTCCAGCTCACTGAGTTCCATTTCCAGGAGGAGTCTGCCGCGTGTGCTGTCACCATCCTTGGCTCTTGGCTTCCACAGCCAGATCACAAGCAGCTCAAGGATCTGGTCTGAGAGCACCTGATGCACACGAGCCCAGACACACCAGATCCACCCCCAGCACTCACACCAGGGGAAGCCCAACTCAAACGAAGAAGGGTCGCCACTGTCCTCTACGACAGACCACCAAAGTCACGCAGGAGAGGATTCGCAAGACCAAGAGTCAACAAAGCCAAGCGTCCCCAACACCAACACACACGCAGATGCCGTGATGCCATGTCCCGAGGACCACTTCCTCCACAACGCCCTTCTCCCAAGGGCTTCCGACAGCTATGCTTGCATCAATACAGCACTCAACTACACCTGCCATCTTTCTGCCTGGAAGCCAAGGCTCATTATCCCCTTCTCTACAACAGACCAAGATCATCTCCCCACGAAGGAGGCGTCTCAACAGTAAGCCAGTTCATGACTTAAAAATGCAGCATATACACCAAAATTTTAAAGAAAAAGCATTATAAACCTCTCTGGTTACCATACTTCCTATGTATATTTCAGTTCTTTCTTTACATATGAGAGATTAAAGATGGAGCAGTGTGAATTATTAGCAAAGGAGACAAGGCCAGAGGGTCGTCAAAGGGATGAAGATCTTCATGGTAGTGTCCCTCCTCCGTGACTCTTAAATCCATTAATTTAGTCTAGGAGTGCTCTCACTTGCCAAAGACAGTTAAAAAAAAAAAACCACAAAAAAACCTACATCTCAATTCAAATTTTCAGTAATTCCATGAATAAAATTCAAGCTGTGGTTTTGGTGGTGGTGGTGGGGAACCAATGAAAAAAATGTCCAATAACAGAATACCTTTAATTTTTGCTCAAATATCTTTGCTTCAAAAAAGTCCTCATTAAAACAAAAAAAATTCCATGTACTTCAATCCCTATTGACATTCACAGGAAACAAAAGCACCCTACAAAAAATAATAGAAGCTGTTCTTACTGTATTTCTGACATAAAAAAACTCAGAGAGTCCTTGAATTACTCGTTTCCTATTTGGGTTTCTTTCTATGAGAAAACAAACATGCTCTAAGGGTTATTAAATCTCTCTGAGTCAAACCACCTGGAGACCTTCCGGTCTCTCTGCACTGGGCTAGTATGACTTCACAGATGACACACTCACAGCCTTTCACAACAGCCCATCCCTGCAACAAGCTGCCTGTGTGCCCCACGTGCTGCAGCGTGCCAGGGCCCAGAGACGGAGGACACAGGGTGAACAGGGCCCGCGTGCCACCTCCTGGGAGCGCGTCTGAGTGCGGGCCACCCAGTGAATCACTGTGCCTGCTTCTCCACAGTCAGCAGGCCACGCAGGACCCTCGCACTGAAGGTCCCCACCACACCAAGGAGTGGGGACTCCCTGGGGACAGATACAGACTTTCTGCCCTCCGCACTGAGTGTGCACTGAGTCCCCTGTTCTCGGGTGGACTTCTATCCAGCGAGAGGAACCTTGTGAGCGCAGGGTCAAGGTTAGACCTCTGTGTCCCAGGAAAGATCCAGCCACAGAAATCTGGCCCCGGGGCAACTTCAGGAACCTGAGCGCAACCCACAGGGAAGGGAGTCCAAGCTTACAAATCGCTTCTAGTTTTTTCAATTAAATTTTTTTTATTGAAGTATAGTTGATTTACAAGATCGTGTAAATTTCAGGTGTACAGTGCAGTGATTCAGTCATACATATATACATATATATATACACACACACACATATATATACACTTAGTCGCTCAGTCCTGTCCAACTCTTTGTGACCCCATGGACTATAGCCCACCAGGCTCCTCTGTCCATGGGGATTCTCCAGGCAAGGATACTGGAGTGGGGACTCCCCTGGTGGTGTAGTGGATAAGATTCCACCTGCCAGTGCTGGGAACACAGGTTTGATCCCTTGTCAGGGAAGAGTCCACATGCCATGGAGCAACTAAGCCCGAGCTGCAACTACTGAGCCTGCCCGCCTACAGCCTGTGCTCCGCAACAAGAGAAGCCACCACAATGAGGGGCCTGAGCACTGCAGCGAAAAGTAGTCTCCACTGGCTGCAACTAGAGAAAGCCCATACAGCAGTGAAGACCCAGCACAGTCATAAAAAAATAAATAAAATTAAAGACATCTATGATTTAAATAAAAAAAAACCTCACACGCTACTAAAGTAATGCTCAAAATTCTCCAAGCCAGATTTCAACAGTACGTGAACCGTGAACTTCCAGATGTTCAAGCTGGTTTTAGAAAAGGCAGAGGAACCAGAGATCAAATTGCCAACATCCACTGGATTATCGAAAAAGCAAGAGAGTTCCAGAAAAACATCTATTTCTGCTTTATTGACTATGCCAAAGCCTTTGACTGTGTGGATCACAACAAACTGTGGAAAATTCTTCAAGAGATGGGAATACCAGACCACCTGACCTGCCTCTTGAGAAATCTGTGTATCTATGCAGATGACACCACCCTTGGCAGAAAGCGAAGAAGAACTAAAGAGGCTCTTGATGAAAGTGAAAGAGGAGAGTGAAAAAGTTGGCTTAAAGATCAACATTCAGAAAACTAAGATCACGGCATCTGGTCCCATCACTTCATGGCAAATAGATGGGGAAACAATGGAAACAGTGACAGACTTTATTTTGGGGGGCTCCAAAATCACTGCAGACGGTGATTGCAGCCATGAAATTGAAAGACGCTTGCTTCTTGGAAGAAAAGTTATGACCTACCTAGACAGCATATTAAAAAGCAGAGACATTACTTTACCAACGAAGGTCTGTCTAGTCAAGGCTATGGTTCTTCCAGTAGTCATGTATGGATGTGAGAGTTGGACTATAAAGAAAGCTGAGCACTGAAGAACTGATGCTCTTGAGAGTCCCTTGGACAGCAAGGAGATCCAACCAGTCCATCCTAAAGGAAATCAGTTCTGAATATTCATTGGAAGGACTGATGCTGGAGCAACTGAACTAGAATGGGTTGCAATGCCCTCCTCCAGGGTATCTTCCCAACTCAGGGATCGAACCCAGGTCTCCCTCATTGCAGGCAGATTCTTTACCATCTGAGCCATCAGAGAAGCCCATATAAACACACATATGTATTCTTTTTCAGAATTTTTCTGCCTATAGATCATTATTCAGCACTGAGTACAATTCCCTGTGCTCCACAGTAGGTACCTGCTAATGCAAGGTTCCTGGCTTTGCCTCTCAGCTACGGGGTAAAGGGGTCACCTCGGAACCATGAAGCCATCCAAGGCCCAGACAGTGACACAGCTGACGTGCCCATGCCATGCACACCCAGGCTTCCCCCCGCCTCACCCCACAGCTCAGCCACGGGCGCAGGGCTGGCCTGGGCCTCCTCTCAGGCTGAACCTGGCGCTCCTACAGCCCCAACACCCACTACCTGGTCGCAAAAAACCGTGGAAGCAAGGAGAACTATTCGCCAGTTTGCGTTGTTAACCTGTATTAATAAAAGCAATGGGGCAATGAAGTAGCAACAAGTTCATAAAACACACAAGGTATTTCTTCCCCGCCTTAAGCTTTCAATAATGAAAACACAGACAGTTCGTGGGGAGGTGTATGGAATATAAACTCACAGGGTAAAGCCCTGTGAGCTGAGGGAACAGGTACGGACCTGTGTTTGTACCTTCGGGAAGGAAACCCTCATGCCGAGGGACGTGAAAGCTGCACGGTCTCGGCCCTCGAGGACACCATGGGTCTATTTTTCTGAGGCGCAGAGAGTCCCACGTGTAAACCACCAAACAGGCAAGAGAATCCACTAACAATACTCAGGAGCTGGAGGAGGTGCCAGCTCTCCTCCCTGAAGGAGGGCACGTGGGCACGGACAGCATCTGACCCAGGGGAGCTGAAAAGCCAGCCCAACCTCACCCAGGTGAGCTCTGCAAACGTCTGCCCTCCACAGCCACAGCAGGAACAGGGGCTGTGACACAGGTACCCTGGGGGCGGTGGGGCGGGGATCAGAGAGAAAGGATGAAGAGAGGACACAGTCCCGCACCCCCGGAGCACAAGCTCCCTGGTCGACCTTCTTGCCCAGGGCTCCAGGAGCGGGCACCACCAAACATCTAAATAAACAGAAGCCCAAGGAACAGCCCGAGAGGAGCAGGCATCTGGGCAGACTTCCCGGAGGAGACGCCACTGAGCTGGCGTTAGGCCAGGTGGCCGCGGCTCTGGACGCCTGAGTGGGCATCCTGCTGCAAATCCCCATCTATGAGGGCCCTGCCGTGCCAGCCAGGCTCGCAAGCCCCCAGCTCCCAGCTTCTCTCACATCCCCTCCACTCTTCATGGAGAAATGCAGGTCTGACCCCACTGTGAAGCTGCCAGCAGACACCCCAGCCACACCCCTTGCTGACCCCAGGCCACTCGCACAGCACATCTCCCATTGGGCAACCAGTTGGACGATTTGGTCTGGAATGAATCGGCTGCTGGGAGGCTCGCCTCTGCACGGGCCACACGTTTGGGGTCAGGAGGGCGAGTCCTCCGTTCTTGTCCAGGAACACCAGCTGTCACAGCAGGCGAGCTGCCAACACAGCCCCGCCAAGTGGGTGACTCAGGCCCCAGTGTCCGCTCCTGACCAGGGTGCGGTGGGCAGGGGTCAGCGTCAGGGACAAAGCAGGCACCCAGAGTATGCTGCAAGGCTGCTGCTGGGCCAGAGCGTGCGTGTCAAGTCTCCATTTTTAGAGCCACAGCTCAATCAGTGAAAGGGAAACATGTAGTGAATGAGTAATCAACTTCCTGTGTGAGTAACCGGGTCATAGAAACCAGAGAGCTCTCCCCAGATCCCGCGGGAGCAAGCCTGTTACCACGCTGGTCCCCCCACAGGGCCTGGGCTGTCGCCGAGTTTAGAAGAGGGTCCCAGAGCAGGGAGCGGGACCCCTGCCCCCTCACCGTCTCCTGGCAGCCCCACCCCAGCCCCCAAGAGTGCTTCACTGGTCCCATTCCCCACCCAAAGCAAGGGACCAGGCACATGGACAGCAAGCCATGCCATCACTGCTGGTCTCTCCCACCCGGAGCTGGGGGCTGAGGTCACAGACCCGAGGAGGTGCCCAGAGCCCACTGACCACATGGACCAGCACGGCCCAGAGCAGAGCTCTTCCCACTTCCCAGGGAGAGCCTGCGGGGGCACAGTGACCAGGCACAGGCCCCCAGGACTCACAGCAAGCTCACAGTCGGCTAAGATCCGCCCCACCCCCATCCAGGAGAAGGAAGTCAGCCTTCTTGCAAACGCTCAGATGACCTGGCAGCGGGGTCCTTTCCTGACGAGAGCATAGGTGCCCCTGGTGCAGCATCGTTTCCATTCAAGGAGCCGCCGTGTTTCTCTGCCCACGATGGCAGACGTGGGCGGACTGGGTGAATCCTTCCCATATTATAGTCTTCCCTCCGATTATCAAAACACACACTTATTACAGATGATGTAGAAAAATACAAAGAACACTTCAATCACGTATTGTGCCGAAAGCTGACTAACAGGCGAGCAGGGACTTGGACACAGCCTTGTTGCCAGAAGAACACGCGCGCTCTGCCCCCAGGCCACGCCACCTCAAGCCCTTGAGGGAGAGCAGCCGTGCGCCATGGTCCCAGCTGCCACCTGCTGAGGGCTGACCGTGTGCCCAGAGCAGAGCACACGGGGCTCGCTCGTCACGCAGCAGCGGTCACAGGTGCTACTTCAAAACCGGGGTGTGCACTGACCTACTGCTGGGCCTGGTCGTTAAACGTGGTAAAGTGTTACGGCATCACCCTTCTGGTATCCTGATAAACCATTTCAATACAACCAGGTTTCTTTGTCATCCTATGTGCATTGTGTTTGCCTTAAAAACCATTACTCTGGAAAGGGACTCATCACACGTGTCACCACACTGACAAAGGGGCTCATGACCACAGACTCTGGGGAACCACCTGCTCTAAGGGGACAGGGTGGCCTCGTCTCTAAGCAGAGAAGAGGATGTTTTGGTGGCTGCTAACGTCACAAAGCCTCTGCGGTTTCTGTGGCGGCGTGGAGGGTGGGCAGGTCTGACGTGCCTCTACCGGGAACAGCCCTACGGGCTGATGGGGCCTCTGTCTCCATGGCTGCCCCGTGATCACCCATCCCTGATGTGATCTGAGCTCACGATGTACCCGCTGCCATGACAACAGGCTCTTCAGGCTCCTGCTCATCACACAGGCCGCCTACCATATGGCAGAGTCAGGAATTGGAAATCAGACATTTTGATAAGGCCTGACAGCAGCGCCCCAGGGCCTGGAGGCTCTGCCTGCAGTTCACTCAGGGCCATGACAGCAAGGCAAGTATCCGGGTGAGAAGCGTGGAATCAGGCTGTCCCGGTGAGCAGGGGGACAAGCACAACCATTCATAGAAGCTCTTCATTTCCGCCGTTTTCCAAGTACTTAAGCACATGGAACTGAATTTTCCAAAAACTGCAAACTACATTAAGTCAGGCACTGGACCTGGAATCTGATGGGGAGAAGACGGCCCGAGGCAGCCTCATTCCAGCCCTCACGGGGTGTCTGCTGCTACAAACAGGGGCCAGTCTACACCATCAGGCTGAGGACAGCATCCCTGACCACAGACGACTTGAAATAAATCACAGAATTTGGAGCCAGGAGTCACCTTAGAGTCACAGAAAGAGAGAGTAGCCCCCTCCCCCTCTCCCTGCTCTGAGTCACGGACTGCCAAGGGCTCTGGGCAAGTCCTGGGGCCGTGACATAGAGACGGGTCTGGGGGCTGGTCTAGGGAAGGGCAGGGAATAGGAAGTACCAACCGAGCAGCGGGCACCAGGGCTTCCCAGAAGGGGCTCAGCACTGCCTGCACCGCCCCGCCCCCAAACATGGTGTTCCTGCTGCCTGTCTTATTATGAGTTAGCTGACCTTCAAAAGCAAAAAAATCTGCCTGACTGTTCACTCCCGGGTGACTGAAATGTTCCTTAAGAAAGGTCTAAATTAGAGAGTCAATAAATAAACGAACACCCTGGCTCTTAAACTAAGCAGCTTCGGTTACTGGTAAGGGAACTGAGGTTCCAGGCTGTTCCAGGCTGTTTTGGGCTCCTAGAACTTGGGTCACAGCCTCACGGGGAGGCTGGAGGGCAGAGCCCTCCTCTGGGATGCGAGCCCAGCCCACCGGCACGGGTGTCTTAGTGGGGTTGGGATTAAAGAGCTGCCACCCAAACACCAGGAAGCCATTGTAAAGCTCTTTCCAGAATCTCAAAGTAAGCATTAGTATTCAAAGTCATGCATCCTCTACCTTCCTTTTAGAATTCTGTGCTCATTATATTGGGTATCACAGCCAGAAACTATGAGGGCAAGAAAAAGTGATGAAAGCAGCGCAGGGCTACCAAGTCCTTCCATGCCATGCCTGGGGCCAAGCTGGGGGTGGACATCAGCTCCCCTGTGCTTCTGGCCGCCATTGTAAGGACACGGAGGCGAGGGATGAGCGATGTGTCAGGGTCCCTCGGGCAGGGAGTGGCCACGTAGGACCACCGCCAGGGTCTGTGTGTCCCCCGCACCGGGTCTCATCGAGGGCATGGGCCAGAAAGCAGCCGCTGTCAGACCAGCGCTCTCTCGCCAAAACCAGGACACTTGCCAATAGGCAAGTCCACCTGCTGTCCACACAGGCCGGTCTCCTGTGGCTGCCTGAGCTGACTGAACCGCGTCAAACCATCGCACCAGCCTTCTCAGTGGAGTGAATTGAAGTGGCCTTGGGACGAAGCTCTGAGAAGCCAGACAGAACACTGTCGGCTGGAAGGCAAGTCAAATACACACCATCTACAGGACCGCAGGCCCAGACCCAGGCGCCCGCAGCCCACTGGGCGCACAGAAACAGACCAACCCCGCCGAGTTCCCAGAGAGACAACCAAGACTGCCCAGGTGCCAAGGCCTGGGAACACTCGCTGCACATCCAGCGAGCGCCCTGCCAGGTGGAATTCAGGCTGTGGCCCAGACGCCTCCAGACTCAGATTCAGCTCGTGCCCCCTGGGCTGGTGGGCACGAAGGAAGGGGGATGCTCGGGGCAGGGAGAACCCGGCCCCAGTTGCAGGAGGGAGGAACCGCCCCCAGCAGCATGGAAACCAGGAGCGTCTGGCGCCCCCGGGGTTCTGACCAGACGGTCAGCAGCAGTGCGGGGTGGGGGCTCCATGGACACTGCATGGTTGACAGGCTGACCATCAGGCCTCCCCCCGACACCCCCAGAGAAAGGCAGCCAGCCATGGGCACAGGGCAGTTCTCTGGAAATGTGTCAGCCTCGCACGGCCACAGTTCCTGTAAGCCCTTCACTTCCTCCTCCCTCGGGGGAAAGTCCCACCTGTCTCAGCCTGGTTCCTGGTAAAGCCCAAAGAAAGGGCCCGGAAGGCAGCCTGAACAGAGAGCGGACGATGAGCAGGTGCACCCAGGTGAGGGCAGGCCCCACGGGCTACAAGCCAGATGGGTACTCAGGGCGCCCACTGGGTGAACACCCAGCTGCCTCGTGCCCGCGCCAACAGCCACCTGTGTCTGCGGCAAACTCAGAGAACGCTGGCGGCAGTGGGGTTTAGGTGGTTTCTTGTAGTTTAGCTTGAAACTCCAACCAGCATCTAAAACACAGTCTTCTTTGAGGAATGGTCCTCAAAGCCACCTCTGTGATCGGTAAGAAGAAAATGTTTTTCCCCTCATAAAAAGTATTTTAATAAACTTTCCCTCTTAAGTTAAAACTGTCCCCTCTGATTCACCATCTGTCACTACTCAGCAATACCCTAAAAGATACAAGGAAGGATTAAAGAAACACCTGTAAAATGTAAATTACCTCCCATTGAAACGCTCCCCCAAACGACTGATATGACACTAGGGTGGACGAGTGGTTCTTTCAAGCGCTTGTCAGAACATTTAGACGCGCTTTACATAAAAACCCGCGAAAACACGAAGACTGTCTTATCCATGCCTTTCTCTCACACACTTCTCTGCAGCATTGACTAGTTCTGATTTTACATTCACTCAGTGATTCTCTGATTGGTAACTGCCTCTCCCACCAATGTTGGCATCACCAGAGCAGAGACTATGTCTGGCTTGGTGCAACTGTTCAATGAATAAATGAACAAACGGATGATCAGATGAAAAAGGGAATATATTAGTGTCTCACTAACTCTTGGTAGGAGGAAGGCAATGGCACCCCACTCCAGTACTCTTGCCTGGGAAATCCTATGGACAGAGGAGCCTGGTAGGCTACAGTCCATGGGGTCGCTAAGAGTCGGACACGACTGTGCAACTTCACTCTCATTTTTCCCTTTCATGCACTGGAGAAGGAAATGGCAACCCACTCCAGTGTTCTTGCCTGGAGAATCCCAGGGACGGCGGAGCCTGGTGGGCTGCTGTCTATGGGGTCGCACAGAGTCGGGCACGACTGAAGCGACTTGGCAGCAACTCTTAGTAGAGACACCTTTATGGATGCATAACTCGATGTCAAGTGTTTAGGAGCAAAAACACGAGGCCTTCACGAGGGTGAAGATTATTATTCCATCTCCGGTGAGCAGCCCGCCCGTCTCACCTGCAGAGGCCAGGGATGACCAAGCGCCGCTGCACGTCATCCTCACAACCACCCGCTCCGACACCAGGCGCCTCCACGTCACAGGCCGCATGCCGACCGCAAGCGATCCCACTGAGGCTGCTATGGAAGAGGCCACACGGCACCTCTTTTGCTTCGGTAAAGTCTTTCTCTCTGAAGAACCTAAATCCTTCTCATCCCCTGCAGCGTACAAGAACCTAACCAACCGTCCCTCTAAAGCAGCTGAGAAAGCTCAGAAAACTCAATGCCCTTCCTCACTGACTATTCCGTTCTAGTTCAGAACACCTCTCAGCACCAAAAGGAACACGCGACTTCTCTGTAACGTGTGTATCATCACGCGAAGCCCCCACAGTGACTCAGGAGCCATGGCCACAGCGGGGCCCAGGCACAGACGCTGGGTCCCCTCCGGTCCTCACCGGGGGGAGGCGAGCAGAACTCCGGTGCACAGGTGGGGAACAAGGCGACAGAGGGTGACAAAAGGCAAAGCCGGGACTCAGACATGGGTCTTGCTGCTGTCATGGCATGGGAGCTTCACCACCAAGCCGAGCTGCCTCAGGCCCCATGAGAGAGCAGGTATGTGTGAACCACAAGAGACGTGTGAGCTGGCCGTGCACGGTGCTCATGGCCCTTCCTAAGCACAGCACCCCACTCACCGGGCGTCTCCTGAGCACCCTGATGGCCCTGTTCTCAGGCGGCTCGCCCTCAGAAGGGGGGCAGGCAGGGATGGCAGGGAGAGCCCGTAAGCAGACCACCAGGACAGGTCAGGGCAGGCAGAGGTGGCATGTCCACAGGTGGACAGGAGGACAAGAACAGCTTCCTGGATGTTAAAAAACGTAGGCGAGCTTCTACACATTATTAAAAATAAGTTCCAAATGGGTACCAACTGTAAACAGACATCTTTAAGTGAAACAAAAACATTGAATAACCTTTTATAATTATAGGATGGGAGGAAGAGGACACAAGAGGCAAGCTTGACTACATAAAATTTTTTAGATTTCTCTAATCACTGGATAGGTAGGTAGGTAGTTTAGTCGCTAAGTCGTGTCAGACTCTTGCGATCCCATGGACTGTAGCCTGCCAGGCTCCTCTGTCCATGGGATTCTCCAGGCAAGAATGCTGGAGTGGGTTGCCATTTCCTTCTCCAGGGGATCTTCCCAACCCAGGAATCGAACCCGGGTCTCCTGCACTGCAGGCAGATTCTTTACCGACAACTATGAGGGGATCACTGGATAGACTCAGAAAATCACGGGATAGACTCAGAAAATTTAGACATGATAAATTCACAAACTTAAAAATACAAACCTGGATTGTTGCTTAGTGGCTCAGTCATGTCTGACTCTTGGGGATCTTCCCAACCCAGGGATCAAACCTGAGTCTCCTGCATTGGCAGGCGGGTTCTTTACCACTGAGTCACCAGGGAGGGCATAAACCTGGATACAGAGTTTAAATTTCTAAGGATTAAAGACTAACTGGAAAATGGGAAGCATTTATGAATGGATAGTGCGTACAGAAAACTCTAGCAGTCAAAAAGCATAGAAAATATATTCAGCCTTTAGTCAAAGAAATACAAAAACAAACAAAACTGTAATTTTTTGCCCATCTGCCATTTATTAGCGCTTGGGGGAGGAAAATCACTGTCATCCAAACTAGGCGATTTTGAAGGAATATCTCAGGAACCTTTTAAAATCACGTGCCTTTTGATCTAGTAACTCAACATCTAGGTATTTAAAAGGTATTTATCCTAAAATACGCATGAAAGTGAAAGTGAAGTCACTCAGTAGCGCCCACCTCTTTGCGACGCTGTCGACTGTAGCCTACCAGGCTCCTCGGTCCATGGGATTCTCCAGGCAAGATTACTGGAGCGGGTTGCCATTTCCTTCTCCAGGGGATCTTCCTGACCCAGGGATCAAACCCTGGTCTCCTGCATTGCAGGCAGACGCTTTACTCTCTGAGCCACCAGGGAGTCTATACCTAAGAGCATTTATCATGTCAAAATCATAAAATTGACAATGACCTAAAACACCACTACAGTAATTTCTTGTTACCACTCATCTACAGTTATTACATGGAACAATGCTCAAGTGGGAGAAAGTTCCAAAACAGTGTCTGATGCAATTAACTACATTTTCCCTCTATTTACACACACACACTTTACTAGCGTGTGAGATGAGTGCAATTGTGCGGTAGTTTGAGCATGCTTTGGCGTTGCCTTTCTTTGGGACTGGAACGAAAACTGACCTTTTCCAGTCCTCTGGCCACTGCTGAGTTTTCCAATTTGCTGGCATATTGAGTGCAGTACTTTCACAGCATCATCTTTCAGGATATGAAATAGCTCCACTGGAATTCCATCACCTCCACTAGCTTTGTTCATAGTGATGCTTTCTAAGGCCCACTTGACTTCACATTCCAGGATGTCTGGCTCTAGGTGAGTGATCACACCATTGTGATAATCTGTGTTGTGAAGAACTTTTTTGTACAGTTCTCCTGTGTATTCTTGCCACCTCTTCTTAATATCTTCTGCTTCTGTTAGGCCCATACCATTTCTGTCCTTTATCGAGCCCATCTTTGCATGCAATGTTCCCTTGGTATCTCTAATTTTCTTGAAGAGATATCTAGTCTTTCCCATTCTGTTGTTTTCCTCTATTTCTTTGCACTGATCGCTGAGGAAGGCTTTCTTATCTCTCCTTGCTATTCTCTGGAACTCTGCATTCAGATGGGAATATCTTTCCTTTTCTCCTTTGCTTTTCGCTTCTCTTTTCACAGCTATTTGTAAGGCCTCCTCAGACAGCCATTGCTTTTTTGCATTTCTTTTCCATGGGGATGGTCTTGATCCCTGTCTCCTGTACAACATCACGAACCTCTGTCCATAGTTCATCAGGCACTCTGTCTATCAGATCTAGTCCCTTAAATCTATTTCTCACTTCCACTGTATAATCATAAGGGATTTGATTTAGGTCATACCTGAATGGTCTAGTGGTTTTCCCTACTTTCTTCAATTTAAGTCTGCATTTGGCAATAAGGAGTTCATGATCTGAGCCACAGTCTGCTCCCGGTCTCGTTTTTGCTGACTGTATAGAGCTTCTCCATCTTTGGCTGCAAAGCATATAATCAATCTGATTTCAGTGTTGACCATCTGGTGATGTCCATGTGTAGAGTCTTCTCTTGTGTTCTTGGAAGAGGGTGTTTGCTATGACCAGTGCGTTCTTTTGGCAAAACTCTATTATTCTTTGCCTTGCTTCATTCTGTACTCCAAGGCCAAATTTGCCTGTTACGCCAGGTGTTTCCTGACTTGCTACTTTTGCATTCCAGTCCCCTATAATGAAAAGGACATCTTTTTTGGGTGTTAGTGCTAAAAGGTCTTGTAGGTCTTCATAGAACCGTTCAACTTCAGCTTCTTCAGTGTTACTGGTCGGGGCATGGACTTGGATTACCGTGATATTGAATGGTTTGCCTTGGATCATTCTGTCGTTTTTCAGATTGCATCCAAGTACTGCATTTCAGACTCTTTTGTTGACCATGATGGCTACTCCATTTCGTCTAAGGGATTCCTGCCACAGTAGCAGATATAATGGTCATCTGAGTTAAATTCACCCATTCCAGTCCATCTTAGTTCGCTGATTCCTAGAATGTCGACGTTCACTCTTGTCATCTTCTGTTTGACCACTTCCCATTTGCCTTGATTCATGGACCTAACATTCCAGGTTCCTATGCAATATTGCTCTTTACAGCATCAGACTTTGCTTCAATCACCAGTCACATCCACAGCTGGGTATTGTTTTTGCTTTGGCTCCATCCCATCATTCTTTCTGGAGTTATTTCTCCACTGATCTCCAGTAGCATATTGGGCACCTACTGACCTGGGGAGTTCCTCTTTCAGTGTCCTGTCTTTTGGCCTTTTCATACTGTTCATAGGGTTCTCAAGGCAAGAATACTGAAGTGATTTGCCATGCCCTTCTCCAGTGGACCACATTCTGTCAGACCTCTCCACCATGACCCGTCCATCTTGGGTGGCCCCACACGGCATGGCTTAGTTTCACTGAGTTAGACAAGGCTGTGGTCTAATGCTAGTAAAGTAATGCTCAAAATTCTCTAAGCCAGGCTTCAACAATACGTGAACCGTGAACTTTCAGATGTTCAAGCTGGTTTTAGAAAAGGCAGAGGAACCAGAGATCAAATTGCCAACATCTGATGGATCATTGAAAAAGCAAGAGAGTTCCAGAAAAACATCTATTTCTGCTTTATTGACTATGCCAAAGCCTTTGACTGTGTCGATCACAAGAAACTGTGGAAAATTCGGAAAGAGATGGGAATACCAGACCATCTGACCTGTCTCTTGAGAAACCTGTATGCAGGTCAAGAAGCAACAGTTAGAACTGGACATGGAACAACAGACTGGTTCCAAATAGGAAAAGGAGTACATCAAAGCTGTATATTGTCACCCTGCTTATTTAACTTATATGCAGAGTACATCATGAGAAATGCTGGGCTGGAAGAAACACAAGCTGGAATCAAGATTGCTGGGAGAAATATCAATAACCTCAGATATGCAGATGACACCACCCTTATCACAGAAAGCGAAGAACTAAAGAGCCTCTTGATGAAAGTGAAAGAGGAGAGTGAAAAAGTTGGCTTAAAGCTCAACATTCAGAAAACTAAGATCATGGCATCTGGTCCCATCACTTCATGGGAAATAGATGGGGAAACAGTGGAAACAGTGTCAGACTTTATTTCTGGGGGCTCCAAAATCACTGCTGATGGTGACTGCAGCCATGAAATTAAAAGACCCTTACTCCTTGGAAGGAAAGTTATGACCAACCTAGATAGCATATTTAAAAGCAGAGACATTACTTTGCCAACAAACGTCTGTCTAGTCAAGGCTATGGTTTTTCCAGTGGTCATGTATAGATGTGAGAGTTGGACGGTGAAGAAAGCTGAGCACCAAAGAATTGATGCTTTTGAACTGTTGGAGAAGACTCTTGAGGGTCCCTTGGACTGCAAGGAGATCCAACCAGTCCATCCTAAAGGAGATCAGTCCTGGGTGTTCATTGGAAGGACTGATGTTGAAGCTGAAACTCCTATACTTTGGCCACCTCGTGCGAAGAGTTGACTCATTGGAAAATACCCTAATGCTGGGAAGGACTGGGGGCAGGAGGAGAAGGGGATGACAGAGGATGAGATGGCTGGATGGCATCACCGATTCAATGGACATGGGTTTGGGTAGACTCCGGGAGTTGGTGGACAGGGAGGCCTGGCGTGCTGCGATTAATGGCGTCGCAAAGAGTCGGACACGACTGAGCTACTGAACTGAACACATACACACGCACACACACCCCCAGGGCTATAAACAGCAAAACTTATGGAAGGATCATAAAATAAAATACTAACAGTGATAATTCCCTAGTGGCCATACTATGATTGGTCTTTATACCTCTGTATTTTGTACATGAGTGCATTATATCTATTATTGGAAAAATACTGATTACAAGATGTAGGCAGTCATTACCCCCATTTGATAGATGTCCACATTGATTCTAAACTTCCCTAATTCAGGATTTGTGGCAGGACAGTTAAGATTTCCATCTGTGTTTTACAGATGGGCAGAGGGAGACGGGCAGGTGGAGCCACTTGCCCGCGGCAGGCAGCAAGCGCCCGGCTCCATCGTCTGGAAGACAGGCCACCACCGCCTCACTCTGCAGCCAGGAGGCTGGGAGGACCTCAGGTGGGAGCAGTGCCTGGGGAGCCACCAAAGGGCACCCACTGTCCGGGGCAGGGTGGGAACCAGGGTGTCCGGGCCCCAAAGCTGCCTGCGCACATGTTATCTGAAACACAAGATTAAGGCCACAGTCTGGGTTTTCCAGCCCAGATACAGAATCTGTACTGGAACTGCACATGAGAAAAAAGCCTCTCGGAGGCTGGTACTGCCCATCATCGCCTGGGTCAGGCCTGCTCCCTGCTCAGTGCTCTGCTGACTCAGGCCGGGATTCCCCTTCTCCACCCGCACAGGCTGAATCATCTGAGGTCTGTGTGTCGCACTGGGGGATCCCCACGCCGCAGGCCTGCCCTGGGGAGCATGAGCTGTACTGGGTGTGGGGGGCTGGGTCCAACAGAAGCACTCAGTCCAGCTGGGACAGCGACACGGCCGGCAGGTGGCCACCCATGGGTGGCAATGCTTTCTTCAAACACACAGGTGAGCAGCAGTGCAGAGGGGCTGGTCCCCATCCCGCCCCCTCCTCCCACCCTACTGTGGGCCTGGCCATTGACCAGCTTCTGCGCCAGGGCCTCTTCCCTGGGAACTGCCTCCTGACATCAAGGCTTAACTTCAATTTCGGAGCATCCACACACCTCCAGATAATGCAAATCCACGAAAACCCGATCTCTCGGTACTACCGGTGAGGCCTGATGAACGTTAAGAGAAAAAGCACCAGGAAGGAAAAAATGACATCAAGAATGAAAACCTTCAGTTCTGTCCCATAGGGCTTCTGAGTGAGGTCTCAGCCTTTTGCCTGCCTTGAAAAGAGTAAACGTCTGTTTCTCCCACCCACCAGTCAGCATCGCCCCCTTGCCTGCTGACACACACCCGTGTCGCTCAGAACCAAGGTGCCACGTCACCTGCCCATCTGGGGAACTGACAGGTGGCCCCGGATGCCCAGGCTGCACCACTAAGTCAATTGTTCTATGAGGTCCAGCACAGGAGGAGGAGGAATAGGAAAGAGAAGGGACAGTCCCAAGTGCCCACAACGCGGCTCAGCCACCCAACATGGCCACACCAGTGGGAGAAGGACAAACTCCAGGGTGTCCGTGTCTGACCCTCAGGGGAACTGAGCCTGTCCCTACCTGGAGGACGACTTCAGGGGCGATGGCCAGATGTTCTGAAGTCACTGCACCAAAAAGAACTATCTTGGAACCAAGGCAGCACGACTCGGCAGGTCAGAATTTTGGCTTGATGCCCAGAGGTGTGACGTTACACAGCAGTTCCCTCTAATCAACCGTCACAGCAAACACCACTGAAACCTCTACCTGGGGTGAGTTCACATTTCTTCCTCTTCAACCCATTGCCTTTTTAGATCGCTTTACCCACCACGCGGCCCAGCCCTTCCTCACTCTCCGTTGAGAGCGCGTGCACTTTGCTCTGCTCCTCATCCTCTCGTGAGCCGCTCCTCGCCTCCTCCCCTGGAACCGGGAAGCCCTGTGGACAGACCTCCAGGGCTCATGAGCCCCCTCGCTGCACACCTCCCACACTCCACATCTGCTCTGCCTGCTCACCTGGAGAGAAGTGACAACGACCCCACACCCCCCACCCAGGTCACCTCTCCCCTCGGGATGTTTCTCCATGTGATGTGTGTCCAAGGCTAGGTCCGTCCTACCCGGTACTTGCTGCGCTGCCTGTCGTCCCACTGGCTGACGCATGCCACCACCCCAGTGCGCTGTCGGACCTGGCGGGCCAATGCCAGGTGAGAGCTACTGGACCTGAGTCGTAGCTCAGCACCTGGAACGATGTCTGTACTCCCGCTGACGAGCAAGCCCGTGTCTGAACGAGCTGTCTACTGAGCACCTGCCATGTGATGTGTGACAGTGGACTGGATTCCCTTTCTCAATCGGAATTAGGAATTTATTAAAGCGCTCCATCGCCGGCTCCCTTTTATAGACAGGATGGGTTGAAATGAATGATCAAGGCCCCGCAGCTAGAAGGGAGATGCGCTGGAGCTTGAGGGAAAAGAGTGCGTGATTCTGAGGCTTCACACCACCGGTGACAATGAAGACCCCAGTCAGCCAGGAGCATGGGGACTCACAGCTGTGCGGCCATGGTGGGGGCCCGGGGAATCAGCGGCTTCGGGGTGCTGAGGTCACACGGCCTGGAAGGTCTGGGCAGCAGCCCCTAATTGAGGCATCTGACACACACATAGAAGCGGCCCTAGCACTTGGAACCGTTTAAGAGCTACTTTGTTAAACTGGGTGGCACATATACAGATGTTCTTTCTATGGCTTATTTTTAAGTTTTCACTCATTTGAAAACAAGATCCTCTCACAATTTAGAAAATAAAAACAAACAAAACAGACAAAAGTGCCTTCCAACTTAGCATGTGGGACTTCTTGGACCCAGTAACGATCATCTGATAAAAAGCCTGATGAACACAGTCCCACAGCAAAGCATTTCTTCTGAGGACAAAGCCAAACCATGAGGCCTGCAATCACCACGTGAACAGAGCTGGGCAGGTGCGGTAACGAAAAACAATGAAACACACAGTGTCCCTGGAAACAGATAGAGAACTGCCCCACGCAGGTGACACGACCACCAACATCCAGTCAAGACGGAAACTACAGATGCCGTCAGAACTAAAATCTCAACAGGACTGCTGGAAACAAGCCTGCAGGAACCCACTACATCCCGACACGTGAGCACCTGCTGATTAGGAAAGTGAACTCACAAACAAGCACCACCTGTAAGGTACAAAAGAGGAGCAGGTATAATCAGACTTGAAAGGTATTTCAATTAATTAGTCTTGCCCTCAGTGACAGCCACCACCCGGTCTTGTGGTGACGGAGGAGCTGTGCTCAGACCCCCGCAGCACACACCACGGGGTCTGAAAGATCCGGGCAACATCCCCTCGTTCAGCTTCTGGGCGGCGTCTCACGTGAGGTGGGGTCCACGTCCCAGCCTGTGAGTCCGGGCCGGCTGTGAGGAGTGAAGGGGAAACGACGCCGGGGACTGTCAAGCCGGGTCACCGCGGCCAGGCAGCTCCCGCCCTCTCTGGAAAGGTCGGCCATCTGGACACTTCCTCCTGACACACTGCCCGGGGGAGCCAGCCTGAGCCAGGGGAGAGGCCCCTCATGGGTGGCCCAGTGGAGGTCAGCCCTCTGGCCCAGGATCCAGATGTGAGAGGGGAGGTCCCCGCACAGTTCCAGCCCTGGGGACCGAGACCCCAGGAGCCCGGTGAGGAGCCGCTGCACTCCCCCACAGCCGAGGCCTTGCAGAGCAGAGACACCACCATGCCCAGTCCAGACCCCAACCCGGCGAGTCCGCGGCACCAAACGCTGGGGCAAGCGCTGACTTCCGAGCAGCACCTCCTCGCCTCAGACCCGTGGGGACAAGCGGGGACATGCGTGTCTTCAAGAGACACACATGGAGCCGAAGGGGTCCTCTAACGGCCAGCTTCCTGGTTGGGACCCGGGGCACAGTGGTGGACGGCACAAGTTTGGGCCCTGGGAACTCTGAGCACAGACAGCCCAGTGCTAGGAGGGGCCCCAGTGCCAGGTAACCGAGGCCAGGAGGCCACGCCGAGGAAGGACGTCTCTGAGGGCACAGCGAACCCCCAGAAAGCGGGTCCCCTGCCACCCAGGACCGATTCTGACACAACGGTGGTCTGAGTGGGCCTGGGGGCGGGGGACAGAAACCATGTGTCAGTTGGTCCCAGGGTCCCCTTGTGGCCACCAGCCTCCTGGGACCCCTCTGTGCACGCCCGCAGCCCACGCCTGCCCACACCCAGGCACCTCCGTCCTGCCGCCCAACCCTGCCCCCAGCTCCTGGTTCTTCAGAGGGAAGACCCGCCATCAGGAAGGGGCTCCTGCAGCACCCACACCCCGGGCTCTGTGCCCCTCGCCTGCCATCAGGATAAAGCGGGGTGGCGGGGGAGGCTCACGGGGACCACCCAACCCCCACCCCTCAGGCAGTGGCCACAGCCGGGGTGCTCCCCCAGCCCTCCTCCTCTCGGAGCCATGACCCCCCTGCCACCGCCAGCCCACTCCCATCTTAAATAAGACAAAACAAACAAGACACTGGAGAGAAACAGACCAGTGATAAGGCAAGCAGATTGCCACGAACTAGGAAGATTGACGTGCTAAAAAGGACAACCCTCAGCCTACAAATGTGCCTCAGAGAAACGTCCTCTAAAGAACAACGGTCAGGATGTTTTCAGTGAGCCCCCAAAAGATGTCAGGGGCAGAAACAATCTCTGGCGCCCACTCCCCGCTCCAGCGGCCCATCAGCTGGTTCCACGTGCTCATCTCCTAATTCCTCCCTCCCTCTCCAGTCAGGCCGTGCCCCTGCCCACGGCAGCCCCGCTGAGAGCCCCGCACTCTCCGCCAGCTCCACTCCCCGCCTCCTCGCTGCTGCTCTGGTCCCTGCAGCCCCTCAGCCCCCCGACCCCAGGTCCGTCCACAGCGCACCCCGTGGCCACGGCTGGCACTCTGACCTCCGCCGGACCCCTCACTGGTCCACGCGGCCCACGAGCCCCCTGCTGCCCTCGCAACACCTCTGCTCGGATGGGCACCCTGGACTCTGACGGCACCTGCCCACCCCCGCCCTCCCCAGGAACCTCTGCTGACCCTCCCCCAACCCCTCTGAACCCGCTTGGCAGGGTCACCAGAACCCTGCATGACTAACACCCACCCCCAGCCAGCGTCCTCACCTCAGTCACGAGGCCACTGCCCAGGCCAGAGTGCTGGTGCCCCCGTCTCTGCCCCTTACACCTGGCCCACAACTAAAGCCAGCCGCCTCCACTCTCATACCTGTGCCGTATAGACGCCGTCAGTCTCACCATCTCTGCTGCTGGCACGCTGGTCCCAGCTGCCATTCGTCATCTCCTGGTGAATGACCCTGCAGTTCCTAACAGGGTCCCTCCGTGCCCACGGCGCAGCTGCAGACTGGAGGGCCAACAGCGGGGCTGCTCAGACCCCCAGCGGCCCTCATCTCAACCAGACAGGCCTGTCGCTGCCCTGGCCTTTCTCTCCTCTTTGCCCAACAGGCTCCTGCCCCAGGGCCTTTGTACCTGTCACTTTTGTTTGAAACTCTCTTTCCTCAGCGATCCCTGTGGCTTGCTCACTCTTTCAGGTCTTTGTTTAGGTGTCACCTTCTTAAAGAGGACACTGCTGACCGCCTGGCTAGAAACAGCAGAGGGTCTGCTCCGCCACCCCCTCCAGCTCCAGCGGCCTCTACAGCATCCGCAGCCTGGCATGCTCCACGTGAGTCCTCCCTGCACCAGGCACACCCAGCACTCAGGGCAACATGAGGCGGAGAGCAGGCTGAAGGACCGGAGTGGCCTGATGTACCAGCTCAGGTAGAGTCTTGTTTCCTTTTCGCTCCCTCACCATGGCAGAGTCTGCTGGCTGTCCACCATGGCCTGGCTGCCTGCTCCTCTCTGGCACGTGGGCATATGCTGCCCAGCCACACGGTCTGTGCAGGCAGTGGAGGGTTAGGTGTGTAGAGGCAGGAGGTCAGCTGTGGGTGGATCCCTGGGAACCCCACAGACCTCCCCTCCAGGACCCTCGCCTGCCCCGGGTAGAGCCATACTGAGCCTGGCCCCGGGACAGAGCGGAAAGCCCGCACACCCCTGGAAATTCACACACAGGCTTGGATTCCTGCAGGAGCTGTGATGCTGGGGTCTATTTAGGCCTTCATGTGCCCCAACTAATAATACACCCTTCTGCTGTCACTATGTTTTCTACTATGAACGAGTCTTTTTAACACAGTAAAACAGAGGTTAAAAATAAACATTACGAAGGAAAAACTTCTGCCTCTCTTTATATCTTTTTTTTGCGATAAAACATGGTTTCTTGTTACACATCAAAATATTCTCAGGCTGCGTAATCTACAGGGTCACGTCTACAACACTGCCATGGTAATACAGCAAAAGAATACTTCCTTTCCTAGTGATATATTTAGAAACTAAGCATTTCAACTCAGATTTTATTATAAGAATATTCCAGTGTTTGTTTTAACTTATAATCACAACATTTTGAAAAGAAATGTTACTTTAATGTTAATAAAACAAGGCACATGTTGAATAGCAAACATCACAATGCTATTACCAAACAAATCCCAGAATGTTCTTATACCAAGATGAGCATCTGAAAAGACTAAGTAAGCTTTAGCTTTAAGAAATAAAATTTCCTGGGACTTTCCTGGTGGTCCAGTGGCTAAGACTCCAGGTTCCCAATGCAGGGACCCTGAGTTCGATCCCTGGTCGGGAAGCTAGATCCCACATGCTGCAATTCAGAGTTTGCATGCTGCAACTAAGACCCAGCACAGCTAAATAAAAAAAAAAAAAATTAAAAAAAAAAGAAATAAGATTTCCTTGCACACTTTAGCAAAGATCCTATGGCTGATACTCATGGCTGAATCCAATTCAACTGAGCACTAATTCATCTGTAATCCCCATACTTGGAACCAACAGAACTCCCTGAGGGGACACGTAAAAGCAAATTCACCAAATGACAGAAATCGGAAAACCCCCCAATCTGCATAACCAGGTATCTGAGACCCCACTTCCAAAAAGTGGCATCCTGGAGAGGCACAGTCTTTCTGAGTCAGAATAATTAATTAGGAGTAAATTTGTTGAAAATCAAACAGGACTGTTGGGTCTCTGCGTTTTTCAGAAGACTGAAAAAAGCTGAATGACACTGGCCCATGGCTTGGACCGTGGACGGTGCCAGGTGCCGAGTGCTGGCTCCTGTCCTGAAATGACACAATCATGGCATTCTCCCATCCACACCGGACCTCCGGGATGCCCAGTGCCCTCTGCAACTTGGCCAAGGCAAGGTCGGGGTCTCCTGCATCCTGGTGAACCCCTCTGAGCTTAAGGTGGAACCCCAAATGTCATTTTTTGTTGGTCAGGAATCAAAAAGGCATCCTTCAAGGCCAAGTGTGCTGGTGCCTTCAAGCTCAAGGCCACATACGGAAATCTGGGGTCATGAATATGCACAAATGGATCGAGGTGGGGTTTGTTTTTTTAACCACATCAAAATTCACCCAACATAAAATTTACCATCCTAACCATTTAAAGTGTACAATTTACTGCCTTATGGTGCATTCACAATGTTCTGCAACCATCACCACGCATTTCCAGAACGCATCCATCACCCCAAGAAGAAACCACACTCCCATTAAGTGGCCTCCTCCCGTCCCACCTACCCTCGTCCCCTGGGGGCCACTGACGGGCTCTGCCTCAACTTTCCACCTACGCGGGCATTTCATACAAATGGACTCGGCACGTCCTAGCGCATGACAGAACTTCACTCAGGGCAGTCTTACCAAATTGTCTCCACGAGGAGCCGTGCAGGGGGTGTCTGATGGCCTGCATCTGGGGTCCCGCCCACCTCAGGGGCACAACCCGCCCTGACCTTCCCAGGACGACGTGGCAGTGCTGGAGCCACCAGGAACCCTGGGACCAGCCGACGGCATCCTTGCACACGGTCCAGGCTCACGGGTCTCCACAGCTTCCTCCTGACCACAGGCGTGAGCAGGGAGGCGAGTGACCACAGACACGGCCGGCAAAGCTAAGCAAAGGGAATGGAAGCCGCAAGCCTGCTCAGAGGCCTCCGGCCAGCCCAGAAGCAGAGTGGGAGCTGGGCTGACCCCTGTCAGGGAACTAAGACCCACACTGCGGTGTGTCAAAAACACACACACACACCTTACAGCCCAGAAAGGTTTACTAATGCTGAGACAGAAGGCAGAGGAGCAGCTGCCAGCCAGCAGCTGGACCCAAAGAGAACAGGGACCAACCAGCAATCTCTCGGGAAAGGCGACCAAGGGCTGTGGGCACAGGGTTTCTGTTCGGGTGATGCAAAAGTTCTGGACCCCGGCAAGAGGCAATGGTTTGCAGACACTCTGAATGCACTTAATGCACCGAACGGCACACTTTAAAATGGTAAATTTCTGTTCGGGTGATGTCGTATATATTTTATAACCTACACACACACACCCCTCGCACCCGTGTGGACGCATTTTCTTGGCACTGAGCTCCGAGCCCCGTGGAGAGAAACGGCACCCCGCTCCGGGGTCTTTATGGAGACGCACTCACTGCAGGGTCATCAGCTCTGGCAGGTTCTTCAGATCTTCAACAACTGCACGTGAAAGCACAGTGCTAACCTGGGGCTCTGTGAGCAGTGTCTTGAGAAAATGAGCCTGTTGTCTTTTTGAATATCCACGTCATACAGGACAGACATAACCAATTGGAACACAGGTTTCTAGACGTTTCTTTCACGATACTGACTCCACCTCTTGCCTCTCTGCAGCCCCCTCTGGGGCCTGCCCCACTCAGTCCCTGGGCACACAGCCGCAGCCCCTCTCATCCTGTCTCCACAGGCCTCAGTGGAGTCCCTCTCCCGGGAGCAGCTTGGGCCTGGCTGGCCGCCCGCAGGCCGGGCCGGGTGTGGTGCAGGCAGAGGGAAGGTCACCGCCGGCAGCACACAGGGTCACTTGGAAACCTTGCCCGAGAGGAGCAGCTCGCAGCTACCCAGGCAGGCACGGGTGCCAGGAAGACCAGCAGGTCCTGCATTCTCGGCCCGTAATCTACCAGCCCTCAAACGCCAGGTGTCCTAAACGCTGCAGGGGCAGGGCGGGGGCAGGAGTGAGGGGCTTCTCGGCCAGGTTTACTGCTCCAGAGTGGGCCCAGGGTCACCCGCAGGGTCAGAGAACAGAGTGCTCTGAAGGCCTGGATGCCTCCACAGGCACCTTTACAGCCTCAAGGAGGGTCCCCCACGCAGGGCCAGCGCGGCCAAGATGCAGATCGCAAAGCCGCATTCAGCACCAGGTCTGTCTGTCCATCCGCGGCCAGCACTCTGCCCCTCCCGTCCACCTGGCACCTCGCGCTGCACTGGGCCTCCCTCCATGCCCCACCTGCACCACCTCCAGGGACCGACCCCTCCAGACCCCATCGGCTGGTTTGACAGGACCACGGGCTCCCTGACGGGCTGGCCAGTCACGTCGTAGGGGAGACGGGCCTACAAGGTCACGGCTGACACAAAGGGAAGGAGATAAACACTTGGAAACAAGCCGTCTGCCAGTGTGCTGTGCGGGGAGACCAGGGCATTCCAACCGGGTTTCATAGGAAACCCAGCAGGGTTTCAGCAGGGTTTCACAGGAAACCCGCTTTGAGCAGATCCTGAAAAGAAGGAATTTCCACCTGCAGGAAAGGGGGCTGGGACCAACAATGAGACCACAGACACCGGGCCGGGAGGGTCCAGGGGAGGGGAAGTGCCAGGCCGGGAGGAGGGATGTGGAGGCTGCGCGGGCAGGCAGCTGGCAGCCAGGTGGGCCGGGTGACGTCCTGGCCCTGACGCCGCTCCGAGGGTTAGACCAAGTTCCATAAATAGCCGGCAACCTTTGGTTCTGCCCAAGCGGGCAGTGTGACCACAGCAGGGCCCCAGCCGCAGGCCCACAGGACTGTGCCAGGCGGGGCACCTGCCACTCCTGGCTCCCGTGGGGACTTGCTGTCTGGAGCTCCTTTCTAACCACGAGCCTGACTGCTCACCCATCTCCCCCCTAGATTGCAAGCTCCCTGAGAGCAGGAACCCTCTGCTCTGGTCCACTCTCTCTTGGGCGTCCAGGACAGGCCAGAGCTGGTGCCACCCCCCCACGGGCAGGCAGGCGCGGGGGGGCCCCCCACCCAGAGCCCAGAGGGTGGCTGGGGGAGGGGCAGCGCTGACCTTGGCCACAGACAGCGAGGTTCCCGCGTTGCCCCTGGGCCAGGCTTGTCACAAGGCAGCAGCGTGTCAGCATTAACTCTTCACCAACAACTTTCATGCACTCAGAATGGCTGCTCACTGGTCAGCAATCAATTAGAATGCATCCTCTATGTAGGTCACACTGTTCACTCCTATATTCTCCTGGGGCAGGTCAAAAGCCACGAGCAGAAGCCAGCAACAACCAGCGTGAGATGCAGCGAGGTGACGGGGCCTCACGCCAGCACCACGGCCAGGCACCTCCAAGCGGCTCCAGGTGGCTTCTTGGGGAAGGAGGGGAAACACTCCGTGCTTTTTGTAATGGCAAAGCATATTTTTTCTTTTTTTGTGAAGCACATTTTTTTTAAATTGTGGTAGAAGTCGCATAATTTGAAACATGTTATTTTAACCATATCTAACTGTGCAGCAGCTGGCTGTGGCACCCAGGACATTCACGTACAACTTTCACCCTCATGCATCTCCAGAGTTTTCCATCTTCCCAAACTGAAACTCTGTCCCCATCAAACACTCACGCCCCATATCTCCCCCCACCCGGCATCTACCAGTGTACTTTCTGACTCTATGAACTTGACTATTCTCATGTAAGTGGAGTCGAACAGCATTTGTCTGCACATATGGGTATCCTTTACTTTTAAACACAGAGGTGACGAACAGCAAGCAGGACTGGTGGCAGGGAAGGGGAAGGGTCTTTGTCTAGGCCCACAGAAACGGTTTAAACTCACTCTGGATGCCAGTCAGGAACGGAAGCACTTCCAGACTGACAATCTCTCAGACGGACACCCAAACGCAACATGTACTCAGGGCATCGGAAAAACCATCAGCATCTGCTGACAAACACAGGGGCTTTCAAAACCGACAACTTTCATAAACTCCTTCACAGAAAGCACAAGCAGAATTCAGAGCACCAAAGACCCCACTCACGGGAGCTGCCTGTTCTCACAGAGAGTTCTGAGGCCTGAGGGGGAGCCATGCTCCTTCACCAAGAACCAATGGAGAGCACCGACCCGTGTCCTTCACGCTGCAGACGGTCACTCCTGCAGCCTCCCACCCACACCTGCTCCACAGAACAGGCTGTCCAGGTCTGTCCAGACCCAGGCCCCTGCTGCAGTCCCAGCTGGCCACACAGACAAGAACGCAGACTCCAAATCAGACTGTCTTCTTGGGCAGTTTTATGAAAACATGCTTGTAACTCGTGAAACCACTTCATCAAAGTGGAACGTCTCTCTACACACTCTGGAATTAAGTATCCACATGCAGACAGTTCGGTAGACTGAAACCACTCCACGCAGGGTTCTCCTAACTCAGCAGTTCTCCCCAAGTGCTCCTGGGAACCCCTGGGGCGGTCCCTGAGGCCCTTTGAGGGGCTTCCTGGGGTTAAAGCTATGTTCCTCCGATACTGAGCCGTCACACGCCCTCTCTGTGCTGGCAGGGACAGCTGCAGGTGCCTCAGCTCCCGTGGAGGCAGCGGGCCAGCGGGGCTGTCACTGGTCCAGCAGAGACACACTCACGGTGGGAGGAGCGGGAAGGCGGTTAACCTGGTGATGTCCTTAAAGGGGCAGTATGTGCCTCACGAAGCGCTGACTCAGGCCTTTTCACTCTGTGAGAAACAGGAGACGCTTGTTCCCTAGGAACAGCAGGATCTCTAGGAAGGGCGACCACACCCAGGCGAGCTGTGGGCTGACCCCTTTCTCTAGAGACTGGAGCTGGGCAGACGCTTTCTCAAAACTGGACCTGTCCCTCCAGGAAAACGGCTGCCAGTATGTGCTGTAATGATAAAATTCAAGCTTTAAAGTGAAAACTACAATTGTGTAAAACATGCACTGGCCACCATGAGCATAAAGCCTCCAAACGGAGGTTTGTGGCGAGAGCAGCAGGGATGGGACGTCCCTGAACGTGGTGCCTCCGTGTCTGACATCCGATGTCCTCCAGTGACGACGCACAATGTCACACAGCCACTGGCGGCTTCACATCGCACCTGGCCTGGTTTTGGACCCTGCAGGACAACTAGCTTTTAAGAAACTATGACTTGTTGCATTCTGGCGTGGTGGCAAAGAAGAGCACACACAACCACCTGGGAAGACCACTAACACTCCTGTCTTTCAGCCACACATCAGCGTGAGGCCAGATTTTCTTCATATACTTCAACCAAAACAACACATCCCAGCAGACACAAAGCACAAACTGACTGCTACTTTTATCAAGCTAAATCTAAAGGAGATTTACAAAAGCCTGAAACAACACTACTCATTTTTTTTTTAAACAATGCTTTCATAAAAATATATTAATACATATCGGATTTTTTGTCAGCACAATACATTAAATGTTGGTCATTACAGCTGATCTAACGTTTTAATGCCCTCAATTTTAATATCTTATACAGCAATGGGAAATAGATGGGGAAATAGTGGAAACAGTGTCAGACTTTATTTTGGGGGGCTCCAAAATCACTGTTGATGGTGATTGCAGCCATGAAATGAAAAGATGCTTACTCCTTGGAAGGAAGGTTATGACTAACCCAGATAGCATATTGAAAAGCAGAGACATTACTTTGCCAACAAACGTCTGTCTAGTCAAGGCTATGGTTTTTCCAGTGGTCATGTATGGATGTGAGAGTTGGACGGTGAAGAAAGCTGAGCGCTGCAGAATTGATGCTTTTGAATTGTGGTGTTGGAGAAGACTCTTGAGGGTCCCTTGGATTGCAAGGAGATCCAACCAGTCCATCCTAAAGGAAATCAGTCCTGGGTGTTCATTGGAAGGACTGATGTTGAAGCTGAAACTCCAATACTTTGGCCACCTCATGTGAACAGTTGACTCACTGGAAAAGACCCTAATGCTGGGAAGGATTGGGGGCAGGAGGAGAAGGGGACGACAGAGGATGAGATGGTTGGATGGCACCACCGACTCGATGGATATGGGTTTGGGTAGACTCCGGGAGTTGGTGATGGACAGGGAGGCCTGGCGTACTGCAATTCATGGGGTCGCAAAGAGTCGGACACGACTGAGCGACTGAACTGAACTGAAATGATACAGTAATGATCGCTCTAATCCACATAAACAAAGGGTCTTTTGGCTCTTTGGTAGTTCAGAACCACTGCCTGAACTGATCATCCCATGGGTGTGGTCTGTCACCCAGGTGGTTGCACCACGCAGTTTTCCAGGAATAAAGCAGTGACGCGCCAGAGACCCTGAGCAGATGGAGGCACTGCAGACAGACCATGTGTGGGCTGGCTCCCAGCAGAGCAGAAGGGCAGCACCGGAAGCTGGGTGGTCTGACCACTGGGGCGGCTGCACTCTCCCACCACCAGCACCGTGCAGAGGGCTCTCCCAGGCCATCGACCAGAGCTTCCCCACCGGTGCTGCGTGCCGCTGATGTGAGCACTGAGCACTCCACAGCCCCTCTCTGGGAAACCACCCACCAAGACGGGAAACGGACACAGAAAATGTCACCCGAGTAAACACAGAACCAACCACCAGTAAACAGGGAAGTAAGGAGTCCACGCTTGTTCCAGAGGAACTGAAATGATCCAGGACATGCCTCAATGGTTAACCGACTTACACACGTCGTTGTATGAACCCTGCTAGCTTTCTCCTAGTGTAAACAGCCCAGGTCAGGAGAAGGTAGGGACCGGTCTGTGTGGGCAGTGAACTCTCAGGATCTGGTAATACAGAGATGCATGCAGCGTGCACACTTCCTGTCCGCTTTGGTTTATTTATTTATTTTTTTTTTGAGGTTTGGCAAATCATCACGTTACCTCCAAGAGCATCCAGTTACTTCAGTTTAAACAACTATTTATCAAGTGCTCAAGTCAAACATCATCCACTTCAAAATACGTTAACATTTCACCAGGGACAAGATCCAAGCAAACAGGTTCTCTTCAACATTTTCAGGGAGCAAACAGCATCCCCAATGGGCACCTCGATGGAGGGTCACTGGCCAGGGCCTGGTCCTCACCAGGCTCGGGATCTCCACGGGTCACAAGACCACAGAGGAGAGGGGAAGGCCCCTGCAGACTCTCAGAAGGGCCACAGCCTGCTCTCCTGTTCCTCAGAGTAACCGTGCAAACAGCAATGACAACCCACACCCTCTCCCCCAACCTCCTGCACTTACATGCCACACGGTGGAGCTGAGTCTCAGCACAGTGACCCGTCATGATGACACAGACCAAGGGTGACGGCCGTCTTGCAGGCCAAGGGGAGCGGCAGCATCTGGGCCTCTGGAGCTTACCAGGCACAGTCCTTTTCATTCTGATGTAAAAAGTGGGGAAAACGGGTGCCGAGATCCAGGAGCTGGGCTTTCACAAGGCCTTTCCCCTATCACCCCATCCTGGTCATCACCCCCCACCAAAGCACATGAAAATGACTGGTGAGCAGCAGAGGCAGTGTGAGGAAAAAAAAAAGAAAGCACCTGAGATGTCAGCAAAGGATAGTTAGCGGAAACTCCCTCCAGGGCAAACCAGGGCACCACGCCCCAGAAAAGACTCAGAAACCCAAACGCAAAGTCAGTATCCACCAATTCAAAACAGCATCCCTCCACTCCCCACCCCCCAAATCAACTGACCGCTCCTTAATTAAAACACTAGAAAATCCAAACCCACCTAAGCTAAGTCCATTGTACCCTTTTACTGTGTAATGAAGTCTTCCCTACTACACGGAACGCCCTTACAACGTCCTGTACATTTGCATAATTGCAGCAAAGCCAGGCGGCTGCTTTCCCCGGGTGCTCATCAACCCCGGTGCCCTCACCCACCTGTCAGGGCCGCATGGAGCTGCCCAGATCTGAATCTGGGATCCAGCACTTCCCGCTGTGTGCCCTGCCAGCACTCTGTGCCTCCGTTTCCTCTCTTCTAAAATTGTGAGGGGTGGGGGGGCAGGTAACAGGTCCCACTAGGGTCGAGTCCACACTCGAAAAGCACCTGAGTGCCTGGTACGCGGCCGGCAGGATGCCCACCAAGCTCCTGCGGCCAACACTCCCCTGGCTGACCTCCCTCACCTCGCAGTCCACACCTGGCAGCTGAAGCCACTTCACAGGTGAGTCTTACCAGCGCCCTCCTCACGCGTGGACCTGTGGCCACTCCCTGCAGGCCAGCACCACTTGGTCATTCATAGCTTTCAGCACGGCCCACTATTAACTGCTTCCTAAGTACCGTGATCATGCTGTGAATAGCACTCTCAGTTGCAAGGATACACGTATCGACAGGCTAAATGCAAACACTGAAAACAAACCACTTTTAAAATAAAAAAAAAATGCAATAAAGTGGACGGTGACAGGCCACCACACAGCACTCAGGTCCTGGCGGCCCAGGAGCAGCCAACCAGGGATCAGCCTCCACCAGCTACCTACCCCAGGCCCCAGGCCCCACAGGTGGCTGCCAGTGCGCCTCTGGCCCCGGCGGGGGACCACCGAGCACACGGCCCACCTTGCACGACCCTGAAACCACCGTCTGAGCAGCGGCAGAAGCAACCCCCAAGAACTGAGACCAAGAAGTGGGGCCCTCCCCACCAGTGGACCAGCAGGGGCATTTCAGGCACCGGGTACAGGGCACCACGCACCAGGTTAGAACAGTCATCTCTGCGGAGCGCGGCATATGCTGGGGAGATAAACACAGGTTGGGGGAAACTTGAACACGCTCAGAGTAGTCTTGCTTATTTAGAAAAAGGGGCGAGCTTCTGGCAAGGGTCGGTTTCCAGCTCCCCACACAGTTTGATGACATGCCGAGATGCTCCCCTTCCATGCACCATGGCCACAGTCCACAAGGAGGCCTGCTTCAAATTAAAACACACTATTGAGTTACAGCACGAACGGGTCTGCTTTGTTTCTTCTGGGGCTCTGTTTAGAAATGACTTTAACAATGTCCAAGCAAACAACTGGGACCAAAGATGGGAAAGCCAGTTAGAAGTTCAAGAGCATCTGTTCCCGTCAGAAGAAGGGCGTTTTATGAGACACATGCTACACCACTCATCTGTATCAGTTTGTAATCTCTAATATCCAAATCGAAGCTCACCCCAGTGGACATGTCTTTCTGGAACACAATGGACAATTCCATGGACTGATGGATGTGCAGCGACGTGGGGCTCACCAGTGCAGTGTTGGGGGAGCTATGGGGGTCTGCACTGTGTAGTCTGTGTCCTTGCACAGGCACCCCCGTGACCAAGCCCTGTCCAACTTCTCCACCTCCAGGGTCCGGGTCAGAGAGGAGCCTCCCCACCCACTCCCCGTCACCACCTCAGCCATACCCACCTCATGCAGCCCTCACCAGCCCCGGGCAGCATTGGCACAGATGGGCGGGCCTCTAAGTGTCACTTTCAAATTCCCCCAAGAAGGGCACGTTCCTCAAAGAAGCTGAGACATCTCTTCCACCCACTAACATCACCAACCCACTCCAGTATTCTTGCTTGGGAAATCCCATGGACAGAGGAGCCTGGCGGGTGACAGTCCATGGGGTCACAAAGAATCAGACACGAGTTAGCAACTAAACAAAACAATCATTGCGGTAATAAGAAGTAACATGCGTTGAGCACATCTCAGGGACAGCAGGCATGTTTGCATGTTAACTCATTTTACCGTCACAATAAAACGGCTATTAAATACGATCCCTGTAACAATCAGGCACATTGAACACACGTAATGAAACAATCATATGACATTGATGATTATGAGTAAGTATGTATAATCAACATTTGCTGTAACTAAATATCTCTCTACATTATATATAAAATATAACACAGTGTGTCGACAACTGTTCTGCTGGCTCTCTGATACATCATTTTACATGAATACATAGTTTTCACCCCCATTTGACAGGCACCAGAAGTAACGAGATGCCGCGAACAGGGACGCAGCCACAGGGGCCCTGCTTGCTTCCCGGGGGTTCCCCTGAGGAGGGAAGTTCAGCGGCTCTCAGCCTTGGGGTCCAGTGCCCACTCAAGGGGGACTCACAGGGGTCCCGGAGCCCACCTTACACATGGGGCATCTGTAATTAACCACAGAGGGCAGGCACAGCTAAGAGCCTGTGCTTCATTTCTGCTAGGCCACCTGTCTCCAACACAACACATCCGTCCACCAGACAGACCCCGATGGCCTGCTTCCCAGCAACAGCACTGAGGATGTAGCCAGGAGATGTGGTCCCGCCCTCCGGCAGCTTCCAGTCGGCGAGAGACGGGACTCCCGGCCGCCCCTCGGCACTTCACTGGGGGCGCTGAAGGAGAGGCGCGTGCTCAGAGGGCATGTCGGGGTGGTGAGGGGCCCGCAGCCACGGCGCCTGAGCTCCCACACCCGCCGGACCGTCGCCAAGGCTCTGGGGGAGCACTGCACGGCGCCCTCGGGGAGACACAGCGAGGACCCGTGCTGCCACGGGGGCCACCGCCCCACATCACTGTCAACATCCCCCAACAAATGTAAACGGCCCTCGGAAGCACTCATGGTATTAGATGAAAAGGAACAACGCAAAATTTTCAGTGTTGGCTGCCCCCAGCTATCTATGACCGTACAGGAAAAAGCATCTGGAAGCAGACACATACACGTTGTTAACATATTCACTCCTTCTTCCGAGGGTCGTTACCCATGGGTCTTTTTTCTCTTTCTCTTTCAGTATCTTCTAAATTCTCTGAAATAAGCATGTATTCCTTTTATCATGAAAGATAAAATAATTAAAAAAAAAAACGGAACCAAAAGGCAACAGTGCCGTGGTCACCTCCCGACGGTGAGAAAGCTCCGAGGCAGACCCTGGGCGGGGTGGGGTGCGGGCCCTGCCGGGGGGCACGCTGTGGCTCCCAGCCCAGGAAGGCCACCCCGGCCCTCAGGGTCCACGCGAGCCAGTGACCAGGCAGCGCACGCAGGTTCCTCGCTGTTCCTACAGCGCCTCTGCCTCCGCGGGGGGACGGCCAGCCCTCCCAGCGGCCACCTCTGGCACCCAGTCACCACGCTAACGGTTACCAGTGCAGCACCTAGAACAGCGGGGTACTGAGTCTGCCCAGTTCGTTTCCGATTTCAACCGCAACACAGGTAACAGTCTCATCTCACACCGGGCTGCGTATTACCATTCACAAATGTTAAACCAGATTCCTCTGCTTCCTTTTTTGGCCACTGTGTGCCTTGTGGATCTTGTCCCCCAACCAGGGACTGAACCCACGCCTTCGGCAGTGAGAGCCTGGAGCCTTAACCACTGGACCACCAGGGAAGTCCCTAAGCTGAATCTCTCCTTTACTAGAAGAGCGCAGAGGGAGAACTCAGGAGGAAGATGCCCTGACTGAGTGCCCCCGGCTGGACGCTAAGCGGCTCTCCAGGTAGCAGCTTGTCTCTCCCCAGGGGTGGGCAGCAATTCTAAAACTACTTTCCGTGTATATTCGGCCCGAACAAATAAGCAAATACACTGGGGGCAATGAGACCTAGACTTCTCACTATCTGATGAAGACCCAACTATCTGATGAAGAAGCTATAAATAAGGAAAGAGAAAAGCTAGAGTAAACCCAGAGATACTGGACTGAAATCAGCAAGGCCAGCGAGAAACACCTATGCGTATGTACAGGCGTGAGTACACGTACATCCCGTGTCCACTGAGAAGCAGAAGCAAGGACACCCTGTGGCTAGGAGCACACTCACCACCCAGGTCTCAAGCTTCACATACTGTTTCTCCAACAAAAGAAGAACCAGGGCTCCTTGATGAAACGCACCAGGCAGGAAAATCACAGAGACTGGAGTGTCCTGCAGGTCCAGAAGGGAAGCCACCAGAAAACAACGGGGGTGAGCTGAGAGGACACAGCGCAGCCTGAGTGAGCGCCCACAGCGCGGTCACAAAAGACGGAGGAAAAGAGGGGCTCCAGCCTGCTCAAGAGTAGAGACGGCGAGGGGCCGTGACAGCAAACGAAGGCAGGCCCCCAGGCTGGACAGGGGGTGTCCAGGAAGTGGATGCCAGTCAGACTAACAGCCATGCCTGAGGAGGATCTTCACACGAGCTCGCAGCACTGGACAAATGCTAGTTTTGCTAACTGCCCTCGAACAAACGATACAAGAGGCTGACACCGGGGGGCGCTGGTGTGGGAATCCTGTACCTCTGGCTCCTTTCCTGTAAGGCTAACATTCCCTCACAGAAAATGAATACTGACAAACGCAGTGACACCACGCTTCCAGGAGCGAGGGAGGGGAGCAGGGAGGGACTGACGCGCCAGGCCGAGCGGCACGGCTGAGCCCTCCTGTCGTCTCCTCTACTCTTGTGAGTATTTGAATTCTTCCTTATTAAAAAGTCTTTTAAAACTCTTTCTCAAAATTATACTCCAATAAAAAAAATACACAAAATTTTTTCTCAAAGCTGGCAGACTCAACTTAAATCTGCCCACCTCTTCCAGTGCACTGCCTCATTGCCCAGCCAAGCCCCAAAGCAATCAGACATCTTCCAGACCCCTGCCTCCTGACCCCCACGTGCCCCGTCGGCCCCCTTGGAGCCTCTCCATTGTGCCAGTCTCAGGCATCTTCAAGCCCCCTCCCACCTGCTCTCCACCCGCAGTCAGGGGCTCCTGGGAAACACATATGGCATGTGTGCGTGTCTCATGCCTGCCCTCAGCATTCTGGAGGAAAACCTAAGTGCTCAGGGCGGCCTCTGCCCTGGCCGCGTCTCCTGCCACCCCCACCCCCACAGGCCAGGCTCCCCATCATGTTCCCTCTGGAATGTGCCCTCCTCCCACATCTCCCAGGGATCTGTGGTGACTGGGTGATGCTCCCCTGTGTCCCTAACTCAGTGAGCTGGGGGTGGGGGGGACGCAGGAGCCATGTGGTCTGCACCCAGCACTGTTCCCTGGGCACTGGGCAAGATGCCTAGCACATAGCTGGCACTCCGTGTGTACGCAGAGGGTGAACGTTTTTGACTTCAGACACACAGGCCTGAGCTAGATATTGGACTCTTACCTTCTCTCCCACCCCGTTAAATTATGAAGCTTTACAGTGTTTATCTAGTTGTCCAGGTTCCAAACATCCTCTAAACTCTAGCACAAAGAAATGGATGTACGTTACAGCTATTAGGTAGATCTGGGCAAAATACACCTAAATCGAATATTTTTTTCTACTTTGGTAAGTAATAAAATATGCCAGACGTGATATATTACGCTACTAACTTCACTTTCTAAAAGGCTGTGATGACAGTAATCAGTGCTGGTGAGGATGCAGAGAAACCGAAACCACTCTGTGGAAACAGTGCATCAGTTCCTTTCAAAGTCACAGAGTAAAGCCCAGCAGTTCCACCCCTGGCACGCGCCCGCGAAATGAAGACATATGCCACACACCAACCTGCAGGCGAATGTTCACAGCAGCACTAGCCACGATAGCCAAAAGGTAGAAATCACCCAAACGCCCATCAATCAAAGATGAATGGATAAACAAACTGTGATACAGCCACATAACGGACTGGTCAACCACGAAGTGCTGATACACACTAAGACACAAGCCCTGAAAACGCTCAGGGAAAAGAGCCATAAAAGGTCACATGTTTTATAATTCCACTTATGTGAAATATCCAGCTGAGGCAGATGCACAGGCAATGAGGACTGGTGGTTCCCAGGGCTGGAGGGACTGGGGAATGGGGAGAGACTGCTTAATGGGCAGTTCCCTTTTGGGGTGATGGAAATGCTTTGGAACTAGACAGAAGCGATGCTTACCTCACACTGAATGCACTCAATGCTGCTGAACTGTCCACTTTAAAATGGTTTCTGTTGTGTGAGTCTCCCCTCAATCAAAAAAAGAGCCTATACTGAGAAACATACTGAGAAACACGGCTTCTCTGAAACACTGATGATATTTTTTTTCTGCCTTTGTTAACATTCAGACACACTTGGAACAGACCACACAAGTAACAGAAAGAGCTGCAGCCAGGACTGCAGGCCCGTCCTGAAGCTAAGGCAAGGGAAGACCTTCGTAACTGTGCTGAGCGTGCAGAGCAGGGGGCCTGGGGGCCTGGAGCAGGGGAGCCAAGCCAGCACCTTGCAGAACCAGTCAGAATCCCCGCCCCCGAAAAGCAACTCTGCAAAGTTCATCAACAGCCATCACTCTACAACATGGACTTAAAAATATCTTATTTCAGAAAAGCACGCAAAAATAAAATAGAAACTACTCTTCAAATAAGTGCTTGCTGGAACAACACCAAGAACCATCAGATAGCTCAGCAGGGTGTGTCTAGTCCCACAGGGATGTCAACCTGCAGGCCCCCAGGGAGGGTGCCACCCTTACCCACTGCCCCCGTGGCAGCCGCTGATAAACCCGTCTGGGTGCCCCCTCCTCCTGTGATAAGCCCAGACTGGGCTCAGCCCCTTTCTTGCTATGATGCTCCAGCATCCAGGACTGCCATCATCTCAGGTGAGATGCCTCCTGCTGAAAAGAGACTCAAATCCCTTAAAAAGCCAATCAAGTTCTTTCTTTCTCTTCTAAAGACAAAAGACAAAAAAAAAAAAAAAGCCACCCAGAGCTCCTATAGCTTTACAGCCAAATTTCTCACCATCTTTTCTATTTACTTCACAACACTGTTTCTCAGAGAATTTTCACCCAGACATGCACTTTTCCTTAACGCACCTCTAGATTCCTGTCACTGAGAAAAGGTGGCTCACCAGCCCTGCATCACAGGCCCCCACACCTGGTGAAACCACAGCTCCGCCCATGTCCCACCCAGCACCACACCTGCCCAGCCCTGCCCTGGGCGTGCACAGGTGTTAACGCACTCCACCCTCACAGGAAAGGAGGCACTCACCCCATGAAGACACTGGGCTAAAACCAGGCGCAGGAGCTTTCTCGGGCTCCTGCTCCACATGCTCACAGAGCTTCTAACTGGGCGCCTTCCAGGCCTGTCTCCTGAGGGCACAGCTTTGGACAAAATCTAAGGAAGCCAAGAGGGAGGCGCTTAGCCTCGACTGCCTCTGCCTCGACTGGCCAGGTTAGTGTGGCTCAGCGTCAGAGAATCTCACAACACCAGGAGCCCACTTACTCACCAGAGGCAAGCGGAGAGGTTGCGGGGCGTGGAGGGAAGACCACCACCTGCCTCTGAGAGGTTACACATTTACCTTTGCACGGACGTCCGCTTCCACTGTCTATTTAAGCAAATCAACTGGCAAGTGGCCCCCTTGATCCACTTTCCTCCACACGACTAGCCAGCATCCTTGCGAGGTCACTCTCCACTCCAGACGCAGCGTGCCAGGGCGGGCTGGGTCAGGGTTTTCAGAGCATACACAAGTTTCAAGTCAACAGGTCTAACTTTTGAACAACCAAGAGTTGACTGCAATAAGGATTTATTGAGTAAAAAGAAAATAGACTACGGTAGACATCAGAAACAGACAAAAGATAACCAAGATGGTGCTGGGCGGCAAGCAAAGGGAGTTTACAAAGGAGATAGACCCCATCAGGCAAAGCACACTGGGTGCTATATAAAGATGCAAAGTGAAGGCCACCTCTTTTTTTTCTCCCAGATTTCTTAGAATCACCTTAAATTTAGCATATCTATAAAGGAAAACTGACCCCTGCTGCTCCTTCCTCCCGGGGTCAGCACTGAGAGGCCAGCAGGTCAGCTGGGGGCGTGGTCTTCACCCCTCACCCCGCCCCAGACACACGCTGCCCTGCCACCAACAGGGAACCTGACCACATCCCCACCAGACCCAGATGAAGACTCCTGCCACCAGGCCAGACCACCCCTTCCTGCAACACAACTGCCAAATGCTCTCAGAGGGTCCCCATAGCCTACAGAACAAAAGAGCCCTACCCTCAGCTCACCTTCAGGTACCCACAGCATCACCCCCCCACCCACCCAAAAACCTCTAACATCACTCCCAGTGCCCGCCTATCTAGACCACCTCTCTTCTCAGCAGGTTACCCTGCCTTCATTCATGCTGCTCACCGACACTCCTCTGCCTTCAAGACAGATCCAAATCTGATTGATTGGCCAGGGGAAGTTTTTGTTGTGGAAACAGGGCATAAGTGTTGTACCAACTCTAATGAATTAATGGAACCTAATGATTAACAATCAACAGCAGATAGTATTCACACCAAAAAAAAAAAAAAAAAAAAAAAAAGCACTAGAACCCAAAAAAGTAGAACCTGCATTTGGATCTGACCACTAATTTTCAGGAAATTCACACAGGACAGACAAACATGCTGAATTACACCAAGGAAATGCCATCAGCCAAGCCCAATCGGTGGAGACGAGATACCACACACGAGTCAGTGTCTTCAGCCCAGCAATAGTAAGCCCCGGGGAAGAGGAAGGCGAAAACTAGAGACCGAGTGTGACTGTTGGGGTAGGGGGCTGAAGAACAACAGCTAACACGTACAGCCTTTCTTTGGGGACAGGAGACAAAAACGTCCTCAGTCAGGTTGTGGTGATGGCTGCACAAGTCTGAATGTGTTCAATAAAACACACTGAGTTTTACACTGGGCTTCCCAGGTGGTGCAGTGGTGAAGAATCTGCCTACCAATGCAGGAGACACAGGTTCGATCCCTGGGTCGGGAAGACCCCCTGGAGGAGGAAGTGGCAACACACTCCAGTGTTCTTGCCTGGGAAATCCCATGGACAGAGGAGCCTGGCGGGCTACAGTCCATGGGGTCGCAAAGAGTCGGACACGACTGAGCAACTAAACGACACAGGTACATGAGTTCCATCTCAATAAAGCTCTCACTTGAAGGCGATACCAAAGAGACGTGTCAGCCAGTCACACATGGGCCTCATCTGGATCCCAATTCAACCAACTGTGAACAGACCTGGACAGTGAGCATGTGGTGTGGGACACTGGTGACCAGGGGTTAGGGGAGGGGCGGGGAAGGGGAAGACAGACCCCCACTCTCACGGGTATCTTCTGGCCTGCTGGAAATGACTGGAGACGCCTGGGATCTGCATCGAGCCAAGAGGCGGGACGGGGACCAGGGGCTGTCTGTGGGTGCAGGCAGGGCGGCACACAGGCTCCTTCCTCTGCCCACACTTTCCAGCGGACCCCGGCTCAACCCCTCCGGGCTGGCTCCCTGACTCCACCAGCCCACGGACATCACTGGGAAAACTCTGTCCAGCCGCTCCTGGGCTCCACGTCCCCCCAAAGACTCTGAGCTCAGCCTGACTTTCCTCTCTCCTCTTCTTCTGGCCCAGGTTGCTCCAAGAGGCCTTCTCAATGCAGCTGCACTGGCCACCGTGCCACAGGGCCCTGCACAGCACACCGGGCAGGGGCCCCAGGCACACTTTACAACCACCGTTTTTGTGCACGACTTGCTTTGCGTCTCCATTCTCCCTCACTTGTGCTCCTGCCGTTCACCCCCAAAAGCTTCCAACGCCTCCAGCTCAAGGTTAAGCTGTAATCACCAACCTTGCCCTGAGATGCCCTCCAAGTCTAACGTGATGTTTGTGGACTGAGCCACACGCATTCACATTTAACAAGTGGCACACTTGTTGGGGCAGCAGCACACAGAGGGAACTGAAGGTCCCAGCGACGTCCCCTGGCTCCGGTCACCTTGTGGGATCGCGAGCAGAGCAGCGTCTCCTGGCTCACCCAGCTCTGCCAGCTCACCCCCTGCAGACAGCCTGGTGCTCCTTCAGCATCGTCCCCATGGGCCATGCCCATCCACTGCCCAGTCCTGTCTGCAGATGCTTCGCTGCACAGCTGGGTCTGCTCCAAATGACTCTGCCAGGAACACGAGCTCCGAGCATCAGGGCTAACCTTTCACTTCCCCGGTACTGAGCCTCCAAAGCAGCTGTGGCCACCCAGCCCCTGTGGCATTTATTAGTAATGTGGCTCTTAGGGCTTGCGAAGAAAAGACCCAGAGGTCAGCCAGGAGGGTCATGGAGAGGAGCGGTCACTGGGCGGAACCCGAGTGGTAGAAGCCACTGTGTGCAGAGGAGACACAAGGATAAACTGACCGCGGAGGGGAGGGAACCACAATAACTAGGAGGCACCTCCCGCATCCTCTCCCTGACCAGAACACCTCCACCGTCAGGCGCTCTTTCTCTGCACAAGGAGGAGACGGAGGTCCAGGGAGGCTGAGCGTGCGCCCAGTCCTGGAGCCAGGACTCGAGTGAGGTCGGCCTGACCTGGAGCCCGTGCTCTGGGCTTGCGTCACAACGACACCTAGCTCCCAGAAGCTCCCGGCAGACACGCCGACGGCCCAAGTTTTGTCCAAAGTTGTCCTTTTCATCGCTCGCATCTTCCTTTGCTTTCTTTCCACTTCTTACTTGTACTTCTCTGTTGTTCATTTGTTCCTACAAAAAGGAAATGATGCCACTGCCTGCAAGGCCGGGAGAAGGCCTCCATTTTCCTTGGCCCTGCTCGCCCCGCCGCGTGGACAGGCGCACAGCCCACGAGAGCAGCGGCGAGGACCCTGAGAACACAGGCGCTGCTGAGTCAGGAGTATCGGCTGGTCTCTGAGACTCAGAGGCAGTCGCCCCCTAGAGCCCCAGCTACGAAGCACCCCAGTCACACCAAACACCCTGCCACCTTCGCGTCCTACATAAGCTCGGTTAAAGCAAGACTGACCCAGGGGGCCTGAGAAGGGGCTAAGCAAGTTTCCAGTGCAGGGGCCTCCCCGCTCCCAGTTCACACGCAAACAAAGGCCCCCACCCAGCCCTCAACCACATGAACAGCCAGCTAGGCTCAAGCTCCTCCACCAACATGAACATGCCGTTGTGAGAAACAACTCTCAGAGGCTGTACCGTTTCACTTTGAGTCAAAGCTGACAGAACATCTCAAATGACTCTGACCTATGAACCTCAGTATTTCGACCTTTTATGTGCAACTCTCTAAGAACTAGAGCTCAGAGCTGAAACACCCAGAAGTAACTTGAAAACCCCCCCAAAACAATGCCCCTTGGGAGACTGCCTGGGAGGCAGGAGGCTCCGAGAGACAGAAGAATTCAGATACAATGAGCACGAGTCGGGTAGAAAGTACCTGGATCCTAAGGTGGCTGGTTTTAACCCGGCCACAGTTCTGTTTGTTTGTTGCTATGGGTTCTTACAGATGGATACAGAACAGTTTTCACCGAGAAATCACTGGAGTCCCCAGTAACAACCTATAGAAGCCTCCTTCTGCCCCAATTCTAAGTTGCATCCTCAGCAATATGAACCATAACTACAGTCAATGAAAGAGGAGGTCGTCATTCAATCAGACCTTTAAGCTTTACCAGGCAGGGAACCCCAGTTAAACTTAACTTCTTACGGTCCATCATAAAGGCCCCTTCAGCACACCCACGCTCTCACCTAGACACACACCCAAACCCCCACCCACCCCAGCCGGCAACCCCACTCTCTAGGAGCTGATCTCCAAGGTGTGTTTCAGGCATGGGCTGCTCCCGGGGGGCCAACCCCCAATGAAAGTGCCTTGTGGGGGCTGCTCTAGGCTCATCTCAATGTCCTCTCCCGCCCCGCCTCCCAACACCAATGGGTCTCGAGCTCCTTCTAAAAAGCAAGCACATGGGACATCTGTTAAATGTAATTTCCTGGGTCTTCAGGGGCAGAGGTGGAGAAAAGCCTTTGGGTGATTCTGAGACCAGCTGGTGGAGTGGACGCCAGGTCCCACTCCCTGAGCCCAGGCTGCAGGTGGGTCCATGAACTCGTGTCCGCCTGAGCCCAAGACCCCGTCCTCCACCTCCAGCGCCGCCTCAGCCGCCCAGAACCTCAAACTCAACGTGTGCAAACATGACGCATGGTTCTCCCCACACAGCCTGCTGGTCCTTCCCTCTTCCTGGGGATGAGGAGGAGAGAAGCTGCAGGAGAGGCAAGGCTTCCCCTCTTCACCCCGCAGCCCTTCTGCGGAAACAGCCCCATGTAAAAAGCGGGCTCTACCACACTGAATGCTGAAGATGCCAAGTGGCTGGCCCCAAAACGTCGCTGAAGATAAGTGTGTCTGAATTAAAGTCACAAGTGGCTAGGTCCCATCAGCCTTCTCCAAGGAAGCCCAGGGACCCTGAACAGCCGGCTTCTTTCTAGAAACAATTAAAGGAAACTGGGGGAAAAGATACACACCCTCTGAAGAAGAGATCTTACAAGTCAGTGGGGTGGGGGGTAGCGGGAGAGTCTAAAGATCCTTAAAGGTGTAAAACCAAATTCATGTGTGAACTTTTAATAAAATTCAGGATTCAAAACAACCAGGAAGTAAACACACTTCTGAGATGAGAGAAATTGATTATGGACTGTTAAGTGTGACAACAGCATTGAGTTTTAAATGCCCCCATCCTTCAGACATGGTACTTAAGCATTCAGGGTGAAACCACAGGGCTGGAATCCACTTTAGACTATCTCCACAGAGGAAAGGGGGGAAAGGGAAGATGTGAAGCAAATGTGGAAAATCTTGATAATTGCTGAGGCTGGTGATGAATAAATGGGAGCATATGATACCAGTCACTCTACTCCTGTGTATTTTAGATTATTTCACAATAGATACTGTTTTAAAAGTCAAGTGATACATTCTGAGTGTTCACAATAGCAATTCACAAAACAAAAATATATTTTATCAGACTGGGACTCTGCCATCGTGTTGCGTAACAGGTTATAAAGAATAAACCCTACTGGCATTTTAAACACTCTGACACAAACTTGAAGTTAACAGGAAATAATACTCTTCTGAACTGCATAAGTTTTAGGAGTTGCATCTTTCACATTTTTTTTTCTTTCACACTTGAATCCTTCTTCACGGTTTAACAGATCCATCAAGGGAAGCTGGACCACTAGCCAGCCATGCCCTGCAGCCTGCAGCAGCGCCCCCCAGGCGAAGCGCCGTCTGCTATTCGGCAAAGGTGCACCGTTACTGGGAGTCTGGCCCAGTAACTGGCCCATATCTTCTTTGAGATGACTGCGGTGGGGGAGAGAAGCAGCATGGTGCAGGAGGAGTGAAATGACTCTAGAAACCACAGTGAAAGTCCTCATTCTTAAAGTCACAATCCTGTTCAGACAACTTTCCAACAAGCCTTCCATGTGGCAGAAGTTACTTTGTAGCAAGTCTGTGAGGAATGTAACCCACAAGAGTCCAGCACAGTGAAACCTACTAACAAGCCCCCTTCAAGATGGGCTTGTTACTGAGATTCCCTTTAAGGTCTCTAAGTGGTTTGAAAAAAAAAGAAAAAGAAAGTTCATCTATGAAAGTTCAGGGTCACTGGAGAATCCACCCATACTAAACCACTAACTCTTTCGAATAATTAAAAAAATAAACAAAAAAAAAACCCACCAAGAAATAGTAACTACCTAACTTTAGAGTCCAGATACCAATTCACATACACAATAGCATTTCTAACAGGCATAACACAGTCCATAACAGGACTCTATTTTTTAAGTTAATTTACTTAGTAAGTCACTTAATAAGGGTATTAAAATGGGAAGTAGCAAAACAATTTGTAATTTTTCCTACAATCCAGTTCAAATGTCTTTTTATTCTAAATTAGGAAATACATTAAAAAGAGTTTCACCGAAGAGACTCTATTCCAAATATCCCTCTTAAATAAAATTAAAAGCCTGAGTGTGTAGAATAAAACTGTACTGCATCACAGCCTTATAATTACAGCATGCTTGTAGAGCCTGAAATTTGCATTCATTCCCGTCCTGCCGTTCACTGGCTAAGAACTATCCTACAGACTCATTTATTTTTTCAACCAAAGCTGTCCAATTTCAGACCAGGTTTATCTGCGAACACTGAGTGAGAGGCCCCCTCCCCACCAGGCCACGATGCACAGGGCCACATCACAGCAAGATTCTTCCAAGAGCCATGGAGAACCCAGAACAAGCCTGGAGATCCAGAGAACTAAAGCTTTTTGGAAAATAAAATAGAAAAGAAAATATCCCAGTGCAGAGCACACAGCACTGGCGAGTGGTGCTTCCTGAGCTCGTGTTTCAATTATACTCTAACACCCAAGCACTGGGTCCAGTCTACACGTAACAGGTGTTTCTTCCTGGGGGTCAAGGCCAAAAGGACTGAGAGCCACTTCACTAAAGGGAGTATATGGAGAGTCTGCTTGGAATCACATACATCATCCTACTGCTCGCTGGCTGGATGACCTTCGAAAGGCTCATAACCTCTCTGTGCCTCTGCTGTCCATCTTCAAAATGACCACCAGCAACTTAGAAAGCTGTCCAGTGGATCAGTTAACGTCAGACACAACACAAAAGCTTGACCTTCCCCAAGGTTCTTCACTTTTTCTGGGCCTCCAACTTTTACACTGAAAATCTGAAAAAATGTTCAGTGTAGTGGCTAAGACTTGCTGGGTTCCTTCAGAGGGATGGGCGGGGAGATTCTCACTCACCCAGGTGTGGGAGCTACCCTGCCACATCATGGGTGGGTGCTGCCCACCCAGGGTTCTAAGAAGCCAAGTCTGTCTGCCCCCAGGACTGTGACTGGAGCCCTGGGCCTTTCCCCACCAGGGCTGAGTCACCTTCCAGATTACAGTTAAAACCATTCTTCTATCAAATTGCCGAGAGCAATTTAAAAGTTGCTCTGGCTCAAGCCTTGGAGAAGCTTTCCAACTAAGTGACATCAGAAAACAAGACAGTGAGTATTCACAAGGCACAAGACTGTTTGTGAACAGAAGGTGTTAAGGGATCCAAATGGATCAGAAGAGCCTGAACAGGTCCCTCCAAAGCCCCAGCAGCAGGAGGCTTGGGAGGGCCAGGGCCCACAGAAGGCAGGACCCAGACGGCAGGGCCTGCAGCCGGCTGGAGCCTGCTGGACAAAGGGGACAGGATATGCCCTGTCCAAGTGGCAGGGCCAGCGGGAAATTTAGAAGCCACGTGCCTGGCGGGAGAAGGGAAAAAGCTTAACAACATTTGACCATTTTTTTGACCCAGCAAGTTAATCGCCCTTCTACTCTGCATCCCCCAAAAAAAGTTCTTTAAAAAATGTGCTACTGCTCTAAGTTTTAAAGAACTTTTCTAAAGAAAGGGAGGCCGGCTAGTGAGAAAAGATGCTAAGGAAATCAGCACATCTCCTCACCTTCCTCTAGTAAATCGTAAAAGGCAATTAACACTTGAATAAGGAGCCTGTGTGTCTGGAATGAAAATGAGACGCGCGCAGGTTTAGGGTTTTAGGGCGCCTTCCTATCCCTCTCTGTCCGCGGTCCTAACTACCAGCAAGAATTGGCCAAAATTCAGCATTTCCAGACTTTCCTTCGGAGCCTGCCCGCCCGCGCCGCGCCGCGCCGCGCCGCGCCGTGCCGCGCTCGCGCCCGGCCCGCCAACCGCCGCGGGGAGGAGCGCGCGGACTCACCGGGGCCGGCTCCCGAGTACATGGTGGCGCCGCGGAGAGGCTCCGGGGCCGAGGGGCGGCCGCGCGCGCGCCACGGGCCCCGACGCCGCGAGCCGAGCGCGAGGGAGCCGCCGGCCGCACGATCCGCCCCGGCGCGGCTGCCAAACAGGTTTACCCGACGCGGCCGGGGCGGCGGGCGGAGGCGGCGGCGGCGGCGGGCGGGCGGGCGGGCGGGGCGGGGGAGGGGGAGGGGAGGGGTGAGGAGGGGGAGGGGCGAGGGAGCCGGCGTGGGGGGGGAGGGCGGGGCGAGGGATCGGGCGGGGGCGGGGCGGGCGGGGCGGGGCGAGGGCGGTGCGGGAGGGCAGGGGAGGAGCGAGGGAGCGGGAGGGGCGGGGACCGCGCGGCAGGGGCGGAAACATGAGCTTCAGGTTTTGGTCAATCTTAAGCCGCTATCATGATCAGATCAAACTGTAACTCCTCATTTCAGCCCTCGGGACCTCCCCTGTTCCTTTACCTGGGACCCTTTGTCGGACCCCCTCTTGCTCCTCAGTACATCTCTGTGTTCGCCCCGCTCGTGCAGAAACGTTCTCCCTCCAACCCAAACCCCTGCATCCAGTTTGTTTTTGTTTTTCGGAGCCATTTCCAGGGAGGCCAGCCAGAGGTCAACACCTTTCTCCCCTACTTGATGAGGGATTGGGAACCGGAAGGTGAAATACAATCCAAAATTGCTTGTCATCTTTTTAACATATTTGCCTGCTCCTTCCTTCCTCTGATAAGCAGCTATTATCTGACACAGTGCTTGTGACTGTGTGTTCCGCTGACCTAGGATGGTACAAAGATGAACGGGAGTTCTGCCTGCAAGCGTCCAAAAGGTTTGTTTCTCTCTCGGCAATTCTCAAGGACATTCTTAAATAAATGCAAGAGAATCCATCTGTCCTCCAGGAAGAAACGTAAAAGGACTTCCATTTTCACAGAATAATTGATATGAATGAGGGGGTCCCATGGCATCAGCTTCAGAGATGTCCATTCTTCCCCGTCTAATCCTCTGCCCACCACCCCCACCCTCATAGGGACCCAGGCCACCTCTCCACCTGACCCTCATGCTGTGGAAACACAAATCCGCAGGTGACCCTAGGCAGCTACTTAGCTGAAAGTGTGTTTAGGAGCCCAGGTAGCCTGGGTGAGAAGGCACACCAGGGTGGGACTGGGCACCACCCGGATGTGCCATCAGCCTTAGAACACGTGATGAGAAGGGTGTATGCTCACCAGGTGGAATCTAGCGATGGAAATAAACACCCTTCATCGAAGTAGGACAACGTGGATGAATCTGTCCAAGGTTGAGTGAAAGAAGCCAGAAACCATACCGCATGAGGTCATTTATAAAAGTTCTAAAACTAGGCAAATCGAGCTACATCATTCAGGGAAGCATCATTGAGCAGTAAAACGCTGAAGAAAGAAAAAGGTGGTTACCTAAGCATCAGAACGGGGTTCCTGCTGAGGGTAGGGGTGCTGAGACCACCAGAGACCTGGGGCTGTGGGCTGAGGACGTCCGGCCCCTGACGGTCATTTTGCAAGTCTCTTAAGCTGCCCATTTACTCTTATACACTTGTCTGTATCTTCGCTATATTTCACCATAAAGACATTTAAAAATCATAATCATAAATGTTATCACGCTAGTTAGGAACCCTCCACCCCCAGGGCTGCTCCGTTCAGTCCGCTCCCTCACGTTCCCACCGCACTATTTTCACAGTTTCTATGCCTCGCCACTCTGCTACAATTGCTGACCTCCCTTCATTTCAGCTCAGCCTTCCGCTTCTTTGATCGCCTGTGTTGGGTAACTTTGTTGCAAGAGCTCCTCTGAAGGTCTGGCCTGACCAGGTCTCCTGAGCGCTTCTCCACAGAGAGCACTCAAGCCTGCCCACCGCTCCCGCTCCCCCACGAGGGGACCCCCTCACCCAGCTCTCCCTGTGGCGGGAATCCAGCTGCTTTCTGCTCTCCGCCTCGTCCCCCACTAGCTCCAGGCCCACCTCGTGAAGCCACGTCCTCTCCTGTCCCCTCCTCCCACTTCTTTCTGCTGTGTCCCCAGTACGCCTATTCACCGTCCACGGGAAAAGAAAAAGCCCAGGCCCCTCTGCCTTCTGCCTCTCCCCTGAGGAGTGAGTTCACTTAACCCACTTAGTCCAGTCCACTTAGCTATGTGTGAAACGCCTCTAGGCCCATCTCTGTTCCTCCAGGTCTTCATCCAACACTTGGGTATTGACCACATGGGGTGGATTCCCGGGACTTTTGGGGCCCAGTCTTTCTCCCTGATGCAATTCACTGCTCCGCACACACTTGGATCCCATATGGATCCCTCTGCTCAGCTAGACCTGCAGGGCTGTAGTCACACTCAGGGATCCCCCAGGTCTGCCCATGGGAGTCACTGGATCTGGAGCAGTAACCCTGCAGGAAAGCAAAAGACACTCGGAAAACACCCGGCTCGCTGCTGTGGTCATCTGGCCCATAGGCACCCAATGCAGGGTTCCTTTGTCTCTTCAAGACTAAAGTGTGGGCACTGAAATAAAACAGTTTCCAAAAACATGTTCTGCATGTGATAAATGAGGGGTTAGGAGGTTACATAAACTGGGAAGCACTGAGTTAAACAACACTGAATAGATGCATTGGCTGCAGCCCTTCTAGAGCATTTAACACAGTATTCAGTTTTGATTCTAGGGATTTCCCTGGATCCTGTCATTTCAGGAATAAGTGAAACACATTTGTTACATTTTGGGGAAAATGTGCTTACACTCCTAAGCAATTTCATCAGGCTGACCTGACATTAAATGGAAACCAGTTAGTTTGAATACATAAATCACTTTTGTCATTTATGCGCTCAACAGAGGCTAAGTCAAGAATCCTGAATACACAAGCAGGCAGGGCCACCTCCTTGCAGCACCCTGGGAGGTGCAGATACCACTGTCAGCTGTCATCCCCTGGAACCCGGAAGCCTGGGGTTCCTAATCTATGACCTCATCTATGTCCAGGAGACACAGTTTACTCTAGAGTGTGTCTGCTTCTCCGTGTAATGAGGAAAGAGCAGCCAGGATGCCATGGACATGAAAAAACTCAAAGTAAGATGAAGGATTTAAATGTAAACATAAAGCTATAAAACTTTAAAAATAATGGAGAGAGAAAATCTTTGGGTTCTATGGCTAGGCAAACAGTTCTTAGGGACAATCCGTAAAAATAAAAGTGGATACCCTAGACTTCATCAAAATTAAAGCTCCGTGAAAGCCTCTGTTAAAAGCATAAAAAGAGAAGCTATAGAGCAGGAGGAAATATTTGCACTTTGCACATCTGACAAAAGACTAGGATCTAGAAATAGAAGGAACTCTCAAAATTCCACTGTAGAAGAGCAAACAATCCATGTAGAACGTGGGCAATAGAAACGGAGAGACATTCACGACAGAGGAGATACCCATGCAAACAGTCACATGAAAAGAGGTTCAACATCACTGACCACTAGAAAAATTTGAATTCAAACCACAATAAGATAACATCATGCACCTATCAGAATTGCTGGAATTAAAAAACTGTGATGGCAACAAAGCTAAGGAGAACTTGGAGAAACTGGATCACTCCTGCTTTGCTAGTGGGAACGTCCAATGGTAGAGCCTTTAGGGAAAGCAGTTTGGCAGTTTCTCAAAAATCAAACATACGGCTACCACATGACCCAGAAAGTCAAACTCCTGGGCATTTCTCCCAGAGACGTGACCACTCATGTTTACAACATAAACCTGTATATGAATATTTATAGCAGCTTTATTTGTATAACCTAAAACTGGAAACAACCCAAATGTCCTTCAGTGAATGAATGGTTACACTAACTGTGGTTGGTCCACACCATGGAACACTCTTGAGCAGTAAAAAGGAGCAAATGATACACACAACCCCTTGGATGAATCTCAAGAATTATGCAGAGGGGGAAAAAGCCAATTCCAAAAGCTTACATGTTGTATGATTGCTTTTATATGCCACTCCTGAAATGACAAGATAATAGAAATGAAGAACAGATTAGTGGTTGCTAGGAGCTGAAAAGGGGCGGGTAGTAGTGAAGATGGGGTTATGAAAGGGTGCCATGAAGGACCCTTCTGGTGGTTGAAAAGTTCTGTATCTTGACTTTGTCAAGGTTAATATGTTGGCTGTGATATTGTACAGTAGTTTTGCAAGCTATTACCCTTGGGGAGATGGATAAAGGGTACCTGGGATCTCTCCATTTTATTTCCTACTTAACTGTACATGAATCTATAATAATCTCAAAGCAAAAGGGTTAATAATACAAACACTCTTGTGTGCTAGAAGCCCACTCCTGCAAACACACACAGATATCGTAGGACAGAATTATTAGGTTAACGCCAATGCATCTTGAAAGAAACATCTCTTTCCTGCCTGGAGAAGTCAGATCCTAAACTTAAACCTCTAAAAAAAACAGTTTCTAAGACGTTTGAAAGTACTTTCTGGGGAGTTACTATACAAGCCAAACTCTCAACAAAGGTCATTTTCCCAGAAGCTGTGTGAGTGAGAGTCACCTGTGTGGTCCCCCTCAGGTTCAAGGATGGTGGCTGTAGGTCAACTACCAACCCTGTAACCCCCATTCTCTGTAACCCCCATTCCCCACTTCTCAAGTAGCCAGTTCCATCCCTACCATCAAGGACTGTCAGAAAAAAAATACCAGGAACATACATGCACTGGCAGAGCTCTACCTGCTTATTTGTCAGTTTCCTTTATCTGTCATTGAAATACTAAACATACCTGTTGGGTGTCTCATGGGATCACCCATCGAGTGCGAACTACTGAGCATCTGCAAAGAGCTGAAATGCCACGGAGATGTCATGCTCTCCTGGAAGAACTAAGTTAGTAGCTGAGTTGCTCGGCTATTCAGGTGATGTTCAGCACATGTCTTTATACATGACATCCCAAAGTGTTGCACGGCTACTTACTATACTCTGCAGGCTGTATTCTCCTGACTGCTGCCTTTATTAGGGGAGTAATAGAAGCGGCCAAAAGATAGCCTTGTTGTCTGACCAGAGACAAGAGGGTTGGCGGTGGAATGGGAGCCATCCAGACCCCTCAGCTCCATCCACCCCACAGAGCCTGGAGGTGAGCCACCAGGAAGACCACGGAGGTGACCACACAGTGTCGTGGTGACATGGCGAGGGCCTCTTTCTTATCTGCCACCACCACCCTCTAGGGGTCTGACGGCCTGGCCCCTAGTGGGACAGGGTAGAGGGCTTGCATGTCACATGCTGTCCTCTGTGAGCTCACATTCTGCTTCCCCAAACAAGGTGAGTCCTTTTGGTTTTATGAATGGTCTCTCCTTAAGCTGCTGCATTTTTGACATGGGCATTGACCTCCACCTTCCAGCAGGCACACTTACTTGATACCCCTTCAACTTAACTCAAGATCCAGGTTCTCTTTGAAGGACCCCGGGTCCCACCTGCCAGGTGTGGGTGGCCTTGCCTCCCTTGGTCCAGCCTGAGGACAGCCCAGGTGTCGGGAGAGGACCACCCCCTCTCCCACCAAGCCACCGACTCGTTTCTGCTGTAACTTCTCTTGCTGCACGTTCTCCCAGGACCTTGGGGGTGAATGCGGATGTGGTGTATGCAACCTGTAGGGTTTCCTGGAGTCAAAAGAAATAAATACAAGCCGTTTTTCCTATAGGGAGAAGCTATTAAGCAAACATTAAAGCATATGAAGTGCTAACAAGTATTCATTTTTAACTCAACACAACGATAGCTTTATACTATCATTCTTATCATTTAGTGTGATGTTTCTTCGAAATAATCTACCGATAAACTATCATTCACCAAGGTTTTTGTCTGTAAGGTCAGTATTTTTAGATTAACCATAATTCTATGTACTCGTGGCAATTTTTAAAATTAAATGTAAACAGAATGAAACATCAAAAAATCTAGGAATTCATGTAATGAAAGATGGGCAAAACACATCAGAAATCTATAAAACGTTACTGAAACATTTAGTAAGACCTAAATAAATAGAGAAAGAGAGCATATCCTAGGCTCACTAATGTAAAGATGTCACTTGCCCCCAAACTGATCTATACATTCACTGCAATCCCAACACGTTGTTTCTGTTGTTGGGGTGGTGGCAGAGGACATGCCAGAAAAAAAATACCAGGAACATACGTGCACTGGCAGAGCTCTACCTGCTTATTTGTTGGTTTCCTTCACACGTGTGAAGCTTATTTCACAATTTGTATGGAAACACTAAGGGCAAAGACAACCAAGCCGCTCTTGAGAAGAAGAACCAGGTGGCAGGGTTACTCCCAGGTCAGGGCTTACTATGAAGCTGTAGTGATTAAGACAGAGTGGCATTGCCCTGTCAACAGAGACGGATGGGAGAAGACAGAGACTGGAGTGCCGGAGTACAGCTCCAGCAGCCAGGGAATCAGCCTGAGGGATGAGCGGTATTGGTGGAGAATGATGCAGCCTCTGACTCAAAGTGCGGGACTGCATGTTTATTTTAAGCATCAGGTTTTCTTTTATACTTTTACAAAAGCATTAGGTTGGAGGTTTGACATCTTCAGTTTCCCCTCACCCAGATTCACTTTCTCCATAAATCATTGTTGTCCTTCAGAGTTCCCTCTTAAGTGTCCTTGTGATTACATTGTAACTCATGTTTGTCTCTGGGCTGTATACCACATTCCTCAGTTTATTTCTTATCTTTCTAAATCCTGCTAGCCCCTAGTATCTTAAGCTCATTATCTCCTAAAAAGGCTTCTAGCTATTAGTATCTCTAAAATTCCTAGTCTCTATAAGCTATAGTAATATATACCAACACTACAACATTCCTTAAACTTTTAGCTTCTAACTATTCTTAATTATTCCTAAACCCTAAACTCAGCAAACTTCTTTTGCCATAAACATTTCCCTCACAAGCAGGTCTCAGATAACAATGTTTCCCATGGCCTCAAGCTGTGGCCTATGTGCTCATCCTGGAACATTCTTTGTAAAGATCCTTGAACAAATGTCAATAGTTAACCTTATGGATTATTTCCTGGGCATAACTACAGAGGGCTTTGTGCTTTCTCATGCTCCTAGAAAGAACAGTAAGCACCTTAACATTCATTCCAGCCAAGTCAAGAAGGAAGGAAAGGACAAGTCAGAATCACAAGACCTAACTCCTTCATCCCGGGACCGTGCCTGCGGAATGAGGAGAGGGGGTTGGGGCCGTGCCTCCATTTTGTCAGTAATGCCTAATGCGGCTCCCGACACCGGAGCGCAACCACACGTGTGCAGGCTTGACTGAGGCGGAAGCGGGCACCTCAGAGCAGTGGGCCACGATGCCTTCCTTATAGCGGCGCTGGGACAGTTGGGGGTCCACAAGGAAAAATGCATCGCAACTCAATTCCAGGGAGACTCCAGACTCACATGAAAGGTGAAACAATAACAACTTTGTAAGACAGTACAGTGATGTTGGATGGCCTCACCGATTCGATGGACAGGAGTCTGAGACAGCTCTGGAAGGTGACGAAGGACAGGGAATCCTGGTGTGCTGCAGTCCATGGGGTCACAGAGAGTCAGACACGATGCCAACACAGGAGGCTGTTTTCATGGGGTAGATAAAGATTTTCTTTTCTTTTTTTTTTTGGCCACACCGCACGGCTTGTGTGATCTTTTCCCAGACTAGGGATCAAATCCAGGCCCCCAGCAGTGACTGAGTTCTAACCACCGGACCACTAGGGAATTCCCCTAACGTTTCATATGAGACATTCCTCTCCATCACCAGCCAACCCATCTCCATGACCGAGGAAGTCACCTCTTCAACACCAGAGAGGATCCAGCCCCCTCCACTCGTGGCCTACCTGTTGACATCGGCCCCCGATACCCCTGGGCCTGCCCTCTTCCAGTCGCCATGTTATAGTCACGCATTCCGGGAAACAAGCTCACTCAGAAGGACGATGCAGATAGGGAAGTGCAGTTTATTACACTGGTGGGCCCAAGGCAGAGTCTCCTCTTAGCCAAGGACCCCGACCAGCATTTGTGAAAATCTTTTATACCCCATGTGTACGTGTCTGAACCCACCACCCAATTTCCTTGTGACTTACATAAACAAAGGAAAGGTAAATACAATCACAATAACCCTATCATTCATGTGTTATGTGTTCAAACAATCAATAATCAATAAGCCTGAGGTTACATTCCAAACAGTCAATAATCAATAAGCCCGAGGTTACAGAAAAAACCTTCTATTGTCGTTTCCACAGGCACTAAGCAGAGTTCAGAGTCCATTAGAGAGGTGGCCAAACATGATCAGCACGAACAGGCCTAAGATGGAGTCTAGGCCCTATGAATTCCTTCTTCATTCCCCCCTCTTGATGCTCCTAGTCTTCGTAACAAGCATCATTCATTGAGATATATTGTACTTTAGCCCTCTGGCCACCCACCTGAGAGAACGCTATCAACCTCTGGGTTACAAAGTTCACAAGACACTGTAAGAAGCAGGGCCCACAAAGCAGTATGATTAGAACTATTATGACAACAGTAACAATAGTTTTCCACCAATCTTCCTTTACCCAGGACAGGACCAAAGTCCAAAAGGGAATATTTTCATCAGACATGGCTTTCACTTGATTTTGTATATCTTCCAAGGCAGTAGATATATTTTTAGACAGGTCAGGGATGTATACACAACATTCGACTTTAATTATGGCGCAAGTCCCTCCCTGGGCTGCTGTATGTCTAATGCCATCCTATTTTGAATTACTGCCTTCCTCATCTGAATTTGTTCTTCGTATAAGGCTTGAATGGCTTTTGTACTGTCTAAGAGGGCCTGTTTAGTGAAATTAGTTAAGGCCTCCACCTTAATCATGATATCCCTACATGATGTCCCTACAGAGGGTACAAACAAGGCAGCAAGATAGTCATACCATTAGAACACAGATCTTGTCTATCTTTCCTGCAGATAGGGCAGGTTTACAGGAGGTTGGTGTAGGCTAGGCTTAATACTGCCATGGGCGAAAGCAAATCCCAGTGTGCAATGCCCTACCCAGCCAACTGGTAACCATGGCCATAAATTAAGCCCACAGAGCCACTGGGTCCCGTTGGGGGCTACCCAACGGATTCCAGGATTATATTTCCAGTCGGAACCGGGCCACTGAACCGACTGATTGGGGTGATAGGTAACTTCTATGATTTGTTTACATTGTTCAGGAGACAAATAACGCATATATTTTAACTCTTTTGGGTCGAGGTGGCGGTCTCCAAATCCAACTTTGTGTTCTTTTTGTTCCCAGCAAATATAGCGGGAGCAATCAACTGTCCTTTCTCAGGAGTCATCTCGAAATTGCTCATTCATCCTTTTTTATTTTTCAGACCTGGTAGTATATGCTCAAGGTTTTTTTTTTTACTGGTGAGAGAAAGGAAAGTTCCTTTTGTTGTTCCCACAGTGGTTAAAGTCTCCATAACGTGGCGACACCCACCAGGGGAGTCCGTCCATAACTGACAGGGGCATAGCTCCACATACCCAACAGTCGGAGGAGTTCAGCGTCTTCCGGGTCAGCGTGGTATGCCTTCTTCACTCTGGTGTGATGGATCCAAGGAGCAATGCCTGCAACTTTAACTGCAGTAGGGGTGGTTAAAACAACAGTTTAAGGACTTTTCCATCAGGGGGCCAGTGAGTCATGTTTCCAGTCTTCCACCCATACCTGGTCCCCTGGTATAAACTCATGCATCTGCTCCCCCAAGGGGAACGATATTCTTTCTTGCACAAACTTAATTACTTGATTAATTACCTTACCTAGTTGTTCCATCTGCTGTGATATCCCGTCTCCCCTTACCTGAAGTATATCAGTTGTTACCTGTCTTATTATGGGAGGAGGCCTCCCATACACAATTTCGTAGGGAGAGTAGCCGTGGGACCGTGGGGTCATCCTGAGTTTGAGCAAGGCCATGGGAAGTAAATCTACCCAGGAACAGTCAGTTTCTATAATCCATTTAGAAAGTGTCTCCTTTAGTGTCCGGTTAGTTCGTTCTACCATTCCGGAGCTCTGAGACCGGTAGGCCGTGTGTAACTTCCATTTTATATTCATGGCTTTACTTACTTGTTGTATCAGATATGATATGAAGGCTGGGCCGTTATCTGATCCTATGCTGGTGGGGAATCCAAATCGGGGAACTATTTTCCTAAGCAGGCTCCGAGCTACTTCTGATGCCCTCTCAATTCGGATGGGGAAGGCCTCCACCCATCCCGAGAATGTACATACCAGGATCAACAGGTAGTGAAAATGGCGATATGGTTTCATCTCAGTGAAGTCCACTTCCAGATGTTCAAAAGGAAGAGTACCTTTTAATTGGATACCTGGAGGTTTTGGTCTGCACCCTGGAGCGGCGTTAATCTGAGAGCAGGCATTGCAATTTTGGGATTCTGTTCATCCGGTAGTTTTCCACCATCCTTTTTCTGTCTTGGTGGCTCCCTCTGCTTCAGCTAGTTGGTTTTGAGCCTCATTGTATGTTGGGGAGTCTAGGGCCAGCTTGGGTAGCTCAGCTAGGACAAAAGTTCTCATGGGGATTTCCCCGGATTCCTTTTTGTCCTCAGCTGCTCATCTGGCGGTCTCATCAGCCAGCCTATTCCCTCGAGCCTGTGGGGTGTCTTCCTTCTGGTGCCCACGGCAGTGCATGACTGCTACCACCGTGGGACTCCAGACAGCGTCTAGCAGAGTCAGGATCTCCTCCTTATTCTTAATGTGCTTTCCATTGGCTGTTAGAAGGCCTCTCTCCCGGTATAGCGCCCCGCGTACCCGGAGTGTAGCAAAAGCATACCGGGAGTCAATGTAGATGTTCACCTTCTTACCCTTTGACAATTGCAGTGCCCGGACTAAGGCCCATAATTCAGCTCATTGGGCTAACCAGTGTTGTGGTAAGGAGCCAGCCTCGATAACAATCCTCTCTGTGACTACAGCATAGCCTGACATTCGCTGTCCTAGCTTTACCAGGCTGGTGCCATTAGTATACAGAGTCCAGTCAGGATTTGAAATTGGCCTGTCTCGGAGGTCTGGACGGCTAGCATAGACCTTCTCTAATACTTCCTTGCAATCATGGGTGGGTCCACCTTCTCCTGTCGGGAGAAGCTTTGCCGGGTTTAAACCCTGGCAAGGCTCGATATGGAGGTTGGAGTTTTCACATAGCAGTCCCTGGTATTGAATAATCCGGGAATTGGACAGCCATTTGTGGGGATCTCCTCGAAGGAGGGTGTTGACTTCATGTAGGACCTTTACGATCAGGTCCTGGCCAAAAGTTAATTTTGTGGCTTCATGTACCAGTAAGGCGACCTCAGCTACTGCCCACAGACAGCCGGTGGCAACATTATCAAGTCGCTTGGAAAGGTAAGCTATCGGCCTGTCCCACGTTCCCAAGGTTTGAGTCAAAACCCCCATGGCTGTTTTATCTTTCTTGGTCACATATAAGGTGAATGGTTTGGTGAGGCCTGACAATCCCAAGGTGGGGGCGGAGGTGATTGCTAGTCTTAGCTCCTCAAAAGCTTTTTGCTGTTTCTCAGTCCAACTTACTGGATTTTCTTCAGGCCCTGTCAGGAGCTCAAATAGGGGTTGGGCTATTTGAAAATACCTTGGAATCCAAATCCTGCAGAATCCAGTGGCCCCTAGGAACTCCCTGACTTGTCGCCAAGTCTTAGGCGTAGGGAGCCTCAGAATTACCTCTTTTCTAGATTGATCTAGCAATCTTGTTCCTTATTCTTCCCTCTGGCTCTTTGGCAGAATGAAGTCTTTGTTTAATTCCAGTCGTTCCTCCCCCTTGTCTGGGAGTACTTACTGGGAGTGGAGGGTAGAGTTTAGGGAACGTAGCGGCAGCATCCAGGGTGGTAGAGTCCAGTGGGCTCATTGTCCCTCCAGCTGAGGCTGGAGCCTGCCGACTGGGCAGCTCTACAACCTGTGGAGCTGTTGGGACCGTTGAGGAGTCCGGGAGGCTTACTGGTCTCGGGCTGGTTCCTCCGGTTGGGCCTTCGGCGGCCGCGGTGATACTAGTTGGCGGGACCATCATCCAATACGGCGGTGGGGGAAGTTCGTCTCTTTCAGGGTCCTGTAAAATTTCCTCCTCGTCCTTGGTTACCTTTTGGGCCATCAACATTTTTCCTTCCCCGCCATGAGCATAAAAACAGGCCCATTTGGGGGGGTCTTGGGCTATTCCCAGCCAAGAGTCTATGTACGGGAACTGATCGGGGTGTCCGGGCTTTCCCGTAACTATAGCATAGATTGCCTTTATGAGATTTAAGTCCATAGTTCCCTCTGGTGGCCAGCCAACTCCCATGGAAGGCCATTCGACTTCACAAAGGGTACGGAGCCAGCCTGGTGTCATTTTCTTCCATAGTCTCCATTGAACCCTTTCTTAAAATTCTTAATCATATTCTCCAATACAGTGGCCTTAGATCCACTTCCTCCCATTTTCTTACCTCTGGATTTCCCTGTCCCAGGGCCTTCCCGAGAAGCCAATCTACCTCTTTCCACTGGTAGGGGAGATGATGGGTCACACAGCAGATGGGTACCTCCTGGGGGAGGGCAGAATACGAGCACACAGAATTCAATATCTCCTTTTTAAAACCCTGTGGCGACCATTCGGCACGTTCCCTAAGACGGCGTGGACACACCTCCTAACTGGCTTTCTTAAACCCTAAGTTCCCTTTCTTTATCCCTGGCACGGCCGTCGACCCGAGTGCCGAGTAGTTATTGTCGCCAACCTAAACCAGTTTCATATGTGTCTCCCTTCTGGTCCCTCCCAGGGGGGTGATCAGGCCCCCTCTTCCACCCTACCGGATGGGTTCCTCCACACCTGAGCGCTCAGTTCCCTTGCTGCCGTTCACTACCTGCCAAAGCGAAGAAACCGGGCATTGAAAGGCCAAGTTCTTCCAGAGGGGTGAGGCGCCTTCCCCGCTCTAGGAGATTCAAGCTACAAAGCCTCGGGGTGGCCTCAAACGAGACCTGTCTCCTCAAAGTGAGGAGTTTCCCGGCCCACGCACCAAATGTTATAGCCACACGTTCCAGGAAACAAGCTCACTCAGAAGGACGATGCAGATAGTGAAGTGCAGTTTACTACACCGGTGGGCCCAAGGCAAAGTCTCCTCTTAGCCAAGGACCCCGACCAGCATTTGTGAAAATCTTTTATGCCCCATGTGTACGTGTCTGAACCCACCACCCAATTTCCTTGTGACTTACATAAACAAAGGAAAGGTAAATACAATCACAATAACCCTATCATTCATGTGTTATGTGTTCAAACAATCAGTAATCAATAAGCCTGAGGTTACATTCCAAACAGTCAATAATCAATAAGCCCGAGGTTACAGAAAAAACTTTCTATTGTCGTCTCCACAGGCACTAAGCAGAGTTCAGAGTCCATTAGAGAGGTGGCCAAACATGATCAGCATGAACAGGCCCAAGATGGAGTCTAGGCCATATGAATTCCTTCTTCAGCCACACTTGTCAAAGCATGAAAAGCTTCACACGCCATCCTGTTGCTCGTGGGGGTTAAAGACACAGCTGGGTGTGGCCTGCCTCCTCGGGAACAGCCCTCAACTCTCCACCCTGCTCTGCGTGGGGCCATCCTGACCGCCTTCATCACTTGTCCTCGTGCTGCTCTGAGCCTGGTTTGAGGGAGTTCGGAAAAGTGAGCCCAGACGTAAATCTGGGTGTTCACGCTGGAGGAAGTCACAGGCCCACATGCTGGTCTTCTGCCCACATCTAGAACCTCACCTCCACTTCTGACTAGTACCAGGCTCTTTGTCAATGTAAAGAATTGGTAAAGAATCTGCCTGCCAATGCAGGAGACCTGGGTTCGATCCCTGGGTTGGGAAATTCCCCTGGAGAAGGGAATGGCAACCCACTCCGGTATTCTTGCCTGGAGAATTCCATGGACAGAGGAGCCTGGCGGGTGACAGTCCATGGGGTCACACAGAGTCAGACACGACTGAGCGACTGACACTTTCACTTTCAAGCGGTGCTCGGGTTTGTCTAGTGAAGGTCATCCTGGTAAAGCTAGATGGCCTGTCTTCTCTGAAGAGGCCGTGGGTGGAGCCTCATGGACCCCGAACCTGCTGGGATTAATGCGGCATTCCCTTTGGGACCTCCTGGGCTGGTGTGGTCAGTGGCGAGAGGACACAGACCTTGTTCCTACTGTGGGGCCTGGAATGCCAGTGGGTGCTCTGTACCGGTCCCCCAGCACCCGCCAGAGGGCCCCTGTGTCCTCTCTCCACGGCTGTGCACACCAGGAGACCAGAACTGGGGCACGTCTGGAGGCAGTACAGTCAGCAGAGGATGAGGGGACTCGATCCACCTTCTTGCTGGGCTCTCGAGTTGAGGAGAAGAGTCTCATTCTGCCTTTCCTGAGAAAGCAGAGCCGAGTGCAGCTCTGTTATTCACCTCCCAGCATCGTGAACTTCCTCTGGCCCCAGGGCCTGTTCTCGTCACCATGAGTATCTCCTCCTTCAGTCCTCAGGCCGGGTTTTGAACTTGAATGGCTTCATCTGATCCTTGACACCAGCCACCTCCCGATTGGGCATGGAGGGGCTGTCCCCCGCAGAGGGGTCCGTAGCCCGTCTCCCGGCTTCTTCTGACTGTGAGGTTCACTGATGCACTGGTGTCACTGGTCCCCAGTTTTGTTCACATACTCCCTAAAGTCATTTAAAATACGTTTTATCCCCCTCACACATTAAGTTGACACCTAAAAGATTGCATAAGTTTAAATAGCTACAAAGAATACAATTTCTGGCATACTGTAAATATTGACACTTAAAAATAAAACTGTCGTATCACTTTTAAATGTAACCAGATGGGATATGAATACCATATCGATTTGACATTCACTACGATATGTTACAAACAGCACACGAGGAACCTCTTCAATGCCGAGACCCTCCACATCTGTTACCCACAGAAATCATCTCTACCATTTGAGAGTCATATGGTTCACTCTAAGACATATTTCTCTACAACACAAATGTGTATATTAATTGAAATGTTGAACTTTTTTAGTTCCTGTGAGGCTCTAAGTGTAAAAAAAAAAAAAACACAGTTCTTCTGGATTCATTGATCCTCACAATGATCAGTTCACAATGGATCAAAACACAAGTATATGATACATTTGCAGGAGTAATTCTTAGCCATGAAAAGTGCACTCTTGATGGAAACACATCTTTTAAAGCAACGAGTGGGGCTTTCTTTCGGGAGTAGCTCAGGGACCCGGGAAGGATTGCTGGCTCCTTTCTGGAGCGGTCAGTGCTGAGGTCCCTGTTCGTGTCGGTGGTATGAATGGAAAGCACTCTCCCAGCAGCACGGCAGCTCGGACCCCACACGGGTGACATGCCGAAGTCGAGCAGTGACCTTCCTGCGACAGTTCTGCCTGACGGTCCACAGCTGACCCTTCAGTGAGCTCTGCACTCGGGGTGAGGAAAGCCCCGAGCTGGAAAGCACCTGGCTTTCACAGGGGCCTTTACAAGTCTGTCACTAGAGGCTGCACGAAAGGCCTGGCGGTCCCGACACTGACCAGGAGTCAGCACTCCCACGAGAGCCTTCTCCCACACGAACAGCATGTTCCTCACTCCGTTGAGGCCAGGCTCAACCATGTGACTTGCTTGGGCCACCAGGATGTCAGCAGAGCTGCCCTAAGAGATCTGAGGTGCGGTTCTGGGGGTCGGCCCGGAGCTTGACCCCTGCCCCCTCACCACGCACCCAGGTCACTGAGACGGATTGTTCCTCATCCTGGCCCCTGGGTGACCGAGGAGACTCCGGGCCAAGCAGACCTCGGTCAGCTGGCCACCGGCTGGTGCGGAGATGTGCACTGAGTGAGTGAATGAGGTTCCACCATGAAAGCTCACTGAAAACCCCAAGGGGCTTTTTAAAAATGGGAAACTGACTTTTTTTTTTTTTTTTTGCCACACCATGCAGCTTGCTGGATCTTAGTTCTCTGACCAGGGACTGAACCCAGGCTCTTGGCAGTGAAAGCCCAGAGTCCTAACCACTGGACTGTCAGAGAATGCCGTCAAATTTTATATATAACTGAAAATGAGTTAGAAGAGCCAGAAGGCAAATATTCTGAAAAAAGAAGAATGAGGTTAGATGACTCAGGCCGATAACTTCAACACTGATTATAAAGTGACGGTCATTCAGGTGATATGGCCTCGGCAGAAGAGTACTGTCCCCAGGCAGATGTCAACTGGTCTTTCTCTTTGAGGCACCAAGTTTAACTCAAGGTTTGAGGGTTCATTCACTTATACTTTTGCCAATAAAATGTTTTCTTTTTAATGAAACAATTTTTATCGCTTCTTTAAATAAATTTTTTTTTGTCAAACTCAGAGCTAGGGATTTAGTGTATTCAATTTATGCAAAAATATGGCATAGAATCTCATTGGTAGAGCCTGTCCTCCTCGTTAGACCTGTTGGCCAAAGAGACAGGCTTCTGTCAGAAGGTGACAATTCAAATGCTAATACGTGTTTCCAGGAGTATTACAGAACCCACTGAGAATGAAATTAAGAAATGCATTTTGTAAGACAGATTACTAAAAGCAGTCATAATTAAACTGATAAAGGTCTAATGTAATTAACGTATCTATTTTTTGTGTTCTGGAGCAAGAAAACGGATCAATATGCTCTTTGTGGGCTAGAATGCTGGAGTGGGTTGCCATGCCTTCCTCCTGGCCCAGGGAGCAAACCTGCATCTCTTACGTCTCCTGCATTGGCAGTGGCTTCTTTACCACTAGCACCACTGGGGTAAGCCCAATATGCTCTTTAATATTATTTAATTTATAACAATACCATGTGGCATGTACCTAGCGTGATAAGGCACTTATGAGGCAAAGAGCTTGACAGGAATTCTTTAGGTAAACGTGTGTGAACATGTGTACTGATGTGTGTTTTTTGGCTTTTGAGACTGAGGATCGAGCATAAAAACCAGAAATATATCCATTTACTTTGTCAAACATCATGATCAGATTTTCTTACAAATGTAAAGAAAGAGAAAGGCATATACTGCTTAAAAACAATCAGTCTACCAGCTCACGTGCTGTATTTTCTTTTTGCTGTTGGAAATGGGAAATAGGAAGCTTGGAGACGATGAAACGAAATGAGGATTGATCAAAATTAGAGCAGTTCTTGAAACAATTTAATAAATTGGTTTTAGCTACCTCACTGATTAATGCTCATTCACGATGAAAGAGACTGTGCAGACATCTTATGTGGGTTTTGTCCTGTGGATCTTGAAACCTGGGGTAGTTTCAGAAAACACTCCAGCTTAATTTCACAGAACTGTCATTGTCACGTCACTGTCCCAGCTCCGTGAAGGGGCTTCTCTTTCCACCTAAGGACATGCCAACTGGGATGAGTCCTGAGGTTAGCCAAAAAAGAGAACTGCTGACATACATCTGCAAAGGTATTTTTGGCATTTATACTCCTTATCAATGTCTTTGCTTTGCTCTCATGAGATGCCCCTCATGGCATGTTGGGGACACCAGGGGAAGAGTCCAGATCATCCTTCCCCAGCCCCACTCCACCACCGCCCTGGATTCAGAGCACCCAGACACGGCAGAATCTGGACCCCAGGGCCCCCAGTCCTGGCCTGGTGGTGAACAGTCTGAGCTCAGGTTCAGGCCCGGGGTGGACCTGGGGCTGGTGAGGGGCCTTCCTTCTTCACAGGGAGAAGCGTCTGGGGAAGTGGAGCCTCAGGAAGGGGCCCTCAGAGCACCCCCCTGCCCCTCGCCCCAGCTCGGAGACTGTGGTTCATCCAGAATCTGTCACACAGACTAATGACGCCCTGGAGACACTGGACGGGGCTTCCTGGGTCAGGAAACGCAGGAGCCACACGCACGAGATGCAGGCTTCCGCGCCATTCCCACGTCGCTGCTGAAGGGACTGTGGTCCATGTCTCCCACACAAGATGTGAAGAGGGCACTTGTGTGTGATGATGACCCGCACCTGGGAAACTTAACTGGTAGGATTCTGCCTCCAACTTTATCCACAGGACCGGACAGGGCTGGGGCAGCTATGCCGAGCACTTCCAAGATGGTAACTGACAGAGAAGGGGCCTGGTCTGGACCCTGTAGATGGGTCAGTGAATCCCTGCAGGACACTTGAGATCATGAGCCTCAGGCCCCCACACTTGCTCTTTCTTATTGTGGTAGTGCGCACGGAACACAGTGCACAGAACATAAACACCGCTGCTTCAGAGTACACGTTCAGTGCCATTATGGAGATCCATCACGTGCTGCTGCCATCACTCTGCCTAGGCCCCGAACTCAGCGCCCCAAACAGGAGCCCTGTGCTCAGTAGCAACCGCTCCAGCCCCACAACCGCTATTCTGCTCTCTGGGTCTGGCCTCGTGGAGCAGGCGTATGGAGTCGTGGAGCGTGTGGCCTTGTGTGTCTGCCTCCTTCCGCTGACCATAACTTGACCCTTGGCATCCTGAGGGTCCTTTTTATCTCTAGGGTGACATGCCCATGGTTGGTTTCCAGGTGTGACTGTGACAGAGGTGAAGGTGGGTCCAGCACCTGGAGCCCCTCACTCATCATGTGCCCAGGACCTCCAGCAAGGGCACCATCCGGGCGCTGGAACTGCTTGACCCCAGCTCTGTAGTCTCTGGTCTTCGTGAGGGAAAACAATGCTGAATGAACCAGGCTGAGCACTTGGGTCTCTTTCAGCCCAAGGAGCCAGGGATTCCCATCATTTCTTATTCAGGGTCCGTTACTAATAAGACCCGGTGTGGCAAGTGTCAGACATTCCTACTTGTATGTGGATCAAGCAGCTGCAAAGCAGAGCTTCCATCCCTGAGAGTGGAATCTGGGCCTGGTGAGCTTGGGGGTGGGGCTGTTCTGGGTCCACAGTCTTGGTAAGGCCAGGCCTGGCTTGCTCTTGCCCGGAGGAACAGGGACCTAAGTCTGGCTGTGTCTGACCTGTCCTGGGGTCACCAGTTGGCGAAGCACCCCCACCTTTCAGCAGTGTGCACTGGATATGACACTGCCCTCTCCAGACCCACCCCCAATCCCAAGGGGCCCCAACAACCAGGCAGGGATGGAGCTCCACAGGCTCCGGGATGACCCTTGTCCCCGAGACACCTGCCCCTGAGGGTTGTCTTAGAGAAAGAGGCCTCAGAGCCGGGCAGGCAGGTCCATCAGGCAGGGCCAGGCAGAGGGGAGAGGGAGGCAGCGGCAAACTCCGTGGTCTTGAACGACAGCATCTCAGGACCACCAGAAGGGAAGGTCCTGGGAAGTCATTCATAGCAAGACTGGGAAAGACTTGACACAGAGTTCAAAAAACTAAGATTCCAAGTAGGAATTTTGAAGCTGAGTAATCTCTGAAAGTAATGGAAGAATAAGTAAACAGAAAAATCCTTGATTTTTGACCTCAAAGAACTAAAAAAAAACATTTGGGACTTTGAATTCCAATAAAATGTTCCATCAGGAGCAGAGAAGAGAGTGCAAAAGAAACACAACATGGCAGAAGGAACAGGCGCTGTTCACACGCTCACGATGAACCGCTCGTGCCCTCACAGCTGGCACTGGGTTTGCAGTAACTGCGTGTGTGCGTTTGGGGGTAACCCCCCCCACCCCCCACCGTTTCCAGTGACTCACTCTGGCAGAGACTTGTCATAGTTTCCTGGGAAGTGATTCATTAGCCGTCTTCTCCAGATTACTTCCCAAGGTTGGGAAACCGACGAGCCAGGGTCCAAGCTGGAAGCCGGGCAGTAGAGGTGGTCTGGCTGAGACCCACGGAGGTTGACTTATTCTTCCATTACTGAGGCTTCCTGCGGGAGGGACGATTTGCCCGGAGTCCCCTCCCTTGTCAGGGCAAGTTGTTGGAGGGCTGCGACTCCAGCTGAGGGTGAGACAGGAAGATGACAGATGGAAGTGAGGTTTCTTTTGAGAGTATCTGAGTGTCCTCGGGGGAATCCCTGGGGAGGTGAGGGCTTGGGGGTGGGGAGGTTTGGTCCTTTGGGGCCCAGGCCTGGAGAAGGCACAGCAGGGAGGGGCTGGGCTGCACTCTCCCCACCAAGGGTGAGGCTGATCCAAGGGCAACTCTATTCATCACCTCCACTGTACAATCATAAGGGATTTGATTTAGGTCATACTTGAATGGTCTAGTGTTTTTCCCTACTTTTTTCAATTTAAGCCTGAATTTTGCAAGAAGGAGCTTATGATCTGAGCCACAGTCAGTTCTAGATCTTGTTTTTGCTGACTGTATAGAGCTTCTCCATCTTCCGCTGCAAAGAATATAATCAATCTGATTTCGATACTGACCACCCAGTGATGTCCATGTGTAGAGTCTTGAGAGTCCCTTGAACAGCAAGGAGATCAACTAGTCAATCCTAAAGGAAATCAACCCTGAATATTCATTGGAAGGACTGATGCTTAAGCTATAATACTTTTAACTACCTGTTGGGAAGAGCCAACTCATTGGAAAAGATGCTGATGCTGGGAAAGATTGAAGGCAGGAGAAGAAGGGGATGACAAAGGATGAGATGATTGGATGAAATCACCAACTCAATGGACATGAGTTTGAGCAAGCTCCAGGAGATAGTGAAGGACAGGGAAGCCTAGCGTGCTTCCCTGGCATCCATGGGGTTGCAGAGAGTCAGACACAACTTAGTGACTGAACAACAGCCCATGTGTCTTAGACTCCAAGCGCCACTGGCTTAGACCACCATACGCTTTCTCCAGCAGCAAAAGCCAGCAGTCTGCGCTTGGTCCTGCGGGAATGCAGGCCAGGCAGGCAGGGCCCCTTCTGGAGGCTCAGGGGAGAATTCGCTCCTCAACTCTTCCAGCTCCCAGGGTCGCCCACATTCCTTGGCTTGTGGGTGCATCACTCCAGTTCCTGCTTTCACTGTCACACTGCCTTCGCTCCTTCTGTAGACAAACCTTCCCTCTTGTAAGGGCCCCTGAATTACACTAGGTCCAACCTGACAGTCCAAGGTAATAGACCTGTATCAATACCTTTAACTTAATCACAGAAAGAGTCCCAAATCTCTCTTCCTTACAAAGCACAAAATCACATGGAATCTCTGTGGCCTCCTGTTGTCTGGCTTCTTTCACAACCTGACATGTTCTAGGTCCACCCATGTTGTGCTTCTTCTCCTTCTATGGTGAGTAACACTCCGCTGTGTGGATACACCACATATGGATTATCCATTTGCTGAATTTTCTGTCTTCAACCGTCCTTGCGGGCCTTTCAGGGTGGTCTGTGTCTAAGATCACCTGTGAGCAGGAGTGGCTTCCCCTCTCTGCAGCCTGGACGCCCTTGATTTCCTTTCTCACCCAACCACTCTGGCTGGAACTCCTAGCCCCAGGGTGACCGAAGTCATGAAAGTGGCACCTCTGTTTTGTTCCTGACCTTGAGGCAATTAAACGTTTTTTGATTTGGCTGCATTTTCTCATTTTCTTCAGTGTACATGCACCACTGGTACACTTGTGTAATAAAAAAAAAAGGAGATGAATTTCTAAAAAGAAGTCAATGCCTAAAAATGTTTGGGTAAATCAAAAGATTCTTCCCCCAGAGGGGAAAAGAACCTAAAATATGATTGTCTGTTTTTGTTGTCAAATTCAGCAAAATAACACATTAACGTCAAGTATGATTCAGAAGCTTTAACAGATGTACAGCCCTCATCAGTGGTACACAAACCTGGTCAGACCTGGGCTCGGAACATGGCAGTCAGCCCCACTGAGGGGACCCCGAATAGAGAGGCTGAGCTGAGCCCGCCTCCTCTGAGGGTGCGCGTGCACGCTCTCTGGTGCGTGAGGGGCAGCACCATTCCAGACGGGGGCAGGCGAACGGCAACAGGAAAGAGCTGGACCACCAAGGACACAGGGTGAATGACTGCGTATCTGTGAACCGAGCCACCAAAAACTGAGGATTCCATCTGCAGCAACGTGGATGGACCTAGAGATGATCACGGAAAGACGAACACCATGTGGTACCACTTATATGTGGGATCCCCAAAATGATACAAATGGACTTATTCACAAAACAGAAACAGACTCACAGACTTAGAAAACAAATTTGCAGTTACCAAAGGGGAGATAAATTAGGAGTTTGGGATTAATAGATACACACTACTGTATATAAAATAGACAACAAGGACCCACTGTTACCTGCTAGTGTTAGTTCCCACTGCACAGGAAACTATACTCAGCATCTTGTAGTGACCTGTGATGAAAAAGAATCTGAAAAAGAACACATATAGTGATAAAGAATCTGCCTGCCAAGGCAGGAGATGTGGGTTTGATCCCTGGGTCAGAAAGATCCCCTGGAGGAGGAAGTGGCAACCTTCCGCAGTATTCTTGCCTGGAAAATCCCATGGACAGAGAAGCCTTACAGGCTACAGTTCATGGGGTCGAAAAAGAGTCAGACACAACTTAGTGACTAAACAATAACAGCGTGTGTGTATATACTGAATCACTGTTGTACACCTGAAACAATGGAAATCAACTATACTTCAATTAAAAAAGGTAGAATAGAAAATACTATGTGTCACATCCATGTTAAATAAGAATAAGAAAATTTTAAAACAATAGCATCAGAAACAGAACAGGAATATACTAACAAAAGATATTTAAGACCTTTATTCACGCTGAAAACAGCAACGCATTACTGAAATCAAAGATTTAAAGAAACAGAGATATATTAAGTTCACATTTTTGAAGACAAAATTCTCCTCAAACTGACCTATAAAGTCAATAAAGTTCCAATGACAACAATTCTTTCACCGAATTTTTGAGTAAGATGACACTGGGGTATAGTTAAGAAGGTAAACAGCCATGTCCCAGACTGGGAGAAAATGTGTGGAAAACAAGGATCTAACAGAGACGTGTATCCAGGGCACCCATGAATTCCTACTGCCCAGGAGCAGAATGACATATGGCCTGATTTTAAATAGGGCAAAATATCTGAGCAGAGACTTCCCAGGAAAGATATAGAAGTGGCTAATAAGTATAGGAAGAGACTGCTCAACATCATCATACATGAACACAAATTAAAATGAGATGGAACACATATTCACTAGGAAGTCTAAAAGTGTAAGAGACTGACAATGCCAAATCCTGGTGAGAAGGTGGAGCAGCAGGAACCCTTGCATGTATCAGGCTGGGGTGTAAAACGGTTTCTACACAAGTAAACAGACTGGCAGTTCTTAATAAAGTTCACACTTAGCATAAGTTCCAGAAAGTTCACTGCCCACGAGAAGTGAAAACACGTTTGTGCATAAACGTCCACGGCGGCTTCAGTCATAGTAACCAGAGACTGAGCCTTCCCTGGTGGTCCAGAGGTCAGGGCTCCACGCTCCCACTGCAGGGGGCACGGGTTCCATCCTGGTCGAGGAACTCAGACCTCACATGCCTCGTGGTGCAGCCAAAAAAAGAAGAACTGGAAACTGAAAACAACTCAGATGTCTCCTCCACCAACAGGTGAACAGGTGAACTAGCTGTGGTGCTGTCAGACCATGAAGCATCATCAGAAACGGAGAACAAACCCTGATGAGCAGTGACAGGAATATCCTAAATCACTGTTCTGAGGAAGAAGCCAGAGACCAAAGGGTGTGAGCAGCAGTTCCAGAAGCCACATGGAAGGTAAGACCAGCTCTCCGGTGCGGGAGACCCGGCCAGCCGCTGCCTCAGGGGTGTGGGGACCAGCTGCACGGGGGGCTGGACATCTGAAGACAGCGACCCAGCCATTCCCTCGGCAGGCTGACAGTGTGCGCTTATGTCTCAGTAGAGTCGAGAAGGAAAACAGGGGGCTGTAATCGCTCTGTAGAGGCAGTGGCTGGCGGGGGCCTGGGACTTCGGGGTGCTGTCCTGCTCCCAAGTCTGGGTGTCGGCGACACCAGGGTGCTCCTTTGTGAAGAATTCAATAACCTCAACATATTTGTGCCCTTTTCTCCATTTAAATTACTCTTTAATTAAAAGTGTTAAAACACATGCATTTGGAGAAAGACAGAGGGTGAGGTTGTGAGCAGGTGCATATTCACTTCCTTCTCTGCTTCTCTTGCCCAATGTGGACCAGCATCAAATTGCCTGGCCAGGCAGATGTTGCCTGCAGCACAATGAGGCTGAGTCCCAGGATGGGCCTTCTGACCTCACGGCCCCGAGCCGGCGCCCAACACATCCACCGTCTGTCTCCACCCATTCTCACAAACAAGATGGGTTTCCTTCTGACCAACAGGACCTCTCCAGACTCACCTGCAGCTTGTGGTGCCGGAGGGATGGACAGTCAGGCCAGGAGGCAGAGGACACACGCTGAGGCCAGGCTCACAGCCCGCAGCCGAACCCAAGATGCATGCGGGGCACCTCACCGACCACCTCAGCGTGTTGTAGTCAACCTCACAATCACCAACTTAAAGATGAGGACGCGGGGACTCAAGATTCCGAGAGACTCAGGAGGGCAACATCCTCGACCTTCCTTCCAGGTGTGCAGGACGCCCTGCAACCCAGAGGGGAAGGGACATGCCCTGGGGACCTGCATTCACCTGCCGGCCGGGCCCTCGAGGCCCTGCACTGGGCGCTGGGCTCTGCCTTCTCCCTCGGGGTCCCCGGCGCTACAAACCCAAGTCTGGCGGCCCAGAGACTCCAGTGAGATGAGGGTGGGCCTGGGGCCTGTCCTGCTGACGGTCCCCTTAAGAGAGGGAGATTCCCGACACTGCTAACAGGTGGCGATGACAGCAAGCCTGCAGAGCTTGGTTTCTCATTTCACCGTGAAGATGGAGGAAAAAGTTAACTTAGGCTGGGTCGTTCTTCTGAGTGGTGTTCTTGACTTGTTAAGAAGACAGAGAGTAAAGGAAATGAATAATTTTGGGGAGCTTGCCTGGATATTACTTGATCTGACAAGTTATCTGAGAAATTTAAAATGATCTGAAGGAACCAAAAGAAAGGATATTACACCAAGAACTTTACTGGCAACACCTTTTTAATAGGTCAAAGTAACTGTACAGTTCATTATATTCTTCCTGAGAATAATTTATATCCCCCAACAAACTAAAGGGAGGGTGTATTTTTCAAAATTATTTAACAGGATGGATGGTAAAACTGGACATCAAAGGGAAAGCAAATCTCTGTTTCGCCCAATTCTCTCCTGGGAAGACAGACACAATGAAGGGTTAGTTAACTCCAGTGGCTGTAAAATAGTCAACATGGCTTTAATCTTTCTGTATAAATTATATAAAAATGGAAAACAGGGATGGTTCCAGAACTTCTTCTCAACTCAGTTTGGAGGTGTTCTGGTACAAAGCATTTCTGCTTCTGAGAGAAATAACATTGCTACAAAAAACTGGCACATTATTCTGGTGAAAAAAGACAAAAGTTTTTAGTGTGTTCTACAGCTAGTTTCCAACCAAATGTTTCACACACCCACATGAAAGTGAAAGGCAGGAAGGAGGAGAGGGTTGTAGGTTTTTTTTTTTTCTGAAATGACTCAAGTCTTCAAAATATAGCTTTTATATTCTTCCTCTGTAAAGTGGTACTAGCATATTGCAACTGAAGAGTGTTCTGACGACAGAAATTCCAGTCTGGATCGCAAGTCTGTGGTTGGCAAAGGGCTTCTCAGCCCCGTGGTTCCTGGAACCCTCCACTTCCTCCTCTTCTTCCAAAGGGAGGTCTGGCCAGTTCAGGAATCAGTGCCTCACCGCCTTGGCCATTTCCACGAAAGCATATCCTGACGTGAGCACAGCCTGTCCTTCATCATTCTTTAAGAGCTTCTCACATACAACTTTTACTCTCAGAAAAACGCCACACTGTGGATCCCGGACTTTTCTGAACACCATGATTAAAGAGCCGAAACAAAAACAACCCAAATCAAAACTCAGTTAAACTTATGTGAGATTTTGAAGCAGCCGTCAGTCAAAACGTTGGCGCTGGGAATGCCAGCGCCGCGGCCGGGCAGAGCCTCACTGCTGGTGGGGACGGGGCAGGCCCGCGCTCAGTGCGGTCTTGTCTGCCCCAGGGCCTTCAGTCTGGCCTGGTCGATGACATCAAGCAGGTTCTTGGCGTCCACGGCCAGCGCGTGTGCGGCCGTCAGCATCTGCTTCTTGTACTCCTGCTGCAGGCTGGTCATGACGTACTGCTGGGCCAGTTTCATCTTGTTGATGAGCTCCCCCAGGTCGGAGTTCAGCAGCTTCTGGGCCATCTCGATCTGCAAGGACAAGAAGGTCAGGAGAGCTGCCTGTGGCCATTGCTCAGGGGGCCTTAGGCGCTCTTCTTAGGTGCCTCCGGGAGAGAAGAAACTCTTTCTTCCCTGGAAACAAGACAGAACCGGGTCTCTACCTCCAGGCCCGCATGCCTCTATTGCACCTGCCGCGGGACCTTCCTTTGCTACACGGGAGGTGGTTCAAGGATGTCAGGAGGCCTTGCCCCACTTGGATGTCAACTCCAGACCCTTCCAAACAGATCAGAGGGCGAATTGGGGGCCGCAGTGACAGAAGAGGCCCTGGGCGAGACAGTAATCTATCCACCTGCTCTTTAAACAATCAGCGAGCACTTACTGTGTACAAAGCCCTCAGAGCTGTGGACATAGAAATGATCAGAGAAATCACCCCACAGAGATGGACCTGGAGAAGAGCAGGTCATAGCTCTGAAGAACAACAGAGATGTCACAGAGAGGCGCGCCCCTGCAGCTGGCCGAGACTGCCCCCACTCGCTGGCTTCCACTGTGAAGGGCCTCATGGCCACCCCCGCTCACCGTGGTCCTGCAGAATGCAGCAGTGGGGAAGCCCAAGGGGTTTCAGGAAGGGGAATGACGTAATCCAGAGGGGGTGCTGGTGTGTGAAGGGGCTGAATGGACGGTGGGGAGAGCCTGGAGGCAGAGCAAGCAGCTGAGAGAGGCTGCGGTCCCTCAGGGAAGAGGGGCGAGGCCAGGAGGATGGAGAAGCAAGGCCTGACCTGAGACGTGTGGTCAACAGCAGGCTGTCTGTGCGTGCGTGCATGTGCGTGTGTAAGCGTGCATGTGTGGTTCGTGCTGGGCAGGGTGGTGGGTGCACACTGGTCCCACTGACCCTGCAGGAAGAACGCGCGGTAGGGGCAGACTCCCGCAGAGAGCTGGTGCCCAGGGCTCAGGGAGCGGCCCTCAAACATCAGGACCTGTACGTGTCGGGAGGACTGCCACAGAGAAAAGGTGTCTGTAAACATACACTGGGGGGCACCTTGGGGCGGTCACACTCAAGGTAGCAGAGAAGAGCGGGGGGGTGGCGAGCGAGGGAGGTTCTGAAATCCAGGGGTCTCACCGGACTGGGTGCGGGGGACAGGGGATGGCCTCCGGGACCCCTGGCAGGTGCTGTAGAGAAATGCTAACACTGGGCCCAGAGGGACCCGGCCAGGTAGACGGCTGGGAAGGCGGGAGGAAGCAGGAGTGCGGGAGGCAGGGAGCCGTGTGCAGGACAGCCAAAGACAGGGAGGGGCCACGGCAGGCCTGGCAGCTACGGCTGCAGTCAGACCTGGTCGTCATGTGGGGCCTCCCCGGGGTCTTAGGCGGTAAAGAATCTGCCTGCAATGCAGGAGACCCGGGTTCGATCCCTGGGTTGGGAAGATCCCTGGGAGAAGGGAATGACTACCCAGTCCAATATTCTTGCCTAGAGAATTCCCATAGACAGAGGAGCCTGGCAGGCTACTAATTTCCTCGCTTCTGGTACCTGGAGTTTCCTCATTCTGGTGCAAAATTCTTGCTCATTGTAGAAAACCAATTAAAGTTCTAATAAAGCAGATAAAGGAGCTAATCTAACTGGAGAGAAACATAAAGCTACACGGTGACAGCCGGTCAGAGCCATTTTCCAAAATGACGTTAAGTGGTGTCGTGCAGGTGAATCGATGTCATGTACAGAAGACCTGTGCAGGAGCTGCGCCCCGCCACCCCGCACGTCCCGATACTGGCTGGACGGGCTGCCCGGGACATGGCCTCCCAAGGGGATGCAGCGGCCTAAAGCCTCGGCCTCACTAGGAGGGAGGACCTGGAGCCCCGTGGCCTGGTCCCATCATGGGGGACAGCGAGGGTCCAAGCAGCTGGCCCAGGAGAAGCACACAGACACGCTGTGGCGTCAGGGGCTCCGTGAGCCCTGCGATGTCGCTCACCAGAGGGAGAAGCCGGAACACGACCTGCTGACCAGACGAGCCTGCCAGTCGGCGTTGAAACCCCGGTTGTGGTGACCGTGTGGAGTAAGAGAACAGTCCCGTCGTCAGAAAAGGCGAGCGGAAACACCAAAGGTGAGGGGGCGCAACAAGCACAGCCCCTCCCAGGGGGCTCCGGAGACACAGACGCCGTGAGAGCAGACGCACAGAGACTACAAACGTGGTCCAGCGGGGCAGGCGGCAGACTGGGGCGGGGGGACCTGAAAACTCGTGGTGCTACTCTGAAAACTTTTCTGTAAGCCTGAACACATTTCAAAATAAAAACTTAAAAAAAAAAAAAAAACCTAAGAAAACAAAAACAAACAGGGCCTGCTGGGCTGAAGGACAGACCACGGGCCCCAAGAGAGAAAGCAGAAGAGTGGACGCAGGAGACAGGGGCGGCGAGGCATGGGAAGTGAGCAGGGCCAGGTGCAGACCCCAGACGCTCAACTTCTTTACTGGTTCCAGATTTTTATATCGCTGCTTTAAGTGGGAACCCAGGGTCGCTCACAGAGGAACTCGAGGAGGCGGGCAGGAGGCCTCTCCCAGCCCATCCCGCTGCTCTGCCGGGCTCCAGAGGACTCCACGGTGCCCACAGTCCTGCACCCGTGCTCCCACCTGCCCTCAGGATGCCCCGTCCTTCACGGCGCGGGCGCCGGTCACCCCACGCGGCCCCCAAGATGACGGCTGATCCCCAGAGTCCCTGACTGGGGCGCTGGCCAGAAGGTCACACCCTGCAGAGTGGTCACCGCAGCCCCCCAGGGCCCATACACTGCCCCCTGGATGATGCCCTACCTCTCGGTGGGTGCTGGCGGGCAGGACAGGAATGGTCTCATCCACTGTGGCCAACAGCGTCCTCAGGGCCAGGCCGACTTCCTGACAAGAGAGCACACCAGCGTTAGGACGCACACCAGGCAGCTCCACACCAGCCGTGATGGTGTCTCCTTCCAGCGATAGGACTTTCATTTCCTTTTCACTACTTTGCGGGAAATTTCTGTATTTCTTTTCCACAGTTCTGAGCCTGATCTTGTTATGAGGCAGATTCAGATCTCTGAACACCCACTGCTCTTCTATCCAGGCAACAGGGACTCAGGTACGGAAAGCGGGCTGCCTGTGCAAAGACATTCTTTTCTCTCCCCAGTGCTTTCCTCAGGTTTGAAGGGCGGCTGGGAAGGGTGTGGCCGCTGCCACACGTGGCAGCAAATGCCAGGTGGCACCAGCTCTGGGGGCCACGCTGACCCTGGGGCTTCATCCACTACGTACATGGGGCACAACAGCCCTCCCCTGGCCAATCACAGTTTAAAGGGACCAAGCGTAATTAAAAATGGTATGATGCCATGGGGATCACCTATGTAAAGGCTCAGGTACTAAGTTATGCCTGCAGCATGGATAAGACCAGTAAAGATAGGCAGGTTATTACCACTTGATCAATATACAAAAAGTATCACTTTGCCAGAATAATACAGTTAAAAAAGCAGCTTCTATAAAATCACCCTAAAAAGTTTTATTATGTACAAAATCCTGATTGCTTTTATATAAGGTTGAGTTTATTAGTATTTAAAAAAAATGCCTGTGGTTCCTGCAAGTTGACCCTTAAGAACTTTGGTTACAATTGCTATGGGAGTAGGCTACAAACTCAACCAGAATAAATTAACTGGGCTGTCTACAAAATAGCATGACTTCCGAGCAGCTACTCCACACTGGGGTTTAAAAACACCCATTCCAGAGATGGCTCACTGGTACACTAAAAAGGTTGTTCAATCCTGCAACTCTACAGAAAAAGGAACAATCCTGTTAAAAAATGAGCAAAGGACTTGAACAGACATTTCTCCAAAGAAGATAAATCGGGAACAGAACGATCACACGATCCAGCAATTCTACTTCTGGGTGAACGCCCTACAGAGCTGAAAGCAGGGTCTCCCCAGGTTACCAGTCTGGCCCTTTAACAACGTAACCCCCTCCCCTGTCATGGCGGCACCAGACAGTCAGCATTCTGCAGCTGTTCTCACTGGAGACCACCTGAACCAGCAGCCACTGTTGATGACTCTTCTGCACAGGACACTCCAGGACCGAGGTCAGGAATGGCAGTGGTCACCAGGCAGCACGGACTTTCTGAAGCAGCGGGATGGATGGACCTGAGGGGCACGGGGACCCGCTGCCGTGCGCGAGACGGGGCTCAGCTCACCTTCACCATGGGGACGTACTCCTCCGGGGGGGCGGGCTGGATCTTGCTGGACATCTCGATGACCGCTCTCACCAGGCCCGTCACGTTCTCGTACACCCTGTCGTTGGACCGGTCCAGATTGGCGGTGGGAGGGGGGCTGATCTCCTGGGGCTGAAGCTGCCAATACAGAAGCCGGTTATCTTTCCCTCGTCCAGCAGATGGCGACATATCACCGCAACGCGGCTAGAAAGGGTCTTTAAGAGAGGTCAGAGAGGATCACTTAGGGGGTCTTGTCTCAGGGGACACACTTCAGTCTGAGGATGACGGAAAGCAGTTCATCCAAGTGACAAATGACTAAGGTGAAACTTTTTCTAACTTTGAGCTCAGTTAAAGGAAATGAGAGGGAATTGCACGCATTGCACTCGAAGCTCCGGTTCATTTGGAGAGGTGATTCACTACCCTAAACCCCCAAAATCATTCACCAGAAGGGGAAGAACCCAGGAACCCCACGGCTCTCTGAGGATTTATGGTTATAACAAGTGGACAAGTGAAAGTCTTCTTTAAACGGACACCATCTGCGTGCTGAGCACTGCTGCAGTGGGAGCTAGGCATCGGGGTGCTGCTGTGGGTGGGGCCCTGCTCCCTCACCCACAGTCGAGACGGGGGTGAAACCAAGGAGCACAGGTGAAGGGTGCCCGCCACAGGGCCTGGGCATGCAGACTTCAGCAAGTGCTATCCAAGAGAACCTGAGCCCTGAAGGCCACCCCGAGGCCTCGGAGGAACCATCAGTGCATTAAAAAGTCAAACTGGCCGCCCAGGCACCAAAGCACAGCACGCGTCTACCCTGACAAGACCGAGTGACAGCAGCAGCACTTGTCCTTTATGGACCTGCTGCCAGTGCTCAGCCTGAAACTCTGGGGGCCATCGCTGAGCCCCGGGACAGGAAGCGACAGGAGTGCTCCACCACTGCAGAGACACTCGTGGCTCACTCTGGGGCAAATATACGTGCTGCTTTGGGGACAAACCAAGCGAGAGCGTCCTCCCTGGGCTTCCCGCCTCCTGGTCCAGATTTGCATGCAGAGCAGGGTGTGACGGAGAGCTGGACAGACACACAGACACCATGTGCTTACCCTCCATGGCTATTGTCGAACGGAAGGTGAGGACAAGTTAAAGAAATTTGTCAGAGAAAGGGAAAAAAGAAAAACAGTATTAATAAAGGCAGCAGACAAAACCCCCGTAAAAACACACGAGCAGAACAAGAGGAGCAGGTTTCCGCCTGTTGGCTTGGCTCGCTGGCCAGCAAAGCGCAGCCGCCGGGCAGTCTGTTCAGGGCACCCGCATATTCAGTAGGGGTCTGCCATGCACCATGCTTGTTTTCATGAATAAATGAGGAAAACAACATGCAAAGCCCGAGCGTGACAATCTGGCAGCCGTGCAAGGATCCACAGGATCGGGGGTCTTTTATAAAGAAAGGAGGCGTATCTATGCTTGAGTTCACACAACACTGCCCACTGGACTCCTGAGGTTCAGGAGGAACGGCACACCCTCAGTCCCTGAGCTCCCCCCGACATCCGACATCCTTGGAAATGGGCTTTGACCCAGCCATCCCACTGTGATAAAGATGCCTGGCTGGGGGCTGTGTTTAAAGACACCAGGAGCTTCATTTAAAAACAAACAAAAAATACCCTTCATTTGAACCAGTTCTTATGGTTGGGTTCTTCCTTTAAGCCTAGGAATTTTATTTAATGTTTTCTTTTCTCTATAGCTTTAAAGCTATTCTACTGTAATGTGACCGACAAAGTTAATTGAGAGAAATATGGATTTCTTGACCTTTGTTTAGAATTGTTTGAATTCTATACCCTGTGGTATAGAAATTTAGCAGAATCCTAAATTCTGAGGTTCAAACCTCCACGCTGTGTGCACTGGAAAGAGGGAGGTTGTTCATAACAGCATCACTTCCAAGAGCAGAGGCGTTGGCACTGAGATGCTAAACGCGGCGGGAGAGCCAGTTCAAAGGGCATCAATCAGTGTGGAGAAGGTGGGCTTCCTCAGGTATGGCAGCTGGGGCTCCGACAGAAAACCACAACTCTGGACTCCCGGAGGAGAGGGCAGTCTGTACTACTCTGTTCAAAGCTTGTTCTTTTGTGTTCATCCTTTGCCCAGCTCTTGTGAGGGAAGCACTGTCACCATGCTGCCAGGGGCCATTCCCGGGGACCCTCCCAAAGCACCAGCTTGCTTTGCAGACAGCTGGCACTGGCTTCCTATTTTCTGGACCTTGACCACTTGGAGGCCCCTGGCAGAAGGTTAGGACACACCACCAACCTGCAGAGACACAGGCAATCCAACCACTCGTGGTGGAAGACTGGTAATTCAGAGCCGAAATGTAAAGCCACCAAGTAGAAACTGAGACTGGCTTCTGGCTATTATTTGGATGAATACCAGTTAAACGTAAGCGTTTCTGTGTTAAAGAGGGCTCTTCTTTCAGACTGGATTTGATAAATAGAGATAAATGCTTCACACATTAATCAGAGTGTATTTTAAGTAAGCACACTCTTTCCACAAAGACTTCTACTTGTTCAATACCCTATATATACCCTGTAACAAGCGCATGTCCCCATTATATTTATTGATATGTTAGTCCACATGTTAAAAACGAAGGTCAGAGGTCTAAGCTGGTATCTGATCTACTTTTAAAGTTGGCTTTTCATTGCAATACAAGCCATTTTGAAAATTTCTTCTTTTGCTTATGAAAATGAAAAAATTTCACTAACCCAATTTCTCTCTTCATTTTTAAAATTTATGTCAAGAAACCACATCAGGAAAGGGTTTGTCCTCTTTTGCTCCTCTGTGTTGCTAGTGGAGTTATGGGCCTGGAGGCCTGGCAGCTGTGGAAGCCAAGCCCCGAGCCGCCCCCAGGACCAGTGCTCTGGCTTCTGGGAGCTGATGACCTGCCCTTGGACAGGGGTGCCTCTGGGCCCGTGGTAACCTCTGCGCTGCCCCTGCAGGGGCCAGGCTGGTCCCAGAGAGCGGCCTCTGGGCTGCAGGCTGACTCGCGCCTGGAGATGTTTTCTCTACCCGGGACAACCTCTCTGACTCTCCCGCTTCTATGAGGAATCAGCCCCTTGGCTTCTGGTGTGAACCTGGAGAGGCAGCACACAGCATGTGGATGGAAAGCCAGGTCTGCAGCTAAATGCTGGGTCAGCTACAGGAAGTCAGCTACACCCTTCTCATGTGAAGGGTGAGAAAAACAATACCACCACCAATCCCGTGAGGCTGATGTGAGGTTTAAAATACACGGGGCAGGTTCTGTCAGAGCAGCGGGAACTCAATAAATGGTGGTTGTCGGTGAAACATGGCTTATCAGGACTGATCCCACAGCTACTGGGTTCTAATGTGTACCTTTTTCTAGGCACCATGAAGAAGGAAAAAGTACCAATCAAGTCAACACACCATCTTGGTTTTAAGAGCTATATTCTGAGAGATAACTGACCTAATGGGGGAGTGGAGGTGCCCATCCGCTTCAGTGGGCACACAGTGGAGGCAGCTGCTGAACACACACAGTTGCAGCCCCAGACAGGGAAGGACCGAAACCCCCTCAGGCCACACGGACGGACTTGGAGACATTGAGCCTGCTCAAGGTCTCGCGTCCCCCAGGCGTCAGGTTCAACTCATCTGTACCATCAGAAGGCATCCTAGCACTTTACCTCAAAGAAACATCCTGTCTGATAAGAAAACAATATTTAGATAGGATCTGACTGAGGCCCTAGACTATCACGTGAGAGAATAAAGGAAAAGAGTTTCCCAGTAAAGCTGGTCCTGACTCTGAACGGGGTCTGGAGCCGACGGAGGAGCCTGCCCATCCCACCGCACATCATCGCAGGGTCGTCACCTGGGATGGAAGGCTCTCACCTTGACGCCCTCGTTGTAACTGTCCCCGGGGCTGCCGAGGCTGGCCAGGCTGCCCAGGTGCCCGGGGGCTCCAGGACGCGGCGGCTTCTTTGGTGGTGCTGCAGGATCTGGTAAAGGAATAAGCCCCAGTTAAGTAACGTCCGTTAATGGAAAGGATGGAAACGACTCCCAAATAAACGGAGTTATTATAACAGGCGCTAGTCTCAGAGAGGGCACCCCGCAGGGGTGGGGGTGGGGTGTTTCTGACGCATTAGAGCAGTAACTCCTGTTTTCCAGTACTCTAGGCGTGAGCTGAATTTGGTAAACATCACATGTGCTGTGGTCTGTAGCGGGAGAAGCGTGAACACATCATGAGGCTTTCCAAAGCTAAGAAACTACACATCAAAAACCCACTCGTCCAAATTACACAAACTTTGTGACCTGCAATCCATTTCTTAACTTACCTGGTTTGCCCACAGGCTGATATATGTGCTGGTTTCCAGTCTGTGGGGAAAAAAGATGCGGGGTCAGTGCAGTAGGGTGTACCACAAGGCAACGGCTGCCCCACCCACCCTCTGCCCGCTGCCCTGGACACCTGTGCTAAACACTGGGTTCAAAGACCAACAAGACAGGGGAGGGGTCTGCCTGCAAGGCCTCGAGTGGGGGTGGGGGTTAGGCTAATAAGCAGATAATGCCCATGGGGTGTGCAGTCAGGGCGGTCACAATTTCAGAATTCCTTTAAAGAAATTATGTTCATAGACATCTCCAGTTGGCCTACAGGGGTGTGAAATCTGTGTCTGGATGCGTCCCCTCCCCCCCATTACAAGAAGGGGTGCCACTGGGACAGCAATGATGAGAAGAGGTTTCACAGCACTGGGACATCTACATTGTCACTATCACCTGAAGGACCTGGGGTGACACCCTCATCTGCTCTGCACTAGCCACAGGCCAAGCCAGGAAGCCAGACCACCCCAGGGACAGGATAAACAGGCAGGCACACAGACGACCAGCCCTCGTCTAGACTGTTGTAGCTACAGCTGAGATCAGGGCCACCTATCCTAGGCTGACTGAATGAAAAGAAGTATGTTCAGAATCCTATCCTACTTTTGAAGAGAGACTTGCCTTGCTTACTGTAAGACAATAAACTGGTTAAAATACAAGTATTTTAAGCTGCTTTACTTTTTACTGAGCAGAGACTACTTCTTTAAAACACAAGGACCATGAGACAGTACACACAGCCAAAATTGCTCCTCACCTAGGACTACAGTGGCTTCCACCAGGTCACTGAACACTCCCTGTTTTGAAGACTACTTGATCGTAGTGTGGGGGCTTATTTCAGGGTACCCTATTCTGTTCCACTGACCTATGTGTCTGTTTTTGTGCCAGGACCTTACTGTTTTGATTACTGCAGCTTTGTAGTATAGTCTGAAGCCAAGAAGGGTGATTTCTTCAGCTCTGTTCTTTCCCAAGATTGTTTTGGCTATTCAGGGTCGTTTTTATTTCAGCACGTATTTTAAAAGTATTTGTCCTGGTTCTGTTAAAAATGCCACTAGTATTTTGTAGGGGTTGCACTGGTCATTTTAACGATGTTACTGCTTCCAGTCTGAAAACCACAGCGTATCTCTTTGACCATTTGTGTTGTTTTCAGTTTCTTCCATCAGCATCCTACAGGTTCAGAGTACAGGTATTTTGTCTCCTTACCTAAGTTTATCCCTAGATATCTTATTCTTTTTGATGTAATGGTAAATGGGATTATTTCCCTAATTTCTTTCTGATAGTTCATTCTTAGTGTACAGAAATTCAACAGATTTCTGTATATTAATTTTGTATCCTGCAACTTGACTGAATTCATCGATGAGTTCTAATAATTTTCTGGTGGCATTTTTAGGATTTTCTATGTACAGTATCATGTCATCTGCAAACAGTGACAATTTTACTAATTTGAATTCCTTTTATTCCTTTTTCCTGTCTGATTGCTGTGGCTAGGACTTCCAATACTATGTTGAATAAACGTGAGTAAAGTCAGCATCCTCATCGTGTTCCTGATCTTAGAGGAAAATGCTTTCAGGTGTATGCCATCTTTTCAACCTAAGGAAGGAGCACTGTGTGTGGAGATGTTAAATGGGGGACCGTGTGACTTTGCATATGTGGACTAAAGAACCCCAACATTCTGTCTGTAGAGCCTGTTGTGTGTGTGCGCGCGCGCACGCGCGCACGTGTATGTGTGATAGGAAAGGCCAAACCCTCAAGTGCTGGTGACTGGCCACATCTTCCAGGGGCCAGGTCTATGGGGAACTGTATTTTATAGCATAGACTAGGGAAAACTATGCATCCTGGAACTGGCTGATGACCTTCTCTCATGTATGTATGTTTTTATGTATGTATGTACATGTGTACATATGTAGGCAGACATGTGTCTAGACATGAAGTGGTTTATATCTACTCAGAAGCCTTATTAGCTTGGAAATTTATCTCCTTAAGTCCATTACCCAGCAAGTGGCAGTTTCCCTTTTTTACTGGGAATTTAAGGTTTTGTTTTTTCTTAATTTATTTTAACCAGATATTCACTGATGGAAATCCTAATAAAATAATTTTAACTACTCTCCCCTAAAGAACAGGGAATATTTCTAGTAGGCTTTAAATATATTTAAATAATAATAAGCTAGGTCTTCAAAGAGAATTTCAGACATTTTCTCCTACAACACCCAAGAGAAAAATCTCCTGCTTGAACAAATTTTCTGTGACTGTGGAAACTTTTATAAAACATGAAAAAAGAGCATACAAATTTAGCCAGATGACAACTTGTTATAGTAACAGTTAATGTGTGTACATATTTCAATATTTCAGCTTACTACTGAAAAGACTGTATTAGTAACGGGGGAGAAATTTTGTGTACTGTATGTTTTAATAACCTTGGCTGGAATGCCGGTTTCAGTTATGGAATGAGTTACTGTGTTCTGTACGACAAATACGAAAAAGCGTGGACATCCCACGACACAAAGAGATCCAGATCCTGATGAGGATGCGGGCAGCTGCTTACCGGGCCCTGAGGACCTCCGTCCTCCCTGTCGATGCTGCCTCGAGAGAGCCGCACATCAGGTTTCTGGAGAAACAAAACCAAAGCAAACAGTTTCATTTTTGGCTTGAAAACCATTTCTGTACTAAGCTGCTTGAAGGGTTGAAAGTTCCACAGTTTCAGAAAAACTCTCAAAGCCCAGAGGCGACAAGTGCAGGTCAGCGGGCCCAGCAGAGCCTCCTTCTTCGCACATGTGCACAGCTAACAGAACTGTCCCCTGTGCCCTGGCCCCACATGACATACTAAGATGTGGGCCTCACCTCTCTTTCTAGCAGCGCATTTTCTTTCCTGAGAAGCCCCTGCCCCCGGAGCAGGCACCAATGCTGTCTTCCTGGCAGGTGAAGGCTTACTCGTACTTGGCTGTCTTGCCAAACCAGCAAATGGTCTGATGACAGAGAGTCCCCACCCCATGGTGCATCCAGAATTTGAAGCCAAACAGAGGAATCTCAACTTAATAAGAGTAGGCGAATTTCACTAACAGAAGACTAAAGAAAGTAAGCCACGTGCTGTCAGGGCGTGGAGCTTGGTGGGTTTTCTCCTCACAAAAACAAGGCAGCGCAGTTGCGCCAGCCTGCCCCACGACGGTGCAGACTTCACGGAGCCCACAGGCAGCCACACCGACAGCTGCCCCTCCGTGCCAGACAAACCGGCCAGAGCCCACCTCAGGGTGCGCTCCCCTCGCCCTCTCCAGACTGACCACTTGTTCCTGGCCTCCGCCAGTCCACCGTCTCTTACAGAAACCCTCTCTTTAGCAGAGACCACACAGGAAAGACTGCCCATTAGGGAAAGAACGTCCTGACGAGGGCCCGGCACTGAGGCACTAGCCACAAGCACCTGCTAGAGGTGGTGGCGGAGAAACGAGCTTTGTCTCTCGCTTTGCTTAAATGTGTTTTCAAAAGTGAAACCATGTCATGTAATTCCGTAGCCTTCATATGATATCACACAGTGGAAATGGGCAAACATGGGACAATGTTGCACAGTATTCCAGAGTGTCAATGTTGTTACACACAGAACCAGGTGGAAGCAGCCTGGGTGCTGGCACTAGCTATCTGATGTATGAGTTCATTCTCAAAGGAAAAAAGCACTCAACCTCCCCTGTCCTCAGAGTGGAAAATGCCACCAAAGCAGAGCAACATATGTACACAGGGTTTGGGACTTGGGTCAGGCCCCTGTCCTCTCGAGCTGTGTGACCCGGGCCTCAACCTCTTCATCTGTAACATGGATGGTAGGTGACACCACTTGCTGCATACTACCCCAATCCTTGTCAGGATTAAGCGATGTAATGCTGGCAAAGCACTGAGACCACCACGTACGTGGGAAGCACAATAAACGGCTCACCTGCTGTTTGCTGAACATGTGGGCCATTTTCAAAATTTCACCTGCACGTACAGGCTCTGGGTGAACACCTCTGTGTACAAACCTTTGACTAAATTCCTGACCAGTTCCCGGGCACATGTTTCTCAGAGCTGAGTTACTGAACCACAGGGTTTGAACATGCGAAAAGCTGAGCATGTCAGCTGCCAGGCTGCTTCTCTGTCCTGAGCTTGCCTCTGTCTGTGAGGCCCTGTGCCACTGCTAGACTTCACTGAAAACGCGCAGCCAGTCAACACACGAAGTGCCACCTGTTTTGACTCCCTCAACCTTCCCTAAGTGGTACAACGTCTGCTTCTTCTCACTACACGGATGCTAAGCTGCCGTGGACAAGGGACTTCACCTCTCCTGATCCAGTTCCTCACCTGTATAATTATTATAAGGATTAAGTAAGTGCCTGGCACAGAAATGGTTTTTCCAGTAGTCATGTATGGATGTGAGAGTTGGACTATAATGAAAGCTGAGCACTGAAGAATTGATGCTTTTGAACTGTGGTGTTGGAGAAGACTCTTAAAGAGTTCCTTGGACTACAAGGAGATCCAACCAGTCAATCTTAAAGGAAATCAGTCCTGAATATTCACTGATTGGAAGGACTGATGTTGAAGCTGAAACTCCAATACTTTAGCCACCTGATGTGAAGAACTGACTCCTTGGAAAAGACCCTGATGCTGGAAAAGACTGAAGGCAGAAGGAGAAGGGGATGACAGAGGATGAGATGGTTGGATGGCATCGCCGACTTGATGGACATGAGTCTGAGCAAGTTCTGGGAGTTGGTGATGGACAGGGAAGCCTGGCGTGCTGCAGTCCATGGGGATGCAGAGTTGGATGCAACTGAACTGAACTGGCACAGAAATGGGCACATATGAGATGTTTAGCAAATATGTGCTGAAGGAAGGCTTCCAGCTTGAAGTCCTCTCCCCTTGCACCACCCTGTCTTCAGACCTGGACCATGGAGGAAACACGGAGGGCTGTGGCCTGGCTGGGAGCACAGTCCCGTCTGAGACCCTCTGACCCCGTCCTGACGCTGATCTTTCACTCCCACTAGCTGGCTCTGCTGCGAGGGGGAAGACAGCTCCAACGTTCATTTCCTTTCTCAGAACACAAAGCGGCCTTTATATACTCAAAACTTTCTCATTTTAAAGTTAAAACCATGCCTTCAGCACAGCCCTGCACTAGAGAATGACTATGCACACAGCAACCAAAACGAACAGGGAGCAAAGCTTCTCCCCTTGAAAGCAGCACCCAAGAGGAAAGCAGGTCCGCCCGGCACACTGAGCTCCCAGTCAAGGCTGCTGGCTCTCTCTGGCCAGTTTGCAGGACAGCTTTCACCGCCATGGAGCCATCTCAGAAAGTGCATGGGCTGCATGACATCAGAGAAGGAGGGGGGGACATGCCACCAGGATCCCATTGTAGGTCACGGCCCTGTGTTCCAGGCATTTGTCCTGCCACCCTGACAAATGTGTGCCAACAGAGGGGGAGGGACCTGAGGGATGTGCGCCTCTCCAAAGTGCTCGATAAAAAGTCACCTCACAGAACGAGGTAGGGCCTAAAACTGGATGCTTCGATAAATACCTGCTGATTCTGATCTATTAGAAAAAAATCTGGGAATCACTACTGACAGAGCAACGTTAAGTTTTCAAAGAAGGTGACTCCTCCACCAGGATGCAAGCTGACCTCCCAGAAGGGTGCGGCAGCTCTGCACCCAGCACAGCCCGAGGACCAGGGCGGGTCAGGAAAGACTTTTTGGTACCAGGGCATGATGAGACAGAAGTAGAAGACGAGCATCTTCGGAAATTTCTAGAGCAATCTAAATAGTAATTTTTGGGTCTGCTGGAGCTCATAATAAATGTTTCTATATCTTTAAAAAATTTTCCATCAAGAACAAGATAAACCAGGACCTTAAAAGGATGTCAGCCATGACTTACTGGGGACTCCTCTCTGGAATGTGATTCCAGCATAAAACCAAGCAAATGCTTCACACACTTCATCATGTTAAACCTTTCAAAAGGTTTAAAAAAGTTATTTTTTAAAATATAAAGCCAACATTATACTTAATAAACTATTATAGATGTTAACTTTAAAAATAAAAGCAAGAAAAGCAGGCAAGAACTTATTTAATACAAAAGTTGGCAAGAGATGCTTCAGGGGCAATATGAGATACGTAACTGAAAATGAAGGGAAAAAATGCTTTTAAAAAGTGACAACGGTGCATTCAGATAGCCCAAGGAAATCAGTCAAAAAGATTTCATGTGATAATCATGTGATAAATATTGTTATATACAAGGTAATTTCCTTTTTTTTTTTTTTAAGCTTTGATCTTTATGAAAATCATAGGGGGGAATAAAAAAAAAGATAAGGGGAGAGAGGGAAGGAGGAGAGTTAGAATTCTCAGAGGCTTCTAGAGGGGGAGACACACTAATGCACATGATATTATACAACTGCTCAGCTCTACATTCTGTAGAACAAGGTAATTTCCTAAAACTCAATGCATATTCATATGCAAAAATAGTAACTAAGAATGACTCAGATGGTAAAGAATCTGCCTGCAATGCGGGAAACCCAGGTTTGATCCCTGGGTCAGGAAGATCCCCTGGAGAAGGAAATGGCAACCTGCACCAGTATTCTCACCTGGAGAATCCCATGGACAGAGGAGCCTGGTGGGCTACAGTCCACAGGGTCACACAGAGTTGGACACGACGGAGTGACTAAAACAACAACAGTCAATGAGACCGAGACACCAAGCTGTCAAGTGAGGGAAGCTCTGAATGAACAGGCAGTGATTCAATGAGGGAAGGGGTGGACTTAGAGGAGATTACAAAGCTGTATGGGAGAGGGTCAGGAACAAACGATGGAAATGTCATGAACTCAGGGGACAGGGACACTATGCCTGTCACAGGACATGGCACTGACTGGAACCCCGTGGGGTAGGTTACACGATTCATTAATGTATCTTGAACACGAGTTGGAGGCTACTGGAGTGAGAGAAAAGTTCTATGTACAGAGACTAGGTTATATGGACTTACACATTTATCAAAACTCATCAAACTGTACACCTAGGAGCTGTGTGTCTGCGGTATGTAAGTTATCTCAGTTGGAAGGAACAAACCCAACAGCTGACAGCCGGCAGAGCCTCCAGCCTTGATTCTGGACACCTGCCGTCACTCAGACCATGTAGCAGGGCTTAGGCCAGTCAGCTTCCCCACAGACCAGCTCTTCCCGAGGCTGAGCGCGCCTCCTGGGCCTGTCCACCTTGAAACCCCAATCTGTGTGCACCCAGGCACTGTGGTCACCCCAGCTCCACAGAGCACCCCTGGCTCCCCCTTCTCGGAGCCGTTCACAGCCTCAGCCTTCCTCAACCCCCAAGAGCAACCACACACCAGACACCGGTACTGCAATATATTCAGCCTGATCTGGAGAGTTTGTGACATTCACTTTTTAAAACGCAAATCAATGAGGGAAAACCGGCTATCTGTCTGATAAAGCACTGGCTATTGATTTAAGTGTTTCTGTGCCTGAAGGACTCCCAGAGTCATGAAGAGGGCAGTATCCCCCTCGTCAATGGTGTCCAGTCCCTCAGCACAGAGGGTGACAAGAGGGCCCCAGGGGATGTTTATGGCCCAAGGGACCAGCCCTGGACCCTCGGGTGTGGGGCTGTGTGCAGGCTCCCCGAGTCCTGACTCCATCCAGCCAACCTTCTCTTCCGGCTACTTCAGGAAGGAGGGCTGACGGGGGAGGGCTCGGAAGACTGAGGACCATGTGACACGCAGAGACCGCTGTCACCACTCCTCTGTCCCCAGGGACTTCTGAGGGGCTGTTGGCAAGAGCCGTCCCAAGAAGACACTTCCTGCCAGGAACCATAGAGGCTTGTGGTGGAGGGCTGTGCCCCTCAGACTGTGAACTCGAGGACCCAGGAAGGTAAGCCCAGGGCCTGCCCATCTAGTCACCGGCCTGCAGTGGCAAGAAGCGGTGTCTTGTGTGCAAGCGGCCACTTCAGTGGGAGTCATTTCTGTGTAAATGTGGCAGTCATGTAAAACCACAGATACGATTCTACATCTGAGCCCACAAGGCCACTGCTGACGTCCTAGAAATTTATCCGGAAAAAGTAAGTCGGGAAAGCAAATGACCCACCACTACAAGTCTGAGGGAGCAAACGCTCCTGCCCTGGACAAGATGAACCCTGCTGTCTCTGGCAGGACAGCGGGTGCCCCAGGGCTCGAGGAGCGGAAGCACCCAGCGCACGTCAGTTACCAGAAACCTCTCCTCCTTCTCCAGCCAGCGCTGGTCCTCCTCCATCTCCTGCTGCTGCCGGATCAGCCGCTCTTCCATCAGGTGTGTGGGCAGCGCCTGTCCGAGGCCGCGCAGGTCCAGCGCTGCCGAGTCCTAGAGGAGGAGTTAGGAGGGTCACTCTCAGGCGCCCACGTATGGTGCTCTTACTTTTTTTCTGTGTGTCTTTCCAAAAAAAAATTAAGCAGAGCAGCAAGAGTGATGGAAATTGGCTCTCTTATGCTCTGCTTGTGGGAGCCGCTTTTCCTTGGGCTTCAAGTTAACGTGTGTGACACAGCTTTAAGAGGTATACAACTGTTCTCTTGCAGGGATCTATTTTAAAGAAGTAATCCAAGATGTGTGTGAAGAATGCATCATTAATTAGAGCAAAAAAAAAAAGTGGAAACGATCTGGAAGTAAAACAACGGGAGGAGGGTTAAATGTGACACATGCATGTTATGAAGTGTAAAGCATGTTTACTCCAAAGAAAAGAACATGAATAGCAGACAACTACAGATGTTCTTGGATTCAAAGAAGTGTTTTTTAATATTACAGGAGTGGTTCTTGGTTCCACCAGGAAAACTTAGTAAAAATTAACACAGGTGGCTGAGCTGGAGGCTCTGTCTGTCCACTGGCCTCATGTAGGGCTCTGTTTTTCAAATGAATGGACTAATGATAGTAGCATCTCTTCATCTTTTAGTTAAAAAGATTCACAGACCCAGAGAGCATCTGATCTTAGAATAAGGTCACCTAAACCAAGAAATCTTAGGATTCAGAATGAAAGGTGCCTTGGGTACAGCCTCATCAATTAACAAGGCAAAGCCCAAGGACATCCAATTTACCTCCACGCTGGGCTGCCACATGGATATCTCTTGTGGTCTGTGATTCCACGAATCTGTTTGGTCCAAGAGAGATGCCTGACCTGGGTAGATGCTGCCAGCCATGGCTGTGACTCCATGTGGGCCAGGGTAGCCAGAGACCTGCGGATGAGCGAAGCGGCCAGGTCACACTCTTATACAGTGTGGCTTCTGCACAGTCCTGCTTCCAGGTGACAGGAAGTAACTAAGACTGCAGAGGACAGTGTGGCAGCAGAGAAATGGCTCCCCAAAGATGTCCAAGGCCTGATCCCGGGGACCTGTGAACACCTTGCTCAACAAAGGGAATGCACAGACATGATTATAAGTCAGGACTCCTGAGACGGGACGGTCACCCTGGACTATCCCAGTGGACCCAAGGAGATCATAAGGTCCCTAAAATGCAAGTGGGAAACAGAAGGGAAAAGAAAAGGGGGTGTGACTACTGAAGAAGGGTCAGAGAGATACTGGGGTTTGGAAGATGGAAGAAGGGGGGTCATGAGTCAGGAGTGCAGGTACCTCTAGAAGCCAGTAAAGCAAGGAAATGGACTCTTAACTATGGCCTCGAGAAAGGTCATCTGTTAGCTTAGACAGCCAATGCAAATGTACACTAAGAAAGCACACACTCTCTACTTTGCACATTTATTACAATGCTGAGTGCAGACCATCCTCGGATGTAGAAGCAATAGGAGGCCAGAAACACGGCTAAGCTGTTGCTCTATAGGTCCCTTCCTGCCCAGCTCACCACGATGCCCCCAGTGAAGAAGAAACAAGATCCCCGCAGGCCTGTCCTCTAATGAACCAGGGCAGATGGTGGGAGAGAAACGGCTGCACAGACTGACAGTGATGGTGCAGGCAGAGAAAGAGCGTTTGGTTGGATGTGGAGAAAAATGGCAAGGCAGAAAGGAAGTAGGAGGCGTTTCTCTGTACGGTTCTCACTCAGTCAAAAGAAGAGAGAAAGAAATCAGAGTTTGCTTCCCTAACTCATTAGGCTGCTTCTGGATGGCAGGACTGTCAGCTACTTTTTAAGGAGATAAAGTGCAGTCAAGTCTGTATTTCCAAACATCAACACATCCTTCAGTGAAGCTCTCTAGGCGCTGATTTATACCAAAATTCCATACTGATGATACATAGTAAACTTTTAAATAACTTATATAGACAGCTCTCACAGTTTATTTGAATATTTTAATCAAAAAACATTTTACTAAACATGAAATGCTATTATCAGTTACTATGTTTCAGTCAGAAGGGATATATTACTGCAGACCTTGGACTGGGATAGCCGGGTCTGCTGGGCTGTGGACAGATCAACATAGCATCATATGAATAGTGTTTTGATTATTTTGGTGAATTTGCCTTTTGTTAAAAAGAACAGAAAAAAACAATTTTCTATAAGAGCTTAGTTGGAAAGAATGATATAGGGTGTGAAAACATTTCATTGGGGTAACAGTCTTCTCAACAAATAATGTTGGACATCAGGATACCACATGTGAATATGAAGCCAGACCCTGTCCACACAACATACACAGAAATTCATTCTAATGGATTATATCTCTAAACCTAAGAGCTAAAACAATAAAACTCTTAGAAGGCGGCTCAGGAGTAAATCTTTGTGACCCTAAAGTGAAAGTGAAAGTCACTCAATCATGTCCAACTCTTTGTGACCCCGTGGACTAAACAGTCCATGGAATTCTCCAGGCCAGAATACTGGAGTGGATAGCCTTTCCCTTCTCCAGGGGATCTTGTCAACCCAGGGACTGAACCCAGGTCTCCTGTGTTGCAGGTGGATTCTTTACCAGCTGAACCACAAGGGAAGCCCTTTGTGACTCTGGGTTAGGCAATGGTTACTTCTATAGGACACCAAAAGCTAGTCAACAAGTGAAAAAAAGATAAATTGAACTTGGTCAGAATTAAAAGCTTTTGTGTTATAAATAATGAGGTCAAGAAAGTGAAAAGACAACTCACGAATGGAAGAAAGCTTGTGGGACCTTAGTTCTCTGACCAGGGATTAAACACGCCAGGTCCCAACCACTGGACTGCCAGGGAATTCCCACAGAGTAAATTTTTTAATCTTTTTGAGCCACACAGTAACTGGACCACTCCAGGTTCGACTGTGTAGGGGGGACCTAGTCACGAACAAACACAAGGGAAGGGGGCAGTTCACACAATAAAATGTTCATCAACAGAAAACAGGCAATGGGGTAGTCTGCTGACCCATGTTAAAGGCTAGAACAATCTCTGATGACAGAAAAGAGCCTCAAAATATACACTTTGAAAATGTCCTGAAGAAAGAAATTTGAGGCTATTAAAAAATTTAAGCTAGCTTCACCTTTATTCTGTAAAACAAGGAAGCCCAACTACCTCCACCTCCGCCCATGAACTTATTTAATAGCAGAGCGGGCTCAGAGGTTAAAACGTCTGCCTGCAATGCGGGAGACCTGGGTTTGATCCCTGGGTCGGAAGATCCCCTGGAGAAGGAAATGGCAACCCACTCCAGTATTCCTGCCTGGAGAACCCCTTGGACGGAGCAGCGTGGTGGGCTACAGTCTACGGGGTCGCAAAAAGTCGGACACAACTGAGCGACTTCACTTCAAAACTCAGCCACATGAAAATTATTAAAAATTATACAGACTGAGATACAAAATCACATTTAGATGGAAAAGGTTCTTCAATTCTGTGAGTTTTAGGGGACTGCTGTACCATTTGTGCTCATTACCAACCACACAGAGTTCTTCATACTTCTGGAACTAAAACACATGCTGTGAACACACAATCTCATCTGGTTGTCAGGACACCCCTAAGGGGCAGGGAACGCCAGTACCCTCACTTCACAGATGAGGAGAGTAAGGCTGGGAACAAGCAGGGAACCTGCTCGGTCATCTGAGCCACTTGTGAGTAGATCCACTTGATTTCCGGGCCTGAGAAATGAACTCCAAGGCTCTCCAGGGCCGAACCATTCCACAGTTGTGGCTGAGTGAGAAAACAGGCAAACCGGTATACACAAGGTAGAGGCCGCAGGAGCTGGGGTTCATAGCTTTCTGGTGGGTACCTAGGGATTCTGTTGTTGCTACATGAGGAGAGACAGAGAAATGTTCTGGTCTTGTCACCAATTGGCTCAGAGTGACCCCTCAGAATAAAGCACGTGGCCCTCCTTCTCTGGACCTCAGTTCTCCCATTGGTGGAGGAAGCCAGACTACAGAACCCTTCACCTCTAAATTTCTGAAGAACTTGGTCAATAACCTGTATTCACTCTAAATGTGTAATAATATTTCCTGTTATACAGTTTAAAACAATGACCAAGAAAAAAAATGGGTACAATATTTAATAGCACTTTGTGTTACAACAGATTTCTGAACACTTTTCAAAAAGGGAATGAATTGTCAGAGTTCTTTTAATATATTTTTAGCTCATCAAATGTCAAATAGCAGTTAACCATAAAAAGCCCTTTATGTATACTGTCCAGAAAACGATCTGAACTGGATTATTCTCTGTAAGCAAGCTGGTGTGTGAAAACACCATCCTGTCCACGGCAAAAGGAGGACCAAGAATCCTGACCTGAGGGGAGTGTTTGAGGGCCTCCCGGCCCCAGCACGGCTGTGCAGCGTGGAGGCCTGGCTGCTGGCTGAAGGCTGGGAGGACAGAGGATAGGGCCGGGATGCTGCCGACCGACCTCAGCAAGCGGATGCAACGCGCTGCCTGCTCCACAGACAACCCAGCCGCAGGACACAGGTGAGAAAAGGGCAGAAAGTGTGCTCCAGGTTCTCAGCAGAAGAAAACCAAACCCCAAGGGACAGGGTCAGGTGGAAGCAGACTCCTTTCAAAACAAAGCAAACTGTAAAGCGTTTGTGGCTTAGGTCCCCAACTTCTCCAAAGAGAAACCCCCAAGCCAGGCGTGCTCATTTCAGCCTGACAATGGGGGCAGGGGGGGTGGTCAGGGAATTGGAAGGTCACATCTAATCCAATCATCCATGGCTTCAAACAGCCAGAGGCTGCAACACAGATTAGGAAAATGAGTGCACAAGAGGGTGGTGTGCAGAGAAGCAAACAAGAAACCAAAGTTGCAGTGATGACTCTCAGAATAAGCTGCTGTTTGGTTTTCTCCACACAGATAGCACGCAGCTGCCTACACCGAACCCTCTAGCGTCAGCAGGAGGAATGCCAAGGTGGGGTGGGGGCCTCTGCTACCTTGGGCGGCGCTTCGTCGGACCCTCCGGAGTCCCAGGATGCGGTGACCTGCCTTCTGGACTCCATCCTCATGCGCTCTTCTTGCTGGACCTTCTCTTCCTCCAGGATGGTGCTGGGGAGACAACACAGGGTGTGAGGGAGGCTGCTGCCAGGAGCTGGAACACTCCAGACCCGCCCTGACGCCAGGAGCCCCAATGAGAAAGTGAGAGGGGATCGGGTTTCCAGCTTCCCAGAAGGACTCCAGAGAAGCCTGGATGCAAAGGGCAGGTCCGCTTACAGCCACAGCCCAGGTAAGGAAGGACAGCTGGCCAGGAAGGGAGAAGTTGAAAAACCAGAAAGGAGCCAGGACGGACGGTCTGGACACCCAGCTCCCTTCAGCGGGAGTGTTTCCCTGAGCAAGCCCCACGGAGACACCACATCAGCGCTGTAGGAGACACGCCCCAAACGGCCTGGACGACCTTCCTGCCAGCTTTCACTTTAACCAGCACTTCGTCTCATTAGGAAGAAAGGAAACTCTTCTGAAATTTCTGCTGCCTTCGCATATGCAGCTCAGCACCGGGTCTCACTGCTGCTCACTTGCCAGGCCGCTCAGGGCTCGGTGCCCAGGCTCCGGGCTCCCCCACCCCGCCTCCCGGGGCCAGCAGGGACCTCGGTCCTCCAGGTGCAGCCAGCAGCCCCCACTCGCCGCCCTGCAGCTGCATACGGAGGCTGTTTCAGCCCCAGCCTCCCAGGGAGGCGTTCGTGAGAGAGTGAGGTCAGCTGCCCCAGAGCCTCCCCTTTTAATCTGGGAACTGCTCGCCTGTTTCCAGAAGACGCTCCGGCTGCCGGAGGCGAGGGCAGGCTGCTTCTCACGCAGCTACGGCAGGAGAAGATGCACAATCCATCTCACGACCGCCCTGAGTCAGCAAGCCCTCACTACACATGGGAGGCTTTTTTTTTTTTTTTTAAAGGGAAGGGAATGTTTTCCTCAATGACCACATCAGCACTTAGAGAAAAACAAAATTTAGTTAAGAGCCCATCCCCTCTTCAAAATATGATTTCGGTTTCCTTCCCACTGCATGGAGATGATTGTGGCTGAGAAAACAACACAAAACTTTTAAACGACAGGGCAGGGCCGGGGGCACCCTCGAGGGGGGCTGGGTGCCCGAGAGCCAGCACTGTGGGGACCTGGCTCCAGATCCCACGATTCACGGGTCAAAACGCGCCGTGTGTGCCTGTCTGAGAGGCAGTGGCCCCTGCTGGACTGAGAGCTGCCCGTTCCCACGCACCTAGCATGAGCACGGACCCTGGGTCACACTGCTGCCATGACGACGGGATGGTGGGCACTGAAGCCAGCATGGACCGAGCGTGCACACGGGCCACCGAGGAAGACGGCTCGCCATGGGCCCACACCTCACGGGGGCACGGGGTCCACCGGCCTGCGAGAGGGGCCATCTCTGATCACGACACCCTGCTCTCACTCACCTGACCCTCAAAATTAGTAACAGACTCCCAATCAGAATTTCCAAAATTTTTGTAGTTTTAAACAACTGAAAAGTCCCCCAAATCAAAACGAAAAAATCAAGTAAAAACAAAACAGAAACAAACTGTCCTTATTTCTAACTTTCTCAAATTGTTAATATACAGGCAAGCTATGAGAAGGCCAAGTGTGACCTGTTCTTAAAGGCAATGGGAACTCTATTTCAAACAGCCCCATGAAGGCAATTTAACTCACATGGCCTGTCTTCTGAACTGGGTCACCCTGATCTGAAGGTGAATGCCCCCACAAACACCTCCAAATAGATCATGGAGGCCCTTGCCATCGGGAGACCCCTTGGCCTCCCCCTACCTCGACCCTTTCACCCACACTCACGGTCCCCCTGTTCTCTGACCCGCTGATTCCCTTCTGAATCCTCCTTCTCAATCCTTCATCACCTGCTACACTGAACACGAACGCAGGGGTAACCAGGCAGCGAGTTCCTTCAGCCTCATACCCACGATAACATGTCAAAATGTTTCTGAGAAAAAGTAATTTGTTGCTTAGAGCAGCTCAGAATATAAATAACTCATAAGGAATCTGGTTTTACAACGGGAAGACTCTTCCACAGATGGAGTAAGAGTGCCCATGGAGACATTTCTGAGCTTTTCTCTTTACAGTCGCTGTGGAACACAGAGCAAAAAAACTGGAATGCGCAGAGTGTCAAGGAGGTCAAATTTAAACATATTTTCCCAAACTGCAAATATTTTTAGTAGCAATACATTCCATTTGAGAGCTTTTAGCTGCCTAATGTGAACTGGCAACGAGCCCGCATGCTTCTTCCTGGGACGGTGGTTTCTAAGTCTCAAACCCGCCGAGAGATAAAGCAATAAAGGATAGTAAGACTTCTCATTTAACAAACATTAGAGCATGTGGTAATCATTTTTTGTTTTAGCCACGAGCCCTATCTAGGAAGAGAATTGGGAAGAGGGGGAAAAAAACTATTTATTGAACATGAGTTTTGTTTTTACCTTCCTCACTTTAGGAGAAAAAGTCAAACAAGTAGTCGGCTCAGAGTAAAAGGACGTGAACACGTGAAAGCATGCTCTGACTCCGGCGGCAGCACCCCTGTGAACCTGGCCTCCCAGGCTCCGCAAGCTGCCGCGGAGAGGTTTCCCAGGATGTGACTTCACGTCTAAGGAATTTTCATGGAGAACAAGAAAGTGGTCTGACAACTTCTTCGTTTCCATCACGAAGTGGAGATACTAAAGCAGATCTCCAGCGCAAGCTTTCGAGCAGACCACTGTCCCAGCAGAAGGGACAGAGCTGGGAGCTGGGTAACCACAGGCCACCGGGCCATCTCAACTTGTGTCCTTGTGCAGAAAGGAGAACGACACTGCCCATCCCATTCACTACTAGGATGGAGAAACAAAGTAGGGGAAGGAAACCAGTAGGACATTTCAGTAAATGCTACCTAGTTCTGTACTTTTACATGCCTTGGGTTTTTTTTTTTTTTTTTTAATCTATTTCATTTCTGTGGCGTTTTTCCTGATAGTGATTATACTGCTATTCTTTTCTTTGAAACCACATTTCTTCTATGCTTAAGTAACTTAAAAAAAAAAAAAAAAAGATTGGACTTTGATCACCTAAACATGATTTCATGATGACATCACAAAATTTGCTTTGGATAGAAAATCAGTCTGGATTCATAGCTACTTAGGCTCATCTGGAAAATACCCAGAGAAAGAGCAGCAAGAAACTGGATGAAGGAAAAAAAAAAAACAAGAGGGAAATGGCTTGTTTTAGCAAGTTCATGGGAATACGTTTTGAAACATGATCTCTTATAATTACCCAACACTGCCTCACCACAAAGGAATGGAATTGACCTTTCAACAAGCAACCCCCCCACCCCCGCCCCGGGATTTTTGCAGAAAACAAGTCTGGAGGCCTGAGATGAAGCTGGGACGGTGTCTCTGCAGCTGTAGTAACCTCGGTGCTGCAGCACGGGTTTCTCCCCTCCTTCTCTTATAAACACACACAGCAGACCCAGCATCTCATTTCATGAACACAAAATCTGCATTTCTCTCTACTTACTATGTGTCTCAGACTTCTGGATGTTATGCACTTCTGCTTGGCTACGGTGTCACCCATCTCAAAATTATTTTTACAAGTTATTTCTACTAAAATCTTACTTTAAAATGGTGACCTCTTTGGTATTTTGGGCAAGTTCGAGAAGATCCTATGTGACCCCTCCTCTTGCAGAGACTAGGACAGAAGAGACAACCCTGACACAGCACTGAGCAGTCAGGCTCTGGGGGACAGGACATTAGGAGGAAAGGAATGGTACTGGGCGAGGTCCCACTTCACGGGCCACTGGCCAAAAAGCTGGCCACCATCCTACTGGTTTGAAGAACCAGAGGACTGAGTTTGGGTCACCACAGCTGGTGGAAAATGAGGGGGGAAATCCCAGGAAGAAGGGAGCCAGGGAGGGGGTACTTCAAATTCTGAGTATAAATTCTGCCTGAATCACTTGCTGACCCCTGTACCGTGCACATGTAGGGTAGGCTCCAGGCGGCCCAGCTGAGACTGAACTCAGCTGAATCGAGACTGGAGCTCATAGAATGGAGAGAGCTTGAAACTGAGACCTGCCTAGTTAGCTGCCTGCTAAGTCAACCAACCAACCAGTCTTGGGAGGAATGACATTGAACCCCGAGTTGCCACAACTTATCAGCCACAAAGTCCAGGGCATAATCTAAAACCACTTGATACACAAACACTAAAATGTAATCCAGCCTCAAGAGGAAAAGAAATCTAAAGGAAGCTGACTCCAATGGTGACTCAGAAACTGGAATTAGCAAGCAAGGACTTCAAAGAGCTGTTATTTTCAAGGACATATAGGAAAATTCGCTCATAGTTAATGAAAAGATAGGAAATGTAAACAGAGAAATACAAACTATAAAAAAGAATTCCATAACGAAAACCAGAATATCTGAAATAAGTATCTCCATAGGACTAGATGATCAGTAGGACGGAGATGAGAGAAGAGTCAGGGAGGCTGAGGATAAATATATCAACAAAACTTATCCAGTCTGAGGGTCTTAGAGAAAAAAGATAGGGGGAAAGGAGAGAAAGAACAGAGTCTCTGGACTCTGCTGAAGGACTCGATCAAAAGATTTAACATACACAGAAGACAGTGTTAAAAGCAGAGAGAAAATGGAGCAGAAAAAAACAGCTGAAGAAATGACATATTTACAGACTCAAGAGGTCAGTGCAGCACAAATACAGCGAATGAACCACATCCAAGCACATCCTAGTCATAAACTGCTGAAAACCAAAGATAAAGAGCAGATCATGGAAGCAGCCAGAAAAAATAACACATGACATAAGATGAAGAATAATTTGAAAGGCCAGTGATTTCTCCTTGGAAGATAGCGAAAGAAAGATTTAAGGTGCTGAAAGGAAAAAAAAAAGGAAAAATGCCATCGGTTCAGAGTTCTGTATACAGTGAAATGAAGCTCAATTCATTTTCAGATTAAAAAAAAAAAAAAAACCCAAACTAATCAACAGATCCATACCACAAGAAATGCTAAGGAAGTTCTTCAATAGATGGGAAAATCAAACGGAAGAAAGGTCTTTAGGAAAGAACAAACAGCACTGTTTGGGGTTAAATGTAAGGTTTCCCCCTTACTTTCCTTAAAATGCTACTTAAAACACAAAGCGGAATCTTATGAGATTACTAACATATATGAATATAACATCTAGAGCAGAAAGGATTGAGGTGGTAATTTTAAGTGAAATACAAAGATTAAGTCTAAGTAGACAACATCACCAACTCAACGGACAAGAATTTGAGCAAGCTCCAGGAGATGGCGAAGGGCGGGGAAACCTGGCGTGCTGAAGTCCATGGGGTTGCGAAGAGTCGGACACGGGTGAGCGACTGAATAACAAGACGGTGAAAAGTTAAAGATGTACAGTATAATACTTAGAGCAATCACTGAAAGTATGACACAAATGGTATTTCTAAAATGAAGATTTGGGGGGTCAAGTGAGAGGAAGAGGTGCAGAAGGTAAGCCCGTAGCTTCGTAGCAACAGCCCCCTTCACCGAGAACCGACTGGGTGCCCCAGGAGCTGCTGCGTCCTCCAGTGTAGGTGAGGTGCCCGGGGACTGGGGACCCACACGGAGCCAGAGCTGCTCCCATCGGTCCCGGAGCCCCCGCACCCACCTCACCTGCCCATCCCATCCCTGCAGCCACTGGTCGTCCACTGTCCAGAGGGGAGGGCAGATATCCATGTCTGCTCCATTCTGTCTCCATGTTTGCAGGGATAACCCTGAAGACGACATTCAGGGAAAGGGAATTAAGAACAGAGAGAGGAGAAGAACTGTGCCAGAAACAGGGGTGAAGGGAAGAGTGACGGCAGCTGCCCGACGAGTGTGAGGATTTCGCTGTGGGTGCCGGGGGCGGCCTTTGGATGGTAACTGGCAAATGTGTGGATTCCAGCTGCAGGGGGAACATCATCCAAAGTTCTCTTACAAACAAGACAAGGCGGGGAAGCCAACAGAGTGAGGAGGAGTGCAGGGGTGGAGCAGCCAGCGACCCCCCCCTAGTGGGCAGGGGGGCACCCTTGGGTAGAGACCACAAGGACACTGGTCATGGACTGTGGAGAAGGAAGGGGGCACCCTGGGGTAGAGACCGGAAGGACACTAGTCCTGGGACTGGGAAGAAGGGGGCTGGGGTCCTGCACCCAGTCTTTGTTGGCTGCACGATCCAGGCAAGTCACAGGGTGTTCTGAGCCTTGAGTGAAAAGAGCAATGGTATCTTATCCTTGATAATTATTGTGAGATCAGCAAGGTAAATGGTCTGTGAAACCATGTAAGTACAAAGGGTTAACTTTTATGAAATTTAAGTTTAAATCTCCCCAGAAATTTGTTTGCTTCATGCAAAACCAAGCTGCGGAGCTGAAGGTAAAGCAGAGCCACAACTGTAAAGGTCTGAATGTCAGGGTGTGGGGTCCCCTCAGGGAAGGAACAGGTATGATGTAATTTTTCATGGAAAACAGTTTGAATTGTACATTAAGTTCCTATTAAATTTAGATTTACTGTTTATTTTTTATTACTGGGAAGGCTAAGGCCCGAAACATTTTATACTGTAAATACAGGAATAACTGAAAAAGAGGCTACTCTTCTAGATAAGATTGAGACCAGCAAGATGGCAACAAGAAGGAAGATGCTGATACGATGACTAAGGGGAAATTCAGACACCACCTTTGAGAGGAATTTTGAGAGCAGATATAAAACCACCTGAAAAACACAGCAAAGAAGCATAAGTAATCTCATGTTATTAGTCAAACCTGGAGTTTTTAATCTAGAGTTCACATTTTAGGATAAATGAAGAATCAGAAAGGATTTTTAAAAAACACCTGTAGAAGATGTCCATAAAACATCTACAAAATGTCAAAAAGATGTGCCTCGCATTTTGGTATCTGGACAATAATAGCTACCACTTTTAAACGTGAATAACTAGCTTTTTTAAAACAGCAACTGATCACTTTCTGTGTCCAAGACTTCTGGGTCCCCTGTGGATCTTCAGATGAAGCTCTGTTTTTACTATTACTTACCAAGTATGTGCGCCCACCATAAGCATGAAAACTAAATGCATTTTAGATGACTTTATTTAGTCCTGGAGCACAGGTAGGACTCATGACTCCACTCTTCCAAGGAGGCTAAGTCGCTCACCCAAGTTCATGCGTGTGTGCTCAGTCGCTTCAGTTGTGCCCGACTCTTTGTGACCCTATGGACTGTAGCCCCCCAGGCTCCTCTGTCCAATGAGGATGCTCTAGGCAAGAATAATGGAATGGGTTGCCATGCCCTCCTCCAGGTCAAATAGATTTCTCAAAGGCCAGTTTTGTATGATAAAGTTAAGAAGCAAACACGACAATATCAAGTTATAACAACAAACACAACATCCAGCACTCTCCCCAGACCCAAGCTGAAGACAAGGCTATGTATTATGGACACAGGATGAGGACACAGTAGCCAAGTATAGGCTCTGGCTAACGCACACTGGGTAGCCTGCCTCTAGCTGCCACAAGTACCCCTGGAGAGACTTACCCTTACAGAAAACTGACAAAACTGCTCCCACAGACTCTGGGATTACAGAGGGCCACAGTGGCCAAACACAGCACATTCAAGATGTAATAGCACAACAGTGATAACCCATGGAAACTATGCCACCCTTCAAAGTCCTTGAGTGGGGGCTCCTGTGCCTAAGCCAGAGATGCTGCCTTTGTTCTGGGGGACTTTTTCTGCCTGACACTCAAGCAAATGTAAGAAAACCAGCTGCAGGAATTCCGTGTAACAGTGTTTTTCTTTCTTTCTTCTTTTTCCTTTTAAACTAAACAGTGTTAAGAGTTTGCCCACCAGTGATAATCATAGCCGGGGAGCTTACTGACTTTAGCTGGGTCTCAGATCAAAGCGCAGAGTGTGACAGTTGACAGCCTGTGCCCCGGACTCAGGTAGACTTGCCTTGAATCCCAGGTTGTGGCCCACGGTTGGTCAGCCACCCGGCCTGTTTCCACTTCCCCACTTGTAAACTGATGACGACAACATCACCTACACCTCCAAGGACCATGAGCGTTCAGATGAAGTACTGTGTAAGAGTTCATGGCACAAAGTCCACGCTGGTTTTCAACGCTGTGATTTGTATGGCTGACTGCAGAGGATGGAGACCTGCTCCCAGTGAACACAGTGTCGGCTTACCAGGCCTCCTGAAGCGCCCGGGACTGGGGGCCTTCCAAGCAGACACTTACTAGGTCAGTGTTCTTTAGGATAGAAAAGATCAGGTAAATTTTTTACATACCACTTATGTTTGTTTGTTTAGCCTTCACATGTGAAAATGACACGCTTAGAAACAAGGATCAATTCCCAAAGGTTTAAAAAAACCATGGCTGGACCAATAGGAGCTTTCATCACTGCTGGGGATGCTGAATGGGAGCATCCACTTAGAAAAACAGGCGCTGTCGATACATAAAGCTACAGCCTGCATGCACACGGATGCGTGAACACGCACCCACCAGGCGTTTGTGCACAGGTGCTCCCCAAAAACACATCTAGTATGTCCACACAGCAGCAGTCTTGATGCTGTTTGTGTCTCAAAGCCTCAAGATGCAAAGTAGTAGAAGAGATAAACTACGGTAGAGTCACAAGTGGAGCACATACAGCAACAAGAATGAGGTACGACTAGCTAAATAACATGGTGAGCTCAAACTAAATGTTGTGCAAAAATAAGTCATCAACAAAAAAGTACACACTGAATGACAGCATTTACATAAAGCTCAAAAACAGGCAGACCCAGCCTATGGTGAGTGGTTACCCTTGGAGGGGGAGCACTAATTGGAAAGAGGTCTCTAGTGGGCTTCTGGGGTGCAGGCAATTCTGTTTTCTTGTTCTGGTTACTGTGCCCAATTTATGAAAATTCAATGAGTTTACTTCTTGGCATGTCTGTAAAGTTTGCATCTTTGCATGTCAACAAAAAATTTTTTAAATAACAAAAATTAGGGTACAAAATTTAAATGGATAACTTTATTTATTGCATTCATTTGTCTAAAAGGGATTTAAGAAGCCGCACATTAAATGCTTTCCTAAGATAAAGCTAACAATCTCTTCCTATAAGGAAGCACAGATGTCTTAGTCACATAGAGCGCTGCTTAGCAACGCTAACTTTAAACATAACCTCCAAAGGGGAAAATACGCCCGCAGTTTATGTGGTTTCCTTGGCACAGTATCTGCCACACAATGAACTGAACTAGCAAGGGACTAAATGATTCCTTCACTCAAAGAATATTCAGTGCACTCTTATAACTTGTCAGGAACACAGTACGAAACACTAGGGCACACACTATGAGGAATTTCCTACTGAAGGATTTCTTACACTTGCCAACAGGCTGCCAAGAGTCTGACCTCATTTTCCTCAGTGAGGCACACCTACGAACAAGGACCCAGGACAGAAGGAGGACCGGCCTGTCAGTCAGAGCTGACCCAGCCCCATACGACCCGCTGCCAACAAGAGTCTCTGAGAACCACTATTCTTAACTTAGGACAAGGTGAAAACAAGCGGTGGTCCCATCAGAGGAGAGAAGCCCATGAGAACCTGAGTCTGTCCACAGTGCTTCTCTTACGGCAGACCAGGAGAGTGGGATTGGGGAACATTTTTAAGTGACCTGGGATAAGGATTACCCAAAATTTATTATTTTCTTTGAATCTTGCATATAATAAAACTTTCGGAAAAGTCACTAAAAGATTCCATTTTCTTGTTTGTGATTTCACTGTTACATATAGCTATCCAGGCAAGCTATTATGTTACAAAGTTATATTTTATTTGGTTTATTTGGTAGCCATATTCTACACGTTCCAAATACAAAGTTAATTTGTATTAACTTCATTTCTGACTAACACAAAACAAACAGAATAAACTAATACTCAATGACCTGTGCTACCTGTTCACAAGAAAACATCTATTAACTGGGACCTGATGTTTTTATACATGCCTGTGTGTGTGTGTATAGAAAATACTTGCACTTAGCCCTAAAACCTCACCCGGGACACTCTGGGGAGCTACTCCACCTTCACACCGCCATTCTCCAGCCATGTCAGCACTGCCATGTGCTGAGCATGGACTTGGCAGCTGTGTGGTCCTCACTGGGTCCCAGAGCCTGGCCTGGGGGTCGGGCGACACCGAGGTTGAGTATGACGATCCCTGTCCTCAAGGAGCTTCAGTCTAGTAGGGGATGAGACGTACTAGACTGTGAGCTCCTCGAGGGCAGGAAAAGTGTCTGGTCCTCCTGCCCAGTAACCAGCACCAGCCCAGCCCCATGGTGCTGTCTGTGCAGCCGAATGGACCGGGCTGCGGCCGCCTGTGGCTGTGCAGGGCGAGCACGGCCAGAAGCTGCCAGAGCTCTGGGCAGCCTGCAGGCAGAGAAGGGAGGAGGCCGAGCAGGATGGCAGCGCCCATCTCGGCAGGCGTGGGCGGGCACCTTCTAGGCGGAGGCATGGGTTAATGTGGCCACGGTGTGTGAAGGGGCAGGAGGGCACTCGAGGAGCCCCAGCTGCCACTCTGGAAGCCTCTACCTGACACGGGCGGCAGGAGCCCAGTGAAAGCTGTCCTGAGCAGGGAGTTCAGGTAAGACTGATGGGTGAGGCGTGCAGGCGGGGGGGAGCGGGTCTGCAGACACGGAGGTGAAGATTCCCTAGCTGGTCAGCTGGTGCGGGCAGGCGGGTGGGGAATTACTGACAGCTTCCCGATGCTGGTGGAGACAAAGCCCCACCATGACCCACAGAAGGTGAGGGCGAGAGCCGGGCAGGAGGAGCCGCAGTAGCTCTGCTCCAGGATAAACAGTGTCCTGCAGCGGAGAGCCCAGACCTGGGGCCGGTGAGAAAAGGCAGAACCGAAGCTAACAGCAGATGGAGCTGGGAGCAAAGCCACAGGGGGTTAAGACAATGAACCCAGAAGGGGCTGAGGGGACGAGCAGAAGTTGGTCGATACCCCGAGTGGCGGGGATGGATACGCTGTGGAGCCCAGCATCAAAGTGGAGAGGTTCAGGGACAGAATCTGTCAAACTCTGAGGAAAGGTCAACAAGGAACAATATACACATAGGAACAAACCATGAAATAAAGCATGCTTGAAAGCGAGCCCAGCAGTGGCAGTGGATGTAACTGAACTGCATGGAGACTTTCAGCCTGGAGAAAGCCGTCTCAAGAGACCCTAGGGGCCATCATGGAGAGGCCCTGGAGCAGGTGGGCGGGCTGGCGGGCGTAGTGGGAGTCACCGTGCAGCCAAGGACGTCGACCCCCGCCTCCTCCACCGGACTTCAAGATTCGGGGTCAGGATTGTGCATGCTCCCTCTGGACTCACAGAGCCTAGCCTAGAACGAGGACACCCAGCAGAACAGCTGCTGACTGGACGACTGGCTCCCATCTCACACCCAGGCCCTGCTTCCTCCTGGAATCATTCTCCATGGAGGAGAGAGACTCGTGTGTTGAGCCACCTGTGCTGAGCCAGGCTGGAGAGGGTTCAAGCCCTGGGGGTGAGGGCGGCCTACAGGAGCTGCCCGGGATTCTGCACCCTGATATTCAGTGGTTTTTGTGAAAAAAGACTAAAATATAGCAAATAAAGAAACTTACCTAAAACCAGGGAGTACCCCAAATAAGAGCCAGGTAATTTGGCACATTAAACCATGGTGCTGGCTGGCTGGGTTATGTATTATACTAAACTGTTCTGCTGATTCAAGTATTAAGCCTCAATCTAGACTTAATTCAACAACTGTTTACTGAGCACCGAGGAGGTACTGGTCCTAAGCTCTGCCACGGGGCTACAGCAATGTGTAAGATGGATGAAGGCCACCCAGTGGCCGGTCAGCTCTGCACAGCCCCTCTGGACACTCAGCATGCTGAAGAGCCCCGTGTGCTCCCCCAGGGGATGGGGCTGCTGCAGGCTTGGGTCTAACGGTGCCTGGCACAGAGCAGGAGCCACAGAAGGCAGCTGAGAGGGTAAGGTGGGTGTCCGAACTACAATAAATAAGCACTGAGAAGGTACCACAGGAGTGGGTGTGTCTCTTTGGGGGCTGGGTGGGATTAGGGAGGCTTCCTGAAGGAGGAGACACCTGAGCTGGGCTGTGAAGACTGAAGGGCACCCTGGGGCAAACGGAGGGTGGGGGTGGGGTGGAAGGAAACACAGTAAGCAGTGCGGGGAGGTCCAGGTGGTCAGGGGCCGGGTGTGGCTGGAGCAGAAGGTGGAGTGTGTGTGGAGAGTTGGAGAGCTGAGCGGGGACCAGGGCAGGAAGGACCTGGGAGCAGTGCCGAGCAGTCAGGCCAGGGAGATCTGATCACCTGCTCAACTCCAGTAAGACCCTAAGACACGTGCTTCTTAAGACTAACAAGGAGTAAATAAACACAAATCAGTAACGTAACGTGCTTGCCCAAGATGTACTGAGAAGAGGATCTGCCAGGGAGAGGCGGCCGAGGCCTGCCCCCTACCCCGCCCCAGCCCTGCCCTCCACCCCACTCCTACCTGAGCTGAGCTTTGAGCTCAGTGAAGCGGGGTCGCCGGCTGGGGTCATACGCCCAGCACTTGGTCATGAGGCTGTAGAGGGTGGGAGGGCAGTTGGGAGGCATGGGTAGTCTCTCCCCATTCTCAATGCGCCCGATCACATCATTGTTCTTCACGCCTTGAAAGGGCTTCACGCCATGCATCAGAATTTCCCACATACACACACCTGCGGGGCGGGAGCAAGAACACAGCCGTGAACTTAGCAGGAGGAGGGCAGTTCCCACGTTTCAGGAGTGACTTCAGAGCTGGCACACGGGCCAAGTAAAGCAGCATTCAGTTAGCTCTGCTATCAAACAGAAACATGAACGCTAGTTTAGCAGGATGGGAATAATGAAACAGTATTATCAAGAAAAAAACATCATTTGTCTAAGAGGTTTCTCTCTTAAAAAACATTTTCTACACTAGAAAATGCACCCCGCCCCCAAGCAACAGTGATATTTCACAGCATATCTCAGTGAACCAATTTTAAAGAGGCTGAATGCATTTTAGATTCCCCTCCACTTTAGTCCAACCTGCTCATGATCACAGCAGTTGACCTGAGGCCTGACAGAGAAAACCCTATAGTTCAAGTCTTAACGCGTTCAGGACTCTCAGATTCCTCTCAAGGCCCCATCACTTGGCGCGCTAGTCACGCAGAAGTGCCTGAGAACACGCCCCTTGGGGCTTCTGCTGGTGCTGAACTCTCTAGATTCAACACCCCTCATTGTCTTCGTCACAGCTCTCCTTTTGCAGGTCTCTTTGTGAGTTCCTTGCCCTGCCAGCCACCCCCAACCCTGGAAGCTCCTGTCTGCCCCAGCGCAACATGCCCTGTACACCTGGTGTGGGCGCAGGGGTAGAGGGGCTGTGACTGTCTTTTGGCATCTTCAACACCTAAGCTGGTGTGTGCCTCAGAGAGGGAGGCACAACTTCACGTCAATGTGAATTAGATCTGAAATTAGCCAAAAGCCAACGATTTCGAAATAAAGACTATATGACAAAAAAAACGCCTTACCTCTGTTTTTTCTCCTCACCAGTAATTATGACAATATCACTAGTAATGACAACACCGGGTGTCATTTCTTGAGACTTTAATGTGTGTCTGGAACTCTTCCTTGAAATTTACATCATCCTTAATCCTCACATCTTTCATCTTTTTAAAAACTGTTGTTTATGAAATCTAAGATGCTATGGATTTTAAGATGCACTATTATTTTATATTACCAGAAAAGGAGGGAATATGCTGCCAACTAAATTATAATGGGAGCCTTTGTTACGTCTTAGAATTATTTTATTCTTACTGAAGAGCTCTTTTAAACTCATTCAGACAAGACAGGAGCACCAGTATGAACAAAACAAAGTCTACACGGTGCAGGTGACTAACCACATAAAACACCTGGAATGACACCAACTGTGAGATGCCACTGATCCGTCACAAATCCTAGTTCCAGAAATGTGAAGAAGAAAAAAAAATACAAATAGGCATCTCAGACCCTGAAATGTGGAATTCCCTTGAGAAGTTAAGCAACCTGCTCCATGGGTCGCAAAGCAGACAGTGAGGTCTTAGGATCTGAAGCCAACTGGACTTCAGCCCCTTCTCCAATCGCAGGGCACTGTTTCCTGTCTTACTGAATTCCTTCTTTCACCTAATATGGGTTAAGGCACTAAATGGTTGTTGAAAGTCAACAGCAAGGAAGCAGAAGAAAAAACGAGAACACATACTTGAGGAACATGAAGTTGTTTTTATTTACAGGAAAAAGAAGGTGCATAAACTAACAGAGCATCTCCTGGGAAGCTGTCTGAAATCCAGCAGAAGAAATACGCACACAGGATCAATGCGGGAGTGATGTGACTGAGAGAGGAAGCGCAGGGAGAGCAGATAAAAGGAGCCCACGCCGGGGTGGCACGCCTGCTGCACACGTCCAGAGGGGACATGTCAGGTGACCCTGAGGTCAGAACCAGTTTCAACAGGAGGAAAGGATGTCAGGATGAGGTGTCTGGAAAGTAGGGCGGAGATGGAGCATCATTCACACCAAAAAGGTGAGTCATTTAAAAACGCGGGTGGGAAGAGGGAAGAAGTGCTGCAGGATGAACATCAGCCACGTGCACACACGCCTGGGGGCTCTGCAGGGATGCAGAGGGCAGGAGGGGGATGGCAGGGACCAGCGGAGCTGGCGGGGGGACATCGGAGCAGCAGCACTACAGGACTCCAAGGGACAAGTTTTCAAGCCTTGAGACAAGCTGGGAAGGAGGTCAGACTCCAGAGAGAGGTGAAAGGCAGTCAGTCTCAGACACGCTGGATTTGGGGGCCATCATGTCACCCGACGGCAGGTCAACTGTTTACATCACTCACAAAAAAGTAACGCCACACAGAAGGTGGCAGGGAGGAGGGAAGGGAGCAAAGAGCTTACCCCCGTGAGGGAGGAAGAGGCCCACGTCAGACCAGTGAGGACGGCGTGTGATGAGGAGGGGTTGGGCAGGGGAGGGCAGACCAACTTCTGACTGACCAGATGGCGCAAAGTTTATTCCGTAGAACACACGAACTGTAATTTTAACCACAGAAGTTCTCAAATACTCACCAAACATCCACACGTCACTAGCTGAGGTAAAACGTCGAAAATTGATTGACTCAGGAGCCATCCATTTAATAGGCAATTTTCCTTTGGAAGCTGGAAGATTAATTTTAGAAAGTAAAACCTCCCTGTTATCTGCTTAGGGACCTCACAGTTAGAACCAGCTGAGATTTCCAGTATGGGGTCTTTGGGAGAACCACTTTTCCCTTCCTTTTGATACTGGTCACTTGGGGTGATGTGGGGAGGCGGGGAGCAGGGCAGGATGGGGCCCTGGTCACTAGGGGCCATGAGCTCACAGCCAACAGACTTAACAGTCCAAACCTTAGCTCAAGTACTAAGAATATGAAAATTAATAATAACTTGAAGAACCAAGTCAATCTGATTCTGAGATTGGCAAAATTAAAGAAAAAAAATCGCATCAGCTAGATTTCAGCTCCAAAACTAAAGGATGGAAGTCTCTGGAGTCAGCAGACTGGAGCTCTATAGGAAGGTCAGGGGCGGGGAGGGCACTGGGGGGGCAGTGTTCACTGAGCCAGGGCGCCCGCCTCTCCGCCAGGAGGTGGTGAGCCGTGTCTACCAGGCAGAGGGTCAGGGGTTGGACATCTGAGTTGATCCCAGCTGTCAGCAACTAGAGATAAAGCTGCAATGAACAAACACCAGTTTTGTGTAAATGTGCGTTTTCATTTCTCTGGGTGAGATGCCTAGGTGTGTATTTCTAGGTCATATGATAGTGCATGTTTAGTTTTTTAAGAATCTGCAAAACTCTTTTCCAGAGTGGCTGTATCATTTTACATCCTCACAAACAACTCACAAGTAATTTGCCTTGCCTTCTCCATGTCTGCCAGCACTCCATGTTACCACTACCGTGACCATGGCCACCCCAACAGGTGTACCTGACACCTCTCAGTGGCTCACTCTGCACTTTCCCAGGGGTAATGTGCCCTGTGCCACCTGAATAGCCTGCAGAGGAATCTCTCTCCGTATTTTTTGCCCCTTCTCTACCTGTGTCCTTTCCATTTCACCTGTGAGTTTTGAGCGTTCTTTCTATAGCACAGATAACAGTCCTTTTTTGGGGATGTGGTTAGCAAATATCTCCTCCCACTCTGTAACTGGTCTTTCCATCCATCTGCCCAGGTCTTTAGCAGAACAAAAGGTTTTAACTTTTGATGAGGAACAAGTTATTACTTTTTCCCTTGTATGCATGTTTTTGGTATCAAATCTAAGGACTCTTTGCCTGGCCCTAAATTCAAAAGATTTGCCCCTATGTTTCTTCCTAGAAGTCTCACAGTCTTAGGTCTTATAACTAAGTCTATGACGCATCTGAGTTAATGGGGAGTGAGTGTAGGTTGCGGGCTGTTTCTTGCCCAGGGAGGACCAATTGCTCTAGTGCCTTCACCGAGAAGGCTGTCCTTGCTCCACAGACCTGACTACACACCCATGTCAAAGCTCAGCTGAGCACATTCAAATGTACTTTTTTTAAGAGCTAAAAATCACTGAGGATCCTGAGCATATTTCTCACTTGTCGCTCTGATTTCTTACCTTTGTAGTAAGTACTGTCTTCCATATATCGGGATAATCCAAAGTCTCCTAATTTTACGCAATCATTTGAGGACACCAGAACGTTCCGAGCAGCAATGTCCCTGATAAGGAAGAATGTGGAACAATAAATTTTAATACAAGGGGAAAACCCCACAAATCGATCTATATTATATAAAGACATATAGGTACTTTGAAGGACAGCTTATATACAATACAAACAGGAGTTTTATTATACACTGAAAAAGAGAGATTCTTTTATTGTTTTACTTCAAATATTTTCCTTTTGGCAGATATTTATTCACTTAATAATATGGTGATTAGTATCCTGAATGATGGCAAAGAAAATTCTCAAATAATGAAACCACTTACTACTTTTCATACAATCACATTGCCCACTGCAATAGCTGATGGACAGTACAGGACCAGGGTGTGTAACCCTACTGTTACTAACAAATCTCATTAAACACAATTAAAATGATCTTCAGAACACTTGCAACACAAAATACTCAGCAAATGAATTGTAAGGGCTTTCACTTGTACTCAAATGAGAGACCCAGATTAAGAACAGAAATTCTGCAGAGGGCCGACAGATGTAACTCATGATGCTATGGTGTCCTAGAAAGTTCCACGACAATATGTTTTAGGTCCACAGTGCCACATAGAGGCTGTCAACAGTATTTGTGGAAGGAACCAGTGATCTGCTTCAAACTCCATATGAGGAAAACCCCTCAACTCCATGAGTTCCCATGCCATGGCACTACACAGCAGGACTTTCAGCGCTGTCTGTGTAGGAGTCAAGAGGGGCAAAGGGTCTTAGGCACTGTGAGAACCTCTTCTCGCTCACCCCCCACTCAGAGGCAGCTCACCAGCTTCGTGACCGGTCTCACCTGTGTACAAATCTTTTACTCTCCAGATACGCAAGGGCTGTACTAAGCTGATAGGCATATAGGATCAAAGCCGCTAGATCCAAACTGTATTTCCTCACTTGCAGAAACGACCGCAGCTTTTTCAACAGCGACCAAAAGGAACAGGAAAATAATTAGTGTCAGAGACTAAAAATCAATAGGAGCTACATTCAACAACGGTCTGATCCTTTCCAAATGCATTTTTATGAGAATGCTTTCAATTCTATCCTAAAAAAAAAAAAACAGGCATAATGAAAGAGACACATCAGTTCAGAAATCACGCTTAATTATTCTTCATTCGAGATCCAATTGCAAAAATTAGAGTCCTCATGATTAGATACATTTCTGAAAAAATAAAAGAAAGATGGTTCCAGAGAATGAATAAACGTGTGGTATAAAATACCACCAGATAATGAGAGCTGGAGAACAAAAAAAAAAATCTAGTTACCAAACAAGCCTCCTCCACAACCACGGTCAGCCCACCTCCCCAGATCGCCCCGTGCCCCAGGCCGACCTGAGCACAAGGGGACAAAGACAAAGGGGAGGCAAGAAGTCCCCCCTCTGCTGCCAGGGAATCTTGGGTGAAGAAGGGTAAAATGGTCACATGTTTATGGGAGTTTATGCACTAGGCTTACGGGTCCATACTGTGACCATCAGGACTAATTCGGCTAAATGCTAATATAGCAAAGAAGGCAAATGAACTCCAATCCTACACAATCTCCCTACACATAAAGGAGAAGCATTATTAATGATCTAAGCCAGAAGAATTAGCAAATTCTCCAAAAACAAAAGCAGAAAAATAATGTGAAAAAAACAATATATGTAAGCACTCCATTTTATTTGGAAAGGTGTGGGAGAGGAAGAAGAGAAATCCTAGAGGCCTTAAGATATTTCCTTCACCAGAAAGCTTTGTCAGGACTGGAAGTGGCAGGTGACCAAGTGGTTATTTTTTCCCCCTCTCTCGTGCTGTTGCCTAAAGAACACGCCCAGTGATTTGAGAGTGAAAGAAGCAATGTTAAGAGAGGTTTGGGTAAATGAACGCTGAATTTAGGTAAATCAGAACCATTGTTTCATCTTTGGGGGACTTTCCTTTGCAGTGTCTTTTAGACCATCCAATATTAGTCACAGTTTCTTCTTAGAGCCGCACAGAGCTATCATCAGAGCCGGGAAGGAAATCATGGGGGCCGCAGGCAGCGCCCTGTCCCCGGAAGGCAGGGCCAACACCACCTGAGAGGATGACAGGCCCAGACCATCTCTGATTCCTGGAAACTAAAACCCGGATTCTCACTAAAAGCAAAACTGCCTGGTGCCCTTCCAGAAACAAGTCATATGCACAAAGTGTCAGACGGTTAAACTATTAGATTTCAGCACCAATGTCACATGTAGACATCTGGAAAGTTTACCCCAAGCAGGGGCCCATGGAGCTGCCTAGAGACAGGACAGGGCCCAGCCTGCCCGCCCTCCTGTGACTCAGCGGCCTGGGTGGGGACCCGCATCCAGGTGGTGGTGACACACCCACTAAAGGGCATCTTCGTTGGGAGAAAGTCACACAAGGACATCCGCCCACACTCTGCTACGTTTTAAGAAGAAACTGTGACTAACATTAGTTGGTCTGAAAGATACTGCAAAGTGAATTCCCCCAAAGATGAAGCAGTAGTTCTGTTTTACCTAAATTCAGCGTTCATTTACCCAAACTCCACGAACATGGCTTCTTTCACACCCAAATCAGCGGGTGTGTTCTTAGGCAACAGCAAGAGAGAGGGAAAAAAGAGAACCACTTGGTCACCTGCCGCTTCCAGTCCTGACAAAGCTTTGGGGTGGGAAGACCCTGCCGCCTGCACTGAGCTAGGGGACTACTTGGGAATTTAATGAGGACACTATACTACTATAGTATGTATATATACACATACACACACTCTCCTATGTATATTACGAGAGTGTATGTCACGCACTCCCCTGCGGGTGCAGGCGCAGCGGGTGGGGGGGCGGGTATCTCTCCAAGCGTGCACTATGTATATGTACACGTACACACACTCTCCTATGTATACTACAAGAGTGTATGTCACGCACTCCCCTGCGGGTGCAGGCGCAGTGGGTCGCAGGCGGGTACCTCTCCGAGTGTGCACAGCTCCATGATGATCCAGACGGGGTTCTCTGTGATGACTCCGATCAGCTTCACAATGTGAGGGTGGTCAAACTGACGCATCGTTACTGGGGAGAAACAGGTGTCCATCGTCATTCTTTCGAAGATCTCTCAGTTTCCTGAAGACTAGTTCAGTTAAGACTCAGGGCTAACGGGAGTTCCCTGGCAGTCCAGTGGTTAGCATTCAGCACTTTTCACTGGCTAAGAAAATCTCCTCTTCTTTTCCAGGGACAAATCTGACCTGAGGCTAACTTTCCAGGTTTTCCTCTGGAAAGCTGACCAAGCTGGAATGTGTGATTCATTCTCTAAGAAATACCCTTCATGGTAAAACCACCTGACTGGTAAATTGCTGGTGGGGCAGCAGGCGCTTTCCTGAGTGTGAGTGCTGCTGGATGTCCCCTCCAGGGCCCGGGAGTCCATGCTGTTGGCTTTGAGAGGACTTCTCCTTGACCCGAGAGGCTCCGGCATCCACCACTGTGGCTGCATCTCCTCCCAGCACTATCAGGGCTAAGAAAGCAGTTCCTGGACCGCTGTGAGGACTTCCCTATGGGGAAATGCCAGCATGTGGCTTCCAGTCCTGAACTCCTCTCAGAAAGTCTAACACCAGACATGGCCTGTGGCCGTCACGTGAGTATGACTGCTTTGCTGAGCCTGAGATGACCAACAGGGCCCTGCATGTGTACACATATACCTAGATGTGGGGACATATTTTTAAGCATGTACACATTTCTAACATTAGGTTAAGGAAGTCACCTGCGCAGTACACTAGGATGACTGAGACACAGGACAACGTTCCCAGAACTACAGAACCTCAAACCTGGAAGCAACTTTACAGGCAACCTAGTGCAGTGGTCCCGCCAAAGCACCTGGATTTCACAGACCATTGAAATGAAAAAAAAGTTTGTTTTTTTTTTTTAATTCTGGGGACCAATTCAGGGTTGATTTTTATGCTGCCAAGCAAGGACACGAGCAACACAGCAGGAGAAAATGCCTCGTCATATTCATTCTAGTACAGAGCCCAGTGTGGACTACAGCTCGGTGCTGGGCCTGTCTGGGTGGACAGGCCTCTCTGCTTTCACTCTGGACACCACAGCTGACCCTCCATACCCACAGGGCATGGGTCCCAGGAACCCCAGGCGGAAATCAAAATCTGTGGACACTCAAGTGCTTCTAAAAACAGTGGAGTATTTTCATGTAGCCTGTGCACAGCCTCCGTATACTGTGATTGTCTCCTGTAACACCTAATACAATGTAAACGCCATGTATACAGATGCCAGAGCATAGCAAAGTCAAGTTTTGCTTTTGGGAACTTTCTGGAATTCTTCTTCTCAATATTTTAAACCCACAGGTGGTTGAATCTGTGGATGTAAAACTTGTAGTATAGAAGACTGTATATCCTACCATCGTACCCAAGGACCACACTGGCTCTTCTTGTAGACTGATCACACCTTCACCGGAGAGAACTCAAACCCTTAAGGTATTCTCCCCTCAATTTTCCCCACACATTCTAAAAATAGGACCTGGTAGTTTAAAACAAAGAAACAAATAAAAAACACCACACACATCAATACCTGGAGCAAAATCCAAAATGTACCACTGAATGTCATCTTGTCAGTACAGTGCATCATTTCAGTATAGTGCAATGGCTTGGGATAGACATTCAGGAACCCAGTATATTTACTCTTATTTTCAATTGACTTACCATCATTTTCAGTTTTATGTTACCCTTAACATATGGTTAACAAGCTTTTATATTTCCTCTGGAGTAATTATTAAAAACACTACACAGTGTAGGGCTAAGAAGAGACTCTTGCCCTAGGAAACTCTATCCGCGCTGGACTGAAGCCCAACAGGTACAGCAGTTTGACTCATTCACCCAGGGCCGAGCGCGGGCCAGGGTGGCTGCTGGCTTCCACAAACTCAGAGCCACTGGAACACAGTCTTGCTTGCTCCTTTTTGAGTTGTCTGTGGCTCTTCCACACTCTGATGGCAGAGCTGAGCAGCCGTGACAGGGACCACCTCATCTGAAGAGCCCAGGATATTTAATATGTGGTCCTTTATAGAAAGAGTTTAATGACCCCTGATCTAGGCCAGACTGCCACTCTTACATATAGAGCCTGTCAAAGCCCTACAGGATTCTAGGTATACTGCCTGTAGCATGTTTCTCTGAAGTAACAGCCTTTCAAAAAGAAAACAAGGTTAGTTTGACCTGACTACTACAAAATGCTAAAAGTGGTTTCTGTAATGATGATTCCAATGTCTTACAAAAATCACAATACCTACTTGCAAAAATTTTAGAGAAAGGTAAGCAATTTTAAAAAATGTGCATTTTTGAAAATATATAATGTACTTTACCACCAAAGGAAAAGCACATAGGCTGTTAGGTACTGATGGCTGATATACAGTCTGTTTTCTCAGCCTTGACGCCCTGAAGAAGCACTCTAGTTGAGATGGAAGTCATCACCAGGCCCTGTCTCGCACTCCAGTCAAAGACCCAAGAACAGGATCAGGACTTGGTCTGACTCAACTGATGAAGTGACCATCTGGTTTACTCCATGACTTATCGCTTATTGGACTGCTGGGTGGTAAATATTTATTGAAATTCCATGTACATGTGATGAAAGACACCAAGATTCATTCATGCGACCAATGGCTACAAGCACCTTCTGTGAGTTAAGCCCTGTGCTGGCTCTGGGTCTGAGCCGTGAGCAAAACAGACACGGTCCCTGTCCCCACTGGGACTTACAGTCTAGAGGGAGAGGCATCTTGTATTTAATTATGGACCCTTGGGAAAAGAAAGAGCAGGCTCCCGTGACAAAGCCTCTGAAGTAGAGACCCTTTAACTCTGCTGGTCGGAGGGGACAAGCCAAGTGGAAGCAGGATGAAGGACCCAGCCTGAGGCAGGCGGGAAGGAGCCGACATGTGCACACAGGCAGGACCAGGGCCTGCTCTCTGCGGGTCTGTCCTCAGGAGAGGACCCATCACACACGACTCTCCACAGCAACCCCTCAGGATGGTCTGGGCCCTGCTCCCCACTCATCCTCGGGTTCCATCCTGCAGGGACTGTGTCTGTCCTGCTCACCGCTCAACTCCAGGGCCTGAGGGCATCACTACGTCTGCTCAAGCCCAGTGTGGAGATGGTTACGGTATAAAGTACCAGGGGATGAAGGGGCAGTAAGTCAATCTGCCTTCACACCCCAAACGTGACAGCCGACCTGGAGAACTCTGTACCCATGAGCCTCGACAAATACAGATATTAAATGCATGGCAAGAGAATAAATGTAGCTGCCTCATAAAAGTCAAAACATTGTTTTTCTTACTTCTTCAGACCGTTTGGATTTCATAGACAGAAAGTCAAAATGGAGTCCCACAGAAATGTCTATAAACTTACAGGCTTCTTGAAGGAATTTCTCTCTCACACTGTCCGAAGTACAGTTTTTACACGTTTTAATTGCAACCGCCAAAGCTGGATTCTCCTGTCATGGGGACACATGGAACAAAAGGTCTCTGTGTTAATCAGTGGGCACGTTCAGGAAAGGCGGTTTATTCTGCAACTCTGTGGATTCTGGATCAGATAGAATCAGAACTGTAAAATCTTAACAGTGGGAGGAACACTTAAAACCCTCTGTAGAAAATCCCCAGAAAGCAGATAAGCAGGTAAAATGCTGCAGGTGACTCGTGTCCCACAAACACCCCCCCACCCGTGGTGCCTCCGGGACTCCTGCAGGGGCTCAGGCTGCACTGGGAACAAAGGCCGGCAACCCTGTGCACCTCCTGCCAATGTCCCAGCGGAGGATACGGACAGACACCATGAACGAGACACTGAGACATCGCGGAGCAGGTTAGAAGGTAAGCTCCTGGAGAGAGAGCGGAGGGGACGAGAGCAAAGACTTGCAGGAGGGGAGGGGTGTGGCCCTGTGGCTTCTACCCTGAGTGAGAGCCGCCCTTCCTGGGGCAGGGTCTGGGCAGAGGAGGGCCGTGCTGACTTTGGCCAGGAAGGGACGCTCCAGGGAGGTGAGGGGAAGCACAGGAGCTGTGGAGGGCTGGGGGTGATAGGGGACAGGATGCCAGGCTGGGCAGGAGAGGGCAAGCTGGGGTCTCTGAAGCTGACCAGAAGCCCAGCTCTGAATGTGACAGGCTTGAGATGTCGGTGGGACAACGAGTCACACTGGGGAGTGGGTGTCAGCGCTGAGTGGGGTGGGGAGGGGTCCTGGAGGCAGCCGCAGTTCAGACAGTGTTGGAAGCAGGGGCTAGACAAACCCCACAGGGAGACAAAGGTGTGAAGATGGCACCCCCCCCAGCCCCTCTATACCAAGAGGTCAGGGAGAGGGGCGACATGCCAAGGTGGGAGGGTGGTGAGAAACCACGAAAACATGTCACCCTGGGAGCCAAAGAAGCTGAACCTCCTCGTCCAAGTTCAAAAAGAAAGCAAGAAACAAGAGGCCACTTCAAGCAAATCAATAAAAAACACCAGGGAAGATTTTAACTGGAAATGTACGTGCTTATCCTATCCTTGGCTTTGGGTGGTCCCTTCCAGAACCATCTATTTCTCTTATTTCAGGTGCCCTGCTCGCCAAAAAAACCTCATTAGAACAGCACCTGATTCATAGTATGTGTTCAATCAATATTTGTGGAATTAGTGAATGCTTTTAATATTGTTCTTTTAAATGGAAATGCTCACAAGTCATGGCCATGGTGCATCTTTTTTTTGCGTATCTTAAAAGTATCCTCAGTTGCATTAATTTGTTTTAGATTTCATGCTAACTGTACACAGTGATTCTAGAAAATTCAATGCTCTCAAACAAGAGCGATAATAAATGGCCACAAGACTGTAACACAGACTCGGGGGACTGCAGTCCCTCTCCGACTCTGTGGGAGGTGTGCCCAGGTGGCAGGAGTTCAGGAGGGAGCAGTCTCTAGGCCCTGGAGGAGAGCAGCCGGCTGGCACGGAGGTCTGTCTGCTGAATGTCTGAGCTCGGGGCCTTCTGAGAGCTACCGGTGACACAGCATACTGCTATGAATGCAAGACGGCAAACTTCTAGGACCAGCACCGTGACTTCCACCTCTGTGGGAACCTAAGGCTGACTGATATATTTTAGAAATGACACAACATGCCCATTTTTACAAGAGAACCAAATAACAACAGAAACTTCCATAAGACCATAAATCAGTCAATCCTGTCAATTCACACTTAAATATTGAACATGGTGCTTTCTTAAGACAGTAAAGAAATGCAAAAGAAGCACTGCTCTCTAAAGATGCATGGCTTCAGATGGATGCTAAGCCTGAGATTTCGGGGCAGTACGTGGGCAAAGGGCTATAGAACTGTTACTAATGACAGAGGCTGAATGAAAGATTAGAGCGAATGAAAGACAGACCCAGCTCTCAGGAGCTAATTTTGCCAGTTTGGGTTTCTGAACATAGCAAGTGAATTGACATATATGATAAGCCTTGCAGAGGACGACGGCAAATACCCTGAAGAAGCAGGGCCTCATGAGGACAGACAGGAGCGGGCCACGCGGGGGATGGCGCAGACATGGTGGGGGGCCGCCCGACAGGACCTACCGGGCTTGTGTAGGTACCCTGGTGCACGTCTCCAAACTGGCCCTCTCCGATGCACCGGCCGAGTTCTATTCTTTCTCTCTGAATCTCATAGTCCCTGGCTGCAAAATACGATCCACACACCAGAAGACACTTCAGTGCAACATCCCCAGTGCAGAAAACACGGGACACATTTCATTTCATCATCATCGATGAGTAAAAATTTCATCGGTGGCACATCATTCTATGAAAATGCTTTAAACAGAGTGGAATTCTCTTAAACGAGTATTTTAAAAGGAATTTATGTAACTGTTATGGCACTGCTTAAATTACCAAAATGGTGAGTTTTATACAAGGTAGGTTTTTTTTTTCATATTTTTGAATGTCTGACTCAGTTGATCAATTCGACAGTCTGCTAAATAACTGCTCCAAGTTTATATATGTTCAATTAATATATACTATTAGTTCAGGTATTAATATATGAAGTCTAAAAAATGGTTATTTAAAGCAATTATTTCACAAGTAACTAAAGTTTGTAGACATGAAGGGAAAAAATTGTGTCATGAGTAATTTTGTGTTTTAAAAGTTTAAGAGTGTTCCACTTCATTATAATCCTATCTATATTATTCACAGAGCTAAATGAGTTTAAAGAGGTAGCTTCTAGGATCAGCTGTAAGTTAGAAGATTTGGGAACAAGGTTGAATGTATCACATAATAGATTACAAGTATTTTATATTTTTGAGAGCATCAGCCTCAAATTAATGTATTCAATTGTCATAATTTATACAAAACCAATTATTTGGAGGCACATGGAAAGAAACTACCCACTGGGAACCTAGGAGATGATTCTAATCCAGTGACCTGCTTGGTATTTTGATTTCTTCTAATTTGTCAAATTAGAAATCACATGGAAAATTCAACCCAAACTTTAGATGGTTATTTTCCTCTTTAAAATCACTTTAGCTGGTAGTTCCATTGATTTAACAGCATGAGTAAACCAATGAAAAAGTTTAAAAATAAAAGTTAACTGGAAACTGAGACATCCCGTATCATTCCATGGGTTGCAATTGCAAGCAAATGCAGTTATTTTAAAGGAATCCTGTTACCTTCATCTATTCCATAGCTTTCTGTATCGCAATTAAGAGAGAAAAAAAGTGAAACCTTGCTTAGAAATAACTAATAGCAATTAAGTTAACAACAACAAACTCGGAGAGTACATTTCAATATTTACTTTGTCCAGTATTTTGACTACAAACATGAGTCAAAAAAGAGGACCAAACACAAGCGACAACACAAGTGATGTCCTCAGTTAATGCAACGTGATATACAATGCTTTGCATTTCTACCCCATAAACCCCTTACATGATAACCCATTTTTCTGGGGTTTAGATAAAAGCCATGTGGGACATTTCCTACTCAACTATGAATAATATACGAATAAAAATTTGTATGGTCTGCAAGAATATACAAAAGACTAAGTGGCTAATCAAACCTTGAAACCAAAATTTAAACATTTCTCCAAATTGCTACCGTGAGTCAGAGTAAACCCATTTAAGTCTCAACTCTTGCCTCCGTTTCAAATTACCAACCCAGGAGCCCTTAGAAGGAAGTTCAGCCCCCACCCCAACCCCACCTTTTCCCCCGCAGGATAACCCATCCCTGAGTGGACTGGGCTATTTCTCTTTATTTTGGTAAATCTCCTCAACATGTGTAGGAAATGTGAGAACAACTTTTAAAATACTTATGCAACAGGGTAAAGCACCTGAAACATTTTATAAACACACATAGCTGAATATCCTGAAACCAGGATATTACATGTGAATTATTAGGCCTCGAAGGCTTAAGGTGGACTCCTCATCAGGCCTCTTTAAGAGGTAGGGTTAACTTTTTTTTTTAAACTGAGACACGCCCTTGAAATTTTCAAGAGCTGGGACTATATACACCCCACCTAGAGAGCTGGGGCTCCCAGGCTCTCCTCACCAGTACAGCACACGGCAGAGAAGAAGAGGGTGACACTGCCCGGCTGCTGGGGGCGGGGGGCGGCGAGGAGTCCTGCTCTCCCCACACCTCCCACTCCGAGCTGGAAGGACTGGATGCAGGAAGCTCTTTGTAATTGCTTAGTCAAGGGCAATAAGAAATGAAACCTCAGAGGGGAAATGTGATTCATTAAAAGGTGTGCATTCAAAGAACTGTGTGTGTGTGTGTGTGTGTGTGTTTAAATACTAATTTCCTACAGAGAGGAAATGCTTTAATCATTAAAGGTTATATATTATCACAGAGCAAGAACACAAGCATACAGAATCCCCATAACTGAACTGACTTACGATAGATATGTGAGTTTCAGGCTTCTGACCTGGCAGTGGGCATGGAAGGCTGCAGAGAGTATTTCTACTATGAACTCAATAAGGTATTAAAAACAGTTGTAAAAGGACAATAAACACTTAAAACATTTAAACGCGAGATCTTTAAAACTCTGTCAGAGCTGAGCAGGAGCAAAACCAGGAGCTACTCACTGGAGGGCATGGTGTAAGTGTCCTCTTCGTCTATGATCTCGGCATAATCGTCCGTTTCTGCAGGAGAGGAGACACGTATGTTGGAAGAGGTTAAATCTCCGACCCCCTGGCCTTGAACTAATTTGAAAAGGCAAAATGATCTGCCTGCATCCCCTGCTATGCTGACATATTCTTAAAACACCATTACTCAATTTTTGCTCACACACATGAGTCATTTATGGAAATAAAGGTGACATCATGGTCCACCATGTCATAATACACAGACTTGTTCCTCAGAGAGCACACAGAGTGACACAGAAAACCCTTGTGGCAAACAGAAGACAGGAAACGACTGTGTGCACGACTCCAATGCACCAAGCGGTCGGGGCTGACCGCAAAGCCCCGCCTCACTACACCGAGCACACGCGTGAAGCCGCACTGCTGTCTACTGGGGCTTCTCCAAGCTCAGCTCAGACTTCATTCGCAATCAGACCTCACAGCGTATTCTGCATGTTCTTCGGAAAACAAAATGGCATGCGGACGTTTGAGATTAGCTGGGCTAACTTACTTCATCTGTTCAGGGTGAAAGCAACCCAGGAATTGCTCTTGTAACTTTTCACTCAGATATTTGAACAGTGTATATTCATGTCAAAAGAGTAAAAGATGTGTCAAAAATAATAAAATCAGAATAGCATAGAAAGCGAGTTCTTCTCTGGTGTAATAATGTCAAGGAATTCCAATGCTCCCACTAATTCCTCTCAGTAATGCAGGAACTTAATGACCCACCTCCATATTAATGGGGGGAAAACTCCTTTTGAGGAAAATATGCACTCACTTGGATAATAATTACACTGAAAAATCACTCAGGTCTTCTCTGTTTTTCTCATTCTGGAAAGAGGAAAACCTTGAGTAGCTCTGTGCACAGGGATTAAGCTGCTGGGCCAGGAGAGAAGGCTATAAGTTCTAAAGAATTGAAAGTTCTCTCTTCTGTGCTGCCATTTTTACTTCATTCAGATATTAAAATTATAGAAACCAAAGACAATAGAGACTATATACTGTTCATAGTCACTAGGATGTCAACTGTTCTGCATACTGTTATGCTAACAACTGAGATCAAATGTAAGATAGTTGGAAGAATTAATTTCTTAATTTGTCATCATCACTAAAAGTAATTCAAGTAACAACAAATTCAACTGGCAGAAGATAAAGTCCATAAACAGGCATTCCTTTAGGCATTTAGCAAACGTGACCTATTCCTAAGTCCTGTATGACAGGTGGATAATATAAGTTATTCTTACGTGTTTATAAATATTACTACTTTCAGGATTAAAGGAAAAACTTATTTAATCTACCCCACACCTTACATTCCTACATTTCTCCCTGCTGTCCTGTCCTCAGGGGACACCAGGAGCGGGTGCTGGTTTCTAGGTCCACAGCCTTGCTCTTGTGTAAGGTAGCCAAGCGGAAACTGTGAAACGAGATTTGGGGACAGAGTGTGCCACTAAGGCCGGGGTGAGGAAGAGGACTAAGTGGGGGACTGTGTCAGGTTAAGGCCACACTGTCTGCAGTGTGGCGACTCGATTTTCTGCAACCACAGACCCACCCTCACGGTCCTCTTTCACATAAACCAAACAACCCCTTAGAGGGAAAGCACATTAGCTGACCCTGAGGAGGCCGGATTCTGCAGCAAAACTGCCCAGAGCTCTGGCCTTGCCTTCCTCCCACTAGCCGCCCTGTTACCAGAGCTGCCATGGAGTCATCATCAGACAGTGGAGTCACTGTCTGCCACCTGGGTGCCATCTGCTCAGAGACCCCTCCTGGCTCCCAGTCACTCTCAATCACGCTGCCCGATGTGCCTTCCTCAGGGACCTTCACTACCAACTCTCTGATGGTCCTCTGGTTCTTTGACAACTGTCTGCCCCATCAGGAGCAGAGCCCCCAGGGCAGCAGGCCCTGCTGCATCCCATCTACTGTCGTGTTCTCAGCCTGCACACCAGAGCCGGCACAGGGGAGGCACCCAGGGAGCACTCACTGAAGAGCAAGCAGGCGTGCACTCCAGTCATGCGGGGAACCAGGCCATGCAGAGCTGCACACGGGCGCCCACAGCCCCCTGTCTGGGCACCTGTCCGTGCTTCAGCGTCGCCCTCACGTGTCAGAGGAGAACACGTCAGCCTGCGGGGGTTGTCGTGAGGGTTACAGAGAAGCACGTCAAGCTGTGGTGGGCCCTGCAGACGACAGGTGACTGAAGGCTGGGATCTCCTTGGTGCCCTCCACTTCTGAGGCCTCCCTGGCGGAAGCCCGCCTGGTGGGGCTGCAGCGGCTCCCGGGACTGTCTCTCTTTATAAAACCCTCAGCAGAGAGACAACCTCTGAACTGGCTCTCAGGGAGAAAGAAGATGACAGCTCATACATCAGGCTGGCACACAAAACTGATCTGGGAAAAAACCAAGCTGCATACACTTTAGTTCACACCATCACAAGAAAGAGTCTGCATTTTTGTCTTTTGGTGCTATGTGAATGCTGCAAAAAAAAAGCTATGGATTATCCAAAACACCTGGGCATCACTCGTGATGAATGTGGGTGTGGATACTGTGACGCCAGGTGAACAGGGAGTTCTTGCTGCTGTGTTCTTCACAAGCTGGTTCTCATGTGACAGGGTCAACACTGGTGAAGGCACGTGCACCTACAAAGGTTTACCATGACCTTCTATACAGGGCTTTTCAAGGGAGAATACTTGGTGTATTTCTCCAAAAACTCTTGATATGGATTTGGTTCTATTTTCCATTTTTCTTTCCTGGTTTTAGGATGATGGACTCATACGACACTGATATGAGAGGTACTTTTACATACTCAGTGGTCCCTGAACAACTGGAGTCCACCCTAACACCGCCTGGCCCCCAAATAAACTCATGATAGGAGGAAAACATAAGGGAAAAGGAGGCAGGTTGAAAGATCTCGGCACAAATGAAGGGAAGAGCTGTGTGTGCTCCACTTAATGATGGTGGTCACGACTAATGGAGACCTGGGCACCTGCCAGACAGCATCACAAACAACTGCACGCACCGTTGCTCAACCTCGGGAAAATCGTACACGGTGGGTCCCGCCCTCATCATCCTGTTTCCCAGGCTGGAACCTGAGGACCCCAGAGGCCCCGGAAGCCTCTCACGGCCCCACGCCCCTCTGTGCGGCTGGCACTGTGAGCAGCCTCCAGGAAGGCACCCGGGCCGCCGCACTCCGAGCTCTGCTCTTTGTCACCTCCCGCATTTCTGGGGGCTTCGACTTGTGAGACCAGACCCCCTGCGCCTTGAGACCTCAGCATGCTCCCCTAAGCATGCTCGGGGACTTCACCCCCAGTGTGGGTGCAGCTTTGCTCCAGGGCTGTGCCCAGGCAGGCTTTTGTGGGTCTGTGCACGTAGGAGACAATTTCAGATCATGAGTTGAATATTTCAACATGAACACTCTGAAAAAATGGAGGCCTCTGAAGCCATGGGTAACACTGTAATCTGAAAGGTTTTTCAGACCATGAGTTGAATATTTCAAAATAAACACTTTGAAAAATGGTGACCTCTGAAACCCCGGGTAACACTGTAATTTACAGTGTTTGGTGTCACAATATGTGGTAAAATAAAAATGACGGGAAGATGTGTTAAAAGGACAGAAATTGACAACTCAGAAATGAGGAGAGAAAAGTACCAAGTTCTTATTTTCAAAGAAGGTGAATGAGACCTAGTAAAGTCACTCCGGAAATCATGGACGTGCACACATATCGTGCCCTGTCATATAAGGGCCTGATGCCTCTGGAGTCCCTGTGAAGGGTCAGTCTGGAGAGTGAGAGGGACAGAGCAGTGGACACTTGGCTGTAAATACCAGAACTAGACCAGGTTCTGCAGCCACCAACCTCCCAGGTGTGCTCAGTCCCCTCGCGGGGAAGGGGGCGGGTGGTGCGAGTCTGTCCCCACCTCCACTGGCCAGGCCTGCTGCCCTCGGGGGGCCTGAGGACGCACAGCCCCCAGAGCAGCGCGTGCACAGGGACTCCACTGCCCAGCAGGTTCAGTGTGACCAAGCAATGTCACAGCTCCTCACGCCACCTGGACAGGCGAACCTGCCGTCAGCCTTGGAGGCCGCGGGGCAGCAGGCGGATGGGGTGGGAGGCAGGGGGAACAGGGCCTTCAGGAAGCCAGGAAGGGTGCTGCCTTGCTCTGTGACGTTAACCAGCTCTGTGACCTGCACCAGAGTCAGCACACTTTTTCTGTACAAGGTCAGAGAGTAGGTATTTTAGACTCGCCGCTCAGTCTCCACCGCAACCACTTAACTCTGCCACTTAAATTGCAGGGGTGAACAGACTGGTCATGACTGAAGGTATGACTGTGTTCCAATGAAACTTACTGATGGGACATGGAAATCTGAATTTCACATAGTTTTGATGCCACAGATACTATTCTTTGATTTTCCTCTCAATCATTTAAAAAAATATAATAATCCTTCTTAGCTCAAGGAGCAATACAAAAACAGGGGTGGCCTATAATTGGACCTTGGGCCTTAGTTTGTGGATCCCTGCCTTAGATTCAGGGATTAAACCCTTAGGGCTCAGCATATTCACCTGTAAATGAGGATAATAATATTCACCCTGATTCATAGTACTGGGAAATCCAAATGTGGGGAAAATTGTACAAAAAAATGTTTTCTTTAGATAAACAACATGGTAATAACCACTTGCTTATACTCATCTGTTTGAATTTGTATACTTTCACAGTAATCCTCACAACCACCACCAGGCCTTCTACACGTGAAGACTCCAGGGGGCAAGTGCTTTGCTGCAGGTCACCCAACTGGTCAGCTGGCAAGGCTGGATCCTGGGCCCTGGCCGCTCATCCAGCAGTCCTGGACAGCCCTCTCACCCCTCTGCTCACCAGTGAAGACAACACTTAGCTATGCTCTGAATCCCTGCTGGGGGACTCAGCAGTCGCACAGATAAAGGGCAGACACACGGGGAACCCTCCGCGGAGGCGCTGCCAACCAGCCACCACCAAGCAGTCAGCGGGACACGGAGCCTAGAACTTCCGGCTGCAAGTCCCAGGAGGCAGACGCACTCTCCCACTCACATTTAGTTCAGATCTTTCACTGCAAGCGCTTTGCTCATAAGGATCATGTCACCAACCCGACAGACAGGAGCACAGACAGAATCCTCAGTGAAAGTATTTTTTTCATTGAATAGTGAGGAAAAGTGTAATTCCCCTAAATTTTAGTTTATAAAATCTCACTCCTTATTATAAAAGAGTACAAAGCTTCATGCAGGCAGCACACAAAGGAGATGAAAAACAGGACACTACACGTGACTTTTAAATTTCTAGTTTGTGAAGTGGTGTCATCAACTGCCTGAAAAATAACAACTGCTGACAGTTCCTTAGTTGCTTTAGTCTCTGTGACTCTTAGAAATCACTTTTCCTTCTTTCCTTCCTGCCACACCACTCCCGACTAAAAATCACTACACACACGAATGTGGGAAAGTGTGCCTCTCCCATTTACTGAGAAATGAAACAGTTTTGACAATTTACCTTTACCTCTAGTTCTAATAATGAGATCTCTCAAATTCTCTATGAATATACCCGACTCAAGTTTACCACTGAGACGTGGTAAAGAAATTGATGGTGACCCTTCTTGGGTTGAAGCTCTGAACAACTCTAAAGAGATCATCTGTTCACACCATCATTTGTTTCATACTTGGGATCACCGGTTCACACCATCACTTTTTTCATACATGTTCTGTTGGATCTAAGCCACATTTTGCCTTTCATTAAAAACTGAGTGGTATTTATATCCATAAATAATTATCTCACATTAGCAACACAAATGTGAAAATAAATATTACCGTCCCCACTAATTTCATCTGTGGATCCGGGTGGCATGCAAAGAAAGGGAGAGGAAGGGAAAGGGGAGGGGAGGAGAGAGAGGAAGGGAGGGGGAGAGAAGGGAAAACACTATTAAAATGACAAGCAAATCAAAGTGTAAGGAAAACACAAAAACCACCCCCCCAGTCTAATTCAAAAGGTAAAAGAAAGACTGTAGGATGGAGGAGTAAGCATGTTTACTTGACTCGAGGGCATTAGCGCGAGTTTGAAGCCTCCTCACATTACCCCAGGTAAACAGCAGTTGAGGTGCGTTTCTGCCACATTAAGCAAAGCTAATTTGATTGCTTCTCACCGTTAAATGTTAAAGACAACTCTACTATTCTCACAAGGAACATGCATCCTCTTGGACAGAAATGAGAACTGCAGGTCATTAGTGTGTGCGCAGGGAACAGCCCTCAGAAGGCCTCCTCCAGGGAGCCCCGGGGCTCCCGCTCCTCCTGGGGCTCTGGCAATGCACTTCCACTCACATCTACACAGTGTCTGCAGAAGGACCGTCCCGGTTACTACACCCTCATCATCTCCCTCTCCTAGATAACGCTTCTGGGGCCCTGGCTGCCTGTTCTCTGCAGCATCCCTGATATCTGCCCAAGAAGCAGGCGAGGAGACCCCAGGGCTCCCTGGGACCATCCTCCTCCATCACTCACATGCCGTGTTAGGAAACCCATGAGGCAAAGGTGTGGTACCTGCCGGCCCCTTTGGGAAAACATTGAGATCACACAGGAAGAAACTTCTTGCCCTGTCATGCATTTAAACACCAGTGAACAGGCAAAGAGTCTTCTATCAGGAGGGTGGCCCAGAGACAGTCACCTCGAAACCCAGCCCACAGGCCCCTGCCAGGCAGCGGGCAGCACTACACTGACCCCGGGGCAGGCACCATCTACAAGCATCGTTAGACTGCCGCCTGGCGGCTGTGGTCAGCTGTGGTTAAGAGGAGAGCCTGTGCAAAAGCTGAGTGCAGTACCCGCAGAAGGAGGTTCGTGGGCACAGAAGACCAAGGGGAGGAAGCGCCTAGCCTTCTTAACCTTAGGTTGGCAGTGACTGACTCCTTATACAGAGGCAGGAGGAGGGAAGAGAAAAACAGAAACACATTATTTCAATACCAGAGAAAACTTATGTTACATTGTAAGGCATAGCTATAAAGACAAGTACAAAGTTGCAGTGCTTTTATGTAACTACTGGTACACTTGATTTCTTAATATAATTGACTTGAGAAACATATTAATATTTTAAAATGCAGTTTTCCCTCTTAGGAAAGAGTAGCACTTGACAGTGAAACTTTCAGCAAGACAGGAAGAGGTCAGTCAGCTCCACAAAGCCAGCAGAGCGAGCAAAGGTACAGATGCCTTTACAAAGAACAAAACTGGCGCATAATGAAACAAAACAAACAACAAAGACTGATAAACACAAGCTTCTTGTGAACATCTAACATGCAACCACAAAGAAAGTACTGCGGAAAACTAGTAGTTCTTGATTTGTGAAAGAGCTTTATGAGCAATTTCCCCAAAACCATCAGCAATGACACAGACCTTAAGTGTACACCTCAAATAAACTGCTTTCACATAAAAAACTGGAGGCCAGGGTATCTGAACACAAGGCTTCGAAGCCCTCAGTTTACCAGCATCTGCTCCTCATTCACTGTCATCCATGTACTGAAAACTCCCTTGAAAGTCAACTCTCTATTAGGCACTTGCTGGCTGAACGAGACACATGTCAGCCCTCCTGGAGCACCCAGGACAGTAGAACAGAGACATGACAACTGCAGTATGGTGAGGGCAACAGCAAACATGTCACGGTGGAGTCACTACAGGGCACCACAACCGTCTAATATGCAGGGGTGACACCACATGCCAGAAGACACAGCTGGCGCACAAGCTTAGCTGCAGATCCACAGGGTCCCGTCAAGAAAGGTGAGGACTCCAGGGGTGGGCCCAGGCAGGGCAGGGGTCAGGAGGAAGACGGTGGCAGCTTACAGCCATCAGGCCACATGTTAGGAGCGGAAACAGAAGAACGGAAACAACCTGTCACATTTCCACAAGGGGTAGTGTGATCTCAACAGCGTGAGACGTCGAGATCTGCCCACCTGCCTCCCTCAGCCCATATTCAACTTCCTGACCAAACTCCTCTCACCCTTAATGACCAGGGTAATGACCAGGAAATTCAGGAATACAGGGGCCAGAGCGCAACTTGCTCAGCACAGCGTTCCAGAACTGCAACTGGCCAGACTTAGGGCGTGGGACGCGGTGTAAGGGACGTGATTTCCTCCACAGATAAAATACAGACAGCACACAGAGACTGGAGGGGGACACGGCCAAGTTCACCCAGCACTACCTGTCTGACCCCTGACTGGACGACACCAAGTGTTACAATGCCTTAACCAAGGAATCTCAACACGGGCTGAACAGGAGGCATTAAGGAATTACTGTTAACTTTCTTACAGTATAATAAAATAGCTTTTAGAAAGTCTTCATCTTCTAGAAACATATATAAATTACTATGCCTTAGAGGTGCTTTAAGACAATCAGAGGTGGTGTTTTAGTCACTAACTTGAGTCCAACTCTTTGCAAGTCCATGAACTATAGCCTGTCAGGCTCCTGTGTCCGTGGGACTCTCCAGGCAAGAATACTGGAGTAGGTTGCCATTTCTTTCTCCAGGGGATCTTCCTGACACAGGGATTGAACCCAGGTCTCCGGCGTTGCAGGCAGACTCTTTACCAACTGAGCTACGAGGGAAGACAATCAATGAGGAGTAAGTGGGTGGAGGCAGGGATGAAATGACTGGATTTTAGTTACTGAATCTGGGTGATGAGTAGCTGGAGAATCACTACATAGTTTTACTCTCTCTACTTTTATATCATATTTGGAAATTCCCAGGATAAGGAGTTAAAAAGCTAAAAATTCAAAAGCAGAACAATATCCATTCATCCACTTGGTCCCTTGCTTGTAAAAATATCATATACATTGTCTTATGTTATGCAGTTTGATTTTTAATAAATTCCACAATTATTATGCAGCCATGACACATGACTAGAAAGCCATAAATTCCAGAATTTATATTTTAAAAGTTTCAAGCATTCCTTTAAAATTTTCTATATGAAGGAAAAACAACAAACAACCCCAAAAATTGGGTATTCGGACAATATCTGTTTTTATATTTAATATGACGACACTTGGGCTTCTTGTATTAATAGTAATAAATTTTAAGAACAATATCAAAATTTACTCATTCAGTTCAGTTCAGTCACTCAGTCGTGTCTGACTCTTTGCAACCCCATGGATTGCAGGACGCCAGGCTTCCCTACCCATAACCAACTCCCAGAGCTTGCTCAAACTCACGTCCATCGTGTCAGTGATGCCATCCAACCATCTCATCCTCTGTTGTCCCCTTTTCCTCCTGCCTTCAATGTTTCCCAGCATCAGGATCTTTTCCAATGAGTCGGTTCTTCACCATCAGGTGGCCAAAGTATTGGAGTTTCAGTCTCATCATCAGTCCTTCCAATGAATATTCAGGACTGATTTCCTTTAGGATGGACTGGTTGGATCTCCTTGCAGTCCAAGGGACTCTCAAGAGTCTTCTCCAACACCACAGTTTAAAAGCATCAATTCTTCAGTGCTCAGCTTTCTTTATAGTCCAACTCTCACATCCATACATGACCGCTGGAAAAACCATAGCCTTAACTAGACGGACCTTTGTTGGTAATGTCTCTGCTTTTTAACACGCTGTCTAGGTTGGTCATAGCTTTTCTTCCAAGGAGCAAGCATCTTTTAATTTCATGGCTGCAGCCGCCATCTGCAGTGATTTTGGAGCCTCAAAAATAAAGTCTCTCACTGTTTCCATTGTTTCCCCATCTATTTGCCATGAAGTGATAGGACCAGATGCCATGATCTTAGTTTTCTGAATGTTGAGCTTTCATCCAACTTTTTCACTCTCCTCTTTCACTTTCATCTAGAGGCTCTTTAGTTCTTCTTTGCTTTCTGCCATAAAGGTGGTGTCACCTGCATATCTGAGGTTATTGATATTTCTCCTGGCAATCTTGATTCCAGCTTGTGCTTCATCCAGCCCAGCATTTCTCATGATGTACTCTGCATAGAAGTTAAAAAAGCAGGGTGACAATATACAGCCTTGACGTACTCCTTTCCCGATTTGGAACCAGTCTGTTATTCCGTGTCCAGTTTTAACTGTTGCTTCTTGACCTGCATACAGATTTCTCAGGAGCAAGGGGAATAAAGATGGCTCATCAGCCAAATACACTCAAACCCCGGCCACCGTGAGGCACACTTTCGTCCAGGCCAGAGCTCGGAACATACAGGTCAGAGTGCTCTTGAGGAAGAAGCACCACACAGCCCCTTACTGAGTGGGGCCGACAAGGAGCAGCAGGGCACACTCTACTCTGTAAACTACGTCCACAGGGCCTGAGGACAGATCTGTGGCCTGGAAGGAGTTTACCCGAGTAAATATCCTCTAAATTTCTGTTGCACTCATGATTGCTCTGATTTCATTCGGGTTCTTTTTAATCCCAAAGTGCCCCCAGCATGTGTCCGCCCATCTCCAGCCTGCAGCTAAGGAGCAGGAAGCCAGCCTGGCTCTGGGTGCTTCTTCAGGGCATTCGTCTACAACACATGCTGTGGATAGTTCAGGACCCATGGGCCTCCTGGAGAAGCCAGAGAGGAGAGGGCCGCAATCAGCAGCCTCAAATCTCAAAAGAGGCAATGGGAGTCCAGACGCTGTAACAATGGTTAGAGGAGGGAAAGTCCAAATGCTGTAACGATGGTGTGAGGAGGGATGCTGGGAGGAGGGAGACAGCACAGGGGGGTGGGGGGGGCAAAGGTATTCTGCTGATCACGACTTCCTCATTCAGGTACAAAAACGATCAGTCACCCTGCCCTCACCCAGCCAGAGACCGCTAAACATCTCTCCTAACCCCACACTGACTGCAGGACTCTAGCTGTGATTGTCGGAATCAGAAGAATTTCCAGTAAGACAAATACTATGAATAAGTCAAACCTCCAAGACTTACCGCATGAGTGAGTGAATGCAAGTTGCTCAGTTGTGTCTGACTCTTTGTGACCCCATGGACTATACAGTCCATAGAATTCTCCAGGCCAGAATACTAGAGTGGGTAGCCTTTCCCTTCTCCAGGGGATCTTCTCAACCCAGGGATGGAACCCAGGTCTCCCACACTGCAGGCAGATTCTTTACCAGTTGAGCCATCAGTGCACATAAAAACCATCAGTAGCATTAGTTTGATTAAATTATGTCATAAGGCACATAATTTACAAAAATTAGCTTCACATGTAATAGGTCAGCAATCCCCAACTTTTTTGGCAACAAAGACTAGATTCATGGGAGACAGTATTTCTATAACTCAAAGGGAGGGGGTGACTCAGGCAGTCATTTGAGTGATGGCGGGCAGTAGGTAAAGCCTGGTTCCCTCGCCTGCGGCTCACCTATTCCTGTGCAGCCTGGTTCCTAACAAGCTGAGGACCCAAGGACAGGTACCGGTCCGCAGTCTGGGGGTTGGGGACCCCTGTATTAGGTGAGAGCACTCTAAATTAGGGCACTTAAAAAAATTCCTAAAAGCTTTCCTTTAAATCAACCTTTCAGTATAGATGGAGGCTACCTTCTAAATCAGAGTGTCACCAAAAGTGAAACTAGGATATAAACCAGATGAAAGAAACTCATTCAAACTTGAAGGCAGGGCAGACATTTGGATTTCAACTGAACGGTCAGAGATGAGTCAACACTATGCTACTATGCTATTGCTATTCCTGATAAATGGAAGAAAAACCACCCTTGAAATTGGACTCAAGACTCTTTCAGGAAAATACTCCTCCCTTCTCACACCGACACCTCCTGTCTTCCAACAACTCAGTGTGGTCTGATGAGAAGACAATGGGTTTCAGAGCCCAGATCTGGGTTTCCAACAGGCTCTCTGCTTTGGCTAGCTATGTGAACCACACCTCACCACCCCAGTTCACCTGTAAAGGGGGAAAAGGAGGAAGACTGTCCTGAGGCTTAAACAAGATAATGCTTGTGAGTGTGCATAATCTCTGAGCCTCATTCATATGTAAGTAACTACTTATATTTACAAAGCAGCGGCAGAGCCATGAATGAACAGCAGACTTAGTGCTTCAGAGACGGTGAGGAAAAAGGAGGGAAAAAATGCAATTATTATTGATAGCATCACTGACTCAATGAACATGAATTTGAGCAAACTCTGGGAGACGGTGGAGGACAGGGAAGCCCGGTGTGCTGCAGTTCATGGGGTCACAAAGAGTCGGACATGACTTAGCAACTGAATAACAACACATATACCACCTAATATTTTACAGAACTTCACAAACTACTTCTACATATATAAAATAGCTGCTTTAGAATTTGTAATGAAGCAGCTTAATGCAAATGACATTTATTTTGTTAACTTTTAGTTTAGGATAATTTTTAGTCACTGTATGTAATTTTAAATAGTAGGAATGATGCTGCAAGGTTAACAACTAAACCAGAAGAATCTGTTACAAAGCAAAAAAAAAAATTTTTTTTTTTTAATTTATAATAAACATCTCATCGCAAAGTATCACTACAGAGTGATACATGTGTTCACCACCAAGGACTCAGCAGAGACAATCAAACCAAACATTTCTAATGAAAGGACAAGTCATGGCCTTGGTTGTAGTGACAGACACAGAAGAGAGAACAGGGTCTTCTGATCACCAGCCCCGTTACCATGACCCAGACGTGTGACAGGAGCCACAGGCACACTGAAGTGGTCGTTACGGGTCACCTCCATTTCTGTTACACTTAAGGTCCCACTGCTTCACTAGAGGCCTGGTTATTTAAAACAGACAAACAGAACCCTGAAACACAAAAACCAACCGAAAACCAAAGTTTGTACCTTTGGAATATTTAAAAATTCAGCTTCATTCACTGATTTTCCTTGGAAACACCTGCATTCTGGGGAATCTTCACCCACACAAACGTTGCTCAACCCCCCACCCCCACTCCAGGTGCCCCTCTCTGACGCACACAGACCCCTTAGGACAAGCGAAGGCTTCTCCACATAGTTCTAACTGTGCTCCAGAATAAACACGTTTCCTAAAATCATACACATAAGCTAGAAAAGTTGACTCTAGGCCCTCAGAGAAAGCGCCCAGGGAAATGCTCTATTCTGCTGGATATTTCTATAAACCAGCTCACCTCACACTTACATTAGAAAGAAATTCCAGATCTCAGAGACAAGACTGCATATACTTGACATGGACTGTAAACTAGTTCATCTCACACTTATGTTAGAGAGAAACTCTAGATCTCAGAGACAAGACTGAATACACTCGACATGGACTGAAACTGGACCCTACTAAGGATGGTCTGAAACTCTACTTCCTCACAAAGAGATACGCAGGAGGGCCTGGAACCCGTGATCATGATCTGGGGACTGTTTGCTGACATCCAGACTTTAGCCTTCCCACTGGCTGGCCTCCATACCCCTTGCCCCAAACTGCCTAGGGGTGCGTGCAGAAAGGTTCACCGTGACCAGCTCTTGGGGAGGTCTGCGAGCCCAGCAGCTCTCGAGGTCACTACCCACTCTGAGGGTCCCTGCCTTTCTCCCTCTGTTCTCGCACCAGAGAGCAGTCCGCCAAGCCCTAGCACCTCTCCGCACCTTGCTTGGGCAGCCGATTCACCTAAAAACAATCCCTGAGCACTCTATCCCAGACAGTAACGACAAATAGACCATGTCTTGTCTATGATGGAGTTGTGGTCTAGGGGATAAGAAGGTTTCCAAACTCATTGTATCTACTTAAAGATTACCCACAATAGTGGCATGTACGGCAGACGAGACAACTCTGAGGAAGGAGAGTCCTGGAGTAGGCAGGGAGGGCTTCTAGGAGGTGGTGGCATCTGAAGCCAGCCTTAAAAGATTAGGGAAGAGCTTCTCAGTTGTGGCTGTATAAAAAATAGGGGAATCAGACAAGTCCCACTTTCTCCATCTTCCCAACTGATTCTTCATCTGTACTTGGGGTCATCTCCCTTAAATTGTTACTGAAAGGCAACACAGCCTAGAGGGCAATAATGACCTGAGTTCAGTCCTCACTCCATCGTTTTCAAGCAGTGTGACACTGAACGGGCCCGTTTACCTCTCTGAATTTCTTTCCTCCTGTCTGTGAAATGGGGAGACGATAAAGACCTTGGGAGGTCGTCACAGGGATTAACAAGGTGATGTCCAATGCTGTGCACAGCACCTTGAGTGCCTAATACAGAGAGGCCTGTCTCCTCTTCGCTGGGTGTGCCCTCGCCTGCCCTCTCAGAGCTCTCTGGCTGGGGCTGAGTTCGCCAAGCTCCTACTGCAGGGCCTGGTGCTCGCTGTCCCACAGTGTCTGCAGGCCCCAAGTCTCAGTGTATTCAGTCAGCTGCTCAGAGAGATGTCCCTGGACGCCCACCTCACTCTCCATCTGCCTGCTTTATTTTAATTCAGCATCTCTGTCTCCTGCACAGAACATCAGCTGCACATGGGAGCACCCCAGCATCTGGAACAATGCCTCGCACAGGGCAGGCACTCAGCCGCATCTGATGATGGAATTTCTAAGACTGGACTAATAGCCACCTTGCAGGGTTTTCTGGGGTGGGATAGGATGCACTCTGACAGGAAAGCAGTTCATGACTGCTGGTCGCAGTCAGGCTGAGCCTCAGCCACCCACCCCACCATCCTGGAGGCAGATTGGCTCGTGGCGTGGGGAACAGGCACTGCGCTCCACTGAGTCCGCGGACGACTGAGGTTAACCACAGCACACCGGCGTGGTTTCCAGGCTACCAGATAAGAAAGAATCTGGAGGTTTGGCAGACATCCTGGTCATCTAGGTGTCACCTTGACAGCTTATGAGCTAAGTGCAAGGCGCAGCCCTTGGCCAGCCATACTGCTGGGATGGCGTGTTCAAGAGTCTCTGCACACTGTGAGTCCAACTCCACAGAAGGGAGTAAGTCATGAGCAGGTTGACGAAAGAGTAACAGGAATCTAAGAGGTAAGTCCTGTCACTAAATATTCATGGGACATGGAACATTCTTTGTGGCCTGTGAATGAAGGTTTGGAGGTTCCGTGAACCACCAAGGTGGTGGCCACGTGTGGAATAGCATCACTGACTCTGAAGAATGGAAAGATTTTGACATGTGATGATGAAAAGGATGTGCTGGCCGATGGAACAGTCCAAGCAGAACTACAGGGGGCAGGAGGTGGGCAGAAGGGCCAGACGCCCGACAGAACTGGGTGAAGACTCATGTGGAGGACAGGGGCGGGCTGTGCAGACATTGGGAAGCCCTGGGGCCGAGCTGAGCAAAGTTTCTGACCAGGGAATCACCTACTTACATTCAATAAACGGGGGAGCACCCCGAGAGCTGCTGTAGAGAAAGGGCTGCAGCATGAACTCCAGCCCAGGGTGCCCGGGGAGGACAGTGAAGGTGGATCAGGACGGGGGTTCTGGGAGAGGTGACACCCACAGTGTCTTAACGGGCAGCTGTGGAAAAACGCTGAGGACATGAGGAAATGGAAGAAACGAGACCCGAAGCTTCATCACCGCCCAGAGTCACGATGAGCCCAGCAGGGTCTGTCAGCTCCACATCGCATGGACGGCTGTGGAGCAGGGGGGCGCCCAGGATGGAGAAGACCACCAGTGCCTCCCAGGCCGACTGCCTAGGCCTGCTTCCAGTCTAGCGGGGGAGGACTGGAGCACTCAGGAATGACTCAGTGCTGGCTCAATAGCCCCTCTTCTGTGCAGCACGGCACAAAACACCCTCTGATGCCCAGCAACTGCTAAGAGTCCTCCATCACCAGGCCACTCAGTGGGTGATGGCCTTTCTCTCCAACTAGATCACAACCCCGGGAGGGCCTGTTCTCTGCCTGCCGAACCTCCTGCCCCACCACAGACTGGAGATGCCGAGCTACTCAGCACCCACGCGTCACCCCAGGGTGAGGGGAGGCCGCCGGCATCCGGCACCTCCCAGCAGAACAAACTCTGGCACTGAACAGGTCTCTCCCCACACCAGGAAGGGGTTGACTCCTGAGCCGCAGGGCTCCCCCCACACACCGGCCCCACGAAGTTCCTCACTAGAGCATCTTTGCTAAGCACAAAACCATGAATACCAACACGAATATTTCTTGAGAAGGGGGTTGTAGGATTTTGTGGATGATAAAAAAAAATAAACAATTATATTTGTATGCTGGAACATTAACAAATAATTCAGTCATCAACTAGGCAAACGCACAAAACTAAATTTTAGGTAAAAATTCACTCAAGGTAAATTAAACTAACAGGAATTAGATTTCTTCTAAGTCAGACTGTCAGACACTAGAGTTTTAGGAAACTAGTATTTTAGAAATGTGACATAGATGAGAACATACTATATATGTGTGCATGTGGATATACATGTGTACGTATACATGTATATATACACATGTATAGCATATGTATTTTAAGATACCAAACATGGGTCCATAGAAGATGCTTTTTCCCACCTTTCCTCTATTTTCTACATTTTTAAATGGGGGGAAAAGGCACATGTATTTTGAGAAACATATCAAAGAAAGTACACCATGCTCATCACACCAGTAAATAGTTAAGATAATGCTTATGTCAATATCTTAACTATATTTTTAAGAAAGCAATATTCAAACACCATTTTATGTTAATTGTTAACAAAAAAAGCTGTTTAAAAATATTTCACATCTCTTGAACTTCAAAAAATAATAAATATACAAAGCATATTATGTTCATTTCTGAACTGCAAACATAAATTATAATGGCAACTTCGAAAGCAAACATTTTCACTCTAAATATAACTAACATGGCATTAAAACAAACATAACTTGGAATTATAAGTAATTTGTGAGTAATCTAGTACTGTAAAATTATACAAATTTTAAAGTTATTTTTAAGTTTTAAAAATAAATAACTTTAATTCTTAACATTCATCAGCTAGCCTAGAAAGAAGTAATCCTCATAAAAACACATGGGGACTCCCTCCGACCGCTGTGGCACCCCCTGCCACCCGCACGGCCTCTTACCTGACACGGAGACCGCATGGGTGCGCACGCCCTGCTTCTCGCTGTTGGCCAGCCTGGAACAGAGGTGCAAAGCGTGAGCGCCATGCTCTCCAGACCATGCTGCTGGCACGCACACGCACAGCAAGCCGCCCAGAACCAGGATGCTGTGCCCTCTCCCAGGGAGACGGCATAGTCCAGAGGGTGACTCTGTAAACACCACACTCTACCGCCCGAGGGCCTTAAAGCCTGCTTTGATGTTTCAAAGACCAGAAGTGGAGACCAACGAGGGAAGGAACATTGAACCTCAACACTCCTGAACGTGGCGCACATGGCTTGGATTACTTTAGATGCTGGGCTGAACGGGGAGACGCCCGGGACTGAGGAGTGCTCCAGACACAGTACTGGCCCTGCAACCGTTTAGAGCGTGTCCCAGAGCAGGCAGGACGCTGACATATACTGTCATTATTTACAGACTGACACAGGTAAGGTTAACGCATCTGGTTGTTTCATGTAATGGCTCAACAATGTTAGTGTTTTACACACACATCCACATAAAATAACATTTTGGACAAAGGTTTTAGCACTTTTTTAAAAAAAATCCAAGTATGATTCAATTTAAACTTTTTGGAAAAGCATAAAACACAAGAGGAAAAAGGAACCCTACAGTCTTCAGGTATCAAAATTATTTTGCTCTCTTCATAAAAGAAAACCTTTTTTCTGATACATAAGCATTTACTCTAGAAGTAGTGAATAGGAATTTTCCTTAGTATACAGAATTTATATTGGAAATCTTGGAGCTTAATATATCCCTTTTGAGAACTAGAAATATTCAATATGCATCTGCATAATCTCTAAGAAGTGTTAGTTGCTCAGTCGTGTCTGACTCTTTGCGACCCCCATGGACAGTAGCCCACCAGGCTCCTCTGTCCATGGGATTCTCCAGGCAATAATACTGGAGTGGGTAACCATTCCCTTCTCCAGGGGATCTTCCTGACCCAGGGATTGAACCTGTGTCTTCTGCATTGCAGGCAGATTCTTTACCAACTGGGTGACCAGGGAAGGTTTATAGCACAAAGCCATAGACTTCAGTTCTTTTACTGAATTTGCTACGTTTGAAATGGTATCTGTATTATGAAAGTTTAATCAGAGTTTTCTAACAAACCACCAGCTCCTCTTCCACTGCAGCTACCTGACTGATTGTAACTCCCTCTCAACTGCATTTATCAGGAGGTCACAGGTGCGCATTCCTAACACACAGGCCATATCCTCTGCCTCTGCTCTGCAGACAAGATGCTGGGTCGTCCACTGCTGTGGGCTGGGGCACTTTTCTGAACCAACCTGCTCACAAACGTGGGGATTTCATCACCTCTCTGATCAATGGCAACAACACGTCTGCTGCTCTGTGACTTGTGGAAACTCTGCTCCTCTAAAGTTTATTTTATTTGTTCCATTTTTCTAGTATCTGTTAGCACTTCTAACCTACTCCCTTATTCCTCACTTTTACGTCTGTATTTACGATTCCTGTGTGTTTAATCCACAAAGTCATCTCTCAAAGACTTTCTATAACTGGAGATACTATGAGCACTAATTCCTTCCCTGATTTTACTAATAAATAAACATTAATAATTTAAATAAGTTAATATTTATTAATTTATAACATTAATGCATATCTATTAAATGTTGTTAGGTTTGTGAAACAGCCTAAAAGCTGAGAGCTGGTCTCACCCAGCCCACCACTCGCCCGCCCAGCCACTATGCTCCTACTGGGTGCCAGATCCTGTCCCGTGTCAGGTCTACACGCCCCCTGACCCCGGCCATCAGTGAGGCCCCAGGGTGAGAGCAGCAGAGAGGTGACTATTACTCCAGGTAAGTTGCAGAAAAACACAGGCTGCTTCTGGGACTGGGGTGATGGGGGGTTTTCAGAGGAGGTGATGCGGGGTGAGACCTGAGTAGGGCCCCACCGAGGACAAGCTAGAGGGAAGGAGGGACATGGGCTCCAGGAGCTGAGGGGAGTTCAGTGTGGCTGAAGCTTGAACGCAGGAGCAGAAGCGAGGCTGGAGGGGCTGGTGAGGACGGCCGCACAGCCTCTCACCAGCCAGCTGAAGGATGTGGGCATTGATCTGACAGCAGCAGCAGCCACACAAGGGCTTTGAGAGGAAAGCTCCCTCCCGATGCTGTAGAGAAGACCGGCAGGAGGCGTGCAGAGGATGGGAGCCAGGAGGCCTGAGACGCTGTCCTCTGAGGCTGGCCCCTGGCTGGTGTGGAGGAGGGCTCCCACCATCCCTACTGATCAGGACAGCTCCCTGTCCCGAGACCAATGGTACAAACAATATGGTCCACGCTGAACTCTTGCCTTCGTTTTGGGAGACTGGAGTCTGGGCACATGCCAAGCACAGTGTGCACACGTGACCAGGCCCGCATAAAGGCGGGGTGCTGAGTCTCTCACAAGCTTCCCTGGTAGACCACTCTCCACGTGTCGCACCTCTCCCCGAGGGGCAGGAGTCCTGCCTGCGCCCCTGACAGAGGGCCCCCGGGGCTGCCCGGCCCCTCTGGACTCCATGCCATCGCTCTCACCCTGGGCTGTCATGCATCGCAGCACGAGAGCCTTTATGTGCCGAGTCCTGGGCATTCCTTCTAGAGTATTCCTGCATGGGGTGGTCCTGGGACCCCGACACAGGAGTCTGCTAGTAGAGCCCAGACAGGTGCTAACTGCTACCAACCAGGGAGGACAGTGGGCAGGTGAAGTGTATGCACCTGACAGGTCGGAAGCAGAAAGGGAGAGACTGGCAGGGACTGGCAATGGAGGAGAGGGAGCGACAAGTCAGAGGGGCCCAGGCTCTGCTCCCTTAGCCCCACGTGCAGTGCCAGGGGCATCTCCTCAAGTCCCTCCCTCTGAGCTCTCGGCACCCAGCTGCATATCTGATGGTGAGCATGGTGCCTTTCATCTGCTCCCCAATCCCTAGCATACTGGCTGAGGACAGAGAAGCTCGGGCCTTCTTTACTTTTACAGATTAAAGTATATACTATGAAATCTGTGACACAAACACATTTTAAAATTAACATAAGTTGCATATCTTTAATTTTCTCACTTGTAAAATAGCCAGAATCATACTGACTTTCAGGTCTCCATGCAGACTGTCGCTGCCTATAAAGTAACCATCTAACAACAGACCTCTCTCCTGTTATCACTACTATTCTTGAGCTTCTTACTGAATTTCAAGGGAAGATTCACTTTACACTTCTGACTAAACCTAAAAACTTGTAAAGCAATTATCCTTCAATAAAAAATAAATGAATTAAAAACAACAATAACAACAACAACAAAAAAACACAACAATAACAAAAAAACCCCTAAATACTTTACATGATTTACAACTGATTTCTTTCTGGAAATACTTGTTTTCTGGTCTCTTAATCATACATGTAGAAATTTGATTACTCAGGCAAATGTAAAATAAAGCAGGGAGACTTTCAGTCTTTAGTGCAACAGAGTAACAAGGCACACAAAGCAGTACTTACTTTGGTATGGATGGCAAAGCTCGTTCACCTTCTGTGGAAAAAAATAAAGAGAGAGATGAGGCTCCTTTGGAAAAGAGTGTATGTAAAAATCAGAGAAAGAAGACGAGTCCTATCCCAGAATTTTAGCAATAACCCTTCAAACGAAGCTGTTATATGCCTGTGATGGGTTATCACAGCTTTATTTTCAGTATTTATGACAAACGTGCTGTCTGACTATAGGAAAGGCACTGCCTCTCAAAACCAGGCTAAGGGATAAAGAGAAGAAAGCTGTTCCTTCCAGGAGACGTTAGAAGAGAAAAGAATTTTTCATAACCAAAGCCAACATTCTTTACAAAGACTGTACACCTTGCATACTCCAAAACCTATACAGGGAACACAGAAATTCAAAGGAAACAAACCCACCGGCTCTGCAGCTGCCAGAGGAACTCGGGCCCTGGGCAGCCAAGGGACCCAGCAGCCTCAGAGCCTGAGGAGGCCCGGAGACACAGCTGGGGGAGGTGCTGAGGCCCCCATAACAGTGGCTGACCCCCACCATGATAGCTGGGCTCTGGCCGGTGCATCACAGGGGAGCTCAGGACTTGCTCAAGGGCTGGGGAGACGCGCTCCCTACCCGTCCTTAGTGAACTAGGAAGCATGGAGCCCCTGGTTTAACCTCTCTTATCTGGATTAACCTGCCGGTAAAGCCGTCCCACCAGTCCCCTGGCTCCCTGGGAAAAGGGTTACTCTTATCTTGGTAATGTGAAATTATGACCCTAATTTGTACAATTCTTTCCTCTGAGGAGAATTTAACTAAAAATTGAAAAACTGCCACTGAGTTTTCTCTAAATTAAAGGAAAAGTTAGATAAGGCCCCACAAGAAGGCCCAGGGTCACATAGCAACTCTGGTGGAAGCTGGTTCGGGCATGTGGCTTGTGACTCTTACAGTTTTCTGCCCCAGTGATACCATCTATAAAAGCACTTTCTAAATTGAAGCAATTATGGTGGATCACAGAGCTAACAAAGTACACCTGGGCACATCAGCGCTCATGTGTAGAACTTAGACGTCACTTACAACTGTTACACTCACAAACACATGAATGTTGCTTACCATGAAGCAGTTCATAACCCAGACAGAACAGATGGGTATGTATGCAACTGTTCCTTAAAACATGTACCAGGAAAATGGTGCATTAGAGTTGTAGAAACATGTTTTACATTTATTTGAAATTTTAAAAAACTAAATTAGAAAGTGTACATGTGCTCCTGTCCATATATTTCTAATTATAATCCATTAAAAACATGTGACTTTAAATATTATTTCAATTAGGCCATATAACTTCACTTTAGGACTCTATTATAAAATAGTCACAAGTACATATGCTGTGATTTAGAATAAAGTAAATTATCAGGCTTAATAATTAATTCTGTAAAGACCACAAAAAATTGATAAAAACCTTAGTCCTACTAGATTTTTATGAGAAGCAATTTCATTTATGCTGTCTTCATATGAATGAAGAATTTAATGCATCTTATTTCATGAGATTTGATATCAAAATGTTTCTTCCAACGGGAAAAAAGTCAACTAAAAACCAACCCAAGAAGATGTTAAAGCTTCAAACATTTAATGCCTAATGTCTGAATGCTATTTTTTCATATACCAACAAATTGATGAACAATATTTTGGTAAATTAGGGTGAAATAAAACAATTATTTAACAAAAAGAAGACAGGCGACATAGTATATTTAACACTTTTAACAGAATGCTATCTTTATGTGAAGCAACTTTCCCAAAACATTTAAACAATGCTTGCAAGGTATATACCTTCACTTAAAGCACAAAGTGAAAACTCAAGAGCTCATGAATGCAAAAATTTTAAATGAGAGGAGCCTTTAGATATTTCTAAAAGCAACTTCATTACTGTATTTCACATAAAGAAAGCTATCATAACACACACTCCATTTTAGGGGGAAAATAAATAAATAGGCTTTATTGCTTTGATCATAGTGGAAAAAAACAGTTCTGCCAGATTATCCATGTCCTGGAATTCATGCACTTACTTGGCCTTTTGGCTGATGGCTTTAGATACTGTTCTCAGAGTATGACATCCTGACACTAACAAAGGTTTAAACAAAGGTCCCAGTGATGCCTCTGCTTCACCCCCCACCCCCCATGCCCTCCACCTGCTGTCAACACAGAGAACTGGACCGCTGGGCAGCAGGACTTGCTGCAGTGTCTACACTAGGAGTCCAGGGCCTCATCTGTGTCCCTCCCATCTTCCCGACTCCCTCCTCTGGTCGTCCCTCCCACAGGGGGAGTGCTGGCAGGGATCTTGAGTCTGCCTGCCGCAGAGCGACAGCCTGATGGAGGCGACTGTGGACCTGGACCCACCTCCCACGCTACAAAGCAGGTACTGTTCCTCCTTAAGGACGAGGAGTCCCCAAGCCAAGGCTCATCCAGTGCATCAAGAGCACATGGAAACGAGCAGCAGCCCTGAAGTCTGTGACAACTGTGTGCGCCCCGAGCCACCTCCACACAGGAGGCCGTTCCTGCCCTGCTTTCCGCTGAGACCACAGAAGCGACGACCACTCTTCTTGCCTTCCCGGACAGAATTGAGGCGCAGGAAGCTAAGTACTTAGCAGATGACATGTGCTCATGATGTGAACCCATCAGTCAATATAATTCCAAAGCCTGGTTTTTTCCTGCTTTGTTTCAGAAATCCAAACCCTTGGAAACACCGTGTCTTACAGCCTTTTGCAAAAGGCTGCAGAGACTCAGCCCCATTCCAAGGATTGAACGCATCATGCTTCAGACTGAGTTTGTCCTCTGACTGCTCTAAGCTTTCGAGAACTTTAAGAAAAAAATAGGAAAGAGACTTTATTTATATGAGTTATAGGGACTTAAAAAAAAAATCCCTAGAACATAATCCCAAAAGTATATTTAAAAAACACTAACGGTAACCGAGACAATACTTTAAGGCTGTTGCTCAAAACAAAAGGGTTTGAACACAAACCAAGGGTCCTTTAAGCTATGCCCAAACCCAGCTTTCAGGCTGTGAGCTGAGTCGCTTCCCTAGAAAAGCAGGAATACAGATTTGCTGGGCTGAATTATTTGTTCGCTCTTCACTTTCAGAGTGACCTGAAGGAAGGGGTCAGGCTGCGGGCGAGCCTGGCTGGCGATGCAGAGGAGGGTGGGGCAGGAGGCGGCTCACCTTTCTGGGGCCGGATGATGAAGGACTGTGTGGCCCCGTGCACCAGGCGGCAGTACCCGTCGATCAGGTCGGCCATGTTCTCGGCGATGGTCAGGGACGGGGCCGTGACCGTCAGGGGCTGGACAGGGGAGAAGAGCCAGAGAGAGCGGTCATTGTTCCTTCCGATCCTCAAAGGGCCAGCTGTGCCGTGACATCAGATCAAGAAGCACTTGAGCACAGAGAAGAGTGGGAGTGAGATGAGATCTGTCATCAGGTCTCAGTGAGAAGGGAGCGTGGTATTTAAGGATCTTATTCCTAGAATATGTGACAGAAGGCAAAGTCAGACAAAAAAAGAAAAAGACACTTAATCGCTTAGAGTCACTTTCTAGAACAAAAAGAGGTGGGGGGAAAAACGTTTCCTATGGAAGGTCTGGCCCCATAGGCATACTCTAATTAAGAATTTAGAAAATTAGTAAGCTCAACTATGGCTTCTTTTAGAAACTAGACAAGTGTGGAGTAGACTTTTATCAACCATCCATCATAATTTTTCTAACCTTAAAGAAAATTAGTGGAATTTCATTATTTTGAGCATGCAGAACATGTTCTGCCAAAGAGCTTAGAAATCACCTTTTTCAAGGCAAAACACACAATTATGATACATTTCCTAAAAGACCTGTCATTAAATGTTATCCAGGAGATAATCAGAGCGCTATTTTTCCTTTCGAACACAATTATGTCCTAACTCACAGTCTTCATAACTTCCTTCTAAAGGAACAACTCAGCTCGCCTGCATCATCCTAAGTATTGTTTGGGGGCAGCAAACAGAAAGGAGGACACCCTGAAAATCATGGTGCAGACAGGAAATTACTGAGAGATTTTCAGGAAATTTCAAGGTTTCAATATTTCATGGCATCATTGGTTTAATTCTGAGAATCAGATGTACTGCCCGGAGCCTCAGAAATGCCAGGAATTCAAGGCAGGAGGAGCAAGAATGAGATGAGAGGAGCCTCGAGAACAAACCTGCCCCAGCAGGGGCGGCAGAAGCACAAAGCCCAGGGGTGGGAGTGGGGCCAGGGGAGTGCCCCAAATGGGCTTCATGCTGAAGTAACCCTGCATGTGCTGCTCCCACCTCACCCCCCTCACACACACAGTGAACATCATGTATAACACAGTTCAGGAAATAAGAGAGTAGCACAGCTTACAGAATTTATATAATTTTAAGAGGTTGATTTTCTTGGTAATTCATGATAATATTCTAGTTTTTCCAGAGAAAGACTACATTAGTTTTTAAGTGAATTGATGCTTTTGAACTATGGTGTTGGAACAGACTCTTGAGAGTCCCGTGGACAGCACGGAGATCAAATCAGTCAGTCAATTCTAAAGAAAATCAACCCTGAATATTCATTGGAAGGACTGATGCTGAAGCTCCAATACTTTGGCCACTTGATGCGAAGAACTGATTCACTGGAAAAGACCCTGATGCTGGGAAAGATTAAGGCAAAAAAAGAAGAGGGCAGCAGAGGATGAGATGGTTGGATGGCATCACCAACTCAATGGACATGGATTCAAGCAAACTCTGCAAGTGAAGGGGAGAGAAGTCTGGCATGCTGCAGCCCATAGGGTCACAAAGAGTTGGACACAACTTAGTAACTAAACAACCACAATTTGTTATGCAGGGGTTCCTAGGAGGCTCAGCAGTAAAGAATCTGCCCGCCCAGCAGGAAACACAAATTTGAGCCCTCGGGAAGATTCCCTTGAGGAGGAAATGACAACTCACTCCAGTATTCTTGCCTGGAGAATCCACATGGACAGAGGAGCCTGGCGGGCTACAGTCCATGGGGTTGCAGAGTTGGAAGTGACTGAGCAACTGAGCACACACCACACATTTGTTATGTAACGCTCATTACGTAAGAGAAAGCTGTGATTTTGATGATCCATGAAAACTTCATCTGTATCCTGAAACAATCATTTCAATAAAGGGCTAGTTTAGAAATAATGATTGTTTCAGGATATGGCCACCCACTCCAGTATTCCTGCCTGGAGAATCCCATTGACAGAGGAGCCTGGCGTACGGGCCATAGGGTCGCACAGCTGGGACAGGACTGAATCGACACAGCATGAGCAAAGGCTATCTCCTTTATTCCCCCTTACCTCGGGTGCCCCTGCGATCTTCAGCTGCAGCGTCCCTTTCCTGTCCTTGTCTTCACTGTTTGAATACTGGATGGTCTGCACTTGGTTGAAGTCGGCCAGGTGTGTGGGCTTTGGGAAGAAAAGGCAAACACTTGACCACAGATGCAAAACACTCGTGCACTATCCCGTGTAATCCCCACGGTCCCCACACCACCCTGTTCTCCAGAGACACCTCCCAGACGGGGTGTCTGGGGAACCTGCCTGTCCACCTCACCCAGGAGGAGGGGGCCTTTCTCCCTCTGAGGAGGTGGTGTGGACCTGCCGGGGCCGCCTGCTCACTTCATGGTCAGGGGTGTGTCTGCCGTCTGTGTTCATGGAGGCAGAGGGGTGCTCCACCTTCAGGAGCGGGACGAGGGGTCGCTCGTGCCCCGGAGCGAAGACATGCAGAGAAGGAGGGAGGGAACCCCTGAGCTGACTCTCCAGGTGACAGTCTCAGTCTCAGGGAGCATTCTGGCCTGCTTCTCTCAGAGAGGGACCCGTGCCCACTCCCGACACACCATGAGCAGGGAATGTCTCTGACCCGCTCTGGGGTTCTTCTGGAGGGTGATGGAGCTGGGGAGATGGCAGGCATCTGAAGGACCCTTCCCACATGGACACACCACCAGAGACTCTGCTCATTTCCCAAGAGAAATGGACTTTTCTTCTCATACAGACACAACATGCCCATCAGTCCCCACCCTCCAGCATTTCATGACAGCCATCAGTCTGCAGGTGATGAATCCAATGCATTTTACTCAAGACTATCGGCTGGCTCAGGGCCTCCTTCTCTCAGACACCACAAGTATCAGCCCCTCCCTGCCAAATTGAAGCACACTTACATTGCAGCCCTTGTCTGTGAGGTAACTGATTCCTTCCTCGGGGCCAATCGCCAGCTCTACTGAAATAATCCAGCTTGACTTGAAGGTGAAGCAGGTGACGGCAAAGGCACCAGGAGGAAAAAGGTATTTTAGATAAAGAACCACTGAAACATTAAAGGACCAAAGCGGGGGCTGGACAAGCTTCTATTCATCTGTGTAACCAAATAATACAAAATGTGTACAACTCCAGGCTTTCCTGGTGGCACTAGTAGTAGAGAACCTGTCTACCAGTGCAGGAGACACAAAGAGACTCAGGTTCAATCCCTGGGTTGGGAAGATCCCATGGCGGTGGGCATGGCAACCCACTCCAGTATTCTTGTTTGGAGAATACCATGGACAGAGGAGCCTGGTGAGCTACAGTCCAGGCACAAAGCGTCGGACATAACTGAGCGTGCACACATGCATGTACAAATCCACGGTGCAGTATCTGCTGAGCCTAAGCAGAGACAGACAGACTGAGCTCCTTCCAGTGAGCCTCAAGCCAACAGTTTCTTTGGGAAGATTACCTGAGTAGGTAAACTAGCCCTGAAAGAACAGTTACTCAATGAATCGCTGGGCTGGGATTAAAATAAATCTAAATACGAACACAGGCATGCTATTACAAAAGGATTGTTTTAGTCTCACGTTGACACATTTTCTTTTTGTACTGTTTTCCCTTTGTACAGTGGTAAAATATTCTCATGTTAAACACGTGACAAATTAGATTCCAATCAGAAACTGAGGTATTCATGGAAAAGACAAAGAGATTCCACCAAGTCCCCATACTTACACCAAGGGCACACTTGAAGCATTCTTTATCAAATCTGTACACTGGGGAGAGGATCTCAAAGAACTTCAAAATACTTTCTTCTCTGTTAAGGTTGGCAAACTGTCTAAATGTTTGTTGAATCAATTTTCTTAGTGTTTTGGCCTGTGTGATAAAATCACAAACATCTTTTCAGAGTCAACAGTAAGTGAAGACCACAGCAGTAACCCCCAACACCCAGGAACATCTCTTCCCCAGCACCACGTAATACCACCTGCGTTCACTAAACATCATTATTTATCAGAGCTCTGTTTCTTTTTAAAAAAATAATTATAGTAAAATACACACAACATATAATATACCATCTGGTGGCTCACATGGTTAAAAAAAAAAACTACCTGCAATGCAGGAGATCCAGGTTCAATCCCTGGGCGGGAAGATCTCCTGGAGAAGGGAATGGCAACCCACTCCAGTATTCTTGCCTGGAGAATCCCATGGACAGAGGAGCCTGGTGGGCTACAGCCCATGGGGTTGCAAAGAGTTGGACACAACTGAGTGACTAACACTTCACTTTCAACCATTTTAAAGTATACAGTTCAGCTCTGGCTCATCGGAACAGGGAATTCCTGCAGTCGGCAGAGGAGGGGGATGAAGGCCCTCACACACCCAGCACTGCCTGGGAAGTTGACACGTCCTTTCTGAAGCAGCCTGGTAACAGAAATCAAACACCTTAAAACCACAATGTTTGAGAGGCTATTCTTTAGGAATAATGAAAGAACTAAGTGAAGACTCAGCAATGAGGAGGTTCCGTGCAGAAGTGTGCAGAGGACCCCACACTGGGGCACACACACACACACGTGAAAATAAGACAGCCTAGTGTGGTGGAGATGCCATCAGAGGAGAGCGCAGGAGGTGGGCCTCACACGGGTGGGCGCACACACTGTCGCATGTGAGGGAGACAGGGCGGGTCGGCATGTCCGTCCTGGGCGCCGCAGTTACATCCCGCAGCTAAAGCAGCCGTGGGAAAGCTGCGTGGGCTGAACCCTGCACAGGAGGCCGACAGCTGGCTGTAACCAAGGCCAGGGCTCGGACAGGCAAGCCAGGTGTGGGATCCCAGGCGATCTGAAGAGGCCACAGACACTAAACTGACGAGAAGCAAAGTGAGTTCCAGGGCAGCAAGGACTGAATCTCAGCAGCCGTGGAAGCTCTGCCAAGAAAAATCCGGGAAGTGCATTTTGGGGAAGACCCGTCCAAGCTGTGGCCATAAACCCAGGGACTGCAAAGGGCTGCTCTCACTATGGCTGAGATGGCGTCTAACCACCGTTCTGACTCCAGGCTGTGCAGAGAGTCTCCGACTCTCCTCTGGAGCATCAGACTCACCCACCTGAGATCTCCACAACACGTGAAACCTTATGGGCCACCAAGAGAACCTCTCTCCCCCGTGGCTGGGCCAACGAGACTGTCCTGATGGGCTCTGTGCCCCGATGTCCCTCGAGGTGCCCAACCTCTCCAGCTCCGCCCCCTCTCGCCACTTCCAGCGGCAGTGTCCCCTGGTATCAGAGCCACAAAGGGCAGTGGGCTGCTCCCTGGGAGCAGGGGTGAAGCCATCTGCCCCGCACCAAACAGAGTCCAGTCGATGGCTTGTTCTCTTTTCCAAAACCCTCAGTCACAGGTCGTGCATGGGGTCAACTAACAGCACACCTAATCACTGAACCTGCTGGAAAACTTCTGAGTTAACTGGGCAAAGATGTTTGAAAATAGTAACTATGCAGTGTTAGCAGACAGACAGTCTGAGCTACAGTTTTACAAATCTGTCTCATCCAGCTGAATCTGGGGGAAACGTGTCTCGTTTACTGAATGCCCATCCCAGTTTTCGCTTTGGCTCATTCTGCATTTTACATGCCACCAGGCTAAGGTGCAGCAAGGCACAGTGACAAGCAGCAGCTGCAGGAGCTGCAGAAGCTAGTGTACCCGCTCAGGGCTAGCTTCTTGGGACACAGGGCCATGCCCCAGCTTCCCACCAGCCAAGAGGGGCCCCTGGTCAGGAGTGAGCACCTAAGCTTTCTCGGGGTCTCTGCTAAAATGTGGCCACCCAAAAGGACCAAGAGATCACACCTACAGCACCAGTGCTGGCAAGAACTAGAAAATCCTTGCTGTCTGAGAGGAGCCCCAGATTCATTTCTAAGAAGGATGCCTTAGAAAGCATCAGTTCTTTCCTTCTTTCTCAGTAAGGAAAAAGTTCTACAAAAGCTGACTCCCTAGAATCTCTTGATGTTAATAAATATACCTCCCTATTTACAGGGTTTCAATATCCTCTCTGTGTTTGAAACAAGGCATCTATCAATGATAGCTAGTTGGTTTTCAACCAGTTCATATACAGAGAGAATAAGGCAGAATTACTAGGATGAATCATCAGAAATTGTTGCTATTCAGCCTTCTGAACAACAGAAATAATCCCATGTTAGTCAACCTAACATTTATCAGATGCTGCTCTTAGTAGAACAATGGCCTCTGAGGGCCTCCTGGATGAAAAGGTTAACATAATCCTAAAGCAAATATGCCAGAAAAGAAAGATACACTAAGAAACAGGAATTAAGGAGTTACGTTATTTCCGCCTCTACCAGATCTAACTGTAGATCTGTTAACAGTGCGTGTCAAGTGTGTTTTTCTAAATTGAGTTGTAACTGACATACGAGGTTGTATTAGCTTCAGGTATACAACATAACGATTCAGTATTTGTATACATCAATACTGTGAACTGACTGCCACAATCTCTGGGTAACACACCATCTCACACAGTTACACTTTTTTTTCCTTGTGATGAGCACCTTTAAGACCTACTCTCCCAGCAACTTTTAAGTATGCAACACAGTGTTAATAACTACAGTCAGCGTGCTTTACGTCACATTCTCGGGACTTACTTATAACTGGAAGTCTGCACCTTGTGACCCCTGCACCCATTTCACTCACGCCCATGTCCCACCACCTGTTCTCTGTATCTATGAGCTTGATGTTTTTTCCTTTTCTTTTCATATAAATGAGGTTATACAATATTTGTCTTTCTCTGTCTGACTTCACTGAGTACAACGTCCTCAAGGACCATCCATGTTATTGCAAATGGCAAGATTTCCTTCTTTTTACAGCTGAGTCATATTCCAGTGTGAGTATATGTGTCTCTAAAGCTTGCCTCCTTTCCAGCTTCCATGTGTGTGTGTGTGTGCATGCACGCGAGCATGTCTAAAGCATGCCTCCTTTCCAGACTCCTTGTGTGTGTGTGTGTATGTGTGTGTGTGTCTAAAGCATGCCTCCTTTCCAGTCTCCGTGTGTGTGTGTGTCTAAAGCATGCCTCCTTTCCAGCCTCCGTGTGTGTGTGTGTGTGTGTGTGTGTGTGTGTGTGTGTGTGTCTAAAGTTTGCCTCCTTTCAACCCTCCTTACAAGGATCCAGACCCAAGGGACACTCTCCATGCAGAGGCCAGGACTCAGAGGCTGAGCGAGTGCTGAGCCAGGCACTTCTGTGCTCCCACAGGAACGGGAATGATGAATAAATTAAGTGCTCCTGGGAGGGGCCTAGGGAACCATTCTATTACTCTGAAGTACAGATACTTAACTGCGTTATCTCGTAACATTTCTAGTCCTGAAATTAGATTTCTACTGTGAATTATACTCAAATAAGCTGAAATTTGGCTATTTTATTTGTGACATAATTTTAGATTTACAGAAGAGCTGTAAAGACAGTGCAGAATTCCCACTGACCGCCCCCACCCCACGCCCTGAAGTTAACAACTCACACGACACTGGCACATCTGTTAGATAAGAAACCAGCGCTGCCAGGAGGTCCTCACTGAGACGCTCCTGTGTGCCCACTGATGTCCCCGCGGCTCCAGGACCCCATGCCACACTTACTCACATCCTCCCCCCCGCCCCGCAAGCTGTCACAGCTCCTTGATACTTCTGAACAGTAATAGTCAGAATACTGTAGACAGTTCCCTCATGTTGCAACTGATTTAGTTTTACTGGTCCAGTGTTTTTAAAAATGTGCCTCTGGCACTAAGATCAAAGAGAGAGAAGTTTTAAATATCTTATAAATTATTCTTAATAATCGGGCACATACACCCCAATCCTGTTTGCCATCAATCAATCAATCATAGCTTAAGTTCCATCAAATATAAGGTAAACTTTTGACACTTCAGTGTCAGCATTAACTACAAAGGATCTTCTAGAAATCCAGATATAAAGGGGAAAGGCATAGAAAACAAAGTGGCTCGGAGAAGCAAATGTTAACTGATCGGGCCATTCTATAGCTTAGTCTGGAAGAAACATGAAGCTGCACCTCAGAAGAACGTGTCACGGGGGCCTCTCACCTCAGCGACACTTACATCGAAGCACCTGGGGTGGCCTGCACCTGGAGTAGCCTGTTTGGAGTATGAGGACCTGTTTTAAAAGTAGGATAACTTCTTGGACTCCCAAATGCCAGCAGTCATACCTCTTGGGATAACTGCTTATCTGTACACAGCTCTGAGCAGACTCTGCACAATTCTGAGGCCACCCTGGGACTCACACTTGACCACTGGAGGTACTACCAATGTGACACAGCCACTTTCACATCCTTTTCTGCTTTCTAATGCTACACTGGGCGATGCGTTATTCTGTCCAGTGATGGGGCAGACGCCCTGAAGAAGGCTGTCTGACATTCGTGAGCGTCTCCTCTCCAGCCCACCCAGCAAAGGGCAGACGGGCCCAGGGGCGAGCTTCTGTACCCACACTAGGGCCTCAAGCTCTAGATCAAACTGAGCCCCATGTGACTCAAGGTGACCAGGTCAGAACCTTCACCAAGGCAGGCCGGCTCCAGAGTCAGCTTTCGGAACCACTGTGCTTGCACCTCAGTGGATGGGACGGTGTCCACATGGCTGCTCCAGTGTGGAATGTGACCTCTGTGACACAAAGTCACAGCAGCAACAGCCACAGTTTCACAGTTTATAAATTACACAGTGACAGGTACTTGTGTTATGTGTGTGTGACCCCTGGGTTGGGAAGATCCCCTGGAGGAGGAAATGGCACCCACTCTAGTATTCATGCCTGGGAAATCCCATGGACAGAGGACCCTGGCAGGTTACAGTCCATGGGGTCTCAAAGTCGCACATGACTGAGCGACTAACACACACACACACATATATATACACACACACGCTGATGGGCTAAATAGCCACACCAACCCTACAAAATACTATTTCCTTTGTTGTGGAAATAAGAAACCAGGTCCAAAACCATGAGGCTAGGAAATGGAAGAGTTCCTCTGAGCTGGACTCTAACTTGACACAAAGCTGTATTCTCACAACGCACTCGACCGTGTTCTGGAAGGGCTGGGGAGCCACACATCATGTCCCCGATGTCCCCTCCCCTGCGGTGGGAGCTGCAAACAGAGGCGGGAGCTGACACTCTGCAAGAAGTTACTAAGGAAGGAGCGTCCACCAGTCAAGAGAAGACAAGACTTCAGCATGCATGTCCATGCAAGAAAGCATGCACACACACAGAGCTGTGCCTGTGGCTGCCTCACGTGCTGCCTCTTTACTTCTCTGAGCTGAACCTGAGACTGTAAAGACTGAGGTGATGCGTTCACCACTGTGAACACAACGCTCCTGGTCTTGTACCTAGCTGAGCGCACACACAATCAAGACACAAAACCACAGTTTTCTGGGAGAAAGCTACACCTTTAAAAGTCTACTTTCCATGAATATGACTAGAGTAACTGTCAGCTTCTTACATTAAGACTTTTACAGGTAAGAGGGAAAACCACAAGGCACAAGGGAGGCATTTCCTAACATGGTCATCTGATTATGACAAAGAAGATGCTAATTACCTTGACTGAATCCAGTAAACTCCTAGGGAAAAACCGCTTCAAACCAACATCTTTCCTGAAATACAGAAAGAAGTGAATTAACAAACGATACCACTAAATCAGTAAATACAATGACATTGCTGCAAGAACATAAAAGAACTTTAAATTATTTATCCTTTCACACAGTATTCGAGAAGGAAATACACATATTAAAGCTCCAAATGACTGTCATAGTCATGGAACAGTCGGGACAAGTAATTTTCTAGATGTGTGCAGAAAACATTGAGACAAGTTGGTTTAGGCAGAAAATCTTTTTGTAACCCTTAACTATTGCAAACCCTCTAAAATATTCCCTCTTTTACAATGTGTAAATAAAATGGCTTTAACACTCTTTGAAAGTTAGCCTTATAAACCTCAATTCCAGCTGGGTAATGCTATATTTGTATAGAAAGTAGGCTGGCCTGATTAGAAAAAGATTTGAGTTATACCACGGATGCTTAAATACCTTAGATTAATCCTAAAATCTGATGATCCTTAAAAATAAACATTAGTCAATGTTTAAAATCTAAGTTTCACACAGAAAGCAAAACAAAGAGAAATTAAGTGATTGGCCTAAGGTCAAAAAACTGAATGTGAGGACATGTTGGAAGTCCCAGTGATTTTCTTTAGATCAGGCTACAAAATCAACCATTAATAACAAGTGTCTCACGGCATTCTGACCGAGAAAACAGGGCTCCTTCTCATGGTAAAGACTGAAGGCTAAAGGAGAAAGGGACGACGGAGGATGAGATGATGGAACGGCATCACCAACTCAATGCACATGAATCTGAGCAAACACCGGGAGACAGTGAAGGACAGAGGAGCCTGGAGTGCTGCAGTCCCATAGGGTCACAAAAAGTCTGACATGACTAAGCAACTGAACAACAAAGTTTCTCCTTATTGATACTTTGAATACTAAGTGAGCCAGGCTTTTTGGCCACTAGGTGGCAATCATGCGCTAGTAAGATGAAACAAAGCCTCTGGACATGAAAGATTATCAGGAGACACAGAAAATATAAAAGGATCATGGAGAAAAGTGAAACACAGGTATCTTTTACATTAAAAAAATAAAATGAATATAAAATATAAAAAAATAAAACAAGGATGACTTCGCCCTTTATAAGTGAGCAGGTACTACAAACAAAACCACAGAAAACAAGTCAAGAGTTTATGTGGTTGAGCCCATATCCAAACATTTTAACCCCCTATTTCACACTCTACTAATCAGAACCTAAACCAGCGAACTCCTTGCTAAGTCTTGGTCTCAGACCTCATATCCTTTTTTTATTCCATGATGATGATGGTGATGACAATGTTCAGCACATCCTTACAAAATTTTTCCTCAGCTCCCATGACACACTGTTTACTGGTTTTACTGATCAGCAAATTCACACAACTCTTGGCTTGGCATATATTCTTCTAATCACTCTTGCTTACAACTTCCCTTTCTTATCTTTTCAGATATGAACAAGGGGAAAGTGTCCACCCAAGTTCTTCCCTCTCTTGCTGCCTCCTAACAAGACAGGAACTTTGCATTCTAAGGATTTGGGAGCTAATCACTATGGGAAGTAGCAAAATAAGCACATAAAAGATAAACCAACACCCTGGAGTCTTAAAGGCATTATTCCTGAGCATTTTCTCCCCGTTTCCCTTGTCAGGCACTTGCTTTATGCAGAGAGTTCTGCCCTGGAATTTTGGCTTTGCAGAAGGATGGATCTGGCTGTGACTTAATGCCTGTCAACCTCAGGTGACACCTACGTATAAAATGGGGACGCTAATTCCTACTGACAACAGTGGTGCTGAGAGGAAAGGAGGAGGTGTTAAGGACCTAGAACCCTACGGGGGCAGCTTCCCCTCCTCTGGAAATACCACAGATGCCCCTGCTGTCTGGTGAGAGTCTGGTCTACGTGCCTGACCAGCCGTGGTCTTGAGCAGAGGCAGGTGTGACCTGATGCTGCCGCGAGCAGAATGGGAAGGAAGGGAGGACACAGGCAGGTGGGCGGGTGGACAGCAGACTCAGGAGGTGCTCTGGATGCAGAGCAGTGCTCAGGGAAAGGTGATAAGGGAAGGCTGATGCACTGAGACGGGGAAGGCCAGGGCCAGCTTCGGGAGGCCCAAGGCTGGAAAAACTTTATTCACACATATTAAGTGAAAGTGAAAGTCGCTCAGTCGTATCCAACTCTCTGCAACCCCATGGACTGTATAGTCCATGGAATTCTCCAGGCCAGAACCTGGAGTGGGAAGCCTTTCCCTTCTCCAGGGGTTCTTCCCAATCCAGGGATCAAACCCAGGTCTCCCACACTGAAGGCAGATTCTTTACCGGCTGAGTCACAAGGGAAGCCTAAGAATACTGGAGTGGGTGGCCTATCCCTTCTCCAGTGGATCTTCCCAACACAGAAATCAAACCAGGGATCAAACCAGGGTCTCCTGCACTGCAGGCCGATTCTTTACCAACTGAGCTATGAGGGAAGCCATTAAGCTAATTATAAATGAATTCCCATGTCAAGGATAAAATTGTTCCTTTGGCACTACTTCTGAGAAGATTCAGACCTTGTCTGATGCTTTAACTAATTAATACTTGACCGACATCATTCCTCTCAGATTTAAAGCTCAGGCAAAAAAGCAAACCAAAATCAACTTTAAAATATAACTGCAATGCATGTTATCATACAGTATCCCTACCTTATCCTCACCCCTAAACTCTCAAGAGTTGAGTATCATTAAGAACACCACTAAGGTCCCTTAACCTCTAAAACAATACCTTACAGTCTCTTACAAATGGATAAATGTTAAAATTCTCTAAGTTCAGGAGAAACTGCCGTTGCTTCCTAACAAACCTCTCACCCTAGGCTACCAGGTGGCATCTACGGATCATGGATAGGTGGCAAGATTCAAAGGGCCTGGTGCCCTGGTGATGCGGAGCACTGACTGCCTGGCACAAAGAGAAATAACCTTCTATCTTGGTTAAGCCACTGTCAATCAATTCATGCCAAATCTGTGAGCCTTCCCTTCATCAATATATTATCACAGGCAGCTAAAGAAAGCACTAGATGACTAGACAAGAAGGACAATTAAAACAAGAAATTAAAGCAATGCACAATTAGAATTAACCTCAGCTCATTTTAAATCAGATTTCTTTACTGAGGAAATACCGATGGAATATCTAATAAGCAGGAGACACTGCTAAGTGCCAGAAATACCAGGAGGTCCCTGCATCAACACAGCTTACTCTAACAGAGAAGAAGCAGTTACACAAACGACTACAGCAGAGACCTTCCTTTAAAAAGCAAACCACTTCATGAGGAAATGAGCAGAGCTGAGAAGCTACGTGATTTACTGAAAATACTTTCACAGTACAATTCTGTACTGTGCAGAAGAATCATCGGTACGTAAGTCTTCCTTCTACAACGTCACATTAGGAACCATAATTCTAACACTGTATTATTAGCTTATTTTTGCTTCATCTGTCATTGTTAGCAATGCCATTTTTAAGCTGGATAACAAAACATCTTTCTTAACACACCCCATCTGACTCCTGTCTCTGATTTATAAGAGACATAAATAAAAGAACCATCTGTGTGCACTTCAGAATGCACCCTTGCACTGAAAGACCCCAGGAGGCCAAGTGTTGGGGTTGGGGGCTGGGGTTCCCCTCTGCCTACAGAAAAGGCGCCTTGGTTCTACCAGGGTGGGAAAGACATAGAAAAAAACACTGATTTACTCTTTAGTTGGTTTAAAGAAAAAGTACAAAAAGTTTTAGATAGTGCTTTTTCCCACTCTCCAAAGTTGGGGCTGATTATTTTTTTGCATAATTGAAAATCGCTACTTTGAAATGTGGGAAAGTTGAAGCGGGTTTTCTTCACTATGTTATAAATTACTGAGATTGCCCATAAATTTTCTGGCACAAACTAAGAAGCTATACAGACTATTTCAGTTTTTCTCCTTATGGGCAAGGAAAAACAGAACCCAGAATAAACTAATAAGGAATAAGTAACATTCTGCACTTATATTGTCACCCTGCTTATTTAACTTATATGCAGAGTACATCATGAGAAACGCTGGGCTGGAAAGCACAAGCTGGAATCAAGATTGCTGGGAGAAATATCAATAATTTCAGATATGCAGATGACACCACCCTTAGGGCAGAAAGCAAAGGAGAACTAAAGAGCCTCTTGATGAAAGTAAAAGAGGAAGGTGAAAAAGTTGGCTTAAAGCTCAACATTCAGAAAACTAAGATCATGGCATCCGGTCCCATCACTTCATGGCAAATAGATGGGGAAACAGTGGAAACAGTGACAGACTTTTATTTTTGGGGGCTCCAAAATCACTGCAGATGGTGATTGCAGCCATGAAATTAAAAGAGGTTTGCTCCTTGGAAGAAAAGCTATGACCAACCTAGACAGCATATTAAAAAGCAGAGACATTACTTTGCCAACAAAGGGCCATCTAGTCAAAGCTATGGTTTTTCCAGTGGTCATGTATGGATGTGAGACTTGGACTATAAAGAAAACTGAACACCGAAGAATGGATGCTTTTGAACTGTGGTGTTGCAGAAGACTCTCGAGAGTCCCTTGGACAGCAAGGAGATCCAACCAGTCCATCCTAAAGGAGATCAGTCCTGAATATTCATTGGAAGGACTGACGCTGAAGCTGAAACTCCAATACTTTGGCCACCTGATGCGAAGAACTGACTCATCTGCAAAGACCCTGATGCTGGGAAAGATTGAATGGGGGAGGAGAAGGGGACAACAGAGGATGAGATGGCTGGATGGAATCACCGATTCAATGGACATGAGTTTTAGCAAGCTCCAGGAGTTGGTGATGGACAGGGAAGCCTGGCATGCTGCAGTCCATGGGGTTCCAAAGAGTATGACATGACTGAGCGTCTCAATTGAACTGTGAATAGAGTAAAGCTACCTTCTAAGAACAAGGTGAAATAAAGGACATGACAAGATGACAAAAGCAGAATTTCATCACCAAAGACACATTAAAAAAGGAATTCTAAACAATGTGCTTTAAGAAATACGGCCCTGCTATCAGAAGACAGACTGAGCTCCAAGACAGTGTTCAGCCAACACAGGATAAACAAGCAAGGCCTGCAGGGCTCCTCCCAACACACCCACAGAGCTGGAGGCGCAAGAGAGCCAACGCGGGGCGGCCCACTGCCTGGGCTGAGCAGGCACCCATGGAGGTCCAGTCGTGCTGCTCACGCCCTGGTTCTCACCAGAAGCCCCCATCCCCACCGCCGCCAGAGCCCCCTCAGCAGCCACCTGGGGGCTTCAGGAAGCAGATCGAGACAGTCCAGCCCCCCAGTGTCACTGTCAGATACAGAACACAAAGCAGCTGGTACAAAAAGTTTGAAGAAATAAACGGCACAATCCTTATCTGTCCTCATTTAATCTGTTAAGAGGCACAACATATGGGACATGTGTGTCCATAAACACACAACCACAAATATTTAGTACACCATGTTAATATATTAGGTTCAGAAGTCAAGTGATGAATTCAAACAAAAACAAGACAGACTGCTCAGGGTGCTAACTCACTCGTCACAACTGGTACAAAAAAGGCTCCTGTAATTGCAAAAATAACTATCCGATCTACTACCACCAGCAATCACCTCAAATGGTTCTACCTGCTTCAAGACTAATTCCCCCAAATATTCACCTCTACTTTTATTTTAAATGAGCATACCTCCCCTGTAAAACCTAGTTTCCAAAATGATGGCAGATCACACTTTCAGTGTGACAGCAGCTGGGCTGACCTGCCATGTCAAGTGTTCTGGACAACCTTTCACTTCACTATAGTAACATCCTCCAAATAGCACAAGAATTTCAGTAATAATATGCCAGGAAAAGGTGCTGGCAAAAAGTGCACAATTGCTAATGAAAATAAAACTGGAAATAACAAATACTAACGGTTTTTGCTGAATTAATTATCAACAGACAATTTGCAGAACTTTCAGCCTCCCAAGACATAAGCCCCACTTTGTCTTTTATGCATTTGAAACAATCTAACAGCCCACTAATTTCACTATTGGAAAAATCTTCAGTTATCCTAAATACGCTGATATACGAGCAACAAATAACTTCCATATGTTAACTAAGCAAAAAAAAAACTTAATAAACTTAGAGAATATAAATAATAACAATTCAGTATAAATTAGAAGTGAAACTCCATCGCAGTATGGTTAAATCTACAGAGACAGAAAAGTTTATTATTTATGTGTTAACAAGCCAAAGACTACTAGCCTTAAGATATTTATCAACAAATTTAAATGTTCACTAACCCAGTTAATGATTGATGTCATCAAGAATTCTTTTCTTAATAAAACCTTTCTCTTTCAGATATAAAAATTTTAGACACAGCACTGTTTAGATTCAATAACAGATTTTTTTTTAAGTAAAGATAAACTAATAAAATCTAAGTCTGAAAAACGACTTAGCTCTGAACATGCACAGGCAGACCTGAACACCACACTTACTCCAGCACTTCGTAGTTAGACTTCTTTTCCAGGGCGTTGCCGCGCATCTCCCAGTACGATCGCCTGAAGCAGAGAAGCGAGACACTTAGGGATCTGCATGGAGAGCGTCTGCAATGTTAAATAACTAAAAACTACTGCGCAGCTCAGTCACAAACATTCTGACAAACTACCAGTAAACAACAAACTTGATTCTCCACATTACTCCTTCATCAGGCAGCATAAATCAGTTAACACACTGAAGGAAAGGGTCCAATTTCGCTTTCCAAGAGAAAACTGTAAAGGAGACCAGTGAGAGATGGCTCCCCTCCCCCCGCCCCAGCCTCCGGGATATATAATTAAGGTTGAAAACAAATGTTAGTGAAGTTGCTGAGAGTTACACTTAATAGTCTGTGAGTCTTACAGGAGCTGTTATTTCATAACCTTATACAACATAAAAAACAGGGATCTCCTGGGAAAATTATCACTGTTTTGAGTACACATAATCAAGTTTTAGCTAATTTAACCAACTCATCTTTTAAACTGGCAGCCTGGGGTAAATTTTAATTAAAATTATAGCTGACAAAGGTAGAAATATTCTTTTATTTGAAGTTTAAAATGGTGGCACAGAATATATGACAAATGCTACCAGAAATAAGAATGCATTCTCAGCTTCCCATTCCCCACAAAGGTAGCCATCAGACACAGGTGATGGTTCACATTCAAGTTTAAAGCATAACACTGCACGTCTGAGTACTCACTGTCTGCCTCAGCTAGTGGCTGGCACAGGGATCTCACAGACACTGAACACTTCCTTCGTCACAGAAGGTTCTCCTGGGGAGCTCAGCCTTACACTTGCTTACACATTTGTGCTCTTATCATTCCATTCTAACTACCATGAAATATCATCTCAAAAGATTATAGAATTAGCAATTCAACCTAATTCAGAATATTCTTAAATTTTACTGAAGTTTTTATTCAGTATTTTATTGATAATCTTTACGAGGAAATGGAAAATACCTAGAAAAAAATAAGGGAAAACATTGCTGAATAAAGACCTCGATGTCTAATTATCTTCTTACCGTATTTCTAGACAACCCAACTTCAATGCAATGTCCTGGTCCACTTGGTCAGCGATCTCTAACATATAATCACTCTTCACCTACAATAGAAAGGAATGGGTAAACAGTGTCATTGTTAGAGTACACTGCAGACTTAGTAAATGTGTGCTGGGTGTCATCCCCATACTTCATACACACTGTGTCCATAATGATGCTCGATGCTGGGTGTAAAATGAGCAATATCAGAGAACAGTGAGTCAGTGTTCTTTTATGAAGAACTTTTATCATCTGTGAGCACTTAAACGTCATCTGAATCACAGGAACCTCAAGCGGCTCTCTATACCCTCCCATGTTGTCGAAGGTCCCTTTCCAGGCAAACTCGTGTTCAAATTTTCTGAACTCAGACTGCAGGCCCAGCAGCATTTCTGGACCTCAACACAGGAGCAAGGAAAACTGACACTGTTTCAAATTCCAATTAATCCTGCAACTGATGTGCTTCCAGCTAACCATCTACGGTAACTCATGAACCTGCAAAGTGACAACATGCTTGAAGTGGAACGTAAAGAGAAGGCTCTAACAGAGCATGACCGCTGTCTTCCAAGCAATGACTGTGAGGGACTGAGGTCAGTATCTGAAGGTGCTTATCAGTGTGAAGGTATTTTCAAATATGAGACACGTAACATCTCACAGATGAGCATCAAGAGACCAACATCTGTAACTGACTTTGATGGCGGAGAGCACTCATTTCGAATTTCAGTTAAGTGAAATGTCACTTCTCCCCTCAAAAGGAACTCTTTCTTCTCCTTAGTAGGCGTGTATTACAAAAACCTGCACTCCATTATTAAATTATGAATTCACCAGTACAGAACTCAGTGTAAATCAGTCTTGTCTTGTTACACAAGTATTGCAGGATACCCTCCACTTTGCCTCTTGATCCTCAATCCTAAAACATTCACTCTCTGGCCCTTCCCAGAAAAAGAGTGCTGATCTCTTCTCTAGGAAAAATTCCAAAGATCCTCTTCAATGACTGCTACCCAGCCTGTCAGTTCACCTGCTCAAAAGATTTCTACCCCCCAGTTAACTAATCCACCTACCTCATACTGACAGTTCATCATGATAACTCCCCTTGAAAAGACCCCCAACTCCCCAATCTCCCTTACCCCTTCATTTTAACTGCTCGGTAAAACCAGCAAATACTGAAGCCAACCACCCCCTCCCTCTTCACACTTACTGTTGAGCAACTGGAGAAACCCTGCTATGTGTTTTGCTTTAAATTCATGATGACAGACCTCAAATGGTCACCAGAAAGAAACTGCCTGGAAACTCCATGATGCCTGCCCACGAAGCTTGGCAACACACAGATTCGTATTTTCTCCAGTCAACCTGCCACATCCCTTTCTTACAGAGAAAATGAAAGCTCCAGAACCTACAACCTGAGGGGCGCCGGTGCTCACCTACTCACGCCTCCTCCCAAGATGCAAGCCATGCCGGCTCAGCCAGCAGTGGGCAGCCACCTGGCTCTGATCTAAACACCATTTCCTCTGAAACCTTCGCTTTGTTTTCTGCCTTAGCATCCACACCTAGGTAGTCAAGAAATACTGACTGACTGAAGAGAGCGTCAATGAATGAAAGAATAAAGTCATCAAACTGGGATGTGGATACCTCTGTGTGTGAATGTTATTTTCCATGTAAGAGTTACAAGCATTGATCATTTCAGTTCCTTATACATAGTAAGCATTTAAGACTGATTCAACAGAAATGAATTACTCAATAACTCACTAAATTAAGTAAAAAGCTTTGATTCTAGAATCACTCTATTTACACTTCAGCTGGCTTAGTCTATACAGCAAAAATTAAGTCTAAATTTTAAAACTAACTTTTTGCATCATAAAGAGTTTATTACTGAACACAAAAAAATGAAGAGATAAAAACGGTATCTATGTGAGTTAGAAGCAGAGCATCAACTGCACATTGAAGAAAATGCACCATTACAAAACTGCCTTAAGATTAACTACTAGGACTTTTAAACGCTATTCAAAGGTGGGAAAGTGTAATCACATGTTTTATTCATCCATCAAAACCACGCTCATATTAGTTGCAAAAAAGAAACAAAGGGAAAATTACTTCAATCATCTTTAGGGAAAACCCCTTTATGTATGAACATGACTCGAAACTTCTGAGAGTTGTTTTTCCTACAGCAATGATCTACTACTTTTGACTGAGAGCTGCGCGCCCATGGCCTGAGGTCCGTTCACCATCTGCAGGGACCCATGCTCTCTGCAAGGTATGCTGATCCACGTGGGATGAGCCATCTCAGGAGAGCCTCCCCCTTCCTCCCCCAGGCTCCAGAGGGCGTGTTCTCTGAACCACTGTGCACATCACGACCTGATGCTGTGCTCATGAAATTTTCTTCAAGACGTAGGGTTTTTAACACTCAGTGCTCATTTCTTTACAAAACATTTCTTGACTAACTTTCACCTTCTACTAACTCCCGGCAGAATTCATTGCTTTCTTTTGTGAAATAAGTGCAATTTATCGAAGATTTACATGTGTGTGATATATAGTTACTTCGAGTAAATATACTCATTGCCATCAGATAGATTTATGTATGACTCTCATTTAATCTTCACAGCATCACTGTGAGCAGGACAGTACTATAATCCCCTATTTAGAGCCTTAGAAAGGGCCTAAAAAGACTGACGATGACAGCAGAGGTACTGCGTATTATTCAAGGGCTGGGTAATGCGCTGTTTTAGATACATTATTTGTAGTCTGTACAATGACTCTTCTTTAAGACAGGCTTCAGTCCTATTTTATACATGAAGATCAGAAAACTGAATTACTCAAAATTAATGTACTCAGGTCACACAGCAAGCATTAAAGTCAAAACTCAAAACCCATCCACTGACCCTCCAACTCAGGCTGCAGTGTGTACCTACACTTTCCTGTGAACTCTGAGGAAGTGCAGACGTTCTCCACCAGAAGGAAGATTAATGACCAGTGAGGACCACAGCGCATCACCCCGGTAGCCCAGAGTCTACACAATAGCTTCACACGCATCTCCTACTCCACCTTACCACTCACTTTCCATCATGTTCTCCTCTTATATCACGGATTACTACTTTCTATGAACTCCAAAACCAGCAAATTTGCAAGTGTTTTCCAAGCAAAGACCTCTGAAGGTTGTTTATTGTATTAAATTGTTTCCATGTTGATGTCAATTTCCTACTTAAAAAATAGGATGTATTTGGACTTCCTTCTGTGGGCAAGTATTGTATTTACATTCATGAGCTTTTTCATCTTATTAAGCACAGGTTTTAATACAAAACCCTCTCACATCACTAATAAAAAATTCTAATCCTAAATTACTCCATAATTTATTCCACGTGCCACATCAATGCTTTGGCTACTTCATAAGATTTTTTTGGTGTTATTTTGGTCTCTTCTGAATGCTCTGTCAGCTACATAAATTTATCACACAGACCTGAAAGTCCTCGGTAATGTGTGTGAAGAAGATGGGGCTGAGGGCAGACAAACGTGTATATAACCATACATATGTGCCTGCTGCACATAACCATTTATATGCTATGCCACCTGAGTGATCCCAGGTCGTCAGCCAACTTGGCTTGGCCGTCAGGCACTCCTCCCTGAGTTCTGCCAGTTCACAGAGTGGAGAGTCTGCGTACAAAAGGAACTCAAAGGCAGTTCTCAACTAAAACAAACTCTTTGATCTTTCTCTCGCATACATAAGCTTTAAAAATATGTAAAGAATTATGCTATCTTATAAGTCAAATGCTTTTTCAACAACTCACTAAGTCATTTCACACAGCATTTATTAATAACAGGTATTCATTCAATAAATGTTTATTGAATGCCTTGAGGTGGTCTAAAGGTAAGCTAAAAATATCAGCAAGGAAGAGTGACTGACAGAAAAACCATTTCTGCTTCCTATTTGTAAAGTCTTATATAGAGAAGGATAAACAAAAAATATGGGTTGATTAGGACTGGGTTGGCCAAAAAGTGCTTCAGTTTTAAAGTAAAACTAAAAGACACATTTTCGGTTGGCCAAAAAGTGCTTCAGTTTTAAAGTAAAACTAAAAGACACATTTTCATTCTCACCAAGAACTTCTTGAACAGCATATTCACCCTTCTGTTTCACAAACTTCTGCCATTTTTCAAGCAACTTCATAATTCCACCTTCCTAAAACTGTTTATCTTTTTGCACAAAGAAGTGTTACAGGTGCCTTCTACAGTCTTTCAGGGAATTAATATGTTTTCCAAAAAGGGAATTTTGTAAACACTGAAATAAATGGAAATCAATGGAAATGCAATGTCTGGTGAATACGACAGATGAATCAGAACTTCCCAGCCAAGCTGTAACAGTTTTTGCCTGGTCATTAAGAAACACACAGTCTTGTGTTACCCTGATGGAAGATTATGCATTTTCTGTTGACTAATTCTGGTTGCTTTTTGTCCAATGCTGCTTTCAGTTGGTTTAACTGGGAGTAGTACTTGTTTGATTTTCTGGAAGAAGCTCATAATAGAAGACTCCCTTCCAATTCCGCCATATATAAAACATCACCTTCTTTAGATGAAGACTGGCCTTTAGTGTGGTTGATGATGGTTCATCCGCCTGCCCCATGATCTTGTCCGTTCCACATTATTGTAGAGTGTCTACTTTTCATCACCCATCACAATTTGTTTTAAAAATGGAACATTTTTAAAAAAAAAAAAAGGAAAAGGCCTGCACAAAATAAACCCATTAAGAAAACAGTAAGAGGATCACACATATCGATAATCACCTTAAATGTAAATGGACTAAATGCACAAACCGAAAGACAGAGACTGGCTGAGCAGATGAAAACACATTGGTGTACACACTTTCACTTACCACATCACTCTGCCTAACCCCCCAAATTGTATGTAATTATTTTATATTGTTAGGCTAATCATGTTTCCATTATAGCTTGCAATTGTAATGATCTTTTATTTTTTGTCTGGCTATTGATGGTGAAAACTGTAGTAAGTCTTCTAGTATTGTGATTTTGCTTAATAAAGAAAAAAAAAATGGAACATTTTCATTACACGGAGAGAACTGCAGGTGGAAATACGGTCAAGGAGGCTATCTTTGCTTAACTTACGTGGAACCCAGACGTCAGAGTGATGAACATAACTGAGCTGGCACACCTGACTCTGAATGCCGATTTTTGTGCTAGCTAACCCCCGTGTGGTGTAACACTGATTGCTCTCAAATAATGTCTCGACTTAATCGCTATCAATTTCAACTGGTCTACTCGACCATGGAGAGAGAAACCTCCAGCAAGAAACTTCACAAGCCACTTGTGACACAGTTCAATCAGCCACAGCACCTTCTCCAGACACTGAACAATTTTTTTTCTGCATTTCAGTTGCGTTTTTATCTTTCTTGAAATAATAAAGCATAACATGCTGAAAATGTTCCTTTTTTTCTTCCATATTCAATATTAAAATGGCTACACAAAAATGCACCAACTTGGCTGTTTTTTTTTAAATGCATGCTGATATGATAGCTGTCACATACAATATAACAAGATTTTATCAAATGAAGTTAAAGACTACTAAGTGCTACTAGAGCCATCTTACGAAAAAAACCAAATGAACCTTTAGGCCAATGCAATATAAGCATGACAGAGTTTACCTAACGACAACAATAAAACTTTGAATCATCAAAAACATACAGGAGTGGAAAAAGAAAAAAAATGTACATTATTAAATCTACTAAAGGCATACAGAAAATACATCATCTAATGAGTCAGACTTAGACATATTTAACTTTAACTTCTTTCTGGAAAAGGACAGCTGATAATTCCCACATTGAAAATTTCACGTTTAAACTAAAATTTCCCACTTGGAGCTGCCATTTCTAAACGTTTTAACTGACAGAAAGCTTTACAGCCAAGAAAATATAGTTAAATCATTTCTGATAATTATCTGAATAAAAATGTGTAAAGACTAAAAATTGATGTAAAAATAACAGAAAGGTTGATCAACAAAAAATAAGTGTGTCTTTGCCCCCCCCACATTTCTGGAGTTTAGGTTCTAAACCATAAAGGTACAGTCCTGGACTCAGTGTCTTCAGCTTCCCACTGCAACTCTTCTTGTCAAATAAGCCACCAGTTCTGTTACATTTAATGTTCTCTAAGAGCCACTCGATGGATACACTCATTTTAAATCTTAACATACTTGTAGGAAGAAACAGTGACAACAGATGCAGGCATCTCAGAAGCTCAAAGTATCAGCGGTACCAAATGGGTCCCACACGACTTCAGCATTGTTGATGCAAACCTAGCTAATACAACAACTTCTTGACCAAACGGGGACAGGGCCCTTCAAACTAATGGCCACCACGATTTGCAAAAGGCTGCCAGTCAAATACACTTTTAACAAATCAGAGAGATAAAGAAGAATAAAATGTTATATGGCAAAGGAAAAGCTCAAATTCAAGACAAAACATACTTTTCGTGTTTCATAATAAGCCATTAGCTTTGGTATTAAGAAATTATTTGTTTAGGAAGAAACAATAAAAAAAAAATCAGGAAATCTCTGGCAGGGTCAGGAGTCCACACTTCCAGTGCAGGGGCACAAGCTTGACCCCTGGTCGGGCAACTAAGATCCCATATGCCACACGGTGCAGCCAAAAAAACTTATTTTTTTTCAGACTCCTGCACTACAGTGAATAGGGTTATAACAAGATTCTAGCTTATTTTTAGTGTGTGCTGATTAATATCTTTCAGAATGTTCTAAAATGGGTCAAAACACGTAGTGGCTCATTTGTGACATATCTCACTGGTAGTCACATTTAGGACATCTTTAAATATAACCATGTGCATCCACAGACCGATCTCCCACCAGGAAAGCAGCACTCTACACCCACTGACATATCGCTTTCCTCACGACTCCACCCAAAACAAGAGGTGTGATGAGCAGGGGCTTGGGCGAGGCTTCAAAACAGGAATAATAAAATTACACTAGTTTATTATAACTTTCTCTTTCATGGGATGGAACTGATACAGAGGAAATCTAAACATAATTCTTTTCTTTCTATTCTGATAAAAGTGCCAAAATAATAAAAATAATAACAATTAAAAAAAAAAAAAAAGACCACCTGACCTGCCTCTTGAGAAATCTGTATGCAGGTCAGGAAGCAACAGTTAGAACTGGACATGGAACAACGGACTGCTTTCAAATAGGAAAAGGAGTAAGTACATCAAGGTATATTGTCACCCTGCTTATTTAACTTATATGCAGAGTACATCATGAGAAATGCTGGGCTGGAGGAAGCACAAGCTGGAATCGAGTTGCTGGGAGAAATATCAATAACCTCAGATATACAGACACCACCTTTATGGCAGAAAGCAAAGAACTAAAGAGCCTCTTGATGAAAGTGAAAGAGGAGAGTGAAAAGTTTGCTTAAAACTCATTCAGAAAACTAACATCATGGCATCTGGTCCCATCACTTCATGGCAAATAGATGGGAAAACAATGGAAACTGTGGCAGACTTTATTTTTCTGGGCTCCAAAATTATTGCAGATGGTGACTGCAGCCATGAAATTAAAAGACACTTACTCCTTGGAAGAAAAGATATGACTAGATAGCATATTAAAAAGCAGAGACATTACTTTGCCAACAAAGGTCCATCTAGTCAAGGCTATGGTTTTTCCAGTAGTCATGTATGGATGTGAGAGTTGGACTATAAAGAAAGTTGAGTGCTGAAGAATTGATGCTTTTGAACTGTGGTGTTGGAAAAGACTCTTAAGAGTCCCTTGGACTGCAAGGAGATCCAACCAGTCCATCCTAAAGGAAATCAGTCCTGAATATTCATTGGAAGGACTGATGTTGAAGCTGAAGTTCCAATACTTTGGCCACCGGAAGCGAACAACTGGCTCATTTAAAAAGACCCTGATGCTCGGAAAGATTGAAGGCAGGAGAAGGGGACAACAGAGGATGAGATGGTTGGATGGCAACATCGACTCAATGGAGATGAGTTTGAGTAAACTCCAGGTTGGTGATGGACAGGGAGGCCTGGTGTGCTGCAGTCCATGGGGTTGCAAAGAGTCAGAGACGACTGAACGACTGAACTGAACCGCACTAAACTTAATCTTTAAAAACAGAAATAACAAAGAACACTCAGAAGTGTTTGCTATTCCCCAGTGTAGACCCTCAAGATTCCTACACGTGAAAAACAAAAAAAAAAGATTCCTACATGTGAAGTTCAACAAAACGCCAGGCCACCATGAGTGAGAGTCAGCACAGGTCACACAGCGGCCCCCAGCTCCTGTCTGTCACTGACGTGTGCCCATGAGCGCCTTGGCACACATGCACACAGGCGCATCTTATTTCTTTAGAATGAATCCCCCGAAGTGGAATTATTAGTTACAACCTTACAAAACTGCCAGTATGCAACTTAACTTGCAAAACTGTCAATGTCAATGGTGTCACGTAGAAATCTGAACCTATTTAAGGCTCTTGGTATTCTTGCCAATTCATTAGTTCTGACAAATTGTAGCGTTTTTCTTTTTCCTTCCCTCTTGGTAATTCTGGCATATCTACTTACCCCCACATAGCGTCAGTTAAGCCTGATACATGGGCCGAGATGAGCAGTAACACCAGCCATCAACACAGGAAAGGGGCGTTACTATGACCACACTTCTATTTTCCTTTAAATCACAGATACTTGGTAGGACATTATAAAAGCACACAAGAAACAAAAGAAATTCTCAGGATCTTCCTGCCCCAGGGGCTGAACCCAGGTCTCCTGCATTGCAGGTGGATTCTTTACCACCCGAGCCACCTGGGACCAGACTAATTATTAGGATGAAAGTGAAAGTCACTCAGTCATGTCCGACTCTTTGTGACCCCATGGACTATACAGTCCATGGAATTCTCCAGGCCAGAATACTGCAGTGGGTAGCCTTTCCCTTCTCCAGGGGATCTTCCAAACCCAGGGATGGAAACAAGGTCTCCTGCATTGCAGACGGAGTCTTTTCAGCTGGTAAAGAATCCGCCTGCAACACAGAAGACCCCGGTTTGATTCCTGGGTCGGGAAGATCAGCTGGAGAAGGCATAGGCTACCCACTCCAGTATTGGGCTTCCCTTGTGGCTCAGCTGGTAAAGAATCCACCTGCAGTGAGGGAGACCTGGGTTCGATCCCTGGGTTGGGAAGATCCCCTGGAGAAGGGAAAGGCTACCCACACTCCAGTATTCTGGCCTGGAGAATTCCATGAACTGTACAGTCTGTGGGGTCGCAAAGAGTCAGACACGACTGAGAGACTTTCACTTCACTTCAGGCTGAAGAAGAGAAACTCTAGGAATGGATGAAAGCAGAGGGGGGTGGGGAGGCGGGAAGGTGTGCACACAGAGCACACGGGCAGGACGAGGTGTGTCGCATCCCACAGCGAGCTGCGCACACTCAGATTGGGACTCACAAGTGATGTGCTGAGTCCTCAAAGCTGGGTCCTGTCTACAGACCGGAATTCCAGGGTGGCAGACAGCAGTGTCTCATTTCATCAACATAAAGACTCTCTTCAGGAAGTGTTATATACCCCCTGTGAAGAAACTCACGGAGGCACTTGGCATCACGCAGCTGTGACATGTATGACTGGCACGGCACACCTGAAGACGCCTCACACCCCTCAGGCTTTACAGGGACCACTCACCTGAGTCACAGAGCCTGCACTGAGACATGGCCCATCAGTAAGGGAAAATCTGGGATAGGCCTGCGCGAGTGCTAGCTTTTAATCACATACACGGAAGCAAGGGCTTCCGAAAGGAAAAACTAGGACAACCTAGTAACAGTGTGAAAGGAACAAAAACGTTGACGACTTTCAGGTTAGCCTAGAAATTATAAAAAGGAATAACTGAGAGCTATTTAGGCCTGTCTCAGGCATCCTGGAATCAATGTCACTAAAGTAGTCACAGATGTCTTCAGTGGGTGGATTTCTTTTTCAAAGAAATTGCACTAGTGATTCAAATCATCTACAAGAGAAAAGAAGTATGTCGCCTATCAAAACCCATCAGCCTCTTCCTTCCGCACTTTTGTGCTCCAGTTTGCTCAGTCTCTGAGCCCATCAAATCCACCCACTAAATCTGCTTACTACCACACCATTCTACCTCCCAACTTTCTAACTTCTTGCCTAAATAGCTAAAGAGCCCCCAACTTGCTCGCAGCCTTTTTAAGATCCAATCCACCCCGAGTACTGCCACCACATTAGGGTGGTCTTATTTTTTTTTTTTTAATTCCGATCAAGACATTCCTTAAATTCTTTAAATACTCCCAACAATCTGCAGGAGAGAACCTAAAACCTCCTCCCTACACGGTGTGGTCCCTGCTCTCTTGCCCATTTCCTTTCAAACCACTTTAGCACAGATTTCAATGTACTGTGTTTTATAAAGTTCATCTCTTCCTCAGCTACAAAGCTCCTTAGACGTCATTTGGCAAGGGAGCCACCTGGACTCAACACCTCCCCTGTGTCAGCACCCCTCCAAGGTACGTCACATCACTTGTGCTCACAAACAGCATAGGACCGAACACAAAGGAACTGTTTACAGGAAACCCACTAGATGGAGAATTCAGAATTTATGCCACATGTATTTACTGTCTAACTAAAACCTTACAGAGAATTTAGAATTTACACCACATCTATGTATTATCTAACTAATACCTTATGGGTAGTAAAAAAGCTACTTTTAGTTTAAAAACGTCATTTCTGGTTTTACACAAACTGCTACTGAAATTATATGGGAACAGTTGGCTCTGGATAAACATCTGACATGTTTGTTGATATTCAGGCACAATAAGTATACTTGAATTAAACACAGAGCAAAGGTTGTATCACTTAGGAGTTACTGTTTCTACTTAAAATAAGTCTTAAGATTTGCCAAAGTATACAAAAATTCACAAAGTAACAAAAACTCCTAATTTCTTACAAAGTATAAGAATCTCACTAAAATAAACAAATTTATAAAAAATAAAAATAAAAAAAAGAATCTCACTGCCATACAGTGCCAAATTTATATTCTCCCAAATGTTAGGCTTAATCTAGTTCTAAAATAAAACCATGAAATAAACAGGATTCAAAGAAACAAAGGAAAAAAAAAGGTATTAGCACTCTTCTATACCTGTTGATAGAAGAAATTCAAAGTTGGCTTGTCTTCAGTAAACTGGTTTAGAAATCCTTTTGGCAAATAACGAATTCTCAATTCGTATCTAAAAAATAATTAACAAAGGAAAACAATTAGAAATAAGTCATTTCTTCTTCACAGTCCAAACAATATTGAGTATGGCACTGCCAATTACTGAAATATTCTTCTAAAATTAAGTTTAAATATAATCTGTAAATGTTTCCTTTTGCTGCAAAAAATAAAACAATAAAATGTGCATGTGAGTGTGCCACAGCTCGAGGTTCCCGCAGGAGACAGACCGTGACGAGATACCCAGAGGGCACCCAGAAGTCCCTCAAGCCCCAACGCCGAGGGCAGCATCACCTCCCCGGCCGGAAGGCGAGCTCTACCTGCCTGGAGTCACACAGGATGTGTCTGGTTCCTTTCAGGAGACTCCGGTCTCTGCACTGGACAACATACCCCAGTGACTCATCCACATTACTGCTGCTGAGTGGTCTCCACCTTGGGGCTGTGAGGAATAATGCTATGAACACTTTTTATAGTCCTCTAAAAAAGCAATTTTGCTCGGGAAGCCAAACCTCAAGAATGACCAAAACAAATTTCACAGAACGCTCTCTCTGTATCTCATTCTGTGTCTATGTGTGTGTGTCCACCCATATGCACACTCGCACGCACGTAGGCATCTCTGCTGGGGGTACACCAGGAACACATCACTAGATCACAACACGCACACACACTGTCCAGAGAAGACGCGACCAAGAACAAGCTACAGGTTGCAGCCGTGCACGCTCCCCTCCCACGAGCGCGAGCCCCCCGGTGCTCTGGTTCCACGCTCCTCACCTCTACTTGGCATGTTTAACCTTTTCAGGTTAGTCACCCTAATGTTTACTGCAAGAGCACACACTGGTTTCAATCAGTACTTCCTCGATGAATAACAAGAATGGGCACTGCTTTGTTTGATAGCTAGCCATTCTGGTTATCTTCTTTAGTGAAGTGTCTGTTAAACCTTTTGTCCTTTGTCCTTGGTTTCTACTGAGCTGTCTTCCCCACCCCATCCCACTGATTTATAGGTATTCTTTACAAATTCTGGATGGGAGGCCTTGGTTAGACTTTGAAGATATATCCTCTCCCACTCTATGGCTTGCCTTTCACTACTTTAATGATACTTGTAAAAACTTATTTTTTAAAATCTTCTAATTTTAATGGTATCTTTTGTTTTTATGCATCCTATTTATCTTTTTCATTTTAGTAAATTCTTTTAGTGTTTTGTTTATAAACTATTTGCTTACACAAAAGTTATAAGTTTTTTTTCTAAAAATTTCATAAATTGATCTTTTAAAATTATATTAAGTTCATGAGGAAAAGAATGCAAAGCAGTCGATACAATTCTTTTGGTTCAATTAAGGGTGGTTCAATGCAAGGTACACATACACAAGTTCTGCTGAGATTTTCAAGGGTCTATCTTATTTAAATATACAACTGTCAAACAATAAAGTTCCACTGTACTTTGAATCTCAGAAGGAGTTCAATAAGTTTTTGCAGACATTCTCATGGAACTGTTGTTGGAAGCAGAATAATTTCATTTTGAGTTTAGGACTTAGCAGGCACCTTATAGGCACCATTTCTCTTAATCGACATAATAGAGAACAAGAGCATAATTATTCATATTCAGCAGAGTGGGAGAATGACACTCTGCAAGAATAAGCAGTAAGCAGCCCGTTTCCAGGCTGAAAGCTCCAGGATCAACAGGCTGCAGAAGGCTTTGGTATCAACATTGCCCCATTTTAATGATTATAAAAACAAAAAAATTGGCAGTCTGTTTTGGCCTGCTAAACATTTGGCAGCCTGGCTACACGTCCAGGCTCTTAACGTCATCCCGACAATGATGACGACGATATCAAATAATGTTCAGGGACTACTCGGGATGTCACAGAAGTCGTGACAAGCATTTTAACCAGATGACCTCTTTTCATCAGCACCGACCCCAAGGAGAAGCAGAAAGAAAGCTCTGCATCAAGAAAACCTGCGCCTGAGTTCTGGCTCCACCCCTTGCTCACTGTCTGCCATCTCTTCTCTGCGCCTCGATTTCCTCATCCGACTCTTTGCGACCCCATGGACTATACACAGCCCATGGAATTCTCCAGGCCAGAATACTGGAGTGGGCAGCCATTCCTTTCTCCAGCAGGTCTGTCCGACCCAGGGATCGAACCAGGGTCTCCTGCGTTGCAGGCAGATGGATTGTTTACCAACTGAGCCATCAGGGAAGCCCTCATCAGGACGCTGGGAGAAGGGAAAGGGCTGCCACTGCACACATCACAGCCATCTCGACGGCTGATTCAGCGTATTAACCATTACTCAACAAATACTTCGGCACCAGTCATCTACAGACGCAATTGGAGAGTCTGGGAAGACACTGGTGAATAAAACAGGCAGGAAGTACCAGCCTTCAGAAAATTTCTATTTTGTGGTGGCAGCCAGACAACAGATACGTTAAGAATCTCTGAGGTGGTGATGTGATAAAGATAAAACAAGCAAGGTAAGGGGAGTAACAGATGATGAAGCAACATTCTGTAAAGGGAGCCAGGGAAGCGCACTGACTCAGGACACCTGATCTAAAGGAAGAGAGGAAGGAGTCAGGGCAGGAAGAAGACAAGAAGAGGCCCTGAGGATAGAGGGAGCCTGGAGGAATGCAGCCGCAGCCCCTGTGAGTAAAAGGGCTTCAGGGAGAGGCAAGGAACCGAGGCGGGCAGGCCACACAGGACCCTGCTCCTACAATGCGGGGGCTCATCCTGATGGGAAAGGGGCCCAGGGGCACTGAGGCCAGAGCAGTAATAGCACAGTCCTGGCACCCAGCCAGGCATGGCCATGAAGAACAGATAGCAGGGCCACAAGGAGGCCAGGAAGGGACTGGTAATAGTGACCAGGTGCCCAGTTCACCCAATCTTCATAGATGGGGGAGAACAGACTTTGAGGACATTCGGTAATAGCCAAGGTCCCACAGCTGTTAACAGGAGCCCTGGGATTCCACTGCAGCAGAAACACGCCTGAAGGCCCAGAGGCAGTGTGAACCCAAGAGAAGACACCTATGCTTAGAACAGAGAGGAGTGTACGTGGGTTGGGTCTTGCTTGTGGGGTTGGGCAAGGTCTCTAGATTGTGATGAGGTTTCAGTCCCTGCTTCGACCCACTGCAATCTAGCATTTCCTCCCTCACAACCCTACTGGAACTCTGCTCAAGTCTCCAAGTTCAATTCCAGGCCAGTCACCTCATCCCAGTCCTTAAACTCCACACCTGGCGCCCACAGTCTCCTGGCCCACCAGCGCCAGCATCCCCTCTCCCTTCTCCTCCAGGAAACTTGCCATTTTCCTCATAGTGAAATTTCCGCTACTATTCTAAGAGCCTGGCTGCATCCTGATAGACATTTCCATGTCTCTGCTCTAGGCCACTCCATGATTTCTGAACATCAGCTAACGACAACATGCCCCAGATAAAACCATCCTTTCGCTTCTGCTTCTAAGTAATTGTTGTTCAGTCACTTAAGTCGTGTATGATTCTTTGCGACCCCATGAACTGCAGCACGCCAGGCTTCCCTGTCCTTCACTATCTCCCATAGTTTGCTCAAACTCAAGTCCATTGAGTTGGTGATGCCATCCAACCATCTCATCCTCTGTCACCTAAGTTAGTACATTAACATTAACGCTACCAACACCTAACTTCCTCAATCTTATCTCCAACTGTGAGCACCAAGATACCCACAAGTTCACCAAGATACCCATTAGTTCACTAATGAACTAATGATGGGGAGGAGTAGGAAATGTTTCTGAAAGTTAAGTTGGATGAATCTTCAGATAACCCTGATACTGAGAAGGCTCAGCTAGTCAGACTGTGTGTAGTGAAATAAACAATAGTACAATTTCACGAAACTACACAGGTGACCCTCGGAAACAGTAGGGTGTGGACAGCTCTTCTTACAACAGACTTCCAATTTTAAAAGCCTAGAAGGAAGGATAGAAATAGAAATTCATCATTTGGCAAAAATTACAGTAATAAATACTGCAAAAAGAATCATCAATGATGTTGAGATGAGTGGGCGAAAATACAATGAGAGAGAAACTGCAGAGTCTCTGTATTTCCTCAGAAGATATCACTTAATTACAAAGGGGAGAAAACAGCCTTATAGCAGAGAAGCCTGGCCACGGCCTTAGATCAAATGATCCAAGTTACAGCCACCAGCAAAATGAATCATACCATCATCGAAGACTTACTGATAAAATGCTAAGTGAAAACCAACAGCTTGACTGTGGTGCTCTTCCCCAAATGCTTAAGCTCAATATAATCATGGGGGAAAAAAAACACCAAACAAACCCAAACTGAAGAACACGGTACAACCACTGGCCAACCAGAAGCCAGTGTACTTCAAAGGGGCCAAGGTCATGACAGACAAAGACAGCCGGAGGACCTGCGGCAGATCAGAGAGCACCCAAGGTGACAGGACACAGGTACACGATGCTGATCGGGATCCCAGGCTGGAAGACGAACACCCTGAACCCTGACGACATCTGTGGATCAGTTAATACTACTGTAGCAATGATAAGGTCCTAGTTTCAATAACTGAACTGTATTTAAGTAAGGTTTTAACATTTAGGGGAGGAGGGCTGAAGGGTACACAGGATTTCTGTGTACTGTTTTTGCAACTTTTTGATAACACATTGAGAATAAAAATAAATTCTCACAAACCTAAGACTGACTGTTCTATAGCTGTGTTAACAAAATACCCACCAGAACCAGTTTTAAACCAGCCTGGTCAACGAACATCAGTTTTTTGTAGCCATAGACCAGCCAGAAATCTGTTCATTTTTGTGGTATGTCTGGTGCAGAAGCATCCAATAAAAGTTTAATTAATCAATCAGCAAATTTGGAAGTCCCTCCTGTTTTTTTAAAAGGTGTCACTTCCAAATTTGTCAGAATGTTCCTCTATTTACTGTCTTACTGATTTAAATATTCTAAAGAACTCTTGTTGAATTCAGTGTTATAATGAAAGACTAGCCTTTCAAATTAAGGTATATGCACAGATAATGTCATTTCAAGATAAAATAGGAAACTATCAAAATATAATCTAAAACTTCCTCAGCTATCATTAGTCATTTTCTTTTGTCATCTATGAAAAAAAGATACCTTTCCTCTAAATAAAAGACTTTTTTTTCCTCCTGCAAAGGTCTGAAAAAAGAATTATCATCTCTTTGCAGATCGAGGAGCTGTTCAACAGCCGTGAACAGGAGAATGTGAATCACATCTGATGACAAAGAAAAGGACTTTCTTTTACACACGCTCTGCAGAAGCCTCACAGTTCTCTCTCAAAGGCCAACAGAGCCTTCTCTCAGGCCTGGCTCTCCACGCCCTGAATCCCACACCAAAAGGACCCTGCTCAGAAGTCAGACCACTCTGTGTAGGTGCTTTCAGAACACCAAAATTTAGCTAGCTAGAATTTAATTATCTAGGTACAAAACTTTAAATCTGTTTGGGGTAAAGCTCTCAAAACTGCATGGCACTTTTGGCTACACGATAAACTAGGAAGGGCATTGCATTCGAACTTGTCTGGCTGACTCCAGAGCCTAGCAAACACCACCTACTCAACCGGGATCTCCCAGCACCCCGGTGAGCAGACTGGGAAGGAATGCAGGATGCGTGCAGAGCAGTGGCTGTGGGCTCTGCCGCAGGCCTGAGGCTCCGCACGGGCTCCTGAAGGCCCTCACGAGGCTGGAGGCTGGGAGCGCTCCCCACAGAAGCCCTGGACTGACCATCTCCTCCTTATCCTGTATCTACATGTCCCATATTGTCTCACCCACCTTGTGTGTTCCCAACAATATTCTTTTATGTTTATTTTGCTTTTTACTTGTATATGATGCTGTATGTCATCCTCTGGGACTTACTTTTTGTTTTTTAACTGAGGTAAAATTCACATAAAAAGCAACCATTTCAGGGAATTCCCTGGCGGCCCAGTGGCTAGGAGTCGGGGCTTTCACTGCCAGGGTCCAGGTTCAATCCCTGGTCAGGAACTAAGATCTCACAAGCCACATGGCATCCCTAACTCTCCCAAAAGCAGCCATTTTAAAGTGTGCAATTCAACAGTATTTAGCTGCATCCACAACATTGCCCTGGGACTGCCTTTTGTCACACACTGTCACCTGGCTAAGTTTCATCCAGTGTTCCAAGTCTCGATGCTTCCCTCATTCTGACTTGCACAACATTCCACTGTGAATATTCTGTCATTGGCTATTGTATGAACGTCCTCGGGTCTCCAGCCTAGTATACAAACGCAAGTCTCTCGAGGACAGAACCTGAAGTGGAACAGCAGGATTGAGGCCATGTCATGAGGAGGCTAACCTGCAGGCAAGATCCTGAATTGTAACAGAGCGCGGCCATGCGCAGCCCTGAGCACACAGCTGTGGTGCCTGATGCTACTCTGCACCTGCTCTCAGGCAACAGTTACTGGTCTTGGTCAGCCATTGGTCAGTGCTTCAGAGACCCCTCTCCAGGCGCCCAACTGTCAGTTAGTGACTGTTAGCAGTTCCGCTCAGCCTTTGGTTGGTACTACGTGGCCCCTTCCCAGGCGACCAATGGTCAGTGAGTGACCGCGAGAGGTCAAGCTCAGCCATTGGTCAGTGCTTCAGTGGACCCCTGCCCAGGTGACCAACCATCAGTGAGCTACCATTAGTGGTCCCACTCAGCCATTGGTCAGCGCCAGATGGTGAGCTAGGGGGCCCAGGGAGCAGGCCATGGGCTGTGTCCTGCAGGATTCCAGAGCCCTCGTCAAGGACACCTACTGGCCGGGCCTAGGCCTTGAGGTGGCAGTGACCCTCTCCCCCATCCCTGCCTCTGCAACCTAATGGTACCAGCAGTCTGCATAGCATGTAGTCTGCAGGACCTGCCCCTCCCCTCCTGTTTGGGTGGCCTGAGGAGCCTGAGGGCCCTTTGGGTCCTGGGCACCTGGCTCCCTCAGCGATGACAGCTGGGCAGGGTCTGGGGGCCTGGCCCTGAGGGAGCCGCCAACTGGGCTCACCTCCTCTTAGCCAGAACTGGACCTCGGAGGGGGAAAGCTGTGCCTGGGGACCTGGCCCTTTTTTGTCAGAACAGAGAATAACATTGGTTTGGTTGGAGAGTCACAGGAGCATCGTTACCTGGCCATGACCTGATCTTAGGAACAAAGGCTCTGACACCTAGCAGTTTGCAACAGCTAGTCCCGCCCCTCCCTCACCTTTCCTACAAAACGGCTTTGCTTGAAAGCTTGAAAGCTCTCATACAGCTTGGGGTTTTAAAGGCTCGAGCCACCCATCTCCTTGCATCGGCCTCAATACACCTTTCTCTGCTCCAAACTCTCTGATGTTTCAGTCTGTTTGGTTTCACAGTGCATTGGGCACCCGGACTGGCATTTCAGTAACATCATCAGATCCTTAACCTTTCCCACTATTAATAGTGTTGGACAACTTATTAATACTTTTTGTCAACCAGACAGTGAAAGATGTAATCTATTGGTCCAGATTCATACCTCCCTGAGCACTAAGGAAGGTGACAGTGTCCTCCTGTGATTACAGGTCAATCCTGTCTACCCTTTTATGAAAATACCTTCATGTTTCCTGCCCATCTGTTGAGGAATTTACAATCCTTATATTGATCAGCAGAACTCCTGAGACCATCTTCTGTCAAATGCATGAGTTGTGACTTGTCTCTGCAATTTTCCTTTTGGCCACACCTCATAACTTATGGGATCTTAGTTCCCCGACCAGGGATTGAACCCGGACCCTTGGCAGTAAAAGCAGCTAAACCACCGGGCCATTGAGGAATTGTCCTTTCTGCACTTTCTAAAAATACATCTTTTGATATACAGAATGCTTTCATCTCATAAAAGGCAAATTTGTTATTCTCGTCTTTCAAGAGTGAATGTTTTTGGGGTATTAAGAAAATCTTCCTGCTCTAGAGCCAAAGACACGTTCACTATATGTTTCATTAAACTTTTTTAAAAACTTGATCCACCTCAGGTGGATTTCTGTGTATTGTTCAAGGTAGGATCTAATTCTACTGTTCCTCTTCCTATGAGGACAGCCATGTATGAAACCAGCCCTTCCCTTTCCCAATGACACGCCATGACCACTCTGTAGAGCCACCCTGCCTGAGACAGTTACTACCAAATGTGTGCTTACAGAGGTATCTGAAGAACTGAAGACTCAATTAAACAAGCTTAGATCTCAGGTTTATTTAACAATATGAATAGATGCTATAGCAGATAGTGTGAGAAAGAAAAACCTATGCTCAAAAACCTCATAGGAGTAGAAACTAGTATCGTTATTCTGATGAGTCCTGGCACTTTCGTTTCAGTGTTCACGTCCTACTCAGAACTAAAGCCAGAGCTGCAGCTGCCCTCATGGACTGAGAGGAGATCTCCATGTTCTGTTTCCTGTAGTCACACACCTAACACAGGCAGGAAGAAGAAAGAGCTGGTGCATGAAGCCAGTTTCAACTCTGCCACCCATTTAAGCTGTGTGACCATGGGCAGGTAGGTTATCAAGCCTCTCGCTCAATGTCTGACAGGCAATAAGCAGCATGCTAATATGAGAAGACTGTTACTGAGTAGTACTATTCGGTTCCTAGTTGATAATTTCATTATCACTGATTCAACTTCCACTTAAACTGTATTTTACTGGGTGCCTACTTTATTTTATACCAGACATGACCAGACCTAGCAGTAGAGCAGTGAATACGATGGAGGCCCTGAGGAAGAAAGACTGTCCCAGGCAGGCAGTGGGCTCTGCAGACAGAAAGGCTGGAGAAGGCCCCAGGGCGGAGGTGACAGTGGAACATCTGCCCTAACGAGGGGAGGGCCAAGCCACGCCAGGAACAGCAGAGGAGTATATACAGCAGCTGAGCATCAAGTTCAAAGGTACTAGCAACAATCCGCTTGGCGTGTTCAAGGGTCAGTGTGGCCAAGGCTGAGCAAGTGGAAAGTTGGAAAAGATAAAGGCAAAGAGAGAAATGAGACAAGAGCTATTCTGTTCAAAAAGAAGGCAGGCGACAGAGAAGAGACCATCAAGTGAGACCGCAACCTGAGTACCTATGAAAACTGAAACTTCAAAGAGACCACAGCTGCTCGCGTGAAGTAGGGGAGCAGGAGGTAGAGAAAAGACCAAGAGGTAACCACAAACTTGGAGTGAGCTCCAGGTGAGTGGGGGCCGGGGAGGGGGTGGGGGGTAGCTCCTGGAAATTTCTGAGCGGGAACGGTTTACACACTTCTTTGGATGTTTACATTTTAAAAGATTTGTTGGCAAATCCTGTGAGCTCAACCTTAGAACATATCTCGGTATAGCTGCTTCTCACTCCTCCAAGTACTCCTCTCCTGGTCCATCATCTTCTGTGACTTTTTCCTGGGTTATTGTAGTAACCTGTACATTGGTTTCTTGAGTTTATCCAAGTAAAGGGTGAATTTAACGCCAAAGGCAGGTCTAGGGAGGCTAGGAAGAGGTCAGTGGAGCAGCCCCAAATATCAAGGTCAGCAGGAGAAGACAGTGATGGTCAGTGAAGCAGGAGGAAAACCTTCACCAGAAGAGTCTGGTATCCAGGAGGCTGAGTGAAGCAAGCACACTTGGTATCCACAGGGGCTTGGTTCCAGAACCCCACAGACACCGAGATGCTGAAATGCTCGTGTAAAATGGTACAGTCTGTGCACAAAAGCTGCACAATGCTGCACAAACTCTCGTACACTGAGAGCATCAGGATTACTTACAATGCAATATACAATGTAAATGCTACGTAACCAGTTGCTGGCACAGCAAGTTAAAGTTTTGCTTTTTGGAACTCTCTGGAATCCGCCCTCCTCCCCACCCCCACACTCAGAATTTTGGACCTGTAGTTGGTTGAAGCCTGGTTTCCTGGCTGCGGAACCAGGGAACCCAAAGACACCGAGGGGCGGCTGTACTTAGATAGGAGTAAATGACTGGCTGTAGCCAGGAGGTTCTGCAGAGGGCAGACTGGACAGGGAAGGGGCAGAGCCCACCAAAGCCAGGCCGTCAGGAGGCTGGGCCTTTTCCTTTGAACCATAAATTACTTAGAAACATGTTTTTAAGTTGCTTAATACACAGTTATGTGCAGGATCCTGTATTTCTACATTAGAGAAAACAGTTAAATACATAACTTAAAAACTTTACTTACTATTGTTTGTGTTCTTCCCTTTAATTATTAGAAAGGTAAGTCTTATTCCTTTAAGACTAGTTTGCTTCATATATTTTGAGGAATTTATAAGTTTAAAAGCTACATCTATTTCTATACTTATTAAATTCTTGGTGAAATGAGCCTTTTACTGTTATGTGGTTGCCCTCTACATCCATAATAAAGCTTGTTTGCCTGAAAATTTTTTTCACCGGGTGTAAACAGCACAATACTGATCTTTTTTCCGGGTTATTATCTGCCTGGTATTTTATACTCAAGTTTTATGTGAGTTTTTCAAATTGAAAGTCAGGACTCATTAGTAGGCAGGAAAATTCTTTTCACTATTCATTTATTAATTTAGTTTACTAATGTAGAACAAAACAGAACATTGAAGAGAAAACCTTTACACCTTAGCATAAATAATAACGCTGAGTTCAGTTTGGTGAAATCTGTAGATTTGGGACATATAAACAGCTCTGAGATACACATACAGGTATATATGTGTACTAGAGCTCACGGTAAAATACATTATTTCCTGCAAGTCAAAGAAAAATGTCTGAACGTCACTGTTTTGGATACATCCTGTGAACAGCAGATAGCTTGATTTTATGTTTTAATCCACTCTAGTAACCTCTGACAATCATTCACTGTTAGCATCTGTGCATCTCACTAGTGATTTCTATTCATCTTGCTTCCCCATGCTTCTTCTCTCTTTCCTTCTTTTTGATCCCTACATTTCTCTAATATCTACTTGCCCAATGACCGTTTAAGTTGTACTTCTAATGTTAGAGCTGTTACCCTCATATTTAGCTGACAAAGCTTTATTCTGATGACCCCTCTTCCAACCTGCACCCAGTACTGAGCTCTACTTTTTTTAGTATAAAAAAATCTGTTATCATTAGTTTTCTTTCATGAAGCCAACGCTCACTGATATCTGTTCTTGAGGTAATTTAACCATGCAAACAAATATAGACTGCCAGTTACATTTTATCACCACTTTGAACATATTATACCACCATTTTCTTGGCATCACTGATGCTGTGAGAAGTCTAATTTTTATCTGCTTGTTTTTAACATCCTTTCATTTTCTTTTGTACAACACTATTTTGCTATAATCTGTGAAAGTATGCATTTAGATTTACCCAATTTGAGATTTTTCTGTTAATCCTACATTTAAGGACTCATGTCACTCACTGATTCTAGAAAGTTCTCAGCTATTTTCCCTTCAGATTATTTCCTCTTCTCATTCTTGTTATTCTCTTCTTCAGAGTTCCTGTTAGAAAACGGGTGACCTTCTCATTCTTCATGTTACATAAATCTGCTTTCATAACTTCCATCTGTTCATCTCTGTGCTATGTTTTGGGCAAATTTTCTCAGATCCATCTTCTTGTTTACTAATTTTTCAGCTATGTCTAATCTGCTGCTTTATCTATTCAATGACTTCCAGAACTTCTGTTTTGTTTGTTTTCAAATCTGTTTGATTATTTTAACAGCCTCCTATTCCCACTAATATATTAGAACAGTTTGTATTAATCCTCACGCTCCTGAAGGTACCACACATGTATCACCTGTATCTCTGATCACATTTTCTTTATCACCTCTACCGACAACCCATGCACCTTCACTCATCTCATAACCCTAGCTACACTCTCAGTTTTGAAGATCAATTATTCCCATTGAGATGGGCATGTTGATTTTAAAAACCCATACTGTGAAGTCAAGATAGCTAAATCCAAATAGAAACTGTGCCACAAACTATCTATGTGAATGCAACTTAAATCCATTTTGTTGTGCCTCTGTCTTCATCTACAAAATAAGGATAACAAGTCTTTACCTCCTAAGGTTTGGGTAAATGAAACACAGAGTTTACGAATTATTAACAGCAAATGGCTAGCACAGTGCCTGGCTCCTAACAGCCACTTGATGGTGACAACACATCAATGTCACCATCTTCACCACCCCTCATTCGAGGAGGGTCAGTCAAATTTTCCTTACTTATGAGGATCCAGGCTCCACTAAATAAAACAGTGCCTACATCCTTATTAGTAAGGTTAAATAAGTTGGCTTAAAATGAAAACAAAGCTTATACCCAGAGATCTGCATTCAACAATTTACTGAGTACCAAGACTACTGCTATAATGAAGGCTGCCTCTGACATGTCTACATAAATTCAGAAGGTTAACAGAATTGTTTTAATTAAAAATACCTAGAGATATTTTCAGGTAACTTTTAGATATTCTTAGTTTTTAAACACTTGTTTAATTAACTGACCAAACAGATGGAGGTCAAATCTTTTCCAGCCAAACTATATTCTTACAGACTATTTTGTTAGGTCAGTTCCAGCTACTTGACAAATTTGAAAATTATATTTCTCTGATAAGCTGTAATTGGGACAGTATTTTTATTCAACTAAAGATTTACTCACCTAAACATGTTTGTTTTTCTTTTTAAATGTCTAATCTTATCTATTTAGGTCCCTGAACTGAAAGTTACCGACATTTGAATGCTCTCTTTACGCTACATCATCTCTATTTCTGCAGCATTATCTACAAAAACAGGGGCTCCCTTATACTTCTCTCAAACGTTAAGTGTTTTAGGTGTACAATTTCCTACAAACACCATGGTTTACTTAAAAGTGAAAAAAAACTTTTTAGGAGAGAACCAGGGAAAGGACAATTATAGGGACTTCTTTTATTTCACCTCGAATGATTTTAGTTTCATTAAAGTCAGTATGACTTCACTGAGATCACTTCCCAGCATCAGTGTTGTATGTGAACATCACGCAGACGCCAACTCTTTTAAGCGAGCTGCAGTCACTGGACATGACAGAATGAGCTCTGTAGCACATTAATACAGTAACCAGGTGTGGTCTCCTTCAGGCACAAAAGGATGCCAGCAGCACAGGAAGTAAAAGCACTAGGACTTGGGAAGTGCTCAGAGCAGAGGCTGGACAGAGCAGCACTGGCAAAAGAAGGGTGAGGAGCAAAAGAATGAAAGCAATCAGACGGCTCAAGGAAGTCCACGTCAGGGGTGCCTAAAGATGGACTGCACAGAAGGGCAGGAGAGCGCTGGTTAACAGTTATCGGCCACCTCTACGTGTACAGGAGTCCCAGTGACCATCAGTGTGAAAATTAAACAGAGATAATCATCCTCTCGTGTGTGTTTCTACTATGCAAAACAAATCACGTCCGAGTCACCCCAAAGTAGGTTTGTAATCTTACTTCCACTCCTCTGGTGGGTGGGCAAGTTCATACTTCTCCCTCACATTGGAGACACCCATATCCAAATGGAGCCAGTGAACCTCCTCTGACCGCAGGTGACTCAGGCGAAATCCATAGCAGGCCACGTGCTTTACTTTGTGACTGTCCACTATCTTCTGAATGATGCCCTAAAACATACCCCCCACAGAAATGACTGTTATAAACAAAAACTGCATGCTAGAAATTAATGCAATGTTCATTTCTTTCAGTTAGTCATCAGAAATCTTTGGTAAAAAGAGTATCAATTTAAATAAATCACTTAATTTTACTTAGGAATCTTTTTTCACAAACAGTATTTTTACGAACAAAGAAAAATGTTTTTAAAACCACAAGAAGAGGCACTGCCCCTTTCTCTACTGATTTCTGCAGCTCCACCACTGCATCACCCCAACTCATCCACACACACGGGCCAGCCCTTGGGGGGCTTCCTAAGAATGAGACCCGGGGAGGGTTATACTTTCCAAACCAACAGTATTGCTGAGAACAAGCTGCAACCTTAGTATCATTTTTAAAAAAATACACATTTAGGAATACATAATTAAAGTCATGTTTCTGATAATACTGGTAACATATAAGAAGCTACCTCAAGTTGGGCCTAACCGTCTGCTCTCTACTGGTTAATATACAGTAATCCACAAAAGCCGCCAATCTAACGCTTCCAACATGTGTGTCCATGAGTTCAGAGATGAGGGCAACCTCTGAAGGAGGGCATCAGGGAAGGCTCCCTAGAGAAGGTGGCATTTATCCTGAGCTGTCGCAAGGTGCCCTCAGAGGTGTGGCAGTCGTTTGTACATGTTTGTAAGTGGGCAGCATACATAGGAAGACCCACTTGGGAATACGATGGAAACCACGTACCGTCCTTCCATGAGGGCGTGTTAATCACAGCCCTCTTCTCAATCTTTTAGGCCATTAATAAGTTTTCTTAAATGATACTGATAGTAACATGAAAATGTCTATTAAGAAAAATCAGTACTGTCTACTAGAGAAAGCACTGGTTTCTAACAATTAGTAATTAACTGAAGCTATCATATGACTTATAATGTAAAAGTTCTGCACACACTAGTATTTCTTTTCTGTGACACAATGCTGTTGATAAGACAATTAAGGGTGTTACCAACCCTACCCCAAAGAAGAGATAAACAATAATGTGTACTGTATACAAAACTGTCAGGGACCCAGTGAGTCCACACCACGGGCAGGGTGTGTGCTGTGCTCCTGCACCTGCCGACCACCCTCACGGACTCTCAGTCCCCAGAACAAAGCTGCGTATGGAGCCCAGGAGTGGCGGGGGGGAAGGTGGAGACGGAGCACATGTGACACTAGGGAGAAAGAACCCGGCTGGAAGAGTCATCAGCAGCTTCAGGAAGAAGATAAACTCTCACTCGATCTACAGCCTACAGAACTCAGGCAGGGGGACTGAAAGTGAAAATTGCATCCGACTCCCTGCGACTCCGTGGACTATATACATTCCAAAGAATTCTCCAGGCCAGAATACTGGACTGGGTAGCCTTTCCCTTCTCCGGGGGATCTTCCCAACCCAAGGATCAAACCCAGGTCTCCCACACTGCAGGTGAATTCTTTACCAGCTGAGCTATCAGACAAGCCCAAGAATACTGGAGTGGGTAGCATACCCCTTCTCCAGGGGAACTTCCCAACCCAGGAATCAAACCGGGGTCTCCCATATTGCAGGCGGGTTCTTTACCAGCTGAGCTATGAGAGAAGGGGGACTGGGATGAGCATAAAACGTCCCTCTGGCTTCTGGATTCAGGGCCGATGTGAACAACAGTGCAGGCTGAGCACTCCCAGAGGGCATCCTACGGGGCACTGGGGGAACTGGGAGGACAGAACCCAGATCCAGCCCTGAGCTAGCCTGCAAACCTGTGCTCTGGGGTGTGAGCTCTGCCTACAGGAAGGGACATCTTTTTCTGCTAATTCTCTGAAAGGCAACTTTTGCAGCTTCTCCTTGCCAACATCCAAATCCCTGGGCTGCAAAGGACAGGAGCTGGCGCCTCTTTCAAGCTCCCACAAAAGCGCCTTTGTCTCCTGCTGCTGCTCTGCCAGCTCACTATCAAGAGCACACAGACTCTCATCACCCGGCTGTCCCCCCTCGACTCCACATCCCCCAGCGGCAACAGCTCCAGAGCACCCCTGGCTCCTGTGAGGGCTCCGCACCACACCTGTGTCTCTTGCCCTGTTGCAGTGCTCCTGGTCGGGCGTTCCCTCCACGCCCAGGTGCAGGGTGTAAGGCAGGGTGCAAACCATTCCTTACACTCGTGCTTGCCATCGATGCCATAGGAGGAACCCCACCTTCTCTGGGTGTCTGCCCTGGTGACCTCTCGCACAGGTTACCCTCATGTGTCTGACTCGTGGGCACACAATGGAGCCCACCTGCAGAAAACGGTGTAAAGTACAAGGATTTGGTCCAAAAAATGTGGTGCTAACTAGGGATAAAGTAAGTTCCTAGTCTTGAGGTCTTAATGGAACAGACAGTATTTCCATCAGTTCACTTGATCACACTGCCAGAAGACACCAGAATAATTTAAAGTCTGGGTTTGTGTAACCAGAATCCCCAAACTGTAGGATCTGGTACCTAAACCTGATCCTACAGTTAGCAATTTCACTCTCCACTAAAAAAAAAAAAAAGCAATAAACACAGACATTTCCTTTTATTTTACTTTTCGCTTTCCATTAGGCTTCCATATTGATTTCAGTTCTACTTCTCATTCTCCAGGCCTCTCAGAAATGTCACTTCTCATTCCATAGGGATAGCAGCCAAGACTGTGAGTGTAGGAGGTACTTAAATATTTGATGCTGAATGCACATAAGTACTCAGTAACAAGTAATTCTGAGAACCAACTATTCGATCTAGATAACTGAACAAATAGCCTGAGAACTAAATACTTAAACACTACCACATCCACAAAACACACACATACGTCAGTATATGTGTGTATAATTTCTGGAACACGTATCTTTAGAAAAGGGACTGTCTCTAGAGCACTAACAGGATGAAGGTTTTTAATATGCCACTCATGGGATCCAAATTAAATTTCTCATCCTGGCTTTAAAGGCTCGAAGTCCTACAATACACAAAACAATACTCAGCTACTCTGTAACCTCTGTTGACTCATTTATATCACAGCCCAGGCCTTGGAAATACATAAATTATCCTGAATGAATTCTCATGTTAGATATTCACAGGAAAGGGTTCTTCCCAAATTTGAAAATAAAAGAAGCCAGTGTCTGCATGGTGCTCGCATCTCATCACGAACATAGCAATTCAGCCATTTTACTGCTGGGGGAGGGTTTTCTTTTTTAGCTTCCCCGTTTTGGGGCAAAATGGGGATGGAAGTGCAGGTAATCCTGCCACAAGCACCCTTCCAGCTGTCGTCACACACATGTCCAAGTGCTGCTTAGAAACAGATGTGCAGGGTCAAGAGCTACTGACAGTGTGACATTTTGATAAGTACAGCCCAACTGCACACCAACAAAACTATACCAACTACAGCTGACACATAACATTACAGGCTGTCCCTTCATCTCACACCAATACTGGATCTTAAAATGTTTATCCATTCATCTGTCTATGGACATCTAGTTTGCTTCCATGTTCTAGCTATCATAAATAGTGCTGCAATGAACAATGGGATATATGTGCCTTTTTCCATTTTGGTTTCCTCAGGATTATAAGTTTAGCAGTGGGACTGCTGGGTCATATGGTGGTTTTATTCCTAGTTTTTTAAGGAATCTCCATACCTTCTTAAATAGTGGCTCTATCAATTTACATTCCCATCAACAGTGCAAGAGTGTTCCCTTTTCTCCACACGGTCTCCAGCATTTACTGTTTGTAGACTTTTTGATGATAGCCATTCTGACTGGTATGAGGTGATACCTCATTGTGGTTTCGATTTGCGTTTCTCTAATGAGGAGCGATATTGAGCACCTTTTCTTGTGTTTGTTAGCCATCCATATGTGTTCTTTGGAGAAATGTCTGTTTAGGTCTTTTTCCCACTTTTTGATTGGGTTGTTTGTTTTTCTAGCATTGAGTTATATGTGCATTTTGGAAATTAAACCTTTGTCAGTTGTTTCATTTGCTATTATGTCCTCCCATTCTAAGGGTTGTTTTTTCACCTTGCTTATAGTTTCCTTTGCAGTGCAGGTTCCACTTGTTTACTTTTGTTTTTATTTCCATCACTCTAGAAAGTGGGTCATATAAAAAGGAATGCATTTGAGTCAGTTCTGATGAGGTAGATGAATCTAGAACCTATTATACAGAGTGAAGTGAGTCAGAAAGAAAAAGATAAATATCGTATTCTAATGCACATACACAGAATCTAGAAAAATGGTACTGAAGAATTTAATACAGGGCAGCAATGGAGATACAGACATAGAAAATAGACTTATGGACATGGGGAGAGGGGAGGAGAGGGTGAGATATACGGAAAGAGTAACATGGAAACGTACATTAGCATACGTAAAATAGACAGCCAACGGGAATTTGCTGTATGACTCAGGAAACTCAAACAGGGGCTCTGTATCAACCTAGAGGGGTGGGATGGGGAGGGAGATGGGAGGGAGGTTCAAAAGGGAGGGGATATATGTATACCTTTGGCTGATTCATGTTGAGGTTTGACAGAAAACAACAAAATTCTGTAAAGCAATTATCCTTCGATAAAAAAATAAATTAAAAAGAAAAAAAATTCAGAAAGGCAAAGGTGTAGTGTGAAGATGAGAGAAGAGACAGATTCTGCCAGAGAAGCAAGAGGAAAGAGAAATGCCCAGGTACACATTTTAGAAAAATCACTCTGGTTCTAGAGAGGAGAAATAGCTAAAAAATAAAGTTAAGGACACCTAATAAAAATAATTGCAGTATTTCAAGGGGAAAAAGTGGTGGTTTGAATAAGGGGACTAGACACAAAAATGGATAGAAATAAATGTACTTTAAAAATATTTTGTAGGTAGAGTAACCAAGATTTGGTGACCTTGAGAAGATATCCAATATGAGGATAAAAGAAAAGGAGATTAATGCATTCTGCCTCAGATAGCTAAGTAGATGTTTATGTCATTCAGTGAAACAAAAACTCATGTGAAGGTAGTTTGGAAATAGGATGGCAAAATGACAAGTACATGTCAGTGGATTTTAGATTCAGCTCTTTAGAATATCCAAGTAGCAATGCCAGTAAGCACTTGGCTATATGGGTCTGGAGTTCAGGAAAGTAAGTTAATCGATTAATCATGGGGTAGGATCAGTCTACTCTTATTAAATAGATTAAATCAGGGCATTTCTAGTCACTCATTCATTTAATAAGTATTCATTGATAGCTACTTGGTCTGCACATTCTTGCAGATTTGGGGTTATAAGGAAGGCAGACACAGTATCCATCCTTATGTGGTTTGGAAATTGGAAACAGAAGGTAGGAACCAATGGCAGTGGTGCCTGAAGCTATAACCATTTCAGTAAGTGGACTGAATTTGGTAGTGTACAATCAGTAAAGAGCATTACTATTTAACCACCATTTCCTTCAAACATATTCTGTAAAACTTCCCTTCTTTTTTTTCTTTTACAACATTCAACATTTTTGCTAGGTCCTATGGCTTTTAATCATTTCCATTTATATAAGGAATTACATTCCCCCTGGAGAAGGAAATGGCAACCCACTCCAGTACTCTTGCCTGGAAAATCCCATGAGCTATAGTCCATGGGGTCGCAAAGAGTCGGACACAACTGGGCAACTTCACTTCACTTCACATTCCTTTAAGTCATATATGGAGACTTTTTCTGTAATTCTGTAAGTGTATTGTATTATGAATCTAACCTAAACAGCGTCTGCTTCTTATAACAAATGAGACTGAGAGAGAAGAGAGAACACTGAAAAACAGAAGAAAAAAAAAAAGTTTATCAATTTGATAGACCGAGATGGGGGTGGGGGGGGTGTTTTGTTGTTAAAATTTACATTTCCATGGTGAGATAAAGCTGTCATTCTGTTTGTTTCTGGAAGTTCTTGTTATGATTTTGCTTGGTTCAACTTGGCCACTTATCTTTTAGACAGTGCTCTGAAAGGAAGTGACCTTCTCCTTCCTTGAGTGGAGAGCACTCATGCAGCTCTGTCCTTTACGTCCATTTACTCATGATGTGTGCCCTTGCCCTATTCATTCAGTGATCACCTAGAGAGCTAGGTGACCTGGTCTGGTGCTAGCAATGCAACGATGGTAGGATGTGAGCCTGACCCTTGAAAGTCAAGAGATGAGCAGGAGAAGGACGTGACAATGAACAACGCAGCAGAGAATTCGTTTGTGAAGAAGGTGAGGCAGGGGACAAGAGAAAATGGATATCTGATACATTCAGCTATCTCCTCACGGATAACGGGCAGCACTTGGCTGTTTATTACAGAGGAGATATCTGAGGCCATGAGCATAATTCTCAACACTGTCCATCTCATCATTCCTATGAACTGCCAAGTACACTCGTCAGGATTGATGTGTCTTTTATTATGTCCAGACGTCACTTTCTCAGTCCGCTCTCCCTCAGATGCTCTTCACATTCAGGAAACCAACAGGTTCCTACCATCTTCTCTGATCACACCTGTATAGGTCGGAACCTATCATCATTCAGTTACCAAAACAAGCTGAAGAAATCCAGCCCTACTCTGGAGAAGGCAGTGCATCTCCTGCCCTTGGTCCAACAGCAGACGCGGGGCCCTCCTAACGGTCCTCAGGACAAAGCAGGCACTTCTGTCTTCATGATCTACCGTCACCCTCGGTTCCTCGTTGCTGCCATAACAAATGGCCACAAACTTAGGGGCTTAACTAACACAAGTGTGTGACTGTCCAGTTGTGCAGATCACAAGTCTGAAGTGGCTATCATTGAACTAAGACAAGGCATCAGCAAGGATGTGCTGTGTTCTGGAAGGTCCTGAACGGGTGACAAGGAGCCAATCCCATAGGTCCCTGGGGGCCACTGAAGAACGGGGAGCTCCTGGGGGTTTTGAGCAGATCACTGACGAGAAGACTGGCACGTGAGAGAAAGAGACAGGAAGCAGGAAGTAAAAGGGGGTGGTGGCAGGACAGAAGGCCACAAGGCACAGTGGGAGAGGAGCAGGCGGGGGCTCCTGCAGGGCTGGCGTGTTCACTCCAGAGAGGAAGGTGTGGAAGGCTCCGAGTGGAGGAATGATGTGCTCTGGCTCTCGTGTGAACAGGACGGCTCAGGTGGCCAGATTGTGAACAGACAGGGCAGGGACAACGGGGAAGGCGGCGTCAGTCAGGAGGCCGCAGGGCTCCAAGAAAGGTGTGCAGGGGAGGCCCTAGGAGGTATGGGTTCCATGTATGTATAAAGACAACATGACAAGCTGACATACTGGGCACTGGGTGTGAGCAGAAGGAGTAAAAGATGCTGCAAGGGGCCTACTTACCTAAAAGAAGGGGAAACCCTTCATCTGAAGCACTGGATGGCTCTTGTGAAGGAAGAAAAGTGAAGACAGAGAAGAGAGGCAGAGATCCAGTTGTGGGAGCGTTAGGTCTTCAACTGAAGATGAGACCAACCAGAATGGGATGCCGTGTGGACTAAGCAGAGAGCGGGATGGAACCACGGCCACGGCTGTAAGGACCTACAAAGACGTAAGAGACCAGAAGGGGCTGGCAGAGGGGGCCTGGGCCAGCCTCTGGCATTCACTACAGGACTTCCTTCTGGGTCCATATCTCTTCGCACTCCAACATGTCATTTACTTGAGTTTTCAAAGACAGCCTACAGAATGAACTTTCCACGTTCTCATTTCTCTTACAGACACCTTCATCCCACATGTTGGTGGCTGACAATGTATCTGGTTTAGACTTCAGAGACACGAGGTGTTTCCCCCAGGGCCTCTGAAGACCCTGTTTCAGTGCTACTCTGCATCTGGCATCGCTGATAACAGTCTGACGTAAACACTGCCCTTCTTCCTAAGCAGGAGACTTCTCTGGTAGAATCTGGATCTTTTCCATACACTAATCTTGGCTCTTCTGCACTGACCCCCAAACTTATTTCCAGAGCTGCCTGGAACATGGCGCTGACACTAGCTATGGTCAAGAGAAGTGATGTCTGTGACCATGGGCTACTGATGACTCGGCAGGACACACGAGCCTGTGCCCCTGTTTGGGAGTCATGACTGGATTTACGACTTGCCCCTGATGTTGGCGGCACACGACCACAGGGCGAGGCTGGTTACGGAGACAGGGGTGCCCGTGTGCCCATCTCACAGAGCCCACCTCCTCACACCCAGGCCCTGCACACACGGCTGCCGACAGCTGGGAGTGTCAAGGTCACATGGCCCAGGCCTGCGATGTCCAGAGCCCTTCAGTAAGCATGGCTCCCCCACTGCAGCTGCTCAGTACGCTCCCCCTATTCACAGCAGAGGCCTGCGAATCCTGTCAGCAACCACTATACTATTAATGTGTAATTAGCACATATATGTAATAGGAGTAAAATCTGTTAATTAAAGAACTGAAAACCTCTGTAATGAATTTTACCAAGAATCCTGAGTTTTCCTGGTAAAAAGGAACCTGAAGAGGTTTTGGTTCTCCTGAGTCAAGCAGCCTCTCAGATAACTACTTTCTACAGAGTACAGCTGTCCAGCAAAAGCATAACTGAGGCCATGTACACCGTTTAAAAATTTCTAGTGGCCGCATTAAAAAACTGTAAAAAGGTACAAGTGAATTTAATTTTAATGATACATTTTCTTTAACCTAGTATGCTAAGAACAAAACTAACAAATTATTGATGAGATATTTTACATTCCTTTTTCATACTAAATCTCTGAAATCTGGTGTTTATTTTTACTTTGTTGTCGTTGTTCAGTCACTAAGTTGTGTCCAACTCTCTGTCACCCCACGGAGGGCAGCACGCCAGGTTCCCCTGTCCTTCACTATCTCCCGGAGTTTGCACAAACTCATGTCCATTGAGTCAGTGATACTATCTAACCATCTCATCCTCTGCCGTCCCCTTCTCCTCCTGCCTTCAATCTTTCCCAGCATCATGGTCTTTTCCTAGTGAGTTGGCTCTTCGCATCAGGTGGCCAAAGTATTGGAGTTTCAGCTTCAGTCCTTTCCAATACACTTAGAAAATAATCAAGTCAGACTAGCTACACTCAAGTAATCAGTAGTGGCATACAGCTACCACACTGGGCAATGCAGCAACAGCGTCTGAGACTCAATCTAATTACTAAGCAACTCTAGATAACGATAGGCTATCTCCTTTCAGAAAATGGTTGGCCTTTAGATCCATCTTAATTTACATGAAAATCCTGCATTTTCAGATTTAACAGCATTAGATGAAAGTGGGTTATGAGTAATTCCAACCTGCCATCACATTGATCCAGTATCATGTGAATTTCATGCTATTTCCAGGGAGGGCTGGGGTCAACCCATGCCAATCGAGGTTTCTCTGCCTCATGTTGAAAATCAATCACCAACTACTAAGACTTGCTAAATTCTAAACACTGATCAATTACTGTGAAGCAGAACAACTTGCTCTTTGGCCACATAGATTTGCTAACATTGATCTTCATAGAAGCTTGACAAATATGTTCTCATAACTTATGTGTTTCTATCTGATTTAAAGTTTTCTTCACAATACAAATGTTTTGATGTCTGGTAAGGTTCTAACACTGGCTAAAGGCCGACACGTGCCCAGTGATCACTGGTTATTTCCACGGTATGAATCCTCCCATGTGCAGCCCGTATGATATTAAAAACACAGCACATCTGTCACAGAGCCTTCTCAAAGTGAAACTCCTGATATAAGAAACTCTTAACATCTCCTAAACGTCTTGGGAAATTCATAACCTTTGAAAGGCTCCCCTCTTGCACAAATACTCTAAAGTCTTTTAAGGTTGATGCAATGGTTTAAAGAATTTCCTCTCTTGTATCTGAAATTTATAAAACTACAACATGCCCTAACAGCCTTCCCATAAACATTATATTTACAAGGTTTCCTCTCCAGAGATTGCATTTATAAGATTAAATATGAAACAGAGCTATAGAAAAACTAGAAAAAGTCAGCAAGTGTTGTAAAAAGTTTGTGAAAAGAGACTATTTCAAGTACAGCACATGGATAGATACTAACATATTTCAATCCTAAGTGAATGACTCTTTTAATAATCCATTTGAATAGTCAGTATTACAGTATCACAAAGGTAATAATATTACATATAATTTATATGTAATATATAGCCTTAAGTCTAAGTTCTACCACTCCCTTTATTGTGCTTAAAAATAGTTAAGGCATGTAAGTTAATGAGTACTAAATTAATCTTGTTATAATAAAAGGGAAGGAGTATATCTGATGGTTCTCCTTACTGGACGCTTGTCCTCCTTAAAGATGAATATGGACTAAGCAGAGGAGCAGCAGGGAGGAGGGGCTTCCTCAACACTTGATCAAATAAACATCCTGACAGCTTACATTCCGAACTCGGTTTTCTGAGATTCTGGTGCTCACTCTTTCCTCTCAGCAACCTCTGCCTGCACGGTGCTGCCCCCACAACTCTTTACCACCCACTCTCACCAGTGCCCGGAGGAAGCCTGTCCAGCGACTCCCACGTTCACGTGCAGTGACGCCCCCTGGGCCCTGGCCACTGGGGCCCTGGGAAGTGCCGTCTGTACTGCACTGAGGTTAAGGCCCCCCGGGGCCCCACCCACAAGAGACTGGAGGCTATCCAGGCAGGATCTTTCACATCCCTAGAACCTCATCAGGCATGTGTATACAGGAGATATTTGTTTTTTAAGACTTTGTCCTGTCTGGAATGATGCAAGTAGATTCAAAATTACACTTTCTAGAAAACAATTTATTTCAACAGAATTAAAGGCTATTTTAATTGTTTTGTTTCCTTACGTACTTCAAGAATTTTTTTCTAAAAAACAGGAAAGAAAAACAAGTCAATGGCATTATATATGATGCAGTTATTTTTCTAAGAAATTTTACATAAATTAAAACTCTAGTCAGTCACATATCAACTCAGTAAATACTACAGAGAAAAGCTAGCATCGCTGATATATTGGAATAACAATTATTACCCTGCCTTTTCGGTGTGTGCCATTAACATTTAACCTAAACACACACTGAGGGTGTCTCCCAGGAAAACATACTCACCCTGACATCGGTTGCATCTCCATGCCTGATAATACTGGCCCAAGTGGTTGGCTCACTGTTGCTTTCAAAATAATGAAAGACCTTTAATACTCGCTCCATGGCCCCAGGAGAACGCTCCACACCGGTAGCCAGGTGAGTCTTCGTACTTGAACTTGGTGTGTGATTCAAGTTTGGGTCAAGGTAAGCAGCTGCCATTCTTTTGCTGGATGCTAGGTATCTGTCATATTCTGGAAAAGAAAATAACTTTTTTCAGTGTACAATATTTGAAATCTACTGGTTAAAATGTATTTTACTGATACACTAACATAACAACACTTCTTTGATCTCTCCCTATGATGTGTTGTACGCAGGTGAGCCTGAGGAGACCTAAGACCTATACCCGGATAACCACTGTTTCCCACCACCAGCCCCCTCCCACCACCCCCATCCCCCCAACTCAGAGCAGCACCTGATTCACAGCAGCATAATAAATATTTGTTAAACAAATTACTAGAAGGCTGGGAACCCTGTTTCACCTCCGTTCAAAACTCTCTGTTATCTATAAACAATGTAACTTACCACGACCACCCCCTTTAAATCACAGACTCTAAATTTGTCAGAAAATCTCATAGGAAAGCAAAATGTGTTAATTTTACTGCCTATTTTTGAAATCTTTTATTTTAGTGATCTCTTTTGCTCCCCAAATTAGACAGTAAGGATGAATAAATAATAGTATCAATTACTTCCTGAAAAGAAACATTCCATCTTTGGAGTGGTCAGAATAAACGATACACTAGTGATAAAAAATCACTACAGCTGACCCTTTAATAACGCAAGTTTGAACTGCCCAGGTCCACTTCTATGCAGATCTTTTTCAACAGTAAATAAACACTACAGACCTATACAATCCCTGGTTGGCTGAATCCCCAGCAGTGGAACCGCAGGTACAGAGGAGCCCTCACAACAGGGGGTGAGCACAAGTTACACGCGGACTTTCCCTGCACGAGGGCTGGCACCCTTACCCTACGCTGCTCCCGGATCAGCAAGATGCGTGATAGGGAGCCTGTCAGGGAGGTGCTAAACCAGAAACAACGCACAATCCAGATAACCCTCTGTGGCCAAAACTCAATGGCAAAATCTTTCATAAACCTCTAAAAAGTAGGTCTAAACTTTTTTAGAAGATAAACCATTGTGATGTCACCATGATAGAAGCTGCTTTCTATGACAGAATTTGGTTCTGCTTTATTGATTCGAGCTTTCCCTTGCTTGTTAAAATTCGATTTGTGCTATAAATGCTCAAATTGGCCAACACCTCCACCTTATCAAGCTTTCCTTGACCTTTCTGGACAGTTCCACGTGCAAGTCTGTTAACCACCACCCACCCCTAGTGGTGGTGTTCCTATCTGTCTTTCTGCAGGATTGAGGATTCAGAGAGCCTGGCATGTGGGGCACAAAACCGTGGGTTGGTCAGTTTGTAGGACGGTGTCCACTATGGAATGAGAAGTCCTAAGTGCTGCTCTCTGAGGTACTGAGTCCTCTGCTTCCAAACAATTAAGAGAATTCTCTGCTGTTTGTGTGGTTCTCTACTTGGTTTTGGCCCATGGCTGAAGATGTACAACTGGGGCTGCCAACTCTGTCTCTAAGTGAGAAGAGCCTTCACTCTCCTCCACCAGAGAGGCGGGCTCCGACTGGAGTTTGTAACTGCAGCCCTCTGCAATCTGGGGCTGGTTGCATTTTTTAGAACTTTTCAAGATTAACCAGTTATAGGCACCTGCTACTTACACACACTATCAAATATCTTTTTCAAAAAACTATCAAAGGAGGAAATGAAAAGGTATTTAAATTTGGCTTACTCATGTAATTTAGACCCCTTTCTTCAAACTATCAGTGGTATATGACCAGCTCTGTTTTCCTTTCGAACCTGTCACAGACCAATACTTTGTAAAATACAACGGGGAGGAATTTCTAGAAAAATGAAATTTAAAAATAGAAGACATACAAAAGCCAAGCACAAAACTTCTATCATTAGAGTCAATGAACATAATACTGCCATCAAGTTGCTATGGTTTCCAGACACCTGTGCCAGGTTCTGCCCTTACTTGGTCTTACACTGTGGACGGTCCCAGCACAGCCCCAGTCTGCGGGCCACCGCCAGTCGAGTCCCCGCTCAGGCACCAGGCTGCCTGGGGCAGCAAGAGGCCAGCACCCGCTGGACTAGGAAACAGGAAAGCGGACGGCCTATCAGTGGCAGCCGCCGACCTTCCAGCTTCAGGCCTCCCTTTCACTCACACACTCACTTCTTGGGAGAAGCAAGGCAATCCCAAGGCAGGTAGGTGTGAGGACACAGGAGCTGACAAGCCTTGGCACTGACCCCGAGGCTCACTGCACAATCCAATATAAATGCTCCGTAAGACAGCACATAAGAAAAAGGAAGAAAAACACGAGGACCACAACAATAATCTTACTCCAGAGCTGTCTTGCTTATATTCACTGTACATACTAAGATCCCAAGAGGGTAATCTCAGTAAGCTTGTGATGAGCTGGCCCTTTAATAAAACTGGAGATACTTGCCAAATTATGAGAAGCGAAGAACACAAATTGATACAGCTAAGTTTTTTAAAAATTAAAGACATCAACCAGTTTGAAGAGTTTTAAGAATTTGATAATAACCCTAAAGTACATCCTTAAACAACCTAGACAAGTGTGAAAGTTTTCTCCTTAATTTTGTTCTTTCACCCATGATTTGGGTTTATTTTCTCATAAAATGACTAACTTGAGTATCCTAAATGTCCCACAGTGATTCTACCAGACAGAGAAGCCAACATTAAATTATTTAAATGTCTGATATTGTAACATGGAAGGATATATATGAAACTCCAATACTTTGGCCACCTGATGTGAAGAACTGACTCATTGGAAAAGACCCTGATCCTAGGAAAGACTGAAGGCAGGAGGAGAAGGGGATGACAGAGGATGAGATAGTTGGATGGCATCACTGACTCAATGGACATGAGTTTGAGCAAGCTCCAGGAGTTGGTGATGGACAGGGAAGCCTGGTGAGCTGCCGTCCATGGGGTCACAAAGAGTCGGACATGACTGAGTGACTGAATTTGCTATTATAATGTCAGTGTGTGACAGTTTATATTTTTCAAACTCTCCCCTTTCCCAGTGCTCTTCGTCCAATGTGACTTTGTCACCCCTTTCAAGAGGCACAGTCTATGTTCCTTCCCCTCAAATCTGGGTAGGCTTAAGACTACATTAAGATACACCCTAAGCTAGATCATTAAAGGCAACACCAAAAAAAAAAAAGGAAAGAAGGAACCAAGGTTCCCATGGTGCCTTTGGGATGGTCACTCATGAAGTCCACCACCACACTAGACAGAAGTTCAAGCAACCCAAGATCAGAGCTCCAAGAACCACACAGCTTCCACTGAGCTTTCCACTGATGGGCAGCATCACCTCTGGAAAACTGAGACCAGAGCCACCATGAAAGACCCACTGGCTCCCAGCTGTGCTGCCACAGACAGCACCACACAGAGGAGATGAGCCGGCCCTGCTGGGCCCTGCCCAGACTGCAGACCTGAACAGAACAAATAACTCGTGTCATCTGAAGCCATCACGTATCAGATGTCTTGTTTTCAGCAACAGACAAGTGATACAATGTATGTTCAACTAACATACGCAGCAGTGATTCTTCCTTCACCTGGAAGTGTGGGGCATAAAATGACAACCAGAAGCTGTATGGACAATGCTTGCCTCCTTCTTTGCATTGTTAAATTAAAGATACAGAGTGAGCATCTTTTCAGTGCCTGGACAAAAGTCACATGCCTTCCTAAGTTTGGGTCACTTTCCTTCTACATTTTATTCTTTGTAATTTCAATGTCATGAAATACCTGAGAGTTCCTCTAATGGAAACTTTTTGCCATGTCACTTCCTCAGTGACATCTGTTTCTGTCACAATTATTTTCTCCACTTATGTCAGTAAGACATAAAAGACATCTACCTTTACTAAGTTCTTTTGGCTGCAAATCCAGAAAGTCTCGCTCAAAAGCAAAGTCAGCATTCCTAGAGTTGGCTATTTTTTCCTGTAACTTCATGTATGTTCAATTAGAGTCCTACAAAGTTATTTCCACCGGGTAGTAAAAGTTTTTGCCATACTGTGTACTTAAATTTCTAAGATCCCTGATTAGTTAGAGACCTTCAAAGTAACTGAATACTGGAGACTTAAAAAAAAAAATCCTAAGGAAATCAAGAATGGCAAAATATAACATATGTTCTTTATAAAAACCAAATTAATCAAGTGCTGATAAGATAAATGTATTTCAGATTGAAAATTAAGAGCATTCAGAGTATGATAACCTATTCATTTATATTTTAACTGTGACCTGTCATGGTGATAGAAATCAACTCAGGTTTCCTTTCCAGGGACACTGACTGCAAGGGGCCAGAGGGGAGGCTGCAGGGAGCTGATAACCTTCCATACACTGATTCGGAAGGGGGCAGAAAACCTGAGCCAGGCTATGTAGGATTTATGCACTTTACTGTATGGATGCTGTAACTTCAACTACTCATCTTTACTTACAAACATGAGAACAAAAAAGGTTTGTCAGAAGACTCTTATCCAACAACTGACCAAAAAGAACATGCAGAGTGCCAAAACAGACTCGGCAAAACTAACTGCCTGAGCCACAGTTACAGACCCGCACAGAGGCGCTTCACACGGACACAGTTACAAACGCCGACGATTCTCGAGTTCTGCGTTTCTGCCTCTGCCACTCTCTTAATGGCACATGCATGTGCTATTTTGAAAAATAAGCAAAATGTGTGATGCTTGCAAATATGAAAGTACTCATTTACCATCTTTTATGAAAGGAGTTTTTAACTGCATTTATGATATATGGCCATACACATGCACATGTACGCATACTCAAGACAGATGTCTTTAAGACTCTACTGAAAAATATGGGACATTTTCTCCAAAAAATGCAAAGACACTAATAAGCACAAATTTTTACATGTGGCTGCAAAATTCACTTTTCCCTAAAATTGACACATGAAACCTAGCTCTAAGATTAACAGTCTAGCCAGTACCAACATTCATTACAAATAATTAAAACTGCCACTTACTGAGTGGCTCTACATGCAAGGCATAAACACACACTGTCTCATTTAATTTCATTTTCACCACAAATGTTAAGAGGCACATGGTCCTAGCTCCGTTAAACAGGTATAAAGTCTAAAATGAAAGTCACCATATTCCAGGAACACAAAGCTACTCAGTGGTTGGTTTGTGACTGTGTGCAACTGAAGCTCTGAAAAACTCTTTCAGTTCAGGTACACTGTAGGGGCCCATCAAGTCCGGCCTAACGATGTTCTCTGCCCCTAAAATCCTAAAGTTCAGTGACACAGTCCACTGCCCTCAGCATTCACGGATACACACACAGCTCTTCACCACTGCAGTCCCAACAACACTGGCAAGCACTGAATGTACACGATGGATCACGAATGAAAGGAAGAATGTTGTCTAAAGCAGGTCTCTGGCCTGCACAGGGCCTGTCAGGGAGAAAGCCTGTGAGTTGCACATCCTGTCGCAGGTACAGGTCCGCCACACGTTCTCTGGTGTCAACTGGCCGTGGTGGAGCGACACGACAGGAGGAGGGCCATCTCCCCAGAATTGCTGGTGGCATTCAATGAGCAGCTACTGGGATGGAAAGAAAGGACGGCAGGGGGCTGGCTGGAACGCTGAACAGAACGGGTGCCTGGTGAACCTGGGCCACACGACAGAACCCCCACAGGCCTTCTGGGGACAGCAACGCTGAGGCTGTCTCCCCGGAGCCAGGCTAACTGCCAATTACTAGTGAACACATTAAGCATGATAGACTTTCTCAAACACTTCTTTGTCACTAACTGTAAAACTCCCAGATGAAAGAAACATGGTTAAAATATTTTTCTGTATTATTTTATAATTAAATATTTCACGATGTAAATCAAAAGTAGAATTTATCAAAGCAGATGACCAAAATCAACGTAGAAAACCTACATTAAATTATCCTTCACCACTTCTAAGTTTACGTCTAATACACCACATATAGCATCAAAAAGCTTCGCCTGTTTAAGAAGAGATTCCCTCAAGGAGTTCTTCACACAGTAGGATCGCCGTGACCTGATCGCTCCTCTCACATGGTTGACTCGTCTCTTTCGCACGGCGGCCCTACGCGGTGGCTCCCATCAGTCACCTCACTTACACGTGTGGTCACTGAGGCACTGAGGTTAGGCGACTGCCCTAGGTCACCCAGCTGTGAGTGTGCATGCTCACTTTCACACCAGATCCCGGCCGGTCCAGGGGCGAGCCACAAAGCCTCAGCACAGCACACAGGGGCCATGCAAGCCCCTGCGCAAATGGACCCCATGCCAACCAGTTATCACCGTGTGATCCCTAGGCAAGTTCGGTCAGCTATGTTACCTGCATCTACACCACCAAACTACCTTATAATTTTCTTTAGTATATCATGTACTTTCCACCTACTAATTCGACCTTCCCCGGCCCTACATGTAATGCATTCTCCCAGGCAATCAGGAACCCCTGATGAGAGGTCCTCCTGAGAAAAGCCACCACAGACCAGCGCACTGAGAGCATGGTGCTGGGGAGAGCCCAGGGAAAAGAAAGGTCCAGCTCAGACTCGGGACGTGGTCGGGGTTCCTACGCAAGGTGAGTTCCAAGCTGGGATCCTGAGAACGGGTATCAAAACCTAAACCTGACCAAAGACAAGGTGGCTGGTGTGGTGAGAGCACCGTGGGGAGCCAACACAAGGCCAGCGTGCCTTAAATTCAATCAGCAGGGAGCAGGACAAGGCCCAGTTGCAGAGGTAGGTTCAGAGCCTGGCCGGTGTTAGGATTTGCACCTGGGCAGGCATTCAAGTCTGTCTGGACCAATCAGAAGGCTTCTGTTATAACCCAGACAGGGCTGACTATGGCCTGAGACCACAGATTTGAAAGCTATAAAAAAATCCAAGAGGACAGGATTGATCAAACTGCATTTATAAAACTGAAGGAGACAGTTAGCAGCCATTTTTATGGCTTGGGCAGCTAAGTGGAAAAGTGACAGCATTCCACTGAGATAAGGAACACAAGAGGGGCAGAACTGTTGGAGGGGGCTGGGCAGGAAGGAAAAGATCAATTCCGCTTGGTATTTGTTACTGGGAACAACTCGGGTCCAAATGCCTGCGCTCAAGCCAGATGAAGCAGGCACTTCATGCCTCAGGTTACAGGAGTGAAGCAGGGAGCCGGGACTCCTGGACATTTACTCTGGAAGGGGGATGAGTGTCAGGCCACCACAGCTGCTCTCAGGCTGGGGAAGGGGGGCCTGACACACACGACTCAGATATCTTGATGAGGGTTCTCTGAAGCCTTCTAAAACACAAATAGGATTTCCCAGCTGTACTCCTAAGGAAGAGACGTAAACCTGCCTTCGGGAAAACACTCCCACTGGTGCGCTCTCTCCTGAGGGAGGGGGCACTGGGCAAAATCAAAACAGCATGAGGCAAGCACTCCCAACCTAAAGCTGACCTGCTGTTCATAAAAGAAGAGTGACTGTCCTAACACATAGAGATTGAGCTCGACTGTCTGATTTGAAATGTGTTGTTATCAAGGCCACTCCTGAGACAGGGGCCAGGGCTCACAGAGGTTTACTTCAAGAATTATTCATGCTGCATTTACCATGCCAGGACTGTTCTATGCACTTAAAAATGAAATCATTTAATTCTCATAGTAACTTTTCCCCCCCACTTTCTGGATGTGGGAAGAGAGAAGCAATTTGCCCAAGCCCACAGGCCTGGTGAACAGGGCTCAGCCAGGCAGGGGAGCTGCAGAGGCCCAGCCTTTGCTCAGCAAGCCCTGCCGCCCAGGGTGTGCTGAGACTGCACCTTTGCTTGAAAACTTGGTCACTAGCGGGCCGCAGCGCTGCCTGGCAACACAGCAACACACAGCGGAGCGGTCGTCCTCTCCCTCCGTCACGGTCACCGCCACGCTGTCTTGGCCTCTGCCGAGAGCCAGCTGCAAGGTGCTACTGCTCAAGCCTGCTCCCTCACAGCCACTGGCCTCATCCACTTGCTCCTGCCCGTCCCCTGTAGGCAAATGCATGTGCCACACCTCCCTTAGAGTAACTGATTCTACACAAACATTTACAGAGCCAGCTACTAGTATGGATTAAAAAAGCTGTAACCCTAACCTGAAGAGCGTTCAGCCTAGTTAGGAGAGCTGCACACATGCGCGCACACACACACTCTGCCTGTCTCACATGTGTGGCTAATGACAACTGTAACAAGTACTATTTAAAAATTGTTAACACTATTTTAAAAAATCAGTATCACTAACCATAAAGCCACTAGAAAGAACTCAGTAGTTTTTTACTTTTCAAAAACTCTGCACCACCTTTCTCATGGCTTCTGGCCATGCAGACCTGGGCTGCTGCAGGCAGAAGGTCACCTGCTCATGAGGCTCCTGACCTCCTGAGTAAGGAGGCCAAGAGCTGGACAGACCGGTTCCGCCTCCTAGGTGTGCATTTCACTGCAGGGGAGCAGAGGAGCATGCCATGTGCTGGTGAGGAAAGCGATAAAGCTCTAGAGTCAAGTGTAGAGATAACCCTGGGAAGAACTAGCGGCCCCTTCCCCAAACACAACAAGGATGAGTGAAGGGTCTGAATCCCCACTGCACCGGCCCTGTGGGTGAGGGAACCGACGCAGACAGGACTCTCAACAGGAGTGAAGAGGGTTCACGGCAATGCTCCGGTCACAACGTCAGAATTCTGGACACAGAACGCACCCCTGTTCTCTTCACCGTCCCCTCCCTCCCTGCCCTCCCCGCAGCAGCAGAAACCTGTTACCATCATGTTCTTGGTTTACCATAAACTCATGTACCAGACACACCTGCTCCCTGCGGGGGACACAAACACACTGCACCAACGTTTACACAGTTAAGTCCCTACGATGTGAAGAAAGGGACCAGCACCAGGGAGAACTCAGGGATCAGAGCCGGGTGGCTGGGGGTTCACAGAGGGAACTATGACAGGAGAGGTGCCCCGGGAAGGGACACGCACCCACACCTGAGGAGGAGTTCAAGGGACTGACAGATGGCACCCGAGGCAGGAAGACAGTGAGGGGCAGAGGCAGACGAGGTGTGCCTCCCGTGGGGTCGGGTAAGGGAAGGACAGTGCCAGGGGAGGGGGCGACAAGGCCTGAGGCCCAACCGCAGAGCCTCGGTCTTTAGAGGTGGGCAGAGAATTAGCAACAAGAGCCCACAGAGAAACGGGGTGCAAGGCAAGGCTTCCCTACTCACCCCCTCCAGTGGCCTTCCACAACTCAATCAGTGGAGAAGCCCAGGTTCTCTAGAACACACCAACATCATGTCTCAGTGCCTCTGCTTGCGGACTGCTACGGAGGACGGAGGACCCTTCCCACCCTCTCAGCCGGAATCAAAGATGCCCCAGACTCTACCAATTCAGCTTTTTTTTTTCACTCAGCAAACAACTGCTGAGTGCTGTTAATATGTCCCACCATGCAGGGTCAAAAAGTAATGAGACCCAAGCCTGGCTGCAAGAACCAGGTAACAGGAGACAAGCAAGTAGGCAGAGCTGTGTGAGTCACTGGCTACGCCAGTGAGAGCCTGGGGCCGGGGAGAGACAGAGGGCCACAAGCGGAGCAGAGGCCTGAAGGCTTCACGGGTAAAGAAGGAAAGTTCCACGAAGGAGCAGCAACAGCGCAAGAGGCCGACAAGGCCAGCCCAGCAGGGTCCTCTCAGAAAGCTAAGTGTGCACAGACCGGAGACACTGGGGCCTGCAGGAGCTGGGGAGGCAGGGAGAGGGCAGAGGAGAAGCAGGCAGGGCCTCATGCAGGCGCAGGGTGGACGGGACCCACTTACGTCAGTGTGCACTGGGGCCGCTACATGGAGGCACAGCTCCCTGTGCTGGGCACTCAGGACTCAGGTGTCCTCTGGAAAGCACCTGATTTCTGTGACTGTAAACATGCAGGTATCTACATAGTTACACTGTAGCTATAAAATGGTTTATACACTTTTATAAAAATATACTTTTAATCTGTCTCCCCCACGAGTCAATTAGCTCCTCAAGCTGTCAGACCACATGGCTGTGGTCCCACAGGCATGGCAGAGGACCAGGAGGTAATTCCCAGCGCAGCCATCAGACCCTGGGAGCCGACCCAGACCCATCTGTTAAGAGAACTAGAATGCAGTACATGTGCTGCTACAAGAGGAAATGCAGAGACCAATTCACTGCTTTTGTTGAGCAATTTTTAAGGCAAGTGGATTAGCTAACTCTACATAGAATTTGCTCATTCATTAGGTAATATTTATTTATGCCAATTACTTGTCAAGCAGAAAGAAACTTGACACAACCCCTGACTTTGTTAAGTTTAGCATCCAGGAAAGAAGAGATCAAACAAGTGTGATACACTATGATGAATAACAGTAAACACAGACAGAAGCAAAGACTCAGGATGGACCATCCAAGAGAAAGAAGCTGGTTTAGCTGAGACCTAAGGGTGGGCTGGAGCTGGCTGGGCAGAGAAGGGAGAGAAGAGGCAATGGCAGGTGCAGGAGGCCTGAGAGGAAAGACTCTGGGTGTTCTGGGCGCTGAACAGTCAACAGGGATGAGAGGCCAATGGCCCACAGCTGGAGATACAAGCAGAGCCAGAGGAGGCGCCCTGCAGGCCAGGTGAAGGGGCTGCAGTTTCACCTCATTCTAGAGAGAAGCCACCGGGGAGTTTTAATAATACCAGATTCATGTTTCTACAAAATCTCTCCAGCAGGTATGTGAAGGATAAACATGTGAGGACATAGGAGACAAACAGGAAGCAACTCCCATGGCCCAGAGCGAGAGAAGGTGAGGAACCATCAGGATAAAAAGATGGATCCCTTATACATGGAGAAAGGGATCAGAGAGGCACCCTGGGTCTGTGGCATGATCAACTGAGTGGATGGAGCTTTGACACGTTTATTAGACAAGAGGATTTGGGGAGGAACTGATTTCAGTGGCAACAAGTAAGAAGCTCCTCTCTGGCTGGTATCAGATGCTTATGAAAAGTATACACGTAGATATCAAGAGACAGCTGACCCAGAGATGGACAGATGGATGGATGGATGTTTAAAATACTGATACATAAAGAACATGACTTTAACCACAGGATCCAGAATCACACAAAGGAACTATTAATAGTATATTCAATTTCAATCTACCACTGAAAGACAGAGGGGTGAAAAAAATCAACAGCACATTTGTTCCTGACAACCAAATCTGACACCTTTCAATCCTTCCCAGTCTTTCAAAAAGACAAAACAAACAATGCACACACTGATATAATCAAAGAACTTTCCAAGCAGGACTTTCTGCACTTAGTAGCCTTGCAGCCAATTACACAGCACTGTAAACATTTACACTTACTTCAATAGTCTGAATTTAAACTGTCTTCACGCCTAGGAAATTATGACATAGTTGAACACAATTTATAACAACGTCTTCTTAAATATGTTAAAACATGTTAAAATACAATCTTCCTCGGTTGCCATCTAAGGTGGGTTCTCTAACATTAAATTCATCAGTACAATAATGTTATTATAGAAAAGACTCCAGACTGTTTTAAGGATAAAGGTTTCAGTTCAAAGTACACAAATATGGGTCCTATTACTTTTAGCCTGTTCTAGTAAGGATTTTACACATTTTCTTACATCGGGCCATGGCTGTTCTGTGAGGTTAACGTGACTGATCAGAGCCAGCGTGAGCTTTAGGACGTCCAACTGCAGACCGAACTTTGGATACATAGTCTCTAGGTTTGAGGTCTGTCTCTATCTAAAAGTAGTGATTTTACACTCGAAAATAACCAATTCAGCCAATTCCTGTATAGGAACACTGCTGTCTGTATCACACAGCAAAAATAAATCGGGACGAACACCTAAGGGTGAGAGAGTAAGCAGAGAAGGCAGAGGGGCCTGTCCTGAGACCGTGCCTTCACGCTGACACCCATGGGGCCCTGGACTCAGTCCCAGGAGCAGACAGGGCACAAGCCCCTCTGCCTCCCCCACGCTGTTAGAACCTGCTCTGCAATGATCCACCTGCGACAACGCCTGTTCCAGTCCTACAGGCAGACAGACCTGACCTCAACACCCTCTCTACCTTTCCTTCTTGTATATAGGTGAGCTCTTTTCTCATGCCCACAGCCCACCTTATCAGAATGATATTCCAATAAAAACGCCTCTATTTATTTACTCTCCAGTCAGCAAACATAATGGAAAAATAACTGGCTGCAATCGATTGCTTTGGAACGAGCAAAAACACTATAATCTCTTCCAAAATTCATACTTCTAGTAAGATATTTAGTTTTTTTTAATAATACAATATTCACTACTAAAGTAAAGCAGTCTACCCATTTTGGTCTTATTCATGTGTGAATTATATGCATTCTTAACTTCTAAACGTGTTCCTCAAACACATGTTACAACAAAATGCTACATTTTGTGTTTTTATTTTTATATAACTGAAGCCTCTAACCACATTACAGGGGAAAACTATTTATTCACAGCCCTGCTGACTCTTCGAGACAAGCCCACCTTGCAATAACAAGGAGTTCCCAAATAAATATACAATCTTTACAGTGAGTAAAGGAAACCAATTTTTGAAATAGGAAAATCTACGTTATTCCTTTTCCTACAGTGTGTTTAAACTAAAAATTAGTCTCTTTATCCTTTAAAAACTTCCACATGGCGGAATGGATAAGGACATCTTGATTAAAACTGAAAATAAAACATGAAACTTTAAGAGACATAGGATAGGCTATATAGATAAAAAATATTTTACTCACTTACATGCATTTTCATAAAAACAATTTTATTTACTATTTGAAATGCTCTCTAAATGGTTTTATGCAATAGCTGCAAACCCATACCAAATAATTTCCATCTTTCCTTAAATTTAACTGTAAATCTATCTGAAATAAGTCCTGACTAACTCTTATCCACCTTTTTAGTGCAAAAGCATGAATCTAAATAAAACTTAAACTGAACAGATTTTTAAGTTATTTATACCTTTAGCCCAACACACTGGAAATGGACTACAGCCGCTCTTCTCCATACAGACAGCACCTGCGGGTTCCAGGGCCCCTTGGCCCGCCACTTCCAACAACATAAACTCAGTCCTAGAAAGACCACGCCAGGAGTCCGCACACCAAGTCCCTGGTCATCACTCCCACTGGACTTGCTTCGATCCACATTCAAGACTAAGCTTCCCCTCTGCGCTCCTTTTTTCAGAGCTTGAAGCAAAATTTGGGAGGTGTTCCTTCTGTAATATTTTCCAGCAGCTTGAAGAATGCCTCTCAGTTACAGAATCTTCTCAAGCTTCCGCAATCTGAAACACAGACCGTCCTGGCCAGATTAAGCTCCTGAACAGAAAGAAACCAGCAAGTAACGTGACCCCAGGGATCTGTGTTCCTAGATTCATTCAGGGAAGGAGGGCGAGAGGGCGGGGAGGAGGGGACAGAGGGAGGAGGGAGGAGGGACAGGGGGAGGAGCCCCGGGCAGCCGGGAGCCTGAGCCTGTGCCTTATTAATATGCTAATCTCACCCTTCTGTTCAATTCATCTGGCTGACTTCTGTTTACAGAACCAACAGGCAATTCTAAAACTGGGTAAGCTGCAAATCAAGTCTGTCCCAGATCAGGTCTGTAGGTGCCTGTGCAAATCATTTTTGTTTTCAAAGTCATGCTTCTGGCATTTTACCAGCCTAATTCTGACCTTACAGTTAAAAATAACTACCTTAATGAAATAAGAATAATTTTGAAAATAAAATCCTGATCAACACTAAAAACAAGTCTGTAAAAACTATGTCCATAGGAACCCAAATATATTTGAGGTTAAGATATTTTTTCAGATTGATACTTGAAAAGTAAGTTTGTAAATTTATAAAAACTATCTAGAAAACACATAAAAACAAGAATGTGAGGTTGCCAGATACTTTCAAAATTAGTTTAATGAAATACTGAGGGATCCAAGATGCATTTCTTTTTTTAGCTTTAAAATATAATAATAAACTCATACTGAACAAGTAGGAGAGAAAAACACTCTACTAATCTGTACGAGCAACCTTCTTTAAAAATACAAAGCTACTTACTTTCTTCATTCAAACTGAGAGATAATCAAGGTCATCTAAAAAATTCAGCTATTTGAACACATTCCACACTTAGTATCTGAGCAGTTAAATAATATTATCTAAGCAGTAAGATAATAAGTAACTAGACTCCTAGAGCCTTGCCTGAGTACAGTTTAGCCCTCCTAATATATGGGTAATTTTGTTGGTAGAAAATCCCACACACTAATAAAAAGACAAGTACTCTACTCAATTGTGAACAGGATCTTATGACTTCACTAACTTCTGGGAGGGGGGGAGGGGGTGGAAACTGAACCAAGGCTGTGTGCAGGGATGCCTCAGGGCCAGGTGTTCCACTTCAACAGCTCAAGATGCTGCCCTGTCTGCAGGCTTTACCTTCAGGCTCCTAACTGCAGGCCTAACTCAAGTGGCTGCCCCTACACCACAGTGAAAACTATCATTTAGCACAGAAAACTCTGAACTCAGGCAATAGTGGGAAGAAAGGGGGCTCCAGAAAACAGAGGCAAGCTAGCCAGAAAGAGGGCAGAAGACAAAGGCGGACAGAGCCGGTGGAACTCCTGAAAACCAGCCCAGCCTCCCCCGCCTCCGAGGCGAGCCCGCGACAGGAAGGCCCACTGCCATCACGGGTGCATCAAGGCACATCCCAGGGATCTGGGCATCCGGTTCAGCCCCACAATCAGGGCTCAGGGCTTAATCTGAACCATCAACCAACAGACTACAAATGGCCCATGTAAACTGGGAGTCTCTCTTGGAACCTAAGATTCTCAAAAATTTAAAAAACAACTCAAAGCTACCTTTCCTTGTCACCAACTGTATTACACACAGCCCATACTGATTCCATCTAATTTCCACACTGAAGCAAAAACAGTGCCATCACCTCTTCGAAAGATGTGTAAAGACAGGGCCTTTCAACCAGGCAGAGGCACGGTCTCTAAGCCCACCCACCATCCAGGAACAGGGTCTCCACCCACAGCCCAGAAGGCATGGCAGCAGCCGTCCAGAGCGAGCAGCAGGTGGGGCCGGAGCACACGCGGGGCAGTGGCAGCGGACACGGCGCCTGGGGAGAGCGTGGGTGAGGGGGGAAGGCTAGGGTCGAGATGAAGTAACCAGCAGGTGCCAGCTTTCTCTCCCTCCAACCAAGCTAACTGAAACTTTATTTCAGTATCCAAATGTCACCTTCTGGTGTGCAAGGTCGAAAAGCTGGAAACATACAGAGAAGCAAAACTTCTCCAGGACAGGAGGACCAAAGGCGGCCTGAGGAAGAGGCAGCTACAAGGAAATTCAGCACCTCTGGTGGTGGTGGTTCAGTCGCTAAGTCATGTCCAGCTTTGCGACCCCATGGACTTGTAGCCTGCCAGGTGCCTCTGTCCATGTGATTCTCCAGGCAAGAATACTGGAGTGGGTTGCCATTTCCTCCTCTAGGGGATTTTCCAAAGCCAGGAATTGAACCAGGGTCTCCTGTCTTGCGGGCAGATTCTTTACCAACTGAGCTACAAGGGAAGCCCTCAGCACCACTGAGGCTGCTGAAAAGAAAAAGCCGACGGTGTGAGGGCAGAGAAGGATGCAGGTGTTCTGGGAACAGCAAGGCAGCACCTGCGAGTCAGCCCTGTGCCAGCTGCTCTCACAGGAAATGACTGACTTCAATCCTGAACACAGCCCCAACAAAGCACTCTACAGAAAAGGATCCTGAGGTTTCAGGTGGACCTGCCTCAGGCCGAAGAGCTGAAAAAGAACAAGTCCTAGCCAGGTTGGTTGTATCCCTACTCTTGTTTTCTTTTTGCTAAACATTAAAACTACTCCTGCTTTTAAACTCCCAAATTCAGTGACATCTTGAAAAGAACAGGAAAGGCCTACAGTTCATGGCAACAGAAGTAAAAAAAAGTAATAAGCAATCCCTTTAAGCTTTGATTTATGAAATTCTACATGTTAATATAGAAAGTTCTTTGATATTTAAAACAACTTCTTTGTAGTATCTGTCTAGCTGAACAACTAGTTAAGTGGTAAGTCCACTCAACAAGCAAACTCTTAATTAAAATTTACAAGAAAGATTATTATTTGCTCAGGCCCCAAACCTTAGTCACCCCGACTCCTCTCTCTGTCTCTGAGGATCAGAGCAACCCATCAGCAAAACCCGTTATCCTCGCCTTGAAACTACACCTCGGCCGTGACCCCTCCCTGCCCACTGCCCTATGTCTGCTTCCATCCTGCACATGGGTCAAAGCCACAGGCCATCCCGGCTCCCCAATCTCCAATCCGGCTGCCCCATACATACTCCACTCTCAACCCAGCAGCTGCAACTGGCCCTTCCTTTCAAAACAATCAAGCACACCATTTCACTCCTTTGCTAAAACTCACCAAAAGTTCTCCAGCTCCCCCAGCAGGTGACCTACACACTGAGCATGGCCTGCAAGGCCCTGGAAGCTCCCCTCCCAGCCACACCTGGGGTCCTCACCAAGCCCGCCCCCGGGGTCTTGTCAGCTCCAGCCACACTGACTTCCACTCTGCCTTGTGCCCACACCAGGCGTGCACGACCTCAGGCCTTTACACGGCCTGTCCCTCTAAGTGGGACACTCCTGTCTCAGATAACCACAAGGCTCAAATATTACTCACTCCACTCACCTCATCTAGAAGTGCACAGCCATACCCTAATCCCAGTTCCATCTGCCCCAAAGCACACGCACCTCCTACAACCCCACGTGACTTATTCCTGCCCTTCGTCCCCCGCCCAGCTGCCCCACCACAACACACTCTCCACAGTGGGAAGGACACCAATGGGTCTGTGCACTGTCCCCAGGGCCTCACTGCTAATACGGTCGGTACAATGTACAGGCCGCACTCCACACTACCTTCTCGCCCCATGGGTAAGGAGGAGATGGCAGAGGGGCAGTCTAGGTTCTAGGTGTCAGAGCCCGACATTCAGCTCCGTGACAGCACGGCCAGCCTTGGTCTTGGGCACTGCTTCACCTCCAAGATCCAGCAAAGGGGTTTGAAGAATATCTACAGAATGAATACGTGCATCATACTTGTTGCAAACCTTGCTTTTCTTCCCCATAAGAATGGAAAAAGAAAAATTGACATGAATTCTAGGAAAACCATGTGGAAATGCCCTTCCATGTCTGACATAAAAAATAAACCACACAACTGCAGTATTCTGATACTCCGAACAGAACTTCCACTGCAGATGCTAATAGAACCAAATGATACCTAGTGTATAAGATTAAATAAAACCACTGGAGGGCTAGCAAAGAATGCTATGAACAAGGTTAGTGAGCAGAACCCTTCACATACTGTGTAGGTCTGCCCACTCTGGCTTCCCTACAGAAACCTGGCCTGAAATCAGAAAGTCACCAGGGGGGACTTCCCTGATGGCCCAGAGGTTAAGACTCTGCTCTTTCGATGCAGGGGCAGCGTTGTTCTCCAATCCTGGTCAGGGAACGAAGATTCCACATGTCCCATGGTGCAGCCAAAAAAAGATTAAAAAAAAAAAAATTTAAGAAATAAACAATCTTTAAAATAAGAAAGAAAAGAAAGTCACTGAGTAAGAACTATTAAGAAACAAACTGCTTACAAATGTCACAAAAGCAGCTCACAAAGATGCAACCCTGACTTTCACGTTCTCATACAGTTCTCACGGTTTCTGTTGTTTGCCTTAAGTTAGACCAAAACTCCTCAGCAGTACTTCTTAGAAGGGTAAAGCACTGGTAAATGGTTTTATGTCAACCAACAAGAGCAATTTGTAAAAACATATAATGTAATTCACATTATATACACAATTCAAAATTTATCTTCTCTTGCCTTTCTTTATGCCTCATTAATCAAAAGTTACAGATTTAAATAAAATCAACACTTTTACAACATGGTACCTCCATTAGCAACTGATAGGTACAATATACCCAACTTCCGTCAGCTGGGTGCCTGTTCTAAGCTTACTTCCATTCAGACTCAGAGAATTATCTGTTCAATGTCACTATGACTCACTGTCTCCATCACAAACACAGAAAAAAAATTTTTCTGAAAGTTTTAATATCAATAAAAATTATGACTTGGAAAGAACTAAAGAAACTTTGTCTTAACAATGGATATAATTACCTTCTGAAGACAGACAGACAATAGGTCTCAAAACACAACATATTCCAAAAGGTGATGGTACTGGTATTACTTGTTTCCCCTGCCAAGTTTCGTGACAATTACCATACCTCCCTTCTGTTACTCTGGAGGAGCTCTGGGGAAGCTGAGGAAGGCACTGAATTTGCAACTGGAAGATGCAAAGGAGCCCCAGTTCTACCCGTGGGACAAAGAAAGAGTCATTTCACCATCCTGAACCTCAGTCTGTTCACCTGAAAAACAAGGACAACGACTATCACTTACTGAACCGTGAAAATGTCAGTCACAAAACAGCAGAACAGCAACACTAATAATAATGAAAATATGATAATAATGATGCCAAGTTAATGCCTACTATACACCAAGCCCAGTTCCAAGTACTTTTAAAATACTGACTTATTTAGTTATTAAAAACCACTCCCACGAGGCAGACTCTATCACCTCCACTGCACAGATGAAGGAACTGGAGCACAGAGAGATAACTTGTTCCAGGTCACAGAGCTACTAGGAGCAGAGCTGGAAACCAAACTCGGCCAGCCAGGCCCACAGTCTATGTTCCTTACCAATCTGCTAAGTGTGCATACATGCTCAGTTGCTCAGTCATGTCCAACTCTTTGTGATCTCATGGACTGTAGCCCACCAGGCTCCTCTGTCCATGGACTTTTCCAGGCAAGAATACTGGAGTGAGTTGTCATTTCCTTCTCCAGGGGACCTTCCTGACCCAGGGATTGAACCCGCTTCTCTGGCGTCTCCTGTACTGGCAGGTAGATTCATTACCACTGTGCCGTCTGGGAAGCCCAACTGGCTAAGAGCCTTACACTTATTTTCTCAATTAACACAACCAATGATGTAGATGATGTTAAAATCCACAAGTGACACGTGGACAAACTGAGGAACAGAGAAATGAAGCAGCATACCTAACATCAAGCTAGCTGGTCAGCAGTGGAGCTGGGATAGCACCAGCACTCGGATACCAGCCAGACCGCACCCTGCAACCACCACCCCAGTGATGCTACCTGCAGAGGCTGCAAAGCTTTCCAGAGAGGGGTGGGAGGCAGGCCCCACCTGGCCTCCAGAGGATGGCTGGATCACGTTGAGGACCAAAGGGATGAAGAGGAAGAGAAGAAATGTGCCTGAGGGCAGAGCACAAGACAGACAGGCCACTCTCTCCCCTACACAGCACCCCACGGTGGTCCCTGGTGTCAGCAATCCTGCCCAGAACACACTCAGACAAGATGCTGAGCCTGCAGCTGGCACCTGAGAGACACATCCAAACCACCAGGAGACATCCATCCATCCTAACGGATGAAGCCACACTCAAGAGATGAGACAGAGGGAAAATGTCTTCTAAAAAGGCAGAAAGCCCTGAACCTACTATTAATCTAAATAATTCTGAACTAGAGGGTTCCCAGAGACACTAGTTCATAGCCATTTCTTGTTTATTTTGCCACATAAAAGATCAGCACTAAATTTCAGGTTAAGAATCAGTTGAGAGTTTAAGAGGGAAAAAAGGGCCCTGAAATGTGTGAGAAGATGCTGCTACAGTTTTTCACAATACAATGGGTAGCAGAGGTACAGTAACACAGGGTGAGAGAAGACATTCACCCAACAGAAATTTTCAACCTAAATGTATTTAACATGTTATGAAGTAGAGGGCGGTTTTTGCGTACATTGACCAAAATGACACAAATAATCAAAGGCAATCAAGTAGCTATTTAATATGCTGAAACTGTTCAACTTTGAAACTTTTACTGAACAGGCATATATATATCCAACTTACCTCATCATTTCATCACCATATATTTTTTACCCTATAAATGCAATTTATCCATAGTTTGACCACTCACCTTATTTAGCAAACAGCAACAGTATCAAAGCACTGGCTCCCCTAATTAGGTAACTGAACCGGAGAGAGCCCAAGAGAACCTCTGGCGTCTGGTTAAAAACCAGGCCGTGCGACTGCAGGTTGTGAGCAGACGGCTGTAGCTAAAACAGGTGCTGGGGCCAAGGGGACCCCTGGTGGTAAATGAGCCTCTTCTACAACCTACATTCCTCAGCTATAAAGAGGGACACATCAACCATCTACATTTTAAATTATCCCTCACAGTGGCCTGGAAAAAGAAGGCATTTCTACAGTGTAACCCAACAGAAGCACCCAGTACGGATCCAGTCGTTACTCCAGTCATACTCTGAGTAAGAGGCACCAGTGAGTCTTCTCTCTTTCCAAACACAACTGCACAGTGGCTGGTTTCCTTTGTCCATCTCCCTCCTCCATGACTCTGGTCTTGTCACACTGGTGTCAACAGGTGCTATTCCAACTCAGCTAGCAGCATATAGAGTCACTTTTTCAATTCTACCTAAAATTTCTTACAATTAAAAAGTTATTAGGGACTTCCTGGTGGTCCAGTAGTTAAGAATCCGCTTTCCAATGCAGGGGACAAGGGTTCGATCCCTGGTCAAGGAACTAAGATCCCACATGCTGAGGGGCAGCTAAGGCCCTGAGCCACAACTAGAAAGAAGCCTGAGTGCCAAAACTCACTCACTACAATGAAAGATCCCGCGTGCCACAACTAAGACCTGATGCAGCCAAACAAATAAAATAAATTAAAAAAAAAAGTTATTAAACTCAGCCATAGAAAAAGAAAAAAAAACATGCCATTTGCAGCAACATGGATGCAACTAGAGATTACCATACTAAGTGAAGTCAGAAAGAGAAAGACAAATACCATATGATATCACTTATATGTGGAATCTAACATATGGCACAAATGAACGTATCTATTAAAGAAAAGACTCACAGAGAACAGACTTGTGGTTGCCAGGGAGGAGGGGGAGAGGGGGAGGAATGGCTGGGAGTCTGGGGTTGGTAGATGCAAACTATTACATTTAGAATGGATAAACAAGGTCCTACTGTACAGCACACAGAACTATCTTCAATAGCCTATATAAACCATAATGGAAGAGAATATTAAAAAAAGAATGTATGTATGTGTATAACTGAGTCATTTCTCTGTACAGTAGAGATTGGCACATTATAAATCAATCATACTTCAACTTTTTCAAAGTTATTAAAACCAACGCCACCCTTATCAGGACGATTATTACTATTTAAAAATATATGAAAATAACAAGTGTTGGCGGAGATGGGGAGAGACAGAAACTCTTGCATACCATCAGTGGGAACGTAGACGGTGAAACTGCTACAGAAAGGAGCGGAGGCTCTTTAAAGGAGTCAAAACTAGAACTACCACATGATCGAGCCATTCCACTTGGGGAATCCTACATCCAAGAGAACTGAAGGCAGGGTCTTGAAGAGATCCGCACATCTCTATTCACAGCAAGTATCCACAACAGTCAAGAAGCGGAAGCAACCCAAGCGTTCATCGATGGCTGAATGCAGACATGCAGTGTACAATACAGTGGAACATTATTCAGCCTTTGAAAGGAATGAAATCCTGTGACCTGCGAAGTAAGCACAGGTACCATATGTGTACTGTATGGTTCCACTTATTCAAGGCATCTAAAGGAGTCAAGCTCATAGGAACAGAAAGTAGAACACTGACTACCAGGAGGCAGGGAGAGGGGAAAGGGGGCACAGAGCTTCAGATTTGCAAGATAAGCATAGAAATCTGTTTCACAACGATGTTCATACACTTAACAACACTGACCCGCACACTTAAAAACAGCTAAGATGGCAAATTTTATGTTCTGTATTTTGTTGCCTATCCCAATAAAAAAACTTAAAATGTTAAAACCACTTTAAAGAATGCATCTCATATTTTACAACAGACCTGCAAATATATGACACAATTATGTCTACCTGTATGGACATGGGGGAAAGCCTGGAGACATTGGAATGAGCCTGAAGGAACAAGAGAGACTACAACCTACCCTGGAATAGGCTAGATACTGGCCCAGCAGTGCCGACACTGGTCAGCTCACAAAAATTAACCCCTTAACAGAATCTGAAATCACTACTAGTATCACCATCTTCAAGAAAAAGGAAACAGACTCACAGAGGTACAGGACATAGGATCCGACGAGACTTTGTAAAAGTCAAGGCCACACGCGACCCCAAAGCCAAGACACTCACCTTTCCACCTCCTCAAGCCTGAAAGCCCCAAGCTGTCCATTCAGTTTGTTTGAAATATTCCTTGAATTCTGACCTTGCCACACAGTAGATATGTGACCTGGGGCACTTTTTTTATTTTTTAACTTCTCTTTGACTTGGTTTTCTCATCAGTCAAATGAACTTTAAAATGACATCTACCATTTACAGCTGTCGGAGAAGGCAATGGCACCCCACTCCAGTACTCTTGCCTGGAGAATCCCATGGACGGAGAAGCCTGGTAGGCTGCAGTCCATGGGGTCGCAAAGAGTCAGATACGACTGAGCGACTTCACTTTCACTTTTCACTTTCATGTGTTGGAGAAGAAAATGGCAACCCACTCCAGTGTTCTTGCCTGGAGAATCCAGGGACAGGGGAGCCTGGTGGGCTGCCGTCTATGGGATCACACAGAGTCGGACACAACTGAAGCGACTTAGCAGCAGTAGCAGCATTCACAGCTGTTAGGAGAATTAAATATCATAACATAAAGGGCTTTGATATCATCAGGGTATTACTTTGCATCTTCTGGGCTGGCACAGTGACTTAATAAGCACCAGGAATCCAAGAATACCTAGGACAGAGCCCGGGTCCCCAAGAAGCTGAGAGCTCACAGAGGACACACACACAAGTCCCAATATCCAGGCTTCCGGCAGACTGGTCGAGGAAACCCCCAGTAAACCTCCTGTTCTGTTTGAGGCTTAAATGATTCAGAGGTTTATCTGAAACATGGAAAAAACTGGGAACTGCCTCCATGCTGAAAAGAAGGGGAATGAGCAAATAAAGCCTGGAACATAAAGATGAGTAACTACATACATGTGTAAAAAAAACGGTGTTTGCTGAAAACTTTTCACTGATACTAGAAAATACTCATTAATTAAAAAAAAAAGGAACATGTTCTATAGAGAATTAAGGTACCTCCCAGTCCTAAATTGCAAGGATTTTCAAGATATATATTTTAAATAATATAAATAATAAATGGACACAAAAAAATAACTATTTAAAAAAAAATGGTATCTAGTAAAGTTCCCATTATTTTTCTAAACAACACACAGTCAAACAACACATCAAAAGAGAAAACTGAGAAAATATTCAGCACAGGACTGACAATTAAAAACAGAAGATCAAAATCTTTAGGATGGAGTTGAAAGAGTACACAGAGGAAATTTTTAACTTTAAGCACTTTTATTTAAAGGGCGAAAACATGAGTTGTCTGGTTTTTTTCTACTTTAAATGAGAAAAACCATTAGCAAATTAAACCCAAAGTAAGTAGAAGTTAAGACAGAACAAGGAGCAGCGCTGGGGCAAAAGGGAAAAATGAGTAATAATGACCCTGTCTTCATTAAAAGTTTGGTTCCATCCATCACGGACCTTTTGCATTGATTCTTGACTTCTAAAACATCACTTTTGATGACTGAGTGTTCTGGGGTCCCTGAGAAAAATCCTCGCCAGAGTCCTGCCCACACCTTCCCATTCCCACACTCCACTTCTGCCCACTGGCCCACCCGCCACAACCCCAAGGCTCCCCACATCTAGCACAATCACCTAGGGCTTTGTGAAACCAGAAACATTTCTGCCCAAGGCGTGTTAAGTACAGTCACTCGACTTTGAAAGTTCCCTCCGAGAACAATAAAAAGATTCACTACTTCTTTTTAAACACCAGAATCACAGTAACTAAACTGTAAAAGCATATCTATTTTACTGCAAACAGTTGCAATGCATTTTTTACACTGAACCAACAAACTCCTGAATTCATTAATGTCTGACCTTAAAGGAAGGAGGCAAGCCGTAAAAATGTGTAAGCAAAATCCATGCTTGCTTAAGGCTATTTGCACCTCCTAAGAAACAGCAGAACCCTTTTTATTTAGGTCCAAAGAGCTGGAATAAGAGCAGCAACCGCTCAAATTCACAAGCCACACGGGCAGGGCATGACATGCCTCTCCTCTTCACAGGAGAGGAGAGTCTGTAACAGCTCACTTATTCAAAGATTCCTCCTTCCCCCTTTTTTTGAGATGTCTGAATCTAAGGGAGGTGCAACAGCATGTCCCCTAGGAAAACAGGAAAAGTGCATAAAGTACAATAATCAGAGAGATGCTGGGGAGTGAGAACAAGAGGGGCTAAGACTTCAGAGGGCGAAGAACCACAAAGCCGAGTGGGTCTCCTGTAGCTACTTTGAATTTTGGTGTTTATTTGCCAATCCTGTGAACAAGAAGGAGGTTGAGAAGCCGGGCTCGGCATCCACAGAAAACTGTCGCCAGAGGTCAGAGAAGCATGAGAGGTTTTGGCAAGCTAACAACCTAACAGCAAATGTAGTGTCTTTCCTGCCACACATTACTCAGCAATGAAAGGAAGGGTACTGACGCAGGCTACAATGCAGACGAAACCAGAAAACATTATGCTCAGTGAAAGAAGCCCAACATAAAAATGTTTAACATGCATATTAAACACTATATAAAATTTTCAACATAAGTCCCACGAAAGTTTTAAATCTAAAAAATGATTTAAACACTTTACCTTTACCTACAGCTCTTCAATCCATTATTAGATATTTTAGAGAACAACATTTTAAAAAAACTTCCTAAAAAGATAATCTTTTAGAGAAGAAATTTCTTCAGTTAAATAAAGCCATTATACAGCTTATTCTTCTTTGGGGATATGCCCTGTGCACGCATCTTTAGCTAATAATTAAGTGGTTCATTCAAAAGCAGAAAACTAAACATCAGAAACAGATGAAAAAGTATCTAACAAGAATAACTGAAAACATTGAATTCTGACTGTAGGGGAAAAAATAAGATCTAATTATAAAACATAGGAACATGGGTTTCCTATAATACAAGAGTTACTTAAAATATATATGCCAAATTTACACATTTTAAAAAAATCTATTTTGCTTCCCATTATGTGATTGGGAGAATAAGGGCCAAGAACCTGCAAAAATACTTTAAATTTTCTTTTTATAATCATTACTGCATACTTTTATAGTTATTTTCTGGGGAAATTTTAATTACTTCAGTTGTACCTTTAAGTAACTCCAAATCTGATTTTGCTTAAAAAAAAAAAAAAAAGGTTATGGAATAAATATGTCTGTATAAAATGCACTTAAAGAATTTATGAGAGAACATGCATTTATTTTTTGCTCTACATACACAGTCTGGATATGATTGCTGCTGTTGCTAAGTCGCTTCAGTCGTGTCCAACTCTGTGCGACCCCATAGATGGCAGCCCACCAGGCTCCCCCGTCCCTCGGATTCTCCAGGCAAGAACATTGGAGTGGGTCCGGATATGATTACAAGTGGTTTAAAGCATGGTCCTCTCACTGGGATCCTTGAACTACCTACCACCTAAGAACTCGGGAGTACAGGAATTTCCTAATGTACATTTCCCAAGCCTTAAATGGAAATCAAATATTATCTTTAAGTAAAAAATAGAAATATGAATTCATCTAACAAGAACAAAAGAGAACACAACAATAACAGCATCACCACCTGCAGGGTTTCCTGTAAAATGTAATTACACATTCCTAGTCCCAAGATTTCCAGGGCATTTACAGCTCTTTCCATGTGACCTCAAAGTTACCACCTATACTTGCTACAATATGATCTCTACATACAGTTGCTGACTGAAATTCTTTCTTCTGCTGAAAACTATACTCAGGACAATCTCATTCCAACATCCACAAACTTAGTCAATCTCCACCTCATTCTCACAGTTGTCTAAAAAACCCAAGTCTCCTCTCTGTACACAATCTCCTCTCTGTACATCTATCACAATCCACAGTAAACCCTTTTTTGTCTCCCTTACAGAGTCAGGCACTGCAAAAAGAAGGCACCCTTGGAGTCTGCTGCACAGCTAAGGAAACCACTCTGCTCTGCCGTCTGGGAAAGCTTCCGACAGCAGCCGCAACGTTTCCTGGAGTAACACCACCATCATGATCATTGCGCAAATATCGTGTAAAGACTTGACCATGCTTTCTACCCTCTTCCAGATAAAATCCACTTAAGAACTGACTCCACTTTCACAAGCAGAATATCCTGCAAGAAAAGCTACACCCTGCCCCCTTTTCCATCTTCTTACCTGAATAAAAGCAAGGTTTGGGGAACCGGGAGGTTTGAGAGCAAAGAGAAAGGCAGATACATTTTCTTCAGTCATCTAGAAGTATGAGTCACACAGAAAACTCCTCAGTACCTAATGAGTGCAAGTTTATGCTGAACTTCGCACCTAAGTCAGGTCAAGTCAAAGTTGCTCAGTTGTGTCTGACTCTGCGACCCATGGACTATACAGTCCATGGAATTCTCCAGGCCAGAAAACTGGAGTGGGTGGGTAGCCTTTCCCTTCTCCAGGGGATCTTCGCAACCCAGGGATTGAACCCAGGTCTCCCGCATTGCGGGTGGATTCTTTACCAGCTGAGCCACAAGGGAAGCCCAAACTAAAGATTTACTCTAAAGATTATAAGTCACACTCAAGAGAACAAATACATTTTTAGTAATTTTTAAAAATCTTTTATAAATTATGACAAAATTAAGCACACTAGTGATCAGTTTTCTCAAATATGTTAAATACCCCTGTTACTGACATACAAGGCAGTGAAGTTCAGCTTTGAACAGTGAAAATGCAGCTCCAAGACTGACCAAGTCTCACTTGTCCTCAGCTACCAAAAGAGGATCAATTTAGGATCAAGAGTTTCCACATAAACACAACAGGCAGCCTGCATCAATGCTGCAGGTCCAGAACAAAACTACCACTTGAGGACACCCAAATTTTTCCCATTTAAATCTGAAGAATGAGTCTGATCTTGGTGCCTGAAAGTCACATTTACCCCTTATTCCAGGGTATGTCTAATGTGATACAGAGGTTATGAGCAAATGTCATACATACACCCAAACACCACTATTCTATCAAGCTTTCATATTTCAAAGCCATTGTCACTAGTAGGTAGAAACTATGCAGTAGGTACACACTTCTTCATTTTATGATATGTCACTTCATAAAGGCTTACTACATAATGAAAAATTAATATTTATACTGTACTAATCTCAATTTCATAAACAAAGATATTTTTTTAAAGAGAGAGATTGTTACTAAAATGTACATCAAAAACTACAAGAAGAGCCAAAAATGATTCCAAATCTTCAACCAATCATCTGCAAGACTGGGGGAAAAGCTCTCCTTCAGAAGTGCAGAGCACAGGGCTGGGGTCACGCAGGTGCTGGGCAGTCTGCTGACGCCTGAATATCTCAGGCGTCTCCCTTCTCACACTCACTCACAAGGCCCAGCTACACTTACTTCACTGCTCACTACACTAACACATCGCTGACGGATGGGCAAGTGGCTGGAAGAAAATGCACTGGAGAAGGAAAGGGCAACCCACTCCAGTGTTGAAGGAGCTGGGATTAACGGTTATGTTCAGGACAAACAACACAGCGTGTGGTAAGCCAGGCGAGAAAAGCTATTTTGCATGAAACACAATGCGGAATAAACCATATATCCCATATCAGCATAAAAACAAAATGAAACTTTTGCCAAAAGAAAGAACAGACTTCCCTCTGTCAAAATGGAAATAGCCTGAGATTCTGTAGATAGTAAAATCAGTAGCTAGGAGCACATCAGTGCTGTACACTGTCACCCTGCTTATTTAACTTATATGAAAAGAGTACATCATGCAAGATGTTGGGCTGGATGAAGCTCAAGCTGGAATCAAGACTGCCGGGAGAAATATCAGTAACCTCAGATATGCAGATGACACCACCCTTATGGCAGAAAGCAAAGAGGAACTAAAGAGCCTCTTAATGAAAGTGAAAGAGGAGAGTGAAAAAGTTGACTTAAAACTCAACATTCAAAAAATGAAGATCGTGGCATCCGGTCCCATCACTTCATGGCAAATAGATGTGGAAACAATGGAAACAGTGACAGACTTTATTTTGGGGGGCTCCAAAATCACTGCAGATGGTGACTTACAGCCATGAAATTAAGACTCTTGCTCCTTGGAAGAAAGTTATGACCAACCTAGACAGCATATTAAAAAGCAGAGACATTTAAATCTGTAAGCATTCATAAATGCAAACAAACGGCCATCTAGTCAAAGCTATGGTTTTTCCAGTAGTCATGTACGGATGTGCGAGTTGGACTATAAAGAAAGCTGAGCACCGAAGAACTGATGCTTTTGAACTGTGGTGTTGGAGAAGACTCTTACGAGTCCTTTGGACAGCAAGGAGATCCAACCAGTCCATCCTAAAGGAAATCAGTCCTGAATATTCATCATTGGAAGGACTGATGCTGAAAGCTCCAATACTTTGGTCACCTGATGCAAGGAACTGACTCATTTGCTGCTGCTGCTAAGTCGCTTCAGGCGTGTCCACCTCTGTGCGACCCACCAGGCTCCCCCGTCCCTGGGATGGCAGCCCACCAGGCTCCCCCATCCCTGGGATTCTCCAGGCAAGAACACTGGAGTGGGTTGCCATTTCCTTCTCCAACGTATGAAAGTGAAAAGTGAAAGTGAAGTCGCTCAGTCGTGTCTGACTCTCAGCGACCCCATGGACTGCAGCCTATCGGGCTCCTCTGTCCATGGGAATCATTTGAAAAGACTCCAAAAAAAAAACAAAAGAAAAAGGAAGAAAAGACCCTAATGCTGGGAAAAACTCAAGGCAGGAGGAGAAGAGGAAAACAGAGGATGAGATGGTTGGATGGCATCATCGACTCAATGGACATGAGTTTGAGTAGGCTCCGGGAGTTGGTGATGGACAGGGAGGCCTGGTGTGCTGCAGTCCATGGGGTCACAAAGAGTCAGACACAACTGGGTGACTGAACTGAACTGATAGAGAAAGAATGGACAGACAAAACAGGATAGACTCTTGCAAGGAAACACTACTCAGCAATAGAAAGGAACCAACTACACAGCAATACAGATGAATCTCTACTACACCATGCTAAAAACCACCTTCCACAGTTATACACAGTGTACCATTCTGCTGACATGAAATCCTAGAACAGGCAAAAATGACCTGCAGTGAGTGGTTGGGACAGGGACTGTGACCATGGAGGGACATGAAGGAACTTTCTGGGGCCCTGGGGCCCTCCCAGGCACTAAAGCCTTGCTGTGTCCTCCATTTTTTGTTTGTAGGAAGAAAGTTTCAGCCTCCAAGACCTTCCCCGAGTTGCAAAGAGCAGATTCAAACGGTTACTAATTAGAGGGGTAAGGATATACAGAAAGAGAGGAGGAGCAGTAGAAACAACAGTGCGTGAATAAAGCAGGGTCCTGGTTCCTCCTCAAAGGGTCGATAACGTGTAACCATCTGACATAGGTCTTCTACAGCAACTAAGGGCCCCACCCAGGTGGAGGACCGTAACTTCAGGCTGAGCAGAACCCAAACTGGATGGAAGCAGAAGACTGATGATTGAGATTCCTTGAACACAAACTGTTACCTCTCACCAGCCAATCAGAGGAGGGTCACACACCCTGCAGTAGCCCTCTCCCCTGGAATTTTGCCCCAAGAACCACCCAGGATTCAGGTCTTTTGAGCATGAGCTACCCATTCTCCTTGCTTGGTCCTGCAATAAACTTTTCTCTCTTTCAAATTCCAGCATTTTGGTTTGTTTGGCTTCCATGTGCATTAGGCACACAAAGTTGGCTTCAACAACAAAATGACAATGGTATCTATATTTTGATAAGTGTATGAATTGCAAAGGCAATGTTAACTTTTGTTAATTTGATAATTTGATAATTACATGAATTACATCATGGTCATCCTGTTCTTTTCATACTGTTCATGGGATTCTCAAGGCAAGAAGGCTGAAGTGGTTTGCCGTTCCCTTCTCTCGTGGACCACATTTTGTCAGAACTCTTCACCACAATCCAACTGTCTTGGGTGGCCCTACATAGCACGGCTCATAGTTTCACTGAGTTAGACAAGGCTGTGATCCATGTGATCAGTTTGGTTAGTTATCTGTGATTGTGGTTTTCATTCTGTCTGCCCTCTGATGGATGAGGATAAGAGGCTTGTGGAAGCTTCCGGATGGGAGAGACTAGCTGTGGGGAAAACTGGGTCTTGCTCTGGTGGGCAAGTCCATGCTCAGTAAATCTTTAATTTTCTGCTGATGGGTGGGGCTATGTTCCCTCCCTGTAGTCTGGCCTGAGGCCAAACTATGGTATAGGTAATGGTGACCTCCTTCAAAAGGACTTATGCCAGCATGCTGCACCTCCCAGGACTGCTGCAGGCAGTGTCCCCGGCCCCACGGTGGGCTACTGTGGACCCATGCCTCCACCGGAGACTCCCGAACACTCACTGGCAAGGCTGGCTCAGTCTCTTGTGGGGTCACTGTTCCTTTCTGCTGGTGCACACAAGGTTTGTTTGTGTCCTCCAAGAGTCTCTGTTTCCCCAGTCCTGACCCATTGCAGTATCTAAGGGGTAATGGGTGTGACCACTGCAACCTACTCTCACAGTAAAAACACATGTGTGCATATACGTGGAAAGACAGAAGGAGAGGGTGGGGTGGGGGAAGGGAGAGAAGAGGAAAACAGGGCTGGGGGAGGGCATGCAGGCAAATGTAACAGAACGTTAGTTTTACATCTGGTAAATCCATGTGAAGTGCAATATTCAGGAGTTCCCTAAACTACATCTTACAATTTTTCTATAAAAGAAAAAAATTTTTTTCATCTAAAAAAACAAAACACACTGTACACTTGAAACACTGTAAAGCAACTATACTTCAATTTTAAACAATTAAAAAACAAAAAACAAGGAGCAGCAAACTAGAAAGGGTGCTGGAGGGACTTTCTGAGGCAGTCACCCCAGTGTAGACCACTGTCATTTTGTTGTTGAGCCCAGTTCATGTGCCCAAAACACAAGAAGGCCAAACAAACCAAAACACCTGAATCTGAAGGAGAGCAAGAGAGAGGTTTATCACAGATAAAAAGGCAAAAGCTGTGTTATCGCACGCTGAAGGCGACAAGTATTCGTACTACAGATCCCAAGTCACCCAGAAAGGCTAAAAGTGAGTTTGATATCTTTCAGTACATTTTGTTTAAGAAGACCTGGAAAGTATCCTTTGAAATACATAGGAAAATAAATATGGTTACATATTTTTTAAGTGTATAATCCACTGTTTTTTTCCCATTCTGCATATACAATAACTTTAAGCAACTCATACCAAAACCTCTCAAGAGACACCGCACGGTTCACTCCACACATGTGTGCAGCAACAGCACACGAGCCAAACCAAAGCGAGCACCCCGCGAACCATCCTCCTGAGTTCACGCAACAGGACCCCCAGCACCTGGAAACACCATCAACTGAAGGAAGCACCCCAGCCTTCTCCGCGGCCTCTGGACCAGGATTAAGTTAATGCAGGGTCCAGAGGAAAACACAGGGATAGAGCCAGACAGCAAAACGGAAGCAAGACAACGTCACCCTCTCTCCTGTTCCTCAATACGCTGCTAAGAAGGCCACTAGCGGAGCTTGGCCGTGTGCTCACTGTACACAGGGTGGCAGGCAGGAGCTGCAGTGAGCAGGGCTGGACACACACACACACGCTGGGAAGCTTTACATGTCCGGGGAGAGTGAGGAGGGCCGCAAACACAGAGGGGCACGTGCAACAAAGGGACAGAAACCAGCTTCGCTGTACCACTGACTCTGCTGTAACCACACAGAGCAGCATCCTCCCACCATAAAATCATGAAGTCATCATTCACAACAGTGGCCTTCTTACTTTCTGAAGGCAAACAAATTTTGATTTTTAAATAAAAATTAAAACCCTCACACACAACCTTCCACTTTAATTTCCTTCCCCACCCTATACATAAACAAGGGCCTACTAGGAAAAAATGCTAAATAACTGCTCTGGAGGACATCAAAAAGCACCACAGAGCAATAACAAGCAACTCTTCTGCATGCTTCTAAAAAACTGTACTTACAATTGCAATTAAGTCTTAAGCTCAGTGAAGCCAACGTGTATCATTTTCTGTGTACATCCTTGGTATTTCTAGCAGTATAAAATATACCTGTATCCTACAATTACAGCTGACTAAACAAAACAGCTGAAGACTACATAATTAAATTTGTCTCATTAACCAGAGAAAACATTATTTATTAATTGTAAACGCTGGTAAAACTATTTTTCTCCAGAGCTACAAGAACTTGAAATCCCCTAAAATAATTTTAACTTTTAAAACATCTTTTACTTATGCTAATTACACAACCTCTGTAATATACAATCATGTTATATGACGATAAACTACATTATAAAGGCTTTAGAGGTCATGAATAAATAAGCATACAAAAATCAGCCAAGGACTTCAAGGTTACACGTTTTCAAAAGCAGTGTCTATGGCTAAAATCTACTTCACTTAAACTTCCAGGATACCTTGTCCAGAAAAATAAAGTTTAATCCAGCCTGAAAGAAAACCTGAGCTCAAGTGTGTGCAGTATCTGTGTGTATATACACAGAAGTCATCTATCTTTTAAGCCTTGGGTATAATTTCCACACAGGAAAACCTCCAGCTCAGGAGTTCTGACAAACGTCCTCTTTGGTGTGGCCGCCACCACCACACGGAGGAACGGCCTCTTTCCGTCACCCCGAGGAGTGTTCTCATGTCCTCGGAACACAGGTCTCTCTCTGTCAGCCATAGGCAGCCACTCACCTCACCTCTGCTCTCAGAGATCTGCCTTTCCCAGGATGTCACATCAATGGAGCCCCAGCAATACTAGCGCTTCGTGTTCTCAGCGGGGAGAGTGCTTTGGAGACGCAACGCTTTGCTGCCTATGTTGGTAGTTAATTCCTTCCTGCTGCTGCTGCTGAACAGGATTCCACTGCAGGGGTGGACCCCAATCTGCTCATCCGTTTACCAGCTGATGGGCATTCGAGTTGTTTTCCATTTTAAATGATTATGAATAAAACTGCTATAAACATTCATGCACACAGACATAAATTTTCATTTCTCTTGGATAAATACCTCAAAATAGGATTACTGGATTGTATTATAAGTATATATTCAACTTTATAAGAAACTGCCAAATTGTTTTCCGAAGTGGTTATACTTTGCATTTCCACCAGCAAAGCAAGAGAGTTCTGTTTCACATCTTTGTCACTGGACACTGTTGCCTCGCATTGTCTAGTTTTACTGTTAGCCATTCTAATTGTGGTGCAATGGTACGTCAACGTAGTTGCTGTCTGCCCTTCCCCAATGATTAATGATGCTGAGCATCTGTCTGTGTGCTTATTCTTATCCGTATGAAATGAATGAAATACCTACTTAAACCTTTTGGCTGTATTATCAATTGAAATTTTTACCGAGATCTTTTCTTTAAAACTGACGTACAGGGACTTCTCTGGTTGTCCAGCAGTTAGGACGTGCGCTTGCCAAGCAGGGAGCGCAGGTTCAATCCCTGGTCGGGGAACAAAGAGCCCATATGTCACACGGTCAAAAAATAGAACTTTTTTAAAAAACTGAAGTATAGGTGCTGTACAATATTACCTAAGTTACAGGTGTACAATAGAGCGAGTCACAATTTTTAAAGGTTATGCTCCATCTGTAGTTATTCTAAAACACTGGCTATATTCCTCGTGTTGCAACTTAATTTATATCTAACAGTTTGTATATCTTACACCCCCACCCCTCTGCTGTCCCTCCCCAATACTCTCTCTCCAGGGGTAACCACTAGTTTGCTCTTTGTACCTGTAAGTCTGCTTTTTTTGTTGCTATATTCACTAGCTTGTTGTATTTTTAGGTTTCACATATAAGTGATAACATACAGCACCTGTCTTTCTTTGACTTATTTCATTTAGCATAATACCTCCCAAGTTCATCCACCTTGCTGCAAATGTTCTTTTAAGAGACATCTACCCTTTCTAATAGACAGTTAAAGAAGAAATGCTGAGGAGTTTGTGTATTTTGATTTCAGAATTCATGAGGAGTAGACCAAAGTCTATAAAAACCACAGCAAAAGTTGTCTCCCCGCTTCTAGGGACAGGAACGGACCCATTTCCCTAGTTTTCCCAGTATCTGGTGAAACCACCTCTTTGCTCAGTCTGAGCCAGGAAGCCCGGACTGTGAACCACCGGCAGAGCTCTGCAGAAACAGCAGTGATGCCAGTCAGCACAGGCAACACAGACACGGCAGAAACACGCGCCACGGCCAATGCGCGGTGGACAGCACAGAGAGGGGGCGCGGTGCTGAGGGGACGGCCTGCGCCTCTCCTCGCTATGAAAGCAAGGCCACAGCAGGACCATCAGGGTGAAGACGTACGGCAGAGGAACTTTGAAACTCGATGACCACCATATGAAACCTCGAGCAAGTTTCTTAACGTCTCTAAGTCCAGTTTCTCTATAAAATGCAACAGTAACTGTTACCTTACTGAATTATTATAAAAAATTAAATAATAATCTGACACAATGACTGACACATAAACGGCAGCTATTATGATTACAACTATTTCCTTCACCCAAATTCCTGAATCACATTGAAGACTGGAAACATAAAGACGCGCTCTTCACAGAGCTATGAGCATGAAACTGAAGCCTCACACAGCAGGTACCGTGCACGCGGAGGACCCACTGAACTAAACGCAGGGTCCTGGCCACACAGGAGACCCGCCAGGCATTTACAGCAGAGCTGCCCTGGAGCTGGCAATCGTTGAGTCTTTGTGGACCTAATAAGGTCCAAATATGTCAAAGAGTTTGCCTCAGCACTCCAAATGCAGTGAGACTTCTTTCAAAAGGATCCAATCTAACCACCCTGGGTCTTGCATCACCTCGTCACAAACACTTCCTTCCCTCCGGGATGCTACGACTGTGCCACACAGGTGGGACTGCTGCTCACACACCTTGGTGACATTTCCAAGCCCTCTGATGGCCACACCCCCCGGTGGAGGCACATGTGGAGCAGCTTCTTAAATGCCCTGTTCGTGCCTGACAACCAGAGAGCTCGACAGCACAGCCGGCTCCACTGACGGCTCTGCGCAGCCAGACAGATGCGAACTGTATTACATTTCTGTGACGGGTGTTCTATAAGGATTTTTTTCCCATGAGTCAATACATGAAATCAACAGTTTCAGATTATCACTTGGATTCAGGAGTTCTGGTGTCTCCTAGGCTCAGATTTGGGGACATTAAAAATCTATAACAAATGTTAAACAATCAGAATGCCACATTTCCCATGAAGCCTGCTTACATCTCTGAAGGGTGCAGTCTCTGTACCGTCCAGCTGCACCTCTGTGCACTTTCTTCCCTGGAACGCCCACCCCTGCTACAGCCAGCCTTCCCATCCTCCCGCAGGCCCCTCTAGGAAGGCACTCTCCCGCCCTCTGCACAGTGCCACTAGGCTCAGTCACACATCCCACATCAGAAAACCAACAAATCACCTAAAGCTGAAGCCGCAGATGACACGGTTCCACATGGAATGCGGCGTCTGGGAGGTAACTTCCAGAAAGTCCATGAGGGAAGATGGTTACCAAGGGGGAAGGTGCAGAGTAGAGCTGGGGGCTGGGGAGGCTAGGGAACCACTGCTTCCATCAGGATCCCACCCACTACCATCTACTTTGAATGGTAATGACATGAATTAACAAAAATCCACCCTGGAGTCCTTCCCCACGGCCCTCAGGATAAAGCTCTGGCTCCTTACCTGGGTTCCGCACCCTCCTTCACAATCACGCGGCTGACTACCCTCCAGCCGCACCTGTGACCACCTCCCCTGTAAACACCTGCAGCCACTGCTCTCAGTAAGCTACAGTCACATATCCGCAAGACCAGGCTCTCTTGCCCCTGGGCCTCTGCGTGTGATGTTTTCGCTCCTTGAACTTGTGTGCTGGGCCACACACTCTCATCCTCCAGGGTTCACCTGGGCACTGCAGCCCCTGGGAGGCCTGTGTCGACCACAATGGTCCTGGCCCTGTGAGCACTGACTCCCCAAGCTGTCTGCACACTCTCTCCCCACGGCAGAGGTCAGGCTGTCTGGTGCTCTCTGAACCTCAACAAAATTGACATCATACAAGAACATGAACCATGTCCATCCTGCTTAGCACCTAGGGAAGTCTCAGGACAATGTCTGGAATTCCAGACACTAAAAAACAGGTTTTTTGAGTAAACAGCCCCAAGACCTCAGAGTCCAATCTATCTCAGTTGTACTCAGTTGTCCTGATGCTTAAAACACACCTTTATTAACAAAATGCGGGTCTTCAGAGGGTCTTGAGGCAGCCTTCCTTCCTGTCTACCACCTTCCCACAAACGTTAACCCTGAAAATGATCTCTACACATATTTCAGTGACTCAACTCCTCCAAAACTTTTCTTCGCTTTCCTAGAATTAAGGTTGCAAAACACCTCCATCCCAAGTTCCTGCCCTCCAGCACAACACAGCAAATCAAACAAGAACCAAGAACCAACTCTGGCAAAGCATCTCCAGAAGCAGAGCCGCTCTGCAGGGCCCCAGGAGGACCAGGAGCTTACGACGGCACACTCAGGGGGACGGGGGGTCTGCCTGACTTTGGGGGAGGCCAGACTGACTCCTGCGGTCTGACCATCTGTCTGGAGGAACACCAGTTAGATGGTTATCTTTCTGGGCTTAAGTATTTTCAAATACTGGTGGGGAGGGGACAAGCCAGAATCAGTAGATTATCAGCAGTCCTGGTGCTCACAGCTCATTGAGCCGGGGAAAGGGCTCATCAGGGCTGGCCTGCCTGACATCTCACCGCCCTCCTGCCAGGCCTTTCTTCCGCTGCATCATATGTCAAGAAGAAAAATTCTGAGTGCCTTCTACTAAATATTGCCCCCTCATGTAAATATTGCCCCCTGTGCTGTACCAAGATGAGGTATTTTTAAGCGCTAATTGTGCTGAAAAGCTACACTTGATATTCTGCCTTGTTTGGATCTCCTAAGAGAAGTTATTTTGTGGCAAGCATTAAACATTCCTTCATTCAGCATTTAGTAAAAACCAGCTATGAATCAAACAAAAGATGCAGAGGTGAAATAAATTTTTTTTAATTTCTGAGACTCTCAGAAACAGACGTGCACCCAAGTGGACGTTGCAGTCACAGGAAGAAACGTATCATCTGGATGGAAGGGGATGCAAAGAGCTGGGCTGTGACCTCATGACCTGCAACGTCATCTCAGCACGCAGCCCAGGCTCCTCACACGGCCAGTAAAGAGAGGGGTGAATTGGAAAAACAGGACTAAGACTTCCAGGCCTTGCGCGGAAATTGAAACTGCATGACATAATTTCCCTTCCCGAATACCTAGCCTCTGTAGAGACAGAAGCCGCTTGGGGGAAAATAGAACAAAGCAGGAAAGTGAGCCGACCCTCAGAAGGAAGTGGAAAAACTTTAACCAGGGCCCTGCCACTTGGACATACAAGACAAGGACACTGGCCACAGTGAAATCCAACACAGTTATAAACTGTTGTGAGGTCTGAATCCATCAAGTCCAAGTTCATGAGGCTTTTACCAACACAACATATTGGCACGACAGAGTGCTGACCAACACCAACATCCCAGGAGACACACATTCATCTTCTCCAGCTGCCTGTCCTCAACTCACCACCAGACTCACCAGAGAGCAGTCTTCAGAAATAAGACAAACTGGGATAGAACCTCAACTCTACAACTTCCCCACTGTGGGGCACGAAACAAACCCCACAGCTACAAATGGCCACATCATAAAGAGCCCAGTCTCTTGAGCCCAGCTTCCCTCCCAGGGAGTGACCACTGCTGACATCTGTGAGCACGTCACATACCTCTCACCGCCTGTGCCTGGGAAAGGGCTATTGTCACGCCCTGCTGGATGGGAAAGCCAGGTGTAGGCAGTTAGTAAAGCGTAAGTAGCTAAGCTGCCATCTAAATCCAGAGCCCCTGAGAACCAGGTATCAGAGGAAAGGGCACAGGCTCTGAGCCAGACAGTCTGCATCCCAGCTCTGCACTGGGACCTGCAGCCTTGCTGTCCTTCACGTACGCAAATGTGAGAGGGGAGAGGACCCATCAGCAGGCATACCCTGGTATTCATAAGGTACTAGACCCTATTCTGGGCTTCCCAGGTGACGCTAGTGGTAAAGAACTTGCAGGAGATGTAAGAGACATGGGTTCGATCCCTGGGTCAGAAAGATCCCCTGGAGGAGGGCGTGGCAACCCACTCCAGTATTCTTGCCTGGAGAATCCCATGGACAGAGGAGCCTGGCGGGCTACAGTTCATGGGTTTGCAAAGAGTTGGCCCTATTCTAAACCATGCGATGTTATTGTAGTTGTTAACCATATATACAAAAAGGTATATAAAGTATAGAAGGTACACATATAGAAGGGACTAAATAACTTCTATTTTTCCTCTCACCTCTGCAAAATTCACTATCTCTTATTTGTTTCCACTGTGTGTCAAAGAAACCCTATGACAGGGGAAAGAAAAATCAAAACAAAACACCAAGACACAAGTGTAGCAAGAGAATCAGACTCACAGTTCAGAAGGCCACCAAAACTCCGTGAGGAAGTGGCGCGATGGTTTACAAACACTCCTCCTTTCTCCTTCCTCTTTCCATAGCAGTCACAGAGAACCTGACAAGGAAAGACGTGCATTTATAAAACCACCTCTCCACCACTTTTTCAAAGAGCCACTGTGTTCACCCCTCTCAGAGTCAGTCTCATTACCTACCACACATGCAGTGCCAGACCTGGGATGAGGGGTAAAAGCATGCCATCAAGTTCCTGTCTTCAAACCTACATTTCAGTCAAGAAAATACATATGAAAACCTGGAGACTACTAAAACATATCAACAGGCATGCATTAATATGACACAGAGTTAGCTAGCAAGCTCAGGGAAAGATCGCCAACAATATATACATCTACTTCACCCTCTCTCACTAAAATTATACTAAAGAGATATTAAAAAAAAAAAATTGAAAAACAAAACACAGCTCAGGCAGAACTGACAGGGGAAAAAGAGAATTCTGGAATTTGTGAGAAAAGCTTCTCACATGGAAGATAAAGACCAAAACAAATTTCTTAAAAAGCGGGAAAAAAAAAACCCTTGGAGGACACACAATCTATGAAGATTGGAAGCACAGTAAATGACTCAGCAGGCCGAGAAACCCAGATCCTAAGCCAGCAGTGGAAAAACTAAGACCCAATTCCACTTCCACAGGGGTATCCCAAAAGGCTCCCAATGGGCAGCACCGGTGCGGGCAGGACGGGGCCTGGCCACAGGGGAGCAGCGAGTCCACTTAAGCCACAGCCAGAACCTCAGCCCCAGGCGTCCGAGTGCTGCCCCATCCCTGCAGGTCACATCACTCCCAGGAAAAGCAGAGTGGCTCTGGACTGACGTCCCTCTGCCCAGCTGTACCACACATAGGCGGACTTCATCACCGTACAAAACTCAAGGGTGGGTCCTCACGCTCCCCACCCCTCACCCACCCACCCACTCAGCCCCCAGATTTCTGTAGTCAGAATTCTACACAAAAGAGACTAGAGAATATTCCTGGGAAATATAATCAGCCCAAGAAGAAAGACCTAAAAATACAGGGGATCCCCCAACAAATCAACCACCCATAACACCCTGATGTAAAAGTCAAAAGGCCCACCCCATGTCAGACAGAAGGAAGGGGTTCTGGAGGGTTGGGAGATAAGGGAATAACTTGAGAGAAACACAAACTCTACCATCGAAAACCTGGACATAAGAAGACGCTGCAATCAACAAACAAAAATAGGATGCTCTTTTGAAAGAAGAAAAAAGAGCCCTTGAATACTAAAGAACCTGAACATAGAAGCAAAACACTAAAAAGAAGGTTAAGTTAAATTCAAGACATTTCCCTAAAAGCAGAATAAAAAACGAAGGAAGAACAGGAGGGAGGGTGGGACAGAAGTATACTGGAGAGAAAGAATAAGAAAATTACGACAGCCAAGACAGTTTCATGGATAACAAGACTTCCAGAAAGAAAGAACAAGGAAACAGAAGGGAGAAAAACATCAGCACAATCACTGGAAAAAATCTCCCCAGAGCTGAGGAATGAAAGTCAGCAGAGTGAAGGTCCTCACTGAAGAAGCACAACAGTAGATGAAAAGAAACCCACACTGCATGACATTTTAAAAGAGTTGGACAAAGTTTTAAATTGCTACAAGCTTCTAAAGATGGGAGGGGGAAAAATTACATTGAATAAGAAATTAGAATAAGCTTCTGAACTGAAACCCAGTAACACCGAGCACAGGAAGCAATGGGTCAGAGCGATGCCAACAGAACTCTACAGCAGCTACACCTTAACCACCCTCCTCAAGCACGCTCACTCCCTAACCTTCTGCCCCAAGCGTCCTACCTCAGGAGGCCACTGGAGAAGGTCCTCCCCCGAAATGTAAGCGTCAAGGGAGAACCTGAGCTTCCACAAGGACGTGACGGTGGAGGGAGCTTCCAGAACAGGAGCTGTGGGCCCAGAGAGGACAGTCGGAGCAGAGAGGCTCAGGAGGAGGGACCGTGGGAGGTGGCCTGGCCCTGACCAAGACCCCACTCATCCTTCTCAAGTGATTCACCTCTCGATGCAGTGCTCGACCAAGACAAAGAAGTCAGTCAAGGAAGATGAAGACAAGGGGCACTCCAAACACGAAACCCAACCCTGGAGAGGCCGAAGGGCGAGAGCAAGGAACGACCGGGGCAACGCTGCAGGGCAGGCATGAGGACAGCCAGCTGAGAACACGGGGGAACAGAGACCTCCAGGAAGCCGAGCCCAGAAAGAGGACATGAAGAGTCCATGTGCCTGACCCTGTGGAAGGTTTACTAAAAGGCTACCACAGAGGGTGTGGAAATAGTAGCAGGTATAAAAAGGACCAAGAACCCGGGGACTGAGTGCTCCAAGGAAGGCAACGATCCCTCGCACTCCCTGTGGTCTGTCCACAGCACTCACCCTGGTCCCATCATCAGTGACCCACTCCTCTCTGCCCCTCACTCACCTGGAGACCCCGCGAAAGGCCATCTCTCAGCAACCACCTTCCAGAACCCACTACAATGCTTGCTACAACAGTGCACACGAGAGCCAAGGGTGTTTTTCGTTTATTCACATACTGAGCATCTACTCAACACACCTGGCATTCTTCCGGGGAACTAGAAGTCAAAGACATAGAAATAGAAGACTCCTGTCGTTCAGGAATTTAGACTATTTTACTCCTGAGAAAACAATTATTTATCCTATATCCTCATCTTCCCCCAAAGATGAAAAGGTCACCAGTGGCTCACAGAATTTCAGTAGTCCAGCTACCACTAACAGAGTGGGACCCCAAGACACAATGGAGCTTTTTTGACACGGCGTGCACTGTGCAATATGAAGTGTCGACCTGAAGTTGGGAAACATGCTTCCTGTACATCAGGGCCTGAGGCCCTTCTTGATCAAGCCCAGTCTAACCCTCCAGAGTCTAACATCCTTCAACGGTGTCTCTTAAACTCCTTCTAGTTAACAGAACACACCTCTGTGCCACTGGCAGTTCCTCTGCCGGGGTCTTCCTGCCTAGGCTGAACAGGGGCGCATCCCCCAGCCCCGTCACTCACGAGAGGGGTCTCTGCAGTCACTGACACATGCCGTGGACAGCACCAGGCACTGGAGCACACATCAGTGAACAGAAGAGACAACGGTCCTGCTCCCAGGCACCCTTGTGGTGTAGCTTCTGGTTTAACACGTGTGTGTTAGCCAGTCAGTCGTGTCCGATTTCTCTGCGACCTCATGGACTGTAGCCTGCCAGGCTCCTCTGTCCACGGAATTGTCCAGGCAAGGATACTGGAGTGGGTTGCCATTCCCTTCTCCAGGGGATCTTCCTGACCCAGGCATTGAACCTGGGCCTCCTGCACTGCAGGCAGACTCTTTACCATCTGAGTGGGTTCACCCACTAGGGTGGATGTCAAATCTGACCCCACCTGTCAGCCCCTCCCTCCACTCAAACACAAGATTCTAGGAGCAACAGCAGCCCCCTTCAACTCTGCAGCCTCAGGACCTACACGCTATTAAATAAAGCCAGAGTGAAGTTCTGACTCCAGCTGGTTGCAAGAGGTAAAAGAAAAACATGTGCTTTTTAGAAGCTCTCTTTTTTTTTTTTTCCCCTGACTCTTTTCTATTAGAGGATTACAAACCTGAAAACATCATTCATTAAAATGCAAGTCTCTTGCAACTGTCTTTCTTCTCCTTGCTGTGAAAGGCAAAACATCCCAGTTACTCCCCAGGTCTGGTTTTTGTTCCCCACTGTATACCCTCGATAACATACATTGTATCAAACACCTAGAGCACTTAATCAATAAACATATACTTGATGCCTGAGTGATAAAGCATGAATAAATGAATGGATGCACTGACTCCTGAGTGCTTTATAACTGCTCTGTGCTTCACTGTAAGAATTCAAGCAGGTAACAACATTCCATTTTATCAGCAGGATGGCCGCTCACTTGCCATGTTAGCAGTGGGCAACTCAGCGCCTGCTGTGTGCCAGCACTCCTATTTATCCCACGAGCTAATCTATCTTTATTAAGAATATGAAGCTCTGCATCTCAGCAAACATACAAAACTGATAAGATGTAAGCATAAAAATTGAACTAGTTCAAAAAGAGCATAAAATCAGACATTTCCCAAGCTGTATAATTAAAATGCATTAAGTAAAATCTTTTGCTCCAGATAGATAAAGAGAAACTAAACTTGCCTCATTATATAATAAAATATACTACCAGGTCCCTGAAGATGGCTGTAAAGTGGATAAGCTCCACCTTTCTGGCATGAACAAGTATGTTTTAAGGTGGGTATAAACAGACACCCGGGCTACTCTGAACCCCTTTCCCTTTCTAACAATGTGAACTAAAATTTTCCACCAGTCACACACTCTAAACCTGTGTTTCATTAACAGGTAAAATATTTCCTTCTATCACCTTGCTCATCTTGTTCTCATTTCAATGCACAATCCAACTTGGCCAGCTTTCTGACACCCGTCTCTCACTAAGTCTCAAAAACAACCCTGATCATCATACAGTTTTCAGCCTTTCTCCTGAGCGTTTTGCAAGTACCAGCTCCTCACAGTCCTAATTTGTTACTATCAGTGTTCCCATTTTACACTTAAGAAAGCTAAGTCTTAACGAAATTGAATTCTCCAGGTCACACAGCAAGCAAGGGAGCAATCAGGGATTCAAGTGTTAGCTAGCTTGAAAGCGTTAGTCACTGAGTCGTGTCCAACTCTTTGCAACCCCATGGACTGTAGCCCACCAGGTTCCTCTGTCCGTGAGCTTCTCCAGGCAAGAATACAGGAGTGGGTTGCCATTTCCTTCTCCAGAGAATCTTCCCGACCCAGGGATCAAACCTGGGTCTCCTACACTTCAGGCAGATTCTTTACCGTTTGAGCCACAAGGGAAGCTCAAAACTAGCTTACCAGCACTCTTAAAATCAAGGTGCTATTCTGCTTTCCCAAAGTAACCAGATAATATTACTGTTAAAACAATGAGCAAGATCTGGGCTTTCCAAAGCAACCACGACAGAAAAATTCTTCCTAAAGCTCAGTAACATTCAACACGACACACTGACAAATTCTAGTTGGCTCGAACTGAGCATACAGGCTGAACCCCTGGAGAAGAATCGGTCTATTTGATGCTGTTAAATAAGGCTCAAACCCACTGTTTCTTAACCCACAACACTGCAATAATGTAACTTAACTGTGAAGGTCTCCAGTGTCCAAAATACACAACCTCTTCATGTACACCGCCCTTCCTCTAAGCTCAGTCTACCAACAGTTTCGTACTTAGGCAAGCTGGAACCTGTATTCTTTAAAAAAAAAAAAAAGGTCAGAAGTAACTTTCTAAAAAACCAAAAATATATAAAGAATGTGAATATATTATGAAAATCATGTGGGCAAACAAAAGCTTCTTTATGCGTCAAACTAATTTTCTAGCCAAAAATATTCTAATACTGCATGGTGGCACTGCTCACAGGTGGGCATGCCGTGTCTCGGGCATCTGCGCCAGGGTTGGACACAGGGTTTGCCATCCATCTGTACTAAGCACTGACTAAGTGAACACAGTAATAGGAAAGAAGAGGGGAAGTTACTAAGTTCTGAAAAACCAGTACTCACAACACCACCACTAACAGACTGCCCCACTTTCTTCTTGGCAGTCAGATGGCTCCTGATCTCTCTAACCAGTCCATTCTAGAGCCCCCAAAGCTCTGTCCTTTCTCCTCTTGGCCGAGCTTACCTCCCAGGAGAGCTCAACAGAAGTGCTGTCTCTTGCTAACAGCTCTACAATGTGTGTTTCTAGCTCAGACCCGCTGCCCGGCTGTCGTCCTGGACTGACTGCTATCACCCTGCATCCCAGCACCACAGAGAAGCCAGAACTGCTTCCTGCCCCAATTCAGGGCTGGAGGAAACTCTTGCAAGACTGATAAGATGAAGGAGAAAAGTACTCCCCAGAGGCAGGTGTGGGCAGGAGCATAACTGCAGGTTGATGTGGCAGCCAAGACCCAGAGTACCTTCCAAGGAGAATTTCAGCTGCCCCAGAGAGAGAGACCCCAGGAACCACCTGCTTCAAAGCACTGAGATCAGTGGCAGCAGCGTCAACTGCCCACATCACCACTGAGCCCAGAGGTAGATCACGCACTCAGTGTGAGGGCTGCTTCCCCGAACTTCGACCCTGCCAGCTCTTCCAACACAAGTGATGGATTCTAATTCCTATGTTGAAAAAACATCTAGAGTGGCTTCTGCATTCTTGACCAAATCCTGACAGATATACTGGATCTGGGACCAGCTGCAAGCCTGCTCAGAGAAGCAAAAGGTTGCCCAAGGGAACTGCATAAAATGCCCAACAGAGCTCAGGCCTGATCTTCCCTCATGAACCTCCTATGCGCGGTCCTCTCCGTTTATGAGAGCCCCTCCTTCCAACGGCCAAGGCCACCAACAGTGGACGTCACCCCCGACCCTTCCTCCCACTCTCCCCACCCAATCTTGTCAGCTTTTCCTGCAAAACATGCCCAGAAACTGTCCCTGGCGTCATGGCCACCAGCACCATGCCGACCTGAGCTGCATCATCCCACCCGAGCAGGAGCAGCCACGGAACAGAGGACCCCTGTGCCTGCCCTGGCCACCCCAGTGCTTGATCTCAACACAGCAGGTGACTCAGCATCTCAGTCAAACACACCACGTCTCTGCTCACAATCCTAGACGGTCCCTCAGTTTACACTGATGTTTGCACGGCCAAAGAAATGTGTTGAGAAAAAACCTGCTCAGGACTATCAGTAAGAACAGATGCTCAGAGCTGAGGGTGCAGGAAACGCCATCAACAGTCAGTCACAGAACAAGGCAAACGACTCTGGGGGGCCTTCCTTGGCTGCTTGTCAACAGATGTTATTCAAGGAGTCAATGGTCCTGAGGAACTGGCTTCCAAGAACAATGTATGTGGACTACAGGTGAGAATATTTTCAAAGAACTGGAGAAAACACTAAATTTAGTATTACCTGAAGTATAATACAAATGCTGGCTGAAAATACATGGGAAGCAGGACAAGGGTTGGCTGGACAAATTTACAAAGATCGTGAAAACGTTAAGATGTTTAAAGCATTTAAACATGGTTATTTAAACTACAGTTATTCACTGGGTTCTTCATCAGCAGGTATTCTGTGCAAAGTTTCCTAATCTCTTGCGTATTGCTGAACCAGCAGCATCAACAGCAAAATTCACTGAAATATTCTGATTTGTCCTTCCACACAGCAGTTTAGCGGTTTGGGGTAGGTTTTGTTGTGACCTCAGAGGCATGACTGAAATTGCTCTGAAAAAGACCCTCCATCGACTACTACTATTACTGAACACTGCAGTCAATGAAATTAGCTTTAACTAAAGACTGACTAAGGGCTTCTCAGGTGGCGCTAGTGGTGAAGAACTCATCTGCCAATGCAGGAAACATAAGAGACATGTTATGTCTGCGTCAGGAAGATCCCCTGGAGGAGAGCATGGCAACGCACTCCAGTATTCTTGCCTGGAGAATCCCATGAACAGAGAAGCCTGGCGGGCTACAGGCCACAGGGTCGCAAAGAGGTGGACACGACTGAAGCTACTTAGCACGCACAAAAGACTTGATAACATTTCTTAATGAACCCAACCTAAAATTCCAAGGCTGCTTACATGAGGCCCTTCTGCAATAAAGTCATTTCAATGACAGCCAACGTCTGAATCACAAGAACACCACGCTTCTTTACACACTCCCCAAGCTACCAAAAGTTATGAGAAGTGAGATTTCCATTCCCACACAAATTCACAGCAGATATATTTTCTGAGTTTAAGCTACAGTTTCAGCAGCATTTTTTGAACCCTGATGCAAGTATAATGAAAATTTACATATTTCAAAATCCATTTAACTATGCAGTTGAGGCCCCCCTCCAATCATCAACTGGAAGTGATTAATCTGCAATACGACAACACGCTAAAAGGCAAATATCAAGAAGAACCTAAGAGAATTTTATAAATGCCTTCCAAGCAATGAATATGCTCAGTTAAAATTATATACTCCTGCATGGATATCAGGATCTGAGAGTACCGATCGGCATAAAGACATTTTCAAAGATGAAATACCTCCTTGGTAGATCAGCATTAGGAGATGAACATGTATGACTGATGACAGGCAGCACTAGCTTTAAAACTCCAATTAAGTAAAGTGTAACCCCCTTTCCTTCTTCTCCCAAAAGAGAATCCCATTCTCTCATCAGGGGACCGATGTCATAAAAAATCATGCTCAGTTTATAATTTGGATTCTGTTCAAGAAAAAATTCTGTGTTCTCTCTTGTTATAGAAGTATTTACATAATATCCTTGATTTTGTCTATTAGTCTGAAAAATCTAAACTATTTCTCATACGCCCATTCACATAAAAGTTTGACAATCCCAGTTTTAAGTCAACCAACATCCCCCACCACCCTGTCTTCTGCACACAGGAACAGTTAGGACATATTTCACCCACCCTCAACTTTCTCAGTTGATTTCCTTTTTGATTTAAGTCTACCATTTTACATTTATTCCTGATAAATTTTAATTTTATCTTATTGATCTTAGCACTTCATTACAACCTGTCAAAATATTTTAAAATTCTGATTCTAAAAATGAGCTGTCTCCCACCATGACTCCTGATCTTTATTCAAGTTCCAAAGGAAAACATTAGGACAGGTGTCAAGTGTGACACACTTCTGGAGACATCTTCACTTAGGGGTAGAAATTCTGATTTTTTAGTTTTGTAGTAAATTATACCGCGTGTGGTTGCAACATATATCGTCTCCCTAAAAGCAGTAATTTCTTGAACTCCCTAGTCATGACAGAAATAATTAACTTGTCTAGCGATAATTAGGCTTCATGCAGTAAAGGATGAACTTCGCCCAAGGAAAGGCCCTGGCCACGCACAGCTCTCAGGAAGTCACCTCTGCGCCCCGGCACCTCCTGCCTGATGAAGCCGCCTTGGTTTAGCTGGGCCTGAGGTCACACATTCCTAGGAAGAAACTACCCTCATTTTTGGTAATGGCAAATCCTACTTAAAAGGGACACATGCCCACCTCTCACAGGCATGTGACTATGAAGAGAAGCCTAACTGTAAACTTCAGCTCTGCCTACCTTACAATAGCTTGCTGAAAACATTCTGTGCCTGTCAAGAGTCCCACACACCTGGTCGGCCTCCTATGTACCAAATAAGTGTCTTGTTGTTTGTCTCTGGAGGGGAGGAGAGGTGGGGGAAACATTTTAACAGCCAGTTGAGATGGCTCCATTTAGGAGGGACTGCATGCATTTGGGGTTTACCTGGCAGTTTGGGATGTATTACATGGAAAGTAAAACCCATGATTCAGATGATTAGCCTAAACCTTTGCAGAGCGCCAGATGTATGCGCACTATTAAGGAGTGGCTCCCCTGGGTGCTGGGCTCCCTCTTAGTAATCCCACAAGAGCCCTGAAGTTCTCTCCGCAGGGAAAAACACACAATTCTGTTTACAACTTAATTTCTGGGGCTCATGGACCCAAGAAAGAATGGTTCCTCCTCAAAGCAACCGTGACTGCTCGTATTTCAGAGCAAACAGAGCTTCATGAGCGGGTCACCTCAGGAGAGTTACCTGGGACCCCTCTCGCGGCCCAGCCACGTCATGTGACTGGTCGGGACCCAGAGATTAACTCAGAAAATGGCTTTAAATCACCCCCTCCTCTCCAGCTCCTCAGCTGCACCCTTGACCGAGGCTTTCCTCATTTGTTTGTACAACATCATTACATGATTAAAGGAGCACAGACTGTGAAACTGAACCCTGCGCTCCGCCGGTTCCCCTCCGAGCAAGCCGGGCAGCCATTTCCTGAGTGACAGGCGCGTGCTTCCTGCCTCCCCTCCAGAGCACATCTCTGTAGGGCCACCGCACTCATCCCGGCCTCCTCCTGCCCCATACATCTGCTCTGGATCAAAAGCAAGTGCAAACATCCTGCCTACCACACCGAGCTCACCTCCCTCCTCCCCAACCGGTGCTGAGCTCCAGATCTGACAGGAACAGCCCACTCCACCCAGCCGGCCCTCACACCTCCACGCCTCTGCACAGGGCGCTCCTGCTTCCCACTTTCCACTGAATTCCTACAGATCCTTTCAAACAGTCAGAACCTGCCAAGGCCACTGCATCTGGCCCACAGCCAGGTTTTGTAAAGTCCCTGGGCTAAGAATGTATTTTTTACCTTTGTAAAGGGCTAAAGAGGAAAATTCAAGAAATATGTGGCAAGCCATAGGTGGCCTGCAAAGCCTGAAGCATCCACTGTCTGGCCTTGAACAGAGAAAGTCTGCCGACACCGGAGCTTGACCCTCACTGGGGCCACATCCTCTAACCCTCAGAGCACCAGCTTTGAGAGTCACTGACCTGAGCCAGCCCCACACCATCAGCATCACCAGGGCTCAAGGCTGCATGAGGCACAGGGCAGGTGTTTAATAAATGCTAAACAAACAAATGAATTCACCTGACCAGTTCAAGAACAAACCAGGGAAACATGTAAGTGGGAAAGGCCAGGCCTGTAGTAATCCAGCACTATGTAAGTCTGAAAAAGACCCTGATCCTGGCACTTGACATTTGCCTACACTTTACAAAGTAGCTGCACACATACCCTCAAAGGCAGAGATTATAAACACTAGACTTTATAGATAAGGGCTATCTGAAACTGAGACTCTGAAAAACTAAACAACTTGTCGAAAGTCAAAAGACAAAAGGCAGAGGGGTAACATTTGAACCCAGGCCTTCTGCTTCCCAGATGAGACTCCTCTCTACACAAACCATGATGCCTAAACCCCTCAACTGGCAATATCTGAGATGTTAGGGGAGGAATAAAATTTAACTTCTGACCTATTATTTAATTTTGATACTTTTCAAGTCAATGTTACTTTTTGTAAACAAAAATGAAATGAATACTCAAAGTAAGCACTTGGCTAAAAGACCCTGCTATAACCACAAACTAAAATTTTCTTCCTTTTCTTTTCTTCAGTCAGTCTTGAGAAGGTAAAATTAAACAACTTAATTAACAAATGCAACTGAAAGGAAGCAGCTGCAGGCACAGCATGAACCCCTGCCCATCGGCTAAGTTGAAACAAACTGGCAGTCGAGGCAGTCACCTGTCCTCAAGCTTCAGAGTCCAAGGGCTGATAACGTGCATTAACACCTCGATTTCAGGCTGGAAATAAAACAAGTGTTTCCAGAGGCAGAAGTAAGATGTACCTAGATGTCCAGAAGTTTCAGAGTTAGGGTCAAGATACAGCCAAACTGAACTAGGATACAGGGCTTCCCAGATGGCGCAAGTGGGAGACAGGAGACACAGGTTCGATTCCAGGGTGGGGAAGACCCCCTGGAGGAGGGCACGGTAACCACGCAAGTGTTCTTGCCTGGAGACTCCCATGGACAGAAGCGCCTAGCGGGCTACAGTCCATGGAGTCACAGAGAATCAGACATGATTGAAGCAACTGAGCACACATGTGGGTCTAGTAAAGATAACATTAATTTCAAAGACGTGGTTCCATACAGAACACATTTTCTTACTACAGTCCCATTTTAGAAATAAGTCACAACAAGGTACATCAAACAATATTCATTCATTTGGAATTTATCAAACACTAAAATAAATTATGAGCCATCAAATGAATCTTTATGGAAGTCAGAAAATTCCCTGGTGGTCCAGTAGCTAGGACTTGGCGCTTTCACTGACAAGGGCCCAGGCTGCATCCTTCAAGCCGTGTGGCATGGCCAAAAAAGAAAAAAGAAAAAAATACCTAAATATCAAACATATTTACTGAATGGAACAATACATGCTTTATGAATAAATAACAAAAATATCTCATATCAAACTGTAACCCTTCAGTAAAGAAAGATTCCTTAAATAAGACCAAAAAACTAATCATGAAGAAAAAGACTGATAAAGTCAATGATGTTAAAATTAAGAACTTTAGTTCCAAGACATCTCAAAAGTAAAAAGATAAACCACAAACTGGAAAAAAATATCCACAGCTTACAATGACAAAGGATAGTAATCCACACATAGAAAACAGCTACTAGTCAATAAGAAAAACATAAGAAAATCAGGCCAATGTCTTCTCTTCATGAGAAAGAGATATAACCAATATATTAAAAGATTATTAACCTAATTAGTACTAAGAGAAATTCAATATAAAGCCACAGATACTATTACATAACTGCCAGAATGGCAAAACTGAAGAAAACAGAATCAACTACAGCACACTGGCAAGAACGCAGAGCAGCCAGGAGTCACTTCCCTGCATCAGTGGGATGTGAGCTGGCAGGGTACCCTGAGAGCAATCTGGCAGGAAGCAGGCAAGCTGAAGGCTGGCCAGCCAGAACCGGCATCGCACCCCACGTGGGCAGGCGAGACATCCACGCACGTGGGCAGCAGTGAAGCTGGAAACCATCCAAATGCCCATCAACTGGAGACCAGGTTACACAACAGAGAAAGTGAACCAACACTGACCACGTACAGCCCTCCAACAGGTCTCAACCACAGTGCTGAGTGGAAAGAAGGCCAGTCGCAGAAAAACAAACGTAGTGTGATTCCCTAGTAGACAGTTCAACACAGACAAAACTAACACAAAGAAATGATAAACGCAACACTCGTCCGGTGACCGCTGTTTTAAATGTTGGGGATACAGTAGTGAACACTTTGCTCTCAGATTTTCTGTCACAGTCAAGTGACAAAGAAAATAAAGGTGACTAAAATACAAATGATATCAGGGCTTGAAGAAGGAGGTGGTAGCTCAAGGGGCTGAGGGGAGATGGCTACACAGGCTTCACAAAGTAAGAGGGGGGCCATGGTGGGGAAAGGTGGGCCTCGGGGCAGGAGGAGATTCTCCATTGTTGCAGCTGGCCCACAGCTGCCAGGCTGGCTTTCTTCTCTAATCCAGGGTGGCCCCATCATTTGTTTTTGTACAGCCCATGAGTTAAGAACAGTTTTACACTGTGTATGATTAAAGAAACCATTGAAACAATAACAGGGGCTTCCATGGTAGCTCAGTGGTAAAGAATCGCCTGCTAATGCAGGAGACTGGGGTTCAATCCCTGATTCAGGAAGATCCCAGATACTCCAGAGCAACTAAGCCCGGGAGCCACACCACTGAGCCTGCTCTCTAGAGCCCGGGAGCCACACCACTGAACCTGTGGCCTAGAGCCTGGGAGTCACACCACTGAGCCTGTTTTCTAGAGCCCGGGGGCCACACCACTGAGCCTGCACCCTAGAGCCCGGGAGTCACACCACTGAGCCTGCGCCCTAGAGCCCGGGAGCCACACCACTGAGCCTATTCTCTACAGCCCGGGGGCCACACCACTGAGCCTGTGCCCTAGAGCCCAGGAGTCACACCACTAAGCCTGCGCCCTAGAGCCCGGGAGTCACACCACTGAGCCTGCGCCCTAGAGCCCGGGAGCCACACCACTGAGCCTATTCTCTACAACCCGGGGGCCACACCACTGAGCCTGCACCCTAGAGCCCGGGAGTCACACCACTGAGCCTGCGCCCTAGAGCCCGGGAGTCACACCACTGAGCCTATTCTCTACAGCCCGGGGGCCACACCACTGAGCCTGTGCCCTAGAGCCCAGGAGTCACACCACTAAGCCTGCGCCCTAGAGCCCGGGAGTCACACCACTGAGTCTGTGCTCTAGAGCCCGGGAGTCACACCACTGAGTCTGCGCCCTAGAGCCCAGGAGCCACACCACTGAGCCTATGCCCTAGAGCCCGGGAGTCACAACCACTGAGCCTGCACCCTAGAGCCCGGGAGTCACACCACTGAGTCTGTTTTCTAGAACCCGGAGCCACACCACTGAGCCTGTGCCCTAGAGCCTGGGAGTCACACCACTGAGCCTGTGCCCTAAAGCCCGGGAGTCACAACCACTGAGCCTGCACCCTAGAGCCCGGGAGTCACACCAATGAGTCTGTTATCTAGAACCCGGGAGCCACACCACTGAGCCTGTGCCCTAGAGCCCGGGAGTCACACCACTGAGCCTGTGCCCTAGAGCCCGGGAGTCACACCCCTGAGCCTGTGCCCTAGAGCCCGGGGTCCACACCACTGAGCCTGTGCCCTAGAGCCCAGAGGCCACACCACTGAGTCTGTGCCCTAGAGCCCGGGAGCCACACCACTGAGTCTGTGCCCTAGAGCCCGGGAGTCACACCACTGAGTCTGTGCTCTAGAGCCCGGGGGCCACACCACTGAGCCTGTGCCCTAGAGCCCAGGAGTCACATCACTGAGCCCACATGCCCTAGAGCCCATGCTCTGCAACAACAGAAAAGCCTGCACAGCAACAAAAACCCAGCACGGTCAAAAGTAAACTTAAGTTTTAGAAAAAGAGTAATAACATTTCGTTGCATTTGAAATTACATGAAATTCAAATTTCAGGGTCCAGAAATAAAACTGTATTGGAGCACAGACAACTCATCTCTTTGTCCAGAGTTCATAGCTGCTTTCGCACCGCAACAGCAGGCCCGAGTCCTGGGCACAGACAGAAGCCCTAGGTGCCCGCGGAGCCTACATGTTCCCTGCCTCAGCCTCTTCTGCAGGAGCTGGCCAGCACCTCTGTGGCCTTGGGCATCTTTCTCTGTTAGGTCAGAGCACTCCTGGTCTACAACTTACCCACATCTCACATATGTTCTTCTGTATCTCTTCAATGTTTAACAAAATCATCTCCTGAAAAGGACTAACATACTAAGCGCATTTCTCTGATGAGTTTTGTTCTATTAAAGCTTCATGCTGCTTCTCCATCCTAATGACTAAGTTTAAAAAAAAAAAGACATACTGCTATCAGGAGCATTAAACAAACACTGCAAACCAAGCAACGTTTATTTTGACTGAAGTACAAGAAAAACGAAAGAGAGAGAAAGGAAGGGAGGGAAGAAAGAAGGAAGGGCCTTTCCACCCCAAGTTCTGAGGCTGTGGAGAGATCCATGCCCTTGCTTAACACCCAGCTGGTTAGGACTATTAGATGCCTCTGAGCATCACTGACTTCAAAAAGCTGTACAGTGACACCTGATCCCTTCTCGTCCCGAAAGAAATGTGTCATAAATTGTTATGTCACATTTCAGCAAGAGCCATGATATCTGGTCAGCATAAGCATATATGTTCAAAGCAAGTTCCTTCATGTCTTTTAAATGTAAACCAGTACCACTGATGTTAATGAAGCCCATTGTTAAAGATGGTAATGAACATGGAGAGTTCATTATAACATTGCTTTTGCCTATGTCTGAAAACTTCCACAAAGTTTTTAAAATAAAATTGAAGACTCATATTTTAACTTTATCACTGGGAATTATACTTAAACTACACCACATTAAACTTCAGAACGTCTCAGGACTTTCCCATCCAGCAGTTAGGACTCTGCGATTTCAATGCCAAAGGTTCAAGTCCTAGTCAGGGAACTAAGATTTCACAAGTCGTATGGTGCGGCCAAAAAATAAAAGTAAAAAGAACTTCTCTTTGTTCAAAAGACAAAAAGAAAAAACAAAAAAAAGAAAATCCACTGTGTCAGTGAAACTGCATGACAAAGTGGGAGAGAAAGTGGCAAAATATATAACCAACAAAGGACTTGTGTCCTGAACATATAAAGAAGTCTATGAATAAATTTTTAAAAACTAATATAAAAATACAGGCACTTCACAAAACAGTGACTCCAAATGGCCGGTAAATGTATAGAAAGATGTGTAACCTCATTATAACCAGGAAAAGGCTGTTTAAAACCACAAGGCGGTAATACTGCGGAAACCACCAGGAGGGGCGGGGAGGGGAGCTGGCAGGAGCCCACACTGTCATCAGAGGGGAGGCTGCTCAGGGGTCCAGGAGGGCCATCCACGGACACCCACTGAGAAGGCCAGGCATACGCAAGGGCAGTCAGCCCTCCATATCCTCAGGTTCTCCACATGAGGCTGAAAACACTGGAGAAAAGCCCAGAAAGTTCCAAACAGGGAAACTTGAACTTGTCGCATTGACAGTGATTTACACAGCACTTCACTGTGCCAGGTACCGTAAGTCACCTAGAGACGTTTATAAAGTACACAGGACGGTGTGCACAGTTGTATGTAGGGACTTGAGCACCCAAGGAACCTGGTATCCGAGGAAGGTCCTGGTCCCAACCCCTCGGACACCCAGGAGGGGGCAGCTGTACATTTAACCACAGTCACATTAATAGGAGACTACTAACGAGAACTTTAACTTCACTTGGCCAATTTTAAGGAGACAGAGATTGTTCCAAAGAGCTCTCTCCACCAGCTCATTTCTATTATTTTTGCCTTCATGGAGCTGCAAAGCTGACTGAAAGATGGGGAATGGGGGCAGAATTCACATGCAAACAACCTTCTCAGTGTTCTGAGGTTACATTTAATTCCATCTGCCCCCCCCCCAAAAAAAAATTCCATCTGCCTTTGACAAGTGCTTCTCTACCTTTGCAACAACTTTCACAGTTACAGACCCCCTTCCCACAAAGCCCCCACGACAGAGCTACTTGCTTTAGTTTGGGTGATTGACTCCTCCCAGGACCCCAGCAGGAGGGACCCTCCTACCATCATTACACAATTACTGACCGACCATGTAGCACGAGGAAAAGACAACACAGAATCCTTGTTCCCAAGCTTACAATATGCTATTTACCAACACATGCATCTAACTCTGCATAAGGCCCATGGTCGATCCCACTGTGGTACGCTCACTTTTACTTAGTCTGCCTCTGAAGAAAAAAGAGGAGAGGCAAAACCAAATTTATGAAATTCAGGTACGATTGTAACGCTAGGCATAGAATCAACTCACACAATACTGCTTCATCAGTCACCCCAAGACTTGGCAATCACCCTGACTCTAGCATAAGCCAGCCAATTCTTCAGCACCAAAACAAACCACCAGGGAATGTGTGCCTTCACACTCACATGCACACACTCTCCTGCTATTTGCCAAAAGGCACAAGTCCGGGAGCCATACAAACTGCTACTGCAACATGAGATTGTTCACTTAAAATCCACGCCAGGATTCAAAAGAACTGAGTGGGCTCAGCAGGAAACCTTCAAAATCTCTATATAAAAGGAACTGTGAGGTCTTCTCAAGACTCCAAAAACATATTTAAGAGTACTGATCGGAAGGCAACCTTGTTAGCAAATTTAAAGAGGTCAAAGAGACCATACTCATACATACCTCTGCCATTTATGACTTATGTTTGCCTGCTACAACTTGTGTTTCTCTTAAGCCCTCTTAGGCAGTGGTTCACAAACACCATGCACCAAAAGCACAGCAAGTTGGAACTGACAGCCGGCCCCGCCCCCAGAGCCAGAGTCAGTGGGTCAGAAGTCAGGCTGGAGCCTCTGCACTTCTAACCTGGGACGACCCCAAGAACCACTGCCAACAACCTGGAGCTCCCTGGACTCTGCAAGTGTGTGTTTCCCCGATCGGTACAGCAAGACTAAGGGGGAACTTGATGAAGCAGAACAAACTACTCTTTGCTACCCAAATGTTGACACCCCAAATGACTGAAAGGTAAGGGACCTGTCATGGCAAGGAAAAGCTAGCATACCATATAACTGGCATGCAGCAACAGGAAATGGGTTTTTAAAAATGGTTTCAGGGCATAATGTAAAACTCTTGTACAGCAGCCAATGAATCCAGCTGATTAGCAAAAGACACACTAGAGCTTCTAGACCAGTAATCAAGGAGCTTTTATAAATCCCTCTCATTTTGTGTCACCTTGAGTAGTCTTCTATGTCTGCAGAACTTAGGATGCCTCCTAATAAACATAAGATCAATTAATATAGGATCAGTTTCTAGAAAAGAACATTTCAAAATCGTAAAGGGGAAGAGCAGTATGTTTTCCCTAGTCCAAGTATGATGATAGCAGTAATCTAAAATAAAGCAGACAAAAATGAAAACAAAGACAATCCAATTCTTCCCTAGTATCGAGTTTTACATGGTTTTAAAGGGAGGTCCTTCACCAAGGCAAACAAAGCCACAGACAACTGGCTCATGTAATAGCTGTCCTCCAACCCAGGTGGCTCAGTGGTAAAGAATCCGCCTGCAATGTGGAAGACCCAGGTTTGATCCCTAGGTTGGGAAGATACCCTGGAGAACCGAATGGCAACTCACTCCAGTATTCTTGCCTGGAGAATTCCACGGACAGAGGAGCCTGGCAAGCTACAGACCATGGGGCCGCAAAGAGTCGGACACGACTGAGTGACTAACACACACACACAACCATGAACAAGTTTCAGTTCTACTCAATAAATATTGTGCTAGGCACTGGTGACCCAACAGTATGTAAAACCAAGTTTCTGCCCTCATGGTGCTTAAATTCTCATGAGAAGACACACAAGCCACTAAATATACATAATGTGTAAAACTGTAAGCTCTTCCTTCAGGCCAGCAAAGACAAATGCATGATGCTTTGGTCACCAGTAGACACGAGCACCACGGTTTACAGCAGAATCCAAGCTACAGGACTTTCAGTATAGACAATGGAGGCACAAGGAAGTTTCCAGGCACAGAGAGTCCCCAGACACAACAGCTTAGGTTCTTCTAAGCCTTGGTTTTGGTTCACAGGCCCCAAATAAAGGAGCAGAGTATGTGCCGACTCTTAAAAGCAGAATGGAAAATTCTAAGTTGGTGAGAATGAGCACATTCATTTCAGAAACATTTATAGAGCAGCAATGTGTCAGAGATTATAAATACTAGGATTACCACAAGGGGCTTATACCTGTGTGAGAAATGTGCAATTTATTTTTCCCTTACATACCCTCTGCTTCCCACAAAACTGTCTTCAAACAACATCCACCCTCCCAAAAGTCACCAATGAAAAAACTGTAAACGTGGAGGTTACTAACGCACATCCTTTGACAAATAAGAAGGATCAGTCACTGCATCATGCATTATACATTTTATCTACCTGATTCTAAACAGATTGCAAATAATGAAACAATCTTGGTATATTCATTAAAACGGTTACCTACACTATGTTGACCAGATGAGAACTTCATAATCCAAAGTGTCAGGTTCAAGTGAAAATATAATTACCTAAACTTTCCCAGACATGGTCATTACACTCGCACACTATTTACTCCCACCGCAGGAGACTGGGTTCGGGTTTTACTGGCTGCTGCTCTTCCCACCCGGGAGGCTGCATGCAGGCTGTCGGGAGCTCACACTGCACAGTCCCCCAGGTCCAGCGAAGCTAGGTCCACCCCTGTGGGCTGAAGACCCAAGGTGGGTGACTGTAATTCTAGGCTTCCAGTGTTTCATCTGCAAAAGGAGGATGCAGACCGAAGTACGCTCTAGTTTTCACAAGGAATAAAGCAGATAGAGCACTACAACACTCAGCTCAGCCCTGGCACACGGCGTCGAACACGTGCAGCTTACAGAACAGAGCTTCTCCAGTACTTAACTCATCTGTAAAAAGGCAGTGACACCCACCAACAACACGTGGCACCCACACAGGCTCCCAGCAATGTTCTTCCCCTCTCACTGAATAATATTCAAATATGTAACTTAAGTCACTCTTCTTGATCTGAAAAATGAGTTGACAGTAAATGGCAAGGTATATCAGTAAGACTTAGGCAGGGCCACTTCAGTTAAATACAAAGTTTGTAAGCAAAAACCTTCATGTCCTTCACGTCCTTGTGATGCCACTAGCATTTCCCTCTGAGGTTTCCAACTGCTGAAGAGTGGAGACGGTGCCACTTGGGGAAACATTTCCTACTTCTGTCTATAAATCATTTCATTAGTGTTTACACAAATCACACTATAATTAACGGTTTTGCTAAAATATTCCTTTTTTTGCGGGGGTGGGGCCCACACCATGTAGCTCGCAGTATCTTAGTTCCCTGACCAGGGGCTGAACCCAGGTATTCTGCAGTGAAAGCATGGAGTCCTAACCACTAGACCACTAGGCAACTCCCTAAAAATTCTATTTAAACTGAAAATTTAACTATATTTGTGCACCTGAATTTTATTTCCATCACTGAGCCTAGTAAAAAAAAAAAAAAAAAACGCAATTGTTATAGATATGAACAGAGGAGGTTCCTCTACTGATTTCCAATCAGAAACACACTTGTGCAATTCTGAATGGTAAGATTTGGCAGAATTCCTAGAAATTAATACCAGAAACTGGTGGACATGAATGTCACTTCTCTTGCACTGAGTTGTCTTTTGGTAGTCACGAGATGAAGAAGAGAAAAAAAAAACTGCCAAAATGTCAGTAGAGAGAAAAAGCAATAAAGGGCTCAAATCATCCACTAGTGTACACTGAAAAGAAGGGGAAAAAACCCTAACTCCTGAACGTGGCTGGGTGAGCGAGAAAAACACAGGTGCGCCCGAAGGGAGCCACACCTGCTCTCCCTCCTCTCCCTTGCCCAGGGTCCTTCTGAGGATGGGTGAGCAACTGAGCATCCAAAGCCTTATGTGCATTCATAAATTTCTTGGAGCTTATTACTATCGACTCAAATAAGGTCATTTCCTTTGCCCAAACTTTCTTAAGCAAACATTTTAAATAATCTATACAGACAACAGTGAAAATTCTCATAGATTCCTACAGTAATTTCTTGCTATTTAAGGGATTTTAGTAAGGTGAAAACTAATGAAAATGTGTTCTTAAACTAGAGCGTTAAGGCAAAGTGAAATACTTCAGAAACTAAATTTTTCTTATTTACTAGCCAAATAAATAAATAAATAATAACCTCATTTTGCAAATATGCTAAAAATAACATAACTTTTTACCAGTGGCATTTTTTGCAGATCTAGAACAACAACAACAAATTCTAAAAATCTGTATGGAAATACAAAAGACCTCAAATAGCCAAAGCAATCTTGAGAAAGAAAAACAGAGTTGGAGGAACCAGGCTTCCTAACTTCAGACTATACTATAAAGCTACAGTAATAAAAAAAATAATAGAACTTTTCACGCCACTGAAATTTAAAACCAGATTTATTCTAGATGAAAATATATCTAAACTGAAATGTTTTATTTCAAAAGTTAAAGATTTACATACTGTACTATTTGAATTGCATCTTTTGTTACCCTTAAAACAATATTTAATTATTTTTTTGAAAATTAAGACACCTCAAAGTACAGGAAAAAAGGTTTCCATAAAACCTTTAGAAATATGAGCTAAGATCCCATCTCGCTAACTCAAAATAACATGCAAAGATAGTAATTTTCAAAGTTTTCTTTTACTATCCCTACCATTTTATTACATCACAGACTATATATGTATATACAAAATACAACAGAGTAATTTCTTCTGAGGGAACTCACCAGTATTTCTCTTAGAGGGGTGGGCTTTAACAATAAAATTTTGTTATTTAGACAATTTCTCCAACCTTCTAGTAAGAAAAGTTATCTAGCTGAAGAACCTAGTTTTGAGAATTGGAACATTAATGTCTGTACTTTCCAACAAAGGACACAGCGTTACAGAAATGAGGTTAAAAACGTTTTCAGGCTTCCCTGATAGCTCAGTTGGTAAAGAATCTGCCTGCAATGCAGAAGACCCGGGTTCGATTCCTGGGTCAAGAAGATCTGCTGGAGAAGGAATAGGCCACCCATTCCAGTACTCTTGGGCTTCCCTTGTGGCTCAGCTGGTAAAGAATCCGCCCACAATGCAGAAGACCAGGGTTCAATCACTAAGTAGGGAAGGTCCCCTGGAGAAGGAAAGGGCTACCCACTCCAGTGTTCTCGTCTGGAGAATTCCATGGGCTGTAGAGCCCATGGGGTTGCAAAGAGTCAGACAGGACTGAGCGACTTTCACTACTCACTATAAACATTTCCATGATCCTTACTGCTACTCCTAACTCCCACCTTCCCCAGACACTTCATGACCATTGCACTAGTGACTATTGCACTAGTGGAACATCACTCCTGATCTAACACTTAATTACTCACTTTTGGGGACCCACAACCTCAGAAGAGCTCCTGTAGGAGTGCCAGCATCCTTTGCCTCGCATCATAAATACTAAGTTTTGGATTCAGGGTCTTTATTCAGCCAAGCACTTGCTCCTCAATGGATCACCTCTGAATGATGTACAAGTCCTTCTGTTCAGTCCTTTCCTGAAGTCTTATGTGCGGGCACCTTTAAAAGGGAACATGAGTTTTAAACAGTATTTTCTGGTGCTCATCATTAAACTGGATTATTTGATAATGACCTGAAAGAAATTCTCCAGAGAAGAATCTATAATTTTTTATTTTATGTTAGTTGGGGGCTAATTACTTTACAATATTGTAGTAGTTTTTGCCATACATTGACATGAATCAGCCATGGGTTCACATGTGCTCCCCCTCCCGAACCCTCCTCCCACCTCCCTCCCCTTCCCATCCCTCTGTGTCATCCCAACGCTCCATCCCTGAGCATCTGTCCCATGCATAGAACATGGAATGGTGTTCCGCTTCACATATGACAATATACATGTTTCAATGTTATTGTCCCAAAACGTCCCACCCTCACCTTCTCCCTCAGAGTCCACAGGACTGTTCTATGCATCTGTGTCTCTTATTCTGTCTCTGATATAGGGTTATCTTTAGTACATGAGTGTTCAGAAGATGCTAACAGTAAACTTGACTAGTTTTTCCCCTCCAAAGATAGCCAAAAATATGAAACCATATACTCATAAAGATACTGTCTCAGTATCTTTACAAATTGACAGTTGAAACACAAACTTCCTTTCAAAGTTTCATGTGTTTAAATACTACAGGGTTTTAAAAATTACCTGAACAGCACAATTGGACCAAAATATTATCCAGAGTGCAGCTCAACAAAGTAAGCTGAATGCTAACTTACTGTGAATCTTAAATCATGTCATCCACACACTTTCCTCCCGCTTTTCAGAGGTTGTCAAAAGACAGGACGACTAACCTGATGGTTTGGCTGCGTCATTTCAAAGAAGAGACTTATTTTCATTACCCGTTTGACAAAAAGTTTTAAGGGTGAGGCTCTGGTATTTCATCTCGAACACTGATGGCCTGTTTTTCCAACCACGAAGAAGTTTACATCCCAAGTAAGAATCCCAATGGTGGTCGTGCAGATTCAGATAAGTGCAGATTCTCAAACTCTGACACAGCCTTCAACTTGACTGTATTTCAAGCGGTTCCCATATTACCACAATATTACTATTATGTTAGTCTCACTGCCAAAAACCCAGCTGCAGGCTAACTGAACAAGAACAAGACACTGTTGAAACGGCTCAAAAAACAACAACAACAAAAAAAAAAAACCTTTACCCTTAGTGCATTAAGCTACAAAATGCTGCAATCAAATAAAATCAAGTATTAATAGCAGCGTACACGTACACACACACACATCCATCCTCCTCTGAGGAAGACAGAGATGCCAGGGAAGGACCCGGGGAGAGAGAGAGCGCGCCAGCTCGCAGGGGAGTTGGGGGCTGGGGCGGGAAGAGGAGGAAACTTGGGAAGCGCAGCGAGTCCGGCCAGGTCTACGGCGGCCGCCGGAAAAGCTCCGGGCGGCAGAAAACTTGAGCGCGGGCCGCGGGGCCGCGGCCGGCCGGCCGCCCCGCACGCGGGCTCCAGGCCGCCCCGGCCCGGCCCCGGTCGAGTCCTCCCCCGGCCCTTTTGTTGTGGAGGCCCTCGGCCCGCTCCGGCAGAGGCCGGCCGGCCTCCCCGAGCCCTCGGCCTCCAGCCCTCGGACTCTCGAGCCCCCGGACCCCCGGCCTCCTCGCGCCCCCCCAGAGCCCCTGCTACCCCGAGCCCCCGGCCTCCCCCACCAGCCCCCTGCCTGGAGACCCTCAGACTCTCCGGGCCCCGCACCCCTCGGCCCGCCGGAGCGCCCCAGCTTCCCTCACGCCCCTGCCTCCCTGGCCTCGGCCGGCGCGGGAGGGGCTGGTCCCCGCCGCACCCGCCGCCGGGACAGGGCGGTCCGGCCCCGCTCGGCCCCTCAGCCCTCGAGCCGCCGCCCTGCCAACCAGCAGCTCCGCGAGTCGGCCCCGCGCCCCGGCCCCGGCCCGGGCCCCTCACTCACTCCGACCGCGGCGGCGCCGGCAGGCAGAAAAACGGACGACGACCGGGCGGCGCCGCGGCTGACGGGCCGCGCTCCCTCCCACGCCTCACGCCGCGGGCGCACAGCGGTCCCGGCCCGGCGGCGGCGGCGGCGGCGGCGGCGGCGGCGGGCTCGCGCCCTCGGGGCCGTGCTGCGTCGGCGCGGGCCGCGCGTGCGCGGCGGCCGGCTGAGGCGCGCCCCCGCCCCAGCCCCGCCGCTGCGCGCACTTGGCCGCGTCCCTGCCCCGAGCTTCCGCCTGGCGGGAGCACCGCGCATGCGCGCCGCGGCCCGCGCATGCCCAGCGCGCTGCCGGCTCGGCCTCCCCCGGGCTCGCGCTGGGGGGGACGCCGGAGCCGGGCTGCTGGAAGGCGCGGGCGTGGCTACGGCCCCGAACGGCGGCCCCTGGGGAAGCCGTGGCTAGGGGCAGGAGCGGCGCCCGGCCAAGCGGACTCCCAGAAGCCGCCGCTCTGGGCCGGCGGAGTTGAGCGGACTACGGGGGAGCCCTCGGACCCCTTCCCCTGCCCGGAGCCCCAGACGCGGCCCTTTCTGGAGGCACCCCCCACCCCGGTCGGCGGCCCCACAGCCGGGCCCCAGGGGCCGAGGCACGGGTGTGGAGACCCGCTGTGTGCCCGCGCCGGCCCGGGTCCCCTCCAGGCTTCACGCCCACCCTAATGGGTTCGGTGTCCAGGACCCTTTGCAGAGAGGGAGCGAGTTCAGGGGCGTCAGAGCTAGTGCTGGGCGGTACCCAGGTTTGATCTTGGAAGGTGGACCTCAGCCTGAGCACCTGCGGAGGGCTGACCTGGGCCCGGAACCCCCATGGCACAGGTCCCTGAGAGGCTGAGGCTTGAGACTCACGAAGGGATGGCAGGCAGGTAGCTGCGATGAGAGCAGGTTTTGCCAGGAGCACGGTGGGGAAGTTGGTGGGCGGGGGGGGGGGGGGGGGGGGGGTCTGGGTAAGAAATGCAGATAGCTAGGGGCCTCGCAGTCTTGCTCAGGTGCCTGGATCTTATATACTTTAGGCAGCAGAGATCCTTTGGAGGGTTTTAAGCGGAAGTGATATCTGATTTGTGATCTTAAAAAAAAAAAAAAATCACGGGCAACCTTGCGGTAGGAAACGAAACCAGAAGCAGAGCAACTTTCATTTTTCATAGTGTCACTTTGATCCTCGCCACAAGGCGAGAGGTGGGATAGGCACACAGTTCTTTTGAAAGGTGAACTCCCTGAAGCTCAGAGAGGTGACCCTCTGTTCCCTTCTGAGAAGCTGTAATCCAGTTATAACTAAATCAAGTAGAATAAAATGCTTTTACTTAGCAAGAGTTCTGCGATTTTCAAAGGTTTTCTTTTATCGTTCTTTCGTGAATATGTAAGGTTGTTTTTTTAAAACTACATTTAAGATCTTAAGAAATGGTGTCTCTCAATGTTAGCCCCAGGGCCTTTGCACTGGCTGTTTGCTCTACCTGGAAATATTCCCCTCTGCTTGGATCTTCTTACTCCCTCACTTCCTTCAGGCTCAGATGTCACCTCATTAGATGTCAACGGTCACTCTATGTAATAGGAACCACCCACTACCCTCCACCCTTTCACACACACGCCCCACCCCCTCATCTGCTCTGTTGTTATCCAAAGCACCTATTGTCCATCACAGCCCTGCACTGTGTGCTTGTTTATTTCTGCATTGTCTCCTCCCTCCACTAGAATATTAGTTTCTCTGGAGCGGATTTGTTTTGTTCACTTCTGGGACCCTGGCACATAATAAAATATTTGTTGAGTGAGTGAATGAAGCTTTGCGTGATGTGAAGTAAGAAATTATTTTCAGAAGTATAAGAATGAAATGAGAATAGAAGAGGACTGAAGGACAAAAGGGAGTTATATTAACAATATCTTTGGGGGAGAGGACTGTGCTTAGTGTGTAGACTAAAAATGGGCACCAAATTTTTTATACTTTTCCCTAAAAGAGGTGGAATCTACTTTTTCAGGTGGTACTAGTGGTACTAGTGGTAAAGAACCAATGCAGGAGACATAAGAGACACGGGTTTGATCCCTGGGTCAGGAAGATCCACCGGAGGAGGGCATGGCAACCCATTCCAGTATTCTTGCCTGGAGAATCCCATGGACAGAGGAGCCTGGCAGGCTACAGTCCATGGGGTTGCAAAGAGTCAGACGCAACTGAAGCAACTGAGCGTGCACACATTTGGACAGATCTTGTTAACTTGCTTTGACCACTAAAATGTGTCACAGGTGATGTATGATTTCTGAGCTGAAGCCTCAAGGGGCTGTGCAGTTTTCACTGTCTTAAACAAGCCCAAGTGAGCCTAGCAAGTGGTCACTGAGGCACCCTGGCCAACAGGCTGCCAACCACCAGGAAGATGAGTGATGCACTGGGCCACCCAGCCCCAGAGAAGCCGTCTGCCAACTGCAGCCACCTGAGACCCAGAGAGGCCTAGAACTGTCCAGCTGCACCCAGCCCAAACTGCCTAGCCAGACAGTTACAAGCAAATAAAATAAAAACTTGTGGTTGTCTCTCATTTTGTTACACAGCCATAGACAACTGATACTTTATTTCCTCAACTTTACCATGAGATGTTTGAACTTCATGCTTAATTCTCTCACTTCATAAAGAAAATAGGGAAAGGGTGAGAGGAAGAAGCAATGCAAATGAGAAGGGCAAACAGGTGCAAAAGGAGGAAGGTAAATAGTGAGGAACGCACTGTCTTAACAGACCCTGCTTATCCCTGGAGCAGACCTGTGGTGCCTAAGTGCTCAACCTCTCCAGATGGAGGAACAACAGAGCTGACCCAGGCTCAAGTTCACCAGGCCGTAGGTTCCATAGCATCTCTGAGCCTCACTCCTCTGTAAACGGGGCTTATAAAGGATGGGGAGTGAATGGACCATCCCGTAAAACATTCAGCAAAGTGCTTGGCATTGTAAACCCTCAGCAAGTGCTCTTGCTTAGCTGCAGCATCAATGTACAGATTACCAATCTTGATCACAGACAGGATACCCAAAGGACCCCGCAGAACATAGTGTTGCCAAAGGTCAACTGTACTTGGGCTCTGTGAGTCAGATCCTATAGACACTCTCCAAACCTCCTAGCAACTCTGCCCCATGGATGCTGTGATCATCAACCCCACTTTATTGATGTGAAAACTGTGGCTCAGAAAAAAAGCGAAGCCATCAGACAAACAGCACGGTTGGAATTCAAAGCCCCAATCTGTCCAACTGTGAAGTCTGTGCTCCTCCCTCTTCCCGCGAGCCTCTGCTCCACTCAGGCCCAGTACAAAAAACAAAACACAGAACGCCATTTGGCTTCTCCCTTCCTGCGCTGCGCCAGATGGGCCGAGCACTGACCTTGTGTGGGAAGCTTTCAGGAACGGCTTCCTGTGTGGTGGCAGAGCAGCTGCACCGACCCTGGGAGAGGTCCCCCTGGAGAAGCCCCTCGGCTCTTTCATCTCGAGGGGGCTTGCCCCCAGGAGGGACTTGCTCACCACAGAGAAGCAGAAACATAGATTTAAGGTCAGAGAGTGGATGCACGGTAGGTAACAAGGGCACGCAAGCTGACGACCGAGTCCCGGGTTACTGCCCACTTCATGGGACTGTTCAGCCTGCCATCTGAAGAGAGGCTGCAGTGACAAAAAGTGGGACCCAGGAGACAGGTGCCTGGCCCACCACTAAGTCCATGAAGATGTGCCCCTGGGAGCTGTGGGCCTGGCCCTAGAGTGTCAAGGATCAGAGACTACTCAGGGACCAGGCAGCAGGAAGCAGGGGAAGAAGAGACAAGGCCAGGAAACCTGGGTTCAAATTCCAGCTCCCTCACATGACAACCCAGTGGTCTTAAAGTAGCCACTCAACTTCTGAGCCTCAACCTCTTCATCTGTAAAATGGGGAGATAGGGGAGATGACTGCAAGAGCAGAAGGAAAGGATCAGGAGATGTCCCTAGGGAAGATGCCCCAAAGGGACGCAGGCCGAAGGAGAGGCAGCATGAGTGATCAGAAGGCAGAGTTCCTCCTTCACATTCTGACCCAAGTAGAGACAAGATGGGCCCCGACCACAGGGTGCGGCTCTCCCGTGAGGAACCTTCTGGGCTCACAGGACACCTAAACAGTGTATGCATGTTTCACTACATGTTTGAGGTTTCACTTTCCTAGGGAATTTAATGTAGGAAGTAGGAATGTGGGGTTCTTCACGCCCACCAGGGTGGGGAGGAAGGGTCATGCCCACCAGCAGTGCCTGCGGTGGGCACATCTCTCCTGTGAGCATCTGGGAGCAATTCATCCCAGATGGGAGGAGTGTCCCCAGCTGAAGTTAGGAGTGGCCCAGCCCCCATGCTCATACAGATACTCTCCCCACCCCACCCTCAGGCTGTTCCTGGTCCCTCTGATACAAGGAGCACTAGCGGGACCTCTTCCAGGCCCCGCCTCCACTCCACAAGCTCAGCCTCCCCCATTAGTGAAAGTGAAGGGACCTTGCTTCCAGCAGCGGACACAGGTGTGGTACTGCGGCCCAGGGGTCCTGCTCTGGGGCCTGGGTCCCCTGCTCACCTCCCAACCCCCACCCCCACTGCACACACACCCACTCACACACAGAGGGGACACCCTTCCCCTGTACGGTGCTGAACAGGTCCAGGCCAGGGACAACCCCTTGCCCCTCCTGACCTGAGATAGCCCTTTGGCCCAGAATTTGCAGTTAGAGCTCAAATCAGAGTGTCCAGGACTCCCATGCACCAGCTATTTCCCCTTCACCAGCCTCCAGAGAAGAAAGGAGGCTATATTTCCTGGGAAATTCTGCTCCCAGACTATCTATTATCTCATTAAATTCTCACAACCACCTTGGATACATCCCATTAAGTACATTTTACGGATGGGTAAACTGAGACTAGAAGGGGATGGCTACCCAGCTCAAGTCTACCCAACAAGTAAGTGGCAGACGCAGGATCCAAACCAGCTTATGTGGCTCTGAAGCTGCTCTCAGGCACTGAGATCCCAGTTCCATTCTCATATTTTCCATTTCCATCAAGATCTTGGCTTATACTAATTCTCAGCGATCCAGAGCAGTAGTTTGGGAAAACTACCTATAGTAAAAGATCAGCTTTTTTTTTCCTTCTAATCCATGTGAACTGATACTTTTGTAAAACGCAATAAAAATAAATTATTAGAAATAAGTGATTAACAGATAAATGTATGTGTATGCTCAGTCGTATCTGACTCTTTGCAACCCCATGGACTATAGCCCACCAGGCTCCTTTGTCCATGGGATTCTCCAGGCAAGAATACTGAAGTGGGCTGCCATTTCTTACTCCAGGGGATCGTCCTGACCGAGGGATTGAACCCGCATCTCTTGTGTCTCCTCCATTGGCAGGCAAATTCTTTTCCACTGTGCCACCTAGGAAGCCGAATTAATAGATATATACTACCATATATAAAATAAACAACAAGGACCTACTGTATAGCACCAAGAACTATATTCAATATCTTGTAATAACGTGTAATGGCAAAGAATCCAAAAAAGAATATGTACATTTTTTCTGTTCTTCCAGTCACCAGTATAAACAATTGCTACCTCTTTTGATATGTAGTGCTTCTGCATCCATACAACATGTGTGATATCTGTATATACACACGTCTACACATTTAGAGTAACAGAAATGATGGAATATGGCAAAATATTCTTCAACTTCCCTGTGAACCATTGTGAATACCACACCGAGATGGGAAGATTATCGCACAACTCTGAAGGCACTAAAAGACATTGAATTATACTTTTTCATGAAAAAAAGAGGGACCTAACTCACTTCAGGTCCTGGAACTGCAGATTCAGGCTGACGAAGCCTGACTCTGCCTTGCAGCTCCAGGTTCTAATCTCATGTAATTTTCCCGTTGTAATAGCAAAGTGGTCCCCTCCTGTCCTCTCAGCAAACTCTGAAGAGTCAGCCCCTTTTCCTGTAGTTTCAACCCAAGTCTCAATGGCTCTGGCTGGCCAGGCTTTGCCAGGTCCCATGTCCATCACGGAACTGAGGGCAAGCAGCCTCACTCAAACTGGACCTAGAGGTGGTGTGAAGGGAGGGGCTGTGAGCAGGCAGAACAGCAGCTGTGTCCTCCTCTCCCCTCTCCTCTGGTAATAGGACCCCGCTTGTCCCTCCGGACATGCGCTGCCCACGTTTCACATGGTCCGGGGACTATGGTCCCCTCTTCATGTGTGGGTGGCTGTCTCCCAGGATATAGCCCTGGCGTCCAACAGAGGGGGAAGCAGGCCCAGCCTAGGAGACGGCTCACTGCTGACCAGCCTGCCATTCCTCTTTCAGTTCTGGGGATGTGCTGCTCACACCTCCCTTACGTGAGCCAGAGTCAGCATGTAAAATTACGGGCATGCAGCAAGCCCTCGATTAAAAATAAATATTAACACTGCCGTCTCTTCCCAAAATGTCTTGGGACATTATTTCTTCTTTGGGCCTGATTTTTACAACAGTTTTAGATTTACAGAACAGTTTAAACAATAGTACAGAGCAACTTCACTTTCACTTTTCCCTTTCATGCACTGGAGAAGGAAATGGCAACCCACTCCAGTATTCTTGCCTGGAGAATCCCAGGGATGGTGGAGCCTGGTGGGCTGCTGTCTATGGAGTCACACAGAGTCGGACACGACTGAAGCGACCTAGCAGCAGCAGCAGCACAAAGTTCCCATATGCCCTGCACCCAGTTTCCCCCGTTATTAGCATCTTACATTAGTATGATATATTTGTCATAATTCATTAACCAACACTGATGCATTGTTATTAACTGAAGTCCATAATTTATTCAGATTTCCTTTGTTTTCTCCCTTTTTCTGTTCCAGGGTCCCCGGTGGGAACCCACGTTGCATTTAGTTATCATCTCCTGACACTACGCTGAAAACTTGAATTCAGCTGTGGTGAGAATAGTTACACCATGAAAATTGGCAAACCCTACCAGTCAGGGTTCTCCCCTTCCCAAGAGCCTGTAATTGAACACTTAGCAGCATACCGCTCTCTGTGTATACGCTGTTTCATTTGATGAGATGATATTGTCAGGATTTGGAAACAAATAAGACAAGGATGTAAAAAACAAAGCTTCTTTTTAGTCCGACAAAACACAATTCATTCTAAGCACCTGTCAATTCTGTACCTATTTTTTGCTTTCTCTTAGTGAGCCTGTTAATAATCATGCTACAATTTTGAGCATCTGTTAGATACTAGGCATATGAATCCATAATCTCTTATCATCACTTTCAAGTTAGATGTTATTATTATCCCAGTTTATGGATGAGAGAATAGGCACAGAGAGGTTACAAGACTGCCCAAGGTCAAATCTTCTCCCTGCCACAGGGCCTCTCATCTGGCTTGGTGTTTACCTGCCTCTTTCTAACCTGAAACCACCTAAAAGTCAGCAATGAAGTCATCAGACATGTTGCCACTTTGAATTACAATGGGTCTTCATATCTACCTCTTCTGCTTTTCCTGAAATGTCCTTTATCCTTTGGCTGGGGCTCTTTTCCTTTTCGTCCTGTCAGCAAACTGAGCTCCAGCTTTGTGCTCTTGCATTCAACTGTGACGGCGATAACAGCCCTTTCTGTAAAGTTATCAAGCCAAAGTCAGTGGTATTCTCTAACCTTCAATGGATAATGAAGGCGTGTGACAACCCACAGGCCCTGCACACACTTCAGCAGCGGGGTTGGAAGGCGTTCACAAGCATCAGAGCGAAAACTGAGTAACGGGAGAAAGGCCTGCCCCCACCCTCGGAAGACGCACTCCACAGACGTCAGCCCCTGGTTCTTATAGCCTCCTTGTCAGCAGTATAGGTAGGTAGTGAGGTCACTCTGAGCAGAGGCCGAGGCCGGGCAAGGTCCGTGGCTCCTTGAGGGCATCAGCAAATTAACACCAGAGACATGAGGGAAAGAAGAGTTATGGGCAAAACCCAGCCAAGAATGGGGATCACTTCATGCTGAACCCAGTGTTTTCTGAATGACTGAATGAAGGTTTCCCTAGCTACTCCCTTCTCCTGTGATTATGGACACGGTTTTTACCTTTGATGCTCTGACTTTCTATTTCTCAACTTGCCTAAGCTGTAAACTCCTTAGGAGAAGAAACAAAGTGACTTGAGCTTCCTAAAAAGACGATGGAGTTCCTCTGTCTTCACAATGGAGACCGTTGTCACAGCTGCCTCCGAGGGTTGTTGTAACGAGTGGACCACATGTGCACAGGGAAGAACTACAGGCTTCCTCATGGTACGTCTCGCTTGCATGACATCCTCTGATAGGCGGTGGTTTAGTCGCTAAGTCGTGTCCAACTCTTGCGACCCCATGGACTGTAGCCCGCCAGGCTCCTCTGTCCATGGGATTTTCCAGGCAAGGATACTGGAGTTGGTTGCCATTTCCTTCTCCAGGGGATCTTCCCGACCCAGGAATCGAAACCAGGTCTCCTGCATTGCAGGCAGATTTTTAACGACTGAGCTATGAGGGAAGCCCTCTGATAGGAGGCACATAAAATACCTCTTGGACGGACACAGGAATGCTCAGTGTTGGCAATCATCATTTTTGCTTTACTGTGTCCACAGTTTGTAATTCATCCACAGCGCCCAGGACTCTGACCACCTCCTACAAATGGGCTCTCAGGATACATTTTGACACGGACAGACTGGTTTAGCAGCCCAGAGATGCCTCCACTGGGGGCTGAGGAAATCCAGGCTCGCCAGGGTTGGTAATTACCATCTCCACCTGGAAAAAACCCTGGTGACTCAACTGGGTGGAGATGCCACCTATGCCTCAGGGACAGGAAGAGAGCTGGGCCCTTGGCCAGCTCCGGGACAAGGAGGCCCTGGGGATGTCAACGCGGGTTCCCCGCGTTGCAGGAAGGAGCAGAGCATGGGAGCTGCCAGCTGCTTCTCCTGCCCAGCTGTCCCTCAGCCCTCCTCTGTCCATGGACTTCCGTGAGCTCCAGGGCGGTGGGGGGATGGGGCTTGAGCTCTGAAATCCTGTGAATTCACAAAAGGGTGACATTTAGTCTGTAATAGGCATTAGCGGTCCCCCACAGGGAGCTCTCCAGGGGCAAGGACAGCCTTGTTCTCACACAAATCACAAAGCCGGCAGTGAGTGCTCCATAAATAAGCCATTTTGCCTGTTTGAAAACAATGCTCTAAGAAAATTCCCACACCTCCAGCGGACTGACTTGCGGCAGTGGGCAGATTTCGAGGACAAACAAATCACGAGGCACTTGATGTTACAAACCAGCTGAGGTCTTATGCAGATTAGACCAGAGCCCCAAATCAGCCCACAAGAAGGCAGCCTTGACACGGGCATCTGGAACAAAGGATGCTGAATTAGGACCATGGCAGGCCAACGAGGCTGTGAATGAGGGATTGTGGGAAAGACTTTGATGTAAACCCAGGCAGAACTGTGTGTACTTATCTCCCAGGGGACGCACCCACTTTGATGCAAGTGGGTGGCCTGTATTTAAATATGGGGATTTGTTTGTATTTCTCAAGAGAACATAGGCTTTGGGAGCTAGAGGGATGTGTCATCCAGTATCTCCTCTCTAGGCACCGATATGCCAGATCAAGGGTTCCCGTTAACATAAGCTTGGTTGTTTGCCTTGAAGGGTCAGGAAGCAGAAACTGTGACCTCAGAGGACCCCAGGCACCACTGATACACCGCCTTCTGTGTCATCCTTGAGGCCTGTCAAACCTGGAGGAACTTTGCTTCCAGCTCTCCTTCCAACTGTTAAATTGAGCCACAAACACTCATTGAGCACCTGCTAGGTGTGAAACGCTAGGCTGAGTGCCATTAAAGGACGAGGAAGCCAGCTGCCCGCAGTGCCCAAGGCCTGTGCAGACCACAGAGGTACCAGCTGGTGGGATGCGGGTAGGCAGGAGCTGTTCCTAGCGGCGTGGTCCTAGGCCCAGCCCCTCCCCCTTCATTCTGTGGTTCCTTGTGGATTCTCATTCAGCCTCCATGGTCACCCTGGATGGATGAAACTTATATTGACACCTTGGACCAGGCTTTTGCCCAGAATGCCTAGCTGGGGGTCCAAGGGGCATATCAAACTCGACATACCCCAAAAGGAAGCCCTCCTTTTGCACCAGGTGAGCCTTGCTCCTGGAACAGCCTTTCTTCACAGCCTCTGTCCCACATGCCCAACTCCTCCCTCTGCCCCAGTTCCTTCCACCCATCCCATTACCAGTCTCTGTCTCTTTTACCCCCCAAATCTTGTCTCATCCCTCCCGCTGGTTTCATCCCTAGGTGGTCACGGATGCGGATCCCCAGGGCCAGTGTGGTTCCTGGCCTGGGGCTTTGCATCTTCCCCTGACATGAGGGCTAATCTGTATCCGTCCAGTACACTCCTTTTGCACTAAAATCACCCAGAGTCCCTTTCTGTTGCCTGTGCTCAGATGACCAGAATTGGCTCCCTCTCAGGCTCCCTCTCAGGCCCCCTGCCCAGCGAGCCCTCACCAAGCTTGGCCACCCGGCAAGTCGCCGGGTCTCCTGGCAGACTGAGGGTTCTCACTCTTTGCCTCACTCTTCCTCCTGCTTCCTTAGGACAGCAACAGTCACTCTGTGTGCAGGTTTCAAAGGTAGAAGGCCTCTGGGACTCAGTCTGGTCGACTCTGGGGGGACTCTGCCTCTCAGGAGCCCCGCAGGGCCCTACAGGGACCCCTCCCCTCACTCTGTGCCCAGACATGCCTAAGGCACGATGGCAGGAGATAAACACAGTCACCTGCACCCACCTCATGCCTCACAGAGCATCAGTGCCCAGGGAGATTCTCCCAAGGAGAGGGACAGTCCTTGCTGCCAGGTACCAGTTACGAAGCCACTGCTTCCCCCAGAACCATAGCTAACCAGCCCTGCGCAACTGACCGGGGGAGCCAGAGTCAGCCTGGCAAAGGGGAAGAGTGCATCTTGTCTCCACTGCTTCTTAACTGTGTGACCCTGGATAGTCACCTAAGGTTTCTGAGTCCCATGAAAAATTAGTGGCACTTCCTTGTAAGGCAGTTATGAGGAGGAAGCAAGGAAAGTCATATGAGGTGCACAGTAGGTGTTTGATAAATGATAGCAATGAGTGGTCCTTGGCGGATGGGAAAATTCCCCCATCGTCCCCCTCCTACCCCCACTCTTCATCTGGGCATTTGAAAGAAGGGCTGGGGCAACTCTGGCCTCTCTGCAGCCTTTCCCATTGAACGGGAAGCAAGGAGACTGGCCGCTGCATTGAGAGGCTTGGTTCCCACTCTCCTTTTCTGCCTGGCCCACCCTGCCCTCTGGTCACAGAAGACGGAGGAGTGGACGTCGCAGGGTTACAGGACAGGCCCTGGCAAGCCTGGGGCGTGGCCAAGTGTAATTCGTACTGGGGTATATGATGGTGGCTGTGAGTCAAGCCTTCTACTCACGTTCAGTCTTATTCATAATAAACCTGCTATTTGAATCTCCAGTGTCTTTCTCACGTGGTCTTGAACTCAGGAGGGAAAGAGAAAAGTGTCACTGATTTAGCAACTACTTGGATAGCATTCCTCAGCGATCAGTGCAAAGAAATAGAGGAAAACAACAGAATGGGAAAGACTAGAGATCTCTTCAAGAAAATTAGAGATACCAAAGGAACATTTCATGCAAAGATAGGCTCGATAAAGGACAGAAATGGTATAGACCTAACAGAAGCAGAAGATATTAAGAAGAGGTGGCAAGAATACACAGAAGAACTGTACAAAAAAGATCTTCACAACCCAGATAATCACGATGGTGTGATCACTCACCTAGATCCAGAGATCCTGGAATGTGAAGTCAAGTGGGCCTTAGAAAGCATCACTGCGAACAAAGCTAGTGGAGGTGATGGAATTCCAGTTGAGCTATTTCAAATCCTGAAAGATGATGCTGTGAAAGTGCTGCACTCGATAAGCCAGCAAATTTGGAAAACTCAGCAGTGGCCACAGGACTGGAAAAGGTCAGTTTTTGTTCCAATCCCAAAGAAAGGCAATGCCAAAGAATGCTCAAACTACTGCACAATTACACTCATCTCACATGCTAGTAAAGTAATGCTCACATTTCTCCAAGCCAGGCTTCAGCAATACGTGAACCGTGAACTTCCAGATGTTCAAGCTGCTTTTAGAAAAGGCAGAGGAACCAGAGAGCAAATTGCCAATATCTGCTGGATCATCGAAAAAGCAATAGAGTTCCAGAAAAACATCTATTTCTGCTTTATTGACTATGCCAAAGCCTTTGACTGTGTGGATCACAATAAACTGTGGAAAATTCTGAAAGAGATGGGAATACCAGACCACCTGACCTGTCTCTTGAGAAACCTGTATGCAGGTCAGGAAGCAACAGTTAGAACTGGACATGGAACAACAGACTGGTTCCAAATAGGAAAAGGAGTATGTCAAGACTGTATATTGTCACCCTGCTTATTTAACTTATATGCAGAGTACATCATGAGAAACGCTGGGCTGGAAGAAACACAAGCTGGAATCAAGACTCCCGGGAGAAATATCAATAACCTCAGATATGCGGATGACACCACCCTTATGGCAGAAAGTGAAGAAGAACTAAAGAGCCTCTTGATGAAAGTGAAAGAGGAGAGTGAAAAAGTTGGCTTAAAGCTCAACGTTCAGAAAACTAAGATCATGGCATCTGGTCCCATCACTTCATGGGAAATTGATGGGGAAACAGTGGAAACAGTGTCAGACTTTATTTTGGGGGGCTCCAAAATCACTGCTGATGGTGATTGCAGCCGTGAAATTAAAAGACGCTTACTCCTTGGAAGGAAGGTTATGGCCAACCTAGATAGCATATTTAAAAGCAGAGACATTACTTTGCCAACAAAAGTCTGTCTAGTCAAGGCTATGGTTTTTCCAGTGGTCATGTATGGATGTGAGAGCTGGACGGTGAAGAAGGCTGAGCGCCGAAGAGTTGATGCTTTTGAACTGTGGTGTTGGAGAAGACTCTTGAGAGTCCCTTGGACTGCAAGGAGATCCAATCAATCCATCCTAAAAGAGATCAATCCTGGGTGTTCATTGGAAGGTCTGATGTTGAAGCTGAAACTCCAATACTTTGGCCACCTCATGCGAAGGGTTGACTCATTGGAAAAGACCCTGATTCTGGGTAGGATTGGGGGCAGGAGGAGAAGGGGACGACAGAGGATGAGATGGTTGGATGGCATCACCGACTCGATGGACATGGGTTTGGGTAGACTCCGGGAGTTGGTGATGGACAGAGAGGCCTGGCATGCTGTGATTCACGGGGTCGCAAAGAGTCGGACACGACTGAGCGACTGAACTGAACTGGATAGCATTACGTGTGCCAGGCCCTATTCTAAACACTTTACCAATCTTAACCCATTTATACCCCATAACAGGCCTATGAGGTATTAATAGTAGTATTACTCCCATTTTACAGATGAGGACACTGAGGGCCAGAGAGGGCAGCTGGCTGCAGGGCCCAGAGCTCATAAATGCCTGAGCCAGGGTTTGAACCCAGGCAGTTGAGAAACGGAGTTATTTCCTGCCATATCGGTAAACGAGGATGTCACAGTCATCAGTGATTCCAGCCCTCCAAAGGTGAATTCCTGAGCCCGAAGGGCACTCAGGAAGGAGAATACCTGTGCTATCTGACAGCCAGCCCTTGGGCTGCAGCTGCTTCCTACGGTGAACCCTGAGGAACTCAGGATGTGAAAACACACAGGATGCTGGCCCCAGGTAGCTGAGATGCATATGCTTGTATGAATGTTAGTCACTCATTCATGTCCAACTCTTTGTGATCACAGGGACTGTAACACTCCTATGTCCATGGAATTCTCCAGGCAAGAATACTGGAGAGGGTTGCCATTTCCTCCTCTAGGGGATGTTCCCAACCCAGGGATTGAACCCAGGTCTCCTGCATGGCAGGCAGATTCTTTACCACCTGAGCCATCTAGGAAGATGCATATGAGACTACCGATTTCAGTGAGCCTAGACTTGCATCTTCCTATACATAGAAAAGCGCTAAATTCCTTAACTTCAGATATCTGGTTTTATTTAATTCACAAAATACTTTTGATGTTCAGACTACCTGCCCTTTGTTGCAAGCTTCTATATAAACTGACTCCTTCACCACCTCCTCTGAGCAGTTCTCTCACAGTCACTTGAGATGCTGTCTCCTGATCTTGAAGTCCTAAAAATTCGCACCAAATAAAGCATAACTCTCAACTTTTGTTAGCTGCTCAGTCGTGACAGACTCTTTGCTCCCCCATGGACTGTAGCCCGCCAGGCTCCTCTGTCCATGGGATTCTCCAGGCAAGAACACTGGAGTGGGTTGCCATTCCCTTCTCCAGGGGATCTTCCCAACCCAGGAGTCGAACCAGGGTCTCCCGCTTTGCAGGCAGACTCTTTACAGTCTGAGCCACAAGGCAAGCCCACAACTTTTAGGTTGTGACTATTTTTTTTATTGCCAGGCCTAGCTCCCAAGTCCCCACTGCTTCTCTAACATTCATTCAATCCACCAAACATTTTGACCTGTAAAATACATTAGTCTTATATATATCCCTCTTTGAAGTCAAAGCAGAGGCTGGGAGGAAAGAGATAAGGAACACGTGCTTCCTGGAGCTCTGGGTCTGGCAGACTCTGTCATCAGCGAGGATCAGGGTAACTCTGAGCAGGAGACGGGTAGGCCTGGAGAGAGGGGTCACAGGAGCTTTTGGGGGTACCCCCCTCGTCTGCATGCCTGGAGGCAGAAATGACCAACCGGACATCAAAATACAAGCGCCACTGTGAACAAACGTAATAGACATGTGGAAGTATAGCAGGAAAGGGAGAAACCTCACTGGAAACTAAAGGCCGGGAACAGAGTGAGCACGGCCGGGACCCCGCGGTCCTGGGAGGAAGCACCTCGGAAGTCCTGATGCCGCAGAGACAGATTCGCTATTCAGAAGCATGTGCTCCTTTTCCTCTCAAACAATGTAAATCGAGCGGCTGGGTGCACACGGCTCGGGGAGGACTTGCAGCAGCCTCTGCAGTGAGAAGGAAGCTGTGCTGTGACCTTGCCAGTCCAGAGCGGGGTGGGCCTGGAGCGCAGAGCTGGGCAGGTCTGACGGCTTTGCCGCTCCCCGGCTTCATGACCTGGAACCTCCAGTGTCTCCATCTAGGGGGAAGGGCCCTCTAGAGCGTGGTCCACACTGGCTGTCACTGTGACCTCACTGTTCCCGCAGGTCTGGAGGGTGTGGTTCGAGGGGCGGGATGGAATCCGGTCAGACTGGGTGGGGATAAGAGAAGTGTTTCCAGCAGGACCTCAGACTCCCTGGTTGTTTCCCTGGAGCCAGAGTGGCCGGAGGAAACAGTGGCCGCCCGGAGCATGTGGACGAGCCCTCACAGAGGGAATGGCCACTGGCCTGCAGCTGCCACCCTGACGGATGGGCAGGGCCACAGCCCCATGGGCGAGGCCCCACCCTGGCCATGCTGAAATTCTTAATAATTTTATCTTTGAACTTGTGTTTTGTGAGTGACGTCCAGGAATAACGAAGCAGGCTCCAGGGGAGAGGCTCACACAGCCCACCCCTCGCCCACTGCCCCCCCACCCCGGGCCCCATGCTGCCCCAGTCACCTCCCTGCCTCTTAGTGCCCGGGGCCCAGTCCAGCCTCATCCTTCCTGCCCCCACCCCTGAGGGTGGGGCACGGTGGTGGCTGTCTCTGCCCTCAGCTGGCACTACCACAGCATCCCCCTCTGCTCCAAGTTCCAAGTGTCCCCATGCTGAGGGTACCTCCTGTGAGGGTTGGGGTGATGGCCCACAGGAAGGGGAGAGAGGTTTCCTGCCTTCATTTTGCCCTGGGCCCTGCAAATTACTTAGCCGGCCCAGTGTGGCTGGAGCAAGACAGAGGAGCCACCACCTTAAAGGCAGCTCTGTGTTGTTCCCTGCAGGAGGGAGGGCTCACCCTCTGCCCTTCTGCAGGGCAACAGTGTGGCTCATCCCATGAAATTCTCAGCCTCCACTTGGAGCCGCTGTCGGCTGACGTCCACGTGCAGAAGGATGCTTCCTAGGGCCTATGCAGACTACGTTACAGCTTCCAGGAGGAGCAGCGCCTGGTCAGGCTGAGAAAGGTGCTCTCCAGGCTGGAGGAACACTTCCTTCGATTCCTAAGCTTGGCACCTTCCTGGTGTTCAGGGGATCCGGTGCTGGGCTGGACCAGAACTGAGGCTACATGGCAGGGGAAGCCGCTGACGGGGTAGAGGAAGACAGGCCCAGACTTCATGGCCTTACACAAGAGCCACAGAAGTTTGGATTTTATCTTTTTTGCCAGTTCTCAAACTTCATAAGCTGCCCAGGAGCAGAGGCCAAAGTGGCTTTATTGAAACAAGACATTTCCTTGATGTTTCATAACGTTTCCTGACAAATATGTGAGTGGTATTGAGTAAGAGCACCATGCTTTGTTTTATTATAAAAATATCTAGAGGAACAGAGTGATGCAGGTGCTCCAGGGGAGAAAAACCTCCTTTCCTCTGGGAAACACTTCCTCTTGCGAGAGAAGCCCAGGGAGGGGTAGAGGGAGGATGATGGATGGATGATTGACACAGTCAAGAACTGGTAGATCAGTGCAGTCATAAATAGGTGTCTTAAAGTATGTCTATAGATGTGCAAACATGGATAAGACACAGTCTCTCCATAAGATGTTGACGTTCTAGTAGAGGAACAATCCCACATGTGCTAATTATGTTCATTTCTTACAGCTGCCATAACAAAGGACCACACATTTAGTGGCTTAGAGCAACACAAATTTATTCTCTTACAGGTCCGGGAGTCGTATGTCTGATATGAGACCCAGGGGGCTAGAATCAAGAAGCTGGTTCCTTCTAAAGATGCTGGTCCATTCCAAAGGCTGCAGAGGAGACTCTAATTCCTTGGCTTTCCAGCTTCCAGAGGCTGCCTGCAGTCCTTGACTCGTGGACCCTTCTTCCATCTTCCAAATGCATTGCTCCAGACTCTGCTTCTGATCACATTTCCTTTGCTGACTGACCCTCTCACCTCCCACTTATAAAGACCCTTGTGATGACACTGGGCCACATGGATAATCCAGGGTGATCTTCCCTTCTCATGGTCTGTAGCTTATTGTCATCAGCAGAGGCACTTCGTTCACGTAAAGTCACATCTCCACATGCCCAGGGATTAAGACATGGACCTCTTTGGAGGATTGTCACCGTCTACTGCTCTCAGGATGACAAACAAGTCAAAGTATCAATGTGGGACAAAGGGATTTAGTGGTCCAAAAAGGAAGCGGTGACGTTTGACTGTGGCAACCTGGGAGGACTCCATGGAGGAGGTGGCCTCCAAGCTGAGATGATGGAATGGCAAGCATTCTGGGCAGGAGGCAGCCCACGAGCCAAGGTGTGTGCAGAGGTGGGGAGGGCGAGGCTGCCGTGGGAGAGTGAAGCGCTGACTGGGCATCAGGAGAGTGGAGAAGATTCACTGGCACACCCATCACGGTGCCTGTCAAAGCCCCAGCTGGTGAGAGCAGGACAGGGTGGGCAGTTCACGTTCGGGGACAAGCCTGTGGACTGGCCATGCTGCCAGCCTGCTGTACCTAGAGTTGTCCAAGCAGGCCAGCTGGTCTGTCCCAGGAGCTTAGGCTGTAGATATGAAAACAGTGCTGGTGCTGGTGGTGGGAGCAGGGTTCAAAGGCTCCACAGCGAGCAACCCTGATCCAGAGGGGCAGATAGACCAAGAGGAAGGAGCAGGTGTAGGAAACCTGGGGTGAGAAGGCCAAAGCTCCTGCCGCTTTTACAGAGGGACCCTAAGTGCCTCTGAGCGGGTGGGTGGTCAATGGAGGGCCCGCTGACTGCTCGAGAGAAGCCAGGCCCAAATATTCTGTGCTCTTCTCAGCCTCCTGGTGTTCCTGTGTCCCGCTCTGGTCCCAGTCCCTCGGCAGCCAGAGTAGGGCGCTGGTCCTGGCGATCTGAGACGCCCAATGAGCAGACTAGGCCAGGAGGGAGAGCAGGAGCCTGCGGGGCAGGCTCGCCCTGACGGTCTCTCCGCTGCCTCTCGGCTCCCTCGATACAGACAAGGCCGTCCCTGCTGCCTGCAGGGACCACCAACTCTCTCCTCGCTCACGCGCTTGCCTCCACTCTCTGCTCCATCCCTGAGCGTGTGCGTGGTGCCTCTGGAACTGAGCCACGCTGGAGCCCGGCTTCCTCCAAACAAGGCGAGGGGGCTGGTGAGCGCTGTGAGGGGGCCTCCATGGGTGCTTTAGAGCCGCCTTACTCAGTATTTACACTGTCCCCACTTTACAGGCTAGGAAATCAGCTAGGTAACTATCCCAGGGCCACGCAGCCATAGAGAAATCTCTTCCTGAGGGACCTGCCCAGACACCTACTGACTGTGATTTCAGAACATGCCAGTTCACCACTCTATTCACCCAATTTTACTAGTGCCTACGACAAGCTAGTCATGGAGATATCTACACACATGTTACACAGGAGCTTAGTAGATGGTTTCAGATACTACAAAGTGCTATAAAAAATGGCAAAGGACCCTGGTGGGGACCGACAGGTGGTCAGGAAAGGCTTCTCTCAAATGGTAAGTCTTTTGAGCAAAGTCCAGAATATTGAGAACAAGCCAGCCATGTAAAACTCAAGAGACAAGAGCATCGCAGGCAGCTCGTTAAATGTTTATTCATCTATTTATTAGGGGCACATATTAAATCAGTGGTATTTAATTCCTGGGCTGCACTTACAGTGACTTTGGGACAGTAGGCGGAAGTGGCTGCCGAGGGAGGGGCCTCAGGGAACCGCAGAAACCAGAGACAGGGCCTCGGCCTGACTCCCCAGCCCCACGGGCCTGTGCAGCGGAAGCTCCCAGCATGCCTTGCAGCCACCCTGCCCAGTGCGCCATCCGCTTCCATGCGTCTCTCCCGGTTCAGAGGCATCGCCTCTCCTTCCGCAGCTTCGTTAACACAGGTGCAGGCGCCCAGATCGCCTCCCTCCCACACTCCACGCCTCCTTTCTCTCTGCACACAGACTTCCCACCACCTGATTCAAGGCTCAGGATGAGTGTTCCAGAAGCTGGCGGGATGCAGAGTTGTCTCCTGCACATACAGACGCCATAGCAACCGCAACTCCGTGACAACAGCAGAGGAAGCCAGGCTGGAATTTGCCAGCCCGGAGAGCGGACCATCTGGGAGGCCAAACCCTCTACATGCTGCCCCATCTCGGGGCTCACGTCCAGGGAACTTCTGCACAAAGCAGAGGTGACATTTCAGTGGCATAAGAATAAACAGTGGGTGCCTGTGAAATCCCTTTTAAGTGTGCATTTACTGTCCCAGAGTGACAGAAGAGAAAGCAACAGGAACGAGATTTGCACTGAATGGATTATGAGGGCAGCGTAACACACATCAAAGAGATGTTAAGCATCCACAGTTGAAGCCCAGCCTGGCAGACTCCGAGGCTGTAGCACACACTGTAAGGGGATGGAGAGAGAATGCTAGGGTGGGTCATCTGGACGGCACTGTGGACACGATGCCTGGCAGCAGTGATTTGCTCTGCATCAGGTCGCCTGGCCCTTCACACGTGACTCTCCTGGAGCCCAGAGGCCAGCTCAGGCCCTACTTGGCGGTCTCCCCCTTCACCCTTCTCCAAGCCTGAGTCCTGCTTGAGCTGCCAGAGCGAGATGAGACAGAGCTGGGGGGAAGGTGCAGCCTCCCAGGGCTCAGTCAGCTCCCTGTGCAAAATGGGTGAGAGAATGTGGGAAAAGAGAACCCTGCTTCTGTGTGCATGACCTGTGACCCCATCTTCTGGGAAACGTGGCCCCTAAGCAGACGTGACCCAAACTTGAGAAGCACCCCACAGGCCCCTTCCATAGCACCTGGAGACTGATCGGATAGCAAGGTCTGGAGCAGGGGGCTGAGAATGACCCTGAAGTTGGAGCCCAAGGGCCTGCACAAGTCCACATCCCTCCCCTTGGCCACCCCACCTGACCCAGAGACAGACCAGGGGCTAGGGTGGGGAAGGGTCTTGGGAGTGAAACTGGAAGAGGGTCTGGTGAGGACCACCTCTGGGCACCAAGAGTGGGTGGGGCAGCCAGCCAGAGCCTCCTGGAACCCAGGACCCAGCAGCGGGGAGCCCACAGCCAAGTCCAAGCCCAGGGATTGAAAGGTTCTCACTCAGCACTCAGAACTTGTTGGAGGCAGGACAGAGGGAGACACCCAGGAAGGACTGTTTTCTCTTTGTGTGTGTTCAGTCACTTCAGTCGTGTTCAACTGTTTGCAACCCTGTGAAACTGTAGCCCACCTGGCTCCTCTGTGCATGGGAACCTGCTCTGAAAACCCTAGCCTTGGAGATGACACTGGGACCAGTTATAGTGAGCTCCGGGGGCAAGGCAGCAAGTTCCCCTCTGTTGGGAGAAGCTAGTTGTGGGTTTAGGTGCAAAGAGACGCAAAGAGACACGCCCTGCAGGGCTGCAAGGCCCGGGTCATCTCCCCACTTCCTCCTGGCTCTGACCGCGACCACAGACAGCACTTTCACCAAGATTGCTTCCCCTTGAGGTAGGCAGGTCTGCAGAGGCGGGGAAGCTGGGGCAGTTCGTCTCAGGGCTCACTGGGCTGCAGCTGCACCAGCCTGGGTCAGCTTCTGTCCTGTGCAGGGTGCAAGGAAGGGAGCTGAAAGCGGGGTCAGGGACACCTGCATTCTGTCACTTGTTCACAGCCTGGTGACACAGGAATGGGCCTGGGAGTCCAGGAGTATCCATTCCCAAAGCTGCTGTAACAAACCCTGAGAACTGTGTCCTGCCGCTGACCTGGAGGCCAGAATCTGAGACCAAGTGTGGGCAGCACGCTCGGGCTCAGGACTCGGGCTCCAGGGTGGGCTCCTGGCCTGCGTCACCCCAGCCTCCACCCCGTCTTCAAAGGTCTTCCTCCCTCTGGGTCTGCATCTGCTCTCTTCCCACAGCGACACCTGTCGCTGGATCAAAGTTTCACCCTAAATCCAGGACTGTCTCAAGATCCTTAACTGACACCTGCACAGGCTTTTTCCATGTTCACGGGGACTGGAGGGTGGGTAGGACTTGAACATATCTGTGGGGAGACACAGTTCAGCCCACTGCACGTGGGGACAATGATCTGACGCCTGGAAAATCCCACGGACAGAGGAGCCTGGCAGGCTACAGACACGACTTAGCGACTAAATCACCACCACCACCATGGGTGGGGAGGGTGCAGGGAGGGAGAAGAAGCAAGACGGCTGCTCTGCACCTGCAGGAGGGAGGGGTTCAGTGTCCCCCTCCCCCAAGAGCACCCCCGCCCCCCGCCGACCCCAGGGTCCGCCAAGCACAGATCTGCCTGCCCTGCCTCTCCTCTGCCTGTCTCTGCACAGCAAAAAGCCACGCTCCTGGGGGGTGGGGGGTGAGGGTGCATCTCCAGGCAGCTCTGTGCAGGAGGGTGGGGGTGTGCAGCCGTGCAGGAGCTCCAGCCCCACTCTCTCCCTGCTCCACACTGTCCCCTTCCTTTGTAAATTTCCCAGCTGTCTCCCTCCTCTCTTCCTTGCCTCCTGCCCTCTCTCAGCTCCCCTTCCTGGCCTCTCCCCTTTTTCTTGCTCCAGGCAGAAGGTGAAGGCTGTCTGCTGCGTACCCTCTTGGGAGGACCCCAGTGGCAGTGGAGGGTGGAGGGAAGATCACCCTGTCCTGAGCCTCCAGCCACAGCCACCCACAGTCACTAGGATGCTGTGGGCCGGGCTGGCCTCTCCTCTGCCAGCATCCCTTAACCTCACCGAGGTGCCTCCTCCCTCCATCGATGCATGTCTCCTGACCCCCCAGCACCCCAGCAGCTCCTTGCCAGCTCAGTGACCTCCTACTCCTGCCCCAGCCCTCATTCCAGACCTCAGCCCCCCTGAACGCTCCAACTCCTCCCTTGCACCCGTTACCCAGGCAGCCTCTCCCCTCCGAGGGTTCCATGAAGGCCAGCGACTCCACTCTTGGGTGTGACCCCACTCCGCTTCTGCCCCTCCAGGCAGCAGGACTCCTGGCTCCTTCCCGGGTGGCTACCTGGAATGCAGGGACCCATCTGGTTCTGAGTCAGAACTTCCGCTTTCCAACAACAGAGTCGGTCCCTCCCTGCCTCCTGACTCAGGCTCTCAGTTGATTCAGAACGTGGAAGGGAGGGGAGGTGGGGGAGTAATCACCTCCATCAGCCACCCCATGTTGGGATTCACAGCTGTTTCTTTTTCTGTCTCTGTTTATTTTTGTCTGTTTTCTCCCTGGAGAAGGAAGAAGTGCAAGAGGGCAGGCCTGGGTCTGGGCGATTTGGGATGGCAGCGCCTAGATGCACAGTGATCGCGGGGTGACACCTGTCCCCTTCATGGGGAGGGAGGGTGCAGCCAAGGCTGCAGGGCCACACGGCCCTCAACTGTGGGCAGCACATGTCCCCCGACCCTCCTGTCCTGACTCTGATCTTCAGGCTCAAAACAGTCAACGCTTCACAGGACGAGAGTGTCCTCAGTGCCCTGGGGAGGGGGCCACCCGCTGTGTCCTTTGGTGCTCAGGGCCAGGGGTAGTGGGCATCCAGGATTCCCCACCCTCCTGCCTGTCCTTCCGGGCCCCTCTCCAGCTTGCTCCAACGGAAGCCCGCACTCCCCTCCCTCCTACGGAGGAAGCCTGCTTTGTCCAGGAGGTGCAAATCTGGCTGGCTGCAGGGAGGCCTCTTGGGGGCTATTGTTTGGCACTTCCTTCTTGGCAGGGGGCCTGGGTTACAGAGCTGCCAGGGTCTGGACTCTCCCAGAGTCGCCCAGGCAGGGAGTGCACTACGGAACTGGCCAGTCGGTTAGTCAGTCAACACACATGGGCTGGGGAGCCTGAGGTAACTGTGCCTCAGTTCCTGCCCCCGTGGAGATAAGGATGTGATGGAAGACCCCGGGGCTAGATCACTTGGAACCATCCAGAACTACTCAGGGGCCTCTTCCCATGCCCACGCCCACAGACCCTCCAGACCCACAGAGACCACCATAGCTGTTGTTGTTTAATTGTGGTAAAATACAAATGACATAGAATTAGCCATTTTAACCATTTTAAGTGCACAGTTCCGCGGTACTGAGGGCACTCACCCCATTGTGCAGTGGTCACCAGCCTCCACCTCCAGACTCTTCTATCTTCCCAAACTGAAGCTTTGTCTCCATTAAACACTGGCTCCCCACACCCCTCAACGCCCAGCACCCCCATCCTCTTTCCTGACTCCACGAATTTGTCTGCTCTAGGGACCTCACGTAAGTTGGATCACAAATATCAGTCCTCGGATGACTGACTTATCTCACTGAACATAATGACCTCAAGGTTCTTCCACTGTTGTAGCAGGCGTCAGAATTTCCCTCCTTTTAAAGGCTGAATAATATTCCTTTGTATGGACCACCTCTGTTGAGCCATGGGCACTTGTGTTGTTTCTACCTTTCAGTTATTGTGGATAATGCTGCTGTGAACACAGGGGTGCATGTAGCTTTGAGACTCTGCTTTTATGTCTTTTGAGTATGAACCCGGAAGTGGGATTGCTGGATTGGACTGGGAGACAATGACAAAGATAGAGAAAGACAGACAGATAGATGATGGCTTTTCTGCTGGTCTGGGAGGTGCTGGTGAGAGAATAATTTGAATATTAAAAATAGCTTTGTTTTTACCTTAAGCTGGTAGATTTGGCAGAACCTATTTAAATAAATACCTCTTGGGCTTCCCTGGTGGCTCAGCCGATAAAGAATCCACCTGCAATGCAGGAGACCTGGGTTCCATCCCTGGGTTGGGAAGAATTCCCTGGAGAAGGGAACGGCAACTCACTCTAGTATTCTTGCATGGAAAATTCCAGGGACAGAAGAGCTTGGCAGGCCACAGTCTTGGCAGGTCACAAAGAGTTGGACATGACTGAGCGACTAACACTTTACCTCTTTACCTTTAAATACCTCACAGGCTGGTGCAGGAATTAAGTCAAATGTTGACAGCAATACCACAGTGCCCGGCCCAAGAGGGCACCCAATACACCTTTTTTCTTTAATGCTTATTTATTTGTACTGATGTTGAAGCTGAAACTCCAATACTTTGGCCACCTCATGCGAAGAGTTGACTCATTGGAAAAGACCCTGATGCTGGGAAGGATCGGGGGCAGGAGGAGAAGGGGACGACAGAGGATGAGATGGTTGGATGGCATCACTGACTCGATGGACATGGGTTTGGGTAAACTCCGGGAGTTGGTGACGGACAGGGAGGGCTCGCATGCTGCGATTCATGGGGTCTCAAAGAGTTGGACACGACTGAGCGACTGAACTGAACTGATTTGGTTGTGTTGGGTCTTAGGATCCAGTTCCCTGACCAGGGATCGAACCTGAGCCCCCTGCATTGGGAGCACGGAGTCCTAGCCGCTGGATCACCAGGGAAGTCCCCACATTTGTTTCTTTTCCATTTCTTCCTCAGGCTTCCACCACCTTGAACATCCAGTCTGTGCTCCCAGGGCCGAGCCAGGGCTGACACACAGTAGGTGCTCAGGCAGTGTCTGTTAAATAAACAGCCAGCCTGGGTACTGAGCAGCTCTGCTCACGATGGAGAATGGCTGGGCCATCGCTGGTCACCTGGAGCGGCCCTGAGCCAGGCCTGGCTTTCCAGTTCTTGCAGGTGCGGGTACAGAGAGAGAGGAGAGACAGAGATGAAGAGAGAGAGGGAAGGAGACAGAGGCAGGAGGGAGAAAGACAGAGAGGGAGGGAGAGAGAGATGGACAGAGGGTCCCACTGTCACTCTGGACCGCAGGCAGTGGACCAGCACGTGTCCTTCCAAGTCCCCCTTAGGCAGCCTCAGTGGAAGTTTCCTTGTTTTCCACTCCCTCACCTGTTGAGCTCTGTAAAGGCCTCCCTTGAGTCTTGGGGTGGAAGCAAGCGCCAAACGCTGACATACGAAGTGATGATAACCGCATTTGGTTCAAAGAAAACAACCTAGAGGAGCCTGGCTAGTCCTCAAACCAGCACCAAGTCACTGGGTGTGGACTGGCTTGTGCTTAAGGTTGGTTTGGGCAGCTTCCAAGGGCAGTTCAAGTTACTTTGGCTTAAGAGACCTGTTCATGCCTCTGTGTGTGTGAGTGCTAGTGTGCTATGTGTATATATATGCAGTGTGTGCGTTGTGTGCATGTGTGTGTATATATATATATGCGATGTGTGTGTTGTGTGTATGTGTGTGCTGTGTGTGTATATGTGATGTGTTTGTGTTGCTGTTTGTTCAGAATAATCGACAAGGCTCTGACCCCACAGTCCTTATGTGGATGCTGACAGTTACCATGTGTACAGCAGTTTCTCTGTCTCCAAATCTTTCCATATTGATTACCTCATCTGAGCCTCAGAACCCCCAGGAGATGTTTTTTAGATGGAGAAACAACGGCTTACAGAGGGAACTCAAGGTCACAGACCTGGGACAGGGTGGCCGGGACTAGAACGCGGGCTCTAGGAGTCCGAGTCCTTGGCTCCTTTTTCCTCACCCATGGAAACATCCCGCCAGGCACTCAGCTAAGAAATAAGGGGGCCACCCCTGCCAGCAGGATGAGCCTGCCCCTTGAGGGTGGTGGGCAAGGTGCCCCAGATTCTCTGAGAGACAATGTATGTTAACTGCGATGGGGTCGGAGCCAACCCCATGTGAAAAGGACACAGAACACAAGGAATCTGCCAGGGAAATCCAGGAAGGATTGCTGGAGGAGGTGTCCCATGAACTGTCTTTGTGCCAATTAAATTCATCAGCTACACGTACCAGCAACTGACCATAGTGGCTTAAACCAGCAGGGGTTTATTTTTCCTCACAAAACAAGCAGCCCGGAGGAGGCAGTTCTGGACTGGAACAGCGCCCCCCCAGGATGGTCACGGACAAGGGGCCCCTTGCTTCATACCCTACCATCTTTACAGCATGGCGCTTGTCCACACAACTGCAAGATGGCAGCTCTGTCTCTAGGCTTTGGCTTTGCAGTCCAGGAAGGAAGAAGGGGAAAGGTGAAGGGCAAAAGGCAAAAGGTCAGCCAAGTCAGCGCTTCCTATGGGGAAGGAACGGCATGCTCAGAAGCCCACGAAGCCCCACCAAGCAGCTGCAAGGAGTTTTCCCCGGGGAGGTGGTCCCCAGGAGGGTGTCAGTGCTCTCAGTGAGATAGTCAGACGGGGCAGGGGCGGGGAAGGGAGAGCCCAGAGCGGAGTCTGCATCCTCCACTGGCTGAGGAAGGCGGTGCAGGTGGGGTGGGTCCCCTGCGCTCGGGGGAGCGAGCATTGCTGTGTAGGTAAGCATGCGTGCATGTGTGTCTGGACACACGGTCACACTCGAGTGTGTGAGTGTGAACACGGTTGCCCGCCTGTGAGGATGCGCTGACAATGACAGGGTGAAAAATGAGCTCCATCGTGGGGTCCTTGTGAGGTTCGGATCCCTGTCTTTGGGAGAGTCTCTGACCTCTGTGGGGGTGACTGGTCCGGGTCTCAGCGGAGACTGCATGAGAGAGAGGAGCCTGGCGCGGAGATGCGGGGGCGGGGCTGTTAGGATGGGCAGGGAGGAGCCACAGGTTAAGCGCCAACAATATTCTCAGCCATGTGGCCCCGGGAGGGAGGGCCAGGAGCCTTCTCTGCAGGTGGGCTGGGACGGGGAGGCCTAACCTGGGACCAATCACTGCTTCCTCTGTGCCTAGTTCTCCTAGTGTGCAGAGCACACGCAGAGAGGAAAAAAGAGAGAAGGAGGAACGAAGAAAGGATGGGAAGGAAGGATAAGAAGGAAGGAAAGGAGGGAGGGAAGAAGACAGGGAGGAAAAGTAGTTAAAATAATATCAGACAGGGACTTCCCTGGTGGTCCAGCTGTTACGACTCCTCACTGACAATGCAGGGGGCTCCAGTTTGATCCCTGGTCCAGGAACTAAGATCCCACATGCTGTGCGGTATGGCCAAAAGATTAAATAATAATAATAACAGACAAAGGTTGTGCAGACTTGATTATGTTATCAATATTGGCCTTAAGAGATAAAGAGGGGCATTTCAAAATAATACTAGGGTTATTCCGTGACCCAAGATTAAGATGTAAAATCTTACATTTTCACTCACTTGATAACATAGCCTCAAGAGATATAAAGAAAAAACTGGCACCCTAAAGTTAAGGATTAGGATATAGGATTAGAGGAGCCAGCAACTAATTGCTGCCAGGAGGTTAACAGAGGCTTCACTGAGGAGGAGGGATTTCAGCTGGGTCCTCAAGGCTGAGCAGGAGTTTTCTAGGTGGACTTGACAGCAGGAGTAATAAAAGCTATTTCCTGAATCATTTACTTACACCACTTCACTCAACTCCTACAACAATCCTGTGATGTGGGCTTGTTAAATTCCCAGCATTTAAATGAGGGTGCTGATGCCAAAAGAGGCGAGGTAGTTTGACTAAGATGATGAAGCCAGCGAGTGATGAATCCAGGGTTTGGACTGAGATCTGTCTGCTTCCAGTGCTTCATCTGGAGGCTACCCTGTCTCATGTGTAAGAAACGTCATGTTTGCTTGTTTTAATCACTTGTTTGACTTGTGTCTGAAGTATTTATTTGAAGAAGACAAGAAATTGAGTGGCTTCGATTGGGTTATCAATTGTAAAGAAATTCTCAAAAAATTCAAACTGTAATAGATGACTTCTTACCTGAGACACGGGCAAAACACACACCTTCCCCAATACTGATATGTCTACTGCCAACTAGTGGCAGCATATATAATTGCAAGGAAAGCGCAGGAGAACAGTTTTACCCAGTGCAGGAAGCGAAAACCTAAATAAAGAGACAGTAAATATTGGAACTTGGCATCAGGTTGTTCAGTAAATATGAAGAGATCATTGCCAAGTGGTCTGCAACTGGTCTTGTTTCACAGTCCTCATGATTTCTTTTTTCCTTATTTTAAAAGTAAATTGTTTTCTTTTAGAAATTAAAGGCGGGGGGGAGAAATAGCAGTCACCTATCATCTAAGTACTCAGTTTCCACTATTAGTTCTGGTTGACAAGTTTTATAAGTTTCCTTCCCATCTCTCTTTTTAAGGAAAAAAAAAGTCACATTAAAAATCAAGTGACGCCTGTTCATTGTAAAGAGTCCAAACATGCTGTAAACCCCAAACAGAAAGAAAAACCAACCCAAATCCAACCAGCCAAAAGTAACCATTAAAAGGGACTTCCCTGGGGATCTAGTGCTCAACACTCCTTATTTCCAACGCAGGGGGCATGGCTCTGACCCCTTGTCAGGGAACTAGTATCCTGAGTGCTGCTTGGCATGGCCAAAAAAAAAACAACAAACCATTAACATTAGGTGAACATCATTTTGAACAACTCCACAAATACACAAAAACCAGAAGGGTGAGTAAGGGACAGATGGGTGGAAATGACTTTATAAAACCAGAAGACTCATATCTTGGATTCTATTTTTAATCTAATTTTGCTTGACTTGAACAGAAGAAAAAGAAAACGGAGTTCACAGAATTACTGAATTCATATAAATATTCCTTCTATAGAAGAGATAGTTTCCCTTAAACATCCCTCTAAATTTAAGAAAGGAAACTGTTGAGTTTTAAAAGGTTGAAGTCCTTTATGACATCTTTCAAGGTCATATTTCTATTTCTATGTGTATAGACTCACTGCTTACTGTGAAAGATGAGCTAACTGGGCCAGACACACGGGCACGAGCACACAGTTCTGAAGATCCTGAAGTCCTTGAGTGTGCCAGTTGGGAGACGTGGGTGGTGGACTCTCTCCCCAGCACTCTCCCTCTGTCCTGGCCACCCTGATTCCACCCCCAGGACCAGTCCCAACCCCTGTCTCCCCAGGATCCAGAGCTACAGAGCAAATGGGACTCTGGATCCTTCTCCCAGAGTCCCCTTCAACACCCCCACCCCAACCCAAATAGCTTGGTTGTCATTGGTTTCATCTGTTTCAAGGGGGTTGAAAGCGGTTGGAAAATCACTCCTCTGGGCTAGCACATAGGCCTTGCAGCTTTGCGTGGTCCCTGAGTTTCAGACAGCAGAGTCCTTTCTGCCTAAGCCCACATAGCTCATTAAGAAGTGGAAGAGCATGTCTGTAATCATGGTGTAATTACCTTGCCTCCTAATTGGTAGCAGACACAGGCCTGCGGGTATGAAAACTCCCCAGTGAGCTGGCTCCAAACAGATGAGGCAGAAGATGCAGGCGACCAGGGGCACGTGGAGGCTGAAGGAAGAGGGCAAGCTTTGCTGGGTCTCTGCTCCGGCTGGCCCAGAGCCCAGGTCCTCACGCTCAAGATCTCTGATCCTGTGAGGGGTGTGTCCACTCAAAGCTGGTCTCCTCTGTGAAGCCCTCCCTGACTGCCCCCACAGGCACACTCCTGCACCACATTCTTCATCAGAACCAGTTGCCTTATTTTGTGGTGTGTGGTCCTTGTGCTTGTCTCCCTATTAGACCAGCGACTTTTGGGGGGCAGGGGCCTAACACAGAGTCGTGAAAGAACGAATGATGGAAGGAATGAGTGCATGGCCACCTTTGGTTTGGGTCTGGGGCCTAGCTTGTGGGATGCGCTTCCACGGGAGGTGGAGGGCTGGGGGAAGGCAGCCTCTCTGGGGCTTTGTCATGACTGTCTCAAGGTGCAGAAGCTTTCAGGAGAGGCAGACACCTTGGGGTCATCGGATGTTCATTTTCTTCTCATCCCTGGTGGCTCAGATGGTCTGCCTGCAATGCAGGAGACCGGGGTTCAACCCCTGGGTGGGGAAGATCCCCTGGAGAAGGGAATAGCAACCCACTTTAGGATTCTTGCCTGGAGAATCCCATGGACCACCTGGCAGGCTGCAGTCCATGAGGTCGCAAAGGATTGGACACGACTGAGCGACTAACACTTTCACTTTTTCTTTTCAATAATAATAACAATAATGACACATTCTTGGTAAAATTCAGATAGTCATAAAACTGTGCAAAGTGAGTGCTATGCACCGTCCGTTCCTCCCAACCCCAGTTCCAGTTCTGTCTTCAGAGGCGACCTCTGCTGGACCTATTTGTCTTCAGTGGAAAGTCTGGGGAGACATGGGTCTGACCAGTTCTGCTCCCCACTTGAGATGGGCCCAGCTTGCGAGAGGGGCTCCGAGGCGCACACATAGCACCCTTTGCCTTGGCCCACGTGTCCCTCTCAGCGCTGCCTGTGCCCCAGCCGGCCGGCCCCACGGCCAAGGCCTTCTGGGCATAACCTGCTCCTCCTCCCCAGGTGGCTGGCACAGTCTGCTCATGGCCAGTGACCTTGCCTCCCTGACCCTCGGTCTCTTCATCTGTAACCCCTCAAACTAACTGCCAGGGTGGTCGCTGGTGTTGAGAGGCACTGGGTATTAACACCCAGCTCAGACCTTGATAAATATCCATCTTTCACTCCCTTTTTCTACCTCAAGCCCGCCCGTGACCTATGACGGGCTTGGAAGTAGCAGGCCTGCTTGTGCTTCAGGTCTCGAGGTGTTGATGATGCGTGCATTTACAGAAGCCTCCCGAACCCAGCAACGGCCTCAGTTCAGTGGCTCAGTCGTGTCAGACTCTGCCACCCCATGGAACTGCAGCACACCAGGCCTCCCCATCCATCACCAACTCCTGGAGCTTGCTCAGACTCAGGTCCATCGAGTCGGTGATGCCATCCAACCATGGCAACAGTCTATCACCTGTTGATTTCACTCTGGACCCTCAGGGAACAGAGCCCAGTGAGCTGGGACAGGGAGGAAGCTGTCATCGGCCACAGAGGGGTGAGATCTGTGCTGGGAAGTGTGAGGGGCAAAGGTGAGCAGGAGCAGCCTACCTGGGTGAGTCCGTGTGAACGTGGGAGGGTGACCTGATGGACTTACACCTCCCCATCTCCCCTGCCTCTTTCCTGCCCCCCTGCCTCCCTCCCTCCTCTCCCAGCTTGTGTCTTCACTGAGCATCTGCCTGGCCCAGGGGCTGAGGGTTCAGGAAAAGGCCGACATGGAAGTTTGTATCCCTAAGACCTCCCAGCCCCACAGGAGCATCAGGACCACGTGCAACAAGGAAATGGCTGTGATGAAGCAGGGTGTGGGAGGCAGGGGGAGCCCCGAGACTCAGGGAAGCCAGAACTGGGCCTGCAAGGACGAGGAAGGGCGTTGCAGGTGGAAGGAACCGCAGGCACAGAGGCTGGAACGAGCCCGCCTGGCCTGCAAACTGCCCATGGCTCTTCCCTGTCAGCTGTGATGGGGAGTCCGGCCAGTCCGGCGGGCGGGGGTGTGTGTGTGTCTGGAGCCCTTGGTCCGGGAAGGGGCTGGGCTGCAGTCCTGTGACTCACGTCCGGGACCCTCTGCCTCCTTGACCTCCTGTGCTCCCTGGCTGCTTGGGGAGGAAGTAGCCAGGCCTCAGCTGACAGAAGGAGGCTTTGATGTTGAAGAAGGGAGTGAGGAAGGAGGGGCTGGGGTGAAGTTCTGGATGCTGTTTCCGGGAATCTGCTCCTCCTCCAACACCATGGCAACCAGGCGCAGCTGGGGGAGCTGCCTGCAGGGGTGGGGAGCCTTGGAGCTGCTTGGATGGGGGTGACCTGGGCTGGGGGCGAAGACCTCTGGCTCTCACTCCTGGCCCGCCCAGCCCAGGGAGAGAGAGAGGGCAGCTCTGGGGGCTGGGCATGCTGCTCCCCCTGTCTGAGACTCAGTTTTGGGGTCTGTAATATGGGGGTAACAATGCAGTATCCAGCGCAGGTCCTCTGGGAAGCAGACACCACGGCAGGGTTAAGTAGGGGAGCATCCTGAGCGGCCCTCCCCTCCCTCAATCTCAATGTTTGGGGCGGGCATCGCCATCGGGGAGACCTTGAGCCACTTGGTCGTGCAGAGGTGGCCAGGGCTGCCGGGTCTCCACACTGGCTGGGCTCATCTCTGAGGCCCAGGAGCCCAGGGGAGATGGGGCCGTGGCTTGAATGGAGCGCTGGGGTCAGAGAGGGCAGGCGGGTCCCGGTCGACTGCCCATAGTTGGAGGTCTGAGTGGGGGTCTCCTGGCCAGCCCACTGCACAGATCTGTCCCCCTGGCCAGAGTACCGGGGCTTGCTGTTTCCAGAACTCAGGCAAAGTGGCTGAGGAGATGGGAGGGGGTGACCCCTGTGTCTGTCCCAGGGCTGCTGAATGAATGCCCGAGACTGACTTGAAAACCCAGAAATTCATCCTTTGGAGGCTGGAACCTGAAATCAAGGTGCCAGCAGGACCCAGTTCTCTCCATAAGCTTCCAGGGGAGGTCCTTCCTGCCCCTCCCTGCTCTGGTAGCTCCCCGTGCCCCAAGGCTGAGGCTGCCACCCTCGAGTCTCTGCCTCCGTCCTCACGTGGCCTCCTCCCGTGTCTCTGTCCCTCTTCTTACAAGGACACCGGTCCCTGGATCCAGCTCCTGCCCCACCCCATCTGACCTCACCTTAACCTGACATCTGCCAAGGCTATTTCCAAACACAGTCACATGCTGGGGTTCTGGGTGGTCATGAATTGTGGGGGCACATTCTTCAACCCATTACAAGCCTCGTTTGGGCAGCGTGGGTGGGAGCCCCAGGCCAGTGTGAAGCCAGGGTCCTGGGGAGGGGCTCTCGGGGGGATGATCAGGGGTCCCAGAAGGTGGGCTGGAGTCCGCTTTTCAGGTGGCAGTGGGTCAGTGTGTGTGCGTGGAAACAACTGGCAGACAGAAAGTGGGACTGATCCAGGAGGGTCACTGTTCCCACCTCTCCCCACCTCCCCACTCTGCCACACACACTCGTACACACACGCACACATGTACACACACGTTCACAATCACACACACACATGCGCACCAACACACATACACACACACGCACATGTACACACGTGTATACACATACACACATGTGCGCACACACATACACACACACAGAGGCACACAGGGTAGTGTCATTTCCCATTTTGCCTGCCGTGGCCCGGGACATCCCTCTTGCTGTCCCTGGAGGCTCTTCCCAGGCCCCATCGAGTGACCCTGAGCCCCAGAAATGTGGGTGCCTCCTCTGGACAGGGGGTGGGTGACAAAGGGTGTGCCCCCCAGGCTACCCTCCTGGAGCCGCAGTTGCCTCCTCAGTGAGAGGGGTTAACACTGTGAGGGGTTGGAGGCTTCGCAGGGGGACTGGGGGTGACTCCAGCCCAGGAGCAGCCCTGCTCCAGGAGGGATGAGGGACCCGTGAAGAAGCTGGGGCCCCTCAATGCGGGGGCTGAGCAGGCAGAGCCTCGGATGCAGCCCCTCGCTCTGGGGGGTCCCGGGGCCCCTCTGTGAGCCTGGCTCACGGGAATCTGGCCTCCTGGTCCCCACCAGCTCTGCACACACACACTCTCACTCACACAACCACCTGCACATGTAGATGCCCTCTTACACTTATTCTCACATGGAACGCTTACACACGCAACCACACACATTCACACTGACCACTCCCTGGGGTCATTCAGCCAGACCTCCTGGCAGCAAGTACAGAAACAGCCCCTTGTCAGAGGCCCGGCCTCCCCTCCACTGCACCTCCCCTTTCCCCTCCCCTGCCCTCCCCCAGTCCCTCCCCCAGTCCCTCCCCAGTCCCTCCCCTAGTCTGTCCCCCCAGCCCCTCCCCTGCCCCTCCCCAGCCCCTCCCTTGCCCCTCCCCCAGCCCCTCCTGCTCTCCTCCCCTTCTTCTGTGTCGGGGCCTCTCCTGCCCTCCCACCCTCCTCCTGCCCCAGTTTCCGGGTCTTCCCAGTGGAGCTCTGAGAATAGGCAGCTCCCGGCCCACTACACTGCCTCCCTTCCTCCTCCCTTTCCAGGAACGTCTGGGAAAGAGGCGGAATGAGACAGGTGGGGCCCCCGTGAAGCCAGGCTGACGTGGGCCGCACACAGTAGGGCCACAGGAGTCCAGCTACCGGCTGCCAGGCCCCTCCCAGGCCAAGTTAATTTGGGGAGGCCCGAGGCACCCCAGGTTCTCACCTGGCTTCCCACAGCCTCCCCACACCCAGCGCCCCCTGCACAGATGGCCTTCCCCTGGTCCCGGGCCCTCATCCCTGTCAGCACTAACTTGACAGCAGCCCCCACCAGGGCCCGCAGCTCAGCCCCAGGCACCCTGTCTGGGTTCTGAGACGCTCTCCTTGGTTCCTATGCAAGAAGGCAGTGGCCAGGGCGGGGCGGCCTGTGAAATCCAGACCAGGGTCCACTCCACACCCACCTGGAGCTGCACTCTCCTAGCAAACGGATACTCCGCCCCTTGACAGCTGAGTGGGGACCTGTGTGTCGGGCCTAACCATTGACAACTTGGAGATACTGGGGTGCTGGGTCAGAGCAGGCCTCGCCCTGGACCCAGCAAGGGGAGCCCCTCCCTCATCCTGGCACCCTGGCACTCTGACCCGCCCTGTCCCCCTAGCTGGTGGCCTTGGCAGGGCCACGCTCTGGTGAGGTGGGGGCCTCGCATGGAGAACGCCCCCCTTCCCTCTCCATCTGTGGCTCAGATGACGAAGGACCATTATTTATTCTTTGGCTTCTGCTTGCCTACTGCTCTGGCAGATTTATTTATTTATTTTTTTACCTTGAAAAGAAGATCGATTCTGGATCCTGCACAAACCACCCAGCTGACTTCCTGCGCTAACTGAGGAGAGATGGCGCCCGGAGGGGCTGACAGCCGGCTCCCTGAAGGAGCCACAGCTCCTGCGGGGAAGGGGAGGGCAGGATCGCAGATGAGACGGTCCCCATGCCTTCTGCACCCTGATCTCGTTCCCAGGGCCAGCTGCCTGATGCCCCTGGAGGTCCCCCTGCGGCCTCTCACTAAGTTACCCTTGGCCGACCTCTGTTGCTAGTCACCAAGAGAGGCCTGACCAAGGAGCCTGCCGACAGCAGCTGGAGGGTCCAGAGGCTTCTCTGTCCCCCACCTGGACGGCACTGGCCTTTTCACTGGTCCTCCTGTCTCCTCTCCAGCCTCCTCCAGTCCCTCTCCAGCCCGAGGCCACAGGGAAGTTTCCAAGCCCAGCCCTGACCTTTTCACCCCATTGTGTTCAGCCCTCCAGCTGTTCTCTGTGACTGGCAGCCTCTGCACGCCCCCTCTGGAGCCTCCCCCTGGGGCAGCAATTCTGAACGACCTGCCCCTCTGCCCACCCTCTCATGCCTCTGGGCCTACATTCATGTGGTTCCCTCTGATGGAACACCTTTCCTGTCCTCCTCACCTTCTTGCCTGTCATCAGCACCTGTCTGAGAAGCCAGGGCTGCTCCTATGGGGTATAAGGCAGGACGGTGAGTGTATGGGTGCTGCCACACCACCTGTGCGCTCATCCCAGCTCTGCCCCTTACTGCGTGATCACAGGCAAGCTCCTACACCTCGCTGTGTCTCAGTTCCTCACGGATACACGCGAGGATGACTGCTCCCACAGGCTGCCAGGAGGCTGCAGTGAGTTAGGCATGTGTCTGCACGTGGGAAGCTCTGCAAAGCACCAGGTGTTGCTACCATCAGAGCCCACGGCCTGTGGCCCTGGGGGATGATGGCCCCTACGGCGAGCGACCCCTTGGAGGCAGACCCTGGCCTCACCCAGCACTGTGCCCAGGGCCTGGTCCCAGGCCCAGCTCTGGCTCAACTGGGACCTGTCCACACGTGGCAGGTGGGACATGCCGGGAGCCAGCTCACGAGATCCCCACTCATGACAGAGTCATGAGGAGAAGGACTGACGAGCAGAGCAACTCAGGCCTCAGGGATTCTCGAGAGGCTGCCTCAGCGCTCACCTTAAAAATGAGATCTCTCTTTCTGACGCTTACTATAATAAACGTCTTCTTATTTTCTGTGACTTAGGCAAAAAGGCCTTTCCTGATTCCCTTCTAAAACAGATCATTCTGAAACCTCAAATCAACAAGGCCCCTTAACGGTAACACCCTAAATAAAATTATCTGGGATATAGAGTATGCTGATCTAAATTCCTTTTGCTAACGTATTGGTTTGTTTAATAAATATACCTGTGCCTTTGGAGCTAATGTGCATGGCTGCTCCTTAACAACAAAACAGCGTTGAGAGCTTCCACACAAAAAGCCCTGATGGGCACAGAGCCCTTTGTAGGGAAGAAAGGCTTGTTAAGAAATATAAGAAATATTGCTTCATGAAACTGTTACTTAGTCTATATTTACTCACTATGTTTTTACTCTTAACGTATTTAGCCTATATAATGAAAGCATAATAGTTAAAGATTTATATAAATAAAAGTTTAGCTTTAATAAAAATAATAAGACAATTATTGACTTAACTGATAATTCTTACTTAGAGCTGACCTTCAGCTTGCTGTTCTATGACTTTATGGGACCACATTCTTTTCTGTTAAGCTCAAGGCGGAGAGTAAATTACCGAAAACAGGTTTTACCTTGAAACTTTCTATTGATGAATTCTTTCCTGCTGTGCCTGATACAAAAGCGTTCTGACTGATCAACCCTTATCAATAGGAGAGTCACAAGATGTTAGCAGGCCCCCAGGGCAGAAGATGATGTTAACAAAATGAACTAAGATATGCAAACGACGTAGGTGAGGGTCAACACTGCTGACCCATTAAACTGATCTGGCATGACTCTACACTTTACATTTGTTTCTATGTACCACCAAAAATATAAAAGCTGTCTTAAAAACAGTAAAGTCAGGAGACACTTGGAAACACCGAGACTCGCTGTGTCTTCTCATTCGTATCGCCGACGCCGTCCATCCTGAGGGAACCCTGACCAGCTAGAGCAGGACTCCGGCAGGGTCAGGCCTCCCAGGGCAGCTCAGTGACCTCCTGACTCCAAACCAGTTTTCAGCCTCCCATCCCATCCCCACCCGTGAACGGTAACCCTTGCGGTTTCCACCCCCACAGCCCACCTGTCTCGTCTTTCCTGATGCAGCAGGGGCTGGCGCCCCCTGGTGGCCAGTGCTCCTGACTGCAGAAGGTTTTCACCAACTAATGAGGACCTTGGCCAGGCACAGATATCCTCATGTCATAGGTAAGAACTAGGCCTTAGAGCCTCCAGCTCACTCAGTTAGAAAGTGGCAGAGCCTGGGTTTGGAATCAGGACTGATGCCCCAGCTGCTACGCAGGGTTCCTCCTCCAAAGGAGGCTCTGAGTCCCTCTGCCTTCCCTGTGTGCTAAGTCTCTTCGGTCGTGTCCGACTCTTTGCGACCTTATGGACTGTAGCCCACCAGGCTCCTCTGTCCATGGGAAACTCCAGGCAAGAATATTGGAGTGGGTTGCCATTTCTTCCTCCAGGGACCTTCTAGACCCAGGGATTGAAGCTGCATCTCTTACATCTCCTGCATTGGCAGGCGGATTCTTTACCACTAGGGCCACCTGGGAAACCCTCTGCCCTCCCTTCCTCTTGCCAAATGTGCCCATCCCCAAGGCCCCACCTGAGTCACACCCCTGGGCTGGGCACGAACTCAGGCCGATCCAGAGCTGCTAGGAGCTCCTGGAGAGTGGGGGTCAGTGCATCCAGAGATAAATGAGGTGCTGTCCTGCTTCTGGGGCCACATTCTGGCGAACAAGTCAGTGCTGGTTGAATGAATACATGGCTAAGTAAGTGTACTCAGCGACTGGCACACAGCTATCATAGTACACTCTTACTCATCTGTCAAATCCCTGTTCAGGGTCACCTCTTTCAGGAAGGGAGCCTCTTCTGAAACCCTTCAAGTAGGTCTCCGAGTGCATTTCACTCTAGGGGAAGACACTGCAAACAAAGTGCTGTGGGGGCAATCACCTGCAGAAACAGCAGTGGAGGAGGAGGGGTGAGATGCTCAGGGAAGGCTTCTTGGAGGAGTAGGTGGGTTTTGAAACTAACCTAGAAGGGGTAGTATTGGGAAGGGAGAAATATTGGAGGGTGGTGAAGCCATGGAGGGGACCGAGTAAAGGTACTGCTCACCTCAGGTCGCCCACAAAATACCACAAACCAGGTGGCTTAGGACAACAGAAACTTATTGAGTCTGAAATCAAGTGTTGACTGTGTTCTCTCTGAAGGCTCTGGGAGAGGATCCTTCCTTGCCTGCTCCTGGCTCCTGCACGCTGCCAGCGACCCTTGGTGTTCCTGCCTTGGAGCCATCACTCCACCTTCTCCCTCCTCTGTGTGTGCCCGTGTCCAAATCCTCCTTATAAGGACAAATCACCTTATAAGGTCCACCCTATTCCAGTCTGTGTGTGTAAGTGCTCAGTCACTCCATCATGTCAGTCTCTCTGTGGCCCCATGGACTGTAACCCACCATCTGCAAAGACCCTACTTCCAAATAAGGTCACATTCAAGGTACTGGGGGTAGGACTTGAATGTATCTTTTGTGGGGAGGGGACACAATTGGACCCGTTACAGTAAGTGAAGGTGTGGTGGTTGGGGAGACTAGTTCACATGTGAGAAGCGTGGGGGTCAGAATGGGGAGAGCCAAAGGAGGGGGAATAGGTGAGTGAAGATGCTGGAGATGTTTGGGGGTCATCACTTAGGGCCTGATGCCCTGGGGCTGAGGCACTGGGGGGATGGATTGGCTAGGAGCCTGGAGAGGTCAGACGGGGTCATACCAGCCCCAGGGCTTGAGCCCTTACTTAAGGGCGGGCTTCAAGCTCATTGGTCACTTGCATCTCCTCATTTAACCTTCATGATGGCCCCCTAGGGGGCTGCTATTAGGCTCCAGTTTACAGAGAATGGGGCTTCTCCAGTGGCTCAGTGGTAAAGAATCCACCTGCAATGCAGGAACCACGGGAGACCTGGGTTCGATCTCTGGGTCGGGAAGATTCCCTGGATCTGGAGAAGGAAATGGCAACCAATGCCAGTCTTCTTGCCTGGGAAATCCCATGGGCAGAGAAGCCTGGTAGGCGACATACAGTCCATAGGGCTGCAAAGAATAGGACACGATTGAAGTGACTTAGCATGCACGCACGTACAGAGGAGGAGAAAAGCTCAAGGGCCCACACCTAGAACTGAGGTTTGAACCCACTGAAATTCCAGGCCAGTGTGCTGTATCATACAGCTGTCCGGAAAAGGTTAGGATTTCACGTTTGATTTGAGGACCTGTATCCTTCCACAGCCTTTGCTTCTTGGTTCACAGACCTGGAGATGTCACTGGAGACAGCGGCCTCTTTGAGTTCATATCCCATGACTTGGTTTATACGCCTTCAGAAGTGTTCCATGTGGTCGGCTTATTGTAAGCCTTCTGCTTTGTGGTCATTGGTTTGTCTTGCTGGCTGAATTTTGAAGGAGGAGATTCAACAAAATCAGCAAGAGCTCTGGTACTTGGCAGTGAGGGAGCTGGCTGGGCCCCTGCACACACCGGCTCATTTAAATCTCCCAGAGCTGCACAAGGTCGGAGAACCAGCTCCATGGAGCTCCTGGTTCCAAATGGCAGAGCTGTGCACCAGGGTCTGTGTGATACAAAGTCCATGCTCATGGGTCCTGATCCCTACAGATGACATCTGACCAGGTGAGCCCAGCTGGGCAGAGGACAGTCCCCCTCCCCTCCTGTGAGGATCCAGGAGAGCTGCTCTGTCTGTGAAGCCCTCCACATCCCTTGGCTTCACCATGGAAAACAGTATGGGAATTCTTCAAAAAATTAAACGTAGATCTACAGACCCCCCTTCTGAGTATACACCCCAAGTAACTAAAAGCGGGAACTCAATCAGATGTCTGTACACCCGGTCACAGCATCATTATTCACAATGGCCCAAAGGTGGAAACAACCTATGTATCCATGGACCAATGAATGGATAAGCAAAGGGGATCCAACACATACTAGGAGATATTACTAATATTCAGTCTTTAAAAAAGAAGTTCTGGCAGATGCTACAGCCTGGATGAAACTTGAGGGCAGTATGCTCAGTGAGATAAGCCGGTCACAAAAGGCCAAATGCTGTAGGATCCCACTTACATAAGGGACCTAGTGTAGTCTTGTTCACAGAGACAGAAAGCAGGATGGCGGGGGCCAGGGAAGGGACGAGGCGAGGCTGGGGAGTTAGTGCTTCATGGGGACAGAGTTTCAGTTTGGAAAGATGGAAAGTTTCTGGAGGAGGATATGATGAGGGCTGCACAGCATGTGGATATCCTTTTTAAAGTGACAACGTGAATATACTTAATGCCATTGAGATGGATACTTAGATGTGGTTAAAATGGTACAGTTTGTGTTATGTGGGCTTCCCTTGTGGCTCAGCTGGTAAAGAATCTGCCTGCAATGCAGGAGACCTGGGTTTGATCCATGGGTTGGGAAGATTCCCTGGAGAAGGGAATGGCTACCCACTCCAGTGTTCTGGCCTAGAGAATTCCATGGGCTGTATAGTCCATGGGGTCACAAAGAGTTGGACACGACTGAGCAACTCTCACTTTTTTGTGTTATGTATATTTTGCTGCAATAATTATGAAAAAAAGATCCATGAGTTTCAAAAGCCCATCTTATGCTGACTTTTCCTGATGCTGGCAATGGTGAACCAAGCCTCTCACCAGCAGAGTGGGAGTGTCCCCAGGGCCGCCCTGGGCTGTTACTTGGAGCCCTGACCTTGGGGCAATGACTGAGAGGTAAGGGAGATCAAAGCCCTCCTCCAAGGCCTTGGTTGGGAGGGGGCGGGGGTGGATGTAACTCACCCCCAGGGTTATGAGCATCACTCACCCTCCAGAGTCCCTTCCTGGGACCTCCTCTGAGAGCAATTTGCCTGGCATCTCCCCCCCACCTCCCGCCCCCACCCCCTGGCTGTTGGCCCCCACCCCCGCATCCCTAGGAATCGTTGTCCGGGGGCACTGCTGGGGACAGGAGCCAAGACACCCAGCGCAGCTGTGTGGCATGGTGTTATTTCCATTGTGCCGACCTGACTCTGCTTAGTCATTCGATGATAATCGTGCACACATGTCATCTCCATCATGCGGCCCGTGTGCCTGTGGACATGCTTTCCTAGAAGCGGGATGGCAGGGTCAGAGGGGACTGAAAGCTGGGCTGTGGGGCTCAGAGCTGAACGACCCCCAGTTTCACGCAGCCTGGCTCTTCTCCCCACCCCCACTAGGGGGCGCAGCCTCCCACCGTAGGAAGGGCCGGCCGGGCCGGGGAGGCGGGCCGGGGAGGCGAGGCCCGGCTTCTCAGAGCTGGAGAGACACACTCGGTTGGGTTCCCCTGTGCGGGCCTGTCTTGGGGCGACAGGTCTCGGTACAAGGTACGAGTCCAAGAGCTGTCCCTCCTCAATGCCCTTCCGACCTGGACCTTCACCTGGTCTCCTGGGCAAGATGGGGGCCGAGTCCTCTCGTTGCCCTGGGGGGGTCAAACCCAGGGTCCAGGCCCTCTGGGGGGCCTCATCCCATCCCTTTTATTCCTCCTGACTTGTCGGGTGTTTTAAATTTGCTATTTAGTGCTGTTCTAAGTAAAGAAAAGTTAAAAACTTACATCATTGGCATTTTGAATAAATACCAATAAAATCAATAACACCAGTAAAACAAAGTTTCGAATTTTTTGTTGTTCGTCTGTGTTGTACTATGCACACCGTGTTGGGCAAAGTGTTTAGCTTGTACGTGGACTCATCAAAATTACAGTTTGTAGTTTGTGTGTGCCTATGTATTTTGTTTTCACCAGAAGAGAAGTACACAAAACTCACTCCACTGCTTCTGTTGGCAGGTACACGTTCTATTCGCAGGTGGACGGATGGAAGGCGGTCAGGTAGGTGCATGGATGGATGGATGCTGTAGACGAGCAGGTGGATGGGCAGATGGTGAGCCCACCAGAACTCTGTGCTCAGACGCCATGTGCACGCAGGGCACGAGGGACCAGAAATAAGTGTCCTGCCTGGGCTTCCCCTGCTCCTGTGCCCCCTCCATTGTTCCATCAGACTTCACTCATGAAACACGACCTTAAAGGAAAAATTATCGATTATTTCATGATGGTGACAGTAGACCAGCTGCGGGGTGTGGGGCCAGTGTGACTGGGCACATTGCGTGTCCATGAAACTGGTCCTGTCCCGAAATGTCCAGGAGGAGAAACTAAACATATCCTTATATAGAGGGTGCTGAGACTCAGTGGAGGGGTCCAGATAAGGATAAACATGTGGGAGTTGCTGATGTAGATTCAGTGAGACTCCAGAGAAGTAGGAAGAGTCTGCATTTGAAGTCAGACCCTTGCCAGCTCTGCCACTGACAAGCTCGTAGAGGCAACTCTCAGCTGTCCACTCATCTACCCCTCTATCCACCAAATCATCCATCCCTACCCATCCATCTATCAACTCATCCATCACCCTTCCCTCCACTTGTCTATTTACCTATCCATCCACCTTCTCTCCACTCAACTGTTCACCCACCCATCTACCCACTCATCTATGCATCCATCCATTCATCACCCATCCATCCGCCTAACTATTCACTCATCCATCCACCCACCTATTCACCACCCATCTAGCCACTCATCCACCCAGCTTTCATCCACTCATCTATCCATCTATCCATCCATCCACATTTCTGTCCATCCATCATCCATCATTCATCCATCTACCAATTCAACAAAAATTTTTCAAAGTCTATTAGGAGCCAGACACTGTGCTGACCTTGTGATAAACCTGGTCTCTTCTGTAAGGTGAGGATGGCTTACCTACAATGATAACACAGCAAGGTCATGCTGTAGGATATCTGGCACAGAAAAGGCACAGAGCAGGAGTTTAACATGTAGATGGGCCCTGACTCTCCAAAGTACTGCCTCACAGTTATTCTTTTCTCCTAGATTGCTAAGCAGTAACACAGATGCTCCCATGATTCAAGCCTTTGATTTCAGCTTTGAGAGAAGAGCACAGCCCCAGCTTCACTCCGGGCCAGTTCAGGGCCTTCTGGAAAGGGGATGGGGGACAGGTGGGCAGGGCTACAGAGGCAGAGGCTGGAGGTAGAGCTGTTGGCTTTGCATGGGAGGGAAGGACTGGGGACAGAGGGTCTTCTGGGCACGGCCACCTGTGGGAAGAGTGAACCCTGTCAAAAGCCCTGGGAGATGGACCCTGCTGTGCCCACTTTCAGAGGGTGCCCACTGCTAAGTGACAGAGCTGAGACTCGGCCTCAGTCTGAGGGATGAGCCCCGTTCCTGGCCGAGGACCCTCGCTCCTTGGGAAGCCCCTCTCCTCTGCTCATAGGGCCAGCTTCAGCAATGGCCTGTTTCAGGTGCCAGCTACTGTAGGGTTTGATCTTGCAGCCAGTAAACAAGCACCAGCAAAGTCTTGCTTAACCCTGTGAGCAGTGGAGCAGGAAAAAGGGAAGGAAATGGGGCCACCCTGAGGACATGGTGAGTACTAAGCCCAGGAGGGGAGCCATCACTTCTCATAAAAGCCAGAAGTCCGTGCCTTCACCCCATTCTACAGGTGGGAAAACTGAGGAGGCTCCTGGAGGTAAAATGAGCTGCCTGGACCCCTGCATCTCTTGCACCCCCATAGCCCAACAACGCTGTGACCAGCTGCACCACCATCCTGTTTTCCTTCCTGAATTGAACTGATTGCCTAGCGATGTGATAACCAGAGAGGAAATGAGAGAGAGGGAGATGAGAGAAGAGAAGACCCACCCCAGCTCCCTGCTGCTTGGTTCTTTCCGGGCCCTGTCCACATCCAAGCCACGTGTGGAGGTCACATTAGTCATTGTGACCCTAGGTTGCAGGACTGCCTTCAGCCAAAAGCCCCTTCATTTCCCTGTGGCCACACCAGCTGTGCAGGTTTTGCAATAGCTGCATATTTTATCACATTAGAAATTCTATATAATTTTTGCAAAAAATACTTTAAAGCAAAAAAAAACCCATCGCTTATAATCCCACTGCCACCCAGTGGTAAAAATCCTTTGTTCATTTATTTATCCATTCAGAGTTTATCCATATTTATTGAGGACCTACTATGTGCCGGGGCATTGTCGAGTCTGGAGGGGATGGCAACAGAAGAAACAAACACTCCTTCGCAGAGGGGCTCTGGTATGAGGTCACGTCACCCAACAATATGTTACGGCGTGCTGCCTGCGTGCCTGCATGCTCAGTTGCTCAGTCGTGTCCGACTCATTGCGACCCAGACTATGGCCCACCAGGTTCCTCTGTCCGTGGGATTTCCCAGGTGAGAATTCTGGAGTGGGTTGCCATTTCCTCCTCCAGGGGATCTTCCCCACCCAGGGATCGAACCCACGTCTCCTTTATCTCCAGCATCAGCACGTGGATTCTTTATTGTTAAGCCACATAGGAAGACTGTGGTTGCCTTGCCTGGGGTATCTCAAAGTGGAAGGCCCCCAGGCACTTCCCTGGTGGGTGTCGTTTAGACAGGGGTCAGGAGGGGCTACCACGTGGCAGATTGCCCGGCCCAGTGCACCGAGGCGCAGTCCCATCTGACCAGGAGTGAAGCCCAGCTGTCAGGGTGAGTCTGGGGTGTGTGGGTGACACACTGCCCTCCTTTGGGCTCTGGTTCCCCATTCTGAGACCCTCCCAACTTTGCCCATTTGAGGGCACCTGCTTCTGCAGTCGGGCATCTCATCTTCAGAGGCAGTGGGCTGCCAGCCCCCCTCCCAGGCCTGCAGGGAGGGTGAGGGGTGGCCCAAGGCTCCCCTGTAGACCCAGGACAGGAGAGAGGGGTCAAGGCCTTCGCCCAGGCTGTGAAAGGTGGCCAGCAAGGGGCTGTGTGGTTATGATCGCGCCAGGGTAAGGGGAGGACCCGGTGCAGCCTCAACCCCAGGGCAGCTTCCCAGAGGGCATTCCGGGCCCTCAGTCACAGATGCAGAAGCAGGCCTGGGGTCCGACTGTGTCCCGGCGACACTGTCTGCTCCCTCTGGGCTCAGGGTGCGCCCCTCGGGAGAACGAATAAGTGAATGAATGAAGGAGTGGGCTCCCTGCGGGCCTGGCTCTTGTGCCACAGCAGGAAGGTGGCCGGCTGCCAGGTCGGCATGCCCAGGTCTGGGAGGGGTGGCCACTGAGCGGAAGCCTGCTCTCTGAGACCTTGGTCACGTTACCCCACTTCCCTATCTGGCGCGGCCGCCGGGTGAGGTTCCCCGGGTTCTCAGGGTGATTGAATGAGACTCCCCCAAGGCCCCAAGCACAGCACCCCTGAGTGGCGGGTGCCCTACGGATGCTTGTCTGTGCCGGTCCCCACTGTCTGGAGCCGTCCACGCAGCCCCTCCAGCAAGAGGCTGATGGAGAGCTTGTGAGATGCCCTCGCCAAGCATGGAAGAGCCCAGAAATGAGTAAGGTGCAGAGCCTGCCCCTAGGGTCTGGGAGAGACCCCAAGCATGAGCAGGATCACAAGGGAGAGTCCCTGGAGGGCCAGTGCAGCCCCGAGATCAAGTTCCCAAATCCCGCAACCAAGCTTGCCAACATGTCTGTGAACACACATGCACACACACACACATGTGCACACAGGCAGCCATATATGTATACACATACACAAGATATAAATGCACACACATAGACACACATGCACACACACTGCCAGATACACACAGATGTACATATGGGCACACACACAGGCAGACACACACGTATATACATACACACATACAAGCAGGCATATGTGTACACACAGACACACTACATATACACACAGATACAAATATGTACACACATGTGCACACACAGATATACTCCTCTCTCCTGCTTTACTTTCTCTGCATGCTCTGCATGTATTACCATCTAACACACTGTCATTTTACGTATTTTTCACAGACTCTGGTTCACACTTCCTGGGTCCATAGGCTGGCATGAGCACTGCTGCTGTAACAGAATGCCACAGACCTGGTGGCTTAAGAACAATGTTTATTTTGCCCGGTCCTGGGTACAAGCAGCCCACAGTCAGGGTGTCCTCATGGCTGGGTTTGGTGAGCCCATTCCAGGTATGCAGACAAGCTAGCTCCTCCTCTTCTTCCTTGGTGGATGTCCCGCTTTCCTGACCTATGACCTCCCCAAAGTCCCACGTCCTCATACCATTCCATGGGTGTGAGGGTTTTGGCACAGAACTTAGGGGACACAAAACTTTTGGCACATACTTTAGGGGCTTCCCAGGTGACTCAGCTGGTAAAGGATGCACCTGCAGTGCAGGAGACCTGGGTTCTATCCCTGGGTTGGGAAGAACCCCTGGAGAAGGGAATGGCTATCCACTCCAGTATTCTGGAAAATTCAGTCCATGGGGTCACAAAGAGTCAGACATGACTGAACAATGTTCACTTTAGGGGACACAGCAGGCAGGCCATAAGAGCCGTGTAGCAGCTATACTGGTACCATGTGAACCGGGAGCTCCCGCACTCTGAGGCCTCATCTCCCAGCTGCTGAGTGGGGACAGGAATGCACCCCCTTACTGTGCCGTGACAGTCACAAGACTTAGTATAAACATCCTCCCAGCTGTGAGCATTAATGCCGAGTCTCTATGGTCGTCTGTCTCCCCCACCAGGGCGGGACCCTCCTCAGCCTGCTCTCCACCACCCCCTCACCCTGGGAAGGCCTCGTCACAGCTGAGGCACAAGCAGAATTTGCAGAATGAATGGGCACCCCTGGCAGCCTCTTGGGCTTGAATTTAGAGTGTGAGGGGCCCAGGTAGCCCTAGTCTCCTCCCGTCCAGCAGGAAGTCAAACCTGGCTCAGCCTGGCTCAGGCCGGGAGTGTCAACAACTGGGTCAGGCCAGACCCTGGGGAACTGGTTTGAGAGGCTCTTCCTGTTCTGGGTCCCCAGGGAGGGTCTCTCCCCAAAACTCTGGAAGCTGAGCCCTGCAGCCTGCAACCTCAATTCCACTCTGCTCCCTCCCTAAGTGGCAGCAGGCACCTTTTTCTGACCCCAGCGCCCCTGTGGCCTGCCCAGGCCACGAGGCCACATCTGGACTAGTCAGGAGGCAGGCTGGGCCTGGGGTGGGGGTGGGGGCAGCACTCAGTGGACAGGTTGGGGAAGCTGGGCTTCTGGCTCAGAGAATCCCCAGGTCAGACCCCAGCACCCCCACTTTCTTGCTGGGTGATTTGGGCAAGTTGCCAGGCTCACCGAGCTGTCGGACAGAATCAGCCCATCCTCTGTGGTTGCTAGTGGGTTTCCAGTTCTGCAGACATTTCTGGGGAAAGCTCTGGGTCTGGACGCCACGTGGGTAGTTCCTGACTTTGGCGCTTGTCTCAGTCCCTCTGGGGCCACTGCTGTGTCCTAGACTCTGCCCCAGGGGCAGACCATGGGATCTGCCCAGACGTCTCACTTGTCTGGGTCTCACCTGTCCTGGCTGACAAATGCAGAGATGGCCCTGTTCTGATCACCTCTGGGCACAGGTCCACGTGGGGAATGGCCGTGCGCTCTGGCTTGGACTTTGAGGCCCCTGTGGGCTTGCCCCCGCTGTGCCACTCCTGGGGCCACGGGGACCTGTGCTCTGTCATAGTGTTGTTTACTCACTCAGTTGTGTCCGACTCTTTGTGACCCCGTGGACTACAGCCCAATTGTTTCTTCTGTCATGGGATTCTCCAGGCAAGAATACTAGAGTAGGTGGCCATTTCCTCTCCCAGGGGATCTTCCTGACCCAGGGACCGAACCTGGGTCTCCTGCATTGGCAGGTGGATTCTTTACCGCCTGAGCCACCCAGGAAGCCCCCAGATACAGACATGACTCAGGCCTGGAGTGAAGGCCTAGCTTCCCATCTGCCCCTAGTTTCCTCTGGATTTTCTGCGGTGCTGTCACCAGGGATTCGGCTGGGGGTGGGGCGGGGCAAGGTTGGCCCTGCCTCTGCTGGAGCATCCCCGGGGGGCGAGTGTGGAGCCTGGCACACACACGCCTCATCCATGGGTCCCTGCTGAGCCTGGAGGTGAGAAGCGCCCCTGATTCAGCTCTTCCTCTCCCTATGAGTGGCTCTGTCATCCCTTCCCCAGGCCCGGAGCCTTGAACACTCACCCCAGCTGTAGCAGATCCGGGGAGGCTCGTGGGTGCAGGAAGTCTGGGGAAACCCGCGGTGGTTAATATCTCAAGAACATCAGCCCATTTATAGCACTGACTCTGATGTGGCCAGAGAGACAGGGGTGACGAGGGACAGCCTAGGCACTGCTCCTGAGGGGCCTGACCCCTCCACTGAGGGGCCGGTCCCGTTCTCATTGGGGATGGGAAGCCCGCATGGGTATTGAATGGGGGTGGGGTGCTTTGATGGTCCAGGGAGAGAGGGCGCAGAGCCTAACTTGGGCAGTGGCTGGGGGATGGGTTGTCTGAGTGCAGATTCACTAGGGAGGGGCAGTACAGTCTGAGTTACTGGGAGAATCAGGTGCCTCCCCAACCTCCATCCTGGCACAGTGCCAGGCACACAGTAGGAGCTCAGTAAGTGAGGGACGCGTGCTGGCTCACTCGGTGTCAGGCGTGGTGCACGTGCTTTCACAGCCCACGATGTCATCTCTGGAGGCAGAGTCCACCTGGCCTCACACCAGCTCAGGGTCCTTGGCAAGTTGCCCCACCGCTCTGAGCCTGGCACCTGGTTGATCATCCCTGCAGGACAATCCGGTGGAATAAATGGCAGAGGCATCTGAACTGGACAAATAATTAGCTAGCAAAACCCAAAAAGAACAGTATTTACGGAGAGACTTGGCCAAAGACTTCCTCATGAGCCCCAGATTACAAGTTCAGTTCAGTTGCTCAGTTCAACTCTTTGCGACCCCATGAATTGCAGCACGCCAGGCCTCTCTGTCCATCACCAATTTCCGAAGTCTGCCCAAACCCATGTCCATCGAGTTGGTGATGCCATCCAACCATCTCATCCTCTGTTGTCCCCTTCTCCTCCCGCCCCCAATCCTACCCAGCATTAGGGTCTTTTCCAATGAGTCAACCCTTCACATGAGGTGGCCAAAGTATTGGTGTTTCAGCTTCAACATCAGTCCTTCCAATGAACACCCAGGATTGATCTCTTTTAGGATGGATTGATTGGATCTCCTTGCAGTCCAAGGGACTCTCAAGAGTCTTCTCCAACACCACAGTTCAAAAGCATCAACTCTTCGGTGCTCAGCTTTCTTCATCATCCAACTCTCACATCCATACATGACCACTGGAAAAACCATAGCCTTGACTAGACGGACTTTTGTTGGCAAAGTATGACAGAATGTGGTCCCCTGGAGAAAGGCATGGCAAACCACTTCAGTATTCTTGCCTTGAGAACCCCATGAACAGTATGAAAAGGCAAAACGATAGGACACTGAAAGATGAACTCCCCAGGTCAGTAGGTGCCCAATATGCTAACGGAGATCAGTGGAGAAATAACTCCAGAAAGAATGATGGGATGGAGCTAAAGCAAAAACGATACCCAACTGTGGATATGACTGGTGAGAGATGCAAAGTCCGATGCTGTAAAGAGCAATATTGCATAGGAACCTGGAATGTTAGGTCCATGAATCAAGGCAAATTGGAAGTGGTCAAACAGGAGATGGCAAGAGTGAACATCGACATTCTAGGAATCAGCGAACTAAGATGGACTGGAATGGGTGAATTTAACTCAGATGACCATTATATCTACTACTGTGGGCAAGAATCCCTTAGAAGAAATGGAGTAGCCATCATGGTCAATGAAAGAGTCCAAAATGCAGTACTTGGATGCAATCTCAAAAATGATAGAATGATCTCTGTTCGTTTCCAAGGCAAACCATTCACTATCACAGTAATCCAAGTCTATGCCCCGACCAGTAACACCGAAGAAGCTGAAGTTGAACGGTTCTATGAAGACCTACAAGACCTTCTAGAACTAACACCCAAAAAAGATGTCCTTTTCATTATAGAGGACTGGAATGCAAAAGTAGGAAGTCAAGAAACACCTGGCGTAACAGGCAAGTTTGGCCTTGGAGTACAGAATGAAGCAGGGCAAAGGCTAACAGAATTTTGCCACGAGAACGCACTGGTAATAGCAAACACCCTATTCCAACAACACAAGACTCTACACGTGGACATCACCAGATGGTCAACACTGAAATCAGACTGATTATATTCTTTGCAGCCAAAGATGGAGAAGCTCTATACAGTCAGCAAAAACAAGACCGGGAGCAGACTGTGGCTCAGATCATGAAATGCTTATTGCCAAATTCAGACTTAAACTGAAGAAAGTAGGGAAAACCACTAGTCCATTCAGGTATGACCTAGATCAAATCCCTTATGAGTATACAGTGGAAGTGACAAATAGATTTAAGGGACTAGACCTGATAGACAGAGTGCCTGATGAACTATGGACAGAGGTTCGTGACATTGTACAGGAGACAGGGATCAAGAAAATCCCCATGGAAAAGAAATGCAAAAAAGCAAAATGGCTGTCTGAGGAGGCCTTACAGATAGCTGGGAAGAGAAGAGAAGCAAAAAGCAAAGATTACAAGTAAGTGGGAATAATTGTAGGGTTTTCAGGTTCTACCCAGGAAAGGGGGCTCTGGTCCCTCTGATCTCAGTTTACCTAAATCTATCTCCAGTTTCATCACCGACCCCAGCCTGGGGTAGCCTGGGAGGTGAGTTGACCAGGTTTTTCCAAAGGAGACCAGATCTGCATGTCAGGTATCTACATCCACGTGGGAGGAAGAAGGATATGAGAGGGGAGCTGATGGGCCTGAGAGCAGGGGAGCCCCAAACGACCCCCTGCAGTGCGCGTGGTCGCCTGCGGCATACATAGCTGTCTGAGGACAGCCGCTCGAACCGCAAGGGGCCTCACCCATCTGAAGGCAGGTGGAAGGGACTGCAGGGAGGTATGAGGGCTGGGCCCCCTCGAACCCTCAGAACTGCCAGGGCGCCCTCCAGGTCGGGGTCCACACTGACAAGAAGCAAACTAGGTCAGATTGAGCAGGACTGGGACCAGAGACAAGAAGGAGAAGGAATAAGTAAAGGTGAGGGAGGGGGGCAAAGCTCAGGAATCTCAGAGAGTGGGGGGCCACATTTCCAGATGCCACGTGACATGTCTTGAAGACTCCAGGCTGGAGAGGGAGCTGTCCTGGGCCACAAAGCTTAAAAGCTTAACAAACAACTACTAACGTCACGCAAATATGAGCAAGACAAAAGCACTAAGATAAATCCCACACAGGGTTTAACTTTTAAGTTATTATTTTTATTATTTTTTAAATTTTTATTATTTTATTTGTATTATTTTTATTAAACTATTATTGTTTTAAATTATTATTATTTTTTGGCCTCGAAGCATGTGGGATCTTAGTTCCCCATCCAGGGATCAAACCTGCACTTCCAGGAAGTCTCTAGAGTTGTTTTTAAAAAGATAATTAGGGACAGAATAATATCCCTAGTACATAAAGGTAGAATTCCAGAAAGACACAATAGATGAAAATTGTACTAGGTTTGCAGAATCTGAAAATACTCTGTGTAACATGAGGGAAGCAAAAAAGTAGCCATCTATCCAAAAGGAGCTAAAAGATATTAAGGAAATAATAAAAGGCAGGAAAGAGCAATGTAAATCAGAAATGGGAAAAACCAAGACCCAAAGAGAATTCAGGGAAGACTTAAAACAAAGGAAAAAAGAATTTCAGAAATAAAGACAACACTAGAAAGAACACAGTAGATAAAGCCTTTAGAGAAATTTAAAAAGCGAATGGGAGGAGCATTTTTAAAATGAGAGAGACACAAAGACACAGACAAGAAGTGTTTAAGAGAAAGCTAACCCCTTGCCTGTTGAAGTCTGGCAAAGAAGATCAAACACTTGAATATTAGAAGTCCCCAGGGAAGACAGTTGTGGAGAGGGACAGACAGACACTCACCACCGTAATTCCGGAAAACCTTCCTGAACTAGGAAGGTTTGGAACTACGTGTTTACTCAAGAGCTCACCGTGTATTTGAGAATCCCCAGCCAGAGTAACCAACACCAAGCTGTGCTCTAGTAAAATTGCCAAGCTTTAAAGAAAAAGAATCCTTCTGGAATCTAGGTAAAGAGAGCAAGGAACTTAGGAAAAAATGAAAATGCAATTGTCCTTAGACTTTGGCATAGCAATGCTTTCTGCCAGAAGATGTAGAGAAACACATTGAACACTCGAGAAGGAACACATGAGCTGAATACTGTATAGCTGGCAAAACAGACTTTGAAGCATAAGAGTCACAGGCAACGGGCAGCCTGTAAGAAATAAGGAAATATTATTGTAGAGTAAGGGAGTTAGAGAAGGCGAGGTTTGGAAAAAGAACAAGACAGGCACTTTACAGGAACAGATCACCTTTAATGAGGCGAGAAGGGGCAGCAGTCAGATTAGTGAGCTGCTGCACTAACCCAAGAAAAGAGTAAGTATATATAGGCATGTATGTGGAAAGTTACTGTCTTAAGGGGGCCTGTTCTTCTCCAAGGTTGTTCAGAGCAGTTATCTCTTAAACGGCTGGGGCAAGGAATTTTGGAGATCGACCAGAGGCTGGACTGGCTGTGAGCTGGGTGTAATCAACCTTAGTGTCCATTTTTTTCTTCCGGTGAGAGAGTTCTTTGTTTTGCATAGAATGGTGGGGAGGACCCGGAGGGGAGTTTTAACTCCAGGCTATTTTGAGCCGTGTAACTTTACTTCAGTTATAGCCACAATCCCAGGGTCCTGAGGATTCTGTTAGAGGCTGAGTTCCAGGCAGTGGATGTGGACCTGAGGCTGAGTGAACAGAGAGCAGCACCTGACAACGTTGACTCAGATGAGACATGAAAAGTGGAGGGAGGAAGGAAGAGAAGGGAGAACATGTGGGAAGATGTCATTGTTTCAGCGACCGTATTTGTGCTGTGATATTAGATCATCATCCAAGACTGTTGGGTGTGTGGGTGTAGGATAGAACAGATGAATAATTGTGAGATAGTGCATATTTGTATATTTGATTTTATATTTGTATTTATTGTGTCCTTAAGAGCCAGAATTCTAAATGTAGAAGATAAATGATAAGGGGTATAATGTAATGACTTTAAGTCAAAATGCTGTAGTCCTGTTTTTCACTGCAAGTATCAGTTTGTCCCCTGCATGCAAGGCAGATTCTTAACAACTGGACCACCAGGGAAGTCCAGGACTTTATATTTAAAAGAAATACTGGTATATTTCCTAACTCTGTCTATGGAAAAAAAAGAGCCTAAAATAAGCAAACAAAACTAACCCAGCAGAAATTAGAATCCTGGGAATCCACACTGTGGTCTTGAAATACAATTTCCTACAAAAATAAACCAGGGCTTCTTGGAGAAAAGATTGGTTCCAGGGCTAGGGTAGGAAATATACAAGATGAGCCTGGACCATCTTGAGACACCAGAGAGAGAAAAAACTGCCAAAGACTAGGGTCCCATAGGAAGGATTCAACCTGCAGGGCTGTCCACTGGCCAAAGATTGGCCAGGGTGAGCCTGGAAAAGGGCAGTAATTGCAATCGATTAAAACTTTCAAATGTGTGGAAATCCATGTGTTCACAGTGATATTAAACAAAAGCCCTGATTGGTAAGCTGTGGAAGATGAAAGGGAGAGAATTAATTATCCTAAAAACCAGTCAATAAAAGGAAAGACAAGTATTTCAAAAAGGCAGGATTAAAATATATTGTCTAGAGATGGATATGGGTGATGAGAATGTAAAATAAGATCCATAGTGAAGCTATTTCTGTAAAAGGTAGGACAGTGGTGACTTAAGGGCAGGTGGAGCTATTGTTATGTGGCCTATAGCGCAGCTCCGGAGGGGAACAAAGTTCTCTTTGTGCACAGGATTTGGTTGAGACCATTGGGTTTAGACTTCTCAACCTTGATGCTACTGAAATTTGGAGCTGGAGAATTCTTTGTTGTGGAGTGGCTGTCATGTACATTGTAGGATATCCAGCATCACCCCTGGCCTCTATTGGATACCAGAAGCACCCCCACTTCCCAGCTGTGACATCAAAAGCATTTCCAGAAATTACCAAACATCCCCTGGGGACAAAATTTCCCCAATTGAGAACCACTGGTTTAGAGAACCATAAGCAGATGAGACATGACTTAGAAACCAGGAACTTCTTAGAGCGTCTTTGCTTATAGGAGGTTCTCTCCTTTCTTTAGATTTTGGGCCTGTGAGAGGCCAGAGTGGCTGCTGGCCCAGGCCTCACAGGAGGCTGTTTCCTGCTCAACCTTGGGCCTTCCTGCAGGCGTGTCTGGAGTCGGGACCAGGTCCCCATCCCCCCGAGAGGCCCATGACCTCCGGTGTCAGAGCACGTGACCCCCCCTCCCCAGACCGAGGAGGAAGCTGGGCTGGGCAGGGAAGGGCCCTGCCTGCATCACCCAGAGGTCAGTGGAAGCAGCACCTCTGGACGCGGCCACCAGCTTCGGGATCAGCAAGCCCGTATGTGGCAGCTGGCGCTGCGGTGTCATTCTCTGTGGGGAGACTGAGACCTGGGGACACCTGCAGACACAGCCCGGCCGGAACTGGAGTGTCCTGATTCCCAAGGGACGTGGGACTTCTGAATCTTCACTATGCATGCACCTGGGCTTCCCTGGGGGCTCAGTGATTAAGAATCCGCCTGCCAGTGCAGGAGACGCAGGTTTGATCCCTGGGTCGGGAAGATCCCCTGGAGGAGGAAATGGCAACCCACGCCAGTATTCTTGCCTGGAGAATTCCACGGGCAGAGGAGCCTGGTGGGCTACAGTCTTTGGGGTCGCAAAAGAGCTGAATGTAACTGAGTAACAGCACACATTAAGCACCTATTGTGTCCTGAGAACTTTCTTTTGTTTGGCCCCATTGAGTCTCTCCTGTGTGCTTAGGCCTGGGCTCAACCCACCCTCTACACCACTTCCCTGAATTCTAGAAAGCCCCATGAGTGGGTTCCGTGTGGGCAAATAACCAGAGGAGTAGATGGCTGGGCCAGCCTGTGTCCTGGGACACCTGGGACAGTTTGCAAACCAGAGGCTGGGCAGGAAATAGTAGTGACAGACCAGACAGCTGCCACTACCGTGATGACTCTGGCCGTTGTCATCAGCTATTTCAGGAGAGACGTGAGTGGTCCCATGGGCCCAGACCAGGGAGACCTGTGTTCTTGAGGCCCCCAGTTCCCCTGCTGTCCCAGGGGCCACGAGGCAAGAAGGGACAAGAGAAGTTTGCTTTGGCCTCCCCACCTGAGCTCCACTGGGATTTACCTGAGCTTTCATTTGAAACAAAGAATTGTACTGTTTAAAAACAAGTTATCAAACCACAAATCTAGATCATTTATGATTAAGCCAAAATGAGTATTAAAGGCAGCTCCTATGGGTGCTCACAGGAAGATGGATTGGGCCAGGGAGGCCTGGAGATGAGGCTGGGTGGGGGGTAGCTGATGTGACCACAGTACATGGCTGTGTGTGCAGAAAGCCACCCCAACCTGCCACCACGCTCTGGTCCTCCTGGAGCCTAGGGGTTAAGAGTTTGGACAGAGCTCAGGGGAACAGCTTGTCTTTGCTCCTTGAAGCCCAGGGCCTCAGCTGGGGCCTCGGCGGGGACGACTCCAGTGACCGGGGGAGACCCAGGCGGCTGCAGGCTGGTCCGTGCCGGCTCGGGTGACCCAGAGACCGGGCTCAGCTGGGACCGTCCTCTCCCATGGCTCCCCTTGGACCTTGGGCTTCTTCCCAGAGTGGCGGCTGGGTTCCAAGGGGGAGAACCCCGAGGGGAAGCAGGTGGTGGGCTCCGGTACTCAGGAATCGGACAGAAGCCGTGGGGCCTCTGGTGACCCGGCTTCAGGAGTCACGCACTGTGACCTCTGCTGCGCATTGGTCAGAGTACTTGCCAAACGGCTAGATTCAAGAGGGGGTGCAGACCCCTCAACGGGAGGAGTGTCAAAGGTTTTTCAGTCATTTAAATAAACAGCCACGCTGACATTTATCGAGCCCTTATGCTGTGAGAGGCCCTGTGTACACACGTGAGCTACACAGCTGTCCACACGTTCCTCCTGGGAATGACCACTAAAGCCTTGTGAAGCAGTGATGAGGGTCGGTCTCCTCTTACAAAAGAGGAAACAAAGGCGCAGAGAGGTTAAGGAGAGCCTAGCCCAGGACCAGCAGCTGGAAGAGGCCGTGACCAGACCCATGTTGCTCTACTGGCTGAAAACCACCCATTTTTTTCAGCTGCACTCAAATTAAACTTAGCCTCCCCACACTGCCTGGAAAGGCTTTGCATCACCTGGTCCCCTTGTCCATGCTCACTGCCCTGTTCAGCCATGCAGGACCCAGCAACCCCCACCTCACCCTCCTAGCCCCATCAGGGTCTTTGCCCAGCAGTTTCCTCCTCCAGTAGCCCCCTTCTCAGGTCTTCTCCTGACTGCCCACTTCTCATCGTCTGCATTTCAGCTCAAGGGGCCCCTGCTCAGGGGTCCCCTCCCATTTGCCACTGCATCCCAGGCCTTGATACAAACTGAGACTGTTCCATCGCTGTGTTTGTCTTACTGTTGGCCTCCAGCCACGAGGAAATAAGGTCCATGAGGGAGGAGACTTGTCCTTCTCATTTGTTGCTGTTCTCTCCAGTCCCTAGGCAGGCCTGGCACACAGTATGCGCCCGGCACAGAGTGGGCGCCCAGTAAGTAGAGATGAGTGAACGTCTGACTCAGTGCCCAGCCGCCCATCCACTGTGGAGTTCTGCATTTGCCCCACTTGCCTCCATTCACTACGTGTCCACGTGTCTCTGCAGACTACTGATTTTTATCTATTTTAGATACTGTTTTAGATAGATAGAGCATGTACCCTTTTAGAGCCTCAAGTTCATCGTGCCCAGTTTTCACCGTGGTCCAAGCTGCTCCAAGCTGCTCATTAGACAGATGGAGAAACTGAGGCTGTGACTTGCCCGAGGCTATATGGCTGGTCAGGGGTGGCTCCAAGACCATCACTGGAGCCCCCTGAGGGTCCTCGGGTCCACCCACTTTCTCCTGTTCCCACATCCTGGTGGGAAGTGCAGTTCTAAGAAGCCAGTGACCTGAGTGGGGTCCCTCGGGTTGTAACTGCAAAGCTGGGGCCAGGACCTGTCCCTTCTGTGTTCCTCCAAGGCCTCCCAGACCCTTCCCTCCAGACTCGCTCCCCTTGACTGCAGTAAGAGCCGGCCTGCGAGAGGCCTGGGTTAATGGGGCCTGAACTCCAGGAATTGTCCCCAAGAGCAGCCAGAACTGCTTCAAAGAGAAAAGAACTCCATGAGAGGATCTCCAGCCCCACACTAGCATTTCCTGTTTCTGGAGCACAGGCCAGCTCCCTGTGTGAGCCCTTTTGGAGCAGCAGCTGAGCGAGGTGCTCCCAGGGGATGGGCGGGTCCCTGACCTGCAGGTTCTGCAACAAAGCAAGGAAGCGTGATGTCACCAGAGGGAGGTAAACAGACGGGCGCTTCCTCTTTCGCTTCCGCGGGCTCCTGTCTGACCCAGAAGGTTCTCAAACTACAGAAAAACTTTCCTCCCCGCCTGGACAGGGTCTCAGTTAGCACTTCTGGAGTTGTCCCTTTGGGGAAAGGGGAGGGTTCAAACCAAATCAAACCAGTGAGAAGTCCCACAAGGGATTGTGCTGGAATCCCAGAGGTGGAAGCCAGGAGGGGGTCTGACACCGGCCCCACCCCCAACCCCACTTCACAGGCGGAGAAGCTGAGTTCCAAAGGGTTCAAGTGAATCCAGAACGAGGGAGGATTCGTTACCACGGTGAACAGACAAGCCCTCAATACTGTGGCTTTGCAGGGGAGTGGTCAGAAAACTACTCATCCCAAACGGGATCCGGATCCGGGCTGGAGCGGGAAGGGACCGGGGCCGGGGCCGGAGAGCTTCAGCTCTGCCTTGGCTCTCTACTGGCAGATCCTCTTACCTCTCTGAGCTCAGTTTCCGTGCCTATCCACTGGGATAATGGTATCTGTCTCGTAGAATGACTGTGAGAATGAATGAGACAATAGATGGATGTCACGAACCCAGTTACCTACTCCAGTATTCTTGCCTGGAGAAGTCCACGGACAAACCTGACAGGCTACAGTCTACGGAGTCACCAAGAGCTGGACATGACTGAGTGACTAGCACTTCAATTTTCCACACACATCCCAGCTTGGAGACTGGCCCATTCTCAGTACTGTTTTCTATAAAATAAAGACAAGAGTGATAGCTGTTAGGAATAGATTAGGCAACACATGTCAGAAAATCTCAACTACCAATGGCTTAAGCAAGATAAAAGCTCTCTCATGTTAGAAAAAAATCTGGAACTGCACAGTCCAGCGTTGGTGTAGAACTCCACAGTTATCAGATATCCAGGTGCCTTCTAGCTTTCTGCTCTGCCATTTTATCACCTTGAGAGGCAAAGTGGCTGCTAGAGATCCAGCCACCACATCCCAGCTCTGGGGGAACAGGAAGAAACAGGTCGTGCATAAGAACCTTCCTAGAAGCTGTACCCAATGGCTCCTCACTCACTCTTTTCAAAGAAGGCTGGGAAGTTTCCTTTTTCTGGCTGGGCACTTTGCCATCCCCAGTAATTGTTACTCACTATAGTGTACACTTCTGAAGCTTCTGTTAATAAGGATGAAGGGAAAATGAATATTAGAGAGATCAACAGTGTTATGTATCCTCCTTACTGAGTGGTTTTGTAAAATAGACATCATTGTCGAAATGGCGCTTTATTGCCTGTAATCATGAATCAAATATAAGGAACAGTTGTCTGAATATCAGGAAAAAATTAAAATAGGTTTTAAAAATGACCCCTTTTTCATGAAGATGGCTCTGAAAGCGAAGAAGGAAGTGCCTTACTGCCCCAAAACCGCAGCAAAGGCTTGGAAGGCCCAGGACGCAGAGCAGAAGGGCTGCTCGGCCACAAAGAGAAGAAAGGTCTGCAGGACACCCACCTTCACAGCCCAAACCTCTCTGCAAAAGTGCCCCCAGGAGCCACACCTTTGAGCTCTGGGTGGCAGAGGAGGGATGAAACGATGGCTTAGAAGGACCTGGAGAATTAGCTGCTACTGAAGCCAGTCTAATTCAGCAGGAATTGGGGGTGGGGGGTGGGAGCTGAGACTGAACAAGCCAGCCTGCGGGGGCCTGGAGCGCCATGCTAAGGCGGCTGCAGCAGCAAATTCCCCTGAGCAGGGAGGTGAAGGATGACCCCATTGTGTGCTGCCCTGGGGAGAGCGACCGGGGGGCCAGGGCAACGGAGGGGCCCAGAGAGACCAAGGGACTGGAGCGCCACCCTCTCGGCCTCCTGCTCTGCCAGGTCGGCCGGGAGGACCCTTCCCACAGGAGGCAGCGGCGGGGCTGGCCTCTCTGCCAGTGCGCGGCTGTATGCGGAGAAACGGCCACAAGGGGCCCGCCCGGCTCCCTGGGTCTACAGTGTCAGCTCAGGAGGGCAAGTGAGGTCAGGCCAAGGCCCCCAAGCTGGGTGCCCAGGGGGCTCCACCCGGCCAGGCTGGGCAAGGAGGGCAGCCTGTGGGTGATCACCAGTAACCATGGACAGGAGGCAGGTGGGGCCCCTGCCCAAAGGCCAGCTAAACAAAGATGCTCTGAGCTGAGGTGGTGGCGGGGAGGAGACACCAGGTTGTGGCAGCAGCAGTCAGCTCTTCATTCTGCTGCACCTGAGGGCTCCTTGCACCTCCAGTGGACTCGTAGCTTCGCCGGCCATGGGGCTCCTTCCAGCCCGAGTTTTATCAAGTAGGCCTGGCCCAGAGCATGGTGTGGGGTCTACAGGAGGAGGTGAACTAAGATCCCACATGCCACGGGGCATGGCCAAAAAAAAAACCCAACAACAAAAGGGACATTTGCTCTTATCTGGCGGAGTGTGGTGTGGGTTCAGTGATAAAGGACGTAGCTAATTCTAAAATGATCGATCTGCAGATATCACTTCAAACACCAGTGTTTAAAAAGGAGCTCTGTGAGCAACTTGTGGTTGCCAAGATGGATGGACTTGGAGCCTGGGGTTAGTAGATGCACACTATTACATAGAAAATGGCTGGGTAACAAGGTCCTACTGTATAGCACGGGGAGCTATATTCAACAGACTGATAAACCATAATGGAAAAGTATATGAAAAAGAATGTATATATACATAACTCAGTCACTTTGCTATACAGTGGAAATTAACAAAACATTGTAAATCAACTTCAATTAAGTTAAACAAAATTAAAATTTTGTTTTGCTTCAATTAAAATAAACAAAAACAGGAACTCTGCTGGTTTGCAAGTTGTGATATCTTGTATATCTCATATATATGATAAATATATTGCTTATGTGTGTATATATTAATAAATTCAGGCTCAGTCGCTCAGTCATGTCTGTCTGACTCTTTGCAACCCTATGAACTGTAGTCCACCAGGTTCCTCTGCCCACGGGATTCCCCAGGCAAGAATACTGAAGTGGGTTGCCATTTCCTCCTCCAAGAGATCTTCCCCTCCCAGGGGTTGAACCCACGTCTCCTGAATCTGGTGGATTCTTTACCACTGAGCCACCTGGGAAGCCTATATATATATATATATATATATATATATATATGCGATTTACATGTTTCTCTGGGTGGTTTTCCTTTTTTCCCAATTAGAATACAGTTGAGCATCTGTCAGGTCTGCACGAGCCAGGAAGTATAACCAGGGCATGGATGCTCCGCTTTCATGATAAGGTGGCAAAAATCAGAGTGGAAATGAGACTCTTTCCTTTCCAAAAAACCATCTTCCAGGACTTGGGATTTCTTACCATGCAGCCAGCATGGTGACGCGACAAGATGGCCTTTCTGACTGGCTTGGGGATTAAACAGACTTGGGGAGACATCACGGCATGAGAGGAACTTGGTCTATTCAAGAAAAGCTTATTTTTCATAAACGAATTTTAGTCTAAATAAAGATTTCACCTTAAGGGAAAGAGCAGAATTGCATGTTGACTCGGCACCTTCATTTACATGTCTTTATAAAGCGCTCAATAAAAATAGGTTCGAAATGATTGTAAGAAAACCGCCACAGTGCACACTAAACCATAGGCGCCATCTTTACAATTCCTCCTCCCGCTTTTACATTTGGTGGGATGAGGTTCCAGTCCATGGCTCAAGATGCTGTTGGGCACTGGCCCTGTGACGTGCATCACCCACCCCAGCTCAGGATCCCCGGCAGCCACTGAGATGACCACCCTGCTGGATTTAAAGAGAAACACAGAGGCACAAGACAGCCACTCAGGAAGGGAGAGGCTTAGAGGGACCTTGCCCCCTACCGGCCCATCTCCAAGAAGGAAAAGCAGACACCCACACTGAGCAAGACTTCAGCACGCTTGGGAGCAAGAATGTGGAGCAGCCCCTGAGATGTGTGTCTGGGTCCTGGGCCCCCATTACCTTGGAGCGTGGCCTCGGTTAGGTACCTGGCCCTCTAGGGAAGTTCTGGAGGGTAGGAACCCAGCTGGCTGGTCTCTGCGTTCCTGACACATAGTAGGTGGTCAATTAGTATCAGTGTTACGTGCATGGATAAATTCATCTTCTGAATTTCCTTTTCAACGAACGTTACAGATTAGGGCTGTGCAAGAGAAACAGAATGCCAGCCACAGACATAACCCTACAGCTGTGTTAAACACAGTGAAAAGACACAGGTGATATTCATTTTAAGTTGGTTTATTTAACTCAACTTATCTAAGGTATTAGCATTTCAGCTGGGATCAATGTACAGATTAGTAAGGAGGAGCTGACTTTGAACTTGGGAGCGGCTCCTTTCACCCCTGCCTGAGGCAGTGCTGGCCCACCTGTGGCTAGTGTCCTTTAAGCTGGGCAGTGCAGGCCTAGAAAAACCCGGCGCCAAGTACCAGCGAGCGTGGGTGGACGGACAAGGGCAGGGACGTGTGTGCCTAGCAGCAGGAGGCAGACCTGCCATGAGGGGCCCTCTTCTTACCTGCTCAGAGCTCCACGCCCTGGCCTGGAGGCCTCCATTCCTTTCTGGTTCCAGGACCTGGTCCAGGGCCTGGCCTGGGGCGGGCAGCAGCTGCTGAGGGATTTTTGCAGCAAGAACAGCAGGACTGGCTTGAGGGACCCCTCCGGGGCCAGCGGCAGGTGAGGGGCGAGCAGCTGGGCACTGTGGCCGCGCCTCCCTCCCTCTCCAGGGTCTGGCGCGGGAAAGCGAAAGAAAGTGAAGTCGCTCAGTTGTGTCCGACTCTTTGCGACCCCATGGACTGTGTAGCCCACCAGGCTCCTCTGTCCATGGGATTTTCCAGGCAAGAATACTGGAGTGGGTTGCCATTTCCTTCTCCAGGAGATCTTCCCGACCCAGGGATTGAACCCAGGTCTCCCGCATTGTAGGCAGACACTTTACCATCTGAGCCACCAAGGAATGGCGCGGGAAAGAGCTCCCCAAATGGTACCCACCATGGGGCAAGGGCCATGTCTCATTTTAAACGAACCCACCTGTGGCTGACTCTCCCCAGGCCTTTATCTGAGGCCGAATGTCACACCCAGCCCTGCCACCGGGTGTGACTCTCCAGTGGGGAGCACTCCTAGATGTGGAAGCAGCTCCTTCCTTTCGTGAAGACCTGTGTGTAGTTCCTGGAAGGGCTCCAGGTGCTTGGGAAGGATGTCTCAGCGGGCCACCCTGGTGGGTGGGGGCTGGGGCCATGGACTCAGGTCCAGGGTCCTCCCTCACCCTGGCCACCCTCCACCAGGTGTTGAGCCGTCAACACCCCCAACCTCACACACACACCCCCACAAACACACACACCAGGAAATGGGTGCTGGTGGCTCCGAGGGTGGCCAGCTGAGATGAAAGTGAGGGGCTGGGCAGCAGCTGAGCCTCAGGCCACTGCCCCTCCCGCCCGTGGGCTCAGCTTGGCTTTGGGTTTGGAAGTGAAGTGGGACAGAGGTTGGAGCTGACCGGAGCTTCCCCAGGGAGAGGGAGACGTCTGTGGTGAGGCTGGAATTGCCTGATAAGGCCGGGCAAGCCGGGCACCCTTGGAGAAGGCATCCTTCCCTCTAGTGGACTCAGGACCACCCTCCAGGCCGGTGGGAGAGGGCCTCCCTGTGCAGGACTGGCCTCCATGGGCTCCTTAAGAGCCTCCCTGGACTAACTCCTCTCTCGGGAATCTGTTCTTGTTCTGGTGCTTCCAGGTTTGAACTCTCACTGCCCTGGGAGGTAAGAGGTGAGTGGGTTTGGCCAAATGCTCTGAAAACCCTGTCTAATGACAACGCTCCAGCGTGTGAGGCCCTAATAACTTCCAAGCAAGCACCACCTGCAGAGGGGCCTGAGTAGGGCAGGCCCGCCCCCGGTAGGGGCCTGGGCTCTAACAGCTGACCCACCCAGGGACATCTGCCTCCCCACAAGGACTGCTGTGTGCTCGGGGGTAAGGGGCTTACCTTGCCGGGCTGTGGGTCCTGTCTGCCAAATGAGGTGACACCTGGTCATGGATGGTAGGGGTGATGGATAAGAAAACACATTTGTGCACATAAAGCATCAATTAGGTGTGTAATCAGCGCCCATTGGTGCACCATTGCTGTGGGTGATCTCTCGCCTCCCTCTAATCCGGCCAGACTCTGCAACGTGCTGGGGGTCCTGAGGAGGGGAGAATCTTGGGCAAAGTGGAGCGGGGTATCGGCATTTCCCAAGGGTCCCCTCTGCCCTCACCCCAGCCTCTCAGGGTCTGTGTGGCCGTCACCCTTGCAGTTAGCGAAGGATGGAAGCTGAGGCTGCTCATGGGTCTTTCTGCATCCACTGCAGGTACCCTTTCAATCTGATGGGTGCCGGGCAGGACCCTGTCTCAGGAGAAGTTCCCTCATGAGAGGGGACGCTCTGGAGCCAGAATCAACCCAGAGGTCAGGCTGGTTACGAGATTGGAACCCAAGGGCAGGCACAGGGCATATGAGCCTCATGGTCAGAAGGACCTGATGAGATTTCAGGAGAAGTAATGGGGTGGGGAGGGCCGTTCCCCAGCCTGGGTGCAGGAAGCAGGGAGGGATGGCTTCCTGGAAGAGGGGGGTATCTGAGCCAATGAAAGGTAAGTCCGAGTTATTGGAGAGAAAGGAGGGGTCATGCATTCCAGGGCAGTGGGAGCAGCAGGTGCAGTGGGAGACAACCTTGAGTGACCTTGGGCTTCCCTCTGGGGCTCCCGAGTGGGCTGGTACCTGACTTCTCTTTTCCCACCCACTTACTGCCAGTTGTCTATTTTTATTGGTCTTGATTCCTAGTCCGGATGAGTTAAGACAGCTCTCACATCTGTCACCTTCCTCTCGCCCGAGCACACAGTGGCAGCTGGACCGCAGCTTCCTGTCTGTCTTCGAGCAGAGGAGGACGAGTGTTGTCACCCAGCCATGCAGGCCCTGAGCCCGCACCTCCCGGGTGGCTCCGCACAGCGGCTCTGGCTCTGCAGCCGCAGGCATCTACGCAGGCTCCTGACTGGGGCCAGAGGTTCCTGGGTCTTCCTTCTACCATCCTTTCCTGCCTAGAATTTTCTTTAAGGGAGACCCTTCTTGGGGGGCGGTCTAGTTTCAGAGTGGACATCCCTTGGGCCACCAGCCCGCTGGGGCCCCGAGACAGCCCAGGAGGCAGCAGACTATCTTCCCTGCGTCCTTTAGAGGTCACTCGTTTCCTCTTGCTTCTGTCCTCTCTCAGCCTTTCCCTAGCTCCAGGCCACCTCCTCAGGGACTGGGGGCTGGGGTAGTTTCTTGGTGATTGAATTTAGGGAAGTATCTTTACTGCAATTGTATTATGTTAAACACAAGAGAGTTCCAGAAATAGATGAAACCAGACTTTCTCTTTTTTTTCCTGATAAGGTGTTTACAAAGGACACCTCTGTCCATCCTAATACAGACACCCCCAGCCCCACCCACTGAAGGAGCACAGACCCAGCCTGTCCCTGCGCTGAGTTTGCTGTCACCATACCCTGCTCTCCAGAGTTTCCTTATATGTGTGTGTGTTTTGTCCACGCTTATTAAATGACATCATAGTGTATATTTTCCTGTGACTGTTCTTTTTACTCACTATTGGGTCAGTGAATCACTGCTAAACATCACCCCACTGTACAGGTGGACTCTGATCAATGGTCAGCGGAACTTTATTCTTTTATTTGTCAAATACTCCTTGTGCACCTAGTACTTTGTGCCAGACACAGAGCTGGGCACTGGGGACTGATATGACAGGGTCAGAACAGTGTGCCTGGGGTCATCTGCCCATGAGCACTGAGCAGGGTCCATGTCAGGGCAGATTCTAATTCAGCACTTGGTTGTTGTTCAGTCCCTAAGTCGTGTTCAACTCTTTGTGACCCCATGAACTGCAGCATGCCAGGCTCCTCTGTCCTCCATTATCTCCCAGAGTTTGCTCAGATTCATATCCTTTGAGTCGGTGATGCCATCCAACCATTTCATTTTTGTTGCCCCCTTATCCTCCTACCCTCAATCCTTCCCAGCATCAGAGTCTTTCAGTGAGTCAGCTCTTGCATCAGGTGGCCAAAGTATTAGAGCTTCAGCATCAGTCCTTCCAATGAATATTCAGGGTTGGTTTCCTTTAAGATTGACTGGTTTGATCTCCTTGCAGTCCAAGGGAATCTTCAGCTCTGCTACTAGCCAAAGTTGTTGGGCATGGCAGTGGTCAGCATACGGTTGGCATAAATGTTTGCTGAGCAGAGCTAAAGGTTTTTATTTGTAGGAGGGAAGTCTATTACTTCCATTTTGCAACTGAAAAAATGTAGCATTAGCCCAGTGATTTTGAAGCCTGGCTTAGGTCTCTCAGGGTGCCTGTAGGACCACAGCTGCCTGGGTTCAGCCAACGCCCGGTCCTCCACAGCTCAGGGAAGGGCCTGGCAGAAGGGTTTGTTGAAATGTTCCACAGAATCCTTTCCTGCAGCCAACATGAAGAGACTGTTTTCACTCTTCAAAATCCCGCGAGATGCTGAGGGCAGACTGGGCAGTCACCACATGGGCCTGGGTGGTCTGCATTCCCAGCACATGGACGGCTTCCTCTTATTCATTAGTTTTTTAAAGAGGAAGCAAAGTTTAATGACGGGGTATGGCTGGTTGGGCCAGGAACGCGCTGTCTGGGCAGGGCAGGGTCACTGGGCGAGGGGGCCCTTCCTGCAGTGTGGTTACCTTGACGACCAGCAGCGCCTGCGCTGTCTGCTGTGACCCCATCACCTCACATCTCTCCATGATGTGGGCATCACCTGACACCCCCTGCCCAGACCCTATGTGCTGTCTATCATAACTGCCCTCTCTGGCTGTCTTCTATTCTCCCATTCTTTCTGCTACAGGAGAGGGAAGAAAGGGCCCAGACCCAAACACACACACACACACACACACACAAACACGCGGCCTGCAGGGTGGCCCATTTGATGTCCACAGGCCTGCTAAAGTCTTCTGTCCCCGAGGCTCCTCTGACCCCTGCCTGCCTGTTCCTCGTGTGGTCTTCCTGTATGAGTGGGAGGAGGTGGGGTAGGGCAGGGGCAGGTCAGGTAGCCTGCAGGGAAGCCTGAAAGTACCATGCATCTGGGGGAACATGGGTGAATCTGGGGAGCACAGGAGGGGTACAGTCAGAGGTGGGGCTGGAGCGGGCCCCCAGCTGCTGCTGCTAAGTCACTTCAGTCGTGTCCGACTCTGTGCGACCCCATAGACGGCAGCACACCTGGTCCGTCGTCCCTGGGATTCTGCAGGCAAGAACATTGCAGTGGGTTGCCATTTCCTTCTCCAATGCATGAAAGTGAAAAGTGAAAGTGAAGTCGCTCAGTTGTGTCCAACTCTTTGCGACCCCATGGATTGTAGCCTACCAGGCTCCTCCATCCACGGAATTTTCCAGGCAAGAGTACTGGAGTGGGTTGCCATGGCCTCCTCCGGTGGGCCCCCAGGGTGGACGTTTAGTCCAGGGGTGAGAGATGGCTGGCCTGTCCAAATAGTTACAATGCCCACATGCTGTCATGTGGACAAGATCCCTCCTACCGATCACTGATCACTGATCACCTACTTTCTCCCTTCTTCAAGGGACAGAGGGATGTTGCTTTGAGAATGCTGAACATCTCACACATTTGTCCCCTATGTTTGTGGTTGTTACAGCAAGGTTTTTTCATTGGAGACCATTTCACTTTCATATCAACCACCAAGTCCTCCATAAACTGGTTGTATTTGCATATTTATATCTACATATGAAGATATTACATCCTATCACACATGGCTCTGAAGCGGCAAAAGAAAAAGTAGAGAAAGTTGTGCATTTGGGCACTAAACCAGCTGGGGAGACGTGTGAAATTGAGTGAGGTCACAGCTTTTTTTATTGAAAGTAAAAGAATATCTGTTTATCCATCCATTTATTGATAGACGTTTGGGTTATTTCCACCTTTTGGCTATTTTAAAAATGCTGCTAAAAACATGGGAGCACAAATACTTGAGTCTCTGCTTTCAGTTATTTTGTACAGCTATGCAGGAGTTGAACTTATGGATCAAATGGCAATTCTATGTTTAATTTTTTGAGAAACAGCCATACCATTTTCCACAGTGACTGCACCATTTTACATTCCTACCAACAATGTACAAGGGTTCCAGTTTATCCACATCCTGGCCAACAGTAGTCCTTTTTTATTTTTATTTTTTATAGTAGCTATCCTAGTGTGTGTGAGTTGGGGTTTGATTTGCATTTCTCTAGTGATTAGTGAACACATTTTCCTGTACTTTTTGTATATCTTCTCTGGTGAAACATCTATTCAATCCTTTATACATTTTTAAAAATTGGGTTGTTTTGTTGTTGAGCTATGGACTGCTGCTGCTGCTAAGTCGCTTCAGTCGTGTCCGACTCTGTGCGACCCCACAGACGGCAGCCCACCAGGCTCCCCCGTCCCTGGGATTCTCCAGGCAAGAACACTGGAGTGGGTTGTCATTTCCTTCTCCAATGCATGAAAGTGAAAAGTGAAAATGAAGTTGCTCAGTTGTGTCCGACTCTTAGCGACCCCATGGACTACAGCCTACCAGGCTCCTCTGTCTATGGGATTTTCCAGGCAAGAGGACCAGAGTGGGTTGTCATTGCCTTCTCTGGAGCTATGGACTATTAATCCCTTATCAGATAAATGATTTGCAAACATTTTCTCTTATTCTGTGGATTGCCTTTTTGCTTTGTCCACATTGCCTTCTGTTGCACCAAAACTGTTTAGTTTTGATGAAATCATCTGCGTTTCTTTAATTGCCTGTGTTTTTGATGTCAGATGCAAATCACTGCTATATCCAATGCTATGAAGCTCCTCCATCATTCCCTATATTTTTTAAAAAGAATTGTAGTTAACACCTAACCCTTGCTAAAATGCCCAAAGAAGTGTTGATAGACTGCAGTCCTTATAAATGCTATTAAAAAAATAACTTATGGAAGCCAAATTCCATTCCAGAAAAGTAACCATTTCAAGGTAAACAACTTAGTGTCATTTAATAAATTCACAATGGTGTGCGTGCCCCCTATTTCTTCATCAGTACTTTATAGTTCAGAAACATTTTCATACCTATTTTCCCACTTGATCTGCACAGTAATCCTGAGAGTCGGACTGAACAGTAAACAAATTACATAGGCTGGAGGGGAGGGAGGGGAAACTATTTGTGAAAGACTGTTGCCAGGCAGGTACTGCGCCAGCAAGTTCTTTAACTCATCAAGTTAAAGCACTCAAGTTCTTACCCTGACTCTGATGTGATACCCATCCTGGCGGTGGGTTTGTCAGCTAGGCTCAGCTCCTCGCTTCCTCCCTCATCTGTATGTCAGCCTCTGAGTGACCCTTACACAGAAGGGGGATTTTGATTGCTGGCTATGTCCACTTCTATCTCCAGTCCATCAGCACTCTCAAGAATGGGGCAAATCTTACTGCAGGCCCTAGAAAGTCCCTAGGGAATGAGCAACAGGGGCTCATCAAAAAGCAAGAGTGAGGTGTAGGAGCCCCTTCAAGGTCACCTGGTCCCTTCTCCAGGGCTAAGGATGAGGAAAGGAAGGCCCTAGAAAAGGGGGAATTGCATAGCCCCGTCCACAGCCCGGCGGGACTTTTCAACTCTGGAGCTCCCCTCTTTAAACCCTTCCACCTGCGGGAGGAAAAGGGACACCTGCACCTGTGTGAACCTCACGGGGGCCCCACCAAGATCACTGCCTCGTGTTTACCTTCTGAGTCCTTCAAAAGACGGGCAGCTTTTGAACAGACAGGAAGCCAGGCTGGGGCTGTGAGGAATGCAACTGTCACACAGCTCATGCGGGGCAGACGCCAGCCCCAGTTCCTCCAAGCCCACAGCTCTGCTGTGCACACCTCCAGCGGCATCTGTGAGCCTCCTGAGCACTGCAAGTTCTCAGGTGACAGAACCCACCCTGCCCTCCGCCGAGGCTGCCAACAACCTGGACGGAGTGGAGAGAGCCAGACCAGTGTGAGCAAAATCTGTCTTTCTTTTAAAGTCAGTGGCTGCCACTACCAGTCACGGCTTAACGATGAAGGCCAGGGATGTTGGGCAGCTGCCAGACCTGACTCACGATCTTAGATGACTTAACGGTGAAACACAAATCCCGTGTGAGTCAGGCTGCAGCTGGTGGGGCCTCACCAGGCTGGAAAGGTCGAAGGAATCCTTTGGCCTCCGGATCCACCCCACTCCCCAACCCTGGTTTGATTTTGACCTTGCTTTGTCGTTATTGTTTGACATTATTATTAAGCATTTCAGATGTTTTTTTAAAAAAGAATCATATATTATTAGAACTAGAAAAGTTCCTTTGCAATCATTTCCCACCCGGTTTTACAGATGCTGCCCAAGGTCTGCGGGGAGGCAAAGGTAGGACTGAGGCCTGTGTCCGTTCCAAGTTCCGTGCCAGTGACCAGGCACCGGAACCAGGCTCTTGGCCCCAGTCTGTGGCTGGGAACAAGTCCACTGGGAACAAGCCAGGCCTGCAGCTGGTCGTGAAAGAGCTCTGTCCATCCCCCGACCCTCCTCAGTCCTGCGCTCCCCGGATTCTATTCTAGCACCGCCCACCCTGCCCTGTTTCCTGCTGGATTTTACTCATCTCATTGCGGACTTGGGCAGCCTTAGGTTAACCGGGCAAATTTATTAACCGGGCGCCCTTGGCTCGCCGGCCTTTCCTGCCATCCAACGCCCGGCCAGGCCAACTCCACGGCCCTGCTTGCAGGAGGGCTTCCTGGAGTCGGCGGCGGCACGAGGTGGCCCTGGCCTTTTAGTCCTTCCAGTGTTGGGCTCGGGGACTTGCAGGAGACTACCGAACCTATGGCGCTGGTGGGCTGGTCCGAGCCCACCTGGCGACCCCGCCCACCTCTTCCTAGTTTCCCGGGAGCGGAGGCGGCCGGCTGGGAGAGGATAGGCTGACAGATTGGGGCGCTGGGCTCGCAGACGCCGCGCACGCGCCGGAGCCCGCGGAGCCGGTTAGGAAGTTACGAGCTCGCGCGCCAAAGCCCCGGGCCCGGCCCCGACAGGCCCCGCCCCCCTCCAACAGGCCCCGACCTCCCCGCCCCGCCTCTCCAGGACCCGCCTCCACACCTGGCCCCGCCCCACGGACTGCGCTGTCGGCGGACCAGCCGGCTGTCGCTCGCGCGGGTGCGGGCAGGGAGGCGGGAGGGGTTGCAGCCCGAAGTCCGGGCCGTGTGGCCCGAGGCGCCCCAGGCTGGTGTGCCCAGTCGGCCGCGGCCGCGGGGCAGCCATGGCGGAGGCCGTGCCGCATCACCTGGCGCTGCCCTCTGGGCTGCTGGAGCTGTGCGCGCTGCTGGGGGCCCCCCGGGACAGCCTCCGCGGCCCGGAGCAGGTGAGGGCGCGGCGCGGTCACGGCGCGGGCGGAGCGGGGTGGCGGGGTCGGGCCCGTGCGCACCGAGCCCCCGGCGTCCGCGGGGCGGGGCGCTGCGCTCAGGTCCGGCGCGGCGGCCGCCTCCAGCCGCGGGTGTGGGAACAGCTGCCGGCCGGCCCCCCAGCTGCGGTGGAGTCGCGAGCGGCTGCGGGCTGGGGGCTCCCGCCCGCTCCCCTCCTTCCGGAAGATCGGTCCGGTGGGACCCGGTGCAGCACCGCGGAGAGCGGGCTGAAGACCGAGCGCGTCCGTCGGCCTGCTTCTTAAGCGCTCCGGCCGCTCGGCTTCTCCGTCTCAGGACGCCCACCTGGGCCAGGTGGAGACGCGGCCGGGCCGCCTGCACTTCCGAGGGCTCCAGGACCGAATCTTTGTCCGCTGTTAAGTGATTTCACTCATTCCACAGATTCTGTGTCTCCTAGGTGCCGGGGCTGTTCTAGGCAGGGCATAAGGATGTTTTTGGTAGATTTAAGGACCGCCTTGATGTATTTTGCGTTTAGTCGGTATGCGATGAAAGGAGCTGTTTCTCGCTGTAAAACACTTTACAGTCCGCCTCCCCCTGTTCTCCGCTCTGCACCCTGGTAGCCGAAGTGGCAAGCTCCTGTCCCTTCCTCTGGACGGCAGCTTGGGACATTCTTCTTGTTTCTTTCCTGTGTTCTCACTTTTTCTTAGTTCCGGAGCCCTGGGTCTCTCTGGAGTGGGTCTGCAGCCCTCTCCCTTGTCCCAGATGCCTGTGATGCTGTCATTTTTCTCTGGTTAGTGGCGATGCCCCGTGTGTTCAGAGTCCCTGACCCTGCTGCCCAATTACCCCAGCAGGTCCTTTCCTCTGGTTCCAGACGACATTAAGGGAAGGCAGAGAAAGGCATTTGAGTATTTCAGGCTGCTGAGTTGAATGGACATTACTCAGAGGAGCTAAATGTTGTAAAATGACCCTGATGTGAGTCTGGTAATGGCTTAGTGGTCTGTACTCCTTGGCTTTAGTATAAGGCCAGTTTCCACGATTTCTGCATTTCCCTCCTCCTGTCTCAGTCAGCCCTCTCAGTCTGGGTCCCTCTTTGGTCTCTTGTGGATTGAGTCGAGCCATCTCCCTGCCTCTCAGTGCCAAGTGGTGTTCCCCCCTTTTTCTCCTGACGGGAAATGACCTGGTTTCGGTTGTGGTCTTCTTTGCAGTTAGGCTGCCTTGTGTCTCCAGCGATTACAACACTGTCTCTTAGTTGCCGTGATGTGAAGGGATGAATCAACTGGAATATTTACAGTGGTACTTTCCTGAACTAAACATACTACGACATTTCCCAAGGCAAGTGGGCCGTCAGCCATGGTGCATATGAGCCTTCATCCTGTTTTCTATACTTTGCTTCTGTTGGTGCTTGGGCAGAGGGTGTAAGGAACAGTGGTTGAAGGAGCAGGAGAAAAAGCAGTGTTGTGGGGCGGAGTAACATCCTCCTTCTAAGACCGACATTAATTTTACAGGTAACCTAACATAGGATATCATTCATTCAGTTCTATTTTCAGCAGTTATATTATTTTGAATGTCCAAGTCTTTTCAGTTCAGTTCAGTCGTTCAGTCGTGTCTGACTCTTTGCGACCCCATGGACTGCAGCACGCCAGGCCTTCCTGTCCATCACCAACTCCTGGAGTTTACTCAAACTCATGTCCATTGAGTCAGTGATGCCATCCAACCATCTCATCCTCTGTCGTCCCCTTCTCCTCCCGCCCTCAATCTTTCCCCGCACCAGGGTCTTTTCAAATGAGTCAGCTCTTCGCATCAGGTGGCTAAAGGATTGGAGTTTCAGCTTCAACATCACTCCTTACAATGAATATTCAGGACTGATTTCCTTTAGGATGGACTGGTTTGATCTCCTTGCAGTCCAAGGGACTCTCAAGAATCTTCTCCAGCACCACAGTTCAAAAGCATCAATTCCTTGGCGTTCGGCTTTCTTTATAGTCCAACTCTCACATCCATACATGACTACTGGAAAAACCACAGCTTTGACTAGATGACTAGACTTTGTTGGCAAAGTAATGTCTCTGCTGTTTAATATGCTGTCTAGGTTGGTCATAACTTTTCTTCCAGGGAGTAAGCGTCTTTTAATATCATGGCTGCAATCACCATCTGCAGTGATTTTGAAGCCCCCAAAATTAAAGTCTGCCACTGTTTCCACTGTTTTCTAAGTCTTTTAAATGAGATTTAGCTTTTACTTTTTAAAAATCATCATTTGTCTCTGATTCAGTCATTCCTATTTTGTGACACGTGAAAACAGAAGCCCAGAGATACAAGACATATCCAGCTTGATGTTAGGATAGTGTAGTGTCCTAACTTTTTGTTTTATTTATTCCTTAGATGGGGTGGTGTTCGTTTTATTGAGGTTAGTGACAAAGAATTCAAGCATACAGTTAAATCCCTAGTGAGTTATTGTGGTCAGTTACATTTCCCTCCACTCCTTGGTTGTTATGGAGACTAGACACAGAGATGCGAAGCCATCCATCATAAATCCATTACAGGATGATGGAAAAGTGCTCAGAGCCTCTTTCATAGTGTGGGTTACTGGCATAAATCTTGTGTATGGAAGCACATTTTTATGTGTTTTTTTTTTGTTTTTTTTTTAGCAGAAAGCCTCCTGGCTTTCAATTTCTAGAGCAGCACCATCCAACAGCACTTTCCAGATGATGACAACCAGCATTGTTCATCTTCACCACACAGTGTGGTAGCAGCTGGCCACAGGTGGCTACTGGCTGCTTGAAGTGTGGCTAGTGCCACTGAGGAACTAAATTTTATATTTCACTTAATTCTAATTAATTTAAGTAGTCAGATGTGGCTACTGGTGACTGTGTTGGACTTTCCTAGAGCATTTCTTAAAAAATCTATTTCTGTTTTATTTCGCAAATGACAGCCAGTCTCATAGTGAAGATCAATGCCATTATATCATCTAACGAATTTAGAGTGTTGTGGTTTTTACTTTTTAGTGAGTTCTTGTCTGGGAGAGGAGAGCAGGAAACTACCCTGGGTGGAGTTTGTGAAAAAGGACCTCGTCTTCCTCCTGGGGGTGGGGCAGGTGAGGGGCGGTTGCAATATGTATCAGAGAGTAATATGAACCCTTTGGGGTCAAGGGTTGCACTTTTAGAAGTTTAGTCTAATTACAGAGTCAGAGATGCCCAAGCATGTACAGGTAACTGCCTGTTTTTTAGCGTGATGAAGACTTGAGAGCAACCCAGCTGTCTGTCAGAAGGGGGTTGGACAAAAGTAGTGTTGCACTGTCCACAGTGGGACACCCTAAATTGTCCACATGGGCTTCCCTGGTGGTGCTAGTGGTAAAGCACCCGCCTGCCAGTGCAGGAGACCTAAGAGATGTGGGTTTGATCCCTGGGTTGAGCAGATTCCCTGGAGGAGGGCATGGTAACCCACTCCAGTGCTCTTGCCTGGAGACTCCCATGGACAGAGGAGCCTGGCAGGCTATAGTCCATGGGGTCACAAAGCATCAGACAGGACTGGAGTGACTTAGCACAAAGTGTCAACAGGGGAGTCAGCACACTGTATGGTTACATGGGGAAAGGCTAATGAAATCATTTAAATATGATGATTGCATTTATGAAAAAATCATGTATACATTTAGGAAATGATCAGCATGTGTCCCATGCTGTGTAGAACATTACTTTAGAGTCATGGGATTATGGGGGACGCATTCCCTTTCTATTATTATTTCCATATTATTGTTATTATTTTTTTTTAATGAGACTGTATTGCTTATCTAGTCAGAAAAGACAACAGGTATTTCCATTTGGGGGAAAAAAAAGACAGATGTGTGATGAACTGCTAAATACTAGGTTGGCTGCACTGTGGCCACATCACTTTCACTGACTGAAGGTAACTAGTGGGAGCTGTAGAGTTAGCATAATGACCAGTTTTCCGTGCAGACTGAGCAGGCCTCCAGAGCTCTCGAGTGCCAGGGTGGGACTGGATGAACAGCACCCCTGCAGGGCCATCCTCTGCTGACCGTGGGGCCAGAAAGATGAGGGCAGCATATCCCCACCCCACCTTTCTGAGGGTGATACAGGACCACTGTGTCAGCAGCGATGCTCTGGGGGTGCTGTAAGAGGGAAGGTGGACTCCGGCTGATGACATTCCAGGAGGTGATGAGCCAGGAGTGATGGCCGGAGGGGGCGTGTGGTGGGGTCGCTGATGAGGAGGGGGGCTGAGGCATGAGCTGGGCTCTGTCCCGCAGAGCAAAGAGCAGGAAGAAGCACAGCATTGTGACACAGGCGCGTGTATTGAGGGGACCGAGGACTTGAGGCATGAGCAGCTTGGACACCCTGGCTTTGGAAGCAGGCCAGCTGCTGCCCAGGTGCACAGGCAGTGCAGGGGGCCAGTCGGACCCGGGACACACGCACTGTGGGGTCCCTACATGGGACTATGTAGTGAGGATGGTAATAAGCAGAAACAAAGGCATTTAGGTCTGGCTTCCCAGGCGGTGCTGGTGGTAAAGAACCAGCTTGCCAATGCACAAGATGTAAGTTCGATCCTTGGGTCGGGACAATCCCCTGGAGAAGGGCATGGCAACCCACTCCAGTTTTCTGGCCTGGAAAATTCCATGGACTGTGTAGTCCGTGGGGTCGCAAAGAGTAGGACATGAACTGAGCGACTTTCACTTTCACTTTTCTAGCGACTGAATAACAAAAGCTGTCTCATGCTATGTGGAGAGGGCTTGTTTGTTCCTCTGATTATGGACTGTGATCTGTTCCAGGAGCTGTTTTACCTTGAGGTGAGGTGCTGCCCAGTCTCTGTGGATGTAACATCTCACATGAGGAGGAAACAGACCAGCATGTTTTCACAGTGAATTGGTCTAAACTGCTGGAGTTTGATAGGAAAGTTTTAGAGAAGATTTCATATGTGTGAAGACAAAGTTTCCTTTCATGCATGATACATGAAGACTTTAAATTATACAATAGGGATTTCCCATGTTTGATATTGGTTCCTACTGACCAAGGACCTACTGGTCCTTGGCATTAACTTTTCCCCCTAAGAATAAGGAAACTGTTATCTGAATTCAGATTACATCTCATGAAAATGAGCATGTTGAGCTTAGAGTGTATTTACTGACTGAAAATGCTGTCATTATAGAATCCTTTGAAGTCTGGGTGTCCCCTGTTATACCTCTGATTCTCATTGAAATGTTGTTGCTGGCTGTTTCTTCTCTGCCAATCAAGGTCACATTTTTCTGGTGACAGTGGTGTTCTTCCTCATGCCATTTCTAGGGTCCCTCAAAGGCCCTAGGATACCTACTCCCCACCATGCCCTGGGCCACCTCTTTCCTTCCCTACCTTTTATACCCAGAGAATCCTGCTTTAAACTTGTCTATCTTTAGCTGGCTTGACATCCCTTCCTTCTCACTCACAGACTGAGGTTCATAGACCTTCCTCGGAAGATCTGACATCAACCTGGTGCCAATGTTTGTTTAGTCCTAACTCACCAAAAAGAACTCCATCAGGTATTTAGTTTGATAGGAAAGAGTTAGAAGATGTCTTATGTTATTTGGGGGAAGAGTTTTTTTGGGGAAGATAAAAGCTTAAAAAAATCTTGGACCAAGTTAGAGCTGAAAAGAATTGAGGCCAAAAGAGCCCCTTTTGTGGATCCTGGGACGGTCGTGTGGATGGAGGGAGGAGGCAGCTCCTCTCTGTGTCCATCAGGGCTTCCCTCACTCCTCTTTGTGTCCCTCTGCGACAGAGATGACACAGCCAACGTGCGTGGTGGCCCGGCTGACATGGCAGTCTTGTTGTTCAGTTGCTAGGTCGTGTCCGACTCTTTGTGAGCCCATGGACTGCAACACACCAGGCTACCCTGTCCTTCACTATCTCCTGGAGTTTGCTCAAACTCATCTCCACTGAGTCGGTGATGCCATCCAACCATCTCATCCTCTGTCGTCCCCTTCTCCTCCTGCCCTCAATCTTTCCCAGCATCAGGGTCTTTTCTAATGAGTCAGTTCTTCGCATCAAGTGGCCAAAGTATTGGAGCTTCAGCTTCAGCATCAGTCCTTCCAATGAACATTCAGGGTTTATTTCCTTTAGGATTGACTGGTTTGATCTCCTTGCAGTCCAAGGGACTCTCAAGAGTTTTCTCCAGCACCACAGTTTGAAAGCTTCAATTCTCTGGCACTCAGTTTTCTTTATGGTCCAACTCTCACATCCATACATGACTACTGGAAAAAGCATAGCTTTGACTCTATGGACCTTTGTCAGCAAAGTGATGTCTCTGCTTTTTAATATGCTGTCTAGGTTTGTCACAGCTTTTCTTCCAAGGAGCAGGCTTCGGGCATGTGTCAGCAAATGTGTCTGTGTGTATCTGATAAGACGCAGAGCCCTTCTCGGGGCTCATCCTCCGCACCAGCCTCTGAGGGGGCTCAGGAGCTTCCTGGAGACCCATGGGGGTTGAGCACTTGAACTGGGTCCCTTCTCTTAGTCCCTGAACTCGCCTCTTGAAAGGGAAGCTCAGAGGAGTCAAGTAGTCTGCTGTGGTTCCCACGGCACTGGGATCTGATCTCAGGTCTCTATCACGGTACCGGAGCCTTGGAGCCAAGGGGCCAGTTTGGTGTCCATGTCAGTGGCTGAATGACCAGGCTCTGAGAGGGTCTGTCGCTTGCTGAGCGAGGGCCTGAGAGTCCCTAAAAGCAGGTCTTATCATCTCGAGCTGCTGGTGGGAGAAGCCAGGCACACGCTGCTGAACTCGCCTGGGGTTTGGGGGCTGGAGAGGCCAGAAGACAGGCCACGGATGCTCCCATGAGAGCTGGACAGAGCCGGGCCTTGGTGCTGACTCTTCATTTCTGCCTGCCTTAGGTCGCCCAGAGGAAGGGAGTCAGGGGCCCGTCTTCTCTGGATCCGGAGGTACTGTCGGTCTTCGTGCCTCCTTTTGTCACGAAGGACAGTCAGCCGGCCAGCGTGAACTGCATGACGCTGGGTAAGAACAGAAAGCGCTCCTTCAGGAAGAAGAGAGAGAGGCTCAGAGTGGAGCTGGGGAAGGGCGTCCCTGGTGGCGCCAGGGGCCCGGACCCCGAGGACGTGAACATCCCCAACGGCGTGGACCTGCTTGCTCTGCCGCAGCTCTGCTTCCCAGGTGCGCACGGGCCAGCCTGTTCCTCCACGGGCCAGTTCCTGCTGATGAGCAGGCTTCTGTTCTGGCTTCACTGTCTCCCTGGTTTGCGAGAGAGGAGCAAGCGTCTGGTGTAGAGAACTGGGGCCAAAGGACTCAACAGAAGGGCCTGTCTGGAGGCTCCACCGAGAAATTGATGGGGTTTCCTGGTCTTGGGGATTAAAACCTGCAGAGGCTGGGACACCCCTCCCCCACTGGGTTTGGGACCCAGCCCCTACTCCAGGTGCAGCCTGAAGGTTCTGCCTGGGGGCCTGTCCCCCTGACCCTTCACCAAGTCTTCAGAGCACAGGGCACCAGCAGAGACAGTGTTGCTGGGGGGAGGGCAGGGGGGATCGAGGGAGGTGCTGCACGGCCCCGGGAGCATGACTGGCCGTCAAAGAGCCACGTGTGACCACGGGGTGGGGGGACGTGTTCTGTCGCTTGTGGTTACCCCAGGCCTCAGGGCGGACCCCATGTGGCTGGACTGAGGCTCCTTCTTTCTTTTCTCTGCCTACAGGGGGGTTGTGTGTGGCCTCTGAGCCCAAAGAGGACTGTGTCCACTTTCTGGTGCTGACCGATGTCTGCGGCAACAGAACCTACGGCGTGGTGGCGCAGTACTACCGACCCCTGCATGTACGTGGTTTGCACAGCTTCCTTCTGAAACTGGGTCTAGGTTGTGGGGTTATTTTGCAGTGAAATACACATTACGTGGCAATCACCATTTTAACCATTAAAATGTGTAATTCAATAGCATTAAGTACGTTTGCAGTGCTGAGCCACCATGCCCACTGTCTAGCTCCAGGACATGGTTATCACCCCAGAAGGCGGTGGGGTCTCATCAGCAGCACTCCCCAGTCCCCGCTGCCCCCGACCCGGGGCACCACTCATCTGCTCTCTGCCTCTGTGGCTTTGCCCGTTCTGGACACTTTGTGTCGGTGGGAATGACACGTGTCCTTTTGTATCTGGCCTTTTTCCCAGTTAGTGTGATGTCTTTGGAGCTCATCCGTGTTGGAGCATGTGTCAGGGCTTCGCTCCTTTTCATGGCTGAGTGATGTTCCACAGTGTATGTAAACCACGTCCTGTTCCTCAGCTGAGAGAACTTGAGGTTGTTTTCCTGTGTGTTAGGTGCCTGGGCTTAGGTTTTGAGAAGGTGACTCAGCCATCAAGCATGTGGGGCGTGTTTCCTGGGCAGGGTCGCTGTGTGTGACCCAGCTGGCCTTGGGGAGTTTGTAGGGACCATGATGGACCGGAAGGTACAGGGTAATCGGCTGCCTACTTCCAACCCCGAAGAACACTCCCCTAGGGCCCAGATGGGGGTCCCTGATATCTTTGACATAGTTTAAAACATTTTTTTTATTGAAATATAGTTGATTTACAATATTGTATTAGTTTCAGTGTGTGGCAAAGTGATTCAGTTATACATATATACACATATACTTTTTAAGATCATTTCCATTATAGGCTATTACAAGATATTGAATATAGGTCCCTGTGCTGTACAGTAGGTCCTTGCTGTTTATTTTATATGTAGAAGTATAGGTATTTTAATCCCCAAATCCTAATTTATCCCTCCCCCTTTACCCTTTTGGTCACCATAAATTTGTTTTCTGTGAGTTTATTTCTGTTTTGTAAATGAGTTCATTGTCTCATCTTTTTAGATTCCACGTATAAGCAATGTCATATGATATTTGTTTTTCTTTGGCTTACTTTGCTTAGTATGATAATCTCTAGGTCCATCCATGTTACTGCAAATGCCATTATTTCATTCTTTTTTATGGCTGAGTAATATTCTGTCGTGTATATTCACCATATCTTCTTTATCTGTTCATCTGGGAAGGGCCACTTAGGTTGTTTCCATGTCTTGGCTATTGTAAACAGTGCTGCTGTGGACCTTGGGGGGCCTGTATCTTTTGGAACTATGTTTTCTCCAAACACATGGTGGGCCCTCCGATATTGTGCCCTTTGTGAGCTGTGCAGAGAGCTGTGCCTTTAGGAACCCTGCCACTGTGTTCTTTTCTGGCAGACATCCCCCCATCATGGGCTGAGGCCCCTCCTGCCCCCTCCTCAGTCACGATGCCCACCTGGCTCCCAGCTTTCTTGAATATTAGGGCCCCCTTCTTGTGTCTCACTGTATCCTAACTGTGCACCCCTCTCACTGAAGGCAGCGAGCTTCTCCTGGGCAGGGTTCAATCTTACCGTCTCTGTAACCCCAGCACCTCACTCAGACAGACCAAGCTCCCCACGGGCTCCGTCAGTGCTGGTGGAGAGAGTGGAGCTTCTCCCAGGTAGGGTCCAGTCTTACCATCTCTGTAACCCCAGCACCTCACTCAGAGCGAGCTCCCCACGGGCTCCGTCAGTGCTGGTGGAGAGGTTGGTGTTCTCTCGCGTGAGGCAGTGATGCAGGCAGGATCGGCCAGATGTGCTGCAAGACGGCTGTCCAGCCCCCGACCAGGCTCCTCTATGTCTGGAGGTGCCGGCCCCACTGAAGATGGAGACTGGGATTTGCCAGGATTTGACGGGAAGTGATGGTGCTGTTGCTTTTCTCCAGGACGAGTACTGCTTCTACAATGGCAAGATGCACTGGGAGGCGTTGGGGCCGTGCGGGAGTGCGGCCGGCTGCTTCGTGCCCTTCGCGGTGTGCGTGGTCTCCAGGTTCCCCTATTACAACGCCCTCAAGGACTGTCTCTCCTGGTGAGTCTGCACCCGCTCCCCGGAAAGCCTGTCTGCACCCTGGGCAGCCGAGCTTCTGGGCTCCCACACCCAGAGTGCTCCCCTGGTGGTGAGAAGTCCTGGAACTCCTGGAGCAGAGATTTCAGCTCTGATTAACAATGCAGAAGACGATGATTAGATGCTCGGATTTATTTTGTGATTTGATTTTTCCTTCAATTTCAGTTTATTGACTCATCTGAAGTTCTGTAAAGATTTCGAAGTTGACAATCACATAAAAGATTTTGCTGCAAAGCTATCTTTAATACCTAGCCCGCCGCCTGGACCACTCCATTTGGTAATTAACTCAGAATTATCTTGTTTGTTTCCTTTGCAAATAGTAAAAGTAATATGATGAAGATGGTTTATTATGTATTTTTAATTGACATATAGTTGATTTACAATGTGTTAATTTTTGCTATATAGCAAAGTGATTCAGTTATATACATTATATTCTTTTCCATTCGGATTTATCATAGGATATTGAATATAGTTCTCGATGTTGTGCTCTTGGACCTTGTTTATCCATTCTGTATATGAAAGTTAGCATCTGATAGTCCAAAACTCCCACTCCAACCCTCCCCAACCACTCCCCTTTTGCATCCACCCGTCTGTTCTTACATCCGTGAGTCTATTTCTGTCATGATAGCTTCATTTGTGTCGTATTTTAGATTTCACATGTAACTGATAACATACGGTATTTGTCTTTCTCTTTCTGACTTAGTCTAATAATCTCTAGTCACATTCATGTTGCTGCAGAGGACATTATTTCATTCTTTTTTATGGCTGAGTAGTAGTCCATTGTATATAGGTACCACATCAGTGAAGATGGCTTAACTCTTTTAAATGATTTTAAGTTCTAGCTTTGTTTAAATTTTGCTTTTCAAGTTCCTTACAGAAGCATTTTATGCACTGTGTCCAAAGGTTAGGAAAATAGAAGTAAATTAGAAAATTTGTCTTCTAAAAGTTTAAAAATAAAATTTCAATCTAAAGTCAAATATTTCGGCCTGAGTTTTGTTGAGTGGCTCATGATTAACAGATATTGAGCTAGTAATAGGTCCCTTTGGTGGTTAACATGTTAATTCATTACTGGCTATTCAGAAAACACATCAAATTTACTTATATTACAAATCCCCCCCCCCTTTTTTTGGTTGTGAATATGAGGTTTATATTTAACTTATTGATGTTTTTTCTTGTCTGATGTAGTTAGTAAAAAGCAAGTGGTTTGGTTTTTTTGTTATTCATAGTGCCCTTGTGTTATTTAATTGATAGACAAGGGTTTCCCAAACTGGGTTCTGTGAAACACTGATTGAGATGTTATTGGCTCTCTCATGGTGGGAGGTTTCTGGGTTAAGGAAAGTTGGAGAAAGACAGACTTATTCCCCTTTTGCTGAGTAACATGCCACACTGCTAAGCTGTGTGATGCAACTTGTATGATGAAATGATTCCCAAACTAATTTAACTGTGGGATGCTTCCTTCTTTCGAAAACAAACATCTATTAAATATATGTCTTGAAGTACATAGTAAGTGTTAATTTCACTCTGGTAGTTCCTTCTGGAAGATTTTACCTATACATCCTGTTTTTTTCTATGTTTTGATTATTATGGATAGTTGAGAAATTAATTTATTAGGATATTTGTGATTATTATTTATTATTAAAGTGTATGCATTTTTGTATCACTCTAAACCCAGCAGTCTTCTCGGGAGGGACATCCCCCCAAGTGCATTCCTGGCTCAAGGCAGGGCAGGATGTCTGTCTGTCTGGGTTCCAGTGTCAGAACCCTTTGTGGGGAACGTTTGCTGGACTTCTGTGTCAAGCAGTCATCTTTACTATGTGGATAACTGGTACTTTTGTGCAGTGAAATCATCACAGTTTGTGTTTTTATTCTAGAAACTCAACCCCTGCTCACTGAGGTCCTGCTACAGCAGTGAACCAACCCCCCTGAGTTCAGAACAGTGTTAGGGTTACCTATAATTTGTATTAGTCAGCCTCTAAGCATAGGTCATGTGTAAATAGTACTTACACCAGTTTTCTGTATCTTAGACTCTTGGAGTAGTTAATACTTTGTTCCTACATTTCTACCACCAAAAAGCTTACTGGGGAAAATTTTTTTGGGGGGATGGGGGGCATCTTCTTGATGCCTCTTTGCCCCAAATCCACCCTCTCAGTTACACCTAAGTCCACCTCCAGCAGCTCTTTCCAGTTCCCCTGCTTCCCCTGCCACCATGGTTCTGGGCCACCAACTTCTCCCACCTGCACGACTTAGGGAACCACTGGTCTGTCCACTTTCACTTGTTTTTTAAAGTTTTTATTTATTTATGTATCTGTTTTTGGTTGTGCTGGGTCTCCGTTTCTGCAAGTGGGCTTTAGTGGCGGTCGGCAGGGTTGCAGCTCACGGCCTTCTCTTGTCATGGAGCGTGGGCTTGCGGTGCTCAGGCTCGGTAGTTGCGGCTCCTGGCTCCAGAGCACAGGCTCGGTATTGTGATGCGTGGGCTTTTAGTTGCCCCGTGGCATGTGGAATCTTCCCAGAGCAGGGACTGAACCCATGTCCCCTGCACTGATGGTGGACTCTGAACTACTGAACCACCAGGGAAGCCCTCCACTTCCAGTCTTGACCTTGTGTTCAGTCTGTCCTTTGCACAGTGGATAGAGAGATCCTTAAACTCTATACTTTCCTTTTGGACTTAAGACCCCTTACTGGTTTCTCCCTGGTGCCTCCACCCAGACCTGCCTCCCCCGTGTCACCACCCGGCTCCATCCACCGCACACATTCCTGGCTCACTGTCATCCAGCCACACTGGGCTCTTGTCATCCCTTGCATAGGACCCTTGCACGTGCTGGTCCCCCTCCAGCTCCTGCCACTCTCTCAGGCCTGGCTCAGGTGCCGGGTCTCCGGAGCATCCCCTCTCACACTGTGCAGCACGGCCTCGCGCTCTCCTCGGAGCTCAGCACAGTGGCAGTGTGGGCCTGAGTGGGCCTGTTTTCTTGAGTGTGCCTGGAGGAACGTCCAGTTCCTCCATTGGACTCTGGGCCACAGGAGCACAGAGGCTGTGCTCAGGGCTGCGTTTCTAGCACTTGGCCACTGCCCTGCAGAGCACTGTTCAGGGAATGGAAGAAAGGATGTTCTGGCATCACCAGCAGTGCTGAGTCAGGGCCTGCGTTTTGGGGCTCATGGTTTGTCATGGGCTACGTTTGGATCGGACTTGTCCCTGGGCTCCTCCACTAACAAGTCTAATTAGCTGTGGGGTCCCAGTTGGTATGATGGTCATTGTCTGTCGTAATGGGTGTTGTAGAATTGTGGCTGTTGACTGTTGTGAAGAAATCTAAGAGGTCAGTTTCATCTGATGCAGGAGCTGATTAAGCAGTGATTTCCAGAACCCACTTCAAACCAGTGTCAAACACCCCATCTGCCTGTGTAAGAGCCCTTGCTGAGTGTGCCTGTGTGCCTGAGGCCAGGGGAGGCTTAACCCTTCTGTTCCCAGCTCTCCGCCTCTTCAGAGGGAACCTATCTTCCTCCTTCACGTCTGCCTTCTGCTTCAACCTTTAACACATAATAAGCATCTTGTGAATGTGGGATTTGAATTTGAAGTGTCATTTTAAAATAATATCATTTAAAAAAATAAAGTGTCCTTAAAATTTTTTTCGAATTCCATATCTTTAAGGAGCTTTGGGGCGTCCCTGGTGGCTCAGGGGTAAAGAACCACCCTGCGGTGCAGGAGCCGCAGGAGACTCGGGTTGAATTCCTGGGTTGGGAAGACCCCCTGGAGGAGAGCTCGGCAACCCACTCCAGTATTCTTGCCTGGGAAATCCCATGGACAGAGAAGCCTGGTAGGCTGCAGTCCATAGGGTCGCAAAGAGTTGGACATGAATGAAGCAACTTAACACGCTCGCAAGGAACTTTGACTGTTAAATTGAAAATATAAGCAAATACATAGTAAGTAGTAACCACGAATAATGTATACTGGTTAAGATTAGTTTGAACATGCTTGATCAAGAATTTGTGCTAATCAAACTGGATATTTGGGAGGCAGTTTACCTTTGTTTTGTCAATGAACAATTTGCTGTTTAATTAAACAGTTTAAGGGAGTCTGGCTGAAAAAGACATTCAGTTCAGTTGCTCAGTTGTGTCCGACACTTTGCTACCACATGGACTGCAGCATGTCAGGCTTCCCTGTACATCACCAACTCTGGAACTTCCTCAAACTCATGTCCATTGCGTTGGTGATGCCATCCAACCGTCTCATCCTCTGTTGTCCCCTTCTCCTCCTGCCTTCAATCTTTCCCAGCAACAGGGTCTTTTCAAATGAGTCAGTTCTTTACATCAGGTGGCCAAAGTATTGGAGTTTCAGCTTCAGCATCAGTCCTTACAATGAATATTCAGGACTGATCTCCTTTAGGATGGACTGGTTGGATCTCCTCGCAGTCCAAGGGACTGTCAAGAGTCTTCTCCAGCACCACAGTTCAAAAGCATCAATTCTTCAGTGCTCAGCTTTCTTTATAGTCCAATTCTCACATCCATGAATGACTACTGGAAAAACGACAGCTTTGACTAGACGGACCTTTGTTGGGAAAGTAATGTCTCTGCTTTTTAATATGCTATCTAGGTTGGTCATAACTTTTCTTCCAAGGAGCAAGCATCTCTCAAATTTCATGGCTGCAGTCACCATCTGCAGTGATTTTGGAGCCCCAAAAAATAGTCTCTCACTGTTTCCACTGTTTCCCCATCTATTTGCCATGAAGTGATGGGACCGGATGCCATGATCTTGGTTTTCTGAATGTAGAGTTTTAAGCCAACTTTTTCACTCTTCTCTTTCACTTTCATCAAGAGGCTCTTTAGTGTAGGGAATATGCTATGCATAGGCCTGTACTATAATTAACAGGTCTTTGAAGAATAAGAAAGACTTTCTTATAACCCCCAGGCGAACAGCTGGAAGCAGTAAAAAGTACATCGTAGAAAAACATCTTGAAAACAAGATGTTGAAGTACTGATGTGACTGATGGAAAACCGTTAGTGACTGTTCTCGTGACCAGAGCCTTGAGGGAATTGCTGAGAAAGGTCGTCACTAGCTGAAGAGCTAAACAGAGTCATGAAAGGCCTGAAGGTTTGACATTGAGGACTGTGCATTGTATATCTTTATCCTCAATCTGAGATTGTATAAGATAGATATCTCTAGAGCACCTACAAGGAAGTAGATGTTAGTAATAAAAAGCATGCAAGTGTTAGGATCTGGGCTTTTGCCTGCGAGTAGCATCAGCCCTCTGATCCCCACCTTATTTCTGAGTCTTATTTTTCCTTATTCTTCTGTGGCACCACTCCCTCAGGTCAGTTCATTGTTGGGCTGGTCCCAACACTTTAGTTCTTCTTCACTTTCTGCCATTAAGTGTGGTGTCATCTGCATATCTGAGGTTATTGATATTTCTCCTGAAAATCTTGATTCCAGCTTGTGTTTAATCCAGTCAAGCATTTCTCAAGATGTATTCTGCATATAAGTTAAATAAGCAGGGTGACAGTATACAGCCTTGACATACTTCTTATCTGATTTGGAACCAGTCTGTTGTTCCATGTCCAGTTCTAACTGATGTTTCTTGACCTGCATACAGACTTCTCAGGATGCAGGTCAGGTGGTCTGGTATTCCCATCTGGTATTCCCAAAAGACATTAGGTCCTCAATTTGTCATGAAATGTTCCTGGGAGTTCTGTTTATCTCTAGACAGTTTTATTTCTGTGACACTGAAGGTGACCACATGAGTCTTCAAAAGTATCTTCTAACTCAGATGCTTTCTGAGCCCAAATGGTGAATTTCAGTGCCTTTCAGCCTCTGCTGGAAGCAGCTCCCTGAGCCAATGATGGAAATTGGTTGTTGCAGATATTTAACATGAAACCACTACAGATCGTATTTCCCTCGAGAGCGGACCCCGAAAGCCCCCTCATCGACCTGGACCTTCACCTGCCCTTGCTGTGCTTCAGACCTGAGAAGGTGCTACAGGTAAGTGTCCCTCCACACGTGTGAGCGTCTCATGCTAACTGACTTAACAGAACATCAGAGAGACAGTCTTACTTTTTTGCTGAAAACCAACTTTCACCGCAGAGCACACTGTTGGGGTCAGGGTGGTCTGAGTTTGGGCAAAGGATCAGGGGAGCCAGGTGGGAGATGGCCCGCGTCCAGCCTCCCTGTGCAGCAGCCTCAGAATGCTTCAGGCTTGTGCTGTCCCCCACCTGCCCCCCAGATCCTCACCTGCCTCCTGACGGAGCAGCGCATCGTCTTCTTCTCGTCCAGCTGGGCTTTGCTGACGCTCGTGGCCGAGTGCTTCATGGCCTACCTGCACCCCCTGCAGTGGCAGCACACCTTCGTGCCCATCCTGTCCGGGCAGATGCTGGACTTCCTCATGGCTCCCACCTCCTTCCTCATGGGCTGCCACCTCGACCACTTTGAGGAAGTCAGCAAGGTGAGCACCCGCTGCTGGATTCAGGGTGCTGAGTCACGTGGGGACTTTGGGAGGACGCATGGGGAGCTGCTGGGTGGCGAGGGCGCACACAGAGGACTGGGGTGGCTCCAACACAGGGTACCAATGTGCCCTCGTTGTCCTCGGGGTGCGCTCAGGGCCCGCGCTCTGAGCGTCACACCTGATGCCATTTCTCAGGTTTTCAGAGAGGGGAGGGCAGGCGTCAGAGTCAAGGGAACTGATTTCGAGTGTCTCCTCTGCTGCGTACTAGTTCTGCGACCCTGAGCGGCTTACTGGCCTTTGCTAAGCCTCAGCCTCCTCATCTGTGAAGTGGGCACAGCCACAGCCTCCTGGCCAGGGTTCTGGCTCATGAATGTCCCCCATCCCTCCTGGCAGGGGACTGGGCTTGGTGGACGGGGGCCACCATGATATCGTTCCATATTTTCCATTTTCACTTTTATTGATTAAGCCTCTGCTGTTCGTTAGTACCATGAACCTACTTCCTAGATAAATGCATGTGCATGCTTGGTGTCCGAGGGGTCTATGGGCCTTGCCGAATCGAGTGGCTGTTTACTCGCTCGGGGGCAGACCTGAGTCCTGACAGGACACTGCTGGCCGCAGCATCAGGCAGCATTGGGGCACACAGTAGGTGCTTCATATGGGCAGCTGTTTTTGCTGCTCTGCCGATGGGGTGCATTTCAAAGGGGAGCTCAGGCTGTGGACATCGCCAGCAGTTAGAGCAGATTGGGTTTTCTTAAAACAGCTTTTCTTTCAGATACCATTTACATACCGCAGAGTTTCCTGAACTAAAATGTACAACTCAATGGCTTTTAGTAACTTGGTGGAGCTGTGGTGACTAATTTTAGACTTTTTGGTCAGCCCACAGAGAAACCCTGCCTGTGTTAGCAGTCACCCCACCACCACCACGCCCCTCAGACCCTGGCCACCACTGCCTGCTCTGTGGATCTGCCTGTTCTCTATACGTGAATTTTACATAAATGGAATCGTTCAGTGCGTGGTCTTTTATAACTGGCTTCTTTCACTTAGTGGTGTGTTTTTGAGGTTCATACATGTAGCAGCACTTTATTTTTATTGCCCAGTAGGGTTCCCTTGAATGAAGAGACCACAGTTGTTTATCCATCATGAGCTGAGGACATTTGTGGTTGTTTTTGTGTTTTGACTGTTGTGAATAGTGAAGCTGTGAACACTCACAGACAGGTCTTTGTGTGGACATGCGTTCATTTATTTACCTTGGTATCCACCTTGGTACACACCTGGGGGAGAAATTGCCGGGTCCGGTGCTAGTACTGTGTTTAACCATTGGACAGATGTCCAGGCTGTTGTCCTCCACAGCTACCTGGGTCACCGTCCCTCCAGCACAGGGAGGGCTCTGGGTTCCTGCCTCCTCCCAGCGCGTGTCACCTGTCTTTCTGCTTTCAGCCCTCTTGCTGGCTGGTTTTCATGACTGGCATCGTGGAGGTCTTTTTCTTGTGCTTATTGGTAGTTGGTTCAGGGTGGGTTCTCATGTAACTTTTTAATTTTAGTTTCTGTTAACATGTAGTTGATTTACAGTGTTACGTTTGTTATTTCAAAAATTTCTCAGTGTGCGCAGAACCTGAGAGAGGAGTGGAAAGGTTGCCATGCGGCCCTGTCTGTCCTCGGGAGTCATCCGGTTTTATCCTGGTGCTTGCAGCAAAGCCCGGCTGAGCCTGGTGCCCCTCCTTGGGGCGGAGCCGGGATGTCTGTGTTCTTGGCAGACTCGCTGACTCACTCACCAGGGGACAAACACGCTTTGGAAAAAGGCCATTCAGACCTCATGGAAGGAACGGAAAAACCTCACTCTTGAAAACGAGGAAAAAATAGGCATGCTCTGGAGTTAAAACTGTGTTTCTTTTTTTAGTCATCAGGGGAAAAACCGCCTTGGTTGTGTCCCTTCAGGAGGGACACTTGTAGGCACAGCACTGGCTCCAGTCCGCAGTCGTGAAGGAAGTCCTCCTAGCAGCTTCCCTGCTCCAGGAAGCGTCAGGGCAAGGCAGCAGGTCTTGGCTGAACGCGTTTGGCGTTTGGATGTTTTCTTGATGGTGCTGGGCACGTGGACAGGGTCCTTGTGAAAGCTGGGCATTCACGCGCTGAGGATGCCTGTCCCCTCCAGTGTAGTTCTCTGCTTTGGGGGACGTGTTTGTGTGCACTCCATGTGACATGGAACATGCTTTGAGAGGCCGGCCCGGCAGGAAAGCCAGGGAGAGTTGGGCGTTGTGTTCCCGGGACAGTTGAAGTGCAGAACTCGGGTGTGTGACTCAGTATTTGTGTGTTGCGTCGCAGATAAGACTTCACAAGTAAGCCATACACACATCTCAGGAACTCTTGAGCGTGTTGGCTCCCTGAGCCCAGGGCTTACCCATGCTCTGGTCCTTGGGGGTGGGGAGCTAGCTGGGCAGCCCGCCGGGCACCCTGAGTGTCGAATGTCGGGGTGCTCTAGCTGGAACTGTGGAATGTCCTCTCCGGGCTCCCTGAAGTGGTCCACCGAGTGTACTAGGGCGGGGGAGGCCTGACCTCATGTATTGGAATCTTGACTCAAGGCATGTTTAATCACCTTAGCTTATTAAGCTGACTTATGGTATGCATTGCATTTTGGAGCCGATAATATAAGGCTTTGTGTGCATTTTAAATATACGATAATTTAATTAATGATGACTTAATCTCAGTGAATGCAAAATGTATCTTTGTGTTTTCAAAGATGTATACAAATTCAGATTCTTACTTTGATCTTTACAAACTTATTTTATAGGAAGCCGATGGTTTAATTCTGATAAACATCGACAATGGGAATATCACCTACTCTAACGACGAGGAGGTTGATGTTCCCGACATCCCTCTCCTGGCTGCACAGACGTTTATTCAGAGGTAAGGGGAGAGATTGTGTGTCTTCAGGAAAGTCTTGCTCAGGTTCGTACTTGCCACATCTGAGTATCTTTTCCACTCTTATATTAACAGATGGTTTATGTATTTAATGGGGCTTCCCTAGTGTCTCAGACAGTAAAGAATCTGCCTGCAAAAAAAAAAAGAAAAGAATCCACCTGCAATGCCCGAGGCCTGGGTTCCATCCCTGGGTCGGGAAGATCCCCTGGAGAAGGGAATGGCTTCCTACTCCAGTGTTCTTGTCTGGAGAATTTCACTGTCAGAGGAGCCTGGCGGGCTACAGTCCAAGGGGTTGCAAAGAGTCAGACACGACTGAGCGACTAACACTTTCACTTTTTAAAAAAATGTATTTAATAGTTTGGAAATTATTTGTGAATGCTTAACTATAAAAGTTAGTTGTGTTCATTCTGATCCTGTCTAAATACTAAGTGGCCCCTGGATCAGGGGACGGTCATACCCTTGGGACACCTCCCCAACCCTCTTCTGGACTCATGACCTCTGAAGTCCTTTCTCCTCCATTCATTCCTTCATCCATTCACTTACCAGATATGTGTCCAATGCATCGGGCAGGGTATGTGTGTACTGAGCAAGCCGACGTGGCCCCTGCCCTGTGGCACTGCCGGTTGGGGGACCCTGACGGCCGTGACCCACCGCCCTTCCCTGGGCGGGCAGCTATTTTCCCCTTTTGCCCCCCCCCGCCCCCAGCACTCTCTCTTAGTGCTCTTATTTTTCCCTAACTGTGTCGTAGCCATCTTTATGACTAAACTTCATTAGCCGGGCTCAGGCCTGACATGCTTTTCCCAAAGAGGGCAGGTGATAACTGGTGAGGGCCCCGCAGGTCCCTCGGCCTCTGTCATGGTGGGAGAGGCCTGGCACTGAGGGGCCACCCCATGAGCTTCTTCTGGGGCGAGTGAGAGGAGGTGTGGTCACTACTTACGCCAGGACGAAGGTGCCTCCAGGGCGGGCGAGGGCAGAGCCAGGGCCCCCTCGGGGGGTCCTATAGAGGGACGTTCCCCTCTTTGGAACCTAATAAGATGGTGGTGGGAGAGATTGTGCTTTTAGTCTCCCAGCCTGGGTGTGGACCGCAGGCAGGCCCAGTGTGGAACTCGTGGGGGACCCTTGCAGGGTGAGGGGCAGGGGTGAGCGTAGCAGCTGCTGCTAGCCATCTCCCATCCGTGCTGACTGACCCCTTTATCTTGTCTGCTGCTGGGAGGTCAGACGCAGGCCGAGCTGAGGCCTGAGAGCAGGGGAAGGAGCGAGTGGTCCTCTGTTGGCTCCCTGACGTGGCTGTTCTCATCTGTGCTTCTTACTGTGTATCAGTCACTGTGGGCTGCTGTAACAAACACCTCCTAAGCAACAGACATCTACTGCCTCCCAGGCCTGGAGGCTGGAAGTTCAAGGTCAAGATGCCAGGAGGGCTGGTTCCTCCTTGTGTGTAGACCGCCGTCTCCTTCCTGTGTCCCCACGTGGTCGTGCCCCCGTGGGCGTCGTCTTCTAATCTGCTCTTATAAGGATGCCCATCATATTGGAGTAGGTCCAGCCTCGTGACCTCATTTAAGTTAATTGCCTCTTTGAAGGCCCCAACTCCAAACATAGTCACACTGTGAGCTCCTGGGGGTCAGGACTCCGACATGGGAATTTGGGGGAGCAAGCAGTTCAGCCTGTCACATCTTGGTATTGATTATTCCCTCTACCTGGATGGTTTCTACAGTCGATTGGAGTGCCACCTTTATCAATGTTCCTTCCATTGTAAACAATCTCATAGCACCCAGATCCTGGGCTGTGGGTGTGGAGGCCTGCGTGGCTGGCGGGAGGAGCTCAGGGGCCCAGCCAGGGGGCCTGGTGGAGTGTTTCCCTATGTGAGCTCAGAAGGCGAAACCCACATTCCTCACCGTCTGGTTACTTTCTGATAAGCAAAGTCTGCATTCCCTGATTTTTGAGGACTGATCTTGGCCACTGTTTGGCGAAGCTTCTCAAGTGTTTGCTTGGGTGGAGCATATCCAATAAGATGCCCACGTGTTCTTGTGAGAATGCTAGAACATTCCCAGGGTTCTTGCTTGGTCAGACCCCCAGAGGTGGGGTGTGGCGTCTCAGGCTCACCACGAGGGGCTGTTTATAAACGTGAACTCACCTGTAGAGGCTGGGGGCATGTCTGTGAAGGGCCCTGGGACCGTGATCCAAGCCATGGCTGTGGGCCTCCTCTCGGACCCCGGGGTGCATAAGAACCCACCCACCGTATTTGGTGGGAAGATGCCCCTGCACCTGGCAGCCCTGTGCCATGCTGTCTTCCTCGCCTTGAGCAGACTGTGTGTTTGCCCTGTCCTCCTGCCCCGCCAGATCTCTAGACATGTATCACATGGGTTTATTTGCATGTTTAAAGCCTCTGGCTCTCTCCTTGGTGTCTGAAGTCACATCTAAAAATACAGCCGTGGGTGGTGCTGGGGAGGCAGGGGTCCTGTGTGATGAAGACTTCTAGGAGCCCCTGTCCCTGAGAACCCCCCGATGAGTGGCCATGCCTCAAGCGCCCACACCTGCCCAGGCAGGGCCTTCCCTCCCAGGCCTGCTGGAAACCCTTTGGCCGTTGTGGAAGAGGGGGTGTTGCAAAGGGGGACGAGATGACTCAGCTTGGATAAAAATGCTAATGGTCCAAAGACAAGGCCTTTGTGGGTTCCACACTAATGAGCTGTTTGTGTTGGGACGTGAATAGACTCCCATTAAATAGACTCCATTAAAAACCGGTATGTGTTTTTAACGACACCCCCTCTCCATCCCCTACCCCAGTATTGATAGGTGTTCTGAGCATTACCTAAGAAGGTCAGTTTAGCTCTCCCTGGAGGATTCTCTCTCCTGCCTGTGAGCAGTGGTCACTGTCCCTCTGTTCCTCTCCAGGGTCCAGAGCCTTCAGCTGCACCATGAGCTGGACCTGGCTCACCTCTGCACCAGCACGGATGTGAACGAGGGCCGGGCCTCCAGGCGGGCCTGGCAGCAGCAGCTCAACTGCCAGATCCAGCAGATGACCCTGCAGCTGCTCGTCAGCATCTTCAGGTATTTAAAGCCCCTCCAGGGTCGTCACCCGGGCCCCAGCCCGCTCCCAGTTCCACACCGGCCACAGCCCCAGAGCTCAGGGACTGAAATCCAGGACTGACGTGGGAGAGGCCCCTGCACCCAGGAGGATCCCTTGGAGTGTGTCAGCCTGCCCGGGCTTCCCACCCCCTCCTCTCTCCTGCAAAGGACCACTTTGGGCGGTCAGCCCCGGGTCGAGGGACAGATGGATTGTTTCGGGATTGCAGCCCACCCGAAGGAGAGCCCAGGCTGGTTAGCACCCAGGACTGGCCCCCGTTAGAAGCTTTTCTTCTTTCTCCCCATCGCCGTCATCTTCAGCATCGGAGTCTGTTGTGTGTCGCTGGGAGCCAGCTCTTGAGCCCAGTCAGTCGAGTGGACAGTGCAGTGTGTTTGCAACACCGGGATGTAGTGCAGGGTCCAGTGGTTGTTCTGGCTTAAATGTGCAGTCCTTTAAGGAATGTCTGATAGATCCATGCCGACATTCATGTTAGCTTTGTGGCGAAGTTATCGGTAGGAAAGCCTTCAAGCCTTTTTTTCCTTCCAGCTCTCTCTTCTCTGCTTTGTCTTGCAGCCTCTCTCTCCCCTCCCTCACCCCCCTGCTTCTCCTCCCACCCTCAGGTCATGTGTGGCAGGGAAGGTGACAACACCAGGTCCTCTTCTGATCTGGACGGACCCAGCCTGGGAAGGGTTTAGACCAGAGCTGGCCGACTTGACGACACTGTGTGATTCAACATTTTAATGGTTGTACTTTTTAGCCGTCTTTCCTTACATAACGCAAATTATCTATTAGGGAAAAATATGATGTTACATTATAGATGGGTTGCATTAGCTCTCTGCTTAAGGCACTATAATTTGTGTGGTCGTAGAAATGTTTTCCTTTTGTTCTTTTAATATGGAATCTTTTATGAATGATATTTCCCAGGTGGCGCTAGTGGTAAAGAACCTGCCTGCCAATGCAGGAGACATAAGAGACACATAAGGGTTTGATCCCTGGGTCAGGAAGATCCCCTGGGGTAGGAAATGGCAACCTACTCCAGTTTTCTTGCCTGGAGCATCCCCATGGACACAGGAGCCTGGTGGGCTGCAGTTCATGGGGTCACAAAGAGTTGGACACAGTTGAGCGTAAGCATGCAAGCTCGATGAGTTTAGTTCATTAAAAAGTGGACAGTATGATTCTAAAAGTTGATTTCCCCTAGATGAAGTCATGTCCCTCCTCACAGGAGAAGGAAAACATTGAACATGCTACACTGAATATGTCCTGTATGGTTATTGATTCTGTTGGCAGCTATCACATGAGATCTGGGGCATCGTGTGGCCAAGTCCCCATGGAATGCACATTTGGAGGTAGCCGGTAGGGGTCCAGCTGGCAGCCAAGCTGGGCTAATACCTAGGGTCTGTCTGCCCTTCCTGTGTCACCACCCTGAACTCAGTCTTATTAGTGTAAACAATTATGGACGATCGCATCTTCATTTGAATAAGGAGCTAAGGGTTCCCCCCTGCCCACCCCCTAGAGCTTCATTCCAGTTGGAGGAAAGCTGTATTGAAGTGACAGGACAGCCTGACCACAGGTTACACCCAAACCCTTGGGGCTCAGAATAATCCTTGTGCAGACAGGGCTTTTCAAAGTGTCTATTCCTTGCCATCATTTTTCTGCTAACAGCAGTATGCTTTTCATGTGTTTAAAAACATTTCAACACTTAGACTGTCTTTCTTCATCAGGGAAGTGAAGAATCACTTGAATTATGAACACAGAGTGTTCAATAGTGAAGAGTTTCTCAAAACAAGAGCTCTAGGGGACCAGCACTTTTATAAGCAGGTGAGAGGCGTGTGGGGTTTGTGTGCATGTGTATATTCCATCCTTTGCACTCTTCTGTGCTTAAAATACTTTTCCCACCCAGGGTTTCCAGCATCTGTTAACACTTTATTCTGTGTTTTAGCTTTTCTAGAAGTTTGTTTGAGGTGGGTCCTGCTGACCCTTTGCCCGGCTCTTATTTCCTTAATTGGCTTTTTAGAGTGATATACATGTAACTCAGTGCACCCATCTTAAGTGTAGAGTGTGCTGAGTTGTGACAAGACCTGTGCCTAGTAGCCCCTTCCTCAGCCTGGATCTGGACGCTTCCTGTCAGCCCGCACAATTCCATGCCCTTCCCATTACCGCCTCCTTCCCTTGGCTGGGCCACGTCTGCTCTCCCTGGGAGCTGAGTTGGAGGTTGTTCTGCGTGAGTCTGTGGATGGGTGGGCTGGCTGTGAGGTGGGCGTGTGGGGGAGGCTCTCCTGGGATCTCCCCAGGAGATCCCAGAATCCATGACTCTGCTGCTGCTGTCCTGCGGGGCAGGGTGGTTTGGACTTTCAAATTTTTTGTGATTTTTCAAACACAAAGAGTGTCTGATTCTTTGAGATTGGCTGGTGAGGGATTGAGGAAGATCTTACTTTAGATTCTAATGAACTAAGAAAGCTGCCTGTGTTGGGAACTTGGGTCTAGAGGTGCTGGCGAGAGGCCTTGGTGGGTCAGGAAAGGGCCACTCTTGCAGCGGCTGCAGGGGCCCTGGAGGCTCAGGACAGTGGAGCAGGCGCAGTGACCACCCCTCAGCGTTTCTTGCAGGTCCTGGATACCTACATGTTTCACGCCTTCCTCAAGGCCCGGCTCAGCAGAAGGATGGACGCCTTTGCCCAGATGGACCTCCACACGCAGTCCGAGGAGGACAGGTGTGCATGTTATGTTCTGAAGGATGCGCCGCTCTCTGGGGGTCCGGACGCTCAAGCAGCAGTTATCTCTGGACGGATGAACGATAAATCAAATCGGAGGAGCCTCACGTTTAGACGTGCACGAGCTGGCTAGCAGGCCTGGCTCCTCCCGTGCAGCTCTGTTTCCTGGGGGCTGGGGGAACACTGAACGTGCCCGCGGTGCAGCTCTGGCTGTGTTCATGCTGCTCTCTCCCCGTCTTCCTTCTCTTGCCCTCCCTACATCTTCGCCGTTTCCTGCCTCCTCTGTGTTGCTTTTCCTGAACTCCTCAAACATGCATCACTGTCAACAATGCCCTCCTTTATCCCGTGTGTCGAGACCTCTCCTGGGGGGTGTGGCCTGCACTCAGCCAGGCAAGCTCTCGCCATTTCTCCCTCGGCCTGGGAATGCTGGACACTGGTCACCACACTTGGGAAAATGCCCAGTTGAGCCTGTTCTTTGATCGTTATCGTACATGTAAGATGTTGAGATTTTCCACCCAGGATGAACGGGATGCTCCTGAGTCCGAGGAGACCCACAATCGAGAAGATGGCCAGCCGGAAGTCCTCGGCCCCGCACGTGGCCCACCGGCGCATGGTGGTGAGCATGCCCAACCTGCAGGACATCACGGTGCCCGAGCTGCCGCCCCGGAACGCATCGCTTCGGAAGATACAGCCCACGGAGTGTGGGAGCAGCTGCACAGGTGGGCCAGCCACGCCCCTTCCGTGGCTTTTCCCAGTCACGTGATTCTAATTCCGCCAGTTGCTGAAAGCAGTCAGAGCTCATTCCAGGAGAAGGGAATGGGTTTTTTTTTTTTTGTGGGGGAGGGTGGTTGGTTCTGTTAGTTTGATTATTTGAAATATTTTTAGAATATTTATTTTGCAAACTGTGTTCATTATAGAAAATGATTTCTTGTCTGTATTTTCCATCACCCGGTTCCCAACTGCTGAAGACCACAGCTATTCACGATTTTCATGTCTTTCATACATGTGTGGGTATATGCGTGTATATGCATATGTACCTAGGAGAATCATGTTTATGTGCATCACTGTCTAATGAGATGCAGCAACTATTAAGCCTCCAGTGATTGTCGGGGGCCCTTCCTAGGTGTTGAGGTACACAGGAAGCCAGTGCCCCCGCCCCCATGGAGCTGATGATCCTGGGATAAAGCAGACGATAGAAATGCGTAACACTAGTGGGGGGATAGTTGAGGTGTTCAGTGTCGTGACACAGAGGAGACCAGGTCAGGGGTGGTGACAGGCAGGGCTATGGGGGTGGGGAGCAGTGCTGTGGTCTTGGGAGGTAGATGCTGGGGGAGGGCCATGCCGTGGGAGGCAGCGGCTGCATCTCCACCCACGTGCAGAGCGTCCGCTTGGGGTCTCCTTGCTGGTGAGTTGCTATAAAGCCCATTTGGACGTGTGTGAGCCCACACGTCCTTCCCATGTGAGCCGCAGCGAAGCCGGTCACGTGTGATGCCACTTGAGGGTGCTTGGGGCTTCTCCTCGCAGCCCCAGGGAGGGGTCTCCACCCGTCCTCAGTGGACAGAGAAGCGGTGGGGAGACCTGGACTGTGGGTGGAGGCACCAGGTGCCAGCCAGGCGCCTCCTGGTGCATTGGCTCGAGAGCTGGAGGCTGAGGGAGAAGCATGTCCTTGAGGCCATGAGGGGCTGCGTGTTCAACCCCTTCTGGAGGCCCCTGGTGGGTCTGAGTCCCCTGCGCAGCTGCCTGCGGGCTGTGTGACCCTGAGCAGGTTGCTCCACCTCTCTGGGCCTGCACGCCCTCTCACATAGAGCATTGTGGGGCTCTGCGCTCTGCACTGGGCCTGCTCACTATAGGAAGGTGTTCCATTGCCTCTGCCCTCTGACCCTCCCCCAGGCTCCTCCGCCATCCTCCAGGCTTTGTTCTGAGACCCCACCTCCTTGGGGTGAGCTACTTCCTGCGGCCTGGCCTTGTCCACTGGCACTACTGGGAGCCACAGGGGTTACGTTGTGGAAGGCCCTGGTGTGACACACAGCTGGTTAGGTGTGACATGCAGCAGCTGTGTGCTGGGGACCAGTGGAAGCCTCAGCTCCCACACCTGTGAGATGAGTGTTGCAACAATACCTGTGCACAGAGCTGCTGCTAAGGTAAAAGAAACGGCTGTTTAACAGGGCTTGCCTGCCTGGCAGGTACATCTCAGCCTAGGTTATTAGCTTAATCCTCCAGTGAAGACTCAGCATCACGTGTTTCAATTTAGCCATCAGCAGTTTTAGCAAATAAAATAATGCTGTACTCTCAGGGTGCCACGGGAGGCCGCTGGGGGCCCCCTTCAGCGCGGGGTACGTGGGGCTTCCTGGACATGGTTCCTGCTTCATGCTATACCCAGGGCCCAGAAACAGCAGACTGCTGGGGCAGGAATGCGCGTCTGCCTCTAAAGTCTGTGCTTACCGCTCACTTCCCCTTCACCCCCAGTTCTGGACGTGCCTCCCAAGTCAACACACACCTTCAAGATCCCGGAAATCCACTTTCCGCTGGTGGCCCAGTGTGTGCAGGCATTCTACGCGGACTGCGTGGCCCAGCTGAGCAAGGCCATGGGCTCACTGGCCCCCGAGAACTCGGTGCTGCTGGCCAGGTATTTCTACCTGCGAGGGCTGGTGCAGCTGATGCAGGGCCAGCTGCTGGGCGCCCTGCTGGACTTCCAGAGCCTGTACAAGACCGACGTGCGCGTCTTCCCCGCCGACCTCGTCCAGATGACCGTGGAGTCCCTGTCGGCGCCCGAGCGCACGCAGGCTGAGCGCACGCCCGAGCTGCGCCGGCTCATCAGCGAGGTCATGGACAGGCCTGCGGATGCCCCCAAGACCGACGACCGTGTCAAGAACTTCGAGCTGCCCAAGAAGCACATGCAGCTGGATGACTTTGTGAAGAGGGTGCAGGAGTCGGGCATCGTGAAGGACACCGGCGTCATACACCGGCTGTTTGAGGCGCTAACTGTAGGTAGGAGGACGTCTGCGGCTGGGGGCGCCCTGGATGGCAGGTTGGCCCAGCCATGGAGAGCCTTGTGTGTATGTGTGAGTCACTCAGTCGTGTCTGACGCTCTGTGACCCCGTGGACTGTAGCCTGCCAGGCTCCTCTGTCCATGGGATTCTCCAGGCCAGAATACTGGAGTGGGTTGCCATGCCCTCCTCCAGGGGGTCTTCCTGACCCAGGGATCGAACCTGGGTCTCCTACATTGCAGGCGGATTCTTTACCGTCTGAGCCACCTTTGCCTTCTAGAAAGCCTCATGGTGGGGGCTTTACCTGCTGACGGACCCAGCAGCTGGCCGAGGGAGGCAGAAGGTCTGGGGAAACTTGGTGACATTGGTTCTGGGGGTACCTGCTCACGGTGAGATGAGCCCTCCCTCCCACATGGGACCCACGGCTGGAATGGGAAGGTTCCTGCGTTTGGAGCAGGCGCCCAGCGGGTAATACAGACCCAAGACCACACAGAGCGGCACAGCATTGGTGGGGCCATCTGCCTGGCACCTGCCCACCAGCCGACAGGGCTTTTCCTTCCAGGCCTCAGTCTCCCGTGACTGAGGGTCCCACAGTGGTTGGGCCTGTGTGGAGGGTGAAGCACAGGAAGTGTTATTAGATGCCACGAGGGAAGAGCATGCCAGCTCAGGGGGTTTCCAGCCAGGATGACTGCCTTGTCCAGGAAGGCTGCCCATGGGCCCTCTATCTGGGTTTTGAAGGATGGGTAGGAGTTTTCTCGTCTGAGTACTGCAGACCAGCATGTACAGAGGCACGTTACTACACGTTGCCACTGTGCTGGGAGGCTAGAGCTTGACTGGAGAAGGGGCCTGACCTTGGAGGAGTTGGCCTCATGAACACGGGGAGCCTCACCCTGGGTGTGAAGTGAAGCAGGCCCCCGGGGGGCACTTCCTGTGCAGGGTGTCAGTGGCCCGCTGAGGACGGAGGGCAGACAGATCCACGATGTGGAATGGAGCCACAGGAGCCAGACATGGGGAAGTGTCAACTCCCACTGAGTGCGAGTTGGGGGTGGTCCCAGCTCCGTGTTACAGATAGGGAAGCAGGTTCGCTCCATATCTTGCCTGTGGTCACACTGCTGAACAGCAGTGAAGCTGGACTTTGGATTTGGGTCTCGCTCCAGCTCTACAGCCCCTGAATATTGAACATTTGGGAAGGTTACTGAATCAATTAATGTCATCATGCTTACAAATAACGATGTATTTGTTCACGTCTGGCTTCAGGCAAGGCTTAATCTAGCGCTGTGGGAGTGTCCGAGGATCTGTTAGTGTTAGCTACACCCTTGGACTGGCTCCATGATGGCTGCCCACCAGTTCCAGAGGTGGCACAGGACTTGATCCTTGTCCCAGGGTCCCCACCTGGTGCCCCGAGAGGCACTGTGACTGCCTGCTTAGGTAGGGGCTGGAGAGGACAGATGGACTCAGCCCAGATCAAGTGCCTCCCTGCACACCTGGGGAAACTGGGTGAGAAGGGGACTCTTTCCCAGGTGGTTCCCGAGCAGGTAGACTTAGGTGCTGGCGCCACCTGCTGCCTCCTGTGGGTAATGCGCAGCATCCTGGTGTCTGTGGCTTTAAGAACCTCTGTTTTTCTTTATAAAACTAAGGTCACCAGAAACAGATTGACCCAGAAACGTTCAAAGATTTCTACAACTGCTGGAAGGAGGCGGAAGCAGAGGCGCAGGAGGTCAGCCTGCCTTTGTCGGTGATGGAGCAGCTGGATAAAAACGAGTGTGTGTACAAGCTGTCGCGCTCCGTGAAGACGAATCGCGGGGTGGGCAAGATCGCCATGACCCAGAAGCGCCTGTTCCTCCTCACGGAGGGGTGGCCGGGCTATGTGGAGATCTCCACCTTCAGGAACATAGAGGTGAGGACAGGCCTGGGGCCACCAGCCAGGGGCCCGCCCTCACACGCAGCTCCTGTTCACCCCAGGGCCCTGCCCAGGCCGTCGTCTCACTCACCCGCCTCTCGTTCTGGCTCTGCAGGATGTCAGAAGCACCATGGCCAGCTTTCTGCTCCTGAGAATTCCCACTTTAAAAATCAAAACGGCGTCCAAGAAAGAAGTCTTTGAAGCGAACCTGAAAACGGAGTGTGACCTCTGGCACCTCATGGTGAAGGAGATGTGGGCCGGGAGGAAGCTGGCCGACGACCACAAGGTCTGGGCCCGGCGACCTTCCTGTCCTCACTCGGGGCCCAGGGCTCTCAGTGATGCTCAGCCCAAAGCCCGGACGGCTCGGGCCTGGGCCTGGGCGCAGTGTTTCGTCAGAGGGCACTGAGGATGCTGTGCTCCACGTGACTCGCTGCAAGGCCCTGGGGTGCGGGGGGAGGCCTCGGGGGCAAACACAGCTGCCAGCCTGCAGGGCAGTATGCATGGACCTGGGCTTGGCCTCTGATTCCGCCTCCTCTGCTCCACATGAAGCCCAGGGAGGGGAGCGTCGGGGCTGGACTCTGGCAGATGTGAGCTCAGCTCTCAGCTCTTTCCCTTCAGGGGGCTAGGGTTCTGGTCGGGGGTATGTTAGGTTCCTTCCATAGGGCTACGTTTAAAATCCTAGGGAATTTTGTAGCTTCACTTACTTTGGGCCAGACTGATGGCTTTAACTACAGCAAGTTAAGACTTCCTAGTCATGAAAGGTACCCTGGACAGAGGTAACACACAAGAACACACCGGGGCGATGTTTGTCTTGTCTGGATGGCAAGAGGAGACAGGAAACCCACAACAGAGTGGGCAAAGGGTCCAAACTGGGAACTCATATGGGGAGCAATTTGTAAGGTTCTCGAGAGCTGCAGCTCACTGGTCATTGGGGAGACGCAGGCGGGGGTGGCAGCCACCCAGTGCAAACTTCAGGAAGAACGTACGTCCAGTGGTGGAAGAGCTGCCCTCTGTGATGGACGTTCTGTCCCTGGAGGAGCCTAAGGTCAACAAAATGGAAGGAGGTTTCTGTTTAAAATGAGAAAGGGAGGACTAGGTCCTAAGATTCCAATGTTCTCTGACTTTTGGACTCTGATTTTACGGCCACTTGGTTATTTAGCACAACCCAGGTTCTTGCCTGGAGAAACCCAGGGACGGGGGAGCCTGGTGGGCTTCCGTCTATGGAGTTGCACAGAGTTGGCCACGACTGAAGCGACTTAGCAGCAGCAAGTGGCTCCATGGTAAAAACTCTGCCTGCCAATGCAGGAGATGTAGGTTCAATCCCTGGGCCAGGAAGATCCCTTGGAGAAGGAAATGGTAACCCACTGCAGTATTCTTGCCTGGAAAATCCCATGGACAGAGGAGCCTGGCAGGCTCTAGTCCATGGGGTCACAAAGAGTCGGACATGACTTTGTCCCTAAACAACAACAACAAAGCACATTAAGGCCGGTCGGCCGGCCGGTGCCTAACAACAGGTGTACAGGCTCGCATCCTGCCCACCCTTCACAGGGACCGCAGCTGCCTTTGCCATACACGCCGGAACTGCTCATTGTGACAGACACTGTATGGCCTACAGACCCTAAAGTGTTTACCACCTGGCCCTTTATAGGAGTTTAGTGACACCTGGTATTAGTTCATTTCAGTTCAGTTCAGTCGCTTAGTCGTGTCCGACTCTTTGTGACCCCATGGACCACAGCACACCAGGCCTCCCTGTCCATCACCAACTCCCGGAGTCCACCCAAACTCATGTCCATCGAGTTGGTGATGCCATCTAACCATCTCATCCTCCGTCGTCCCCTTCTTCTGCCTTCAATCTTTCCCAGCAATAGGGTCTTTTCCAATGAGTCAACTCTTCGCATGAGGTGGCCAAAGTATTAGAGTTTCAGCTTCAGCATCAGTCCTTCCAGTGAATATTCAGGACTGATTTGCTTTAGGATGGACTGGTTGGATCTCCTTGTTGTCCAAGGGACCCTCAAGAGTCTTCTCCAACACCACAGTTCAAAAGCATCAATTGTTCAGCACTCAGCTTTCTTTATAGTCCAACTCTCACATCCATGCATGACTACTGGAAAAACGACAGCTTTGACTAGACAGACCTTTGTTGGCAAAGCAGTGTCTCTGCTTTTTAATATGCTGTCTAGGTTGGTCATAACTTTTCTTCCAAGGAGCAAGCGTCTCTCAATTTCAGGGCTGCAGTCATCATCTGCAGTGATTTTGAAGCTCAAAAAAATTGTCCGTCACTGTCTCCACTATTTCCCCATCTATTTGCCATGAAGTGATGGGAACAGATGCCATGATCTTAGTTTTCTGAATGTTGAGGTTTAAGCCAACTTTTTCACTCTCCTCTTTCTCTTTCATCAAGAGGCTCTTTAGTTCTTCTTCACTTTCTGCCATAAGGGTGGTGTCACCTGCATATCTGAGGTTATTGATATTTCTCCCGGCAATCTTGATTCCAGCTTGTGCTTCCTCCAGTCCAGCATTTCTCATGATGTACTCTTCATATAAGTTAAATAAGCAGGGTGACAATATACAGCCTTGATGTACTCCTTTCCCAATTTGGAACCAGTCCGTTGTTTCATGTCCAGTTCTAACTGTTGCTTCTTGACCTGCATACAGATTTCTGAGGAGGTAGGTCAGGTGGTCTGTATTCCCATCTCTCTAAGAATTTTCCAGAGTTTGTTGTGATCCATACAGTCAAAGGCTTTGGCGTAGTCAATAAAACAGAAGTAGATGTTTTCTGGAACTCTCTTGCTTTTTTGATGATCCAGCAGATGTTGGCAATTTGATCTCTGCTTCCTTTGTCTTTTCTAAAACCAGCTTGAACATCTGGAAGTTCACGGTTCACGTACTGTTGAAGCCTGGCTTGGAGAATTTTGAGCATTACTTTGCTAGTATGTGAGATGAGTGCAATTGTGTGGTAGTTTTAGCATTCTTTGGCATTGCCTTTTTTGGGGATTGAAATGAAAACTGACCTTTTCCAGTCCTGTGGCCACTGCTGAGTTTTCCAAATTTGCTGGCATATTGAGTGCAGCACTTTCACAGCATCATCTTTCAGGATTTGAAATAGCTCAACTGGAATTCCATCACCTCCACTAGCTTTGTTGGTAGTCAGTTGTTGTTGTTGTTCAGTTGCTAAGTTGTGTCTGGCTCTTTGCAACCCCATGGACTGAAGCAAGCCAAGCTTCCCTGTCCATCACCATCTCCTGGAGTTTGCTCAAACTCATGTGCATTGAGTCGACGATGCCATCCAATCATCTCATCCTCTGTTACCCTCTTCTCCCACCTTCAATCTTTCCCAACATCAGGGTCTTTTCCAGTGAGCCGGCTCTTCACATCAGGTGGCCGAAGTATTGGAGCTTCAGCTTCAGCATCAGTCCTTCCAATGAATATTCAGGACTGATTTCCTTTAGGATGGACTGGTTGGATCTCTTTGCAGTCCAAGGAACTCTGAAGAGCCTTCTCCAACACCACAGTTCAAAAGCATCTGTTCTTTGGTTGTTAGCTTTTATGGGCTGGATAATTTCATAGGCTAGTGAGTGGGAGGATTATTCCAACTATTTTGGGGAAGGGGTGGAGACATCCAGTATTTGTCTCAACTAAGAGAACGTAAGTACATGACATCAAATCCAAATTTCAACTCTGCAGGTGGCTTTGAAAACCACACATTTTTAAAAGTATTGCTGTGTGTAACGGGACAGAGTCTTAGCGGGACGTGATTTCAGAGACGCTGTGCTGAGATGACTGTGCCTCCCACAGGACCCCCAGTACGTACAGCAGGCACTGACCCACATTCTCTTGATGGATGCAGTCGTTGGCACGCTGCAGTCACCGGGAGCCATCTACGCGGCCTCCAAGTTGTCCTACTTTGATAGGATGAAGAGTGAAAGTAAGGTTTTTATCTGGTTGCCTTTTGTCTTATCACTGAACCAACCCCAAATGTCTTGAACTTCTTTCTTCGGCACTTTTCCCTTTTGAACACCACACCTCCCTCTGCGTCCTTCCTTTTCTCACTTAGCAATCCCCTGGAGCTCGCCGCTCCTCAGGACACGCTGAGGCACCTTACCGTTTCCGTGTCTGAGGTACAGTCCACTTTGCCCCGTACGGTGTTGGTCCTGAATCTGAATTACCAATAACACAACAACAGGGTTTCTGTTGAGTGGCTCACGGAATTGCCATCGCAGTCTCACGAGCTCTGCAGTCAGACACACGTCCACTGTAGAGCCGCAGGGACCTTTGTGAGTGGTTGCCCTCGACTGTCGGACCTCATTGCTCGGGCGTGGGGAGACCCCCAACGGCCATCTCACTTTTTTCCCTTGATTTGGTCAGTTCCCCACCCCTCAGAATTCTCTGGTCTCCTGCCTGTAGGTTTAGATCTGGCTCTCACATTCTGGAAGCCATAGAGGTCAGTGGTTAGCTCAGTTTTTTATTTTTAGAAGATTTTTCAAGTCCAGGAAATAGCAAGAAGATAAGAATAGGTTTATGCAACATTTTTAGCTACTTCTGTATTGTGTCCACTTTTAAATGCTCTCCTAAAACCAGTAGTTGTCCTATGCTTTGCATAAAGCAGCAGAGACTGAGGACCACTTACTCTATCAACCTTACTATGTGCTGGAAGTCACATGTGCTCGATTAAACCCACAACCTGAAGTTGATTCATGAAACACAGATGAGCAAGTTGTAGGGATTTTTTTGAAAAATTATTTTTGGCTGTGCTGGGTCTTTGTTGCTGTGTGGGCTTTCTCTAGCTGTGGCGGGCAGGGACTACTCTTTGGTGCGGTGTGTGGCCTTCTTATTGTGGCGGCGTCTCTGGTTGTGGAGAGCAGGCCCTAGGGTGTGCGGGCTTCAGCAGCTGCAGTGCGCAGGTTCAGTAGTTGTAGCTCCCAGACTTAGTTGCTCTGGGTACGTGGGGTAGTCCTGACCAGGGACTGAACCCATGACCCCTGCATTCCTATGCACTGTACCACCAGGGAAGTCCTGTAGGGATGTTTTTCAGATGACAACTGGTTTTGCTTGTCTGTACTTTAAAAACCATAACAGTTTTATTGAGATATAATTCACACACCATTCCCTTTCACAGTGTACACCTTACTGGTTTGAGTGTATTCAGAGCTCTACAGCCATGAGCAGAGTGGGTCTGAAAGACTTTCATCACCCCAGTAAGAAGCCCCATACGTTTAGCAGCCACCCCTCAGCTGCTGAGCAACCACTAACCTACTAACCTATTTTCTGTTGCTGTGGATATGCCCCATTTCTGCCTAGTCTGAGCACACTTCCTATACATGAACTCATAGCAGTACGTGTCCTGTGTGTCTGGCGTCCTTCACGTGGTGTCACACTCCAGGGTTCATCCGTGTGGCGGGGATCACTGCTTCATCCCTTTTGTGGCTGAATGTACTCCGCTGAGTGGATACAGTATAGTTTATCCCTCCCTCCGTTGACTGTTTGAGGTTTCCTGCTTCCTGCCTGTTGCAAACAGTGCGGCTGTGAATATTTCACATGCAAGTTTTTGTTTGGATGTGTTTTTATTCCTCTTGAGTCGATAGCCAGGAAGACTCTGTTTAAAACATCAACCCAGAATTAGGGGAAACAAGCCCTGGTTATGTGTTCATTCCCCTTGGGGCGATTTGTTCTTTGCTGTCTCTGTCACTAACCGTGACATCACTGGTGCTTCCTGGTCCCAGGAACCCCTCTCCTGTATCCCCGGACCCCCCATCCCAGGACCCCACTCTCGAGGAGCAGCCAGGATGCTCCAGTTGCTGGAGGGACTTGGAGGACCTCTTGTCAACAGTCCTGGAGCCAGATGTTGATGGCAGGGTTTTTTCTCCCCTTTAATTAGGAACCAAATCAAATACACATTACACTTGAGCTGTGGAGACCACTCCACGCTCAAGCCTGATCTTTGTCAAGAGTTTGCAGAAAAGCCTTCTCATTCTGGACTCTGCGTTCGCACTCTCCACGGAGGGACCCAGCACATGACACTCTTGATTCCATACTGCAGGAGCGGTCCCCCACGCTCAGTGTCCTGGATCCCTTTTTCCAATCAAGGACCATTTGCCCTTGTGAAAAGCGTAATGAGGCAGCGATATGTGATCCTAGGCTTCAGTGAATAGCTTGTGCTCCCTTTGTGATGGAAGGTCTAAAAATGAAACTTTCTGAAGTTTGCACCCCGTCCCTGGAGGGAGGCACTTGGCAAGCATTGGAGATATTTGTCGTGTGTGTGTGGTGGGGTAGGGGGCGGGTGTCGTTACTGGCACTGACCAGGTGAGGCCAGGAATGCTGCTAAAAGTTTTGCAGTGCACAGGACACCCCCAACGGCAGCCACACCACATGCCGGGGTGAGAAGCTGCTCGTGGGTTAGACTGATGGAGAAGTATTCAAAGTCTTCTCTCTGCTGGACCATCCCTAACAGTTGAGTGTTAGATCATTTAGCTTGACAGCTGTATTTAGATGACAGGCAGTGTGAGACCTTGGCAGACGCTCACCCTCTGGCTGGAAATGCTTGCTTTACTTATGTCCAGTTTAAAGGGAGCTTCATCTTCGCAAATCACAGCTTTACCCCAGGACTAATATCCTAAGGGAAGCCGAGAGTGTGCGAGAATGTCCTGGAGTCTGGGGAACTGACCCCCACGTGTCTGCGTTTCAGTGCCCATGGCGGTTCCGAAGACGACCTCGGAAACCCTGAAACACAAGATCAACCCCTCGGCGGGGGAGACCTCCCCACGAGCCATCGACGTGCTGCTCTACACCCCAGGTGAGGCCTGACCCCTGCTGTGTCACTGCTGGTTTTGTAGCTTTATTGATGTCTAGTTGACTTACAGTGTCGTGTTCATTTCTGCTGTACGGCAAGGTGATCCAGTTAATGCACATATACACATTCTTCTTCATATTCTTTTCCATTATGGTTTATCACAGGACATTGATTACAGCTCCCTGTGCTGTCCAGTAGGGCCATGTGGTCTGTGTCACTGTGGTCTATTGTCTTTTGAACAATCTGAGAGCTGAGACTTGTGTTCAAGGTCAGCACTGAATGTAAGGGTGTGGCAGGATGAGGGTGGACAGGGCCCAAGTGGTTTTCTGCCGTTGGAGGCAGAACTCTGGGAACCAGGTGCAGCTGCTCTGTGGACCCGGAGGCCACAAGGAGCTGTGTGTGGCTGAGTCCCCATCCAGCCTTACCATCCTCACGTCCAGCAGATAAAGCCCCTGCACTCACATCTTTGGTTGGGTCGAGCCTGTTGTCACTGGGATGGGATGACAGCCCCTCCTATGCTGGCCGTTCCCCCCCTGTCAGGGACAAGGGGAGCACCTGTCAACCCCTCTGAGAACGCTGGGAACCAGGGAGCCAGGCCCCAAGCACTGAGCCTGGCTTTGGAGCATCGCAGGCTCTGGAGGACTGCAGACTTCATCTCAGTGGGCAGATCACCCCAATGGGGCCAGGAGACCAAGGCATGAATACCCCAGAAAGACTGGCAGATTCACACTTCCTGGATTAGGACCGAGGTGATGCTACAGAGCAGGGGTGGGAGAAAGACTGTCTCCATTGTAGGAGGCGCTGGGATGTGGTGGGTCCACGTGAAGAAATGGAGCTCGCGCACACCTCAGATCGCACATGGCCATCGGCTCCAAGGATGGAGAGCTGAACGTGAAAGGCAAAAGCAAACATGAGCAAACGAAGCTTGGAGATGATAATTCAGAAGACAGTCATGACCTTAGGATAAGGAAACAAGTCACAGAGCGTGTAAAAACTACGAGCGTAAAGGAACAGATGGGTGAATTTGACCATATTAAGGATTTTTAAAAGAAACTTCAAAGTGAGTGAAAGTGGTGGTCGCAGACTTGGAAAGGATGTTCGTAAGAGGATAGACTCAACACGGGGTATTTGAAGTCGGTGGTATTTAAAGAGCGGCTACAAGTCAAGGAGAGTAAGAGCCTGATTCAGAAGCAGGTAGGAGGCGTAAACACTTCCCCATGGAGGAGATCCAGACACCCAACTAATGCCATCAGCCTCGTGAGCGCCAGGGAAATGCAAACAAACCACAAGTGAGAAAACAAAATTTTCACGGTGTCAGAGCGGCCACGACGGGAAAGACCGACGGTGCCAAGTGCGGGTGGCCCTGGGGATAGCGGGGGCCCGGCTGTGCTCGTGGGGGGCGTGCCTGTGGCTGCAGACCCTTCCTCTGTCCCTGAGCCCCCTTCTCTCTGCCTGAAGCGCTGACCCCAAGTGAACGCTCAGGCGTCCTGCCAGGGGAGGGCTCTGTCTGTGTGGTTCTCAGGCTGGAGCCAGCCAGTCCGTGACTCTAAGCTCCAAGGGGCTTGGCGGTTCAGGCCGTGCTCACCTTTGGAGCCTGGGCACTCAGGGTGGCACCTGGCACTGAGCAGGACCTGAGTCTTGGCACGAATCACAAATCCCGTGCTGATGCAGCATAAGGTTTCCTTCCAACATGTCTGGTTGCTTTCCTCTTCAGGGCATCTTGACCCAGCAGAAAAAGTGGAGGATGCTCACCCCAAATTATGGTGTGCGCTGAACGAGGGCAAGGTGATCGTATTTGACGCTTCCTCCTGGACGATTCACCAGCACTGCTTTAGAGTGGGCACTTCTAAGCTGGTGAGTAAACAGCGTGCTGTTCAGTGGGGACAGTTCTCATCAGTTTCTGGGTTAAGCTGCGGTTTTGGAAAGCAAACATGTCCACCTGCATAGGCAGCAGATACTTGAACCCCACGGCATCACCGAATCCTGTGAGTCGGGGTTAGGGCTTTCATTTTTTTGAAAGCTTCATTTTTTGTTTATTTATTTTGGGCTGTGCTGGGTCTTTGTTGCTGTGTGGGCTTTTCTGTAGTTGTGGTGAGCAGGGGCCACTCTCTAGTCGCAGTGCTTCTCATTGCAGTGGCTTCTCATTGCAGAGCACAGGTTCTAGAACATTTAGGCTTCAGTAGCTGTGATTCCTGGGCACCAGGGCCTAGCCGCTCCACAACATATGGGATGTTCCCGGATCAGGGATCAAACCCATGTCTCCTGCATTCACAGGCAGAGTCTTTATCACTGAGCCACCAAGGAAGCCTGAGGGGTTTTCATTTTTATCTCAAGCTTTTAAATTGAATGTAAACTTGTTTTGTCTTTCACTTAAATATTCTTATTTAAGGGAGCAGATAATGGCTTTAACCACCGGCACTCTGAAAACTATTATAAAACTGGATTTCAGTCCTGTGAAGGGCAGGGTGGTATTCTCACATTTACATTTCCAGTCACCAAAAGCAGACACTGGAATTATTTTAACATATTTGGGGTTGAGACTGAGAACCGTTTAAATAAAATTTTCATGATATCATAGTTATTGTGTGGTTGAGAAACCTCAGTTGTTTGAGCTTTTAGATTGATAACTTAGTCAACTTTACTTTATTAAAAGAAAGTTCAGTTCAGTCGCTCAGTTGAGTCTGACTCTTTGTGACCCCATAGACTGCAGCACGCCAGGCTTTGCTTTCCATCACTAACTCCTGGAGTTTACGCAAACTCATGTCCATTGCATCGGTGATGCCATCCAACCATCTCATTCTCTGTCATCCCATTCTCCTCCCGCCTTCAACCTTTCCCAACATCAGGGTCTTTTCCAATGAGTCAGTTCTTCGCATCAGGTGGCCAAAGTATTGGAGCTTCAGCTTCAGTATCAGTCCTTCCAATGAACACCCAGGACTGATCTCCTTTAGGATGGACTGGTTGGATCTCCTTGCAGTCCATGGAACTCTCAAGAGTCTTCTCCAACACCACAGTTCAAAAGCATCAATTCTTCAGTGCTCAACTTTGTTTATAGTCCAACTCTCACATCTGTACATGACTATTGGAAAAACCATAGTTTTGACTAGACAGACCTTTGCTGGCAAAGTAATGTCTCTGCTTTTTAATATGCTATCTAGGTTGGTCATAGCTTTTCTTCCAAGGAGCAAGCGTCTTTTAATTTTGTGCAAAGACCACCTCACCCCACCTCCTAGAAACCCAGGGTCAAGTGTTAGGTCTGTAGCTATTAGTGCTACCAGGATCAGCCCACTGGTTTTTGGAGGTTTCTCAAGGTCCCTCACAGCTCTTTGAAAATCATTTGTTTCTGTGTGATTTCACCCATGTGCTCCAGGGCCTAACACAACCACACCTAGAATGGGCCTTGTGAATTCTGGTGTTTCCAGGAGAGGGGCGATTGGTGCTTTCTATCTGGTGGGGTTCTAGTGTCTTTAGCGACACCACCCTGCTGTTCAAAATGCTGTCACACCTACTCTCTGGTGGGCTTCATGCTGTTCGAGACCCTCCGAGGGTACAAAAGAAGCCACTGTCCCAAGGGGTCTTGCTAGGAAAATTTTCATGCCAACTCCTTTAACATGAAACAACTTTTTTTTCATGTGAAAAGCAAGATGAAGTGAAGTTTGCTTACCTAAGTGTTCAGCTCATCTCCACTTTGATGGTCACGTTCCATCATCTAAAAAGAAAGGGACAATCTATGGCGTGGTCTATGCTTCCAAAACTGGGATGAAACAGAAACACTATGGTTCAAATCCATGTTGCCAAAAGGTGGGGATCATTCTTAAAGTTGCTAAAAACCATCCCCCTCCACATTCAAATAATGAGCTTCGGATGATAAAGGAACGGGATCCAAGACACATTAGAGCAAAATATTTATAGAAGTCTAATAATGCTTTCCAGAAAAGCATCTATTTCTGCTTTATTGACTATGCCAAAGCCTTTGACTGTGTGGATCATAATAAACTGTGGAAAATTCTGAAAGAGATGGGAATACCAGACCACCTGACCTGCCTCTTGAGAAACCTGCATGCAGTTCAGGAAGCAACAGTTAGAACTGGATATGGAACAACAGACTGGTTCCAAATAGGAAAAGGAACACGTCAAGGCTGTATATTGTCACTCTACTTATTTAACTTATATGCAGAGTACATCATGAGAAACGCTGGGCTGGAAGAAACACAAGCTGGAATCAAGACTGCCAGGAGAAATATCAATAACCTCAGATATGCAGATGACACCAGCCTTATGGCAGAAAGTGAAGAAGAACTAAAGAGCCTCTTGATGAAAGTGAAAGAGGAGAGTGAAAAAGTTGGCTTAAAGCTCAACGTTCAGAAAACTAAGATCATGGCATCTGTTCCCATCACTTCATGGGAAATAGATGGGGAAACAGTGGAAACAGTGTCAGACTTTATTTTCTGGGGCTCCAAAATCACTGCTGATGGTGATTGTAGCCATGAAATTAAAAGACGCTTACTCCTTGGAAGGAAGGTTATGACCAATCTAGATAGCATATTTAAAAGCAGAGACATTACTTTGCCAACAAAGGTCCATCTAGTCAAGGCTATGGTTTTTCCAGTGGTCATGTATGGATGTGAGAGTTGGACTATAAAGAAAGCTGAGCGCCGAAGAATTGATGCTTTTGAACTGTGGTGTTAGAGAAGAAGACTCTTGAGAGTCCCTTGGACTGCAAGGAGATCCAACCAGTCCATCCTAAAGGAGATCAGTCCTGGGTGTTCATTGGAAGGACTGATGTTGAAGCTGAAACTCCAATACTTTGGTCACCCCATGAGAAGAGTTGACTCATTGGAAAAGACCCTAATGCTGGGAAGGATTGGGGGCAGGAGGAGAAGGGGACGACAGAGGATGAGATGGCTGGATGGCATCACCGACTCGATGGACATGGGTTTGGGTGGACTCCGGGAGTTGGTGATGGACAGGGATGCCTGGCGTGCTGCGATTCATGGGGTCACAAAGAGTCAGACACGACTGAGCGACTGAACTGAATAATGCTTTAGATCAAACAAAAAACAAGAAGGAAAAGTTAAGGACATCATTCTTACTCTAAAATTTAATATTTTCCTGTTGCTTCTTAGTTACAAGCATTTCAAAGACTGTTTAATAATAGAATAAAATCCTCCTGAAAATGAAATCAAATGGCTGCATTTTGTATCAATCTCTACTGATCGCCAGTTAGGCGAGGTAACATTTAATTAAAGCAGAACGTTAACAAATTATGTGAAAATATCTTCCCACTAGTTTCACAGGAACATTTTGTATCATTTGACAAGGCAGAAACTTGGGCAGTTATCTCTAGAAAATGCTGCCTTCTCTGAAAGTTGAAGTTCAAAGTGGTGTATCTAAGATATCCTTGGGCCACTAAAGAAAGATATTTTACTGAAATTATAATAATTCTTTGGTAGATGCCACAAAAGAAAGGGCTTTTTAATTAATTCTGAAATTAGCAAAGTAGCATCTTTCCAGAATACATATTGGTAAAATTGAAACTATCAGTTTTTATAAGCCTTTTCATCTGGCAACTAGAAGTAAAAGTAACCACCAGATAAGTAACAGTAACCACCAGATAAGTAATAGTAACCACCATTGATAGTGATTTACTGTATTAGATCTAGCCTCAGCCCCTCCAACATGATGTAACTGTTATTCTTGTATTTAAAAACCTGAGACATCTGTTGAGTTTCAGTAAAATGTTGCCGGCGTCATGGATGAAGTCAGACACCAGCTCAGGAAATTTTTAGGGATGCAGTCAGGTTGGTTGAGATGTACCAGCAGACAGATTTACGGTTCACACGTTTATATGGCTTTTATAACTCTTCAGCGTTTTAGCCCTTAATTTCTAATTTCGGAAACTCTATGGATAATCACTGTTGTCAATTCTTGCCACGCCGGGATCCCTGAGAGCTGTCTCCAGCTGCAGGAGCACTGGCAGTTTTGTTTCTTGCTAGTGTGCAGTCAGTCCTCATTGTTTGCAGATTTGCCTAATCACTCATTGATTTGTGGCCCCAGAACAAACGCTACTGGAGCTTTCATGGCTGTCCACAGTGTGCATGTGGACAGGGCCTGGGAGCTGAGTGCACATTTTATCCATGGTCGGGCGAGGCGACTCTGCCTCTGGGGTCAGCTCAAACTGTGCACAGGTGTCCTTTTCATGGCCTATTTAGTGCCACATCTTTCATATTTTTGTGCTTTTTGTGTGTGATTTTGCTGTTTAAAATGGTGCCCTAGCGTGAGAGAAGGGCATCTTCTCCATATGGAGAAGATGTGGACACAGTTCAGACATGTGTTGTTCAAGGATCAAAGGTGTCCTTAGGGGAAAACATGTACACCCATGGTGGATTCATGTCAATGTATGGCAAAACAAATACAATATTGTAAAGTTAAAAAATAGATAAATAAACTAATTTAAATTAAAAAAAAAAAGTGTCCTTAAACAGAAACGCACATCAGTGATGACGTGTTGATCGCGTGACAGTGGTGTGACCCGAGGCCAGCAGGAACCTGAGCCTGTGGGTCCCTGGGAGCCGTGGCTCGGCGCGGAACACACGGGCTGCTGACCGCACTGCTGTCTCCTTGGCCCGACAGAACTGCATGGTGATGGCAGAGCAGAGCCAGGTGTGGGTCGGCTCGGAGGACTCAGTCATCTACATCATCAACGTCCACAGCATGTCCTGTAACAAGCAGCTCACGGACCACCGCTCCAGCGTCACAGGCCTGGCTGTGCAGGACAGAGTGCAGGTGCCCAGGTGCAGTGGGCTTCCCTGGGTGGGAGGCCGCCTGGCTCTGGGGCGGGGCAGGGTCCCAGAGGGCACGGTTCCAGTGGCTGTGGGTGATGGCCGGCAGGGCCCGGGCCGGGCAGGGGGAATGAAGCAGGTCTGGAAGGCGAGCCAGGGGACGTCCCTGCGTGGCTCTAGTTGTGGCTACAGAGAAGAGGTCTGAAGAAGTGATCAGAGAAGACCCCCTCCGGGATGAGCACAGTGGGCACGCCGTGGGCCCCTGGCCTCCTCACCCGTTCCCTGGCTCTGGGGTTGGCCTGCCGTCCTTGGCCTGTGGGTGCATCACTGAAGTCCTCCGTCTGCGCATGGAACCCCCGTGTGCCTGTGTCCAGCTGTGCCCTTCTTATCAGGACGCTGGTCAGTACTGGATTAGGGTCCACCCTGTTAGCATCATTTCACTACTTCTGTGAAGACGCTGCTGTGAAGTAAGGTGGCATTTGAAGTGCTGGAGGGTAAGGGCGTCAACATATCTTTCTTCAGGGCCACAGTTCAACCCGTCAGCTATTGAACCTCCCCTCATTCCTCTGTCCTTACTTCATTAAGCTCATCAGGCCCTGAGGGCAGCCCGTGCCTGTTCTCTCGCTGTGGCCTGGGCCTGGATCAGGGCCTGGCACACAGCAGGTGGGGGGGGGCACTGAGCGCCAGGTGGAGCCCCGCTTCCCGCTGTGACCCGGGAGCAAGTGGACACGAGTGACCACGGAGCCACAGCTTTTCGGTTGCTCCCTTGGTGCCACCCGCACCCTCCTGTCCCCTGAGTGTCAGGTGGACTGAGGTCCTCAGCTGAAGGTGATATGCCATGAGAAGGTGAACAGCACATGGCAGTAGCTGAGCCCCCCCTGCAGCTGCCAGTCCCTGAGCCCCGCTGACCCTTGACCTCGCGTGTGGTTTCTGGCCCCTTGTTGGGGCCGAGGTGGATTTTAGTGACTGCTTCCGCTCACAGGTCCTGATGGAGCGGGTGGCAAACCGTGGCCGGAGGTGCCAGGACTGGCATGGGCGCTGAGCTTACCCCCACCGGCTTATCCCCTGACGGCTCTGGCATCGCTCACCGCTTGGGCCGTGGGTGCTGTGCCTGGTGGCAGCTTTGTTATTTCTGGATGGAAAGGCCATCTTTCCATCATCAGTGTCATCATCATCATCATCATGTGGTCTTCTCCGGGCCGCAGTTAAGCACGCATGTGTGTTCACCCCTCAGCACCGTGTACTCCTGCAGCGCCGACGGGACGGTCCTGGCCTGGAACGCAAGCTCCCTGCGGGTGACCAGCAGGTTCCAGGTGCCCGGTGGAGGGCTCTCGGCCATCAGACTGCACGGCGGCCGCCTCTGGTGCTGTAAGTGCCCCGGCCCTGGCCCCTGCCCCCTGCCCCCGCTAGGCCAGGAAGAGGCCAGGCCCTTTCCTCTGCTTTGCATTCCAACTGGGGCTTCAGAACTCAGGTTCCTTCTTTGTGCGCCTGCTCCCCACCTCCCTCCAGAGTGTGTGGCTGCCTTCTGCCCCTCCCTTGCCACTGCCCCTCCCCCCGCTGCCCCCTCTCTGCCCCCCTCCCGTGCCCCTCCCCCTCCCCCTCCCGCTGCCCCTCCCCTCCTCTCCCATGGCGCCTCCCTCCTGCTCTCACTGCTCCTGCCCCCGGGCCGTGGCCGCTCTTCCCGCAGCCCTCCTGGCCCTATCCTCTGTGTGCTGACGTGTGTAGTCCTAAGCGGGCACTTCTCCGGGGGTGTGATGGGAGGTGCACATGCCTGAGGCGTGGCTTCTGTATTTATGAACATCACAGCACAAAGGTGGCCTGCACTTTGAAGGCTTTCCTAGCATGTGCCAGATACCACGGGTGATGCTCATGGATACTTTTTAAAATCGAGGCATGTTTTACCTGTGATGAGAGGCACAGTGTGTGTGTGGTTTGCTGTGTGTTGAGAAAAGTGCACATCACACCACAGAACGCCTGACACGGGAGACACAGAACGTTTCCATCAGGGCTGCTGTCCCGCTGTGCCCCTCTCCAGGGAAACGCCTGTTTTGAATTCTCCCGTGGGTTTGTTTTCTTTGTCCCTGAACTTTCTGTAGATGGGCTCTACAGCGTGCGCTCTTTTCATCTGGCTTAGTTCAGGCAACATGATGTTTTTAGGGTTCATCCACAGTGTTTCAGGAGCGACAGCACATTTGTTCCACTGTGTGGATGCTACTGCTTGGTTGCTATTCCCCTGTGGGTGGACCTGGGTTAACCATGTTTCACCATCTGAGAAACTGTCATCTTTTCTGAAGCTGCCACATCGTTTTATATCCCCACCAGTGGTATATGAGGCTTCCAGTTCCTCCCTGTCCTCACCAAACCTATCATCTATTTTTTATTATAACTGTCCTGGTGGGTGTGGAGTGGTATCTCACTGTGACTTTGGTTGCATTTCCCCTGATGACTCATGGACTGTTGGCCATCTCTGTGTTTTCTCCAGAGACAATGTCTATTCAGATCCTGTGCTCATAGGTCTTCTCACTTTCAAGGCAATTAATGACATGGTTGTGTGTAAACCTTTTTTTTCCCTCCATTTTCCCATCTATACTTCTTTTGTTCCTCCTTTCCTGCCTCCTTTTGGGCTTTTATTTTTTTTTAATATTCAATTTAATCTTCTTTATTGTCTCTTTAGTTCTTTGGGCTTTGTTCTATTTTTTAGCAATGGCTGTAAGGATTTCAATATGCAACCTTAACTTCTCACTACACACCTTCAATAACTATTACACCACTCATGTATAACGGACACAGTGCACAGCAGTAGAGTTAATTCCATTTACCTTTCTTTCCCCTTCCTATTGTTGTTAAATTAAATGCCGTATTTTATTGCTATGATTGTGATAAACTTCGTATTTTAGAAAATTTTGCCTAAGTACTCAATGGTCTTGCAAAGAAATTAAGAAAAAAATTTATTTTTGTCCATATATTTATCATTTCTGGTGAGCTTCATCCCTTCTTAAAATTCAGGTTTCTGTCTTGCATCACACTGCCTCTTAGCCTTGGGATTTCCAATGGCCTGTGTCTGCTGTAAATGGAGTCCAGGCTGAGAGCTGTAGTTTCCCTGCACGTTAGAAATGTCGTTCCATTGTCTCACAGCTCTTCTTGTTCCTAATGAGCAGTTGGCCGTCATTCCCACTGTTCTACTGGACAGAATGTGTCTGGAGTCTGTAGCTGCTTTTAAAGTTCTGTCTCTGGTTTGCACAAGTTGGACTAGTGTGGTTGGGTGTAAAGGGCCTTGTTGTTGATCTTGCTTGCGGTTCACTTTCTTGAATTGAGGGGAACCCCGGAAACTGTGCCACTCACCAAGTTTCTTTCTTCCCAAGACTATATTCTTCAGCTCTGGTTGGTCTCTGGTGACTGTCAGATGTGTGTGTCCATTCATGGATGCGTTTGGGACTAAAAGGTCCCTGTTAAATATGGGGAGGGATATAACATATTAGAATGAGGGTAGATAACCTCTTTTTCAGGGTGGAATTCCTCATATTTTTCAAGTTAATGAGTACAATAAGTAGGTTTCCTGTTTACAATGAGAAAAGCACAAGAGGAAAGCAGGGTTTCTTTGGGTAAAGAACAATGTTTACTAAGTGAAGTGTTGTTCCAAGTCTTTAAACAAGGATAACAAGCTAAAACCTTGGCCACTCAGCAGATGGGGTCTGTGGGCACCGAGGTATATCCTGAAAGGATTGAGTGTGGAGGGGCAGGGCGATGCCTCTGACTCCCCTGCAAGCCCTTGGTGAGGTGAGCCTGGGGGTCCCAACTTCCCTCTCCAGTCTGGTCAGTGTTTCCAACCCTCTGTACCTTCCCCTAAATCTGCATCTGCTGCAGCACCACAACGCCCCTCCTCCACAGGCCTGAGCGCCCCTCACAGGCTCCGGCAGTTACTGGGAGGGAGAGGACCCGGTCCTGCTCCCACTGGTCCAAGGTGGGCACTGGGAGGTGCACGTGTGGTCCAGGCTGCAGCCTCCATGTGCATTCAGCATCAGATCCAGGGTCCTCACAGATGACTGGTCATGTCAGGCTGGTCCTTGGCACTGCAGAGTCTCTCTGCTCATCTGAAAAGTGAGGTGGAAATGCCATCTTTCCCACTGGACAGCAGGCTGGCAGATGCTAGAGGCAGAACGTGGGCCTCAGAGCACCAGTGACTGTGAGGGTCACTGACAGGTACCCCAGAAGGCGGCCCTGACAGGATGGGCACCTCGAGGACAGTGATTGGCTCACCCACGTTGTGGCCCCACCCCCTGCCCCATGTGCAGCAGGCCCCTTGCGCTCACACAGGCTGAGTGTCTGTGAAGTCCACCTGCGCCCTATGCAGTGTTGGTGGGCAGTGAGCGTGCTGGTCGGCCCTAAGGAAGGGGACCCCTGGGGGCCTTAGCACCTCTTGGCAGGACATCTTGCTGCCCAGGTATTCCTAACAAGTAGAAGCATCTGGAAGGACCTTCTTAATTAGGCCAAGTGGATGATGGCATCTCGGGATGAACGCCCTCTTGGAGGGATGCTAGGGTTTCTATTAGGTCTCAGGCAGGAAGGAGAGGTTCTCGCCTCTTGTGACTGAGAACCCAGCTGAGCTCCCGAGTCCTGAGCACTGCCAAGGGTCATTTCTCGGTGGGCTTGGAGTCCACCCACCGTGACAGGAAGCCAGAGCCCTTCTAGGGGGCTTGCACCTCCTCCCTCTGCAACCAGACGGTGCTGCCCACGGGGTGGGGCTGCGTCCTGCTGTCCCCGTGGCTTCATGCAGGGCGGGAGGCAGAGGGAGCAGGCAGTAAAAACCCCAAGAGGACAGCACTGCGGCTCCTCACCTTATCTTGAACCTGATTCCGTCTCCCCTGGAGCCTTGATCTGGTGACCTCGCTGCTGTATAATTTTGATGACCTGTAGCTCTCATGATGTGGAAACTTGGTTTGCGTGAGTGATTAATAGAAGCAGATGGAGAGGAGCTTCGACAGAGAGATGTGCCCCAAAAGGCTGGGAACCGTCACCTAGAGCTCTGATCCTTACCCATGGGGGTAGCACATGGCGTGGCCACAAGTGATAGGGAATCCCAAATAACCATGGCAGGAAGGATTCCACCTGCTTCCTCGTTGGTAAAGATGGCGTTAACGGCCCGAGGGTCTCTGCAAGAAGACATGAAGGCACCATGTGGAGGTTCAGTTCAGTTGCTCAGTCGTGTCCAACTCTTTGCGACCCTATGGACTGCAGAACGCCAGGCCTCCCTGTCCATCACCAACTCCTGGAGTTTACTCAGACTCACGTCCATCAAGTTGGTGATGGTATCCAACCATCTCATTCTCTGTCGTCCCCTTCTCCTCCTGCCTTCAATCTTTCCCAGCATCAGGGTCTCTTCCAATGAGTCAGTTCTTCACGTCAGGTGGCCAAAGTATTGGAGCTTCAGCTTCAGCATCAGTCCTTCCAATGGATATTCAGGACTGATCTCCTTTAGGATGGAGTGGTTGGATCTCCTTGCTGTCCAAGGGACTCTCGAGTCTTCTCCAGCACCACAGTTCAAAAGCATCAATTCTTCGGCGCTCAGCTTTCTATATGGTCCAGCTCTCACATCCATAATGACTACTGGAAAAGCCATAGCCTTGACTAGACAGACCTTTGTCGGCAAAGTGGTGTCTCTGCTTTTTCATATGCTGTCTAGGCCTGTAACACGGAGGCTACAGTTAAGAGTGTCTCAAGCCGCACTCAGATGTGGTGAAGGGGCCGTGGCCTGCTGGTCACGCCGAGCCCTCATGGCCCTTTCGTCCCTGTACTTGACATTCGCTGTGCCTGCCCCTCATCCTGCTCTTCGGTCCCGCAGGCACTGGAGACAGCATCCTGGTGGTGAACATGAATGGATCTCCTTGTCAAGAGCTGAAGATCGACGAGAGCTTTAAAGAGACAGGCACCTGCTTCCTGGGATTCCAGCTCATGCCCGAGGTACCCTGGCGCGTTGGGCTGGCCCAGCGTCCCTGAGCCGCGGGACTGCCGCTGCGCTGGCCCTGACCTGTTTCACTTTAGCAGGAGCAGCTCTGGGCAGCCTGTGCTGGGTACCCCGATGTCTACGTCTGGAGCCTGCAGGACCTAGCCCAGCCCCCACAGAGGATCCACCTCCAGGACTGCTCTGAGATCAACTGCATGATCAGGGTGAAGAAGCAGGTGAGAGAATGTGGGCCTGGGGGTGCCCCTTGATGCCTGCCCGGGGGCCCCACGTGCCTCCCAGCTGGGCTACACATGCGATGCCCGCCTCTCCTGGCAGATCTGGGTGGGCGCCACAGGGCTGTCGCAGGGGCGACTGAAGGGGAAGATCTACGTGATGGACGCAGAGAGGAGGACGGTGGAGAAGGAGCTGGCGGCCCACGCGGACACAGTGAAGACGCTGTGCTCTGCGGAGGACAGATATGTGCTGAGTGGCGCCGGCCGTGAGGAGGGGAAGATCGCCATCTGGAAGGTCGAGTGACCGAGGGGGTTGTACTGCGAGCCAGGGACGCGCCTTCCGCAGCTGCTGGTGCTTCCTCAGGGGAGGTGGTCCCAGCCGGCCGGGGCCATCCGCCCGGTGTTGGGGCGGGCCCACTGTGGGGCCTCCTGGGCTCTCTGACCGCCATTGTCACACTTCCCCTACTGGACGTCAGCTGACGAAACTGGACCATTTCGGGGTGGGGTGTTTCTCAGGCAGCCTCTGCTGAGAAGCCCTCCCGTGCTATCTGGACGGTTCCAGAATCTACGCCCTGGGCCAGCGCCAGGCCAGCCGGGAGCCAAAGCACCCATGACCTGCAGACCCCCGGTCTCTGGCCATGCTTTCCCACCCGCTTCCCTCACTCACTCACCAGATACCAGGCACCAGGTTTACAGGAGCCCGGTGGCCATACACTGACCTCTTGTTTCCAGCAAAGCTCATGAGAAGGGCTGTTTTTAAATGACCACGTTGTGGTTGAGTAGGTTTGCACCTGCCCTTGCTGTCACCCGTCAGAGCAGGTGACAGAGCCTGCCCAGGGAGGGGACAGCACTGGGGTTAGGCTGTCTGCACAGGGCTGAGACAGGCTCTTGTGTTTTTTCTTTTTAACAAATGCAGTGTTTTTATAATGAAAAGAGACATTTTTTATACCAAAGATCAGCATTCTATCTAAAACAGCGCAAACAAACCCTTACCGGACACTCGTGTCCATTTCCGCTGCATCCGGATCCTGGGTGCACAGCGTGTATGTATATGTAGACGGTGCCTTATTATTTAACTGAAGATAATCATACTAGCAAAAGACCTTTTGTACAATTTTACTGTAACAGCTTTCATCCCAGTTTTGGCTTGGCAGCTGGGCGTGGAGGGAGCGCTGCATCAGGGCCCCAGGCTGTCCCCTGTGGACCCACGGTGTGCTCCGCCACAGGAGGCTGGCTGCCAGACACTCTGCCCTGGGTTTGGGGAACCTGGTTAGACATCCTGCCAGACCTTGTGAGCAAGATCCCTATCAGGTGCCCAGGACAAAGCCAGGCTTCCGAGGCGTCTGTAGTGACTCCCTGTTGAGAGCTGTGGCCCGGCCTCTGACTGGGTCTACAGAACCCAGGCATTCTGGAAGCTCTGATCATGTTCTGGAATGTTCTGAGGCTGTGGTGCAGAGAAGAGCCAGGCGGCTGAATCCCCCCAGTCCATCCTTCTGGGGAAGGTGTGTTCCCCTGACCTCTGGAGGGGAGACGAGACCAGCAGCAGAGGGCAGAAGGTGGAATTCTGCTTTTGTACACATGAAAAACTAGAGTAAAAGCCTGTCAGAACTCCACATAAATGACTGAACTCCCGTCCACGTGCAACCAGGTATTTTCACATCAGGAATAAATCCTCATTTACTAACACTGCTGTCCAGTTTCTTTACTTTAGCCAATGTTAACTTTTGGGGGGCTTCTTTAAAATAGTACAGGACTGCTCGACATCACTAATTATCAGAGAAATGCAAATCAGAGTGACAGCAGCAGTCAGAATGGATATCATTCAAAAGTCTACAAATAACAAATGCTGGAGAGGGTGTGGAGGAAAGGGAACCCTCCTACACTGCTGGTGGGGATGTAAGTTGGTGCAGCCACTACGGAAAACAGTATGAAGGTTCCTTAAAAAGCTAAACATAGAATCACCATATGATCCAACCATCCCACTCCTGGGCATATTTCCAGAGAAAACTATAATTCAAAAAGATACATGCAGGACTTCCCTGGTGGTCTACTGGTTAAGAATACACTTTGCAATGCAGGGGATATGGGTTTGATCCCTGGTCGGGGACCTAAGATCCCACATGCCACAGAGCAACTAAGCCCACGAGCTGCAACTAAGACCCAACGCAGCTAAAGATTAAAAAAAAAAAAGATACATAGTGGCACTATACACAAGAGCCAGACATGGAGCCAACCTGAACGTCCATCAACAGAATGGATAAAGATGTGGTACATATACACGATGGAATACTATCCAGCCATAAAAAAAGAACGAAATAATGCCATTTACAGCAGCATGGATGCAACTAGAGATTAGCATACTAAGTGAAGTAAGTCAGAAAGACAAATACCATATGATATGACTTACTTGTGGAATCTAAAATATGGTGAATGAACGTATCCATGAGACAGAAACATACTCAGGGACACAGAGAACAGACTGGTGGTAGGTAAGGGGGTTGGGGGAGGAATGCAGTAGGAGGCTGGGGTTAGCAGATGTAAGCTTTTATAGACAGAATGGATATACAAGGTCCTACTGTATAGCACAGAGAACTATAGTCAATATCCTATGATAAACCATAATAGAAAATATAAAAAAATAAAGTATATATGCATGTAACTCAATCACTTTGCTGTACAGCAGAAATTAACACATTATAAATCAACTATACTTCAATTTTAAAAATATTAAAATATCTCTGCAACCTTGGTATAAAGATTTTTTTAAGAAATAATACAAAAAGTGCTAAATACAAAAGAAGAAATTAATGTATTAGACTTCATCAAAATATGCCATTAAGTGAAAAGAGAAACCACAGATGAGGTGAAAATGTTGACAGTGCTATATCTGACAAAGACCTGCATCCAAAATATATAAAGTGCTCCTACAAATCAATAAAAAGAAAAACAATTTAAAAAATGGGCAAAAGATTCTTCACTAAAGAAGGTATATCGATGGCCAGTTTGAAAAGAGGCTTAAAATCATGAGTCATCAGGAGTGTCAAACCACAGTGAAATAACACGTGTATACTTGAGAATGGCTAATGTTAAAGATTCACAACAGCAAATAAAGATGAGGACGTGGAGCAGATGGAGCGTCCACCCGTAACTGGGTAAAAACAGCATAACCACTGGGTGAGCTGTCAGTCTCTTTTAGACACATACGTACCCTACAACTCCACAATGCCACACACAGCTTTTTACCCAAGATAAAGCAAAACATACGTCTACGAAGAGACTCATGAGAATCTCCGTAGCATCTTTATTTATAATAGCCCTATGCTGGAAATACTCATCAGCTTGAGAATGATGTGACATAGCTGCACAATGGAATTCTACACAGCAGTAAAAAAAAAAAAAAAAAAAGTGATAGCAATGTGTTTGACTCTCCAAAGCATGCTGGGCAAAGTTGATACAAAGGCTGCTATTTTCATTTACATGAAGTTCAAACCGGACAAAAACAATCATGATAACTGAATTCGTATCAGTAGGGATCGGGGGTAAGCTGGAAGGCATCGAGAAAGAATTCTCTGAAGAAACCGTTTCACGCAGATTGAGTGTTAGGAGCAGGCATATATCAGAACGTTCATAGAACACTGCACCTGTTGGTGTCACTGTGTCAATTCACCCACTTAAAAAAAAAAACAAGAAAATCACTACGGAGTCTACAGATGTTAAAGAATTAGGGAATATTTTGAATCTGATGCCAGTAAATTTGGCATCAAAATTAGATGGAATGGAAAATTTACGTAAAAGATATAAACACAACTAATTTAAGAAGAAATAGATACATGAATAGACTTATTTACAATAAAGAAATTTAATCCATAATTTTAAAAAATGACAGGAAAAAAATGACATTCACTGATAAATTCTTCCAAATATATAAGGAATAAATAATACAAATTTGGTCATTCTTTTCATGAAAACAGAAGAGTTGAATGCTTCCTATCGCACCTATAAGACTAACAGTACCTGGCTACAAAAAACAGATATTACAAAGAAAAAAATACCAATTTCCCTCATAAACATTAAAATCTTTTTTAAAAGTTGAGAAAATCAACTCTAGCAATACATTAAGAGGACATTACCTTATGATAAAGGAAATTCACCACAGGAATGCAAAGTTGGCTCAATATTCAAGACCAGCTGATGTAATTTACCATCTTAACAAATGCAAAAAGAGAAAACACAAGTTCATCTCAATAGATTCAGAAACAATATCTCACATAATTCAATATCCATTCATGTTAAGAACTCTCAGCAAACTAGGAATAGAAGGAAACTTCTTCAACTGTATAAAAAGCAGCTAAAACCCACAAACGTACTTAATGGTGAATACAGTGTTTTCACTCTGAAATCAGAAATAAGGCAGACTTCTTTGTCTTACAGATTTGGAGAAAATATCTACAAAATATATGTCAGATAAAGGAATTCTATCCTGAGAAGTCAAAAGTAACAAGGAAAACAAAAAATAGGACAAAAAACTAGGTTAGAGATTTCACTAAAGAAGATATATAAAGTGCAAACACAGGAAAAGATGCTTAACATCTAAGGAAACAGATGAAAGCCACAAAGAGACACCACTACATACCCTTCCAGGATCCCTCGTAGTTTATGGACCTCTGGAAGAATCCTGCCTTGTCTTTGAGTGTATCTGTGTGTGTGTGTCTATCATATCTGAGCACCTGGGAAAGACAATGTGTGTCCACCTTCTAGTATCTCAGAGCTCAGTTTCTTGATCTAAAAATTATTATACAGGGACTTCCTTGGCAATCCAGTGATTAGGACTCTGTGCTTCTACTGCTGGGGGCATAGGTTTAATCCCTGGTGGGGGAATTAAGATCTCACACGCTGTGCTGTGCAGCCAAATATATATAATTATTACATAAGTATATAATATATATAATTATATAGTCTCTCAATTTTGTTGGCAGAACCAAGCATGATGTAGAGAGAATGATGCAAAAAGAACTGTGCAAATGGGAAGCAGATAAAAGGTTTATAATTAATGCCAGTGTGTTCTCTGTACCGAGTTTGAAGCCAAATGTGAGATTTCCCACTAAGAATTCAACTCTTTTCACTAATGATTTTTTCTTCCCCCACTCCTAGGAAAATCCTATGGCATACCTACCAGAAACACAAATTAGTGCATTTTTACAATGACAGATGAGGTACAGACAGACAGGTGATAACAAACAAGATGAACAAGACATAAATACAATTTTCTCTGATTTTCCAATAAAAATTAAAACAACAACCCACACAAAAACTTCTGTTCATATCGTTAAAGGAATGTAGTAGACCAATCGGTGCTAATAAGAAAGATGGTCAAATATTTTGCTGAACAAAAAATGTAGATTGCAAACTACGTGGGGTGGTTCAATTGTAAAACCCAAACAAAACAATGATTCTGCACTAACAGCGGTGGGACAGATGCGGAGGCTTGTGGGTTGAGGCGGGGCCCGGGTAGCTCGTTTTCGGTGACCTATCCCTCGAGCCTGCGCACCATCCTGCCGGCGCCTGGCGCGGCCCCCCGGGGCGGGAGGCCGGGTGAGGATGTGCGGCGCCGCCTTCGGCCCGACCGCCTGTAGCGGGCCCTGCGCACCCCGGGCGGACGCCAGAGGGCGCTGCCAACTCGCTCGGCCGCGAACGGGACGAGGGCGGTGCCCGGACTCCAAGCCCCGCCCCTCAGGGAGGGCCCGCCTCTCTCGGCCGGCGCAGCCGCAGGAGGCGCGATGCGTGGTCCCTAGACCCCAGGAGCCCCTTGGTCCCTCCGACCGGCAGGTGTGCCCGGGTTCCGCCCGCGGGGCGCTCATGGCACAGCGCAGGACTAGGCCCCGGGGCCTCCTAGCCTCCACCCCCTTGATGACCAGGATGGACCGCCCTGATGGGCCCCCTTGGTGACCGCACCCCCTCCTGGACGCGTGCGAGCCGACCCCCTTCTTCCATCCCCCATCCTGGGGCCGGCTTCTGCTAGATCCCAATTAAGGGCCACCCTGCTCCCCACTGGGCTTCCCATGTGAGGCTAGCGGTAAAGAACCCGCCTGCCAATGCAGGAGACATGAGATGCTGGTTTGATCCCCGGGGTGGGAAAATCCCCTGGAGAAGGAAATGGCAACCCACTCCAGTCTTCTTAGCCAGGAGAATCCCATGGACAAAGGAGCCTGGTGGGTTGCACCGGTCCAGAGGGTTGCAAAGAGTCAGACACGACTGAGCGACTTAACACGCATGCACGCTCTCCTCCCTGGTGCAGGTCAAGCAGACCCTTTTGATCAAATCAACCCCTCCAGCATCACATCTCACCACCTGTGTGACCTTGGGCAAGCCCCTCCCCCTCCACTACCCTCACTGCCAAGTCAGGGTGGCAGTGACTGGCAGCTGGCTGCAGCCCCAGCCAGGCCCTCTGGCACCCATCTCATGCCTGATGGCAGCCTGGCCCCTCTGGCTGGCGAGTGGTAACCAGGGTGGCTCCTGAGCTCCCCTCTTTCCTGGAAGGCTCACTTACCAGTAGTCAGGACCCCACCACCCACCCACTAGGACAGGCCTTGGGAAGGAAGGGCTGCCAGACGTTTGCCCACATGGCCTGGGGCCCCAGCCTGGGGTCTGGCCTGAAAGGGCTATGCCAGGTCACCGGATGCCGGGTGGGCCTCATCCCCTGCTGGCTCAGCCTGAGCCCACACCTGAGCCAGGTGAGGCAGGGGCCCCGGGGGTGCTGGGGGCTCAGACATGGGCCCCAGGTTGGGAGCTGGGAGGGCCTCTGAGCACCACCCCAGGAGCCCACACCCACGGGCAGGCCCTCCCGGCACTGGGCCCTCAGGCTCCAGGGAGGCAGGGGCGAAGGGAGGGGCTCTGGGGACACAGCAGAGACACACCCACACTGGCACCTGGCAGGGAAAGGTTTATTAAGCTTCAACCACAGAGTAACAGAGCGAAACAGAGGCAGGGGGAGCCCGGTCTACACCCAGAGGTGAGCGCGTTACACATAGGACCTTGTGCAAGGGGCGGGGCAGACGGTGCCATGCAGCCACAGCCCCCGGGAGCAGCCGCGGGACCAGGGGCTTGGCGCTGAGACACACAAACACCAGACCACTGTGCCCACCTGATACAAAATTAAGTAATGTGCGATATTACTCTTTATAGTCCCTTTTCCTCATAAAACGTTATGTGTTTAACACACAGTTATATCACTGCTAAAATCAGCAAGAGCTATTATAGTGCTCCAACTTAATAAGTTGATAAAAAAAGGTTGTCCTGTGGCCAGTTCACAATGGAACTAAATAAGTCCTGTTCCGAGATGCCTGAGGAGTTCCTCTGGTAACAAGAGGCATTTCCAATAATTGGGTCATTCCGCCACCGAGACACAGTCCTGGTCCACAGCACATGGAGCCGGCCCCTGGCCACCAGGGGAGGGTGGGAGCTCAGCTCTGCCGAGGGCCCAGCAGAGGCAGCCGCGCCCGGGGACAGGCTGGGCGAGGGGCCAGGATGGCGGGGGCCGGCTCCCCACGAGGAGGTAGTGACGGAGGCCCCCCAATGTGCTGCGTGCTTGAGGGCCGCACTGAGTCGACACCACTCCCTGGGCAGCTGTGCTCAGGAAGTGGGCCCCCAGGGCAGCCCCATAAGGCAGGCCTGAGCCCCCAGGCCCGGAAGCAGGCAGAAGACGGATGGAAAATCTGAGAAGCAGCCGCTTGCAGATGTAGCATGAACAGTCGTGCGTCTGTCGCCGGTAGCAACATTCCTGGGAGGGTCCTCGCCTGTGCTCGGGGCCGGGTGGCCAAAGGTAGACAGAGGCTCAGGTGTGAGCCCAACAGCTCGAAGGTGCTCTGTGTCCAGTGAATTTGGTGTTTGACAAACTCGCTCCCAGCGACTGTCTCCGGCGCTGGCAGCTCACACCCTCGGCCACAGGAGGGTACGGCTGGGACCTTCTGGAATGTTCTTCAGACACACCACACAGGCAGCCCCTTCACAAGTGTGACTTTGGGGTTCTGGGGGGCAGAGAGCTACTTCTCCACACATGCCTTTAAGAAACACACCTGAGGACTATTTGGAGCCAATGACCTTAGGACCCATAAGAGGCAGTGGGGAGCGGCAGGGGCACCCCACTGCCAGCCCTCCACCCACCCAGAAATATCGCCAATGCTGACTGCTGGCAGAATGGGGACAGGGTGCTGCCTGTCTTCACTGAGCTGACTTTTTAGGGAACCAAAGACGCGGATCAGATCTGCGCCACCCTATCTAGGTAGTCCATCGATATGACACGGCAACCAGCCAAATCCCTACAAGCCCTCTGCTCACAGCACTCAGCCCTGACCGGTTCCCACGACCCCCAGGGCCCAAGAGGACAACTCCAGGCTCGACTCCGGCATTGGCTACCCGGCCAGCCTACCCAGTGGGTGGCACAACGCATTGGTCACCTTGGCCGGAGCACCAGACAGAGGACCTTTCAAGTGAGGGGGCCACAGCCACGATCCTTGGAGCGGTTGTCGGCGGCCCCCACGGCTATCTGAGGTACAGTGTTAGGAACCAAACAGCCCCCAGCCACGGCCAGCCACCACTGTGCGGACAGCCCGCTCTGCTTTTCTTAAGACACAAGGTGATGCAAGAGCCTCGGGTCAGTGCAACCTGGGAATAACCTCGCTGCAGGGATGGGGCTGAGGCAAAAGCACTCACTCCCCAACACCCCCCACCAAAGCTCACACCCAGTCGACAGCTGGCGGCTGGCTCCACGACTGCTCTCTCCTGACCTGGGCCGTGAGGCACCCGCCCTCCCAGGCCCACATGGTAAGACACCCTCCGGTCACAAACAAGCAGAAGTCTTTGCGGCCTGCAGGACTCGAGACGGCCATACACGCACTCACTTCTGCACCAGCCGCTGGCAGAGGCCTTTCCCCAGCGGGCACCCCGCTCCCCCCCGCCCTGAGCGCGTTCCAGGGTTTTTCCTGTCCTTCCGTGTCTTTGCTGTTTTAAATCAGGTTTAAGGCTCACATCTCCGGGCGGTGGTCCTGCCACAAGCCCTGCTTGCTCCTATACATCAAGCCCCGGCCGGGCTGTGGACAGGGTGGGCCCAGGAGGTGTGGCCCTTCCGGCTGGTTCATCTCAGAGCTTGACTCGGGCTCCCCGCCCTCACCCCTACATTCTCAGCTCACCAGCCCCCCTCTTTTCTAGCTGTCAGGAGACCACCTTGAGGAGCAGAGCAGCTAAACAGAGGCTGTGATCTACAGAGTCACAGCAGGAGAACTTTCCATCCTAAAGCCACGAAGGCCGTTGAACGGCATCAAAGTGACCTGCCGGGTACCCACTGCGGGGCGAGGGGAGGAGCACAGACCGGATGGGGGGCTCGGGAGGGGGAAGGACTTGCCCATCTGGGCACAGGATTCCCAAGGCCCTTCTCCAGCTGTGATGCACATTGAAAACGCTCCCGTTTCCCAGCTCCGTGACCCTAGGCTTCCGGGGGAGGATACATGGCTCATGGCTGCATCCAAAACGGACAGGCACCGCTGCTCCTCAGGGACAAATTGCAACCTGCAAATTGCCACCAGCGACGGAGAGACAGGATGGGACCAGAGGCCGGTCAAGTACATGAAGCACGGCTGTTCCTCTCAACAGACAGGAAATTCAAGTAGTTTATTTAAAAACTGCGTAGTTTCATCTTGAAATATATATCTATATTTGCTTTAGAATGATCATATTGCAGCATGACTCTCATGCGTTTTAAAGTACTTTATTTAAAAACACATCGACTTGAGGCAGCGAAGAGTTACAATCCTCTCACTTTATCCGGGCGATGTGTGGGAGGCCTCCCTCTTTCTCCTGAGATCAGCGGACTTAGACTGACCGTCCCAAAGAAGAAAAGCAGAAACTGCTTACTTAGAAAGAGATTGTGGTTTGAAAAGCATTTCCAAACAGCTGCAGCTGTGACGACCGTGCTTCCCCGGGGTGCAAGTTTGGTTCTGCCCTGAAACCGGAAATGCCGTGCTGAGCTGACCTGTGGGGCAGACCGTCCCCCTGTCCGAGATCCACTTTCTTCACGGCAGGGCGGTCCTGACTCCGGCGGCCGGTGGGAGTGAACAGGCAGAGGTCAGACGGGCGCAGAGTGTCTGGCGTGTGGGCCTGGCGGCGGGTGCGGGAGGCAGGTCCACGCTGGGAGCTCTGCCCCCGTGGTCCCCCACAGATGGTTCAGAGACAAAGTGCAGTGAAAGAGTCACAGCATCTCCCGGGGCTTCGGACAAGATGATGGGTGGGGGACGGGCACAGATGCGGGCGGGCGTGGGGACGGGTCTGCCAGCCCCAGGGCTGCCCCCGGCGGGCGGTCGGTCCTGGCCCGGCAGGCCTCCCCACCAGCGTCCCGGGAGCCCAGCCTCCTCCCAGCTTTGGTGTCACCGCTACTGCTGCCCGCTGCCCAGGGACAACATGTCAAACAGGAAAACAGGTGATGTGTTCTTCAAGAAACCACCGTTTTGGAAAATAAAGACAAAAATTTTTTTTTCTAAAATAATCATAGAGAAAAATACTCTCCAATAGCAGCAGCACCAACAAAATGTGAGGAGATCTGCCAGAACGCCCGAATACCTGTAGGCATCCACAGGGGAGAAACGTGATACAAGTGTTTTAGTCACTGACCACACGACCGTCATCTGAAGAATTCAGATAAGATATAGCAAAATACATCAGATACTTTTTTGCTTTCAATTATAACTTTAGAAAGGCAAAAATCTCATTTTTTGCTAAATCGCTTCTCTATATGGTAAATCTGGTTTATAATTTTAAAACATGCAGAATAATATACCTGCAGAACAAAAGAGACAGTTGAAATTAAAAGATCTTTTTTTGATTTATAAAAAAATTGATTCTTTTTAATTGTGGAAAAAGTAATTAACGAGGTGTTTTCGCCTACTGGCGCAAACCTACTCTACAGCTACTGAGCCTCCACTGGGGTCGGTGAAGGGCTCCGGCGCACGCGGGCGCCAAGGCCATGGCAGCTGGCCTGCCGGGCGCCACCCCCGCCTCCCCACCACCCTGGAATGTGTGCGCGGCGCAGCTCAGACCATCGACTCAGTCTCGATGAGCCCCTGCGGGCCCTCCTTCCGGGACAGCTTCAGCACCATGGGCTTCTCGGCACTGCCGCCCGCGCCTTCGCCCAGCGGCTGGGAAGACAGGCCCTTATGCTCTTCCTTGGCCTCTTCGGACACCTCTGGGTAGATGACCAGGAAGGCGGCCGTCAGGAAGCCCAGGAAAGAGCCCACGGAGGCCACCATGGGGATGACGCGCACGGTCCCCACTGCGTCGACCACGCTGCCCAGGGCGGAGGCCACCAGGATCTGGGAGATGTAGACCTGGCAGGACAGGATGGCACAGTCTATGCCGAAGCCACGCTTGGAGGTGCCGGGGCTGTGATGCACGTACTGGAAGAGAGGCGGGCACGGCATGAGGCCAGGGGTCAAGCCACGCACCAGCATCCCCAGAGTCTGAGACAGAACTAACTGCCTGCCCTCAGCTGCTGCACACCCGCTCGTCTGGCTCTCCCTCCACGCCTCCCACTCACTTATACTGAGCATGGTACTGGAGGTTCCAGCCACTGCAGGAAGGCAAGGAAAATAAATAAAACCCTTAAGAATTGGAAAGGAAGAAATGAAACCTATTACCTGTGGACAATATGACTGTGTATGCAGAAAGCCCAGAAGAATCTATAAATATGCTATGACAATTAATACAATATACCATATTTAGGGAATATTATAAAGGCTCAATACTACAAAGTTTCAACTCTCTCCAAATTGATCATTATAATCAATGTGTTTTCAATTAAAAAAAAAAAGTCCAGAAGCTGATTCCAACATTTAAATAAAAAGGAAACGGTCAAGAGTCACCAAGTAACCAAGTAACAATGTTGAAGAACCAAGCTGGAGAACTTAACACTACCAAGTTTCATTCAGGTCTTCTTGTAAAACTACTTAAGACAGTGTAGCCTCTGTGAGAGGACAGACAGAGCCATGGAAGAGAATACAGAGACCCACAGCCGCACCCCCAGCCATGACCATGGCTCGGCAGTGTGTGGGGAGGGGGACGGGACACTGGGTCACGTGACCATCCTTACCTGGGGGCGCCGTAAAGTTCTGATCAACCTTAGACCACACACACGCACTCTATCCAGGCAGACCACAGGCCGAAGGTGCACGTGCAAGGGAAGATGTGGGCAAGAATGCTCCATGCAGAAAGTGCCAGTGAGACCCCGAGAGCCGCCCAGAGCTGGTGACCTCGTGGCCTGGGGCCTCCCCTCTAGCGCCCGCCCACCCACCTCTCTGATGTCGTGGTACTGCCCAAGCAGGGCGTAGGGGCAGTAGGAGATGCTCATGGAGACGATGCCCATGGTGCTGATCATGATCATGGCCACGTAGACGTTGGCGAACATGGCCATCACAGCCGTGCCGACGGAGAAGCCCAGCGTGCCCAGCACATAGATGACCCTGATGCTCAGGTCGTAGTTGTCCAGGTACTTCTGTAGCAGGGCTGCAGAGAGGGGCCGCGCGGTGACCGGAAGGCACAAGACCTGCACACTCCCCTACCTTCACTGCACTCAGCCTGGCTCAGGAACGGACAGGACGCCCGTCTTTCACTCCCTGGCCACCACGCACAGTCCCTGGATGGACCCCCAGCTCACCGTGCCCCACTCCACTGCCAGGGGCTCCACACCTCACAAGGAGGTTGACCCTTGTGGTTCCATTCTGCAGCCCGGTGGGGACTCCGACCCTGTAGGCCCAGGCCTCCCGATCCTCCTAGTAGTCCCGGCGCACTCGGCGCCCTCTCTGGCCGTGGGCCCCGTCCTGCCTCGGGGACTGAGCTGTGGCTGGTTATCTGCGCAAGGCCCCAGCCCTCCTGAGGAGTCCTCCAGTAGAGCAGGCCGCACCGTGACCGTCAGGCTGGCTCTCCACGGCCACTACCCGTTGTCTCATCACCCTTGGGCAGAGACTGGGCAGGGGCTGGGCCAGGATCAGCCGGAGGCCCCAACTGCGGCTCTGCCCCAGGAAGGCGTGCTGAAGCCTGTCACTCCTGACCTCTGTCCTCCAGGACACAGCAGACCCCAGGGAAGGCCGCTTGTCTCCTCCAGCCACCCCGACCTCCGGCAGACCCCAGACACACTGCGTGCACTCAGGCAGGACCTGGGACACCCGCCCCAGCTCCCCCAGCCTCCCAGCTCAGGGCACAGCTCCTGCAGCGCTGCCATCACCCTGAGCCCTGGCAGGCCCTCCCCGGGAGCTGGCAGGCATCCGCACAGAGGACAGCTGAGGGCTCGCAGCACTGCCGTCCCAGCAGCGGCACTGGTGGCTCCGCTTCAAGATAGCGATGAACGGTGACAATGCTGCTGTCCCTGAGGGCCGGCCCTGTCGGGACAGGGCCTGTGGCCCATGGAGCAGGACGTCTATCTGTCTTTCCAGTCATGGAGCACATCCAGGTGCTTGGCTCACCTGGCTGGGGGCCGCTTACCTGAGCAGGTGGCACCAGTGGCCGCATAGATGACCAGGCCCCAGCAGCCCATCTTCACGCCCGCGCTGTAAGCCTGCCACGCCGTTGAGTTGGACGGAGCCTGTTCCAGACACAACACGAGGGTTCATGGGGTGGGGCCAACGTGCTGTGCCTCCAGGGAGAGGGGGTCGTTTACAGAGAAATCACTGACGCATCCCAACTGCGGCAGCGCGCCGAGAAGAGCCACGGCCCAGGCCACTGCCTGTGGCGGAGCCTCTGCACCCTCCCCCAGCCCTGCTCCTGCCCTGCTCTCTGGGCCCAGGATGCCTGCCACTCCCGCCTCTGGCTCCTGGAGCCCAGGGGCTGCACAGAGTGGCCTGGCGGGCCACATGGGGAGGGGAGGCCTGAGCCGTGACCACCTTGGACCTCCTGGGGCCCTTCTGGGCCACACGAGCACAGGTGTGAGCCCGCGGACGCCCTGGGGCCTAGAAGCCGTGCCCATGTGTCCTGGATACCAGCAACAACAGAAAGCTGCTTCAACCTGCAAGCTTGGGGGCCACCTATGTGTGACAAGAGCTGGCCTGCCTGCCTCCAGCTCCCTGGGGTTCCCGTACTTCCAAAGCCTGGGTGGGGGCTGTGTGCTCACCATGGACCCAGGCCCAGATGCCCTCTCACACTCATACCGAGGACCCTGACCATGTTCAACAGAGGCGCACACAGGCCGGCTGTCATCGCTCCCTCCCACGGTGCAGGGGGGGCCTGGGCGCTCACCTTGGGGTCCCCCTCGAAGATGACCTGGCCCATGAAGTCGGTGTAGAACACGGCCTCGGCGATGACAGAAAACCAGGTGAGCAGGTGGCAGAGGCAGAGGCGCACCAGCTCGGGGGGCATCTTCAGCATGGACAGCCAGAGCAGCCGCACGGTGGTCTCGCCCTCGCCCTCCTCGCTCTCCGAGTCCCCGCTGGACGTGGTGGCCCCGCTCTGGTGGCGGCGGCGCCGGTGCTGCCGTGGCCGCGTCTGCAGGTCGTAGAGGTCGCTCATGCTGCGCGAGGGCTTGATGAGTACCACGGCGTTGGCGCGGCGGTGGCGGTAGCGGTGCGAACCGATCTTGCCGTAGTAGGAGAAGGTGCTAGAGGCCTGCCGGCGGAACACGTGCCGGCGCCGGCGGCTGGGGCCTGCCGCGGCCGGGGCCTTCAGGGCCGCCCGGCTACAGGCGCCCAGGCCGTCCCGCAGCCGCGCGCCGCCCCCGTTTGGGAGCCTGGCCATGCTCAGGTGGTTCTCCAGCAGGGTCTCGTCCTCGCCGGCGGCTGTGAGGAGCAGCGGGGGCCGGCGGGGCGGCCGGGCGGGGGTGAGCTCCTGGCTGGTGCTGCGGGGGGTGCTGGGGCAGGAGGCGTCGTGGAAGATGGAGGGCTCGATGTCCTGTAGGAAGAGCTCAGGCTCCAGGCCCAGCGCGGCCTCAGGCACGTGCAGTGCCGAGTCGCTCTTGCTGCGCACCAGGCCCTCGTCCAGGAAGTCCAGGGCCAGCTCATGTTCCGACTGCACCTCGTCCGGGAACAGGGCGCCGCCGTCCAGCACGCAGGCGTGGGGGCTGGGGGCCAGTGCCCCGGCCGTGTCCCCGCCGCGCTCCTGCTGGGGGCTGTACTGCTCCTCCTCGATGCTAGACAGGTGCAGGGCCACAGACACCGTGAAGATGATGGCCGCGAAGAAGAAGAGCACCTGGTTCTGCGTCCGGAACCAAGAGCCCAGGAAGGTCTGGGTCCAGTCCAGTCCCCCCAGCACATAGCCGATGGCCCCGCCGAGGCCTGGGGACAGGAGGGGACGGCACAGATGTGAGCAGAGGTGGGAGACGGGCCACGGGGCGGGGAGCCCAGACAGGTGTTCTCAACTCCCTCCCCCAAGGGGGGGCTCCAGGGTCACTCAGAGAGAAAACAGGAGGAGCAGGGACCAGAGGCACGACAGCTGAGCCCAGGTTTGGAATCCTGACCCGACAGCTTCCTGCTTCCTGAATTAGAAGGGAAACTGGCGGCTGCCCCGGGACTCTCTCCCCACTGACTGCCATCCCCGAAGCTCGGGAGTCCACGTTCCCATTGGATGGGAGAGCTGCCCGAATGGAGGGGGCGGCAGGCACAGGGCCCTGGGCTCAGCCAGCAGGCTAGCACACCCCCCACCTCAGACCAGTCACTTGGCCCTGCCGGGTCCCTGCTTGCTTCCTCCCCACTGGGATCTGAGATGAAGCTGCTCAGGGGCCATGAAGCAGCCTCCCCCAGACCCAACGATCTCAGACAAGTGGGTAAGGCCGGGGCAGGGCCCGCTCACCAGCAGAGAAGGCGTGGATGTTGAGGGCCATATCCTGCTCCTCGCTGTCCACCACATCCAGCAGGTACGCACGGATGGGCCCTTCCGTGGCGTCAGCGCTGAAATCCAGGACCACCACCCCCAGCACGGTGAGGACGATGCCGATGGGCTGCCGGGTGGGGACATCGCCAAGGGCCAGGCCTGCCGGGGCAGAGAGAAGCAGTGGCTCAGTGCCCAAGGCGGCCGCCTCGGGGGGCCTGTGCTCCTGGGCACAGCCTCTCCACGTGGGAGGCGGGCTTCGTTTCTCCTGCTGCTCTGAAGCAGGTTATGAGCCGTAATCACACACCTGCCTCAAGTGAGTCTGCCCCTGAACCCGGAGACCAGACTGTTCCCTGAAGGCTGAGCTGCTGCTGGTTCTGCTGCACGAGGAGCACTCTGGGCACAGAGGTGCTGGGGAGCCTGGGACCCCCCAACTCTGTACGTGAGGGTTCCTAGACAGCCCTGCCCCACACGAGGGCCACGAAAGGGGTTTCTGACCAGGAGAGACACAGATGCGGTGAGAGACATGGCACCAGGGCACAGGGCGGGGGCTCCAACTTCTGTGTGTGGGCCACAGTGGGCTGGGGCACCCCTCTACAGACAGTCCCTGAGAAGGCCAGTGCTCCCCCTGAACTGAGCCTGCAAGTGCCTGGAGGGCAGCTCCCTGTGGACTCCTGACCCAGAGACAGCCAGCTTGGGGGGGCAGTGCATGGTGCACAGCTCAGGGAGGCCCCTCTTGCACCCCCTCCAAGCCTGGGACTGTGCCCGCCCCGACAGCCCACGCGGGCCCTGAAGGAGCTGAGCGAGGGCAAGTTCACCTGCGTCAGGACACAGGCTGAGCTTTTGTCTTAGAAAGCTGTTGCCAAAAAACAAGAGTTTTGTTTTTTCACATTTCTGATGGTGCTCTCAAGACAAAAGGTATTTTCCCACAAATAGCTGCTTTAACTGAAAACAAAACAACAGCAGAAAGAAGGAAAACAAACCCCAAATACGTGAACCAAAAAAACAGGTAGGAAAGTAGGTCTGGACATTTTCAATACCAAGTCTGAGAAAAGGAGAAAAAAAAAAGAGAAAAGATAATTTCTGAAATACTGCTGGAAACAGGACGTGGTGTCAGATACGCAATAAAAACAAACGGGTCACAACAGGAAGTGCTCCCTGAGAACAGGTTCCCACGGCATTTCCACGTGGGGCCCGCGGCCTGCCAAGGACGCCTGCCAGTGAGGGACTGGTGGTCTGGGCTCCTCACACTTGCACGCCCGGTGGAGCCCGGCTCCCTGCCCCCGCCCCCGGGGCAGGACACTCACCGATGGCAGAGCCATTGAGGAAGAGCGCCACTCCACAGAGCACGCCCACGCAGAGCGCCAGGATGAAAGGCCGCCGGCGGCCCCAACTCAGGGTGCAGCGGTCGCTCGCGGAGCCAATGAGGGGCGTGAAGATGAGGCCGAGGATGGGGCTCAGGAACCAGGTGAGGCTGTAGTACTGCTCCGGGAGGCCTGCAACACATGCGGCCGTCACCCTCGGGCAGGCAGCCCCCCGCAAGGCCAACAGCCTGAAACCAGCCAAAGCCCCCCTGGGAAGCATCAAGGCCAACCTGGCTGGAGAAGCTGGGCCCCAGGGCTGCACAGGGCCTTCGGAGCAGCACCAGACCCAGCGGGCCCAGACTGCCGTGCATGCGAGAACACGGTGTCAGCCCCACGCAGCAGGCCCCTGGGGGGGCGGTGGCGTGAGGATGGGCCCTCTTACTCCACTGGTGCTGACCAGGGCCTGGGGTCTCGGGGGCGCTGCTCAACGCCACCCTCAGGGACCGGGCCCCCATCAGCCCAGAACATGGCGTATGGCAGGGGCCTGCAGCTTCAGAGAGTAAAGGACCCGTGACCCTGGGACCTGGGCCTCATTGGCCAAAATCTATCACCAGGGCCCTGCAGAGGGACCTTGCGCCACTGATGCGCTAAATGGCCCCAGCAGTGGGCTTCCAAGTGGCTACTGAGGGCGACGAGAGGGACGCCTCTGTGCGTGTCCAGCTGGAGCCAGGGGGTCGGGTCTGATGCCTAACCTTCCTACCTGCCCAGAGGCAGGGATGACCGTGCCTATTTCACAGACGGGCAATCTGAAGCTCAGAGAGGTCAGGTGATCTGTCCTGCACTGACAGCACGAAAGCAGGAGGCCCAGCATTTAAACCCCAGGCTGACTGGTTTCCAAGTATAAGGACAGACCCTGCCTGGCCCCCACTCCACGCTATTGCCCAGTGACACAAACCCGGCGCCCACCATCCCTGGGACAGAGACTGGTCTGGCCCACTCATGCCCAGGATGTACCTGAGCCGCATCCCGCACACTCCATGGGTTCCATTCATGCTACAGCCACAGGGGGGAAAGCAGCCTCCACTGGCTGGGCCAGGTGGTGGTTGCCCTTCAGCGGCAGATGGACGGAGGCTTCAGGCTGGTGTGTTCTGACCTTGACCTGGACGGGGGTCCCTGGGGACAGCTCACCTGGCTAGGGGATGCGGGTCATGCACCTCTGTGTCAACTTCAGTGAAGAGCTGACTTAAAATACAAGGTGCTCTGGCACGCCAGTGACTCAGTCAGCGAATGTTTTACACCGCCAAGGGTGCTGAGGAACAGAATACTGTGCTGAAGTACCAAGAAAAATAAACTGCGTAGGAGGAGGAAACCATTTTCAGAGGAGGAGGGAAGCACCTTTGAAAACTGTTGCTAGCGTGCCCATTAAAATATTGACCCGTTCAGCCTAGAATTCGAGGTGTTGGCCTCGACCTTTCCAGAACCTTAGGAAGGGTGAACCGTGCTCCTGTTTCTAAGTCAGCAGGATGAGCTGCTGGTTCAGGAAATGGGGAAGCTTGCTGAGCGTGCTCCACTGACGCGCCGGGGTCTACGTCGCGGGCCTGGGTCCTTGACGCTCGCTGTTGGTCCGGCACGGGGAGAGCAGGGCCAGGCCCACACTGCCCACCCTCAAGAACGCGGCGTGGAGAGCAGGCTTCTCAGGAACGACTACCTCTCCGAACTGCTCCTGGGAGCACCATGGTCAGCTTCAGAGACAAAGGAGAGCATCCTTACCCCGGTGGCCACAGTCTATCTTGCTGGGCTTTTACAAATGTCACAACTTTAGTACTGAACAGTGACTATCCTGGGATGGGGCTGCGTGCAGAGCTGCAGCACGCACGCACACACACACCCACAGGCATGTGTGCTCATGCCCGCCATCTCCCCTCGGGGCCTGGCCTTCCTGCTTCAGGCACCAGGAAGCGTTCCGGACTCCACACCTGCCAACTCTCGCCTCCCTGCCTAGTTCCTGGCACAGCCCCGACGGGAACCGCCTGCCCACCCCTGCTCTAGATGCAGCGTGGTCGTGGTGTCTGGAGTCTGCCTTCTGGGTTTGTCAGTGCAGGAAGAGGGTGTCTCACGGCTCTGACCCCAGGACGCGGGCGCCTCACTTCGGAGCCGCTCCTCCCAGCCCGAGCGGTCCTCTGCCCCTTGGGCGAACCTCCATCCGCACCTGAAGTCCCCTTTATCTAGGCCAGCACTGCCCAGCCGACTCAGGCTTTCTGTCTCCCCCTTTTCACCCCCAACCACTCTGGATCACAGTATTTCTACAGCTGGTGGGTGGGTCCCACTGTTCCGTCCACTCTCCCGAGTCTCCTCCTGCGGTGTGTCAGCCCCTTCTGCTGACAGCAGCTGTCGTGGGGTGACACTTGGCTCGCTGCTCCACCGCCTGCTTCCGGCTGCCCCTCAGGCCGGCTCTGTCCCTCTTGCTCCTGCCTTCTCTTGGTCACTCGAATCCTCCTCCATATTCCATGTTGATTTGCACAGTGGTGTTTTAGCATTATTTGGCAGTGGCTGCTCTAGACACTATTACACGTCACCTTCAGCCTGAGTGGAGACTATTCCCCTCTCGTGAGACCCTGGCACCTGTCTGCGCCCGTCCACCCCAGGTCCCTCTATGCTGAAGCCGTACCTGCGTTATGTCTGCAGACATGATAAACCTGTGCTGTGTAGTGAGCTCTGAACAGTTGCTCATTTTAAAGGAACTGAGAGGAAACTCTTGCTTCTTACCCACCCATCTTACCATCCTCATACCCTTCCTTCCTTCCTCCTCAGGATCCCAGGGTCACGGGGTATCACTTCCCTTTGCCTGAAGAACTGCCTTCGGCTTCTTCAGCATTTCCTAGAGGTCTGCTGATGACGGACACTCTCGCGTTGACTGCAGTTCTTCTCCTTGTCCCTCTGCCGCGTACAGGACTCTGGGTCAATGCCTCTGCGGCCAGCTGTGCCCGGTGTGAGGTCCGCGCAAGGCGGTCTTTGGGAGCAGGGCTCTTGGGGGCCCGTGCTCTCTCTGTGTGTGCCCATCCCCTCAGACACAGGCCTGTGGGGCAGCAAGGGGCTGTGGGGCTTCAGAGACATGACCTGGGAAGTTCTATCAACCCTTTCTGAAAGGGGTCACGCAAATGAAAGCGAATCTCGGGGAGTTTGTCAAGCTGGGTGCTGCTTAGCAATTCACCCCAAACCCGTGTCCTGCTCACCCAGGGAAACCACTGCTGCGCGGCATCAGCCGCCCAGAGCCCAGGCCCCACAGGAGTGGCCGCAGGGGTGCGTGGATGGCCTGCCCAGCGGGTTCCCCAGAGCCCATGCCCCGCAGGAGTGGCCGAGGGTGCACAAGGACAGCCTGCCTGGTGGGTTCCCTAGAGCCCAGGCCCCACAGGAGTGGCTGTGGGCACACACGGACGGCCTGCCTGGTGGGTTCCCCAGAGCCCAGGCCCCGCAGGAGTGGCCGCGGGGGTGCATGAACGGCCTGCCCAGCGGGTTCCCCAGAGCCCAGGCCCCGCAGGAGTGGCTGCGGGTGCACACGGACGGCCTGCCTGGCAGGTTCCCAGGGCCTGAGCAGGGCCTGCTGGCTCATGACCCAAGGGGCCAGGGGAGACCACCCCGGAGTCAGCGCCCGGCCCAGCCACGCATCGGCTCTGCCAGCACCCCCTCGTGCCCGTCCCGCGGCTGCCGTGGAGGCCGGCCTGCGTCTCCTCTGGCGAGGCTGACACTGTCGCCTCCCTCCCCACCTCCTGTCCCCCTCCACCCACAGCAGCCTGGCTTCGCCTCCCCCAAAACTGCCCTCGCAGGTCACCAGGCTGCCTGCCTGCCAGCCCACATTCAGCAGACTTGGCTGAAGCCCCATGAGGGCAGAGGGCGTTGGCATATGTGCCGGCTCCACTGGCGCAACACCGGGCACCAGGACCCTCCCCCCAAACCTCCGCCTCCTCCCCACCCTGCATGGGACCTGCATGGGACCACCCTGCATGTGCCTCCCACTCTGCATAGGAGGCCCCCATGCAGAGGCGGCTGGGCCAGGAGCTGGTCAGGGTGCAGAGCCCAGGGGGCCGCCTGGACCAACGGTGGGGTCTGTCTCCTGTGCTTTGTCCCCAATTCTCCTGGAAGTCACAGAGGGGGTGCGAGCCCCCCACCAGCTGAGTGGTCAGGGGTTGGGGAGGGCCGGGGGCACCCAGCGCTGACCACGGGAGGGACATGTCTTCGTTTAAACATGGGGGCGACAAAGACAAATGCTTCCCAGCACGTCCCTAGGGCAGCGACAAGCCTGAGCGCACAGCTCTGGGCCGGCCCCCATCTGTCCCCGGCGCGGCTGCCACTGGGACGGCCCGGACGTGGCATTTCCCAGCAAGGCTCTAAACACACACAGCACTGGTGCGTAGTAAATAATTTTTGTTTTCTTCCAGGCAAAAGCGAACAACAATGGTGGGACCAGGAAGGCTCCGGGTTCACAGGAAACGCCGGGGGCGTCGCGGCTCGCTGAGGGCTGAGTGAGGTCACGGGCGACTGCGGCCACGCTCGGTCACGCGCGGCCTCCCATTCAACACAGCCGCTTTTTTGATAAACTGGTCCTTCTGGGGGGAGGGGGCCAGGGTACCAGGAAAGCGGCCTATAAATTGTTTAACAAAAGATCTGAAATGGGAATAGGAACTTCATTCTTTCTCTCAATAGACAAAAGCCTTCCTCATCAAGATACGCTTGTATGGTCAGACAAAAACTTCATGATAACACCAAAGCCATGAGAACCAGCTCTCCGTGGGAACTGCTCAGCAGCCTGGGGTGACCTCGGAAGATCTACCAGCCCCGTGGGGAGCCATCACTAAGTGGCCCTGGTGAGGGGTACAGATGCTAAAGAGCAACAGTCCCGCCTCCAGAAACACACAGGAGATCCCAGGCACAGGCCGGAGGCAGGGTCCTGGGGAAAGTGCCCCCCAGACCCCCAAGCTGGGAGGGCCTGCACTGGGCCGCAGGCAGCATCTCCTCCAGCTGGAGGGAGGACCACAGAGCTGCAAGGAACCTTCTGGAGTCCCAGGGAGGTAGGGAGAAAGAGTAGGACGAAGAAGGAAAGCTAGCTCAGGTGCCTCTTCTGGGGCCTCCCCCTCGGGACAGCAAGCCCTGGAGTCTCCAGGTGCGACAGGCTGGGCCCTGGGAGCCCAGAACTGGACGAGACATCCCTCATCACAGCGTGGAAGGGCCGCCACAGGTCCTGAAGGGGCAGGCCCAGGCCCATCGGTGCTGGGGGAGAGCCATGTGGCACAGCCACTTCTGTCCAGTTTGGGTGTACGTGCTCCATACGGGGGGACGTGCTCCCTGTGGGGGGACCGCGGTAAAGAAGGAGCTGTTTCAGAGGGAGGCGACTGCTTGGAAACAGCACAATTCAAACTTACTGAAGGCACCATTAGTTAAGTAACAGAAGGTTCTGAACAGTCCTCTGGTAAAAATAAACATCCTCCTGCGCCTCGTGTCGGCCCTGAAGCCAGGCCTGGTTCCCCAGGAACAGACTGGCAGCCCCACATGGGGGCTGCCCAACACCCGGCGGGGGCACTGGTCCTCTGCTGGACCAGGAGAGGCCTCCACAGCCCAGCAGGGTGCTCCTGGCCAGACAGGACTGGACACTGAGCTCTGGGAAACCAGTGGGCACCCCTCCGGGGCCCCTAGGGCCGGGCCATGAGGGCCTCTCCCCCGGGCAGCTCCCAGGAGCGGAGCCCCCCGCAGACAGGAGCACTGGCTGCTCTCCGCCGCCCACCCATCCCAGCTCTTGACACAGATGCTGTACTAGGCAACAGTGCCCAGGTCATGGTGGGGGCATCAAGTCTGCCCCGAGCCTCGTGGTGGCCACTTGGCCCCGACTCAGACTGGTGCCTGTATGAGGCCTGGACATGCTGGCAGCCAAGGTCTCTCCCAGCCCCAAGAGTCCATGATCTGACCTGGGGAGGGACCCCAGGCACCACCCTACATGCTGTGATTCACAGTGCTTCGGTTTTAACAACAAGTGGGGCTGTGGGGGGGCACAGGGACTGCTGGGGGCGCCAGCAGACTTCCACTGCCTCGGCCAACCTCATGACACCTACATGTCAGTGAACCAGGAGCTCAGACACAATGCGCTGGGATCGCCCAAGGGCTGAGGACAGCGAAGTGCAGAGAGTAGGCAGGAAGGCACGCGTGTGTGCTACCTTCCTGTCAACACAATTCGACTATAAGTGTGTAATTAACTTTTAAATAGTGGATGCGCTCAGCCAAGGGCTCCAAGGAGTCCTGGAGTTTGGGAGCCAGCTCAGGCACGCACAGGGCTGCAGATGGCAGGGCCTTCGCAGTCTGCCTCCTGAAAACACGATGACGGGAAAACTAGCAGTCCATCCGGAAACTTAAAAACGGAATTCTTACGAAAGGTTGCACCACCTTGGCCAAGAGCGATCTCAAGCACTTTTGAAACCCACTCACCAGGGCTCCCTTTCTCACAGCTGCGTCCAGCACAGCTGGCAGGGCCGCCAGGGGCTGCCTCCCCTGAGAGAATCTGCATGGTAATGCCATCTCCAGGCTGGGGGAGGCTCAGGTCGCTGGACCAGCTGCTGCTGGCATGGTTACCGTGGGGTCTGCACATCTCGTTTCTAAGAGCAGGGAACACCTAGCTCTCTCCTAGTTAATGGCAGCCTCCGGCCTGGCCGGGCCGGAAGAAAAGGAGAGGCTCGAATCCTGATTCTACACTTTCTGGCCATGGAGTCCTGGGCAAGTCACCTCCCTCCCTAAGCCCCAACTCCTGTGGTGCACAACAGACCCGTCCAGGACTGAGAGGAGACGACCAGGTGCCTGGGGCAGCCTGGGAGCCTTGCTCATGGCCTGACACTGAGCTTCTGTGATCAGCCTCGCCTCTCTCCATGCTGCCCGCCCTGGTGGTCAGGCAGCATGCCGCTCTGTCCGACCCTGGTCCTAGACTGCTTGCCTCCGGCATGGCCTCCCCCACAGGCCACAGCCACGGCCTCACCACACTCTGCCTGCAGCATGGCAGTGCCCAGAGCCGCGACATGGGGAAGGCGGCCGCCCGGCCCTCCACGCCAGGCTCCATGGTGAGCCTTCCTCCCAGCAGCCGGCTCTCGGGGCTTCCGAGCCTGCCTGCAGTGGCCGCCCTGCATGCTGACTTTGGAGCTTGGGGTTAAAGGGAGTGTGCTCTCCTTGTGCTGGCTGGCTCTTCCTGAGGACGGGGGCTATGGTGCCCCCGCAACTGGGGGCTCACCTCCAGCGATGCCAGTGACCTGCACCCCTGGTGTTCTGCTCACCAGACCCGGAGGCGAGGCTGGGCCTGACCCACGCTGGCCGCACCGCTGGCCACCACCCCACACAGAGAAATCAACAGTGTGAGATGTCTACCCCACTCTTCATTTCAGTGAAACAATTAAAATGCATGAGCTGCACGTGAGGCCCCGTGTATCCGCCATGAGTGTCCGATTACAGGGGCGGACGCCTGGGGAAGCGCTTCCCAGCCAGGAGGTGGCTGCGTCTACACAGGCTGCATTTCCTGTCTGGCTCTGGTTAACTCCCACTTTTCGGTCACACTCTAGCACGACAAAGGTGAAGGAAAGGAGTCTCACAGTCTGAGAGACTGTGGGGAGGACATGGGGACCCAGGGCTTCAGCCGGGCCTGCGGTGGAGCGCTTCGGGCAGCAGAGCCCCAGGGGCAGCGGGAAGGGAGGTGTTCAGGGTCGGGGTCTTGGTCGAGGCAGAGCTCGGGGCCTGTACGGAAATGCCCCGGCATTGATCAGAGCAGGCAGCGACTCCCGCTGACCATGCCAGTAATAAACGACAGTGAAAGGGATGCGCATGGACATCTAGACGGAACTTGAGGACACGTAACTTGGTTGAAACTGATTAAGCCTGACACTTGCTAGAACTGGTGCCCCCGCCCCCCCCATTCTGAGCCGAGCCTGTGCCAGCTGCCTCCATCTCTCCTGCCCAGGGCAGGGTTCTTCCAGCCATGGTCAACAGCCCAGTAGGCAGGCGTCCAGCCTCACAGCCTTGGAGCAAGACTCGGGCTTTCAGGTTTTGCCCAGTTTTGCAGCGTGCAGAAGTTATGCACCTCCTGGGTGTGAAGCGCTTTTCCAGGTTCGCAGATAAAGTACTTCTAACATAACCATTCCCAAGTCCTCATGAGGGCTGGCAGTTCCTTCAAGTTTCTTTCTGTGATGTTTCCCTGAAGCTTACAAGCTGTAAGATACACTCACGTGCTCTCTCCATTTAAATGGGGGGAAAACAACCTACACTGCACCCGAAGACAAACCCTATCCACACACCATCTCCGTCATTTATACGCATACACACTTTGCATGGGATTTAAATAGCTGGCTTTTTAATGACAAAATTACCACCATCTGGGACATGTCTTGCTAGTGGACACACTCTACACTGACTGCTTTTAACAGCAAAGAGAGCGCTTGTTCCAAAATACACCATTAAAAAAACTCTCTGTGATTATAATCTTGTTGCAGGTTTAAGAGAAACACTAAGCATTTAGAGTGATTCCGTGGAGAGCTCTGCCTTGACAAGCAGCAGGAGGCCCGTGGGCTGGGCTCCCCTGAGAAGGGACCACACAGAGGACAGGTCACCCCGAACCCCAACTCTGCGTTACCCGGTTCCTTATCATTCCAACACATACTTGTAATGCTCTGCTAAAGTTTATTTGACTTCTTTCTGGCTTTCGTTACAAAGCGACATGATCACTTTCTGCAGGAATAACTGACAGCATTTTATGTCCTTTCACCCATGTGCACACTCACCCCCTCAGTGTACACAGAAGTCTGGCCCCAGGACCCGCCCTGAGCATTTTCACAGGTGCCCAAGTCCCTGATACAGACGGGAGGTACCTGCACATAACCTATGCACATCCTCCCATATATTTTAAATTGTCTTTAGATTACTTACCTAACGCAACATAATTGCTCCATTCTTGCTTTACCAAGGCTCACATGTGCAATACTGGCAAAAGATGGAATCACTCAGATTTCTCTGGAAATCACCTCCTTGGAGTGGCATCTAAGGCCTCCTGTGATCTGGCCCATCAGGAGCCAGAGCTTCCCACACAGGACTTGGCACCAAGCTTGTGCCATTCAGACTTAGTCACGGCTCCCTTAATAGGCCACGCTTCCCTCTGTGCCTCTCCCTGCCACGCCGCAGGCTGGAATGTGGCAACGATTCACCTTCACTCACTGACCCCTATGTACTCAGCAACCAGGAGGCCCAGGGCCACCTCCCCCACAAGCCTCCCAACCCCCTCCTTTCTGTGCCCGGCTGTTGCCTCCTGTCCTGTTTCTGCCATCCCCACGCTCACCTTTAGCAGAGAGGGCAGTGGCCTGTATTCTGACTGCCCTTCCTTCTCCAAACCATAAATCACAACCTTGACCCAAGCCCTGCAAGCAAACAGCAGCACAGCGTCAGAGCTGGTGTGTGGAACCGGTGACCTCCCTCCAGGCCTCCCCTGACCTGGGACCCTTCAGTCCCTGGAGTGCGGGTGCCCATCACCCCAGGAGCCTTGGCTGCTCACCCCGTCCAGGCACCTGGCAGGGCGCCCGGCACCTGGCGGGTAGGTGCTCAATAAGCGTTTGATGAAAGAAAAACAGGCATGGAATTCCTTGGGAAAAACGACTGCGGCTGACATTGCATTGTCTCTAAAATACAATGATCTGAAACACAAGGAAATTCAGACTTCCCAATCCAAACAAAACAGTCCTACACAACAGTTCTTCAATTATTTCATCAAACTCCAGGAGATTCTGACGGACTCCTGCCTGTCCTGTCCTTCCAGCATGCTGCTTGGGCTCTGAGGGGACCGCAAGGGTCCCCTGGCCCGGGTGGGTGTCATGTCAGGGCCCCCAGGCATGGGCACACGCGTGTTATCTGGAACTCTCCTCTGCGGGCGAGCATGGGCCCTCCGCCACCTCCCAGCCCGGGCCATGTGTCACACTTCAGGCTTCCTCAGTCTCTCATCAGCAGGAAATCCAGTTTTCAGTCGGATAGAATGGCCCGTCCAATTTTTTTTCCACATTTAAAAAGTGGGGGTAAAATATCCATCGTATAAAAGTTGCCTCTCTAACCACTTTCAAGTGTTTGGTTCAGTGACTTCAGGGACATGTCCCCTGCTGTCCCCACAGGACTTTCACCTGTGAGACTGAAGCTCCGTCCCTGTGAAAGCCCCCCCAGGGCCCTCCCTCAGCCCCCACGTCCTCCTCCTGGGTCCCAAGCGGAGGTGCAATCACACAGCGCTTGTCCTTCTGTGTCTGGACTGTTTCACTCACACAGACGCCTGTTGAAGGCCCATCTCATCCGTTTACCATCCTCCTTGGTGCCCCAAGCTTTGCAGGCATGGCTTCCCCCTCGCCTGACGGCGCTCTGGGGCGGGGGTGGGCGATGGCCTGGAGCCCAGTGCTCTCTGCCTGGGGAAGGACCAACTGCTGGACAACCGTCCTCTACGTCCCAACCAGGGCAGCCTGGGGACCCCTCCCGCAACACTGGGGGACCCTGCCCTCCGGGCCTGCAGACCAGAAGCCAAGTATAAGCCCAGACAGGGCGGGTGGGTCCAGGGGAAACCCATCTTGAGAGAGGCTCTGATAAAATTCTCCAGGCCTGCACAGCATCAGCTTCCACAGATGCAAAAACAACTGTCAGATTAGAAGCAACACAAAGACACGCTTCACCCCCCAGAGGAGGATGGCCAAGCCTAGTGGGGTTTTCGCTGACGAAGAACAACGGAAGCACTAATGCAGAATTTAAGCTCATGTGCTCGGAGCTGCTCTCAGCCCAGGACCGAAGCCCTGTACAAGTGAGGCACCCACGCACTGCAGAACAGCGGGTGAGGACAGGCACAGGGCCCTCTGCCCGCCAGCACAGCCAGGGTCCTTACACCGTCTCTGGCACGGGCCACCAGCCTGAAAGCCTCCCGCCCAGGCTTGGCAGCCAAGGCAGTGACAAAGCCTGGGCGGGGTGTCCCCCCGGGCTCGGGTCCCCAGAACCACCACTCCAACCTCCAGTACTTGCCCCTTTTCCCGGCTTTCAGGGACGAGGTCTCCGGCCTCCTTCAGCCGTCCCTCTTTCGGTGACGTGGTGGCCTGATTCTCTGAAATAGCCCTTAAATGATGCAGCTTTGTGCAAAGAGTGCCAGGTGACCCGCAAGAACCAGACAGGGGTGCCTTAGGAATTGGGTGGTACAAAGGAGACTGAGGGCAGCGAGGTGTCAGCTCTTTGACAAAACGGGAAAACCAACCAGGAGTGCCCCCTGCAGAAGGCCCAGGGGGGTCACTACACACCAAGGGAATTCCTAGGAAGTGCATCTGAGCTGGGAAGCACTAGGTGTGAAGAGCACCTGCTGGGAGGGGCACGCTGGAGGCCTCATGCTAAAGGTAACTCACAAGTGGCCATCTGTGGGCAACACCCACGCTCGCTCGAGAAGGGAGCAGGGCACGCTCGTGTGCTCCAAGGCACGTCTCCTCTCGAGTCCATCCAGCATGCTGGTGTACAAGCAGGCACTCAGCACGGCACACTCCTCACTTTGGATAGAGCATGAGCCCACAGCGCTCAGTTCTCACCAAAGACATGTGCACTCCCAGGCGCTGCCCGATGGATGTCAAGTGCTAGCCTGAGTCAGTGGCACCAGAGGGCACATGGCTTTAGAGACAGGCCCTGAGATCCTGGGGGCTGGGCGGGGGGTTGGATTACAGGAGGGGGCTGACGGGGACGGGCGACTCAGCAGGGCCACAGGGTGATGGCTCCACTCCACTCCGCCGGTGCTGGCCTCGCTGCCCACTTCCCTCCATGATCCAGGGAGCGGAGGAAAATGACTAGCACTTATGGCACTTCAGGCTCGTGTGTTTTCTTTAAGGCTGGCTGCTAAAGGGTAGGTTTTTCCCACAGGAAGAAAAGGTGAGGCTCCAGTTCTGACACATCACATCCTAGGAATTCTGATTCATATTAAGTTAGGACTGAAAGTGGGAAGAGTGTTTTTTTTAAAAAAAAAAAAACAAACAAACAGACATACACGAAATGAACAAAGTTTCACCCACCTGAATGAGACAGACAAGATTAAACCTAAGCTTCCCCATAAATAAATGTACAAAGCACTTGGTCACTCTGGGACAGCACAGCCGCCCCCACCCAACTTCCATCAGGAGAGAAACCAGCATCTGTCAGCTGAGAGGCCACAGGACACCCTTCTAGGAAGCTTCTGGAACCAAGAAGGAAACAGTAGTGTGTGTGAGTGCGTGTGTGTGTGTGTCCCCTCCTTCCCAAGGGAAAAGCTGTGTGGGACCAGATCGCGTCAGACCAGGAGGGCTCCAGATCTTCGCGGGAGTCCGCTCTGGCTCTGGGCTGTTTCTGGACTCTCCTCTGACAGGGCACCCCTTGTTCGCACTTGACCCTGACTCTGAGGCCAGGCTCGTCAGGTGCACGTGAGTGCACACACATACTAATACCTGCATGCACACACAACACATGCACGCATTACGCACATGCACACACACAACACGTGCACACATTATATACGTGTGCACACATATACATGCATGCACACATACACACACACACACGGCGTGCAAACCACGGGCTCCTACCTGCAGTGCCAGGCTCGCACCAGGAGTTGGTCTGCAGAAGTTCCTGGGCAGCCCCTCCTCAGCCCCCAGACCACTGGCCCTGCAGGAAGCAGGCACGGATGCTGCTACTCCCAGTGGGGCCCCTGGGCCCCCTGACCCCCATGTGTCACATTCTCACTCTCTGCTTGGCTTCAAGCTTGTGGGTCTTACTTACCAGAACCCTACTTGGCACTAACAAAGCAACAATTTTTAGCTGCTACTCTTCCCTCCTTGGCTTCCCAGGTGGCTCAGATGGTAAAGTGTCTGCCTGCAATGCGAGAGACCTGGGTTTGATCTCTGGGTCGGAAAGATCCCCTGGAGAAGGAAATGGCAACCCACTCCAGTACTCTTGCCTGGAAAATTCCATGGATGGAGGAGCCTTGTAGGCTACAGTCCATGAGGTTGCAAAGAGTCAGACACGACTGAGCGACTTCACTTTAAGGCTGAAGCCTAAGAATGTACGTATCTTTGAAGGTCCCCTCCAGAAGCTGCGATGTTTGACTAATGGTGTGGGGATCTAGGGTGTAAGAGATGCGGCCTTTCAGACAGGTGAGGAAGGGGTGATGGTGATGCTGAAGGCACCTGGGCCAGCCCCAAGGTCAGAGCCAAGGTGAGCGGCCCACCAGGAGGACACAGCAGCCTGGAGAGACCGATGGGCTTTCTGCTCCGACCTGGACCTGGGTTCTCGTCTGTCTGGGACGCTCTCTGCTGCTGGTGGGGACAGCGTGTCTCACAGGTCACATGTGTGGGAGACGTCCAGAAGGAGGCTCATGAAACCTGCTCCTCCAGGGACAGAACCAGGTGCTGAGGACAGGAGATGAATAGAAGTCTCACTTTCCTGACCTCTGAATTCCGAATCTGGTGAAAGTGCTTTGGATCCAAGAAAGCAGAGGCCCAGTTTTTAAAGGCCCCTTCCCTGCGAAGGAGGACGGAGAACCAGTGGCTGCACCAGGCCTGTGCCATGTTCTTCCAGCTCGCGGAGCCGCAGTCTCAGGACTGCTGCCCCAGCACCTTCCCTAAGGGGTGGGCGCCACCCGCCTGCACCGCCCTTCTGCCCCCTCTGCGGCCTGGCCAGCGGGACCAGGAGGGGCGGCTGTCCTGGCCACACTTGCCTGCTCCCTGCCTCTGTCCCCAAGGCCCAGTGGCTCAGTGTTGCCCTTCCAGCACTGAGGGACGGCTCCGCTGCTAGTCTAGAGGTGCCAACAGAAAAAGAGGTGCTCACGTGGAGTCAGGAGCTCTCACTGCAGGTCCCAGCCCGGCCAGGCAAAGCCTTCCTGCGGCCGGGCCCCAGTGGACGAGCACTGCGGCGTCCTTGACGGCAGGGGCACCCCGGACACCGGGGCCAGCACACACAGTAGATAGCTCACAGTGCTGTGACTTAAATAGCACTTTCCAAAATTATTCACCTCTTTACAAAAAGAGTGTGGTGATTTGACTTCCTGTTACAGATCCCACAGGGCAAGTGGCCAAGAAGCCACCAGGGTCAGCGGGTCTAGGATCAGAGAGAGAAGTGAGGAGGGGGTGGGCAGAGACCCTGTCCTCTAACCCCTTCAGAGAAAGATGTGAAAACAGGACGGCTCCATCACCCCAGAGGTGGAACCAGACAAACTCTGCCAAGGCTATCTGTCAACACACGGGCAAGTAGCTGAGGATCCCAGGAGACAACTTGTACCCAAACCCCAAAGCCCCAAGACTTGAGTGCATGTGAAAGAAAAGCAAAAATGCACAGCTGAGAATGACAACTAGGATGACCATCGACAATCTAGCTCATGTGACAAACCGAATTTAAGAAACAAACCAAAGTAAGTACTGGAGTTACAATTTTTTAGTTTTCCAAACCCAGGAATGCAATAGGCCGGGCCCAGCTGCCTTCCAGACCATAGCAGGAGTGGTTACCTTTCCACTGAGAACCTGGAGTCCTTCCTCGGGGAGGTGGACAGGAGTGAATGAAGCACCACGGGGTCTGAGTTCTGGCCAGCAAGACCCTAACAGCTCTGGTGCCGGGCTCCCTCAGAGCAGGCCGGAGCTCACCTCCCCTGTCAGCAGGCTCCCTCCACCTGCCTCTGGGCAGCTCCCCCACACCCTCACTTCACAGCACTCCCCAGTGGTGGGCGTCCCAACCCGCGGCCGCCCACCGAGGACTGACATGGTAATTTTGTGGCATACCAAAGGGCAGTGGCTTTTCTAGAATCTGTATTTTCTATTTGGCTGGAATAATTCTCTTCATAATTGAAGGTGTCTCTGGAATCAGCTCCTCCCGCAGGCCGGCAGCTCTGCCTGGCTTAGAAACCACCACCTCTTCCCAGGTTCCTGCGGCCTGGCCTGGGACCCAGGCAGCCCTCAGCCTGTGCCCTCCCTCGGGGCGGTGGGGTGATGAGGTGCTTTGAGGACTGACAGCTGGGGTCGGTATTTAGGTTAGAGTCAACTTCCTGGGCCGGTGTGTAAGCTCAGGCAGTGGCAGTGGTGGGGCGGGCACTCCGTCCTCCAGCCATGGTTCCCCAGGTCCTCAACGCAGCAGACCTGCAATGTCAGGTGAGGCGCCAGGCAGACAGAGGGCTGGGGATCTGAGTGGAACACAGCCCCAAGCAGACAGAGCAACAAGCTTTGTTTGTGGACGGCCATCGGACCAAACCAGAAAGGCCGGGATGCTGAAGCTGAAACTCGGGCCAGACGCTGCAAGGTTTAAACGCAGCCCACGTGCCCCTGGTGGGCTCCCCCAAGGCAGATGGACCAGCCCTCCCAGCCCTCCCAGCCTCTGCTTCCTCACATTGTCACCAGGGCCGGTTGCCACCAGACAAAAAACCTGCCAGTGGAAGGGTGACCAGGTCTGCATCCACAGTATTTACCTGTGCCCTCATCTCCACGGGAGACGAGCCCGGTGGGACCGGCTCTAGAAGGCAGGAAACCAGGAGTCTGGGCTTTGACGAAGGCACAAGGACACATCGGGCATCTAAGCTGTGAGCCCGGCCCAGCAATGGACTCAGTACACAAGTGACGAGCAAGTCGATCACCCCTGGACAAACTGGATGCCCAAGGGCAGACGTATCTATCTGATAAAGGACTTCTTAATAAAGAACCCTCGCAACTCATTAATGAGACAAACCACTTGACTGAAACATCAGCAAAAAAAATCTGAGCACGCGCTCCACCTAAGATACAAGAATGCCCAATAGGCACATGAATAGACATTTAACGTCACTATTTGTCAGAGAAATGCAAGTGTTCTCAAGGATGTGGGGAATGGTCGGAATGGTCTCTTCTTGTAAAGTAAACCTGCACTTACATGGGACCAGCCACACCACTCCTAGGTCTCTACTCATGGGAAATGAAACACAAGTCCACACAAAGACTTGTAGGTGACGCTCACAGCAGTTTTATTTAAAACAGCCCCCAGAAGGAAACAATCCAGATGTCCATGAGCTGGTGAATGAATAGGGGAAAGGGGGTGTGTCCATTCAGGGGCCACTTAGTGCAGCGGGATGGAAGAATCAACCACCGAAGCACAGCAGAATCCAGACCACCTATTGCGTTATTCTGCTTGTCCAGACTTCAGACAGGGCATAATCACGACAGATGCAGACCCCCACCACGAAGGACTGCCGCAAGGGGCCACCAGGGAGCCTCCTGGGACAATGGAAACACTGTGGTGGTGGTTACACCTGCAGACATCTATCAGGTGGATCAAACTGTCCACACTGAGACAACAGCTTCAGCTACATATACATATATACACACACACATACATATACATACACACACATACATATATATACACACACATATATATACACACACTTATACATATATATACACACACATATACATATATACACACACATATATACACACACATATACATATATATACACATACATATATACATACCCACCCATGATGCTGTGAACGTGCTGCACTCAATATGCCAGCAAATATGGAAAACTCAGCAGTGGTACAGGACTGGAAAAGGTCAGTTTTCATTCCAATCCCAAAGAAAGGCAATGCCAAAGAATGTTCAAACTACCACACAATTGCACTCATCTCACACACTAGTAAAGTAATGCTCAAAATTCTCCAAGCCAGGCTTCAACAATACGTGAACCGTGAACTTCCAGATGTTCAAGCTGGTTTTAGAAAAGGCAGAGGAACCAGAGATCAAGTTGCCAACATCCGACGGATCATCGAAAAAGCAAGAGAGTTCCAGAAAAACATCTATTTCTGATTTATTGACTATGCCAAAGCCTTTGACTGTGTGGATCACAATAAACCATGGAAAATTCTGAAAGAGATGGGCATACCAGACCACCTGACCTGCCTCTTGAGAAACCTGTATGCAGGTCAGGAAGCAACAGTTAGAAATGGACATGGAACAACAGACTGGTTCCAAATAGGAAAAGGAGTATGTCAAGGCTGTATATTGTCACCCTGCTTATTTAACTTATATGCAGAGTACATCATGAGAAACGCTGGGCTGGAGGAAGCACAAGCTGGAATCAAGATTGCCGGGAGAAATATCAATAACCTCAGATATGCGGATGACACCACCCTTATGGCAGAAAGCGAAGAAGAACTAAAGAGCCTCTGGATGAAAGTGAAAGAGGAGAGTGAAAAAGTTGGCTTAAAGCTCAACATTCAGAAAACTACGATCGTGGCATCTGGTCCCATTACTTCATGGCAGATAAATGGGCAAACAGTGGAAAGAGTGGCTGACTTTATTTATCTGGGCTCCAAAATCACTGCTGATGGTTACTGCAGTAATGAAATTAAAAGACGCTTACTCCTTAGAAGGAAAGTTATGACCCACCTAGACAGCATATTAAAAAGCAGAGACATTACTTTGTCAACAAAGGTCCATCTACTCAAGGCTATGGTTTTTCCAGTAGTCATGTATGGATGTGAGAGCTGGACTATAAAGAAAGCTGAGCACCGAAGAATTGATGCTTTTGAACTGTGGTGTTAGAGAAGACTCTTGAAGAGTCCCTTGGACTACAGGGAGATCCAACCAGTCCATCCTAAAGGAGATCAGTCCTGGGTGTTCATTGGAAGGACTGATGTTGAAACTGAAACTCCAATACTTTGGCCACCTGATGCGAAGAGCTGACTCATTTGAAAAGACTCTGATGCTGGGAAAGATTGAGGGCAGGAGGAGAAGGGGACAACAGGGGATGAGATGGTTGGATGGCATCATCGACTCGATGGACATGGGTTTGGGTGGACTCCGGGAGTTGGTGATGGACAGGGAGGCCTGATGTGCTGCGGTTCATGGGGTCACAAAGAGTCAGACACGACTGAGTGACTGAACTGACTGATACACACAAACACATATATATACACACAAACACACACGGATGGATGGATTTGGCTGCGCTGGGTCTTAGTTGCAGCATGTAGGATCTTCAGTTTTCATTGTGGCATGCCAGATCTTTAGTTGCAGCATTTGAACTCCTAGTTAAGAGATGCGAGATCTAGTTCCCTGACCAAGGATCGAACCCCAGCCCTCTGCATAGGGAGCTTGTAGTCTTAGCCATTGGATCAGCAGGGAAAATCCCTGTTTCAGCTTTAATAATTATTAATATACAAAATCCAATAATAAACACTGGACCTCTGGGTGTGACAGACCACTTTAAGAAGACCTGCCTCAAATCAGAAAATTCTGACCACTACATTGCCCCTAGGTCCATCTATGGTTTTTCCAGTAGTCATGTATGGATGTGAGAGTTGGACTATAAAGAAAGCTGAGTGCCAAAGAATTGATGCTTTTAACTGTGGTGTTGGAGAAGACTCTTGAGAGTCCCTTGGACTGCAAGGAGATTAAACCAGTCCATCCAAAAGGAAATCAGTCCTGAATATTCACTGGAAGGACTGATGCTGAAACTGAAACTCCCAATACTTTGGCCACCTGATGTGAAGAACTGACTAACTGGAAAGTACCCTGATGCTGGGAAAGATTGAAGGCAGGAGGAGTAGAAGGCGACAGAGACTCAATGGACGTGGGTTTGAGCAAGCTCTGGGAGTCGGTGACGGACAGGGAAGCCTGGCGTGCTGCAGTCCATGGGGTTGCAAAGAGTTGGACATGACTGAACTGAACTGAGCATTGCCTCAAGAGTGAAATTCAAGTACAACCTTGAAAAAAGGATCAGGCCTTATTGTCTGGCTCCTATCTAAGCCCATCTGAGAACAACTCTCATTAAGCTCCGCTTCTTTAGCCCATGGAAACAGCTTCTGCCATAGTCCTGCTCTCCTGTGCAGTGTCTAGGGGTCAGTGACAAGGGTCACCTTCATCCCCTTTGGGTCGTTCTGTCACAGTAACTATGATGACAATTGTCCTGCTTCTGATCATTGGTGCACGGTCACATGAAAAAGACACACTTGCAACTTTCAAAAGCTACAATTAATGCATAGCCTAGGCATTATATAGAAAAATTAGAATATACATTACCCTGGATTATCTAAAATGGATACAAGTCTTGTGTAATACATATACGCTGAGAACCACACAGTGAAATATAAGCTGTGTGGAAACTGAGACGCAGAACCTGTAAAGTGTGAAAGCGCCAAGGAGCTGAGCCATAATACACGTGCCCTGTCACTAAAGAAATGCTCCCAAACCTTCACTCCTGCAACCGACCTGCTTCTCAGTAATCAGAGCCATAACCATAAGAGATCATAGAAGTTAAACATGGGACCTAGCTCTGACCACCTGAGTCTGGCCATACTGCTTTCATAATGACCTCAACCGTGAACCCACAGCCCTGCACAGCAGAGGCCCGAAATCAACGCTTAGTAAGGTTCACAGCCGCGGCACACAGCCCGCCCGGGGCCTGGCCTCAAAGGTGGTCTCCAAGCCTCTCCCTGCACTGCAGCCCCCGCCCCCCGAGAGGTCTCCCAGGTCCCCCAGGGGCTGGCATCTTGCCCCAGCTCTCCTCCTCCCAGCGAGGAGGCTCTTCTGGGCTGGCCACTCGCCGGCTCCCAGCAGCAGAACGAGGCCGCGTGGGGACTACCAGACGTGGTGCTCCATCCGCCCCAGCGGCCTGGCCTTTAGGACTTTCTTAGACAATGAGGAAAATTAAATATTCTGACCATGTATTTTTAGGGCCTGAGACATTCCCTACAGTAATGTGGAAGGGATGACAGTGTTTTCAGAGTGTATCTCTGAGAATCTCAGTATTTCTGGAAATACCCATCATTCAAGCACCTAACTTCCACAATAAACTTCTATTTAAGTCAATAGCAAGGTGAAAATAAAGAAAACAGCATTCTTCAGTGTTTTCTACAGCAAGGCCTTGTTCTGAGCAGCTGCCCGGCCCCTGACCTGATCTGCGATTCATCTCACTCTACGGAAAAGCAGTGGGGGCTGGGGGGCTCATGGGCTCGGCCAGGGTGACATGGCTGGGGGCCGCACTGGGGGTGGGAGGTCTGGGGCTCAGCAAGTGGCACCCTGTGGGAGGCGAGGGTGTGCCAGGTCAGAGCTTCACAAGGCCACACGTGCCGGGACACCCAGCACCACCTGGCCGGGGCCTCTGACCCAACGTGAACGTCTGGAGGACCGCCCCCGCTGACACAGGAGGAAAGCCCATCAGAGGAGGCTGCCGCGAGGGGAGACCGGGGATGTGGTCAGCCCATGTGCCCACGCGCACCCACGTGTGATGCTCAGCCCGGGACGTGGCAGGGGCGTGGGTGGCACTTACCGATCTGTAACAGGACTGGCGTGACCAGCGCCGTCTCCATGGCGTAACAGAACTCCCTGCCGAACATCACGGCCCCGTGCATCACCCACAGGCGCACGGGGATGCGGTCGATGGAGCCCTCGCTGGCGGTCTCGTCCCGCGTCTCCGCCTCCGCCCTCCCCGGCTTCTGCAGGTCTGGCAGGGGCACTGGGAGCTCCTGAACTTGCATAGATTCTGTGTCGGCATTCTGCGGAGCCATTTTCATCACCACCAAAAATATATATATATATCTCTTTACTCTATCTAAATAAATAATTCTATCATATATCTTTTAAGGATAAATTAAGACGTCTTCACTTTCTGCTTCAGCTGTGCTCCTCCGGCAAGTAACGCTTATATTCCTCTTTGTACAAACAGGTATCTTGAAACTTCTCACAATCGGATGAGATACGCAGCAAAACAGAACGATTTTTGGTTGGATTGGACATATGGCTTTCTGGCTTACTGTGAATTAGAGTTAAAAATCCATAAATGCCATTCAGTTAATACCAGTTTCATCATCATTACTGAAGAGGTGCTGAAGCTCCGTTCCTTGCTGCTGAGAGGCGGGCAGGTGACACACGGAGGTAGGCCGCCGGTGTGCCCCATCGAGCGACTGGGCGATCTGCAAGGGAGCGAGAGCTGGTCACACGGGCTGGGGCCGCCCGCCCCCACCGCCAGCCAGGCCCCCCCCCCCCCGGCGCCCTCGGTTCTCTGAGCAGAGGACAGAGTCACCCGCAGAGAAAACAGACCCAGTCCCCGGAGAGACAACGTTTTCTTGTACAGAATCGATCCTGGGGAGGGCGGGGGGTACAGCCGGGACAACAACAGGGCACGGAAAGAGCTCCACGTTTCTGCTCCTCGGCCAGGCCAGGGACCGACCGTGGGCGCTGGCGCCCGAAGGGCCAGACGCTGACCACCACGCTGAGGGGCAGTCCAGGAGGTGCTGAAACCCAGGCCCTAGTCCCACGTTCCCACCTTCCTCGTACCAGTGACCCAGTCTCCACCTGGATGAACACGCCAGGAGAAGGTGCCGACTGCTGGGAACCTGCCTAGAAGTGTCCCCCTCGCCTCTCCTCCGTGAAAGGCCAGACAAGGATGCAGTTACATCCCTGCTCTCTGGATGAGGGCCTCTGTTCAAGCTGAAGGGACCTGACATCACACAACAAGTGACTTTATATTAAGGTGGGTCGATGGGTGGATATCTTACCAAAAAATTTCAATTGTTTTAAATAAAAATATTTCTGCTTAATAGTCACTTAACCCAAGACATCTAAGCTCCTACTTTTCACCCCAGAAAGGACCAGAAGTTGAGGGGTGGCTTTCACTGAGCCCCCATATCAGGGAGCCTTGGAGGTGATAGGGTGTCCCTGGCCTGGCTGCTGGCAAAGCTGAGCTGTTGACCCTGGGGGTTCAGAGACCCCGCCTCACTCTTCCACCAAACAGGCTTTCTCATGCTCTCTTTCCTTCCACCAAAACTTGTTGGGCAATCACGGGTCCAAGGGATCTGACCTAGGTATCTGCTTCTTATGCCTTCCACTTCACTACAAGTTCCCAACTGCAGCCTTCACCTGCGACTTTTATCAAACCTACAAACGTCCTCTACCATACAATCAATCATCTCGATTAAGACCAGTGTTTCCAAACTGTCACCTTCCTACAACCCTTTTTTAAAAACATGTTATCGTGACACTTTCTCATGTATACAATGTAAACAGAACAGTATTAAAGCACCCAGCGTGAACCCTTAGCAGCACTCTCTTATTCCATACCTGATCAGCCAAACTCTTGGCAAGAAGGACAGTAACCAATTTTCTCTGAGACCCTAAGGACTTAATTCTAATCTTCAAACCCATCAGTTCTGTCCCCTTGCCCCTGGTCCCACTGTGTATCTATCCTGAAAGTCAGGCTGAAATAAAGCAAACTGCGAGTTGAAAGTGAAAGTCGTTCAGTTGTGTCCAACTCTGTGACCCCCATGGACTACAGCTTGCCAGGCTCCTCTGTCCGTGGAATTCTCCAGGCAAGAATATTGGAATGGGTAGCCATTCCCTTCTCCAGGGGATCTTCCCAACCCAAGGATCAAACCCAGGTCTCTCCTACATGGCAGGCAGATTGTTTATTGTCTGAGCCACCATCATGAGAAATGCTGGGCTGGTTGAAGCACAAACTGGAATTAAGATTGCCAGGGGAAATATTAACAACCTCAGATATGCAGATGATACCACTCTAATCGCAAAAAGCGGAGGAACTAAAGAGCCTGTTGATGAGAGTGAAAGACGAGAGTAAAAAAGCTGGCTTAAAACTCAATATTCAAAAAATGAAAATCATGGCATCTGGACCCAGCACTTCATGACAAATAAATGGGGAAAAAGTGGAAACAGTGGAAGATTTTATCTTCTTGGGCTCCAAAATCACTGTGGACAGTGTTGCAGCTGTGAAATTAAAAGACGCTTGCACCTTGGAAAAAAAGCTATGACAATCCTAGACAGCATGTTAAAAAACAGAGACATCACTGCCAACAAAGGGCCATCTAATCAGCTATGGGTTTCCCAGTAGTCATGTACGGATGTTACAAGTTGGACCATAAAGAAGGCTGAGCACTGAAGAATTGATGCTTTCGAACTGTGGTGCTGGAGAAGACTCTTGAGAGTCCCTTACTAGTCAATCCTAAAGGAAACCAACCCTGACTATTCACTGGAAGGAATGATGCTGACCCTCTAACACTTTGGCCACCTGATGCAAAGAACCAACTCACTGGAAAAGATTCTGATCCTGGGAAAGAGGAGGGGAGGAGGAGAAGGAGACGACAGAGGATGACATGGTTAGATGGCATCACCAACTCAATGGGCATGAATTTGAGCAAGCTCTGGCAGACAGTGAAGGACAGGGAGGCCTGGCGTGCTGCAGTCCGTGGGGTCGCAAAGAGTCGGACACAACTTAGCAACTGAACAACAACTGCCTGTCAAAGAGTGAAGAGTCATTTCAGCAACAACTAACACTGAGGCAATAAGGCTCTGCAGTAAGTGCACTAGGATTATTTTAAGGCTGTAAGTCTCAGCCCCGGGGGCACTGGGCGATGCCTAGAGGTTCTTATGACTAGAGGCAGGGGTTGGTATCATGCTTCAGGGGGAGAGTCCAGGGATGGGCTCAGCATCCTGCAGCCCCAGGGTGCCCCACAACAGAGCACGACTGTTTCCTAGGGTTATTATTAAACAAGAGGAAAAGTGCTCTTAAAAATGCTGAAACCCTTATCACATTGTGAATCAATCAACCAGCCCAGAAGTTACAAACTCAACTGCACTTCCTTCCCCTTGGTTTTCTTACGCCAGCCTCTGCCCAAAGCAGAAGAGGAAACACAGGGGAGCTCAGGACACTGGTTCCCTGAGGACAGGTCTAGGGTCAGGTTTCTAAGTGGGAAGGGGTGTGAGCTGTCCCCTCCCAGTCAGTCACCCAGGCCACAGGAGGTGGCATTACCAGGCACTTATTTTCCAAGAGGAGGTAAGAGCTGCCGAGGGGCAGTGAAGGAAGTCCAGCCGGCCACCTTGCCTCAGTCACGTTCAGGCTGTGGGCTCCAACCCCAGGCCCAGGGCTGCACCTGCTGAAGGGCCTGCGGAATCAGCTAGAGATGGCCAGGAAGCCCAGGAGGTTGAGGCTGCGCCCAGAGCGAAGACGCCTTCAGGAAAGTCGCCTGCCGTTAAGACAGCCAGGCCAGTGCCGGCGCGCCCCCTCTGTGGTGCAGAGCGAGTCTCCACACCAGTCTCTCCCCACATCTGGGGTCCTCACCAAACGTCTAAGAACGGCCCAGCCATGGCCTCTGGAAAGAAAGTTGAGGGGGGCAAGCCCCTAGTGGTGGTGGTGGCGGCCACCTGCCCTCCCGGGACTTCTGCAGGCAGAGTGTCCAGCCACCTGCCGTCTCCCTCACAGTCAGGGGCGGGCACGGCCAACTAATGGGTCAGCAGAGCCTGCTTCACACTGGGCATCCTGCTGGCCAACTTGGCAGCCCAGGGACTGTACACTTCCAGACTTCAACCACAGTCATGTGCGCAGTCTTCTCAAAAGGGGAGCCTGCTGGGGTTGGGCTGGCGCTGTGGCTTGTCGGGGGGCTCACCCACCCTCCAGATCCAGCCCTGATGCTCCTTGGGGGGGTGGGCAGCAGGAGGAATCCAGGTTTCATGGCAGAAGGCCTGTGCCCCCTTCCCGCCGCGTCCCACCTTCCCAGTGGCCGTCTGGGTGCTTCTGCGTGATTTATTTATGAGTCCACTGCCGGCACTCAGAGATTTCGCCTTCCTCTCCTCACACTGACTCTGTTTGCACTGAGTCTGGGTCCCCCACATCCAGTGAGCCCATCTGCCCAGCCCAGCATCGGCTCTACAGACACAGAGCCACCAGCAGGTCCTGAGCGGGGACACACCTTCCCTCTCGCTGTTTCTCCTCCCAGAATCTCGATACACTCCGGCATGTTTATTTGCAAGAACTCTATGAGCAAATGACCTTTAAGAGTCTGACTAGCTCTGGAAGGAAATGTCGGTATTTTTACTGAGGCTTCACTGATTTTATAAATTAGCTGAAGGAGAACCGCCACCCTTTGGGCTGTCTCTCCATATATCCGAGTCAAAACCCAGTGCCTTTCAGGAGAATTTCAACACGTTCCTCCTACAGTTTTGCACATTTCTTGTGAAGTTTCTTCCCAGTGATTTCATCTTTTCTGTGGCCACTGTGGATACAAATTTCCCTTCCCTTATACATTCAAAGTGGTTGGCTGTGCCCGTGAAGGGTACCAGGGCTTGCTTGCTTCCTTAGGTATAACTCACACACAGTGAAAAGGTACCGCTCAATCAGTTATGATTAATTTATGTCAACAAGGAGGACATTTCCAACACCCTGGCAAGTCCACGTGGGTCCTTTCCCATCCAGTGAAGGCTCATGGTTTTGTATTTTAACTTGATATCCTGGTTCTCTAATTGAGTGAGAATGGGTGAGGGGAGGCGGCTATAACCAGGCTGATAGCAAGTCTAAGCAGCACCAAGATGCATCCAGTCCCCAGCTCAATGGAGGCTTGGACTTGGGGTCCCGTTGGTCTGAATTATGCATAGCACCTGCACAGGGCATGGAGCAGGGACCCAAGCGGCACCTTTCCTGGGCTCTGACATCCTTCCCCTCCTCCCACTCACTCTACTGTGAGGGCCCCTTCTCCTCGGGGCTCTGCTCTGCAAGAAGACGGAAGGAGAGAGGTTGAGGAGAAAAGGAAGGTGTGAGTGGGGAGGGTGTCACTCCATTTAGGGGGACAATCGGACACCACCAAGCCAGATTCACTTCTGTAACGCGGTGCCTTGAAGTACTTGTACAGCAAGCAAACTGCTTTCTTTAAGGAAGCTATTTTCTAGAAAGGGTAGAGCTGTTAACTACAACATCTAAAACCGTGAAAATGCTTTCTTCTGAAGCACCTGATGTAAAAGGCCCGAGCTAAAGTGTGACAACACACGAAAGCAATCTGAGGGTGACTAGGCTGCTGCCTCCCGAAAGCCTCCTCCTGATTTTCTGAAGAGGGTGGAGAGGCTTCCGCTGTGACCTGTTCTAGAAGGCTCTTCAGAGCCCAGAGGGACTCTGAAGTCAGGCCTCCCTCCGGAGCCTCCCTGACGACAATCTGGTCATGATTCGCAGATGCACCGAGACAAGTGAAACTACAATTGTTTCAATCAACAACTTCCTCTATTGTCCTGTTTCTAATTTCAGGGTGACTGATGCCAAAACACGTGACTTCCTACAATTTGCTGTGTGGAAAGCTGGCTGTAAACTTCACGTCATCGAAAGCTTAACTGAAGCATAATTTTTTGACAGGCAATTAAGAGTCTATGCAAGTCACAGTATTTGATGGGAATATGATCACGAAGGTCAGGGACCTACACGTGCCAGAGAATGGCTGGAGGGGGTTTCAGGTGCCTTGGCTGTTGTCTTGGCCCCACGCACACGCGCGTGCACACAGCGTTCCAGGCACCAGGATGACCAGCCTGTGCTTTGTGTCTGGTTTGTGGCAACGGCTGTTTGATTTGTACACTCACCATCTAGGACAGGCATCTCTACCCTCGAAAAACGCCCCAGAACTGCTAACATTCTCATAAGACGTCGTTAACTATTAGCCCCAGATAACCCACCCACCCAAAGCACAGCCACCCCCCCACTACCATCACCCACTGTGCCCTCCCTCCAGACAAGCACGGCAAAGATGACTAACCGAGGACAACACCCAAGCCGGCGAAACTGGGCAGACGGCTGCACACCAGAGGAGACCCGCTGCTGGACCAAGAGTAAAAAAGGCATAAAATGGAATCAAGCAAAGTCAAAGGACCCCTGATATGAACGGGGAAAACACTGTGGTAAAAATTTGTTTATAAAGTTACGTCCTTCAAAGCATTTCAGAAATGCCATTGATTTCCAAAGTAAAATCAATGCTGTATCAAGAGAATGAGAAGACAGGCCACAGACTGGGAGAAAAAACTTGTAAAAGACACAGTGATAAAGGATGCTATCCAAAATAAACCTGATGGTGAGGGAATGAACAACTCAGTTATAAAGATGGGCTAAAGACCCGAACAGACAGCTCACCAGAGAAGAGACAGAGGTGGCAGATGAGCACAGAAAGAGGCTCCACATCCATCTCCTCTCATCAGGGAAATGCAAATCCAAACAGCAGTGAGACACCCCTCCTCACCTGATAGCATGGTCCAAGCCCAGAGCACAGACGACAGCAAACACAGCTGCTAATATGCAGTAACAGGAACCCTCATTCACTGCTGGTGGGAACGCAGAGTGGTGTGGCCACTTTGGAGGATAGTTTGGTGGCTTTTTACAAAACTAAACATACTCTTAGCATGCAGTCCAGCAATCATGTTCCCTGGTATTTGCCCAAAGGAGCTGAAAACTTATCCATAAAAAAACCTGCACATGGATGCTATATAGCAGCTTTATTCACAATGCCCAAAACTTGGAAACAACCAAGATGTCCTCCAGTAGGTGAATCAATAATCTGTGGTACATCAATGAAATATTAACCAGCACTAAAAAGAAATGAGCCATCAAACCATGAAAAGCCATGGAGGAACCTTAAATGCACATTAATTCCATGAAAGAAGCCAATCTGAGACAGCTACATATTACCAGATTCCAACTACAGGACATTCTGGAAAAGGCACAAGTATGGAAACAAAACAGGACCAGTGGTTTCTGTCCCCCTAAGGCAGAAAAGCAGTGAGTCTTGGACTTCCCCACGTGGCGTCCTGTTATGGGAGCCGAATGGACTGACACACTGAATCCGTGTGAACCAGGAAGGCCAAGGGAGCACATTTAAAAATGCAGACTCCAGGGCTCCACTGCGTCACTGAACCGCAGCTCTGGGGAGGGGCCCGAGGATCCGCAGGCCTGCTCACTCCAGGTGGGAGCTGCTGGCCGCAGGTACCTGGCCGGACAACCCGCTGCCCCTCTAGGTAGAAATGACTGGTCCGTGACTTCGTAACCTCGCCTGTGTGTGTTCTGTGCCACAAGACCTGGCCGAGGGCACTTCAGACACCGAACACCACACGTCGGACGCTCCTGATCGGCTTGCTGGGAACTTGGTAGAGGCAGAGGGGGCAGGGGAGTAAGGAGGCATGTGACTGTGTGTGTCAAATACTCCAAGTATGCAGAGACTGCATCAAAGGAAATCTGGAAAGGGGCCCCAGGGAGCGAGGGGATGAAAATATTGCTACACTGTAACAAGCCAGTCTAATTAAAGTGTTTCTCAATGGATTAGTATCCCGGCAACAGGCAAGAGCCAAGGGCCTAGGCACTCCAGCGTGCTTCTCCTAGACAGCTCTTCTGGGACTCCCCGGCCCAGTCTGGCACCCTAGTCCCTCTCCAGACAGTGCTTGGGACCCCCCTGCCAGAGGGTACCTAGCCTAGGCCAGGCTGCCCACTCCTCTGGGAGGCCGGGTCACAGCCCTCACGGCAGGGACGCGGGGATGTGGCCCCTCTTGTGCGTCCTCAAGACTGGAGGAAGCGCACCCTCCTAGAGATGGTTTTTTAAATGCCTGTAAACTGGCATACTGCAACTTAACCTCAAAATACACTGTACTTAAGAGCTACTTTCTAGAAGTTGTCTCTTAGGAAGGGAGCGTGCATACAGCAGGATGAGGGGGAGCGCGGAAGGCTCAGCTCCCCTCCACCGGACCACCTGGGGGGGGGGGGCCAGTCTGCTCTGATGCCGGGTGTGCAGGAGCCCCCTGTGAACCCTGCACAGAGGACACACACTGCCTACGGGACTCCATGCTGCCCCTGCCCTCATGCCCTGGGAAAGCTGTCGCTCTGAACCACCTAAAAGCACAGTATCAGGTCAAATAAGCAGAAGGGCACGTGGAAGCAAACTTGGTGAACTCCAGGGACAGCTTATATGACAGCAAAAATGTTTAATACTGGATCATATCAAAGCACATACCATCTGGACTTCCCTGGTGGTACAGTGGGTGAGAATCCGTCTGCCAATGTAGGGGACACGGCTTCGATCCCTGGTCTGGGAAGATTTCACATGCCATGGGGCAAGTAAGCCTGAAAGCATGAACTTACTGAGCCCATGTGATGCAACTACCAAAGTCCGTGTGCCTAGAGGCTGTGCTCTGCAACAAGAGAAACTCAGGCACCGTAACGAGGAGTGGCCCTTACTCGGCACAAGCAGAGCGCGCCCGAGCACTGCACGAAGACCCAGGGCACCCCCTCAGCCCACACACTGTCCAACCTCCTAAAGCTGGGGGGCAGGGCATTAGGATGGAGACTGAGCACGTCCACAAACAGGAGCTGTCTTCACCCTCTGCTAAAGGAAACTGCTACCCACATGTGAAGGGAAACTCAGAGCGCTTAAGTCGGAGGAAATGACCCTGAAACAAGGACAAATTGCTCTGTCCCCAGAGAAAACATTGTCCGCGACTTTCATCTTCTGCTAAAAACAAAGACCTGCTCACCTGACTTCTCACCTTTGACCTTTACACAGTTCTCCTTCATTTGCACGTCAGGTGAGTAGGAGGTTTCTTTGTTTTCTAATTAAAAATCTCCGAGAGGTTTTTTGCCTTCCTCTTCTTGTAAATGTTTCTAGCATCAATTTGCCAGTTTAAGCCACTGGGGTCAGGATGAAGCTTTGGCTGCTATGGAAACAGCAGCAAGCTTTAAACCACACTGCTCCTGGAACCCCAACTGGCCCAGGAAAACCGAGCTTCAGGATCAACCTAAAGGCCGAGTGGGAAGCCACTGCCAACAGTTCCAGAAGAGACTAAGATTTCCCCAAAACTCATCACTTCATCTAAGGTACAGGACCAGGTACCAACAAACGCAGACTGTCATCTACAGTGTGTTAGAGACAGGCAAGCTGCCAAAGAGGATGAATTAACAACCAAACATTATTTTAAAAAAAATGAAAATAAAGATTCCTCACTTTACATACATACACTCAAGAACAAGGAATTCCCTGGTGGTCCACTGGTTATAACTCTGTACTTTCACTGCTGTATCAAATCAAAGCAGCGTCCAGAGCCCCCCTCTCAGGCAAAGAGGATGCAGTGCTCCATAAGGAAGCGCTGGAAACCCCCAAACTGCCAAACAACACAGAATTATTTGAATTACGGTCCATGTATCAAGTAAACACAAAATGGCCAAAATGTTTTTAAAGTGAGGAAGTATGAAATATATTTGAGTAATGTTCAAAACTAGTTCTCGTAAAAGGTTAACATTTTGGTGAATGAAGGGAACACACACAGCTTTAGTCTGGGGTTACATTCATTCTTACTAAGACCATAAAGACAACCACCAAGAACATTCTGCAGCATTCTGCAGTCACAGCCACCCCACCAACACACACACACACCTGAAGTCAGCTGAAGGTCAGCACGCCTCACGGGATGCGTCACGTCTGCACCATTTACAGGACTGCCAGGCGCTGCTGAGCGACCAAGACCATGGTCTAAAGGCACACTGCAGACCTTGTGAAGTCTTTCCACCCTTCCCACTCAGTCACCTGCGGTCCATTTTACCAGGAGGAGGGCGTAGTCCTAGGACGCTGGGGAGCCCCAGTGCAGGCGGGGCACAGGGGAAGGCCCGCTCCCCTCTGAGCTCAGCTGAATGCACGGGACATCACCCGAGGCGGAGGGGAGGGAGCCTCCCAGAGGGCATCAACCAGACTATCAGCTCAGGAATCTGTCCTCCGTCTTGAGCAACCCCTTAACCTGAGGGCCCCCGAGGGTCTGTGATGAAGAAGCCCGCTTTGGTACCTGAATCCTCCCACTGTCTGCAGAAGTCTGCGACTCAGGGCCAGCGCCTTCCTGGGGTCACCGGGGCTGATGCGCTCACAGTGAGCGGCACGATCACCTGTGGGATTAGTCCCGGCCATCCCAGCTCCATCAGAAACGATTTCTCACAAATGCAGTCCTCTCGGTAGATACTGAAAGCCTCAGAATGTAAATACCCTTTGATCCTCCAATTCTGCTCTTTGGAAAGCAAAGCCTGTACAGTCTGCAGATCAATACTACTGAGAAACCTGCTCGTGTAAAGGAAGATCGATTCTGACACAAACTCCACGTTGTGGGATTACCTGTTGACGTGGAAATGTGCCTAATAATAGGCACAAAGGCACATTATAAATCAACTACACATAATGGTCCCATAAAGTTTTTTTTAAGGTATGGATGCAGAAAGGAACTTTCTAGTGGCTCAGCCATAAAGAACCTGCCTGCCAATGCATGAGTTCAGTTCAGTCACTCAGTCATGTCCGACTCTTTGCGACCCCATGGACTGCAGCATGCCAGGCTTCCCTGTCCATCACCAACTCCCGGAGCTTGCTCAAACTCATGTCCATCGAGTTGGTGATGCCATCCAAGCATCTCATCCTCTGTCGTCCCCTCTGTCGACCCCTTCATGCAGGAGACACGGGTTCAATCCTGGGTTGGAAAAATCCCCTGGAGGAGGAAATGGCAACCCACTCCAGGATTCTTGCTTGGGAAATCTCATGGACAGAGAAGCACGGTGGGCTACAGTCCATGAGGTCACAAGAGAGTAGGACATGACTGAGTGACTAAACAACATTGAATGCAGAGAAAAAGGTATTCTGAGGGATTCACCATTATATATATATTGTTATTGCTTCTATATGACCCAAAGTTATTTCCTAATTTGGTTTCCCTATCCAAACTTCACATAAGAGCTTGATATGTGGAATGACATTCAGTACTGTTCTATGACGAAGCTGAATCTCAGATAGTCCAGAAAGTGCCAACAGAGGCTTGCAAAGCCAGGCAGCCTGAGAGAGTTGGATAAGGATGAAGGGTGGGGGAGGCAGGTCTGCAGAGCCAGCTGTGGACTCAGCCACTGGCAGGTCCACTAAAAGACTCAGAGTTGATCACCAAGGACCAGCTCAGAAGCTCTTCCCAATCTATCATCAGCAATAAAGTAATTCTAAGACCATTCATTCACCGGGAACGCAGCAGGTCCCTCCCAAACAGTCCAGTATATGGATGCTACCCCTCTGTCCTGTGTCGCTGGTGAGGCCCTTCACTCGGCAGCTACTCCCGTTTCCAAGCACAATCACAGGGCTTCTCGCCGACAGCACCTGCCGCCCCTCCTGGAGCTCAGATTTCGCTCTGCTGCTTTATTTATTTAGTCTTCTCCCCACTGGAATGATGTCACGCGCCCGTCCTGAGTTGCACCACCGCCTGCATTGTCCATCACTGATTCTCCCACAATGCACTGCACTCAGGGGTACACATGGCCAGCCTCCACTCCCAGGCATAATGCCCATCAAGGAGTCAGGGATCAACCCTCTTCTCTCCAGGCCACGAGCAACAAGACAGAAAAGCCCTGCCAGGTCTGAAACAGATCCACCTGGGGTTGAGCAGCTCTCATGCTTATCTAGCACCTTGCCCTTCCTGAGGCCCAGATGGCATCGGACTCCCCAGGCCAAAGCCCGGGTTCAAGTTTCTCAGCTGCAAACACCAACAAGCACCTTTCTCTCCCATTCATTAACCCATGGGTGCTGACTTCCCCCAGGACTAAGTGCTGCCCCCTCCACCCCCCAACAACCCAGGACTGGATTACAGTCTGTGAGCCAGCAGAAGGATGCTGCCTCCAGACAAAAGCACAGCCCCCCCCCCGAAACAGAGTCTGAGCCGGAAGGGAGGCCCAGGGTCCCCGTGCACCTGCCAGCCACACAAGTACTGGAGGGGGGGGCTGGGCAGCTCCAAAGCGCAAATCTATGAACATACAGCACCGACCACAGAAGCTTACCAGTGACGGTGAGTCAGATGCATCAAAAATAAATGTAAGGGGACCTCCCTGGTGGTCCAGTGGTTAACAAAAGTGTTGAAAGTGTTACTCGCTCAGTCGTGTCTGACTCCCTTGAGACCTCACGGACTGGAGCCTGCCAGGTTCCTCTGTCCATGGGAATTTCCCAGGCAAGAATACTGGAGTGGGTTGCCATTCCCTTCTCCAGGGGACCTTCCTGACCCAGGGATCAAACCTGAGTCTCTTGCATTACAGGCAGATTCCTTACTGTCTAAACCACTAGGGAAGCCCGCCTGCCAATGCAGGGGACGCAGTTCGATCCCTGGTCCAGGAAGACCCCCCCAAGCCGAGGGGCAGCTCAGCGACTGCGCCCACACTCTACAGCCCACGAGCCGCAGCAAGAAAAACCACTGCGACGAGACACCTGGGCAACTAGAGGAGGCCTCGCACAGCAACGAAGACCCAGCGCAGCCAAAGGTACGTAATTTTTTTTAAAGTAAAAAAAAAAAAGTGTCTCCTCATTGTAAATAAGCTTGTCTTCCTATCCAGATTTCTGTGTACGTGTGTTCTACCAATTAACTACTCCTGCAGTTCTGTTTCTTCTTCTTGGTTTTGTATAAAAGGGCAAAAATGAAAAAGTTGGAATTCCTCTGAAAAAATAAATAAACGTAAGGAGTACAGAGTTTCTGTTGGGGGAGAAGAAAAAGTTCTGGAGGTGACAGCGGTTGGGAGGCACACCTAGAAAATGACCTGGAGAGTCACGATGGTCAGAAATGGAATTTTTTTCTCCTGCAGAAACTCAGTGCATCTCCCAAACAATGCAACCAACCATCAATCTTTTAGACAGAGGTTCTGCAGCCACAGTGACACTGGGGCGTGGACAGGGTGCATACCTGTGTGGCTGCAGTGAGGATAGCAGGAAGGTGGGCTCTCAGCCCCACTCAGACCCCAGGCAGCTCCGTGCGCAGGCTGAGTCAGAAAGGAGGGACAGAGAGGGAAAGGCTGAGGCCGGAACAGCGAGTCAGCAGCCGGAGGGAGTCAGCTGACCCAGGAGGAAGTGCCTGGTCCCAACTGAGGTCTCCCCAGGGCAGAAGCACCCCCCACCCCCCACCCGCCCTCAGGCCCCTCCAAGGAGCACACGTCCTGGCACATGTCCCCACGTCCCGGCCTCCAGCCCCTAAGGCCCCTCTGCCCCCACCAGCCTGGTCCCGTACCCGCCCTGGGCTCCCAGACCCTGGTCACCAAGGTTTAATTCGTTTCTGGACCTGCCTCTCATCAGAGTACAGAAGCTGCAGGACTCACTTCCACTCCGGACCCCAGGGCAGGAGGCAGGGGCATGAACTCGAGGGTGTTTGGTGCTAAGGCCCCCGACACCCTCCCATCCCCAGAGGACTTCCCCACCTCCTACCCGGACGTTCAGAGTCGAGAGGGGCTGCCGTGCAGGAAAACGGGCTCCAGAGAAGACCCAGGAAGCCACTCCTTCCACTGAAAAGTCACGGCCTCAGGAAAGTTCTTCGTTCATCGTCAGTGTTTTCCTTCAGACCTGAAAGGAAAACCTGACCACACGTAAATACCACCTTCTGCAAATTCTTGTTCCTTCTATCATTTTTTCTTTCCTGCACACTGCTGAGTCTTTGAAGACTGCATGGTGAGGCCAGCTTTCCCTCTGAAAGGCAACACCTTCACTTTTAAGGGGACGATTCATAAAAACTGAGGGCTCCATGTACAAAGTTCGCGCTCCTGAAAAGCCTGCCAATCATAAAATGAGTAACACCTGAATGTATTACAAAACTAGGTCTGAACGCCAGGTCTCCCCTCTCCCAGTGCATGCCAGTGACAAACAAAAGACACAAGGATAAAGACCTCTTTACCAGAACAGCCAACACGATTCCATCTGTTAACAAAAACTAACTGTTGCATTAAAGGTTGCAAGTTCAAACACAATCTGGCTATTGTAAGCAGTGCCTCAGTTTATCAATGTAACAATGACTCTCTTTCAAAGAATGATAAAGCTCTTTGCAAATAACTTGCCCTCCAGCATTTTTAAGATACTTCACAGGATAAATATTAGCTTGGGACTTGCCTACAGGAGAAGTGAAAGCTGCCAAAGAAGCAGTTTTACAAAGGAAAAAAGAAGGAACAACAGCAGCTGGAGGGGAGCAAGCCGCCTTGCCCTGGGTCCCCAGGCCCCGGGGCCCCTGCCCACCCATCCTGGGCCACCAGGCACAGGAGGGCAGGACTGTGGCTCCTGATCAGGGGTGCAGTGCCAGGCGCTCAAGCAAACCACCCGGCAGACAGAAAGAACTGGAAAACAGAGTTAATTAAAAGGAGAGATTTTAAGATGATGGTTGGGATGAAAGCGAACAAGGAGCGTTACTGCTCAAATCTGATTTAAACTTAATTTCTTGACAGACAGGTGAGTCTCCTGGTGACCAGATGCAGGCAGCAAGGGGAAGGTGGGCCAAGAGGGCGACACCCAGGGACCTGATCGGTCAGCACCACGACGGCCAGGCCCACGACTGGCTCCAGACTGCCCCTCACCCTGACTTCATCTGGGGCAGCTTTACGTCTAGGATGTCAGTGTGCCACTCAGCAGGGACTGGACGCCAAGTCATAACAGCAGCTGCCGCCCAGGGGACAAGGGGTCCGTGAGGGGATACCAGAGCCTCCCCGGCAAGCGGATGGCTGGAGGAGAAGGGCTCCCTGAACTCGGTGGGGAAGAAGACTCAGCCAGGGCTCTCCAGACCTGGACCCTGACATCCTGGCTCCCAGGACGCCACACTTCCGAGATAGAGCAGGGCAGGCTTGAGGGGGTCAGCATCCCACGAGTCCAAACACCCTGGAAACAGCTGAGCTTCCGACCTCGAGGTGGGAAACGGAGCAGAGACATGGGTGCTGGGCCTGAAGCACATGTGCAGCCTCCGCCCACGACCCCCCACCTGGAGAGGGGGTCACATGGCAACAATGAAGGCCTCTGGGCCATGAGGACATGCGTGGCAGGGGATGCGCTTGGCAGGTACTCAGTCCTAAGGGACCCCAACCACCCAACACCGAGAACCAGCTCCCTGAGAACCTGAGCTACTAGACAGGTTCCACTCTGGGCGTGCACGGCCCAGAAGAACAAGAGGGTACTATAATAATGACGACACCGTTGGCTTTATGAGGATTTTGACCCAGCGTTGTCACTAAAAGTGATAAAGTTTTTATTAGAAAAGTATAACTTTAGGTTAAGGATTCTACTTGGTTATCACCACCAAGTGCAGCCTGTCTCTGTAAAGGCAGGCACAGAGCGGCTGACAACAACCTCCCCTGCATGGTACCTGGCCAGGTACCTGCCTGCCACTAGGACGACCCTGGGATGACCCCTGAGGAGGGGCGGGCACAGAAAACAGGAGAGCAGGGCGGGCAACTCGCCAGCTGGCCAAGGGGCTCCCTCTGACCCTCCCACCCCCACTTTCAGGTGCCTGGATGGGAGGGACCTGGCTGAGACTACGAGGGAGCCTGTGTCCACGCTGCCTGCATGCCAGGAGCCACAGGCGATGGGGCTGGAGGTCTTAGCCATGGCTTCCACAGGGCAGGGGCTCCCCCCCTCCACCGTGACCATCCTGTCCCTTCCCCTGGCCCCTCATAGGGACACCCTGCATGCACCAGCCTGCAGGAGGGCTCTGTGCCTGACCGGCGTGCTCATCTATCTGGACAGGAAGCATCCGCGGTGCGGCGCACACTGTAGCCTGGGCCCTGTGGCCGGAGCCTGGACAGGCGGCCACAGCTCTGGGGCCCGCGCTAGTCTCCGTGCCTCCTCAGGCCCCACGGTTCCCTGAAAGTGGCACAAGCTGGATGAGGCAGGGATGAGCGGCCTCCACCCCAGTCCAGATGGCCTCGCCCAGCCCAGCAGGGCGGCCCCAGCAGCGCGAGCCGGCTCCGTGTGGACCCAGCACCAGGCAGCCGGTACCGGGCATCATCGATAAGCCACCTGAGCTCTGTTATTTTACAGTTTGCTACATCCAAACCCCAAAACCTCACCACCAAACGACCCTCCAACATTCTGAGCTGTATGCAGAGCCTTGTGCAGGTGGGGAGCCAAGCTCAGGACCCCCAAGGACCCATGAGTCTCTGTGCTGAGAAAAGCTGGGGGCACTGAGCTCTTACCCCCTTGAGAAGTGAGCAGCGGGCCCCTCCAAGCAGGCTGATGTCTAAGTCACCCCGTCCCCTGCCAGCCCCAGGTTCTGGGCCCCCTCGGGCTGCCTATCCAGCTTCCCGGGACCAGCGCCCCAGGACACACGGGAGAGGCAGGCGGCAGGAGAGACAAACAAGGACACCAAGAAGGTCTCGGGTTCCCCAGAAACGCCGGGTCGACACCAGCTCCAAGTCTGCCTAGGCGTTTAGGGCAATCCTGCGGCCCCAAAGGGCAGCAAAGGGGCTTCGTCCCCTCGGCCCACAGCCACAGGGATCCTCCCAGGCGACCGCTCCGTGGCTTAAATGCACAGGAAGAGGCAGCTACACAGATAGGGACTTGTACTCAGTTACAACCCCGGCAGCAGCACAAGGCCAGGGTAGCCAGGAGGAAAGGCCACAGCGCTTGGCGGCCAGCACCCAGCCCTCACACGGCACACGCGTGTCCACGCAAGGCAGCGCCTCCGCTGTATGGTCACGCATGTGCTGCCTGCACCTGAGCCAGGTACCAAGGCCGAGGAAGGCGGCGGTGGGGTGTCTCCTGTGGCCTCGACCACAGCTGATGTCACACTGCCATCCCCAGCTTTGACTGCGGCCACAAGCACTTGCCTCACCCTGGGACTCAGTGACGACAGTGCCTTTCTGCAGGGCAGTCGTGAAAATGCCAAGGTTTGTGATCTACGAAGATCCCAGGAAAGCTGGGCACCCAGCGCGGGGCCCCGACGCGGCCGACGGGCCGCAGGGACGTAGGCAGGTGCCGGCCTCCCAGGCGCCTGCCGGCTCACAGCACACCCCGGCACGCCGGGACGGAAAGTTGGCAGGGGCTGGCGAGGACGTGTGGTGTCTATAAAAATGTTCCTCCCGGGGGAGCCTCTGGAAACAGAGACTCCGAGATACTTTCATTCTTTTCCTTATTTGCCGCTCTGAAAAATAAGCTGTTCTTCCTATTCTGACATGGAATATGGTCAAAACCTTCTCCAGTGAATAGTGACCCAAAGAAAAAGGTCACCAGATCCAAAATATGTCTCTTTTGGCCAGGGACCCGAAGTAACTCTATTCTGTTTATTTGGTTTCTCTCCTGGGGGATAAAAGCGCAATCCAATGCCAAGTTGGCCTGTGCTCGTCTAAGTCCTGCGAAGACGCCGAGACGCAGGAAGCTTCTCTCTCCCTCTGGCAGGTCCTCCTGGGCGCGGCCCCTGCCCAAGCCCAGGGCTCATCTCTGTCCCCCAGGGCCTCACAGGGGAGAGAGTCAGCGCCCTTTCAGCTGCAGCCATCCGCTGTGTCCACCCTGTGCTCTGACCCCAGCCAGGATGACTGCAGAGAACAGGCGACCAGAGAGGCAGAACCAGAAACGGGGCTGTATGTGGGGCTCAGCGTCAGCCTGGCTCCACAGCGGGCATCCCTCACCCCAGGAGGCTCCCTCCAAATGTGAGCTCCCCATCCCTGGAGGTCCAGCGAGGGAGAAGGCACCGTGGGTCCCTGCCGTCCCCACCCCCGGGTCCTCAGCCTGATGGCTTCCACAACAGCAGCCGCTGGGACCGCACCCAACACCCCAGCTTCTCAATGGGCCTTCCGGGGTCAGGGACCCACCTATCACTGCGAGCCACAGCTGCATGCATGGCCGGCCCTGCCGGGGCTACAGTACAGGCCGTTCCAACGTCCGTTCACCCTTTACTACAGCATCGCCAACTGCCCCGTCCAGGGCGAGGGCCTACTGCGCGGCCCAGACCCGTGTCCCGTTGTACACAAGGAGCCGCTTCCGAGGACTCGCTCCCAGGGTGTGAACCCCACTGAGCCGCTGGGCTGCCATCCCATCCTGCCAGTCTGTGTCCCCTCGGTGCCCTCTGCACCCACGCTCACTGACAGCACTCCCCAGGACCTGCACACCCCAGCACATGGCCGACAGGCGAAGGGGAGGGGTCAGGCAGGGACAGGCACATGGGGGAAGGCCGAGACAGACGCTGGCACAGAGCGCTGAAGAGGCCAAGGAGGAGCACAGAACGAGCAGGTTTGTACACACTTCCTGAGGCCCACCCGACGGAGCCCAGGATGTGTGCAATCGTGAGATCTCAGTCTTCCCCAAACAGTCTCTGAAGACGCGTGAACTTGAGTTTGAGCAATGCTTCTAGAACCAGTGAGGGAGCTTTTCAGCCCCTGAGATCAGTCTACAAGCTGGGTGTCCACAGTGTCTCAGGACACAGCCTGAAGGGACGGGGGGTGTCACATGGGGGAAGGCAGGTGGGGAGACCCTGGGGGGCCTGCCTTCTGGGCTTCTCCTGAATGAACACTGGCTCAAAGGCACAAGGGAGCCCAGCTTGGCTCCGGCCCTTTGGGAGCCCCTGGGCTGTGCCCCCTCCCAGCCTCCAGGGAGGTGGGAGTCTGAGCTCATGGTCCCTCTGGCTTTCAACTCTGGGCCAGAAAGACGGGGCTTGGGCACAGACAAGGAGGACCTGCAGAGGCTAGTCTCAAACGCCCCTGTGCACCCCCGGGGAGCTCCTAGGCTGGGAGGGGCAGCCTCCACAGGCACTCACTGGAAACAGACCACAGCAGGACACATAAGCATGCAGGCTGCAAACATACCTTACTGCACCTTTGCAAACTCCAAAACCAGCTTAAAGCCTTTCCAGAATAAGACAAACATAAGCAGAATAAGTCACCGTTCCCAAGCAAGCATTTCCCCATCAGGCACAATGCAGTGACTGCAAGAATATGCACTGGACCCGGGTTCCTGCCCACTGTCCCCACGGGAGCAGGCCCAGGAGATCCCGCTGTCCCCTTAGCAGCAGCCCTCCCTCGACACCGCTGTCTTCCCCACACGCACACCTGCCCCCAGCAAACAGAAGCAACTGCCCTTCACAGACCACTTACACCTGGGTGCGGCCAGCCCTGTGAAAGCACCGTCCTGGCCAGCCGCCGGGGGCGGGGTGCCCCTCGTGGGGTCAGTGTCCATCCCTGGACACTGAGAACAGCAGAAAGGCACAGGGCAGATGGGGACCCAGGGCCACTGCCTCTCCAGGCCGCGGGCACTGTCCCTCCTCCCCCATGGCCACCAGCTCTGATCCCACTCAGAACCACCATCAAAGGACAAAGGCCTGCAGGGCCCGCAGGAAGCCTGTGACAGATGAGTGAGAAACGCAGCACACCACCTCACTCTCTCCTCAAGACTAACTTTAACAGGGAGAAGTCATAACCGCAGCTACAAACCTGCCCTGGCGGATATAATTTACAGTGTCATGACTCAGCTGCCCTGACGGCTGACAGGTGAGGTCACCTGGAGGCACGGTGGTGTTTCACAAGGGAGCCGGCATCCAGCAGGGCCAGGAGAGCCAGCTGCGCACCGCCCCCGGGACCACCCTCCCTCCTCCAAGGCCCGCTGAGCCCCCCAGGGCTGGCCCCCTGGAGAAGGAGGCGCCTTCATGGTGCGCCTGCATTTCCCAATGTCTCCCAGGGAGCATGGAGCATCCTTGGGAGTGGAAGGATGGCCGGGCTGGCGCAACAGCCAATTAAAGGCAGTTAACTACAAATAGGAAAATTATGTATTTGGTTAAAGAAGTTATTCTTTGGGGCATCTGGTTAAGTCTGTCAAGAAAACACTCTGGGGAACTTCCCCAGCACTTCCACTGCGGGGGGCATGGGTTCAATCCCTGGTCAGAGAACCCACATGCCAGGCGCTTGTGGCTTAAAAAAAAAAAAAAAAAAAGAGAGAAAAAACTTCAGACCATAAAAGGCTCACTGTGCGACTCACCACACTACCCTCCCCGAGGGCTGCGGTGGGCTCATGCTGGGCCAAGGAGTCAGGCTGGCAGCAGCCCGGGCACCTCTGGGCACCAGCTGGCTGCTGCCCGCAGGGTCCCAGGTGGGGCGAGCCCCTCAGTCTGCACGCTGCCCCACCCCCTCCCGCACTTGCAGACCCGACCCCACGCTCGTGGCCCCAGCACAGGGGACACAGCGGACACAGCGGACAGTGGCACGTCCACCTGCCCACGCTTCTGTTCACACGCCACCCGACTCCACGGCCCCGGCCAGGACGCGCGGCCAAATGGGCCGCACCAGCCCCCTGCCCAGCCCCACGGCCCCACGCTCCGCGGTGTTGGCTATGCCCTGTGTGACAGCACGCGCTCCCACCTGGGCCCGGGAGGTCCCATCTCCCACTGGAGTGCATCCTGCCCTCCCGGGAGCCACCAAGACTCTCCCTGGTACTGCATCCTCATGCTTTGTGTGGGTGTGTCATGGCAGCTGAAACTCTGAGCGGACTTCCTAGGCACCAACTACTGTTCACAGTGCTTTGTGTGCGCGAGCCTGCTGTATCCTTGCAACGGTCCAGTGCAGTGAACGCTGTTCTTAGCCCCAGTTTGCAGATGGGAAAACTGAGGCACTAGGTCGCTTGCCCAGAAGCTGCAGGATGGTGACTGCTGGGCCCTCAGGGGGACAAACAGCAGCCCAGCCTGTGATGCTGCATCCCAGTGCTGTCGGGAGCCTCTCAACAGTGTCGCTGCTGGGCTGGGAAAACCAACAGGAACTGGAGGGGAGAGACCAGAGCCCTGTTCCGGTCTTGCTCTTTCATGGGAATCCTCCCCCAAACGAAGGGGTCAGGCGGTCAGGAGACCTGCGGCTTGCTCATGGGGTGGGCCGGGTGGGAGGTGAGGGCCAGGCGGGGGATGGGCTGGTTCCTTCCCAGGCGGAAATTGAAACCTGGCCTAATCAAAAGTGTTTAGTTCAAAACAACCTCTACTTCACCTTTCACACAGGACAGACAACCATCAGAGTGGAGTACAGAGTCACAAAGATGTGATTTGACTCATGGCTTCCTATGAGGACGGGATTCTAATCTTTAGGGCTGCAGACGGGTAACAGATTGCTGAGAATTATCAGCGGCTGCTGTGTGCTCATCATCTGAAGAGTATGAAGAGGTGATGCTATAAGCAGCGGGGAGGGGACGGACTCCGGGTTTTCCCAGCTGAGAGGAGCTGGGCTGGAAAGGATCACATGGCCTGTCTCAAGAGGAACTAAGTGGCACAGGGTCCCTCTGCAGAGGGGGCCTGGAAGAGAACATCCCAGGCCCTCCTGTTCTGTTAGGCAAACAGACTCAGAGCGGAGGAGGCCCCCTGCCATCCCCCACTCCTCTGAATCGGGAGTGGGCCCAGCGGGCCCAGCGGACGCCTGGCCTGTAGCTTTAGACCCTCCATCATGGTCCCAAGAAACACCCTGTCCCTCATCTCTTCAATGAAAGGGAGCTGTTGGGGCAACTAGAACCCAAGACATCCCCCCAAGGAACTTGAAATAAAATACACGTTACGATAGTAGACTGTCACACACATTACATATATGTGATTATGTGTGCTATAGTATGTTATACTATGCAGTTAGATAAACAATGTTATAACAGATAACTGGCTACCACATAATACACACACACGAAAGACAGAGCGTATGGTTCTACCTGGGACTCCCCACAGGTCCTCGAGTCCCTTATACTATGAAACTGCACAATGCAGCCGCCCTCGGGAGCTGTGGATGGGGAACCTGCAGGTGCAGGGGGCCCAGTCCCCAAGCCGTGACACACATCTGGCTCTGGGGTAACCACATCAGGGGCGGCACAGAGATCTAACCCGGTGCCCCTCTTGAGACCCTCTTGGTGCTGACACCAGGGCCCCTGCGAGCTGCAGCTGCAGGCCTGACCCTTCCACCGTGGCTTGGCTGGGAACTCCACTCGCCACCCCGAGCCTGATCTCAGTGTGACACTGCTCAACGCTCTTGGACAACCTTGACTCTCGGAGGTTCTTGCTGCTAATTTTAACTACCCTACATTCCCCACAAAGTGAACTGGGGCATCCTAACGTCATGGGCACGATAGCATCCCCAGCAGGCGCTCTGCCCACAGATTCCAGGCTCCGCAGGGCCCAGGACGGACGCCTGAGTCCGATGGGCAGTCGCTGCTCATCCAAGTCACGGCTGCTGGGAAACACCGCCAGCCATCACCTGGGGGCTGATCTCCAGCCAAGGCCAGAGCTAGCCGCTCCAGGAGACAGAGCAGGCAAGCCCACCTGGCGGGTCCTTGACCTGGCTCCAGACAGGGCCTTTTGGCCCACATCCTAGGGGCGCCAGGAGAGCCGTGAGTACCCCTTAACACACACGTAAGATGGTGTCTCCACGTTTTTGTGAGAAGGAGGTCCACAGCTTTCAGCAGTCTCAGAAGATCCATGACCCGACCAGGCAGAGAACCACCCTGGCTGGGGAACAGGGAGCAGGGCGTACACGTGCTCACTCAACCGGTCAGGGGCACTGTTGCTGTGATATGGCTGTTACATCATCTTCTCATAACTTTTTAAGGTCAGTCCTTCCTTATGTAATTTCCTTTAGAACGTAGTTGAGCAATTTAGGCTCAAACAAACAAAAAAGGCAGATGAAACAAAAACCAACAAGGGCCAGCCCTGATTGTTACGGAGCTGGGAATTTTATGAAACACACACACATGGTGACAGTAGAAAGTAAAGCTCAAACCACAATTGCTAGAGTTGATCCTAAGGAACAGACAAAAGTACAAACCACTGTAAGTAAAATGACTGTCATTCTGTCAAATGAAATAAAGTCAGCCCGGCAAGCCTTGACGTCTGTAGAGGAGTCCTGAGTAAATGTTATTTACTTAGCTTGCCAGGGTGATAATGAGCTTGTTTTGAACCTTCTGTATGTTGCATTAGCTCATTCATTTCGAAAAGTAACCCAGGACAGAGCTGGGGAGGGATGAGTGAGGAAAAAAACAGGTCAGCAAAACACGGGTCTCACGTTTCATAACCAAACACAAGCCGTACTCCACTCTAATCTGATCTGTACGCCGACTTCAAACGAGGAGTCTGGGCATCGCCGTCTCCCTCAGACACAATCTGGCTCTTCCTTCTGCACCCGGCTCCAGGCTGTCTGCCAGGCGCTGCACCCCTAATTCAGAGCCAATCCAGGCCAGGCTTTCTTCCCTCATCCAGCCTCGCACAGCACTGCTGGCGCACATGCATCAGCCCCGGCACACACACATTAGCCCCGGAACACACACATCACCCCCAGAGCACACGCATCAGCCCCGGTGCACACGCATCACCCCAGAGCACACACATCAGCACAGGCGCACATGCATCAGCCACAGAGCACACGCATCAGCCCCAGAGAACATGCATCAGCCCCAGTGCACACGCATCACCTCAGAGCACACGCATCAGCCTGGAGCACACGCATCACCCCTGGCGCACACGCATCAGCCCCAAGCACACGCATCACCCGCAGTGCACACACATCAGCCCCGGCGCACACGCATCAGCCCCGGTGCACACACATCACCCGAGAGCACACGCAGCAGCCCTGGCATACACACATCAGCCCCAGAGCACACGCAGCAGCCCCGGCGCACACACATCAGCCCCACACCACACGCATCAGCCCAGAGCACACGCATCAGCCCTAGACAACACACATCACCCGCAGAGCACACGCATCAGCCCCGGAGCACACGCATCAGCCCTGGTGCACACGCATCAGCCCTAGACAACACGCATCACCCGCAGAGCACATGCATCACCCGCAGAGCACACACATCAGCCCCGGAGCACATGCATCACCCACAGCGCACACACATCAGCCCAGAGCACATGCATCACCTGCAGTACACACACATCAGCCCCGGAGCACACGCATCACCCGCAGTGCACACGCATCAGCCCAGAGCACACGCATCACCCCCAGCACACGCATCAGCCCAGAGCACATGCATCTCCCGCAGCACACACGCATCACCCACAGTGCACACGCATCAGCCCAGAGCACATGCATCACCCCCAGCGCACACATCAGCCCAGAGCACACGCATCAGCCCCAGAGCACACGCATCAGCCCAGAGCACACACATCACCCCCAGCACACACATCACCGGGCTCAAACTGCCCTCAAGTTGTTCCAAGGCTTCCCTGCAGATAATGGATGGAGCCTGCCTGCAGCCCTGGGGAAGGAGGAAGTGGCCTGTGCACAAGGGGCCTGAAAGCCCACTCGACCTGCGCTTCTCCGCTATGCCACCCAGAACCCAAGCCACCGTAAACCCACATCTGTCAGCTCCCACTCAGACAGCAGGCAGCAGGAAGCTGGTCCCACAGGCAGGCGCCCACGTTGACCCGTCACTGCAGTTTGATCAGGCCCCTCCGTGGAAGGCCAACCCATCTCCTACAGACTCTTCCCCTCGCGTGGCCTGCTCAATGCTCCTCTCAGCGCCCCTGGGCCCATGAGTGGAAGGCTCCCAGTGGCGGCCAGGCCTGTGGTGGGATGTCACCCCCACTGCTGTGTCCCTGAGCTCTGCCTGCATCCCCGTATGGGCCTAACTCCCCTGGCTCTGCCTGTGGATGCCACCTGCTCCCCACCACCAGCAGGATGAGAAGGATGCAGCCAGACCACCCACCTGCCATCACCACAGGGCATTGAAGCTGGCAACCCCTGCGACCTCCACATGAGTATGAAGGAGGGACTCTAAAATTCTTGGTCAACTGATCATCACATCAAGACAAAACCCATCGGCCTTGAAACTGACCCTCAGAAGCAAGACAGTAAGCAGGAAATGTAGGCAAATCTGGGCCATCCGCGTGCCCTCAGGACCGGGCACTGGGCTCCCAGACATGCAGCCACTCCGCTCAGTGTGAGGAAAACGGAGCCTAACAGCAGCTCCATGCAGACCAAACACGCAGGCCCTGTTTAGTGCAAAACAGCAACTCACCTACTGGTACCGCATCTACAACACGGGAAAAACACATGGTGCCTGTGCTACAGACCATGAGGTGGAACCACAAAGGTGCCCCACAGCTGGCTTCGTGTGCTCCCTCGGGGCTTAACTTCCAGGGGTGTCAGGAGAGGGCAGTTACGCTGGGAAAGGAATACTGCATGCATAAAAGTCTTGCAATTAAAAAAACAAGAATGTGAATCCAGACAAGATCTTCCTGGGGTGAAAAAGTGCAGGGAAAAAAAAAAGTAAGAATGGTTTGAAAAAAAGGTTGAAAAATCCTGGTTTAGGGCTTAAGACCAGATTGTGGTAAAAATAAGAACCAGCCGGGCCAATCTCTGACCAAGAGGACCCTGGGCCCAAGGGCCAGCACCTTGGGTCCCCCCTGTACCCTGCCACAGCGAGGCATTCCACCAGGCCAACAGGCACAGCCTGCCTCCAGCCTTGAAAACACGGGTGAGTGGTCGGGTCGGGGGTCACTGGACACAGGTCCCAAACGCCCACTACAAAGCTACCACTACCTGTCTGCCTTTGCCCGCTGTCACTGCCCTTGCCGGCCTGTGTCCAGCGTGAGGGCAGCTCCCTCGGGAGCCAGTCATGAAGGACCCGTCTCCAGGAGTAGCAGGGGGACGGGGGCAGGCTCAGCCTGACAGGCGGGTAGGACACAAGGTCCCTGCTGGTCCCGGTCAGGACCCACGGAGCCCTGGAGGGGCTTCTCCAGCGAAGGCACCCATCAGCACTTGTGCCCTCAGTGACCAGCCACAACCCCAGAACGTCCGTTGTGGGGACAGCCTTGGCTTGCGGGGACAACCCACACCCCATACGGTGGGGGTGACCCAGAAGGACCCAGGGGCCTTCCCGGATGCCCCCCAGCCCCACAGCCTCTGCTCCAGCTCCTCTCTGAAGGGCCCGGGGAATGGTATCTGATCACATTTCCTGAGTTGCTGAGTTGTTCTCAGACGTGAAAACCCCCCACCAAACGGAAGATGTTAAGTATCTAAGCCCATGAGCACACAGCCCCAGACCTCCCGGAGCCTAAGGATGATAAGGGTAACCCGGACACCACCCTGCTCCCTCCCGTCAGCCAGTCAGAGAACAAGCTGGTCACACCTGTGACCCTCCCTCACCTGGCTGTGCTGAACTGGGAGCCTGGGGTTTTCAGTTAGGGGAGCCATGGCCAGTCCCTAAATATAAGGATTTCCCATGTGAAAGATGAGGCTAGACACTCAAAGGCTGTTTTAAGTTGAAACGTTATCAGAACCTATGAGTATGAGCGGCCGGGCCCTGAGCCAGGGCCGGGCCTGATGGAGCCCCGCATGGTCCCCCACCTGCAGCTGCGTGATGGGATCCAAGGCAGAGGGACAGGTCGAAAGCAGCCACCTTCCCTTGGGGACGCGGGGGACGATGCGGGGAACAGTGCGGGACTCATCGAGCAGCAACTTGAGCCCCGCCTCCTGAGCTGCCTGGGCTGGGGGAGGCCCACCACAGTGCAAGCATGCGGGGCCCCAGAGCAGGGCAGACGGGAAACCAGGCCAGGGGAGAGGCGGGGTGGGTGGGGAGGGAGCGCACTGACCAGGGCAGGGGGCTCGGTCAGTCCATGCCCAGTCCACGTGCCCCGCTGTACACGTGGTAAAGGCAGCTCCTCTCCACCGCTGAGCCACGGTGGGCACGGCACAAAACGTCTCTCCTCGGCTGAGAGGACTGGAGAAGTTCAAGGACTCTATGCTGGCCAGCAGCACATCATACCCCGTCCCCTGGCCCCTCCCGGCGCGCGCCATCCCAGCTTGGCGGGGCCTCCTCCCCCGGCACGTCACTAATTAAAATGGACTCAGCTGGAGGCCCACCCCACCTCCACCGTGCAAAGCCACAACTGCGTCCTCACACCCTGACAGTCCGGCTCTTTTTCTTCCTGAGCCAGCTGTAGGAGCCTCCACTTCCAAGAAGTCCTCCCTGAACAGGCTCAGGTGAAGATGATAATAACTATCTCGAGCGTTCAGCCAGCACTGTGCCCCCCTTGTCTGTGTACTCTTCTTCAGCTCTCACCTCTCTGCTTAGACGAGAACTGCTTTGGCATTTCCCTAGTACGCTTTCCAGCAGAGGCACTCAGTTAGGAGACAGAATTCCACACGGACGCCTTAGGCTCTCTGGGCCTCAGTTTCCTCATCCGTAAAGTGGGGACACCACCCTCCAGTGCAGAGTGGTCGGCAAATTCAGAAGTTACCTCGGAATCTAGGTGGCACCTCGCACAGAACCTGCCCACTGTCCACACACACAGGTGCCTGATAAAGATGCCTGGGGCACTCCCAGAGGCTGTGTGTGTGTGTGTGTGTGTGTCTGTGTGTGTGTTAGTTGCTTAGTTGTGTCCGACTCTTTGCAACCCCATAGACTGTAGCCTACCAGGCCTCTTCGTCCATGGGATCCTCCAGGCAAGAACACTGGAGTGGGCTGCCATTTCCTTCTCCACCCAGGGGCTGTGAGGACCCCACAAATACTCAGAGAGGATGGGCGATGCCCGGGCACATCGATGCCACCTAGTGACCCCCGTTCATCAGAACTTCTAAGGAGAGACCCCTAGGCTCAGCTCACATGATGGCCTCGCTAAGGATCCGGGTTCCTCCCCAGACAATCCACGTGGTGGTCTTACAGCTGCCCCTGCCCAAGTCATTTAAGTCAAGAGCACACAGGACTCCCACCAAAAGCCAACGGGGTTGGTGGAGCAGCAGGAGTGGTCCTCCAACCCTCTCTCATGGAGCCAGCCTGCCAGGGGGCGAGCCTAGGACCCCAGGCCATATCTGCTAAACGGCTCCAAGCCCAGGCTGAGCTGGGTGGACAGGAATAATCCCCGGATGGACAGGTTCTCAGGGGCCATGAGGAAATCCACGTTAAAACTGGCAAACTTTCCCCAAACCGTGTGGAAATCAGCCAGAAGGCACGGCCTGTGCTCCGGGCTCCGGGCGCTCCCTGCCGCTCGAGGCAGAACCAAAGGCCTATCTGACCTTCACAACCACAGACTGCCGCCTTCCAGAGGCTCTTATCCGCGCACAGCCTCTCCACAGAGGCGGCTCCTACGGCCGGGGACAACCAAGGACTGATAGCCAGCCCGTCTCTGAGACCCGGCCAGTGGCGGCCTGCCCACCTGCCCCCATACCACTCCTGCCTCTTCTGCCATTCACAGCATCGGTGTCACCACCACTGTTCACCGTTGAGAAAACGGTCCCCACTCTCACTTGCATTTGGTGAGCGACAAGCATTTCACCCTGTGAAAACGTACTGATGTTTCCCACACACTGTCACAGCATGGAAGAGCAAGTCATGGTCCCCAGACTTTCAGAAACACGTATATTCATATGGGTGGAGGCGCCCTGCACCCCCAGAGCTCACGGTGCCACACAGGAGACCCAAGACCTCGGGCCCAGCACCCTCATCGGTGAGGTCCAAGGTGAGCTCACGGGCTTGGCCACTTACTGTGTGGCTTGGGGTAAGTTGCTTGACCTCTCTGTGTGTGCCGCCTTCTCTCTGTTACACACGCACAGCCCTGGCTGGATGATTCGAGGAGGAGCCGAGTGCTCTGCCCAGGAGGACCCAGCCCTCGACGACGTGTTACTTCTCAGGGCCTGCTAAGTGCCAGGAACAAACCCGCATTATGCTCCCCAGGTCCTAACACAGGGGCGGGAGCTCCGAGTGGTGGGTGGCTTCTGGGTCAAGGTCACTCGGCTGAGGCTGGCACCAGCACCAGCCGCTACTGTGTCTCTGCTGCAGAAGGAGGCACAGGCCCCTTCCGATCCTCTTAACAATTAAGAACACTTTCAACGTCTGAGTAAGTCGAGGATGAGCCAGCTCGATGTGTTTTAAACAGCGCTGAGCCTTCTCTCAGCTGCCCTGTCCCATGAGGCTTGCTGAGCCCATGCCAGCAAACCCAAGAACATGCTGGCCTCAACCCCACAACCTCCCCCCTGCACCGAGTCACAGCTGCCTGCAATGGGCGCTCGGAAGCGGGGGGTGGGGGGGGCAGCGCTGGACACCCCGGAAGGCCCGGCTCCCTCTGGCAGAGGGTGGTGGTGTGCAGGCTGTGAAGGCGAGGCTTCCGGCCGCCAGCTTTTACTCTAAGTGACGTGAGGAAGCCCCTGACGGTGATGCCAGCATCCAGCTCCCCGAGCAGGACGGGCATGCCAAACCCCATGGTGTGGGGTCACCTGGACACCCTGGTTTCCCGTGAGCAGCCCAGGCCTTTCTCTAAGCCCCTGCGGCAGGGGCCCTAATCCTTTAGTACCAAGGCCCAAAAGGCCAAGAAGATGTGAACGTGGATCTGAGCACAGGGGTCTCCACAGGGAAGGGGAGGCAGCATGGCCTGGCCCACTGCCTCTCCACCGGGATACACCCCGGGACCCCCGGGATGGGACCGTGGCCTCGTTCCTACCTTCCCTTATCTCTAGAAACCAAGGCTCTGTCTCACGGTCCGAGGACATGTTGCTCACGTTCAAGGTGAAGCATTCCTAAGGGGATTGCTGATGGCCGGACCTGAGGACACGAGATGGGAGGACGGCAGGCTGACCCACATGAGCAGGGTCTGCAGAGCTGGGAGAGCAGCCAGCCCTCCTGCCCAGCACGAGCACCAGCAGCGAAGCCCCCTGGTCACTTGGAACCTCCCCTATGTCACAGACTGCCCCGCAACAAAACATTCTACAGTCTCCAGCCAAAGCCTGTTCTGGGTCAGGGCAGGAAGGCAGAGCAATCTGCTGAATTACTAAACTTGCTGTCATATCTAACGTCAACTGGCTTTTAGGCTAAACACAGTACCTGTTCACGTTTCGAGGGCATCTCCGGCTCACCTAGGAGAAGGCCAGCCTGGACTTCTAGCAGCTCTGAGGAAGGGCTGGAAACTGATGCCAGTGCCACCCGCTTCTTAGGGAGAGGCCCAGCTTCCCAAACCCCAACCTGCCAGGCTCCTCTGCACCCCCAGTCCCAGGGCCCTCGCCCTGGAGACCAGCAACGGGCACACTCTCCTCCCTGCTGACACTCTCACTGGGCCCGAGAAGGGAGCTGGGCAGAGTAGGCTGATGGATTCCCGCAGGGGGAACAAAAACCTCTTTAACTCACAGCACTAGTCCACAGGCTTGCATTTTAACCCAACCGAATAAAAATGCATTGCCACTAACCAAAACACACTCGTGTACGAGCTGCACCATCTTGTGCCCTTTAACACCGTCCATCTAGGAAACATGCAGTCAAACATCCCAGCACAAGCAGAGGAGCACAGAAGTCACCATCTAACAACACCCTGCCGCTCCATCCACCAAGCCCAGCCCGGTGACAGAGCAGCACTCTACAGCCCGCCAAGCACCGTTGGGGTTCTTGGGTGTGGGAGACTCTGAGTTCACAGATCCTCAGCGTTATCCTGTCTGTGACACGGCTGGTGGTCAAGTCTAATGCCCCCCCCCCAACAAAGGTCACCTTCACACTCTCCCTTCCTCAATCCCTGTTGGGAGTGGGGGTACTGGCATCAAGGACAGGGGGATAATTCCTTTAATGGAGGCACTTTAAAGGGACCCAGCCAGCTCTTTAAGACACATTCTGCCTATGTGTAGTTATCAAGTAATTATCAAGACCAACAATACATTTCTGCTTCTGTGATCAATTTTGTACTGATATTTACAGTGACAAAAATCTCTCCTGGGGGACCTGCTTGGTGGTTGGGAATCCGCCTCCTGGTGTGGGGGGTGTGAGTTCGATCCCTAGTTAGGGAACTAAGATCCCACATACAGTGAGGCAACCGGGCCCATGTACCACAACTACTGGGCATGTTCACCACAACCATAAAGAAACGGCACCGAGCCTGTGTGTAGATGCAGCCATAAATAAATAAATACTTTTAAAAAATTTCCTCTGGATTAACACAACTTCATAATCACAGAAATGTTTTAAACTGCAGTTTAGGTACACTCTGGTGACAGAGAAGTGTGAAGAATGATCAATAAAAGGCTTTCAAGTGTAAAAGTGCATGACATTAAAATTCCACAAGGAAAAATGGAGCAAACATACAAGATGAAGAAGACACGCGTGTTAAAACTGTTAAAAACAGTTTGCTCCTTTTTTCAAAGAGTGAGGGTGGGCTATCAGATCGTTAGAGTATTTAGGTATTTTAAATGAAAAAGTCTAGATGGCAACTTAAAAAGGTGCCCATAGTTTTTGTTATTTCACAGAACAGAGGCAAGAAAGTCTGAAGATCTCTGCGCTTTAAGGGATTGTCACTCTGAAGCAGTCCTAACTTAACAGGTGATCACAATGATGAAAGGGCTACCTTCTAGCCCCTCAGCTGGTGACCCCCTCACCATCCCCTCACCGTCCACATCTCAAGTTCACCCCCCAAACTCCTTCCCTCAAAATAACTGATGGAAAAACACTCCTCTTTCCAAACCAAAAATCACCCCCTCTTTCGGATAAATGTATTTTCCTAAAATGGTGATTAAAATGTTGTTTGTCTAAAACTGTGCAGGAATATCTGTATGTAAAATCTCGTCAACCACGACATCTGTACCATAATCTACTCTCTTCCAATCCCTCTTTATCTAAGGGTCTGCTATGGATTTTGCACTCAAGACCTTCCTTTCTTTCCAATGGGAAGAATTTGGTCACCAACCAACTCAACGAGCTCCAGGATTCAAGGGTGAAGCCCCAGGAGAGACCCTCCAGCAAACTCCAAAAATTGCAAACCACTGACACAGAATCCCAGGCTGGAAGGTACTTTTTGAAGGCAGCACAATAAAGCGCCTCTTGGGCACTGGTTCAGGAATGCGGCTTCCCTCACTGCCAGCGAAATCCTCCAACAGGTTTGGGAGGATGCAAACAACAACAGCCCAGGTGGAACAAAGCCTCCCTCACCTGGGCTCAGGGCCAGCAGAGTAGGGGAGTGAGGCCAATGCAGCCTTGCTCAGTAACTTGAAAAGGCTCTGCAAACCCTCCAGCTGTGGGGGGATCCCACTTTGGGACAGCCAGCACCCCAACCCTGCACCTGGGGGCAAAATGCCTGGCAGAGCGCACACCCTCGTTTGGGGGCTCCCTGCAGGCCCAGCGATGGACTCTGGTGACCTGTCTTCACTTGAGGTTCCAAACTAGCAGAAAAGAACTCACAGCCCTTCTCTCCAACCCTGAGGACCTGGTTCCTTTCCCACCAACTCTAGCAGCAGCAGCGTACCTACCCCAAGATGAGTGAGCTCAACAGAGGACCCAGACAGACCACCGCCCGCGCTTCCGGGCGTCACATCTGTGTTGAGTGTCCCGGCCAGCCAGGTGTGAGGGGAACACTGTCGGTGCCCTGAAAAGGGCAGGAATCACGCTGCTGCCCTGCGAGCCTGCGGCTCTTAATCTTCTTAAAACGCCTCCTCTGAAAGTCACTTGCCAAAGCAGTAGCTTCACAAACACTATGAGGCCCCCGTGAACGTTTCCAGGGTCACCACTACCTAAGCAGCAGTGGGTTGAAAATGACGGCCGGCTGTGTAGGCTGGTCTGAATGCAGGCAGGGAAGCTTCCTTTGCGCACATGTTCAAATGTCCACAATCTCCTAGTTAGCTGGAAGTGTCTTACTTCACTAAGGGTTAGCATTTAATACTCTTAAAAAAAGAAAAAGCCACTTGAAGCACATTTTGAAACTTCCACGTTAAAAAGATCTTTGTTCATTGATTTTGGTGGGATAAATAAGCTAATCTAAACAAGGGGACCTTGTGCAGGCAGGGGTGGGGGAGGGGCAGTGGGCCTGGCCTCGGCCTGGGAGCCCCTGCCCAGGGGTCCTCTCCCACCTCCTTTCTCTGTGCCCACTCTTCCTCTGGGAGGCTTTCCCCCTCTGGTCAGATTCCCACTCCACAGTGCTAAAATGCTCTCAGGTTTCCTGGCTTGGAGACGAAGGCAATCCTCCTAATGGTGTTTGCTGAGTGTCTCTTCATCAGCGGAATTATGTTGTGATTAAAAAAAAAGAAAATCTGGGAAACCAGAGGAAGGGAGTGTGGAGCAGCACCCTGGCCCGTCCTCAGCGGGGACTCAGCTTCCAGCGCATTCTGGCTCCACAAATTACAGACACGGCTCTGCCAGGGGTGTTCCCAGAGAGGGCACTGCAATTTGGGGTTGTCTGCCACCTACTGCGCTCACCAGTCACCCTCACTCCATGCCAGGCCGACAGGCTGTTAGTCACGAACCACCCCTGCCGGCTACACAGGGCTGGGCTGCTGGGCCCACAGGACGAGCAGGAGGGGGCAAGAGGGTGCAGATGAGGGACAGGGACCAACGGGCACCGCGGTCAGGACACACCAGCAAAGCCCAGACCCCAGCAAGGCCGTCCACTCTCCTCCCCACCGTCCCTCTGACAACACGGATAAAACCAATCCAACACCAAGTAGCCTGAACGCCGGCGAAAATGCCTGTGTGTGCTCTCCTCCACTGGGGGTAGGGGAGCAAGTGGCCGTTGCCGCAGCCCCTCCTCCCCCGCAGACCTGCGGGGCGGGCTCTCCCGGCTCTGAGAGGCCAGGGTCCTGTTGCCAGGCTCCTCCCGCCCCTTCCCGACCTCCAGCAAGCAGCGCTGAGGGCAGGGAAGAGCCCCAGGATGTTAAAAACTGCCAGGCACCTTGGAGATCGCCCAGTCCAATCTCTGCTCTGCTTTCCCGATGCGACGCGGGCCGAGGCTGCAGCACGCTTCTCAGCCAGGGAAGCAGGCCCACTCCCACAGGCCCGGAGCCCCCAGGCAGCCTCCCCAGGGGGAACATCCAGGCCACACACACCCTCCACTCAGTGCCTCATATGCATTTCAAATGCATCTCAAATTAGCCCCTACTTTCCTTTACAGCTGCTGCCCAAGATTTATCAATTAGCCTGAACGGGACTGAAATTCCAGATTTTTAAGACAACCAACTCCTCCTTCCCCCGCCACCCCAGAAGCCCCAGCATTCTGCAGCCACAAGGATCTTCCCACCTGGGGCCTACACAGCTCTAGGCCACAGCCGCTGCCCCTCCTCACCTTCAAGTGGATTCTGCAAAACCTCTCGAGCACTCAATAAACTCTTCCTCTTTCTTTGAATACATAATTCAGATCCACCAGAAAACTGAGGAAAGTATTCATTTTTAAAGGCGGCTAGGGTCACTCTTTTGGATGCCCTGCCATTTAATACACCACATCAGGGTAATACACCAATCCTCCAACTTTTTATCATCTTCCTTTTTCTCCTACTACAGGCGCAAAATAGAAGAGCTGAAAGATTCCCCCTTACCCTACTTGTCTTGCTGATGAGAGAAGCGGGGACCACTGAAGTGCAGAGCACACTCACAGAATGCCAGGAAGATCGACCTGGCTTTTCCCAGAAGAAGCAGGCTTCGATTCTGACAATCATTTGACCCCACAACGATGGCTTCAATCACTCATCTTCTAAACCCTCCTCCCTTCCCAGGCCTCAAACTAGGAGATGCCCTCCAAACCAGGAGCGACCAGGTCCCTTTCGGCTAGAGTCAGCTGAGGTAACAGATAGGGTTGGATGGCTCAGTGCCCCCACTAGGAAAGGAAAAAAAAAATCTCACACTCCCTAGGAGATCAAGTGTGTACCCCTGCCCCCCACAATCACTATGAATGATTAACCGGGAGGCTGTGCTTTTTTCAAACCACCGCCCCTCCCATTTTGACATACCTCCTCTGAAAAAGCCCTTTGCTGGAAGGTGTTCCCCCGCAGCCCAGTCAAGAGCAACACACCCTGGGGAGGAACGGGTTAAGTTCAAGAGCTCTGGGAGGCGAGCCGGCTCGGGAAAGGGAGAGCGGTGCAGAGATGCAGACAAACGTGCGGGGACTTCTGCAGGGCAGGGGCTGCTGGACCTGGGTGCACCGAGGCACTGGCCCCTCTTCCCCAAGCACAGCTTGGCTGCGGGAACGGAGGTGTCTTCAAAGGGGCAGACCAGGGGACGGTGCAGGTAAGATAAAACACAGGGGCAGCCTCGAGTGTGGCCGCCCTGCGAGGCCGCTGAGGGCGTGCGTGTGCGGGGGACAGGAGGGTTTCAGGCAGAGGGGACAGAGGCTGAACTCTCAGAAGTTGTCGACGTCAAGCCGAGGGCGCGGGGCAGGGTTGGGACCGAGGGGGGCGAGGCGCCAGGCTTCCTGCGGGTAGAGTAACCCGAGAAGACGGGAGTGGGGGATGCCGAGGACTGCGGCCGGGGCAGGGTCCAGGGGAAGGCGCACCCCGAGGGGAGGGGCCCGAGATGCTCCAGGAGGCTGTGGGGGGTTGGGGGGGAAGACGAGGACGGGCAGGTGCACCCCGGGCGGAGAAGGGAAGGGGCCCAAGCCTGGGGCGGCTGTGCGGGCGGGAGCAGGCTCTCGGCCATGGAGTGAGGGGCCTCCTCCCCGGGGAAGGGATGCCGGAGAGCTCGAGGCCGGGGCCGCGCGGGGACCTAGTGGGGGTGGGCAGCGGCAGGTGCCGGGCTCCCAGGTGCGGCGGGGTCGGGGCAGCGGGCCGGCCGCTCACCTGTCTCCTCCGGCCGGGGCCGCGGGGCGGCGGCGCGGCGGGGCGGCCGGGCCGGGCCGGGCGGGGGCGGCGAGGGCGCGGCGTTCCGGAGGTGGCGGCAGCGGCAGGGCCCGGCGGCGGCTGCTCCTCAAGCTGGCCGGCCGGGCGGTCAGTCAGCGAGAGACGCGGGCGCGAACGGAGCGCTTGCGAAGATGCGGCCAGCGCGCGGGGACAACGCCGCTTTATCAGGTCGGAAACAGCCGCCGCGCGCCGCTTCCGCTGACGCAGCGCCGGCCCGAGCTCATGACTATGCAGCAGCCGCCGCGGGGGGCGGGGCGGGGCCCACACCGAGCGCGCCTATTGGTCTTCGTGCGCCCCGCCCACCGCAATGCTCCGCCCCAGGCTGAGGCCCCGCCCCGGACCGGCCCCGCCCCCAGCCGCATCCCGCCTCCCGCCTCCGGCGAGGGTCAGCAGTTCGCCCCCAGCCCTGCTTCTCCAGACTTGAGCGCAGACCCTCACCTGTATCCGTGAACTCAGACTCTGGCCGCGGAGCTGCCCCTCAGTAGCCGCGGGAGGGAGAACCTGCCACCCTCGCCCCTCCCCGGTTCACCCCGATCCTGCCTCTCCGCTAACGCCTCCTGGAAGAGGGTCCTAAGAGCCTCGTGGCCCGCCACCAGCCTGGTCCCTCTGCAGACAGCCTCCTCCCATCCCACTCTACCTCCATCCCCCGGCCTGACGGGTGAGGTGGGCTCCGCAGCCAGGTGCGACAGCAAAACCCTCCCCTCGGTTTCCCCTACCTCGCCCTGGGCCTTCTTCCCTGCCCCATACCACCCCCACCTCCCTCGCTAAGTGTGCCCCCTGCCCTTTCCAGCCTTTCCAGTCCTGGAGAGCTGGAGAGGACCCGGACCAGGAGGCCTCCTACTCGCAGCCCGACCCACGCCAGGGGCACCACCAGTCTGGTATCACCCAAGAAACAGAGTGGCTATAGTCTCTAGGATGGGACTTCTGGGAATCCCTGGGGACAGGGTCAGAGGAGGCAGCTTGATAAACAGAGAAATGGATGATATGATGGGCTGAGGTCAGACAGCCCTGCACCTGTGCCAGAGTTTAAGTGGCGCTGGAGAAATTACTTCACCTCTCAGAGCCTGGGTGTCCTCGTCTGTAATGTAGACATCACAAAATCCTTCTCATGGGGTTGCTGAAAGGATTGAGAAATAAAGTGTACAGCACAGCCTACAGAGCAGTAACAATGGAGAAATCTGACAATATTAAGTGTTGGCAGGGAAGTGGAGCAACTGGAACTCTCATAACCCTACTTGGTGGGGGATGCAAATTGGTTGCAGCCGCCTTGGGAATCTGTTTAGAAGTACTAGATTCTATGTCAAACCTGTGACCTCCTCGATGCGTACTTTCTGTGATCCTGTTTTTGTGCATAGCAGCACTGTTTGTAATAAACAGAAAGTGGAAATCACCCAAATGCCTACCAATCTTAGAATGGATGTATGAATTGCAACATATTCATACAATGCAATGACAGTGAATAATCTGTAACTATAGACAACAATATGGGTGACTCTCACACACGATTTGTTTCCTTTTGTTTATTTTAAGAGAGTGTGTTGCCATTTCCTACTTCAGGGGATCTTCTCAACCCAGGGATCAAATCTGCATCTCCTATATTGGCAGGCAGATTCTTTACCGCTGAGCCACACTTACACACGACTTTGAGAAGAAAAAAACAAAAGCCAGACCCTAAATCTTATAGAATTCTATGTGGATAAATCAGAAGAAATGTACAAATGGTGGTAGAAGTCAGGACAGTGGTTAATCTTGCAGGGAGGAGTGCCAGAGCCGGGACACAGAGGGAATATCTGGGGTGCTGATGAGGTTCTGTTTCTTGATCTGGGTGCTGGTTACATGGATGTATTCAGTTTATGGAATTTTCTCCAGCTGCGCATTCATCACGTGTGAACTCTTCGGTGTGCATGTGATGCTTCAGTGAAGGGTTTATAAGAATATCTGGCATGTATGTAGTAAGAACCCAAAGTTGCCCCTGACACATTGAGGGTGCTCATCACTGTCTATCTTCCCTGTTGGGTTTTGACTCCTATGGGCAGAGGATGGAGGCAGAAGCAACTCCAGATGCATGTTTTGTGTGCCAGCTGCACAGGCACCTTACTTCACTTGTCAGAGTCCTCATCTGTAAATGAGACTTCTGACAATACCCAACTCACAAGTCATCTTGAGGGTTCAATAATGCTATTTATTTATTTAATTTTGGCTACAGTAGGACTTTGGAGAAGGAAATGGCAACCCACTCCAGTATTCTTGCCTGGAGAATTCTATGGACCAAGGAGCCCGGTGGGCTACAGTCCATGGGGTCGCGAAGAGTCGGACACGACTGAGCAACTAACACACAGTAGGTCTTCATTGCTGTGCAGGCTTTTCTCAAGCTGTGACAAGTAGGGGCTACTTTCCAGTTGCCTTTTGAGGGCTTCTCATTGTGGTGGTTTCTCTTGCTGTGGAACATGGTCTTCCGAGCTCAGGCCCAGTAGTCGTGGAGCATGGGCTTAGTTGCCCCGCGGCATGTGGGATCTTTCCAGACCAGTGCTCAAACCCCTGTCTCCTGCATTGACAAAAGAATTCTTAACCACCGGGCCACCAGGGAATTCCAAATAATGCTTCTTTAAAAAGACTTGAACTTCCCTGGAGATCCTGTGGTTAAGACTCCGCAATTCCACTGCAAGGGGCATAGTTATGTTCCCCAGTCAGGGAACTAAGATCCCACATGCCGTGTGCCATGGCCAAAAAATTAAAAAAAACAGAAACTCGATACAGTAAGAAGAACAGCCTAAGGACTTAATAACTTTATTTAATTATTCCCTAAATGCTGGTATTTACTGAATCTTTTTCATTTTCATTCATTCAGCAAGTAATTACTGACTGCCCGCCATGTGCCACGTACCATGCCAGGTGCTAGGACCAGAGCTGGGAGCAAGATGTACTTGCCATCCTTAAGGATCCCATGGTGGAGTGGGAAACACGAATGACCATCCATCACAGGATGGATACAAAGTTTGTGAGACAGTCCCAGGTGGTGCTAGTGGTAAAGAACCCACCTGCCAATGCAGGAGACATAAGAGACACAGGTTCGATCCCGGGGCCAGGAAGATCCCTTGGAAGAGGGCATCGCAACCCACTCCAGTATTCTTGCCTGGAGAATCCCATGGACAGAGGAGCCTGATGGGCTATGGTCCTTAGGGCCGCACAGAGTCAGACGCGACTGAGCCACTAAGCATGGCCCATGTTGACTGATAGCAATGCATTGCACTTTACTAGTGCTGCAGCCACGGAGCCCAGCACAGGATCTGACCTAGAGCAGGCTCTCAATGACTGTTTCCGCTAGAATAGATAAATGCAATAGCCTCTGTAATCCGGAGCTCCACAGAGATATTAGACAGAGAGTGAAGTTAAGGAAAAGCATGGCCCCCAGTGTGCACAGGCCCAGCACTCTACGTGTGCGTGTATGCCTGTGTACATGTGTACCTGTGAACACATGTGCATGAGGGCCAGGGGCAGGGCCACTCTGCCAGCACTCCGTTCTAGCCTCACCAGCCAGGTCCTCATCCAGTAGCCACCACCAAGTAAGGTGTTGTGGACTGTGTGTTTATATCCCTTCAAAATTCATCTTGAAGCCCTACCCTCAGCGGGGTGATATTTGAAGATGGGTCACGAGGAATGAGACTTCCTTGGTGGTCCAGTGGCTAGGACCACCCACTCCCAGGCAGGCGGTTCCATCCCTGGGCAGAGAACTAGATCCCACATGCTGCAACTAAAGATCCCGTACTCTGCAACAAAGCCCCAGCGCAGCCAAATAAATGTTTTTAGAAATACGTATTTTATTTTTGGCTGTACTGGGTCTTTGTTGCTGTGAGTGCTTTCCTCCAGTTGTGGCGAGCGGGGCTACTCCTAGTTGCAGTTCTCGGGCCTCTCATTGCAGGGGGTTCTCTTGTTGCAGAGCACAGGCTCTAGGACACACGAGCTTCAGTGATTGCAGCATGTGGACTCAGGAATTGTGGCTCCTGGGCTCTAGATGGCAGGTTCAATAGTTGTGGTGCACAGGCTTAGTTGCTCTGTGGCACATGGAATCTTCCGGGATCGGGGATTGAACCCATGTCTCCTGCATTGACAGGTGGATTCTTTATTACTGAGCCATGAGGGAAGCCCCCAGGTAAATAAATACTGAAAAGAACTCGTAAGGTCATGGGGTAGAGCCCTCCTCATGGGACTATTGCCCTTGTGAGAAGACACGGGGGAGCTGGCTCCTGCCCTCGCCGCATGCATGCAGCAAGGCAGTGTGAGGACACAGCCAGGGGGAGGCCCCCAGAACCCACCACGCCGGCCCCTCATCTCAGACCCCAGCATCCAGAACTGAGGGAGACAGGTGTCTGCTGTGGAAGCCGGCCAGTCTGTGGTCTTGCAGTAGCAGCCCAAGCTGCCCAAGATGGGCTGGGAGGTGTGTCTACAGCCCGTGGCCACACCACACAGCTCCCCAGGGTGACATGGGAACGGGGCCGACGGGGGTCCCACCCACCCGACTTCTCCTCCCCCTTCTTGAATGGGTGGACCGCAGTCCTGTGAGGACAGAGCAGGACACGTCGGCCGCCCTCTTGGCCTGGACTCGGCTGGCCTGGCTCTAGATCAGGATGTGCGTAGGCACCTACCCATCACAGGTGTGCACCTGGAAGGTTGCAAAGGCCCTGTGCTCAGAAGAGCCCCACGCCTGCTCACCTGCTCGGCTGTCACTCTGTATGTTCTCACACAAGTGATGGAGCCAGACCTGTGTCCTCATTTGTAAGCACATTGACCTGCAAGGACACCTGCGGGGAGCCCAGGGCCTGGCAGCGTCTGCAGTGCTGCTTATGTAACCTTGCCTTCTCCCCTGCTTACCTGGGGACCCTTGGAACAGGGCTCTGTCTCTCTCATCCATGGAGCCCCCAGGGCCTAAGAACTGGAAAACTTTAACCTTGACCATTTCTGGAGGTTTGCCTGGAACCACCTCCTCCAGGAAGCCTTCCTAGATGCCCTGCCTTGGAGGAATGAGTGCCTCCTTCACATGAGCTCTGAGGCACTCTTCCCCTTCACCAATCATTCTCAACTGTAACTGGGCATTGTCTGCCTCTCTAGTGGTCTGTGAGCCCTGGCCAAGGGATGAGTACCAGGCAAGTTTCACTGATACATCCCAGAGTCTGCACACAGTAGGGCTGCAGACATGTTTGGATGGAGAGGGTGACAGAGGAGACAGAGAAAAGGAATTTTTTTTAATTAGGGCCCATGCAAGAGGCTCTGGGGAGGGGTTGTCCACAGACCCCTGAAACAACATGAGCCAACTTTGACAGAGTACTTGCTGAGGACTGCACCCAGCACTCTGTGTTTCCCACAGTCACAGGCCTATTTGGGGCAGGAGTGTTCATGTTGATCTTGGGACCCCACTTGGTTCAGGGCAACTGCAGCAGAGGGCATGGGGTCCATGTGACCCCTTTTCTTTTGGCTATGCCATGAAACTTGCAACAGCTTAGTTCCCCAACTAGGGATTGAACCCTTCACCCTTGGCAGTGGAAGCGTGGAGTTCTAACCATTGGACAGCCAGGGAACTCTCCTCTGTGATGTTTAGCATCCCTGATCCTGGTGTTAGGAGGGGAGCGCAGGCCTGGGAGAGGTAGAGGGAAGGGCAAGGTTTGGGGGCAGGTCAGGGTTTGGGAAGTGGAGGGGTGATGGACAGATAGGCTCAGAGGGTCGCAGGACCTGGCATTGAATTTTGATCTCATTGTAAATGAGCCTGAGTGTGTGAAATGGAGGGGACCTTACCTGGAGAGGGACTTCCTAGGTGGCGTTAACGGTAGAGAATCCACCTGGCAATACAGGAGACATAAGAGATGAGAGTTTGATCCCTGGGTCAGGAAGATCCCCTGAAGAAGGAAATGGCAACCCACCGCAGTATTCTTGCCTGGGAAATCCCATGGACAGAGGATCCTGGCAGCCTACAGTCCATGGGGTCTCACAGAGTCGGACCCAAATGAACACAAACACTTTCATACCTTACCTGGAGAAGGTGACAGTCAGGAGCACACCTGGGAGTCAGCCAGTCAGCCTGAGCTGAAACCCTGGCTGTGCTGCTGACCAGATATCTGACCTCAGGCAGGTCACCTCAGCCCCCTGGACCTGGGTATCCTTAGCTTCCAGGAGGTAAGAGCAGCAGTGCCTGCCTCCTGGGGCTGTTGTGAGAAATGAATGAGCCAGTAGTGTCCATTAGTGCGAGTGAGCAGCGTCTCCGTGCCTGAGAAGCACTTTCCAGGGGCTGGACTGGGAAGGGATCTGGTGTGTCCTGAACTGTGTGGCCTGGTGTGGCTCAGATTTCGCTGTGATTGAGACAATGAGGCTGCTCATTAATTGAGAGCCTACTGTGCGCCCGGCCCCTTGCCTGCCTCACCAGCTCTCTTTAGGGAAGCAGGCAAGGAGCTCTCTCCTGAGACAAACGAGCGCCAGCTGGACGTACTTACTGGATGCCTTCTCTCGCCTTTGTTTTTTTAAGCAACAAACAGTTTTAAAAACAAACTCGTTTACAGAGTCCCAGGATCTCAATTAGCATGCTCATTTATTACCATTTTCTGAGCACCTGCTCTGAGTCAGGCTGGGTTCTCGGGGTGCTGGCTTGCAGCTGTCTGCCCGACAGCTGCCCCCCCTCCAGAGCGGGGCACACAGGGGCAGGTGCCCCCCCTCTGCCACTTCCCTGCATGACCCTGGGAGAAACCTGTCTCTGTGAGCCCAGAGGTGAAACGCAGAGGCTGGGAGCCCCAGGGTGTGGGGTGCGGACTTACAGGGATGCGAGTCGGTGGGCCCATGCCCTACAGGTGCCAGATCTTCAGAGGGGCAGAGCCCCTTGAATGCCCATGATGGACCCCAGGACCTGAGAAGACAGTGCCTAGCCCAGCCCCAAGGGGGACAAATCCATGCAGGACCTCCAGGTGCGGGAGTTGGCAGGAGAGCAGCAGGCTCCCTGAGGTCATAGAGGTGCATGGGATCACAAGGCTGCCCAGAGTCATAGGCTTCCTAGTGTCACATGGCCACTGAGGGCTGTATGGCTGCCCAGGGTCATACAGCCACTGAGGTCCTACAGACACCCAGGGTCACACAGCCTCTCGAAGTCATCCAGCTTCCCGGGACTGTACGGCCAAGCGGATCATATAGCTCTCCAAGGTCATATAGCTTCTTGAGGTCACAGGGCTTCTCGGGGTCATGTGACTACCTGAAATCATACAGCTACATGGACCCAAAGTCTGTGCAGCCTCATACAGCCTCCCATGGCCGTAAGGCTACTTGGGGTTCTTATGGCTGTCTGGGATCACATGGGTTCTTATGGCTTTTTGGGATCACATGGCTACCTGGAGTCATACGGTCACCTGGTCAGACATTTGCCGGGAGTCATATGCTATCTGGTCAGGGGTGACCCGTGGTCATGTGTCCACTCAGAGTCATAGAGCTACCCAGGTCACATGGATACCCAGGGTCCCAGGTGCATCTCATTGGAAGTTTAGGCTCCTTCCAGGCCATTCTCTTGCCTCTGTGTCCTAGGTGAGCACACACAGACACATACACACCATGGCTGGGATGCCAGCCTCTCAATTCCCTTCCCCACTAGGGCCTAGGGAATGACCTGTGCCCTTATTAAGGGATCCCTCCTGTCAGATTCCCTGGGGGGCCTGTAGTCACCGCCGGAGCCCCAGGTATAAGGCAGCCTGTGCCCTGGCGGACAGGGACCCGGGAGTCCTCACATGGGGACAGGTGGGTGCTGGCCCCTCTGGGTTCCAGTCCCAACTTTACCCCTTCCTTGCCAGCTTCACCTGAGCCCTATGCTCAGAAGGGCCCCGCACTTGGTTTAACACTCTGCCTCTGCTTGTGAACAAAGGGATTTTATTTTTCATTTTATCCAAGGGCCTAAAAATTGTGTAGTCCGTCAGTCCTGGCTGTGAACCAGTCTCTGCTTCTCCATCTGTAAACTGGGGACACGGGTTCAGCGCTAATGCTTAGAGCCCAGAGGTAATGAACGGTGGTAACCATGATGGACTGAACACGAGCTGGGGCTCAGCCTGGTCAGGGTCGCCTCACACCCACAGCAGCCCTGTGCTCGATGTTAGTGTCCCCGTCTGAAAGAACAGGGAACAGAGGCACAGAGAGTTAAGCTGGCAGGCCTGACGTCATGCACGGGTCAAGTGGCCAGGCTGGGATTTGAACTCCCACTGCCTGGCTCTGAGTCCTTGTGTCCTTTCCTCAAGGTCATGGAGCAGAGAGCCCCCAGACAGCCAGGGAAGGGAGGGGCTGCAGCCCCGCTCAGCGTCTTGAGTCCACTTGTCAGCTCAGCTGTGAACCAGATGACCAGGTGACCTGGAGAGGAGGTGGGAACCAGCTGCCCACGGCGGGAGGAGGGTGGGGTGTCTGGCAGGACTTGTCAGAGTTAAGGGTGAAGGCAGGTGATGCGTGGGACCGCCCCCACCCAGGGCCTCTGGCGCGGGCTGCACCTGCTGATGTCAACAAGGATAGGGAGGACCTCTGAGGTGCTTCAGCCAGGTCACAGTCCTCAGGCAGAACTCCCACCCCCACCCCTGCATGGTCAGCAGCCCCGTCAGTCCTCTGGGTCTACTCTCTCCTCCTGCCTTTGATCCTTCTATCAGAAGTGCCCTCCTTCCTCCTTGGGTCTGCCTTTCCATGCTTGCCTCCTCCAGGAAGCCATCTAAGACCACCCAGTGCAGAGACATCCCTGCCTCCCTCAGCAGGCAGCAAAAATAAAGCTGGGTTGGGAAATTCCTGGTGGTCCAGTGGTTAGGATCTGGGGCTTTCATTGCTGACGGCCCGGGTTCAGTCCCTGGTCAGGGAGCTAAGACCCCACAAGCCACGAGGCCAAAAGAAAAAGGACAAAAAAGCCGGGCTGTGACTATGTCCTCAGTCACCATTTACAGAGCTGTCTCTACTTTATAAGGCACTTTGCCTGTCCACGGTCTCATCTGGAGCTCCCAGGAACCCTATGGGGCCAGATTTTTTGTCCCCATTTTGCAAATGGAGACCTAAGAGGCAAGGGAAGGGCCTGAGTTCACATGCGGGTGTAGTTGCACCAATAACTGGCTCTAATGCGACCTCCCTGGGTGCCAAGGGCCGGCCCACATGACTGTCATTCGTTCATGCAATAAATGTGGACTCACACTTGGTCTGTGCCAGTTGCTGTTGTAGAGGCTGAGGAAGCAGAGATGAGAAACACAGACCAGCACAAACCCTTCCTCCTGGAATCTGCACCCCACATCAAGAGACGGGCAGTGAATAGGCAACACACAGTAAGGGGCTGTGGAAGCAGGAGGGAGGAAGTGCTGAGCTGGGAGAGGTCATGAGAGACCCCTTGCAAAGGGCCTGAAGCCAGGGAGGGGACGGCCCTGAGGCTGTCCATCCTGAAAGCAGCCCGGTCTCATGCTGGGGGCTGGGCAACCGCTCCACTCCTGCTAAGTGCAGGGGCGCCTCTTACCGCTCCTCGCTGTGGCTCTGCCTGGCCGGCCTGCCTGGCTGCCCCCCTTGCCCCGGCCGCTGGTCCTGGGACCCTCAGGTCTGCAGGATGGGCGCTCCTTGCCTCGCTCCTCCCTGGCTGCCTGCCCCGGGCTGGCACGAACGCACACGTGGCCACTGCAGGACAGCACAGCTGACGAGAACGTGCGGGTGCTGGGCAGGTCCTGGCCCTGCTCACAGGGGCCCGGCGTCTGGGGTGTGGAGGCCAGGGCCACAGAGGAGCCCATCCCCTCCCAGGCCAGGTCGAAACCAGCACACTCTCTAGAAACCAGCTAAGTGGGGCCCCCTCCTGGTTCTATGGTTCCTGAGTCCATTCACACATCCTCACATTCACCAGTTCACACAGCCACTTATTCAGCAAACAGAACAGATTGTCCACGCAATGCCGGGGTCTCACTGAGCCTATGTGACGCAAACAGACTAAGTCCTCACTCTCAGGGGACTTATATTCTGGTGGGGAGACAGCCCATGGTTATAAATTCTATGGAGAAAAAGAAAGCTGAGGAAGGCAGCCGGGGAGGGGGTGCTGCTGTCTGTTGTGGGTGATCACGAAGGCCCCCTGAGTGGGAGTGGGAGTCAGGAGGGTCTGGGCAGAGGGGGGCACACAGACTTAACACTTTAAAAGGTCATTAGGGCAGAGGCAGAGCAACAGGACCAAAGGGGGCTCCTGAGTGAGTGCAGAGGAGAGCTGCCCGTGGCAGTGAGGGGAGCAGTGGCTGGACGCACCTCAGAGCCACAGGACTGACAGGTGCCCCTGCCGGGAGATGCAGAGTGAAGTCGCTACCCGCAGTGAGAATCTGTCAATAAGCCTCCTCAAGCCTCAGTTTCCTCTCCTGGTCAGTGGGGCGCTAGGACCTCATTCCCTGCCCAGGCTCTGGTGCGGAGCAGCCAGGGAGCTTTCCTGAGGTCCAGTCAGTGCTGAGCCCTGCTCTAGCCCAAGGGTACAGCACATGGCAGTGGTGGTGGTGCTGGTGGTTGCGGTTTAGTGGCTGAGTTGTATCCGACTCTTGCGACCCCATGGACAGTAGCCTGCCACGGTAGGTGCTTTGCAAATGGTGGTTCCTTATTGTTTATTTTTAACTGTGCTGTGTGCGTGCAGGGTCTCAGTTCCCTGATTGAACCCAGGCCCCTGGCCCAGAATGCTAACCCCCAGGCTACCAGGGAACTCCTGGGCTTCTTACTTCTTTAAAGGAGATGGTAGAGGGCAAAGGCGACGAGGGGCTGGAAATGGGGTCACCATGCATGGGGTGAAGACAGGAATTTGGGGGACAAGGGCAGTAGCCCCATGTGGTGACTGCCCCCACAGGGTGGGTGCTATCTGACCATGTGGTCAGAGAGCCTGAGAGAAGTTGCCGGGGAAGTATGGGGTCCAGATTCAAGCGCGTGGGCTGCCGAGAGTGCTGACCCCACTTGCCTGGGCAGCCGCGTCGGGGGGCCCATTCTCCACGGCATCTCCTGAGCTCCCCCAGCTCCGAGGAGCTCTGAGTGTCAGGGCCGAGGTCCCGGGGTCACCCCCCCCAGCAGCCTCCTGGGGGGCAGGGAGCAGAGCGGGCGGCCGAACCACGCCACCTGGGCTGGTGGGGTCGGGGTCGGGGGCTCTTTGGCCCTTCCTGAAAATGCAGGTCTGGAGACCACCCCAGGCCCCCCTCTGATCTGGGCTCAGAGCTGGGGGCTGGGGTGGAACCGAGCGGAGACCCTTTTCTCCAGGCTGCCTGGTAAGGAGGGGACAGGGCAGAGGCAAAGGGGATCTGACTCAGGAAACAGGGACAGGAGCAGTCAGGGGCAAAGATGGCAGGGTTCAGTGGGTAAAACTAGAGCCAGGGTAAGTGATCAGGACTGAATGTATAAGCAGGGTTAGGATTCGATGTCTGACCAAAGTTCTCAGAGTGTGAACAAGGATTAGGGCTCAGTGAGTGAGCAGAGTCAGGACTCAGTCCATGGGCAAGGTCAGCGTTCAGCCTGTGCGTGGGATCAAGGCTTCGTGTGTCATGAGGATCAGAGTTCAGCACAGATCAGGGCTCAGTCAGGTACTAGTTTCAGGATGAGTCTCCGAATGGGGTCAGCGACCACCTGTGGGACTCAGGGTGGGGCTGGTGCCTTGAGGCCAACATGGCTGCTGCAACTCTGAGGTGGACTCAGGGTTGCCGGGTCTTCTCTGCACAGTTCAGCTCCATTCAGCTTCTTCTGTCTTTCATTTATCGTGTCCGACTCTTGCGACCCCATGGACTATAGCCTGCCAGCCTCCTCTGTCCATGAGATTCTCCGGGCAAGAAGACTGGAGTGGGTTGCCATTTCCTTCTCCAGAGGATCTTCCTGACCCAGGAATCGAACCTGGGTCTCATGCATTGCAGGCAGATTCTTTCCCAACTAAGCTAAGGGAAGCCCAAGAGGCCTCTACTCGAATCTAAAGAGTGGATATCTGTATACGTAAAACTGATTCACTGACCACCCGAAACAAACACAACATTTGTAGTAAATCAACTATAGTCCAATTAAAAAAAAAAGACACAACCATTATAAAAAAGAAGAATCCTCTGCTCTGTGCCAGGCAAGGCTCTACTGCTTCAGACTCCAGGGTCACTTGGCTGCAGTCCCAGCTCTTGTCCATCCCCCTGGTGGCTTAGCCAGGTCTCCATCGAACCAGATACTTCAGGGCCCAGAGAGGACCAGTGACGTGCTTCTCTCGGGACTCCAGGCTTCCTGGAGAAAGCTCTGAAGGCTGGTTCTTTCAAGGGCGTGGGCAGGAGGGCATTCCAGGCAGAGGACACAGCTTAAGCAAAGGCTTGGGGGCTGCTCGTCTCAGAGCAAAGAAATCTGGTTGCCAAGGAGAGTGCTTGGCCAGTGTTAGAGCAGGGTTGGGGGGCGGCGTTCAGCTGTGGACAAAGAGGGCCCGGGGCTCAGAGGGCAAGGCTCAGAGCAGCCTTGTTGGGACAGGCAGCCTCACTGGCTCAGAGGTGGCCCGGGCCGGGTCCCGCCAGGTGACAGAGTGGTTGCTTTGGTGGGTCCTCCCCGCCCTGGAGTTCGCCCACAGTGGGTGGGCCAGAGGCAGCAGACAATGGGAAGGAATGAAGGTGTGTGAGGCCGACAAGGAGGGCTGCTGGGAAGGGGCGGAAGGGCGAGGGAGGGTGGGTGGAGGCCAGGGTGGCAGAGTAGCCGAGGCTGCACACAACCCTGGGAGGGCCACCGACAGCAAGGGACACGTAGCAGGGGCCTGGGACCCCGTGGGGCTGGGCATCGTCTCTGGGTGCTCGGTCCACCGGCCAGGTCCTCGCAGCCTCGAGGCCTCCCTCACACCCGCCCCGAGTGTGCAGACCCAGGCCTGGGGACCTCCCCTCTGTCTTGTGTCATCTGTGCGGGGATGTGCAGGACTGGAAGGGGGAGCCTGGCCCGCCGGCCTGGCCTGTGGCCCGCCCAGACCATGGCTCTGACCCTTACTCTGGTCCGCTTCATCCCCACTGCCACAGAGCTTTCCCGAGCACAGCAGGACCAGGTCCTGCCCTGCGCACCCCCTCCCAGTCGCCCTGCCCCCACCCCTGCCCCAGGCCACCAGCTTCTCGGGCCCCTTCCCACAGCCTGGCTTGTGCGTCCTCACCCTACCCCGCTGGCGCGAGCCAGGCTCTGGAGGTGATGGCCGGGCTGCCAGAGAGCCAGGGGCGGCCTCCCAGCAGCCCAGGTGGAGGGAGAACTCTGAGGCCTCAGAGTGGGGAGGGCTGGGGCCGTGGGGGTGCAGGCAGGCTGTGGTGCTGGGGTCAGGGCTGCACCACTACAACTGTCCTTTCTTCCCTCAGAGGGCCCATTCCCTTGGACCAGGTGCGGTCCTGACTGCCTTTGCTCAGCTAAGCAAGCTGAGTCCCAGCGCAGTTAAGCGATGCTCCTGAAGTCACCTGTCTGCGGGCAGAGCCAGCGCTAGCCGCCAGGCCGGCGGACCCCAGAGCTGGAGCTCTGAGCCCTGAGAGCTGTCAGGACCATCAGTGGAGAGGGGAACATGGTGCAGGCAAAGGGCCAGTGTGGGGCTGGGGCGGGTCTGAATTCAGAGGTGACTGGGCAAGGGGGGCTGGTGGGTCCTGCCCAGCACCCACCAGGTACCTCACACTGGTGGGCCTGTCGCTCTCAAGGACGTAGCATCACTGAGCCTGAAGTAACCACAGCCGGCCTTTGCTGACCGTTTACTTCGTGCTAAGCCCGTTCATCACCTGCTGGGATGAGCATCACCCCACAACCTGGGGCCCACGTCCTGAGCTCCACCAAAGGACGTGGAAGAGAGTTTGAGAGCAGCACAGTGGCCTGGCCCCACGACAGGTGATAGCAGAGCATTGACCATCCGTCTACGGCCCCAGGCCTGTCCTCCAGGCCAGGAGTAAGGTCACGCTCATCCTGCATGGGTGGGGTACAGGGATGGGACCAGGCCCACCCAGTTCCTGCCCAACCTGCTGGGTTGGTTTGGCCCTGCCAGAGCCCCACGCCTGGGGAGCCCTCTGGTGCCACCCTCCCCACTGGCTGCCTCTAAGATCAGGGACTTTTAGAGCCAGCTGTGGCCATGAGGGGTGAGGGTCCTTGGGATACCCTCCTTAGCCTCCAGAGGGGACGAGTGAGGTTTGGGGAGCTGGGTAAAGCCTCAAGTCCGCCAGCCTGGTGGGTGGCCCAGGGCCCGCACAGACCTGGAGGCAGCTGTGTCGTCAGAGCCCTGCTCGGGACGTGGACAGCCCCGTCTGGACCCAGACAGGTCACCTTGTCAGCCGGGGCCTCGGTTTCCATATCTGCCACTTGAGGCCATGAACCTCCTCACAGAAGCCTGGGGAGAGGGCCTTGGGCTGGCAGCTCTGAGTGCAGGCCCAGGGCCCGGCCCCCGGGAGGCTCGGCGCCCCAGTTCTGGGGTTGGAGTCAAAGGGCGCAGGCTGCTCTCAGATGCAGACGTTTCAGCGCCCCAGCCTCCTCCGCCCGCCTGAAGCCAGACAGCATGTGTCCCGCCCCGTGCCTTGGGGTGCCTGTGGGTGATGGCACAGGGCACTAGCGCAGGTATTCGGGGGCCTTCGATTCTCTGACGCCGCCCGGGGGTGCGGATGGGGGGACCCCTTGGCACCTGACTGGGATCCACGGCCCCGTGAAACACACTCTGGCCTCAGACCCCACAGTGAACATGCTCACACACACATGCACACTCCAGACGTGGGCACATGTACCTCCATGTGCACAGAGCCCGCCTGGAGGCCGCACCCGTGGGGAGTGCCCGCCCCCCTCCCTCCGCACACCGGCTCACACGCCTGTCTCCGCTCTTGTGCTGCCTGATCCCACCCCCACGGGCCCCCTGGCTCGACAACCCTCCCGGGGGTTGTGGGCTGGTGGCCAGGCAGAATTAACTCATCTATGAATGAAGAACTGGTGGGGGGTGAGACTCTCAGAGGAAGGTCATGGGCCCCTGGCTGAGTTCATGGGGGCTCTTGGCTACTGCCTGCGCCTGACTGGGCTCTCTGTGCCTTGGTTTCCTCACCTGTGCAATGGGGCAGGTAGAGTGGGCAAGGGCAGGGCCAGAGCTTGCTGCTTCTCGTGAAACTATGACCAGGGCTCAGGGAGGCCCCTCCATGAGAGTGGTGCTGAGCCAGGTGGTGAGGAGGGGCTGACCTCTATTAACAGACAAGACAGGGAAAAGCATTCCAACAGAAGGAACAGCATGTGCAAAAGTATTCAGGCCTGGAGGCCTGCTCAAGATCAGACAGGCCCCTGGGAGGCCTGGAGCCAGGGGAGGGTGGGATGGGGCGCAGAGGGCTGCAGGAGGCTCCTGATCTGCACAAGGAGGCTGCCCTGAGCGGTGGTCAGTGGTCAGCCACACTCCCAATCACACTTGCCATTCTTTCTGCTGCCATGCCACCCGACCCTGCCCACACTCTCCACTCTGTCCACCTGGCTCACTAAGGCTTTCCTCTCCACCACCAAAGCACAAGAGCAGGAGCAACACCATGCTTGGGCCAGGTCAGGACACACAGCGAGGGGCCTCCTGGAGAGGCTTTCCTGGGGGTGTGACTCTACAGCTGGGACTCAGGGCAAAGAAGGGACAAAGAGGGATGGGGGTGAGGACCCTCAGATTGGGCTCATTCAGCAGGCCTGGGGGCCAGGCCTGCAGGCCAGGCCTGCTCCTCTCTGAGCCTGATCACCACTAACGAGCTGGTCTGGCAGCCCGCAGAGTTTCTCTGAGTATTAGAGAGATAGCCTGAGTTCAGCAGAGTTGAGACCACAGTCCACAGTGGGGTTTACAGCCGCCTGCTCCCCCAAAGCTCCTTGGGGCCCTAACTGTGGCCTTTCCTGTTCCTCAACACTCATCACGGCCCATTCTACACACGGGCACACCAAGGGGAGGAGAGCAGCACCCCAGCCCTGAGGTCGGGCTGCCCAGGCTGCTCCCTGGGCAGGGCGGGACCCACACAGTCTGTGGGAACGACCGCTCTGGACCTGGAGGAGAAACATCGATACCCGCCCGGGGGCCAGTGGCCAATTAGTCGAGGAGGAGGAGGCTGTTGCAAGGGCCTGGATTTTGAAATTTGACTGTGACAACCGCCCTGGTGAACTTCATTCACCCACAGGCTGGGAGCCACCTTCTCCCGGGCCTCCTTTCCTGAAAGTGACACCGCTGCCCCCCGTGAGGGGTCCCGGCTCCCTTCGTAACCACCTCCCCTGGATTGTGGGGTATGGGTCTCCCCTTTTGGGGGTGTTATGGGTTGAATTGTGCCCCCAAATTTGTATGTCCCAATCCTCACCCCCAGGACCTCAGAGGGGGCCTAGTCTGGGGACGGGGCCTCTACAGAGGCCATCACGTTAAAGTCATGTAGGGCAATCCTGATCCAATCTGACCAGCATCCTTCTAAGCAGGGGAAATGTGCCCACAGCTATTCACCATCTCTGGAGAAGGAGATGGCAACCCACTCCAGTATTCTTGCCTGGAAAACCCCATGGACAGAGGAGCCTGGCAGGCCACAGTCCATGGGGTCGCAAAGAGTCGGACATGACTGAGGAACTTCACTTCACTTTATGCATCGTCTACAAGCCGACATGGGGGACCTGGAACCTAACCTCCCTCAGGCATCAGGAGGAGGCAAGGAGCCTGCCTTGATCTCAGACTTCTGCCTTCAGAGCCCTGGGACAATAAAAGTCACCCTTTCAGCCACCCCTCCTAGGGCCCTGTGGCGTGGGCTAGGCAGCCCAGCAAACCAACCCAGGGAGGTAGTTAAGATCATCTACATTAACATCGGGCAGATGCAAACCTCCAATAAGTGTAGGCGACTCCATTAACATTAAAAAGCCCATCACTCTCTCGACAAAACAAAAAACATCTTAAGATCTGTATTCAGCCACTGGAGGAAAGCGGGGTTCTGGGTTTACCTCTGAAATCCTGGCTGGAAGGGCAGCTGGAAGGGCAGCTGGGAGGCACCCTGGGATCTGCTCCACACCCCGGGGAGCACAGTGCAGGACTTGGGAAGTTTGAGAAAATTCCTGGCTCCATTTGGGAGGGTGGCTGCCTCATTGTGGGCTTCCCAGGTGGCTCCATTGTAAAGAACCCACCTGCCAGTGCAGGAGACTGAGTTTCGATCCCTGGGTCGGGAAGATCCCCTGGAGGAGGAAATGGCAATCCACTCCAGTATTTGTGCCTGGAGAATCCCATGGACAGAGGAGGCTGGCAGGCTACAATCCACCGGGTCGCAAAGAGTCAGACACAGCTGAGCTCATGTTACTTGTCCATTGGCTCATTGATTTCCTGACTTTAACACCTCCCACTAAAGGTTCCCAAGCACCTACTGTGTGCCAGCTGGCCCCAAACGAGTGCCCGAGCACACTCTCTCTGAGCTGTGCCTTGGCCTTGTGAAGGGGGGGGCGGGGTGTGGGAAACACATTCCTTTGCTCCTATTTTACAGATGAGCAAACCGAGGCTCAGAGGTAAGTTATTCAGCCTGACCCTGGCACCGGGTACCCACCTCTTTGAGTCCAGTCCAGGGGGTGTGGCAGGGGCTGCTGGAGTGGACTGGACAAGAGAACTGGTCAGGGAAGTGTCAAGGAAGCGGCGACACTCATGCAAAGGGGAGCAGAGATCCGAGAAGGGCATTACCCAGAGGGGAACGCCTCATGCTGGGCCTGTAGGTGGGTGCGGCTGTGGCACGGTTGGGGCAGATGGAAGGTGGGGTTAGCAGTTAGAAGTAACACTGAGTCACAGGAAAAGTCCACACTGAGCATGAAGGACTTTCTCTGAGTCCTTTTCAGTCAGAGACTGATTTAGATTTGGAAAGTTCCCTCTGTTGGTGGTGTGGACAATGGTCTCCAATAGGAATTGCATGCCAGAGACACAAGCAACTTTAAATTTTCTAATAGTCGTGCTATAAAAAGGAAAAAGTAATCATGCAATTTATTTAAGTAATATATTTTAGTTAACCTAATATAAATAAAAATCATTGAGATATTTTACATTATTTTTCTCATACTTACAGCTCATCTCATGTCAGACTGAAGTGTTAGTTGCTCAGTTGTGTCTTACTCTTTGCGACCCCATGGACTGTAGCCCACCAGGCACCTCTGTCCATGGGATTCTCCAGGCAAGAATACTGGAGTGGGTAACCATTTGCTTCTCTAGGGGATCTTTCTGATCCAGGGATTGAACCTGGGTCTCCTGCATTGCAGGCAGATTCATTGCAGGCAGATTCTTTACCATCTGAGCCACAAGAACCCAGTAGCCACCTGAGGCTGGTGGCCACCGCCCTGGACAGCACAGGTGTGGAGGAGGGGCTATAGGGGCTGGAGTGGGGGCAGAGAGGCCAATGGAGGGCCAGCTCTGTCACCAGCCCAGATGGGGCACGCAAGGACAGACTTGTAAGACCAGTCCCGATGGCGCAGGGGGCAGCGCCAGGTCTGGGCCCTGTCACGTGTCCAGCAGGCAGGTCACAGAGCAGCACAAGCTGGTTTCAGCCCAGACAGCTGGTGTCCCCAGCCAGCCGGGCCAGTCTGCTGGCCCCTGCCTAACCCCACTCCAGACTAATGGGAGGCTTCCTGTCGCAGCTGGAGGGTGACCCGAGGCCTGACCCTGGTGGCCCTGGCGGGTGATCCCGGAAGGAAAGCCTCTTTCTTGATGCACTCCGCGGCGGGTGGCTGGTGAGGGATTCCCTGAGGACTCCCTCGGGAAGCACTTCACACGCTGGTGGGCGATGGGCCAGGGCAGCCCCCAGCAGCTGTTAAGAGGTGAGAGCCTCAGGGGCGGGGAGGGCCAGCACCAGCTCCCTCCCGGAGCTCCTGAGGAGCGCCCACGGCACCCAGGTCTGGGGGTGCATCAGGGTTAACCCCCACAAGACGGCTGGGGCTCTCGGGGAACATGCAAGCAGTCCAGGAGGCCAGCTGCCCGTCAGCCCAGGCCCCTGCCCCAGGACGTGGGGCAGCAGAGATGGGGTCAGCAGCACCACCTCACGTGGGGCCCAAAGGAGGCACTTCACTTCCCTGGCCTCCACTTGCTCCTCTGTGAACTGGGGACATGGGAACATCTCTCTTGTGGGCCAGGGTGAGAATTCAGCGAGTTCACATGTGAGAGCTATCTGTGACCACATGATGGAAGTTTCGTGCCGCTCCTCATTTCTGTTGTGAGTCCTCCTCTGACCTGAGCTGAACTCTGCTCCCACGGTGTAAGCCCCACCCTGCTTTGCCAGTTCACTCCCTCATGCTTTGTTGTTCATCCTCTTTTAGAATAAGCACCTTTCAGAATAAGGTCCTCCTTGGAGGACCCCACAATACCCACCGTTGGGGACCCCCCTCCTTCCTTTCCTCTTCCTCCCCACCCTCAAGTATTTATTGAGCACCTACTAGGTGCCAGGTGCTATGATGGGCACTGGGTATTGACCTGGGAATGAAAGAAAGCCCTGCATTCCTGAAGGTGACAGTCTGGAGGCAGACACTAGTGACTTACACAGAGAGTAAATGCAAAATTGTAACTGTCTTCAGCCCTTTGGGCTTCTCTTGTGGCTCAGGAGGTAAAGAACCCGCCTGCAATGTGGGAGACCCAGGTTTGATCCCTGGGTCGGGAAGATCTCCTGGAGAAGGAAATGGCAACCCACTCCAGTATTTTTGCCTGGGAAATCCCATGGACAGAGGAGCCTGCCGGGCTACAGTGCATGGGGTCACAAAGAGTCAGACATGACTGAGTAACTCAGTCCTTTGGAGAGATACCTGGCTGGTAGCAGGAAGGAAACAGCAGACGGATGGATCATTGATAACTGAAAGAAGTACGGAGAAGTGGGTGGGATAAGGGCGGTGGGGGTGGACAGAGCAGCCAGTGCAAAGGTCCTGTGGCCAGAGCTCCACTACTGGGCGTGGAGAGGAGCTGGAGGCCAGGGCAGTGTTGAGCAGGCAAGCCCCCTGGAGCGGACTGGGGATGTCGGTCTTGGAAGGACTGAGCCAGGTTGGTGTGCTCTGATGGAAAAGATCAGCCTGGCTCCTGGCATAGTCCTCGGAAGGGGCAAGTGTGGGGCCGAGCTTAGACAGGAAGGCAGGAGCAGAAAGGGAGAGACGTGGGTAGCTGTGGCCCGCAGGAGGCAAGACCCTCTGCCAGGATGGCCAGGAGGCTGGTGTTGGGGGACCAAGGGAGCGTCCCCTCCACTCGGGAAGTTCTTGCACGTAGAGGGCGCTCTCCCAGATGCTGCTCCTGGCCGCCAGCACCTCCCGCCTCTCTTTGCCGCCCCCAGACTGATTCTTGTGCGCAAGGTCAGTCCGGGAGCCGCCCCCCCCCCGGCCCCCGCAGGCGGTGAGCGCTCTGCGCATGTCCAGCCCCAGAGCCAGGCCCGCAGGTGGAGCGCCCTCTGCGCGCGCATGCCCAGCCCGGGAACCACCCCCCGCCCCCTCTCCTCGTCCGGCTCCCCCCCGCCCCTCCTCCCCCTCCCCCTCCCCCCCCCCGCCCCACTAACTAGGGGCGGCGCGCCCTCTGCGCATGCCTAGCCCGAGACCCCCGTCTACCGGCGGCGCGCCCTCTGCGCATGCCCAGCCAAGGGCCCCTTGCCCGCAGGCGGCGCGGTTTCCGAACTGTTCTTAAGGCTGCAGAGGTCAGTGGACCCTCGAGGGTTAGGCTTTTTTGCCGCGTCCTGGGGAGGATCAATAGGGAGCCCACTGTCTGTGGCCATACGCCCGAGGACCCTCTCCATTATGCGCGGACTCAGAAATAAAGGTGGCGTTGGCCTTTCTTAATGCCTTCGTCTTTTATCTGCTCACTGAAAATTAGTTGGGGCAAGGGGGCACGCCGGTAGAGGGTGGTGGGGAGGAGCCGAAATCTAGGTCCGGACCTGGGCGGCAGGTGAGCTGGAGGGGGAGATGGGGTTACTCTCCAGGACTTCGTCTCCCACTAAAGTTCTAGAGTCGGTGCTTCATCCTGGTGGGTCCAGGCCCTGCCTGCTTACCCTCCCCCCACCCCGCCCTCCCCCTGGGATTTTTGCTTCCAGTTTCAAGTATCTCAGGCTCTTCCATTTCCATTCCGCTATCCTGAGATGTCTTGCCAGGCTGATCCTTCGGGAAAAGATAGTGGGGGAGAATGGATTCACCATCCAGTGGAGAACAGCGTTTGACCTGGGATGGGGCTTAGCTGCAACTGGGCTGTGGGTGTGGGTAGGAAGAGCTAGAAGTTTAGGGGAGGGGAGAGGGCCCCACAGGGTTGTCCTCCTGTGCCTGTGAAGCTGGGCACCAGATTTAGCCTCATTAACAGACGCAGACACTGGAGTTTACAGCAGAGAAAGGTTTATTGCAGGGCTAAGCAAGGAGATCAAGATTGCTGGGAGAAATACCAACAACCTCAGATATGCAAGCCCTCTAATGGCAGAAAGTGAAGAGGAACTCAATAGCCTCTTCATGGAGGGTGAAAGAGGAGAGTGAAAAAGCAGATCATGGCATCCAGTCCCATCAGTTCAGTTCAGTCGCTCAGTCATGTCTGACTTTGCAACCCCATGGACTGCAGCACGCCAGGCTTTCCTGTCCATCACCAACTCCCAAAGCTTACTCAAATTCATGTCCCTTGAGTTGGTGATGCCATCCAATCATCTCATCCTCTGTCATCCCCTTCTCCTTCCGCCTTCAATCTTTCTCAGCATCAGGGTCTTTTCAAATGAGTCAGTTTTTCGAATCAGGTGGCCAAAATATTGGAGTTTCAGCTTTAGCATCAGTCCTTCCAATGAATATTCAGGACTGATTTCCTTTAGGATGGACATCAGTTCATGGCAAATAGAAGGAGAAAAAGTGGAAGTGATGACAGACTTTATTTTGTTGGGCTACAAAATCACTGCGAATGGTAGCCAGGAAATTAAAAGACACTTGCTCCTTGGAAGAGAAGTTATGATAAACCTAGATAGCATAATAAGCAGAGACATCACTTTGCCAACAAGGTCTGTATAGTCAAAGCTATGGTTTTTCCAGTAGTCATGTACAGATGTGAGAGTTGGGCCAGGCTTCCCTGACCATCATCAACTCCCAGAGCTTGCTCAGACTCATGTCCATCGAGTTGGTGATGCCATCAAACCATCTCATCCTCTGTCATCCCCTTCTCCTGCCTTCAATCTTTCCCAGCATCAGGGTCTTTTCCAATGAGTCGGTTGTTCACATCAGGTGGCCAAAGTATTGGAGTTTCAGCTTCAGCATCAGTCCTTCCAGCGAATATTCAGGACTGATTTCCTTTCGGATTGACCAGTTTGATCTTGCAGTCCAAAGGACATTCTCCCTTTCCTGATTGACAACTGAATCTGTTCCTTGGAACTGACGGAAGGTTCCTAGGAGGCTGAATGAAGCCTGGTTCCAACAAACAAGAAATGAGGGGACACAGAAAGGCTTTTGTGTCCTGCAAGGCCCTGTGTGTGTGTGTGTGTGTGTTAGTTGCTCAGTTGTGTTTGACTCTTTGTGACCACATGGACTGTAGCCCACCAGGCTCCTCTGTCCATAGACTTCTTCAGGCAAGAATACTGGAGTGGGGTGCCATACCCTCCTCCAGGGGATCTTCCTGACCCAGGGATGGAACCTGGGTCTCTTACAATGCAGACAGATTCTTTACCATCTGAGCCACCAGGGCCCCGTAGGGTCCTACTAAGCTTCACTGGGTCTCTGTGGCCAAGGACCTGGGTAGGCATGCCGGGCCTGAAGGGTGAAGCCAGGGGACTGGTTGAGGGTGAGCGGCAAGTGGAGGCTGTGAGTTGGCCCCTGTTTCTGTTCACAGCGTCAGGGCTTGCTGGAGGAGGGGGCTGCTGGGCTGTGGCGGTGCTCAGAGCCAAGGTTCTGGGGGACGGCAAGATGACACGCCGTGCTGGGAGACAGGCTGTGCCGAGCAGAATGAGAACTCATTCTAAACTCCCTTGAGTGGAGGGCAGCGCTTGATCCGATAAGATCCACCCCGAGGGCCCCATGATCCGCTTAGCCAGCACTCTGGTGACCAAGCAGCAGGTGAGGGGCCTTGACGTGGGCTTTGGGCCTTTGCACGCTTTTCCTTCCTTCGACTGCTGTCACAGCCCTGAAACACCCCTCATTGGGGTCACATCTGATCCTGTAATGTTCCTGGATTTTCCAGCCTTAAACAAACACTCATGAGACACTGCCAGCAGCTGACACTTATTAAGGGTGTCCTGTGTAGCAGGCTTTGTTCCTTTTTTTTTGTATTATCTCTTATTTATTTAGGAAATAAATCCTCTTAACAGCCCATTTGCAGACTAGGAAACAGCTCAGAGAGGCTAGGCAGCATGCCCAAGGTCGTCCTGCTGGGGAGGCAGACGCAGGATGGGACCCCGCCTCTGCACTGATGGAATAGGGAGCACCCTGATCCTCCTTCAGAAGCTCCACCCTCACCCTGGTGGGAGCAGCAGGCCCCTGAAACCAGGCTGATGGAGCTGATTAACCAGGCAGCAGAGATGGAGGGGACGGGAGTCTGCTCTTGGAGGGTGGTGGGGGTGGGGGTGGGGTCCCACAGTCCTGGATTCACACTCTACAACGAAAGAGCTGTGTGCCCCGGACAAGTGACGTCACCTGTCAGGGTCTCGGCGTCTTCCTGCATCAAACAGGAGGAACAGTGAAAGGGTTAGTAGCTCAGTCACGTCTGACTCTTTGTGACCCTATGGATTGTATATAGCCCGCCAGGCTCTTCTCTCCAGGGGGATTCTCCCGGCAAGAATACTGGAGTGAGTTGCCATCCCTGGGGATCTTCACAACCCAGGGATCGAGCCCAGGTCTCTCGCACTGCAGGCGGATTCTTGACCATCTCAGCTGCGAGGAAAGCCCACATGTATACTAGTGCCTGTTTGCTCTCTGTGAACTAGGAAGCAGTCCCCACTCTGTGCGCTCTCCTGGCGAGGCTTGCCTGGGAAGAGCAGAGGTGAGAAGACTGGCAGATAAAGGACACCCTCAGATCTGGGAGCTGTGGAGAGGTCTATAATTAACGTTTCCACAGCCCTGATAGCATCGATCCTGTCTTCTGGCCGCTCCCTCTCCCGGTTTACCCACTGCTCTGTTTGTCAGTGATATCTGACCTCAGCCACCCCTCCCTGCCCTCTGCTTTCCCTGTTTCACCTTCCCTGCTGCTGAAAGTTCAGCAGCCTGCCTTGGCTGGCTCACGCACCCGCCTAGCTCTAGAAGGGCTGCAGACCCAGGCCTGCCAGGGGACTGTCCAGGGCTGAGGACTCTCTGTCTGCTGCTCTCTTGAGTTCTCTGTGTGGTCTGGCTCCTGGACCACAGGGTTTCTGAGGTCCCCTTGGCTCGGGGGACAGACTCCTGGAATATGGGGTCCCTGAGTTCCCCTGGGCTGTTCTAATATGAGGAGCCATGGCGAGTCCTCCAGGTCCTCCCAGGCCTGCAGTCTGAGCTGAAGCTTCCCTCCCTACGGTGGGTGCCAGCCTTGGTTTCCTCTTTTGTGAGATGAGTCGCTCCTCGAAGAGCTGGGGCAAGATCACCAAGCCCCCGAACTCTATTAGGAAGGACACCAGCGTGGCCTCGATGTGGGCGGCTCATGGTTCCTCGGGCTCATGGCACTGTCCCCACCAGGGGAAGGGCTGCTCTGGAGCGGACCGGGGGTGGGCAGCCATTGGCAGGGTCTTCTGTGTTCTCATCCGTGAGTCAGCAGTGATGGGAACATTAATTTATTTGAGTGGCTGGCACGGCCGAGGCCTGGGAAGACGGGAAGGTTTTGCCAAGGCTGGGCCAAACGCACCGGGGCGGGAGCACCCTAAGCCAGCACTGGGATGATGGAGCACTTACCCGTGGACTGGCCATCAGGGAGCACCAGTCTGCTGGGGGAGAAAACAGGAGACGTGTGCCTGGAAACAATGGGCCCTGGGGCAGGGGGGCAAGGACGGGGTTGGGGGAGAGGCCACATGGGCCTGGGAGCTCTGCTGGCTGGAACGGACAGGAGGGGCTGGAAGGCCAAGGGATTGCCCCCTGGAGCCTCCAGAGGCAACTAGCCCGCTGATCTCGGAACTCCTGGCCTCCAGAACCCAGAGAGAATAGACTGGAGTTGTTTTAAGCCACTGAACATGTCATCATTCAGTGCAGCAGCCCTAGGAGACAGACTGGCTTTTCTAGGGGCAGAAGCTGGCTGAGGCCCCAGACAGGGGGGCCTGGGTGGCTCCCAGGTCACATGCAGACTCTTCCGGGGGTACCCAGCCCCCCTCCCGTGTGGTGTTGGGGTCCCGACAGGAATGGCAGGGATGGTGGGTGATGCACAAGTAGGTGAGGTCCCCCGGCCACTCTCTGGGGTCCTTTGGGCTCTCCCTGGAGACTCTGGGACTAGCAGGGAGGTTACACTTCCCTGTGCTGACTCACCCCAGCCCGTCTGGTCTGAGCACTGGGCTTGGCTGCAGGCAGTGCTGGGCGGGTCACACAAGGTACAGATGGTACTTTTGGTTAATCCTGTCAATGGTCTTGTAGGGTGTTGCTCTCCCTGCTTCTCAGATAAGGAGTTTTTAATAGTGTTTTTTTTTTAATTGAAGTGAAATTCACACAACATAAAATCACCATATTAAAGTGTACAATTCAGAGGTGTATGGTACATTCACAACATTGAGCAACCACCTCCTCTCTCTGGGTCCAGAATGCCCCATCACCCCACAAGGAAGCCCTGGATCCACTAAGCAGTCCCTCCCCATTCCCAACCCCCAGGCCCTGGCAACCGCTAATCTCCTTTCTGTCTCTGTGGATTTGCCTGTTCTGGACATTTCCTATAAATGGAATCACACAGTACAATTGTTGTGTGCATCTGGCCGCTTTCACATAGCATGTTTTCCAGGTTCACCCATGCAGTGGTGTGTGTCAGAGTCTCATTGCTTTTCATAGTTGAATAATATTCCACCAAGTGGCTGTTTAACTGCTCACCTGTTGATGGGCGTTCGGGCTGAAGCTGGGGTTTGAACTCCTCTTTCGTGCTCTGTCCCCCAGCGCTCACCGTCCCAGGCCTGCCCATCCCCAGGGAGGGGCCAGGCTGGGTGGGGATGGGGTTGGCAGGAAGCCGGAGGTCCCTCCAGGCTTTTTGAGCACAGGAGAGACCTGCAGGTAACCTTCCTGCCTGAGGTTCCAGAATTGGCAAATCCGACAGTTCCATAGACTCAGTTCTTGGACCTGAAGATTCTCAAACACTAAGCTTCTGAGGGTCCAGGAGCCAGAGTGTTCTGAGCAGACACCTGTCCCCACCCCCAGCCCTACGGCAGACATGACTAATCGAGCCGGCTGGGCCTTGGGGTCCCTGCAAGAGCCTGGGGCGGTGACCACTCCCCCCAGTTAGCATGAGGGCTCTTGGTTCCCGCTTCCAGTGGACTGTCCATCTCCAGCCGAGCTTTGCCTCCTCCCTGGCCTCCCACCCTCTTCTCACGCCCCTAGGGCTTTCCCTGCCTCCTCCTTCTCTCGGGGCCCTGGTCTTTCCTGTCCCCTCCCACCCCCATTCATATGCCACACCACGTGGAGGCAGGGCCTGTGGACCGCTGGAGTGGATGCCCCGGGAGGGTCCTGCAGGCTCCTGAGGTGGGGAGAAGCGGTGAGGATGGGGGCTTTGCAGAGGCTGGGGGAGGCTGCCCAGGGTGCCTGGGCTCCTTGGTCACAGGCAGAGAGCCTGGCTGGAAGGCAGGCAGGGCCCCCATGCTCCCTCCTCACCCACCTGTCCTCCAGGCGTTGGCGCCCCGGGCTGGCCAATGGCAGGCTGGTTTCTGGGAGGGTGGGGTGGTGATGAGGTCACATGTAGTGCCCATCACTGCTCTCGTCCCCTCCCCTGACATCCTGTGGGCCTCAGGCCCCCCACAACTGGAAGGCATGGGGTTGGATCTGGAACTGAGTGCCCGGGGCTCTCAGACTGGGTTCTGGGCACCCTGGGCTCCTGCCCATCAGGGGGTCTGTTGGAAGGCGGATTCCATTTCTGCTCCTTGCGCCTCCCTCCTTGTTCTCCTGCCTGGAAGCCCTCCTACCTCAGCCTGGGAGCGGGGATCATTTGTGGGAAAGGGTGAGCTCTGGCCTGGAAATAGCCAAGTGTGCACAGAAATAACCCTGGCCTCAAAAAAGAACATGGAAAATTAAATAGGGAACCAGCATTCGCCTGCCCCTTTCCACAGCCATTATCTCGAGACAGCGTTCCTCCCCTCGTTTTATAGACAAGGGAATTGAAGCCGGGGAGGAGGGTGACCTGCCTGAGGGCCTCCCGCCAGGCCACTGGCCTCTGACCCCGTGTTTCCCACCACAGCGTGGCTGCCCGACTCCTCGGAGTCTCTGCTGCCCTCACCTGCTTCTGTGAGGGCCAAATGCCTACACATCCCTCAAAACCCAGGGAAATGTGCTTTTCTCTGCTGAGCCTCCCCAACTCCCTGGAGGGCAGCTGTGGTCTCTGCCAGGACCTCGCCGCCCTGGAGCAGGCAGTGGGTTCCTTGAACTGTGGCTTCGTCCACCCCACGCCAGGCAGCACAGTACGTGCTCACTAAGGGCCCGTTGAGTGACTCAACCTGTGAGTGGAGGTTGGTTGACCCCCTCGTCCCCTTCCCTGCATTTGCATCCCAACAACCTGAGAAGTTCAAGTTAGTATGACCACTTTACCGATGAGGCTCAGAGAGGCCAACTCACCTGCCCAAAGGTCACACAGCAACCAAGGGCTGGATCTGGGATTTGATCCTGGCCCCCCCATGCATGGATCTTTCTGGAGAGCTCACTGTGTGTCTGGCTCAGGGCTGGGTAGGCCCCTGACCGCCCAACTTTGTCCATTCTCCTCTCTCCTTGCATCCTGTGGCCCTCTGTCCTGTGGGCTGGCTCTCACTCGTGGCCTCTGAACGCCCTTCCTCATTCCCAGCATCCCCTCTGTGGGGTCTAGCTTGTCTCAGGAGGGCCCCTCCCAGGCATGGGGGACATGGCATCCTAAGAGCACTGCAGGGATCCTGCGTGTGTTGCCTGCAGCCACCAGGGGTGCCAGGCAAGGTGGATTTTCCCAGGAGGCCCAGGGCTTGGTGCTCCAGCCAGAAGCCTGCTTTTCACGCCCACAAACTTCCCTCTCTCGCCTCCCTCGCCTGGCCCCTCACTTCTTATCCCCTTCAAGGGGTCCTTGGCAAGCAACGAGGCCTAAGGCTATTCCTGTGAGAGGCTGGGGTGGGCAGAGGCCACAGGCAGGGAGGAGGGAGCGGACGGAGTTTCTGGAGCCATGACAGTGAAGGAGAAGGGGTGCAGGGAAGATGTGGGGGTTCTGGGATAAAGAGTTAGGGTTCAGGGTTCCAGGGTCGTTTCCATCTCCCTGGCCCAGCAAAGGCCTGGTATTTGGGGAAACCTGAGGGGCTCTTGGAATAGGTGATAGGTTCCAGAGCCAGGAGGATGAAAGGGAATACATGGACGTATGTCCGAGGGAGGAACAGGCCGGTCCTTCTTTGAGGCTCGCCAAGAGTCTCAGCCCCAGGGACCCTGACTCTAGCTTCCTCTGGCGCCCGATGAGGCATGTCGGGAGAGGCTAGTCCCACCTGACGTCTGTCTCCAGGAACCCAGGCCCTGAGCCACCCCCGGGGGTCGGGCTGCTCTCCTCAGTGAGCCTGGGAGGGGGCGGCTGCATGCCCCGAGGGGCCATGGCGTGGACGGGCTGTGGGCAGGTAGGGGTACGGGTAGCGGCACAACCCGGCTGTCAGGCCAGGGCCTAGGGTAACTGCCCTCCGTGTCCAGTACAGGGCCTGTCCCCTCTGCCTGAGCAGGCAGAGACTCATACCCAGGGCACACTCCCTGGCGTCCACCTGTCTGTCCATTCCTGCTTCCTCCCTGCCTGGCTTTGGGGCTGGTGGCAGCACTGTGATTAGACACGCCCAGTGCTGCTTGTCTGGACAGCCCAGCCCTCAGTCACGATTCTCTTCTCCTGCTCAACTGCCAGACTGTGTGACTCAGGGCAGCTGCCTGACCCTCTCTGGGCTCACGAGACAGTGAATGAGGTTCTTAACCTGGAGACTGCGTATGGCCTTGAGGGGCTCTCAGCTTCCCTGGATCGCACGCTGGAGGAGGAGGTAGGGTCTCAGGGGAGCCCTAGCTGCCCACAGATGCCAGCATTCCCGTGTGTCATGGAGTTGTTGGCCTCATTCCAAGCCCACCAAGAGGGGCTGGCTCACTGTCTTCTCCTCCCCGTCCATGACTGCCCCACCCAGCCTCCCCTCTGGCTGGAATGAGGGGCTGCCTTGAATAGTTGAAGGGGTCAGGGGTTTCCTGAGGCAGTGTTACTCTTCTCCCTGGAGGATAAGGGAGCTGCAGCTCCTCCAGGCAGCCTTCCAGGATTGCCCTCCAAGGATCAGATGGCGGAGGTGATCAGGAGGTCCCAGCCGGCCTGGGTCCTGGCCGGCAGCCCACACCTTGGGTACCTCTCCCGGGCCAGCAGCGCCACCTGGTGGTCTCAGCCCCAACACGCCTCCATCCGACTGGCCCTCCCAGGGAATTGGCTGGAGGGGGCTGGGGCCAGCCTGGGAGGCACTCGGCGGAGATCATTGGCAGCTCCGAGAACCCAGGCGTCCTGTCTGCCTGAGGCCAGAATGTCAAAGACAGGGCTTAACCCAGAGGGGTGAGAGAGGACGGAGGAGTCTCAGTCCTTGTGACCAGTGTGTGTGTGTGTGTGTGACATGCGCCTGGAAGGGGAGGGCAGGGGTCCTGTTGGGAGGGAGGCCCTCAGGTCACACCTGGCACAGGAAGGTAGGGTACACTGAAGGAATGAAGGGAAATAAGTGGATGTGCTGGGGTCCCCCTCAGGGAAGCCCCATTTCCTTCATTTGTGTTGTGCTTAGTCACTCAGTCATCTCCGACTCTTTGCGACCCCATGGATTGTAGCCTGCCAGCCTCCTCTGTCCATGGGGATTCTCCAAGCAAGAGAATTGGAGTGGGTTGCCATGCCCTCCTCCAGGGGATCTTCCCAACCCAGGGATCCAACCCAGATCTTCCGCATGGCAGGCAGATTCTTTACTGTCTGAGTCACCAGGGAAGCCCCAAAAGGTCTTCATTATTTCTTTTCCCATGAAAGTGAAAGTGAAAGTCTCTCAGTCATGTCTGACTCTTTGCGACCCCATGGACTATACAGTCCATGGAATTCTTGAGGCCAGAATACTGGAGTGGGTAGCCTTTCCCTTCTCCAGGGGATCTTCCCGACCCAGGGATCAAACCCAAGTCTCCTGCATTGCAGGTGGATTCTTTACCAGCTGAGCCACAAGGGAAGCCCTTGGCTCAGTTTAATCACTAATTATTGACTGCTGAGTACTGTGGGAAGACACACACACATATTACATACACACAGTGCACATTCACACATACATATGTATATATAGACAAAAACATGGACACAACACATGTATACATTCACATAGATACACACACATGCACACAGACACACAACAATGCACACACATGTACATATACATATAGACACACAACAATGGACACACATACACAAGTACACATGTATACATAGACAAAACATATGGACATAACACACATATACATTTACACAGGTACAGACACCCAACAGTACACACATATTACACACACGTACGTGTGTACACATAGACAAAACAGATGGACACAACATGCATTCACACAGATACACACATACAGACACACATAGACACACGATAATGCACACATACATATTACACACACGTGCACACACCCTTTGACAAAAGAGAAGGAAACTGAGGCTGGTGGACACTGTGTCTTGTCTCTGGCTGGAGAAGCTGGGGTGGCCAAGCGGCCTGACACAGTTGGGACACCATGTTACCCCTGCCCCAGGGCCGGGCTGTGGCACCCACCCCGTCAGCCTTGGGCATTAAGGTCTCAGAAGCTGTCCCCCACGGCTTTGCTCTGGAGAAAGGGTGGAGTAGGTTTCAGAGCCCTGGACTTCACCCCGTGCACTAGAACCTGACCCTCAATCCCCAGCAGGCCCCTGGGAGCGGTGCCCATGGGGGTGGCTGGGACAGGAAGACCCTCGCAGGCTCCAGAACTCTTCCACAAAGCAGGTCCCCAGGCCACTGGTCGCCAGGCCCTGGGGTACACGGGCGCCTTTCACCCCCATGGCCTCTGGATGTGAAGGTTCAGCGCACCGAGGTCACGTGTCACACCTACTTCCATCTGGACCCCCATCAGGAGCCCCCACTCTGCCATGGGGTGCCCTGGGGGTGACTGGGGATCCTGGGCCCCATGAGGTCACCTCTCTGCCCAAGAGTGGGCCCCGAGAAACTGAGGGGCTGCAGGGAAGGGGGAGCAGTGCCTCAGTCTGGTTCAGAGATGCAGAGTATCTCCCACTTCAGTCCTGGGAGCTGAGGGTCTAACACCCCAGGCACCGTTCGTTCTGAACTCCGGATGACAGATGAGGAAACTGGGGCCCAGAGAGGGCAAGGGGACCTGGAGGGACTCCTAGGTCTTGTCTCAAGCCCGGTGAGAGCTGTCTCAGGTCTCAGTTCGGGGGCACCTGTAGTCTGGGGAGCAGGCTCCTATTACCAGGGGCAGAGCCGAGGCTTGGAGGCATCCCAGGGTCAGCAGACCCGCGGGTGAGCTGGGCTGGGATGAGTGTGTGCAGTTCCGGTGCTTGGGCTTCTGTCCACACACCCCCTGGGCCTCAGATTCTTTATCTGTGACATGGGGCTGAAAGGCCCTGGCCCTGCCAACTTGCTGGGCACTTGATGCTTGAAAGTTTCCCAACACCCCAACCTCAGCAGAGGCCCACCTCGGAGAGCTGGAAGCCAGACCGGCCAGGTAAGGACCGGGAGGGAAGAGCCTTGAGCATCTCCTCCTCCAAGAAGCCCTCTGGGCTGCATCTACTTGGCTGGTCCCTTGTGGTGTGGTAGGGGGCTCTGAGCTCCCATGACCCAGCTGTGCCCCCAGGCTGCAGACTCCCTCGGGCCCTGTAAAGTGCAGAGCGCTAGCATCATCTGGGGAAGCAGGACGAAACGGTGGTGGGGGAGTTCGGTTCCTGAGGGCTCAGCGAGGGGCTAAGCATGCTGGTGGGCAGGCGGCCACTCCGGAGGGCACAGCTGGGCCCTCTGGTCTGTCCTGCAGCGGGGTGGGTGCTGGCCCTGGAGAACTGCAGGAGGGACCCACAAGGAGGACAGTCAGGGTTGGTCCTGGGCAGACTGGCAGGGCAATGGGCCTGCGGAGACTGAGACTCGGAAGAGAACAGTTGCCCCAGGGAGGCTGTGGGCGAGCCCTGTGCCCTCCTCCTGCCAGTGGAATCAGTGGGGGTGGGGGTAATGGGCAAGCCAGGGAGACAGCAGGGCCCGCTGAGGCTGGTGGCAGGGAAGGCGGGGCATTTCCTCAGACCTGCCCAGCCCCTGAGCACAGGGAGCTCCCTCCCCCCAGCACTGGGGGGCACTCTCCTGTTTGCTGACATTCAGCTGACTGGGCCCTGCCTCCCTGGCCCACAGCGTTCCTGGCTCCTCTCAGGGGTTCAGGAGGTGGGGGGGGGCCTTGGCCCCAGGGTCACGCAGGTCCGGGTGGGGAGTTCCAGCTCTGTTTCTAAGGTGGCATTGGAGAGCCTTGGATTGCCCCCACTCCATCACCCAGCCTCAATTTTCTCCTCTGTGAACTGGGAACACAGACCCTGGGGCATGGGGCCTGCCCCAGTGGGTGGGAGGATGTTGGGGGGTGACCAGCCCCATGGGTGTCTTTGGCTCATTCAGGGATCCCCCTCACACCCACGGCCGCCTGTGCTCCCCTGCCTGGGGCTTGAGGAGGGGAGGGCAGCAGGGGCGGGTGGACACTGAGCCTCCTGAGGGACTGAGGGGGGGCGGGGGTGGGGAGCGGTGAGAACAGGGTGTAAGCCAGGACATCGGTGGGATACCCATTTCTGCAGGCCCCCGCCTCTGCTCAAGCATCAGAGGCCTCCAGGAAGCCGGGGCTGGCGCCCAGGGACATTTCCTGCTATTAATGGAGCTTAATCTAAACAGGCCCTAATATTTACCTCTAGACGCCTCCGGCCTCCGAGGGTGCCAGACAGCGAGAGTGATGACCCCCACCCAGGCAGTGCCCTCCTCACCCTTGCTTCCTGGGCTGCGCGTGAGCCTGGAGCTCACGTTCGAGTCCCCTCCTGGATTCCTGGAGCCTCAGTTTCCCTCTCTGGGAGATGGGGGTGAACACCTAGGCTTCGGGGGCGGTTCGGAGGTGCTTGCTTCGTAAACCCGCTCTGGGAGCGGCACCACAGTCCCTCCCTCGTGGTCTACCCGCTGACCCCTCCCCTCCCTTGCTCTCCCAATCGTACCTTCAGTGATCTGGTCAGATACTGTGGACAGTCTGTCTACCCTGCCCGGGTCTGTGTTCTCTCCCTGGGCAGGCAGAGCAGGGACCACAGTGGAGTGAGGACGCTCACCCTGCTGGTCTGTGTGTGCCACGGTGGCACACAGCTACTGCCCCCACCCACTGCCCACACCTTACCACCTGTGTCCCCTCTGACCCTCACCCTTCAGAGAGGCCCTGGCACCTGCCCCCAGCAGCGATGGCAAAGCCATGACCCCATCACCACCACCACCCAGCCACAGGAGAGTGAGCAATGCTGGGGGGACAGGGGGGCCCCCACCTGGCTCAGTGCCTCACGGCGACCCCTGCCTGCCAGCCAGGGCTCTGAGTCAAGGGCACGGATTTGAATAAACAGTTTTAATTCAGGACGAGGAAGCCTCATCGAGGAGACTGTTTACATCAGATATAAATACATAGGCCACCTCACGTCACTTGGGCTTCTCAGAAATCTGGAAAGGGAGGCCATGTAGAGGACAGTGCAGAGGCTTCACACCCCAGCCCCCGTGGGAACAAGTCTGTCCTCTGGAGGCACCCAGGGCCTGTGTCCCCTTGGAGGATGCCAGAGTGGGAGGGAGCCAGCTGTCAGGAGGAGGGAGCAAGTGTCTGAGGAAGTGGTGGGGGCTCAGACAAAGTCATGTGAACTGAACCTCTCACCCCCAGCCCCTGCCCACCGGCTGCAAGGCCAAGGAGGGGAGGGGAAGAAGTGCAGAGTGGGGGAAACTGAGGCCAGTGAGCGAGGGCTCTGCACGAGGCCATCAGACTACTCTCAGGGTGGTGGAAAGCTCACCCGGGGCCCTGGCCTCCTGCATCCCCACGGTCTTCCAGTCCCCGAGGAGCCCAGGTCGGACGGTGGGATTTCACATGTGGGACAAGGGGAGGCGGCTTGGCCACCCCCGCTCTGGATCCCAGTTCTGCCCTGGGCTCTTACCTCCACACATGGTGGGGATTAGCGAGACAGTGGGTGTGAAGCGGGGCGGGACAGACCTGGGACCTAGCAGGTGCCCAATCAGTGTTTGCCGAGAGCCCCCCTCCTCCTAGAGGCAGGGATCGTCCACCCCCAAGCACAAAAGTGAGCTAGTGTCAGCCATTCACTCTCTAGTATGAAATAAAGTGAGAACCTAGCATGGAATCAGGACTGCTGACCCTGGAGGAAAGGCCACAGGTGGTGCTGGGCTGGGGCAAACACCACGCACTGACCTTCCCTGCTCTGCTGTGTGACTGCCCAGATGCAGGCTCGCAGGCCTGGGAGAGACAAAGCTGTCGGAGCTTCCCTGCCTGAACCCACCATTAGTGCCACTCCTCAGGGTCAGCATCGTTGTCACCACGGGCTTCGTGGAACAGACAGCCCACTCCTGTGTCCTCCTTTTCCAAGAGCCAGGCCCTTCCTATGCCCCGTGCAGCCCTGGGTCCCTGGGGAGTCACGGGCCCGCTCTGAGCTGGGAGGTGGGGGGAGGCTCCACACTGTGCCTGGCACCCAGGAAGGGCCAAGGATGTTGGTGCTGATGCTGACAACCATGCCCCTTTGCTTCTCGAGCATCTGCGCCCAGCACCCCTACCACCCCACTGAGCAGGGCTTGGACTCCCCCAGGCTCCAGCACCCCCACCCTGGCCTTCCCACAAGGTCCTGGGCCCACAGGCACTGACCCTGCAGGGCTCCAGCTGATCATACTGGCTGCGCAGTCTGGCCTGAGTACTCACTCTATGACCCTGGAAAGGTCCTTTCCCTCCCCGAGCTTCAGTTTTCCCATCTGATATGTAGGGATATATATGGTCCTCCTGCCTCCCATCCAGGCCTCACACCAGGGCCCTGATCTTGGAGGACAGGGGACTCTGCCTAGAGCCATCGATCCCATAGGACTTTGCAGACAAGGGATAAATCTGGGGCCAAATTCCGTCTCACCTGTTTCAGTGGTGGCCATGTGTGAGGGTGAAGCCTGGTGGCTAGAGGTACCTGGGAAGCCCAGAGCTCCTCTCTCAAAACAGGCACCCTCCCCTGAAACAGCAGTCTAGAAAGGGCTCACGGGAGCTTGAACATTCAACAGAAGGCACATGGAGGCAGTCCTGGAGTCCAGCTCAGAGGAGGCGACCAGTGGCCCAAGTCAGAGCAATGCTCCCTTCTCAGGAAAGGTAGGGGCTTCCCAGGTGGCATTAGTGGCAAAGAGCCCTCTGGGCAATGCAGGAGTCTTAAGAAACACTGGTTCGATCCCTGGGTCAGGAAGATCCCCTGGAGGAGGGCATGGCCACGCCAGTATTCTTGCCTGGACCCTTGGACAGAAGAGCCTGGCAGGCTCCAGTCCATGGAGTTGCAAATAGTCGGACATGACTGAGGCGACTTAGCACGCATGCGTGCAGGAAAGGCAGGGAGGCACGGTGAGCCAGACGAGAGGGAGAACAAGGGCTCTGTGCATGGGCAGATGTGGCCTTCGGCCAGCAGGCCTGGGTTCAAATCTGTCTTCGCCCTTGGTTCCGCACCCACAGGATGGGGCCCGGAGTTTACTGCCCTCCTGGGCCAGCAGGCAGGGTCTTCCGAGACGGTTCCTGGATTGGGGGGGCTTTGGGAAGATGGGAGCTGTGTCCATGAGGCAGGCACGGGGGCGTTGGAGGAGGTGGGGCTGGTTTTTGATTCTGACTTGCCCATCGCCCAGCCAGGGCACCTGCATGTGCCACTCAGCTCCTCCCCCGGAGGGGGGTAGAAAATAGCGTCTCCTTTGTAGGGTGCAAGTGTCAGCCCAGATAGCACAGTGCTCACAGCGGAGCGCCCCACGGGGTCAGCCTGTCTTTCTGGGTGACTCAAGGGTGCCTCAAGTGTGGGCCTTGCAGATGTGAACCCCTCTCGTCTGCTCATGTAACGCTTGTGTCCCCTTTCCTTTCTGTTCTAGCTCTTCTGTCTCTGTGGGGCAGGGAGAGAAGGGGGAAGAGTTGGGGAGGGGACCTCTTCAGGTCACCTTTTAAACCCTCTTTGAAATTCCTAGTACCTTAAAAGTCTCTGTCCCTGTTTTGCAGGAACACTTTCTGAGTGGTAGAATGATCCAAGTGTTAAGCAGTTCCTGGCTACCTCTCCGGGTCTTCAGTGGACACAACATATATCCTAGGGATGGCAAATAACTAGTATTCAGTCCACCACGTCCTCTCTGGAGCTCGTGGCAGACATTGCCAGTCAATCACAGCACAGTGGCCTTTGACCCTATCTCCATGCAGGGCACTGGGCAGCCATTACCAATTGATCAAGGTGAACCCAATCTGCCACTTGAGTAGAGCGGATATCTGCGCTGTCCCGACCTGGCCTGCCCAGCCTGGTCCTGACCTTTGGCCCCCTTGCAGAGTCCTGCTGACTAAGCCTCAGGCCCGTTAGCCAGGGCCTGCGTGATGGCTCGAGGTCTGGCTCCGAGGATGTGATGGTGGGCTGAGCCCTTGGAGCTCTTGTGCATGCTGACCACATCGCAGCCGTTGGGCTCGCACTCTGCTCCATGCCGGCCGAAGAGGCTGCGGAGGGTGGTCTGGAAGCTGCTGGTGACGAAGCAGTAAACGATGGGATCCATGCAGCTGTTGAGGCTGCTGAGGGTCACAGCCACGTGATAGACCACGAGGCTGGTGTGGCGCGGCACATTGGGCCACAGAGCCACGGCCACCTGGCGGGCGTGGAAGGGCGTGAAGCAGACGAGGAAGATGACCAGCACGGTGAGCAGCAGCTGCATGGCCCGCACGCGGCGCTGGCGGCCCTGGCGCAGCAGGCCTGGCCGCGACAGCGCGCACACGATGCGGCCGGTGAACACGCTGATGACCAGCAGCGGCAGCAGGAACTCCAGGACGGTCAGCGCGAAGATGCGGCAGCAGGGGCCGCCGGTGGTCGTCACACCCAGCACGGACAGGGTCACGGCGCCGGCGGCCAGCCACACAAAGGCACACACGGCCCTGGCGCAGGCAGGCTGGCGCCAGCGGCGGGAGCCATCGGGCCGCACAATGGCCAGGTAGCGGTCCACGCAGATGCAGGTGAGGAAGAGGATGGAGCAGTGCATGTTGAGGAAGTAGCCGAAGACGTGGGGGAGGGCACAGCGCAGGCAGCCACGGGCGCCATAGAAAACGGCGAAGCGCGTGGGCAGGGACAGGCCCACCAGCAGGTCGGTCACCACCAGGTTGATGGTGTAGATGACTGATGGCGTCTTGGCCTGGGTGCGGCAGCCGAAGACATAGAGCGCCAGCCCATTGAGCACCAGCCCTGCCAGGAAGATGACGCTGTGAACTGCCATCAGTGCCAGCCACAGGCCCGGGAAGGTGGCGTGCAGCTGCTCATCCAGCTGGGCAAACCGGTGGAACAGGGGCATCTCCGGCAGGCTGACGTTGGTCCACGCCGCTGCCGCCGCCGCCGTGTCATTGCGGGCCGCCCTGGCCGAGGGCCCCGCGGGAGACATGGAGGACATGATGGTGGCCAGCGCTCCCCCAGCCTGGAAGGAAGGAGACCAGGTTACCCTGGGGTTATTGGAGCCCTGCCTGGAGGCTGGACCCCACCTGACTCGTCTGCCCACCTAGCACCCTGACACTGCTGTCATTGTACCTTTGCCTGGCACAGCCCTGGCACTTGCCAGCATGGAGCTTTAGCCGAATGCTAATGCTCTGAACCTGCTCCTCACTGTCGCAAGAGGTGAAAAACCTTGCAAGACTCACCAGGATTGAGACAAGACAAAGGCGAGCAGTGTGGCAACAGGTAAGATGATGGCCAAGTGTGTGCTGTGTGAGCCTTGCCTCCAGTCCAGTTCCTCCCTCACTCGCTGGGCAACTTTAGCTAAGTCACTTAACCTCTCTGTGCCTCATGATGAGTCCCCAGTCTATATCATTGGGACTGCAGAGCTGCTGGGAGAATTAACTGAGCACAGCAGTGCTCAGTGCATCACTGAGTGAGTCAGTGAAAGTTGCTCAGTCGTGTCCGACTCTTTGGGATCCCATGGACTGTAGCCCGCCAGGCTCCTCCGTCCATGGGATTCTCCAGGCAAGAATACTGGAGTGGGTTGCCGTTCTCTTCTCCAGCGAATCTTCCCAGCCCAGGATCGAACCCAGGTCTCCTGCATTGTAGGCAGATTATTTACTATCTGAGCCACCAGGGAAGCAGAGCATCACACTAGTGGGTACCAAATAAAGCAAAGTTCTGCTCCGCGAGAACTATGCCCACAGCTGGCCCAACCCCAAGTCCCCACGCCTGTGCATCCCGGCCCCTGTCCTCCAGGCCACCCAACCGTTCTCACCTCCTCCACGGCTGGCACCGGGTCAGTGCCCTGGGTGAGGGTCCTCATATGGGTCTTTGCCCAAGGGCCTGGGATTGGGTGTGCTGAGAGTCAGCCCCTGGCCGCCCCAGTTTCTTCCCAGCCTGGAGAGACGGCCACCTTTGCTGTCTCGGAGGCTCACGTAGGGTGGCTCAGTGCGGCTGGAGCCTGGAGCCAGGTCCCAGCAGCAGCAGCAGCAGGGCGTAAGTTAAATAAATGCCCCGCTCCCAGCCTGCTGGCCTAGACTTGGGGTTGGGGGTGGGTGGGGGGCTGCAGCCGCCCACTCTGTTTATGTTTCTGCTGAGCTGTTTAACTTGCTGAGATTTATCCCTGTGTTTATAAACGAAGGGTTAACAGGCTCTCACACCCACCCTGGACCGGGCTGATCCTCCAAATAAGGACATTTCTGGCTTTTTCAGGAGAAAGAAGGCTTTGGGGAGAAACAGGGAGGAGAGGGGGGCACGGGGGAGGCCCCTGGTAGAGTGTGCCTCCCCAACTGTAGGGGGAGGGAAGATGCCCCCAATCCTGGTGACCAGGGGAAGTGAGGCATCTGCATGAATAGCCCGCACCGGCTGCCCACTCCCCTGTCCAGCTACTGCCCCTCCTCGGGCAGCAGGCTCCTTCTGGCAACTTCCACCCAGCGGAAGTCCGGCCTGCTGGGGGACTGGGGACCAAAAGCCCAGCCTGGAGCAGGTGGGCAGGGCAGGGAAGCGCTTGCTAGCCAAGGTTCAGGTCACAACCCAGCCTGGAGGGAGGCCCTGGCAGGGCAGGTCACCTTTATCCTCCACTCAGAGAATGTGGCACCAGCTGAACCTCCGCCTCTGGGACCCTGGCCCTGGGCATCTGCTGACCCTCGGAGGAAGCTGGGAAGAGTCCGATGCTGCCCAGGACTGTGGCTGGCCCCTTGGGGCCCCTCCAGCAGGAGTGGGCCCAGGCTTCCACTCCTGGGGTGCTCTGGGAGGGCTGTCCTCTGCCTGGGGTGTCCAGCCCCTGACACACAGGGCCCTTGGATGTGTTGGCCCATTGGCAGGCAGCTCAGGGAGACGGGACTGAGAAGGACATCTGGGGCAGGGAGAGACTCTGTAGGCATGAGTGGGCATCGAGGGGAGGTCACGAGGCTGGGCTGTGGGGCCGTGGGCCTCATCCCCAGGCCGCGGGGGCTCCAGGACCCCAGGAAGAAGAGCGGTGCCTCCAACGTGTCCCTCCTCTCCTGTGAGAAACCCGAAGCCCTGCCAAGACCTGGGGAGTGCGGAGCTGGCCCGGACACGCGACAGACCGGTTTTCGACTTCCTTTCCACGTGCTTTCAGTTATCGGAACTGTCTGTATGGGGTCTGCGCCCGTGTCACGGTCTGAGACAGATAAACATCACAGGACGTTTCCTCTGGGAGACAGTGGCAGGATGACGCCGGCCCCGGGGAGCCTGCCCTCCCAGGACAGTCCCCAGGGATAGCCTCGCACGCGGGCCAGCAACTCACTAAAGGCTGCGGGCCGGGGCGGCGGGCCCTGGGCTGCGGAGGCGGGCAGGTGAGGACAGAGGGCGTCCATCAAGCACATGCTGGTACATAGGTGCGAGAGTCTGAGTAGCATTTGGGCCCCACCCCGGGCACAGACCCTGCTCACACACTGAGCTCCGTCCCGGAACACCGGGAACCTGCGTATCTGTCCCATGGGCCCTCGGCCCTGGCTTCCTACACCCTCAGCACCTCCCCTTTGCCCGCTGCCGAGTCTGGCTGTCTTTGTGTGTATCAGACCCCCACTGCGCCAGCCCACTCACCCACCTCTCAGGGGCAGAACACACAGTGAACACTCTCTGGGGCACCTACTCAGCATCGCTTTTGTTTTGCAAGATGAGGAACTCGAATGGTGAGACCCTGGACCCAGTGGCGGTGGCCCTGCTGCTGCTGCTAAGTCGCTTCAGTTGTGTCCGACTCTGTGAGACCCCATAGACGGCAGCCCACCAGGCTCCGCCGTCCCTAGGATTCTCCAGGCAAGAACACTGGAGTGGGTTGCCATTTCCTTCTCCAGTGCATGAAAGGGAAAAGTGAAAGTGAAGACACTCAGTCGTGTCCAACTCTTAGCGACCCCATGGACGGCAGCCTACCAGACTCCTCCGTCCATGGGATTTTCCAGGCAAGAGTACTGGAGTGGGATGCCATTGCCTTCTCCGGGTGGCCCTGCTGCGGCCCCATGAACCCACGGCCCGGGGCCCTCCCCGGTCTGGGGCTGGGAAGGGGCCGGGCTGGGAGTGTCTGGGCTGAGCAGCCCCCGCCCCACATGGTCTCAGGGAGGACACTCCGTCTCTGGGCCCTGGTCTCCACTCTCTGAGCTCCCTGTCCTCCTTGAGGCGCCACGGGATGGGTCCCCCACCCCCTGAATCCACTTTGGTCAAGTGCGAGTCCTTCTGGCGGGGCCCCCTGAGCCCTGAGCTGAGCGCCCCCTGCACCCCCAACAGGCTCAGCATCAGCCCCGCCCCACCCCCACCCCACGCGCCTGCCAGCCCTCCAGGCTCGGGCCGTCTCATTCTCTCTCCACCACGGCCCCTCACCCCTCTGTCCACACCTGGCATGCAATGTCACAGCTGGTGACAGACAGCTGGGGGAGGGCAGCTGGGTGGGCACTGCAGGCAATATATGAACAGTAATGGTACCCAGCAGGAGGGCAGGGGGAGAAGGGGATGACAGAGGATGAGATGGTTGGATGGCATCACTGACTCCATGGACATGAGTTTGAGCAAACTCCAGGAGATAGTGAAGGAAAGGGAAGCCTGGCGTGCCACAGTTCACGAGGTCGCAAAGAGTCGGGCATGACTGAGCGATTGAAAAACAAGAGTAACCAGCGGAGGAGGTGCGGGCTGAGGGCCGGTCCCCACTCACCACCGGTTGCCCCCGTGTTGATTAACCTCTCTGAGCCGCCACCTCCCTGCCCGCAGTGATGTAGCCACAGCACCTTCTTTCTGCAACTTCCAAGTGGGTGCATGGCATCTGTTCCCGGGCAGAATGGGCACTGGTGGTGGTACCTCCTCACGCCCTGGCTCCTGGCCTCCTCCACTCATGCAGAGGAAATGGAGGCTGAGCCCTGCGAAGAACCTGGGCGCCCAGATACGGCTCAGCGGGAGGCAGGCTTCTAGCCAGAGGTGAGCTTGCGGGCATCCCTCTGGGCCCCGCAGGTCCTTGGGTGAGGGTTCTGGCCCTGCAGGGATGCTCTCTGAGCCTCAGTCTCTTCTCTCGTGGCATGGGGACTGAAGCGGCTGCATTGTGCTACCCCTCGGGGCTGCTGTGGGCCTTCGCTGAGACCGAGCACCTGGTGCAGCTGTGGAGAGGTGGGGCAGGGGGCAGGTGGGGTGCTCTGCTCCCTCTCCTGCTCTGAGGGTGCAGGTCTGGAGCCCTAGACCCTCTGGGCAGGCACGGGGGGTGAAGGTCGTCTTCTCCCTGATACGCACCTACCCTGGCATCTGGCCACAACCAGCCTTCAGAGGTGCGGCTGCAGGGGCAGGGGTCCTCCCTGGGAAGAGCCTGAGGTTCTGAGCAAAGCTAGGGGCACCCCGTCCCCCTTGCAGCTCAACCGAAGGAGGCCACCGCAGGCACCCCCCAACCTCCGTGCCTTTCCCATGCCTCCCCATCTCCTGCCCCTGCAGTTTCCCTGACACCGCCAGGGCCTCCTCTGGGCCCCAGCTCCTCAGGAAGCCTTCTCTCTCCTCCTCGGCCGGCTCTCCCGGGTGTTCTTCCCCGGATCCCTCCAGCCCCGGACTGCCCTGCTGTCCTGACTGTGAGCAGTTCAGGTGAGCCCGTCCCTCCAGCGCCCAGGACGGCTGGGCACAAAGCAGCACCCATCTTTCTCTCTGGCTGAGTGAACCTCCATGGGAGTCCGCAGGGCCAGCAGGGCGAGGCTCCTTTCTCACCCATGCATTCGGGGCCCTCCCTGCCTGGCTGAGCCCCTTTGCAGCCCACTCAGAGTCCCAGTGCCTGAATTGCCTTCTGCCCTCAGCTCCACCTTCACTACCCATCAGTCTTCCCATCTGAGAAGGGTAAACACCTCTTCCAGGAAGCCCACCCAGCCCCCCTGACCGTCGGGTCCGTGGTTCCCCGTCATTCTCCCTCCCCTCCAGCTCTTGGCACTCATCAGTGGTGTTTGGTTCAAGTGTCAGAGCCTCAGCTTCTTCACCTGTGATTCTGAGCAAGCCAACAAATGACGTCATCAGGAGAGCTGGGGGTGTTGGGTGGACACACACCTGCAGGTGCCCCTGCATGGAAGATGCGTAATGACAACAGCAGCCGTGCTGGAGACCCCTGGTCTCCCACCTGAATGGCAGTCCACCTGGGCCTGCCTGCCCATTTTGGGGAAAGGCCGGGCACCCCAGGTGCTCAGGGTACAGCTTCTCAGAGCCTTTGTGAAGCTCCCAGGGAATAAGATCTTTTCCTAAGTTACCTGACTCTGTCCCCTCCTGGGGCTCCCTTTCTATCCAGCCTGACTGTCACCCCAAGTGCCCACACCCAGGGCACTGACGGGGGGTCATGCCCACTGCCACCTCTCACAGCTTTGGCGTCTTTGCTGTGTGTCCAGAAACACAGGCCAAGACCCAGAGGCTCAGGGTGCCAGTAACTGCCCAGAAACCATGAGGGGGGCCCGAGCCACTCTGACCTGCTCTCGCCAGTGTCCCAGGTGGGGGTCCATCCTGACCTCTTCTCGGTTTCTCTTGAATCCATGCTGCTGTCCCTGTTCGTCCTCTAGCCACCCAGCTGCCTAGCAGATGCAAAGCCCACAGCCTGGCTGCCTCCCATCCTGCTGCATATGGGACCAGGGCAGCCAGGGGCCCTGGGCTCGGCCCTGGGCAATAGGCAGCTGCCTGGGCCTGTGACCCAAGATCCTGTGTCCTTCCTGCAGCTCCCACACCAGGAGCCAGGAGGGGCAGTGTGGAGGACAGGCCCAGCCTTCCCCACCAAGGTGCCTGGAACGTCAGCTATGGGCCAGTCGCCGTCAGACACTCTGCATCATGTGGCAGTCCTGGGTTTTATAGACAAGGACGTGGGGGCCCAGAGAGGTGAGTGTCATGCCCTAGGACACACAGTGTGAAACTGATGGAGCAAGAAATCAAAGCCAGGTCCACTGGCTCCCGGCCCAGGCAGGAGTGGGATGAGAGTGGGGTGGGCATCTCTGGACCTGGGGTCCATGCACAATTGGATTCTGGGTACAGGGAGTACCTGGACATGCCTGTGCCCCCGATGAGGTGACCCTCACAACCTCCCAAGGCCAAAATAGCCCTTACTGGGGGAACCACCTGCCTGTTTATTTTGCTGATTATTCTTGGTTTCATGGCATCTGCTTGAGAACATGGCCTGCTGTTTTTGGCTAGTCTGAGCCTCTGCTTCTTCCATCCAGGGACGGCTGGGCCCTTACCAAGGCCCCAAGGGGGCCAGACTAGCTCTGGGTCATCTAGAAGGTCCCAGGGGGCACCAGCTGGAATCAAGGTCCCCATCCTGGTCAGGGCTCCCTCTGCCCAGAAAAGGGTCAAGGTCACCATGGGTGTGGGCTGGGCGCTGGGCACCCAGCTCCAGCTCGCCTGACTCAGCCTCACGCACCACCATCTGAGAGCCCTTGGCTGAGGTCTTGACTCTAATGGAAACAAGTTTCTCTGGGCCAGGCGGCCCCAGGCATCGCCACACTTGGGGGTCCTGCTGGGTGTCAGACAGCCCTCCCTGCCACCCGGTTTCACCCCTCACTTCATCCTGATGCTGAAAGAGGTGTAGCACCTGCCTGCCTCCCCCAGCCCAGCCTCCCTGGGGCGGTGGGACAAGACCCGTGGCTGCACCCGCCTGGCCTCCGCCTAATCCCTTGACCTGACATGCCACCTCTGCCGGCGTCACCTGCTGAAGGCTCCTGGCACCCACAGTCCCCATCTTGGGCTCCCGACACCCCTCTACTGTGGCAGGGCCATAGCCCCACAGTTCATGGGTTGTCTCCAAGATGACTCTTTCCAGGGTCTCACGACTCCTGCCAAGATGCCCCTATGTTGGTGTTGCTGGCCTCATTTTGCCTGTTAGGAAACTGAGGCACAGAGAGCTTAGGTGGCCTGTCTGGGGTCACCCAGCTGGGTGTGGAGGAGCTGGGCTTTGAACTCTGCCCTGTGCCTGCCGCATGCCATGAGAGGTTCCCTAGGGCCCACTGTGCAGGGGGCTCGGAGGTCCAGGGCTCTGGCAGCTTGTCCTAGGCCACACAGCTCAATGGCAAGGTCAGGGGAACTGCGAGAAACACAAGTTTCAGAGGCATCAGACCTGGCCTTGAACCTGGTGCTGGGGGCCCGGAGGGCCTCAGGCAGATCTGATTCCAGCTTGTGGAGCTCACAGCCAGGGGCGGGGTTGGGGGAGGTGGCTAGACCGTGGCTGAGGGCACCACTTTGGCTGGTCAGGAGTGGGAGGGGCCTCAGGAGGACCCGGGAGGACAGCGTTCCGGGCGGTGAGATGAGAACAGCAGGTGCAAAGGTCCTGAGGTGGGAGCAGGCTTCTGTGCTCAGAGCACCACGGAGAGGGGCTGAGGGGTGGGCTGGGGTGCTGAGAGCCGGCAGGCAGAGCAGGCTCGGCATCCCCTAGTGTGCTTCAAGCCCCAGTGCCACCTCCTCCGGAAGGCCCTCCTGGACCACCCAGCCACCTGCACACCTTCACCTTCCACCTTCTTTCTTTCCCTTGCAGCCCTCTTGTCACCTGACAGCTTCAAATTTATTTGTTTCTTCTTTTCCCCTACTGGACCGGCAGCGCCATGAGGGTCAGGGCCTGGGCTGTGGCTAAAGGAACCAACCGATGATTTGAGAGCCACACTGGGCTCTTCAAGCCTTAGTTTCCTCATCTGTAAAATGGGCATGTACACCTCATCGCATCAGGTCACCCGAGGACAGGCTCCCAGCAGGTGCTCAGGAAACGTCGGGTTCCCTCCTCCACACACCAGGCCTTGGAAACAGCAGCCTCTGCTGTTCCCGAGGCTCAGAAAGGGGCAGCCACTTGTCCACGGCCATGCAGCCATGAGGGGACGGGGTGTCCTGGCGACCCTCTGGCTGAGAGTGAGTATATGTTGGCAGAAGAATATGGGGTCCCCCGGGCAGCCCTAGCCACCCGTCCGAGGACTGTAAGCACTGCCACCAGCCCAGTCCCTTCCGTTCCCAGTGCCGCCCCGGGACGCACAGCTGCTCCTCGTCCGCCCTGCCCAGCCCCCTGGCCACGGGCCAGTTCCCAACCAGCCCTCCCCCCTCGGGACCCTGCTCCTGCTGCCTTCTCAGGGCAGGCACCGCGGCAAGCCAGGCGGAGGCAGTGCCAGCTGCAAGGTCTGCGCTGGGGGCTGGGCGCGCCCTGAGCCTCAGTTTCTCCAGCCCTTCAAGGGGAGGACAGGGCCGGGCTGGGGCCAAGGACCTGCGCTGTGGGGTGGCGGGGGGCGTGCCCTGTGTGGAGACTGTCCCCACAGATCCCTCAACCCCAGCCCTGCCCCAGCGGGGAGACCATGGCGGCCAAGGTCCCAGAGCTCGTCCAGTGCCTCTGGGGTCCCCCGACCCCTTCCTTGGCTCTGCCCTTGGGGCCACCCAGAAGGCGAAATCAAGGCACCTGGTAGATGACCACAAGAACGCTGAAGCAAGGAAGGAAGTCCAGAGGAGGGGTGTTGAACCCCGCAGCTTGGTGGGTCTTAGGGCAGCAGGGGCGCCCCTCAAGCTCTGGGGAACTCCCCCTCCCCAGCCCTCACCCAGCCTGGTCAGCTGCAGCACCTTCACCTTTGCCCTCATTTTTCCCGTCTGTACAATGGCTCCCTGCAGGGCAGGACCTCAAAGCCCCTTGCCAGCTATGAGCTCTCTCCCTCCCAGTCTTTCTCTGTCCCTGCCCCCCACTTGCCTGCCTGCCCGGGGTGTGCGGACCCTGCACCGACCACCTCATCTCAGGGATGAGAGGACCTGCCTGCCCGAGGGGGACTCACCACACTGTCTCCGGCTGGGAGAGGAGCTGGCCTCTCGCCGCAGCTCCGCGGGCCACTTACTCTGGGCTGTCCAGACCGACCGCGCCTTCCTGGGGCCTGACGTCAGGCCCCGCTCTGGGCTCCTTTTGGGCAAGGCGGCAGTGGGGGCGGGGTGGGGCGGGGCGGGCTGCTTCCCCGCCCCCACCAGCCCCGTGAGGAGCCTGGTTCTGGGGGCCGGGCCAGACAGGGGAGGAAACTGAGGCAGAGGGCAGCGTGGCGGGTGCACCACCCCGGAAAGGGGAGGCAGGGCAGCGGCAGCCCTGGCTCTCTGCCCCCCAGTGTCCCGTCTGGGGAGCCTGCCTGGGTCCTGGAGAGCACAGCTGGCACCCACGGGGGTCTGCTTCCGCACTCTCCCCAGCGCTGTCTGCCCGTTCTGACCCTGTGGCACCTGTGACTGTGACCAAGGGCTCCAACACTCACTGTCCGGGTCTCTGTGTGTGTCCACGCGTGTGTGTTCCTGGGGCGGACGTGGCTTCGCAGGGGCACATGCATGCCTGGGTGTGTCTGTGGGGCTGGCACCAGCCTGGGGCCGGCTGTGTGTGCCTCGGCATGACCTCTGCGGGTGCTGCAGGGACGCAGGGTCGGGGCGTGGGAAAGACCTGCATGTGCGGAGGGCCGGGAGGGCGGGGCGGCCTGCTCTGGGAGCGGCCATCCCCCCGGAAAGACGCCCTGGGCAGGGAGGAGGCTGGGGGCCAGGCTGGGGTCAGGCTTTCAGGGTCAAGGTCAGGAAGGGCTCGGGGCCAAGTCTGGGATGTGCTGAGTGCCTCCTTTGGTCTCCTGCCCCTACCCACCCAGACCCCTTGGCTAAGTACCCCCCGAGCTGTCCGTGGGCAGGACGATGGGCTCATATGCCTGGGACTGGCCCTGGTCCCCGCGCTCTGCATCTGGTGGGGGATACGCTGCAGGGCACCAGCGGGAGGGTGTGGGCCAGCCTGCTGTGGTCAGGAGGGTAGCACTGCCCCAGCACAGGCAGGGGTGACGGGAGGTGGGCAGAGGTAGGGGAGGCTCTCGGGCTGCGGGACCTGCCTGCCAGGGTCCCCGTGAGTGGAGGGCTGAGTGAGCCACGAAGCTGGGAGTGAGTGGGGGATGTCCACACTGGGTCACGGCTGCCCCTCCGAGGACCAGAATGGGGCACTTGACTCCGAAGGCAGCAGGGAGCTATGGAAGATTCTGGGGGAGGGTGGTCCTTGGAGCAGTTTCCCTGCCACCCTCAACCAGCCTCCCCCTAAAGCAGGGCTGAGTCTGCAGACCACATGGTCTCCTTGGAACAAGGCCATATCTGTCTCAGAAGGGGAAACTGAGGCCCAGAGGGAGGAAAGAGCCCCTGGCCCATCCAAGTCCATTGCCCAGGGGCTGGCACTGGCTTCTGGCTGGCAAGGCAGGGGCAGCCTGGGTCTGGTTGGGGCAGTGTGGACTCAGTGTTGTTTCTGTGTGGGAGCAGGTGGGGGGGCACCCTGGAGCCAGCCAGGGTGTGGGGGGGGGGGGAGAGGGCTGAGCCTTCCGAGGGTCAGATTTTATGAGCTGGAGACGGCCGACTGCTGCTGAGTCACCGGCCAGGCTGGCCAGGGCTGGTGCCCGCGCTGAGGGCCCGAGAAGGCTGCTTCCCCAGGGAACCTCGGGGAGGGTCTCTGAGCACAGTGGACGCTGTGCACGGCCGGGGCGCACAATTTACCTCTCCTCTGTAGGACCCCGGGGCTCTGGGGTGGGGGTGTCGGAGCCCTCGAAGGTTGTGGTGACCCCCCTGAGGCCCTCAGTGGAGACAAGTACACAGGGACAATCTCACCCTTGTCACCTCCTGGCTCAGGCCAGGCTGTCTGTGTCTGGGGTCAGAGGTCACATATCCGCTGGATCAGGGGTCGAGACGCCTTCTGGTGGATGGGACGGGAACAGTTTCGGGTGTGGCTCCCTCTCCAAGTCCAGCCTGGTGAAGAGACCCCACCCGAGCCCGGAGAAGCCCCCTCACCCTTGCGGCTGGATCGTAAACTTCCACAACGGTGTCTTAGGGCTCACGACTCCCGGGGACCCGCTGCTCTGAGGGACAAAGTCGCAGACGCAGTTGAGCAGCCCAGGGGCGGAGGGTCAGGCAGGGGACATGGGGAGACAGCCAGGCCGGTCCTGTCTCCACCCTGGAGTCTGCCGTGCCAGACCGCATCCCTGCTCCCTCAGCCTGGGCCACGGGAGGACCCACGGGAGGAGCCATAGGAGGACCCATGGGAGGACCCACGGGAGGACCTGAGGGGTGGGGCCAGGGCATCTGTGGAGATGGGGGCAGGCCAGCTGGGCAGGAGTGACCCCGAGAAGACGGGGGGAGGCTGGGGCTGGGCGGGCGGCCCTTCCTAAGAGGTCAAGGGCCACACACCCCGTCCTGTGCTCCAGACTCCCTGGGAGGGCCCAGCACCCACAGGAGAGGCCCATGTAGGGCGCTGGGGGCTGCTGTGTGCGTGCGTGTGTGTGTCTGGGTTGGGGACCCTTGGGCAGCCCTGGCTTCAAGCCCGGTTGGACCCCTCACTTCGGGCTCTGACCTTTGGTGTCCCCCCACTAGGTGGGGACAATAAGGCCCATGAAAGGCCCCAGGCCAGGCCCCTCTCCTCTCAGGAAGCACACAGTCCTGCCACCGCATGTGGGACGAGGTGGGGATGCCCCAGGCCCACAGCCGCCGGTGGGGAGCTGGAGAACCCGGGGCGGGCTCTCAGGGGGTGACAGGCATGAGGAGGGGGTGGCTGAGATGTCCCCGCTTCCTCCACCCCGTGTCCTAAGCGGAGCATGGCTGCTGGGGCTGGATGAGTGGAACTGGGACACGACCAGGGCACAGAGCAGGGCCTGGTGCACGGTGAGGGTGGGGACGCGATCTGAGACGTGGGGACCACCGCCCCCGGTCCCCTTGGCGCCTGAGCTACTCTTCCAGGCCCTGCTGTTACCCAGAGTCCCGCGGAGCTGGACTCAGGCTGCTTTCAACTTTTACAGGTGAAGAATCTAAGGCCCAGAGAGTGACAGAGACCCCTTTAAAGCCACACAGCGAATGGATCGCGGCAGGCATTGCCCGGAACCAGGCCTGGACTCCCGTGCAGCAGCCCTAGCTCTTGGGCCAGTCCTGAGATACAGGCGCAGGGATGGGATGAAAGTGGACCCTGGGGGCATGCTGGGGGGTGTAGGGGGACAAGTGGACGATGCTGGGCTGCCACTGTACGTGGGAGCCCCCCGTGTGTCCCTTCCGGGCCTGCAGCTGGGAGATCCATTCATTTCCTCCCCCTAACCCCCAGGGAGAGGCGGCCTCCCCCGGCCTCCCCCAGGTTCTCACAGCGGCCCCAGGGAAGCAGGGTGGGGACCAGGGAGCTCCCACCCACAGGGGACGCTGACACCTGGGCTGGAGGAAGAGGCAGGCGCTCTGGGTCTGTTCATTGCAGCGGCTACTGGGGACGTGGGAGAGGGTGGGAGGGGGTCTCTCTGGGGCTGGAGCCCCGCTCCCTCCCCCATGGCCCCCTCTGGACACTTGGCCCCAGCTGGGAGGGGCTCTGGTGGGGCTGGTGCAGGTGCAGATGTGAGCCCCAGTCCATGGTGGCCTGGGGACATATCGGGGGGCCCTGCTCATCCCCCATTAAGTCCCACGCACTGTGATACAGCACATGCCAGTGGTCACCGCATTGACCCACTGCTGGATCATGACCTGAGGCTTGAAGACAGGTCTAGGGTGTCAGTCACTCAAGCCAAGGTGATGGCACCCAACTGTAGCAGCTGCCAAGTATCTAGAACTTCTGACGTGCCAGCAACGGGTGGAGAACTTCCGTGTGCCCCAACCTCTCCTGGAGGCAGCCTTGTCACCATCCTTGTCTGATGCAGAGGAGTCCATGGCCAAGGTCATGCAGCTGGGAAGGGGCGGAGCTGGGGCTTGAGCCCAGGCAGCCGGCCAGGTCTGAAATTGTGCTGCTGAGCGGGTCTGTGTCCTCTGAGGAAGCTTCCAGAACCATCCACTGGGCACGCTGGAGAGTTCCCTACATCCTGGGACCAGGCCGGGGAGTGCGGGTTCCAGGCCTCTCCCAAGCCCAGGGCCCTGTCCTCAGCCCTGTCCACCAAAGGCCGCCCCGGGCTGGGCTGAGTGCTGGCTCCCGCGGCAGCGCCGGACCAGCCCACTCGGGTCAAGAGCCGGCCACATCCCCCGCAGGGCCTTGGGACCCGCTTTCTATTTCGGCTCTTCCCGGTCTCCAGGCTGCCTCGTGGGACCAGCATGCTGTGTCTGTCTCTGCCTGCACCGCAGGACTCAGAGGGTGGCCCTGGATGCTGGCGCTCTGCTTGCCCGCCCTGGAGTGGGAGCAGGGCCGCGAGGGGAGGGCCCCCGTAGCATCCCTGTCCACCTTCACCCACGGAGGGCAGTGAGGTCCCCATCCCTGTGAGGGGCCAGAAGAAAGCCTGGGCGGGCATGTTCCAGAGCTGCTGCGGGATATTAGCCCTGGGCAGGCAGGAGCACCGACGGCCGCTGGGGATGGGGACAGAGACCCAGACCCCAAACATCACCGATCCTAGGATTGATTCCGAACTGCAAAGATGTCCCATCTAAGAGCCTGGGATCGGAAGTTCCAGGCCAGGCCCTCCCAGGCTCCACCCCCTGCCGTGAGACAGAGGCCACCTGGGGCCTCCCCTCACTGTCTTGTGGTGGGGGGGGTGGCGGGCGGCGAGCTCTTTGCCCCGACAGTTCTCTCAGTGTCTCTCTAGGTCCAGATCCTCCCTACCTTTGAGGCCACCCCTTCCATGAAGCCTGCCTTGACTGGCTTCTCACAGCCCCGGGGTTCTGAGGACACTTGGGGCCTGGGTTGTTTGTCTGGATTCCCGCATCAACTCGGTCTCTATCTGGATGTTTAGCTCCCCCAGATGAGGCCAGAATTTTCCTTGTTTCTTTCTTTCTGATGCTCAGTATATGTGAGGGTATATAGTAGGAGGCCAATAAATGCAAATGCCCACTCATTTTAAAAATGGGCAGGCAGCCTGGCCTGGCTCCATCGCAAGGCACTTGGACCCCTTTCCTGCTTTTCCCGGCTTCCCCGGGGAGCCTTCCATAGAATACATAGAATCCATAGCCTTCCATAGCCCCTCTTACAAACAGGGCGCTCCTCCTGGTGGCCGACACCCTCCCCTCCCACTGCAGCTTCCTCTCATTCTTACTGACCGCCCCCCAACCCCCGATCTCTCCTCCAGGGGCAAGGGGGCCATCTCTGGTTAGTGAAGGGGTTGGGGTGGGGTGGGATGTACGGTCAGTACTGCCCCTCCCTCTTATAGGCAAGGAAAGACCCTGAGAAGTCAGGGGCCTGAGGCCACCCGGCTAATGGCAGGTGGAGCCAGGGTTTGAACCAGGCACTTGGGGAGGGTGGCCCCCACATTTCCCTGTACCAAGCCCCGCCTTGCCACTGATGGGGTATGGTGGGTGGTGGGAGCCGGGGTTGGCCCCTGCCTCTTGAGGGTGCCCTAAACATGTCCCAGCCTGCGTCCTCCCTGATGTTGGTCTGTCCACCTGGGCCGCAGGGACAAAGCCCGGCCGAGGGTGGTGGGAGGATGTCAGGGTCCTTGCCCACGGGGGCTGCTCCCCTCCCCAGTGCCCACTGCCCTGAGGAGTGGGCAGCTTGGGAACACGAGGAGGGATGCTGTTTCTTTTGGCCAGGACAGTGACTTTCCAGAAAGTTGGTGCCAGTTCTTTGGGTTGGTGAGTGGGGAGGGCCCCGGGGGTGGGGCGCCAGAGCGTGGGTGGCCAGCGGCCACCGGGCGGCCGGACAGAGGTGCAGGCGGGACAGTCCTCACAGCCCCTGATCGAGGGCCTGCAGACCGACCTGCTCTGAGATGGGTGAGCTCGCAGGTGAGTCTAACTCAAAGCCCCTCAGCCGTGACCAGCCGGACGGGACCAGGGTCTGTGAGGGTTGTGCTCAGAGTGACCTTGATCCTTCCTGGTGCTCCAGGATCTCAGCATGCTTGGTGCAGGGACAGCCCCGGACCCCATGGCATAGTGATGTCATAAACAGTGTATGTGTTCACAGTCTTTCTAAAGTTGGAGCCAGAAGCGCGGCCCAGAATGTTCATAGGAGCAGCTGTGGATCTGACTGCCCCCTGCATTTTGCAGAGAACTGCCCTGGGGGAGGGGGGTCTGCCCTGGGGGTGGGGTGTCTGGTCCCTGCCCACCAGGACCCCTGGCGTTGCTGAGGGGATGCAGTGAGTCCTCTCCCACTAAGGAGGCAGCTCCCCCTGCCCCCGGATCAGGCAGTACTGAGCTGTCTTCTCAGAGGCCTCCAGGGGAGCATGGCCCTCCAACCCTGCCGGCCCTAGCCCTCTGTCAGCGATGGGCACAGACCCTCTCTGCCCCTGGTCGCAGGGCACTTGCCCAGGAGAGGCTGCCCTCTCGCTTGTGTGGCCCCCGCAGGGCCCCGGTCAGGCCCTCAGGAGCTTTGGTGGGTGGGGAACTACAGAGCCAGATTCAAAGTCCAGGGCTTGGGCTCGAGTCCAGGCTCCACGGCTGGCCAGCTGTGGAGGCCAGGGCTGGGGCTCCGCAGCCTGAGCCTCAGCCTGCTCGCCTGCAGTGAGGAGAGCCCCTGCGCTGCCAGCTCACAGGGCTATGTGGGTCAGGGCTCGGGGTGGGACCAGCGTCAGGGCTCAGTGATGACCAGGGCTGGGGTTCACTGTGTGACAGCTGAGGTCGCAGTCTGCGAAGAGGATCAACATTCGTGTGTGACCAGGGTCAGGACTCTGAGTGGGACCAGGGCTCAGACACTGGCAGGGGTCAGTAGTCAGGGCAGCCAGCCCAGTTACATGCCACCACACATCACAGGTGTCCCTGTGACCTTCGTGCCCTGCCTCCCTGTGCCTGTCCCAGGGAGGTTTCACTTTCTGATGGGGAATGGGGGGAGGGTGCTGGGTCCTAAGGGAGGCCCCTCCCAAGCCCTCCCCTTCCTTCCCATGGAGCATCTGCCTGGGAGGACCTGCTGGCTACTTCCTGCTTACAAGGCATGTCAGGAGGACGGAGGCCAGACCTCGAAGGTGTTGAGATGGGCGGGAGGGGTTGGGCTTGGGCTAAAGCTTGAGGACAGAGTGAGCGAGTCAGGGTTTGGGCCCAGGCCTGGTTTCAGGCTGTCAGGACCCCTGCCCACGGTCAGGGCTGTTTTCTGATGGCTGAGCATCTGGTTCCCAGCTCCTCCTGGGTGACCTTGGGCAAGTCAGTGGAGGGGACGAGGGTTGAACTGAATGCCTGGGCTCTGCTTTCCTTCCAGCGAGGAGGCCTCCAGGCTTTGGCTCCTCCCTGAGCTGCTCTCAGGACACGAGCTCAGTGTCCATGCTGGGTACTCGTCCCAGACCCTGCAGTCAGGCCCTGCTCTGTTGGGAGTGTGAGAGCGCGTGCTCTGGCAGGGAGGTGGGTCGACAGCCACGGACGCAAGGGCCCATGACGGTGATGGTGATGATGCTGGTGACTGATGGCATTAAGGTGGTGGCCACAGCAGCGGCAGCATCTCTGGCATGGACGGAGCCCAGACTGGCTTCCAGGCCTAGGTGGACTTCCTCACATGGACCCGTAATCAAAGTGAAGCAGTTAGGAATGCATCTGTGGCAAATAAAAGCCCCCTCCCTGCCCTATGGCTGAAACGAGCAAGGGGGAATGCCGGTCACCACGGGGCAGGGCTGGGTGGGAAGTAGCCTGATTAAGGAATCACTCACACCCCGGGCTCTTCTCTGATGACTGGGGACAGGAAGGCCCCTGGGAAGGCAGGGCCTTGGAGACTTGCAGCGTCAGGACCCTCGGGTGGCAGAACTGACGCTGTCCCTCCCACCTCGGGTGAGAAGGGGGCTGGGAGTTGATGCAATGCCACTGTCCCCCAAAGCCGTGAGCTGCAGAGTGTTCTGTGAGAAAAACTTACACGTAGACCTCACTACGTGAAAAGGAGAAGGGGGCTGGCTGCCCTGGAGGCCCTGGGAGAGGAGACCAGAGACCCCCGTCCACCTCCTCTGCCCCAAGCCATAGCCTAGGGGCTGCGTAGAGCCTGGGGGCTCCATGGCCTCCAGTCAGCCCCTAGAGAGGCCCTCCCCAGCTTCAGCCTCTAGTGGGTCCTGGGCAGCAAGAAGGACTAGGGTAGGGCCTCCTAGTGATGGGGGAGGAGAGACCGCGCTGGTGAGGTGGGGTCTCAGGCCAGGGATCACAGCTGATTGTCAGTTCTTGCCCTCACCTGGGGTGGGAGCAAGATGGAAGCTGGGCTCCAGCGGGCCCCTTGTCTAGAAGCGATGGCTGCTCTGTCCCACCTGTGGTTGTTTGGGGAGAAGGGCAGGCTGAGCATTGCGTGGGTGGGGAAGTGGCGTCAGACCACAGGCAGGGCCTTTAGGTGGGAAATCAGGTAATTCAAAAACACTCTCTGTAAGAGGAAGCTCTTAGAATCGTCTGTTCTTCTGGGTGAATCCTCTGACTCAGAGTTCTGAGTCTGGGGTCCTGGGTGGTTTCTGTGGATCCATGAACTCCCAGAATTTCTGTGTGAAACCGTCCACGTATGTCGTGAGGGTCTGTCGGGGCCGTCAGGGGTCCGAGGCCCCGAGCGGGTTAGAGTAGGGTGTGGTCCGGCCTCCCTGCAGACGGGGGGCTGCCCCTGGGGTCACACTGAGAGTCAGAGAGTCAGAGCCAGGACGGGTTGGGGTCGCTGCCGCTGAGCGCCTCTGCCCCTGGCCTGGGACCCTCCTTCTGGGGCTGATTTCTGCCCCCTGCCTGGTCCGCCAGGGTGTTGGAGAGACTGAGCTGGGCCTCAGATGAGGTGATGGGGGCTTTTGGGGATGACAGATTTGAGCTCCAAGCCTAGTCCTTCTGCCTCTAGCCTGAGGCCAGTCACTGGGCTTGCCCGGGCCCCGGTTTTCCCATCTGCACAAAGAGGGCAGCAGTGTTTGGTGCTGGAGGAGCACGTGAGAAAACAGATGTGTTTGGGAGTCCAGCTCGTGGCCGTGCGGGGTGGCGTATGTGGGTGTGTAGCAGAATCACCTGAGAGTTTTGATCCACTACAGATGCCCAGGCTGGGCCCTGGAAAGGCTGGCGTCAGTGGCCTGGGTAGAAGCCCGGGCACCAGTGTTTTACAAGGCTCCCCAGGATTCTGACGTGCACCAGGGGTGACTATCATGGGGCCAACCTTGGCTCCTGCCAACACACTGAGATGCTGGTTAGAGCAGACACCTGACTGTCAGCCCTCTTAGCTGCCAGTTTCCACCCTAGACTCTGGCTGATGCTTACTTACTGCCTGAGGTTAGTCTCAGGACGGTGTGATCTCTTTCCTTCCATCCATCTATCCATCCATCCATCTACCTACCCCTTCCTCCATCCCTGCATCCCTCCATCTATTCAAGAACAGACTTTGTCTGAAACCTTGCAGATAATTATTTTTTCCTTTTTGTAAATCAAATCATGTTTAAATCCCACTTCAATCCATCCAGCCAGAGCCCTCGCCACCTGCCAGCCTGCTCCTTGTCTCCGGCCTGCCGAGCAGGTTTGTTTAAGGCCGGCTGACACTTCTCCTGAGCCTCCCTGTGTTTACACTGGGCTGTCAGCGGAAACTCCAGGTGCAGGAGGGAGGCCTTGAGCTTATTCTGACCGGAGACAATGGTTGTGGGCGGGGGAACAGGGGGCTTCAGGGCACCCTTTACACAGTGTCCCAGCTCTGTCACCATCCCTACTGCGTAGGTGAGTTCTCAGAGGCTCAGAGATTACCCAGCTGGCCAGAGACAGTCCTGAGTCCTGGCCCCAGGCTCCTAGGTCCTTATTGCCTCAGAAGTAGAGCCCAGGAAGGCTTCTCGGAGGAGGTGACATGTGAATTGGCTGTCTGCGAAGAACGAGGAAGTGGAGGGAAAGGCGTCACTAGCAGAGAGAGGATGCCGGGCTGTGACCATCCAAGGAATGGGTGGTGAAAAAGCAGGTAGAGTGGGAAGCTGTGGGCCAGCTTCCTGAGTGTGAATCCTGGTTCCCTCATTTACCTGCTGTGTGGCCTTGGGCATGTTACCTAACCTCTCTGTGCCTCAGTTTCCTCACCCCCTAGAGGGAAGAGAATAGTTATATTGACTTTTCAGGATCATCGTAGGGATAAAATAATCTAGGAATATAGGTGGGAGCTATGCTCATGAGTTTGGGCTCTGCCCTGCAGGGATGGGGAGCCATGGCGGGTGATGGAGCAGAGCCAGAGCTGGCTAGACTCCTGAGGCTCTGAACTCCCAGGGCCTTTCTGTGTGGCTGGGTTGGGGTTTTCCACAGTGCAACCCTCTGACCAATCACAGATCACCTACCCTCCCTCCTAGCCAGTGATTGGTTCAGGGTTGGGCAAGTGTAGACTGATTTAGGCCAGTGAGAGGTGACCAGAGGCAGCCTTTCGGGTTCTCGGCTTTCTCCTGTTGCTGGAGAAGCAGGCAGCCTTTTTGTGACCATGAGGGGTGCCCCACCCGAGAATGAGGGCAGGGAAGAATCTCAGAGAAGCACAGCTGGAGCCATGATCAACGTGTGCCGGGAGCTCGCCTTCCCTTTGTGTTTCCTGTTGAGAGAGTTAACTTCCCTTCCAGGGGAAGCCTGTGTCATGCTGGTTTCTATCACTTGCTGCTCAAAGTGCCTGTTTCCCACAAAGCCCAGAGCTTAAATCCAACCCTGACATTCCCTGTTTAGAATGACTCAGGGCTCCCATCCCTTTACAGTGACAGCTCCAGGAGCTGTGGCCTCCCACTGCAGTGGCCTCTGGGCTCCCCCCTGCTGGCTCCCTGCCCCTCCCTGACCACAGTGGGCACACATCTGCCTCAGGGCCTCGGCTCCGGTATTCCCTCAGGTTCCCTGCACTGGCTCACCCCTAGCCCCATCGAGGGTCTGCCCAGATGTACCCTGCCCAGAGCAGGTGAGTGGTCAGCGGAGGCCACACACAGCCCCGGCTCCCAGGGGCCCGGATGCTGAAGATGCACTTCCCACTCACACCGTGCATCCGTGGGCAGTCAGGGGAGGCGGGGCAGGGCTCCTGCTCCCGCGGGGCCTGGGGACTCACCAGGAGGGAGACAGAGGCTCCGCTGTCACACAAAGACTCCGCGGTCCCCAGCGGGAGGCATCAGGATCCACCCCCACAGGACTGCTCGCTGGTTCTCAAACACTTCAGCCTGGAAGTGCCCCTGTCACCCTGCTCAGGTTCCCAGGGCTGAAGTCGGTGGCTTGGCCACAGCTAGTGTCGGGCAGTGGGCCGGTGACCCCCCAACCCTGGGAGGGGCTCTGGCACGGGGCTCCCTGACCACGTCACCTCCTCCCCTCGGTCCAGTGCCCACCTGCTTTCACTCAGGAAAAATCCACACAACATGAAATTAACCATGTACAAGTGTGTAATTCCATGGTGTTTGATACACAGTGTCATGCACCCATTACCTCTGTTTAGAACAAATCCAGAAAGTCTGCGCCACCCCCAAAAGGAGCATTGTACCCATGAAGCAGGCACTGCCTGCACCCAGCCCCGGCGGCCACTCTCGTCCTGTCTGTGTCTCTGGATTGGCCCATTCTGGACACTGCGTGTACAAGGAAGGACACGTGGTCCTTGGCATCTGGCCTCAGTGAGACACCGAGTGTGAGGCTTCCAGGGTCCACGCCCGTGGCCGCCTTGCTCCTTCCGGTGGTGAAGAATACTCCACGGCGGGATGGACTGCGCTGTTTATCCTCTGACCATGTGAGAGACCACCTGCGCTGCTTCCCCCTGGGGCTTCCTGAGCGGGGCAGCCGCTGCAGGCCGAGTTTGGTCTGAGTCCCTGTGCTCGGCCTTTGGGGCACATGCCTGGGCGTCACCCCAGGGCTCCTTCATCGTACTAACTCTTCTTGGCAGTCATGGTTCGCGCTGGCCTGCGTTTCCCGCCTGAGACCTGGGCATGTTTACAATCCCTGCCTCCCCCAGGATGTGTGGGAGCGTGAGGGCCATTTTGTTTTGCGTGGAGCGGCCGCCCTCGGCTGGTGCCCACTCAGCCGCCCGGCATCGTCCCCCATCACCGTCTCCTCCTGGCACTGACCTGGCATGCAGCAGGTGTCCTACTGAAGTTCGCTGAATCATGAATAGATTCGGAGAGATAACTTGGGCTTCCTGGGGAGTTTTGTTTGCAGAAAGAAATCTGCTGCTAAAGAAATGATGAGCACCACACTATATTGGTCAGTTTCCTCCGCCAGCGCCCGGGGGGAGGGGGTTCCATCTACTGGTGGGCAGCCCCTCCCCCTGGGCCCAGAGCCAGCTGAGGGTGCCTACTGCCAAACGCCGTGTCTGGGCACAGGCGGGATGGAGCTGGGTGGCGCCTGGTCCTTCCTGTCCCTCATAAATCGTGCCGAAGAAAATTCCCCAAAAGGAGTTTCAGATGTTGCTGTGCCCGGGACAGCAGGCTGGTATCCCCCCACAGGGGGCATCTCCAAAGAGGCGTTTCAGATGCTGCTGTGCCCAGGACATCAGGCTCGTTTCCTCCCCCCTCTGCTTTCAGAGGAGCCTCCAGAGGGTCACCTCCAAGCACGAGGCGTTCACTGCCTCACCAAGAGCGGGGTCTACTTTTGACGGTTCTTTGCTAAGTCCCAAAGGGACGTGTGAGCCCTCCCACGTCCCACTATGAACCCACGTGGCCCCTCCCCGCCCTGAGGCCTCAGCCTGACTCTGCTCCCAGCTCGCACGGGGTGCATCTGGCTGTGTCTTCAACACCCAGGCAGGGGGTGGCCAAGTGAGCATGGGCGCTGGGGGTCTGGGTTGCCTTGGATCTTCTGTTGCCGGGGGCACTCCTGCCACTCTTGGAGGCTCGGTTTTCTCCTCTGCTAAGTGGGGGATAAGGAGATGCAGCAAGAAATGTGCTTGACCAGGGCCCGGGACGTGACGAGTACTCAGAAGATGCCAGCCGCTGTCCTGACCGTCACTCACAAGCTCCTGCCGAGCCCAGGAAGGACGTCCTGCACTGAGAGCAAAGCCTGGGCACGTCCCCTGGCATCTGAGGCCATCTGGGCACATCTGACAGTGTGCCCCAGTCCTGATGTGCCAGCTGCCTCATGTTCCCAACCTGCCCTGTGCTTCTGCGCCTTTGTGCCTTTGCACCTGCCTTGCCTACCCGGGGGGCCCATGGCAGCCTCCTCAAGTCACCTAGACCCAGAGTGTCTCCACCCTTGGAAGGCGGGGCCTGTGGCACCACCTGCAGGTGGGGACGGTGGGGGGTGGACGGACCAGGGGCTGGCTGAGGGTGGCCCCTCCTGCCGCCCAGGGAGCCCAGCCGATGTCCACTTGGGCTCTCCTGGTAACTGATGGTGCGGGTGCAGACTCTTGAGCGGGAGGGGAGCTCCAGGGTCAGTGAGGGCTCTGCGGTTTGCACCCTCTAGCTGGGAGCCTCAGAGAAATTCAGCACAGGATATCCATTTGGGCGCTCCCGTGAAGGGGAGCTCACCACATTGCTAGGCCACACTTTCAGCACTGGAAGCTTCCTGGGGTGTCAGCCACCCCGCACAGCCTCCCGCACAGCCGTCAGCAGCCCGAGATGGTTTGTGATGAGTAGTGGGGTCTCTCTCCCTGTCCTGAGGCTCTGAGAGCCGCCTCAGGGAGCTCGAGCTGCAGACAGTCGGGGAGTCGTGCTGCCCCCTGGTGGCCACGGCCCACAAGGCGCTGAAGCTCCTGGCGCCTGGGCTGGGCTCCCACTCCCTAACACTGAGGATGATGCTGGGGGCAGGGCCGTGGTGAAGACGGCCACACACCCGAATGTGGACGGTGGGCGTCTTCAGACTCGGGGAGCCCTGAGGGTGGCCCCCTACAGCCCCTGGATTCACGCAGGCTTTGTCCTGGTGTGGAAGGGTTTAGGACCCTCGGACTCATCAGGTGTGCTTGGCTCCGACCTGCTGTCTCATGGGAAGTGTCACTGCTGGGGACCCCATGACTCTGACACGGGGCCACCTGTTCCTAGGCTGCCCTCTGGCTCCCCTACAGGCTCCCCAGGGGGACTCACTCTGCAGGTCAGGACAGGCTGGGCTTGTGGAGACTGCTCTGCACTGCCCTGGGGCCACCACCTCGCTCTTACCCACCTCTGACTTCCTGGATGGCCACAGGCTGCCCCACCATCCTCTGGGTCTCCTGGGGCCCCTTGGACTCTCTCTGCACCATCCCACTCCCTGAGCCGCTTGCCCCAGACTGCCAGGAGCCTCCTGCCTTTGAGCCTGTGCTGAGGGCGGGGAACTGGGGGACCTACCCTGGGGGTGTCCCACATTGGGGGTGAGTTTACTGAGACACAGCTGGTGGTCTTGCTGCAGGCCCCCCACCTGTTTGCTGGTGGTCTGGGCTGTCCCTCCTTCCCCCAGGCCTTTGAAGCCCCCACCCTGACCCGGACAAACTCACCCTCCCCCTTCAGGGCTCTGGGGGATGTTTCCTCCTCCAGGAAGCCTCCTGACCTTGTCTTAGCAGAGACTGCCATCCTACCTTCCACAGGCACTGTGCCCCCGTCTTTTGTGTGCTGACTCCCGTGGGGTGCAGTGACCCTTTCGGGGCCCGCCAAGGCCCCCTGACTGTGGACTGCACCCGAGAGGGCTCCAAGCTCTGGCCACTCTGGGCCTCAGTTGCTAAGGGGGCAATACATTGAGCCAGGCCCTTACCGCAGGCCCTCTTGGGTGGACTGCTGGCGCTTTGTGTGGCAGGGGTTCTGACGCTCAGACACTGAGCGACTTTCTTTCACTTTCCAGATGCCTATACCAGGCTGGCCTTCCGGCCCCAGTGGTAGAGAGGAGACAGAGAGAGACCTGTCCTCCGTGGGCCCACAGGGGCGGTGGGGACAGACTCAGATACATCGGGGGCCCCGAAGCACTGAGATGAGAGACCGCCCCCAGGGTTGTACAGAAGCTTCGCAGGGCTGCCAGTGGGCCTCGGCCAAGGCGGCGTCCTGCTCTTCCCTTTCCAGTCCTTCCCTTCTTCCCTCTCTGGGGGTGCAGAGGCTCAGAGCCAGCCCCTGGGTGTGTGGTCTGGCCCCTCTGTGCCTCATTTTGAACTGGGTGGTGGGGTTCCTGCCGGCACATTTCATTGCTGCCATCTCTCTGGAGTCCTAGGTCTCCAGGGCGGAGTGGAGGGGCCGGGCAGGACCAGAGACATAATTTCCAGAGCCCAGCATGAAATGAAACTGGAGGCCTCCCAGTTCATAAGTACTACCCTCAGGGACAGTCAGTCTGTCAGTCAGTCAGTTCAGTCACTCAGTTGTGTCCAACTCTTCGTGACCCCATGGACTGCAGCACACCAGGCCTCCCTGTCCATCACCAACTCCCAGTGTTTACTCAAACTCATGTCCATCGAGTTGGCGATGCCATCCAACCATCTCATCCTCTGTCACCTCCTTCTTCTCCCGCCTTCAATCTTTCCCAGCATCAGGGTCTTATCCAATGAGTCAACTCTTCACATCAGATGGCCAAAGTACTGGAGTTTCAGCTTCAACATCAGTCCTTCCAATGAATACTCAAGACTGATCTCCTTTAGGATGGACTGGTTGGATCTCCTTGCAGTGCAAGGGGCTCTCAAGAGTCTTCTCCAACACCACAGTTCAGAAGCATCAATTCTTCTGCGCTCAGCTTTCTTTATAGTCCAACTCTCACATCCATACATGACCACTGGAAAAACCATAGCTTTGACGAGACGGACCTTTGTTGACAAAGTAATGTCTGCTTTTTAATATGCTGTCTCGTGTCGGGGACACTAGAGCACTAAAACCTCTGGCTGAGCTCAAGCTGCCAGGTCTCACTCCAGAGCAGCTGGCCGTGCCCATAGGCACCACGAGGGGGCGCACACGAGGTGCGCCTGATGCCTGTTCTGGGCTGGCGCTGGAGGAGACCATGCCAAGCCTTCACCACCCCCGAAGGTACTGGGAACACGGGCAAGATGGGTGTCTGGGCCTCCTCACTGCCGAGACCCCTAGTGGACTGGGTCCTCTGGTCACTGGCTCTCTGCTGCAGCTTCTCTGATGGAGGACACAGCTTGTGCAAAGGTCAGGAGGTGGGCTTGACCAGGTGCCCTGGGGACACTAGGGACTGGCTTGGAGGTTGCCAAGTACCCAGGTGGGCCTTCAGATGATGGAGGCCACAGTGCACCTCCCCAGAGAGCCTTGCCCAGGACACCCAGCTAAGCGTCGTAACTCCTGCCCCACAGATGCCCAGAGAGGACAAATGGTCTTTGCTGTTTCAAGCTACTAAGCTTGAGGTGACTGTTTCTCAGCATCAGTCAGTTTAGTTCAGTTGCTCAGTCGTGTCTGACTCTTTGCGACTCCATGGACCGCAGCACGCCAGGCCTCCCTGTCCATCACCAACTCCCAGAGCTTACTCAAACTCATGTCCACTGAGTCGGTGATGCCATCCAACCATCTCATCCTCTGTCGTCCCCTTCTCCTGTCTTCAGTCTTTCCCAGCATCAGGGTCTTTCCCAGTGAGTCAGCTCTTCGCATGAGGTGGCCAAAATATTGGAGTTTCAGCTTCAGCATCAGTCCTTGCAATGAATATTCAAGACTGATCTCCTTTAGGATGGACTGGTTTGATCTCCTTGCAGTCCAAGGGACTTTCAAGAGTCTTCTCCAACACCACAGTTCAAAAGCATCAATTCTTTGGTGCTCAGTTTTCTTTATAGCTGAGCATATATATCTATATCTATATCTTTATAGCTGAGCATTCTTTCTCAGCATCGTGAGTGCACAAATTAAATGTCTCATCGTTTGGAGCCTGGTGGGCTACAGGCCATGGGGGATCACAAAGAGTCGGATATGAATGAGTGACTAAAACAACAGATCTTTAATGTTTTATTTTCTGGATATAAGGGATGTTTTCTCTTTTCTCTTAAGTTATTTATAATTTATACCAAGTAGTAATTTATACCATTGTAAACAGAAATAAAACATTAATTTTTCTCCCCCCACAAAATATCTTATCATTTAAGCAACTTGACTGTGTTATTGGAAATTTGGACATTTGTTATTGGGAATGAGAGACATGAACCCTCAAGGCCCTGTTCTCCAAGTCTGGCTTCCTCTTCATATTTGGAACAGCAGAGCCCAAGGTGGGGATCTGGGTGCAGAAGGGTCACTCGAGTGACCCCAGGTGAGGGTGGGAGAGCCGTCACACAGGGGCCTTGTGGAGATCTCTCGGTGCCTCTGGGACCTCGTGGGTGTTCTGGACACCCCCAGGGTGATCTGTCTGCAGGAAGGAGTCTGGGTGAGGACCACAGGTGAGGACTGTCCTGGGTGTTTACACCTTCGGGGCCTGGTGCACACTGGGGGTGGGGCACCGTCAGGGGGAGGAGAGTCCCACTGGACTCAGGATGTGCCGTTGCCTCTGGGGGCTGAAGTGGGTTGCGCCATTGCCTCTGGGGGCTGAAGCGGGAAGTTACTCCTCTTGTCCTGTACCTTGCACCCAGCGTTTGCATCTACCTGGTCTAATGTTCAACCAGAAGCTCTTTGTGACTTCCCTGGCTATCCAGTGGTTGGGACTCTGCACTTCCAGTGCTGGGGACATGCAGATCATGGATCATGCAGGATCATGCAGATCGGATCAGGGTTCGAACCCTGGTCAGGGAACTAAGATCCCACAAGCTGTGCGACACAGCCAAATAAACAAACAAAAACCCCAAGAAGCTCTTTTTTTTTCTTTGCTCATGTTTGACGCTGGGGCCTGAGGATGATTCTGGAACGAGCGTCCTAAGAACACGTACTGAGCACCTGCTCAGTGCCAAGAGCAGCCAAGTCAGCATCCAGCCTCATCCGCAGAGATGGAGCTGTCCCACTGACCCCATCACGGATGAGGTGATGGAGGCAGGAAGAGAAGGACATGTGGTCTATCCACTGGTGAGGGTGCTGCCCACTGCCCATGGCTGGCTCCCGGCCCCTCCTCAGGGCCTGGCCTCCTCTCGGGCCAGGCCTGCTGGGCTAGAGGCTGCTTTCTGGAAATCCACTTAGCGCTGACCTCGTCTTTGTCCTCCTTGGAGCTAATCTGCTAATCCTGCAGCCCCGGTGGCCCCTCTCCTGTCCTAACCCAGCTCCCCTGCAGGTCTTCCGCCCCAGCTGGCAGTCATGCTGGTGGGGGGGCAGGTCCAGTGACTGGGGGTAGGTAAGGTGGGACCCTCAATCCCAGGGAGGATTTGGGCATTAGGAATTTAGGCTGAGATGTCAACTCTGCCTCTCCCTCACTCATCTGTCACCTCTGTGGCCCCGTTCCCATGTAAAGGAGATCATTTCTGAGCCAACCCTCCCCACTACGAAATCACCATTCAGCTCTGTCTCCCTTCTAGCCTCACCCATTCCACTCACAGTAGTGGTGCCAGCTCCGGTTTCCCCAGAACTGAGCTTGAATCTTGGCTCTGCCTTTTTTTTGGCCACATCACGAAGCTTGCAGGATCTTAGTTCCAGGACCAGGGATTGAACCCTGGCCCTGACAGTGAAAGTGCCGAGTCCTAACCACTGGGTGGTGGTGGTTTAGTCGCTATGTTGTGTCTGACTCTTGCGACCCCATGGACTGTAGCCCACCAGGCTCTTCTGTACGTGAGATTTTCTAGGCAAGGATACTGGAGTGGGTTGCCATCGCCTCCTCTAGGGGATCTTCCTGACCCAGGGATTGAACCTGGGTCTACTGCACTGCAGGCAGATTCTTTACCAACTGAGCTACCAGGGAAGCCCCCTGACCACTTGACCTCCAGGGAATTCCCACGGCTCTGCCTTACTGAGCTTCAACTTCCTCACCTGCAGAACGAGGGTGGCGGTTTTTCTGCTGTAGCGCAAGGTGCGGGCTTGGCTGGACAGATGGTGTGCCTTGCAAGAGGCTGGTGTTCAGCGAACCTTTGGGGAGTCGAACTCTGGGATTCTCCTCCTCAGGGTCCCACACTGATGCCAGGAACATGGAGATAAAAGAGACCCCAGCCTGTGAGCCCATAAGGAACGCCACACCCACGGCTCCACACAAAGGGCATCGGGGAAAAACCTCCCTGAGACTTGGGACAGGAGGGGAGGAAGCGTATGAAACCTGTGGGATGCAGGTGCTCTGGTGAGGTCAAGATAAACGTTAAAAAGAAAATCAATAGTTGAAATGGACCCTAAAGTCCCACAGTGCTATGGGAAATGGGCTGCCTTAGTGGGTTCCCAGTTCTCACTGCAGTGGAGGGCTCCCAGGACTTCACAGCTGGAATACAGCCAGATGTTGCCTCTCCTAACAACAGTCTTCCCACTGTTTCCTGCCTGAAGGCACCAAGGACCAAGAACCCCAACTCTGCGGTTCTTATGGCAGGCTTTGACCAGCTCTATTCCCGACTTGCTGTGGATCTTTGGAAGTTGCTTAACCTCTCTGTGTCTCAGCTACAAAATGCAGAGGATAATGGTCCTTTCCTCACGGGGCTGTGTATGCATTAAATGAGCTGGTGAAGTGAGATTTTAACCAGATCTGCAAGGCTCTGCGCTCTGAGCCCTGATACCTCTTAGGGAGGAATCAGGGGCTTCTGGGGACCATCTGACTACCCGCATCAGTGACTGAATGTACTTTTGGCATGCCCGACGCAGGTCTGCACCCAGACCACAGTGGTCGCTGTGTGTAACTGCCTGGGGGACTTTCTGGCAGAGCTTGGGGCACTGCGGGGCTGAGTGAGGGGGTGGTCAGCAGAGACTGAGTTCTCAGAGGAGGCAACAGCTGAGAGGGACCACATACAAAAGACAGCATCCCAGGGATGGTGTGGGGCCAAGACTTCCCAGGCAGAAAGAACAGCAAGTGCAAGGGCCCTGCGGTGGGTGGACCCTGTCCTGTGGGAGGAACCGCTTGCAGGTGTCAGGGTGTGGCAGTGAGCGGGGCGGGGAGGGAGGCTGGAGGAGTGAGCCTGTGCCCGGTCAGGTGGCAGGGGAGCCGCCCTGCAGGACTCCGCAGAGAAAGATGGGCGCTCACTCTTGCCTTTCGGGGGTCTCGGGGTCCAGGTGTTGTTCTGGGTGGGTGTGTGGTAGGAGGGCATCCTCTTGGGGAGTGGAGGCAGGATCGGGGTCTGAGAAGAGAGGCTGGGCATTTGGCTGGGCTGCGGGTCCATGGACTGGTGTGGGGGACATGGTGGGGAGAGTGAGGTCTCCAGGAGACCCCCAGCCCGGTTCCATGCCCACCTCTCCTTCCCCTCTCTGTGCTGGGTCTCCTCCGAATGTCACTACTGGTGGAGCCGTGAGCTCTCTAGGAAGGGCTGATCCAGAAGGGGACCTCCCACCAGTCCCCCTGGGAGCACCTTAAGATCTGCTGGGGGTCCCAGCCCGCTGCATGCATTAGGGGCAGCCTGGAGGCCTCCAACCCCGGTCTGACCCCAAGCCTCGGGAGGGGTGACTGCTTTTCCGTGCCCCATCTTCGCGGCGACCGGCCTGTGAGCGTGGAGCTCAGCCCCAACTGACACAAGAAAAAGTCCAGGACTCCAGAAGTTTCCTGAAACCCTGGGACGCCGGACTCCATCTCTCTGCCTCGGCTTCACCTCGGGGTCAAGCCGCCCCCAGCCCCCCAACCGCCCCCCAACCGCCCCGCCGTCCTGCAGCAGCCTGCTTGCGAGGGACACGGGACCAAGCTCAGCGCCCACGGCCACGCCCCTTCTCGCCTGGGCGGGGCTCCGGGGCCCGCGCGCGCGCGCGCCCGCCGGTACCGGGTGAGGAGCGCTCCCATTGGGCCGCGCCGCCCACGTGACCCGGAGGCCCGGGCCTCGCGCGCCCGGAGCGGGGCCGCGCCTGCGCGCGCCGGCCCTCGTGCACGCGCGCGCGCCCCGAGCCCTCCGCCCGTGGAGCCGGCGCCCGGACCGCCAGGTCAGTCTCCTCGTGCCCGCCCGGGCGGGGGCGCGCGCGGTGCGGGCGAGCGGTGCGGGCACGCGGGCCGGGGGCGGGCCGCTTCCTGGGGGGCCGGGACCCCGCGCCCAGCTGCCTCGGCGGCGGGAGTGCGGGCCCGGCGGCTGCCACGTGCAGCTCTCAGCCCAGGGTGGGGTGGGGGGCCGGCTCGGGACGCCGCCCGCCGCTTCCCCCGCGTGGCCGGCGGTGGACGCCCGGGCTGGGAGGCTTGATCTCTGCTCCCGATCCTGGGGGCGGGAGACCCTCATCCGGAGTCCCTGTGCCCCAAGCAGCGCCGGGGATCGCGTGCCTCCCCCCACGCCCCTGCCCAGTTTGCTCCTCCGCACAGTTTGGGGGCACTTGGTCTCTAGCGCCCCTGCCCGCCACAAACCCCACGGGGCTTCCAGGCCCCGCGGATGGCGCCCAGGTTGAGCTCCAGGTCCCGGGGACCCGTGCGAGCCTCGGCTCTCAGACCGCGCGGGCGCTGGTAGCCTAGCGGCGGTTCATCTGTCCAAGCAGTACTCCAGCTTAGAGCAGGTCCCAGCCTTGGCCAGGCGGCTCGGGGACATGCTCCTGTGTTCTCCAGGGCAGCTAGCTGGTGGCTGGTGGAGTTGGGGTGGGTGGCATGTCAGCTCCGTGACCGCAGAGCAGCTGTCGCCCTGGGCCTGGCCTTACCGGGGTGGAGCGTGGTGACCCCGCAGGCCGGACCCTGATCATGGGTCTGAGGGTGAATGGAGTCCAGACCAGAGGTCACAGTGTGCTGGACACTCTGGCCCTGGCCAGCGGGTAGGCAGTGCACCTCCCCTCCTGGCTGGCGGGCTCTGCGGTCAGCTGGGTAGTTGGTGGTGAGTGCCTGGGAGCTTAGCATCAGTGGTGTGTGGACTCCAGTGGGTCCTTGGTCCCAGGCTGGAGCCGTGTGGGGCTGTGGACCAGAGGGAGGTCAGTGAACACAGGGTGCCTGTGGCCTTGCCCGGACGGGGACCCCCCCTCTGCAGCTCTATGTGGGCACCTTGCCTCAGTGACTTCCTCAGATCCGTCCATGAGGTTATTAACCCCACTTCTCAGATGAGGAAACTAAGGCCCAGAGAGGTAGAGTCATGTTCAGCCCCTCCCCAGGGCCTTGGTTTTCCCCCTTGTGAAGTGGGTGCTGGTGGCCCTACCTGACAGGCTGCTGTGCGGAATAAAGGGGGCTTGGGGGTCTCTCCACAGCCACCCAGGCCTCCCTCATTGCAGGTGTTCAAGAAGAGAGAATGCCCCCTACTGTCTCCTCTGGGAGCTGGCCTTCGCCAACAGCCCCGTAGCGCTTGCCACGCAGTCTGTGTCAGGTGTGGTGCTGTACTGAGGGGTGGGTGATGGTGACTCCAGCTTCAGGCCCTGGGAAGCAGGCTGGTCTGTTGTCGGGTGGTGGCCCTTGGTGGAGCCACAAGGTGGCGTTCCCATCTCACAGAGGCACCAACCCTTGAGTGCCTACTCTGTGCCGGGCCCTGATGAGCTGTTATCAGGGCAGACCTGGCCCTGGCCCCGTGGAGCTGGCAGTCAGGTGGCAGTGCCCACACCTGCAGTTGGCAACAGTGCCAGGAAGAAGTGGAGTTGGGCTGGGGGCTGGTGAGGGGCAGAGAGCAGCCTTAGGAGGGGCTGGCGTGGCTGTCCTGTCTTGGGCATGGTGGACCCCCAAACCCACCTCAGGTCCCCCGCCTCACCATACGCTTCTCTCACTTGGGACAGTGATACCAAGTGGCCGATGGGGCTGTGTATGCCCATGATGCACACATCCAGGGTCTGCGCTCTGGGCACTGAGGACCAGGGGACACGTGTGGCCCTGCTCTCATGCACCCGACCTTCAGAACTGGGTGTTTGGCAGGTGGTTGGGTGGGCTGCTGGGTTGGCTGGAGGGCGCAGGGCTTGGCCTCTCTACCCTGCTGTTTTCCTGGCCAGGACGCCAGGCCTGGGGGCCCTCCGAAGGCTGGAGGGAATGAGAGCAGGTCCATTTCTGTGGAACGAGACTCTGTCCACGTCCCCAGGGCCAGAGCGTCTCCTGTCGCTGAGACTCCGAGGGGCAGGGGTGGTGGCTCCCTTCCAGGTAAGGAGGCCGAGGCTCAGAGAAGGTGGTTACCGGGGTGTGTTGGGGCCTGCTGAGTGCCAGGCCCCTTCCGTCCGTCCTGGTCTGTCCCCCAGCAACGGGAGTCGTGCACCTGCCCTGCAGCGAGAGGCCAAAGTTCATTGAGGGTCCTCACTTCCCAAGGTCACAGGGGCTCCAGGCAGTGGTGGCTCAGGAAGGGGACCCCCTCTGTCCAACACCACTTGTGGCCTGGTGCCGTGCGTCCCCCGGGCGGCTGGAAAGTGTTCCTGTCAGGAATCTGGAAGGGCTGCCCAGGCCAGGGGTGGGTGGAAGCCACGGCCAGGCCCAGGACTTGTCACAGTGATCCCTCCATGGCCTGGCTGCCCTGGTCCAGCCTGGCCTGGGGTCTGCCCCCTCCCGGGCCTCTGTTAGGAGGGTGAGTCCCCTGCTGGCCCTCACAAGGCAGGTGGTGTGTGCACTGGACGTGAGCTCCGAGCCGCAGTGCCCGAGGCCTCAGCGGGCAGGGCGGCTGCTCGAGCCTCATGGAGACCAGAGCGCTCATCCCTAGAAGGTAGTGATCCTCCAGGATGACTGGACTGGGGTTCTGCTGTCCTTGGCCATCGCAGCCTCTGGGAGGCACGTCAGGAGAAACTCATCCAGCGGTCAGACCTGAGCCCCGCGTGGCTCCTCCCGCTGTCCCCCCTTCTCGGGCCTCTGAGCCACGAACCCCCTCTATCTCCTGGGTCTTCCTGGCCACCGCCTTTATTGTGCACTTACTGTGTGCCTGGCTGGAGCTTGGCTGAGTCCTGGATGAATCCAGGGGTGGGTGTCATTGCCCTGGGTTTCCACGCTGCACCCGCAAATGAGGGGCCAAGATCAGATCCGAGATTGTCAAGGGGGGCGGTGTCCCCACATGCTTGGTTCTCTGTGAAGTGCACCCCCACATCCCCCAGGCAGGAAGCAGCATGGCTGATGGAAGGTTGGGGCTGCATTGTGCCCTGGTTCCATTTCCTGACTCAGATTCTGAGGGAAGGGGTGGTGGGAGCCATGGAGTGTTCTAGAGCAGGGTGGTGGGATGGTCTCTGTGCAAGGCGGGGAGCTGATGTGGTGGAACTGGTCTCGGCTAGGACGTCGATGCGCGCGGCTGTGGGTCTCCCCGGCACCCAGGCCTGCCTGACCGGAGCCCCCCTTGGTTGATAACAGGTCATTAACTGTCTGGCTCTGACCCAACTTTTCTCTTCTGGGGTCTCAGTTCCCCTCCTGTGGAAGGGGGGCTCCGACCTGCTGTCACCAGCTCCTCCATCCCCCTAGCCCCTCCTGGGAGCGGCCTGAGCCTGTTCCCATGGCCTCATTTGCCGCAAAGACCCCGAAGCCGGGGCTGGCCCAGCTGGAGGAGGCAGGCGGCCCTGCCCTGTCCTCTTCCCGTGGGACTGGTGCTCCCGGCCGCTCTCCTGGCCCCGGGGCCCCTCCTGTGACTCAGGCTTCCTGGAAGAGGCGTGGGAGGGCCAGAAGGATTCCCTGCCACCCCACCCGGAGCTCCCTCGGCGCCCGCTGCCCGTCCATCCCCACCCGCAGCCACCTGCAGTGGGCTTACCTGCTGCCTGCCCTGCGCCCGCCCCCAGTGGTGCACCTTTCTGCTGTGCCTGCTGGCACCCCTGGGTATCGTCTGCTGAAGCTAGGGCGGCCCTCCTCCTCCCTTGCCTAGACCAGGCCCTGCCAGGCCAAACATTTCCTCTGCTTTCATCTCCCCATGGGGTCAGCTGCTGGACCTTCTCTTGGCCTTCACTTCTCTCTGGCCGGCTGCCCACCGGAGCATCTGCTGGGAAATGCCACGAGGAGCTCAGGGGGTGCCCAAGGGTACCCGGGACTTCCCACCAAGACCTCGTTGGTCCCTCCACGTGGCCCTAGGGAGCCCAGAGCCATGACCCCAGCTCTGCCAGACTTCTGGGTGACCCTGGGCCAGCCCCTGCCCTTCCTGGGCCTCAGTTTTCTCGTCTAGAGAATGGGGAGCTCGGAGTAGACCCTGGACCCCATCGCAGACTGGATGGGGGTCAGGACAAAGCTGGTGGCCTTGGTAGTTTAGCTGGAGCCACCTGAGCCAGACTACCTGCTTGTAACCATGCGTCTGCCCCGTGTGACTGCCCGGCAGACTAGCCCTTTAAGTCTCCAAGGCTGCGACCTTTGAAGGGGCCGTCTGGGGGGTCTCCGTTCGCCTGTCAAGTTGTGCTCTGACCTTGTGCAGGGTGTGGGCAGAGAGGGCCTGGGGCCCTCCCGTGACGGTACTGCCCGTCCCAGGAGCTCATGTCGGGTGTGGAGCACCACCTTCCGTGTTAGTGTTCAGCACAGACTCAGTGGTGCTCCTTACCATGGGGCTCCTTATGAAAAGTCAGTCAGCCCACAAGGCTCATAACTGCTCCAGGCTGGGCTGCTGGACCTGTGCTGGATTATTGACTTGAAATCTCCCTCGACGCTGACTGCGGGCCTCTCTCCTGGTGGCACCCGTGGGCCTGCGTTCCGAGCCTGGATGGACCGTTTTATGAATCAGCACCCCCGTGATAGCCTCCTCTCCCAAGGTGCGTCCCTCTTGCCATCACCACCAGCTTGGCTGCTGTGTAGTGGGGTAGTGCAGGCTACAGGCCCCCTACTCACTCCTGCCTTCTTGTGCCCTTCCAGGGGCTGCCAGGCCTGTATTGGCCCCGTGGGGGGTCGGAGAGGGCAGAGAGAGGTGGTCCTGACCCTGGGAGGGACCACGGGTGAACAGGAGGACCTGCAGGGGACAGCTGTTGCCTCCCTGGAGCGTGTGCCCCCCTGGACTTTGAGGTTGTGTGGGGACGGGAAATCGGGGAGGCCTTCTGAGAGGAGGTGGTGTCCCACCTGGGCTTGAAGGATGTGGTCATCACAGCGGTGGCTCCCCAGAGCTCAGGGCCTGAGTTACGAGCATCTCCTCAGTGGCCGTCATGAGGCTGCTCTGGGCTGGAGGGGCGCTGGTCCAGGTACGGCCTTCATCCTCTCAGTTAGCTGGGTGGCGGTGGCTGTCACTGCCCTGTCTCCCGGGACCAAGGACCCCAATCTGGGGGGTGGACGTGCTGTAACCAGTGCCTCCCGAGCTGGGGCTGTGCCGTCCTTGTCGAGGGGCCTGGAGCTGGACTGTCATCCCCCTCTTTACAGATGAGGAGCCTCCAGGTGCGTGTTGAGGTGGGGGCTGACTCCCCTCCGCCCAGCCACTGACTCATTGCGCCCTGGGAGACCCTCTCCTCTCTGCCTTTCAGATGGGGCGGGTGGGCAGGCCTGGTAAGGAAGGGCCGTGGTGGGCGGGAGGCCCTGCTTCTGGCCAGCCTGTGGGACCTCAGTCTCCCGCCCCGTAGGTGGAGGTGCGCGTGTCGGGAGGTGTCAACGGGGGCGTCCCGAGGGGGGCAGAAGGTGCTCTGCTGAGGGCGCAGCCCTCCCCTCCTCCATGGCCCCGGGGCTGGCCCGTTCCCACGCTCGGGGGCAGCCCGCAGGAAGCCATCTGGAGGCCTTGTTTACCCCTCCCCCCAGCTTCCCTGGCAGGAAGTCACCGGAAGGGCTGTCCCGAGGGGCCCCCAGGCCTGTGAGGACAGCCAGCGGCTGGGGGTCCCCGGGTGGAGCGTGGGGGGCAGGGAGCGCGGAGGATGGAGCTGGGCAGAGCCTGCGGGGCGTGTGGGCTGGCGTGCAGACTGAACCACTCATCAGAGTGTCCAGCCATCCATCCACCTCGTCAGTGGCCCCTGCCCCCGACCTGAAGTCCAGTGTGGCCACAGCCCACAAAGTCACGGTCTCCTGACACGCACGAGGCCACTGCGGACTCTGCCCTGGGTGGGCTGCGTGTGGTTAGGGGAGGTGGGGGTCCAGGGAGCTGGAGGAGGAGCCCCTAACTCAGAGGGAGACACTTGGTGCCAGCTGAGGTTCAGGGAGGAGGTGGCTGAGGAGAGGAGGGAGATGGCTGCAGACCACGAGCAGGGTGGGCTGAGGGGTGGTAGGAGATAGGGAGAGTGCTAGCTGAGGTCTGGGGGCATGGATGGTGAGGGTAGGGGTGATTGTGCCTCGCCGACCCCTTTCTCTCTCCCCTCACTGCCCCTCCAGCCTTCCCCAGGGCCCCCACGAGACACCTCCCGCCCCAGATCAGCCTGCAGGTCTGGACATGGCTGGGGCAGGATCCGGGCCTGGGCTCCCACCACTCGGGACATGCCCCGCCGCCCTGGTCTTTGCTGCAGCCCCGATGCCCACTGACTGGCCCGAGTGTGGCCGGCCGGGCCCGGGCCCTGTTCCCACGGACACTGCCAGCCGGGCCTGCCCGGCTCTAGGACAGACGCTGACCCCTTGCGTCCTGTGTTCTTGGCTGCCTCACTCCTGCCCGGCCTCCTGTTTTCAGAAGGACCCTGGTGGGCCAGACAGCCTTGTCTGGCCAGCCCTGGGGAGGCCAGGGAGCACCCCCGCCGGGTCTCCTGCTCTCCTCCCACCCCCTCTTCCTCGTCTCTCGCGCCTTGTGCTCCTCTGTTCCTCCCCCTCACCCCCTCTCCCAGTGAAAGGCTCTGGCCCCAGGTCCTTGTGGGCACAGGCTCCCAGAGAGGGGGCTGGGGTTTCAGGGCCTGGGTGAGCGCGTCTTGCCCTGCCCCCACTCCCCACCCCGAGGAAGCGAGCGTGAGAACCAGGGCTTCGGGCGGATCTGGGATGCAGGAGCCTGCTGCCGGGAGGCGTGTCCACCAGTCTGTCCTGGGCCAGGGCGGATGGTCCAGGGGCATCCATGGGCCGAGGACAGGCAGCCACGGGCCTGGCCCAGGAGGGTCACTGACCCTTCTCCCCAGTACCTACTTCATGCCAGGCCTGCTAGTCTGTGACCCAGCCTCGCAGCCACCCTGCAGGTGTGGGTACCCCATTTGTAGAGGATCAACTACCTCCCAGAGGTGGAGTGCGGCTGACCCAGGTCTGAGCAGCGTTGGCCTCACCCCGCTGCCTTGTGACGAGACACTGAATCCAGCAGAACACGAGAGGGGGAGGAGGGATGCTCTTTTTAAGAGGCGTTGGCTGCACGCATGTCCAGGAGTAGGGGAGGTGGCAGAGGCCAAGGCTGGGTTCTCTGGTGCTTGTCGAGATGTTTTGAAACGGGAGAAGCCTTGAGGGATGCTGGAGAACACTGAGCCGAGAGCCCGGGGCCTGGGAGGCTGGCCTCGGCCCCCAGACTGTGTCTTCCTGGGTGCGGTGCGCTCTGCGCTGGCCTGTGAAGCGGGGCTCCATGCCCCTGCCCTTTGGTGAGGGGCCTGGGTGGAAGCTGGGTCAGAGATGGGGGCTTCCCAGTGTGTTGGGGGTCCAGCTGGGGCAGGGGCTCCTCGGCAGCTGAGGGCCTCTCTTCTTGTCTTGTTGTTGATAGGGCTGTGGTCTGGCAGTGTCTGGCCCCCAGGGTCACCCCCTGGCTGCTGTGGCCAAACTGAGCTTTGCTCCCCAAGAGTGCCCTTAGGTCCACAGCACAGCCAGGGCACCCGTAGGAGCTCAGTGAGAGCTTGTGAGCAGGTGAGCGGGCTTCCAAGGGAGTGGGACTTGCAGAGGCGCAGGAGGGCCAGGAGGGAGTCCTGGGGAGGTGGCACCCGAAGGCAGAGGCCTGGTGGTGGTGCAGGATGGCGCGGGGACAGACTCATAGTGGGCGCAGAGAGCCAGAGGCAGGGTCTGGGGGTGCGGTTCAGTAATAGCAAGAGGGCAGTTGAAGTGGGCTTCCCCGATGGCTCAGCAGGTAAAGAATTCACCTGCAGTGCAGTAGACACAGGAGACATGGTTTGATCCCTAGGTCGGGAAAATCCCCTAGAGAAGGAAATGGCAACCACTCCAGTATTCTTGCCTGGAGAATTCCATGGACAGAGGAGGCAGGTGGGCTATAGTCCGTGGGGCTGCAAAGAGTCGTCTCCATGCAGCACATAGGTGAGGCTGGAGAAGAGGAAGAAGGAAACGGTGAGGGGGCCTTCCTTCCAGCCGTAAGCATGCCGTGTTTCCTTCGGCGTGATGTGGGTGTCATTGGAGGGTTTCGGCCCAGGAGGACAGGATTGACTCAGCTTTCACCACTTAGGGAGTGGGGGTGGTGTGGGGGCCCTGGGATGCCAGCGGGGGACTGGCTCTGGGTAGATGCTCCCCAGATTCCTGGTCGCCCCACATGGCCTCAGTTACCTGGGCCCAGGTGCTGCCAGCTCACTGCCCATGGTGGTCCTCTTGCCCTCGGCCGGGGATTCTGGGGAGTTTACACTGCCTCACCCTCACCTCGCGCTTGACTCTGTGACATGCCTGGATCTGGGATCGCAGAGATCCCCCCATCCCTCTGGCGACTCCGAGGACCAGTGCCCACCTCAAACCCGCCCGCCCTGGGGACCCTGCCCTTGCCTGCCTTGAGGCCTTTGCTCAGGCCATGCCCTCCACCCAGACGCCCACCTGCGTTCACCTGGTTGGATCTCTTCAGGCAGAAGGGGGACGGCATGTCCTTCTGTAACTGTTGGGTGCTGTGCAGCTTTCTCGGGATGTCTGTACCTGCCCTGGATGTGGGGGAGTCGCCTGGACATGCAGCTTTGTCTGGCTGGGGAGACGGCCTCGCCGGACGATGGTGGCATTGCCCTGCTAACATTGCCCGTCTCTCCCCCCACTCTCTGGTTTTTGCACTTGGAATTGAGGGATTCTCCTCTGAAGCTGCACTGCCTCCTGCCAGTTTCATCACAGACGGAATAGATCTTAGACCCGTGGTCACAACTTGTGTGACAATTATGTTTTTAACTTCTAAAAAGGCTTTGACCGACCTTCCCCTTCCTTGAAGGCCAGCCCTGTCCTGCCTGGAACCCTAGAGGGCCCTTCTCTCCCACCCAGCTGCTGGGGGCTCTGTCCTCCCGGGACCTGCCCAGTGACCTGGGCAGCCTGGCGCAGCCCTGAAGGGCCTGGGAAGGAGCTGGGCAGGCACTGCCATGTGTGGCCCCCGAGTCACCTGGACCCTCCCGTGCAGCCCTGCTCCCTGCTCAGTCCCTGTGGGTGAAGTTGAGACCAGACCTGGGAACGACCCAGATGTCCTCTTGCCACACTGCAGACGTCACTCAGCATCCTGATCTACCTGGGAAGCGTTATCTGGAGTGAAGGGACCCCGACGTGAAGGACCACACGTGATTTACTCCGTTTGTGTAAAACGTCCAGAACAGGCAAATCCTTCGAGACGGAGAGCAGATTCACCGTTGCCAAGGCCTGGGGCCGGGGGATGAGCAGTGACTGCTGAACGGCGTGGGGTACCTTTAGGGTGTGATGGAAATGTTCTGAAATTGGTGGTGGTGAGGACTACACGACACTGTGAATGTAGTAAAAAAAAAACCACTGAAGCGTGCACGTTCAGATAGCTAAAAGGGGGAACATTATGTTAGGTAAATTTTATCTCCATTAAAAAAAAAGCAAATTTGAACAGGTCCCCTGCCCTACCAGCCTGGCTTGAGCAGGCTCAGAGTTAGTCTGCCAAATAGGATTAACCTGGCTCTGGCCCAGGGCTCCAGCAGGCAGGGGCTCAGTCTGCTCTTGCGGGAGAAAGTAAAGCAGCACCTGCTCGCTGTCGGGACGCGGGGCCCAGCGGGTGTGGGACCACAGGTAGGCGTCCTTCCCTTTGATGGCCTCGGGGCAGGCCGATGCCTACACACAGAGGCCCCCTCCCCTGCTCTGGGACCCCTGTCCCCCCAAGGCATGGGGCCTGTGTTCTCTGGGATCTGTCGGTGGTGTCTTCCCTGCTTTGACCCCAGAGCCCAGGTGGCAGGGTGCACCAGGGGCCTGGGCACAGAGCCGGGAGGGCACTTGGGCAGCCCCCGGTGTGCTCTGCACCCCAGGTCCCTGCAGGGGCTCAGCATCACCGAGGGGTCAGGTGGAGCAAAGAGGGCACCCACTTGGTGGCCTCTGAAGTGTGTCCCCTGCCTGGTCTGTCCCTGCACATATTTTTCTTTTTACATCGTCCTTGCTGAGTCTGGTGAGGAGGGGCTGCCGGGCACTCACACCCATCTGGCTCTGGGCATTTTTGCTGAATTGAAGTCTAATTGATTTACTGTGTTGTGTTAATTTCTCCTGTACAGCAAAGTGGCTCTTGTACGTATGTATATATCCTTTAGTCACTCGGTCATATCCAACTCTCTGAGACCCTGTGGACTGAAGTCTGCAAGGCTCCTCTGTCCATGGAAGACTCCAGGCCAGAATGCTGGAGTGGGTAGCCATTCCCTTCTCCAGGGGATCGTCCCAGCCCAGGGATCGAAGCTGGGTCTCTTACATTGCAGGCAGATTCTTTACCCACTGAGCCACAAGGGAAGCCTGCCGCATCCGTATTCTTTTTCATGTCCTTTTGCTTTATGGTTTATCACAGGATATTGAGGAGAGTTCCCTGTGCTGTACAGCAGGACCTGGTTGTCTGACTCTGGGCATCTGTGCTCGGCGTGGAGAAGGTGTAGCCAGGGGCCTCCTGGGCTCCAAGGTGCTGACCGGCAGCTGTCCCCTCCGAGCCCTAGCCTGGTTTTCTGGAGGAGGGCTGCGGGCCGCTGCTTCTTTCTGACTGTGGGAATGGCTGGCATGATGCTGCCAGGTGGAGACAAGTCCCTGGACCCTGGGGGGCCATCCTCAGACCAGCTCCCCCTGCTTCTGCCCCCAGCCCCTCCTGGAGGCTGTGGGGCTGTGCTGTGCGGTCCAGGGAGAGAGGCTGAAGTCAGCTGCTGGGCAGGGAGGGGTGGGGCGGCTGGGGCTGCCCACTGACCCACAGCCATGCCCAGAGCCCCTCAAGGGAGCCAGGGCCCGGTGCAGACCCCAGGCTGGAAGGCACCTCAGCCATGCAGGAGGATCAGCCCTAGAGAGGAGGGTTTCCTGTGGGTCCTCTGTCTCCACGGGTCCCCTCTCCCTCCCCAGGAGCTGAGCAGGTACTTGAGCTGGGGGTGCAGGCGCCTGGGTCCTGACGCCCAGCTGCCCTGGACGCGCGGTGCCGGCCTCTGCTGCCTTCTGTTTGGGGAAGCCGCGGTGCTGGGGTTGGCGGGGCTGGGGGGATGCTGAGCTCCCCGCGGCTGGGGCCTTCCCGCTGCCTGCCCGGGCTGGGCATCCGGCCTCGGCTGTTCTCATGGCAGGGGACACCTGCATCCAGGAGCTAATCCTGCCACCCTCAGGTCACTGTCACCATGGCATGGCCCAGGTGGGGACACGGGGAGGGCAGGAGTGCGTGCTTGGCCCTCACCCCTGCTGTGATAGCCGCACAGTGACCGCCAGTGTGGCCCTCCTGCTGCACTCCTCAAAGCCCTGCCCGCAGTCTCGTCTGTCCTCACAGACGGGGCCCAGGCTCAGAGAGATGCTCTCAGACACACAGGCGAGCAGGAGGGGGGCACCAGGCCCGGAGGCTCTCGGACTCTCGTGGCTGGGGCCCTCCTCCAGCCTAGCCTTCTGCTGCCGAGGCGGATTCTGGGAGGCACCCTGTTGCTAGTGCCTGGCTTCAGAAACATTCTGGAAATGTGCTGCTGACTGCCCCCCTTCAGATTGCCCTGTGTGTAGAGAAATGAGGGCCCTGAGACACCCTGCAGTAAGAAGTCCCCTAAAGTGTCCAAGGAACCCACTAGGAGAATCAGGACCCTGAACATGGACCCTCCCAGGGATCCCAGAGTCCCATCAGAGCCCCTGTGGGTGCCCAGTGCAGTGGGAGCATCCAGGGACTCAGGCAAGGCTGCTTGGGAGGGGAATGTCCTTCCAGACCCAGAATAGCCAGCGGCAGCTCCATGCAGGATGAGCTTCCAGTGAACCTGTTTCACAGATGAACAAACTGAGGCACAGCGAGGCTGAGGGATGTGCCCAGTGGCACACAGCTCACAGTAGGGGAGCCAGGATGGGAACTGGGGCAGGCTCCCAAGCTCGTGCTCTGCTGGGAGCGGCAGGCTCTGTGGACAGAAGCCTGGGTCTGGGGTGATGAGAGGGAACTGTCCCCTTCCCCTTGGCCCATGGAGAACCTGCCTGGCCTGGGGGTTTGAGTGAGACTGCACCTCAGGGTCTCACGTCCTCTCTGGGCCCCAGGTTCCCATTGGTCAGATGATCATTGGCACCCGCAAAGTTATGGGGGTGGTGTTGACCCTCACGAGGCAGGCGGAGCCCCAGGCTGGAGGCTGTGTGTGACAAGGCATTTCTGGGGGTATGGCCCGGGCAGGCAGGGGGTGTCCGTGTGGGCACAGGGGTTCCTGCCACAGTCAAAGCCTCCCTTGTGCCTTAGGGTCGGAGTTGCTGGAGAGCAGAGAGCAGAGCCCCCGTGTGCTGCAGCCGGATGTGGTTCTTTGTGCGGCCAAGGGCCCAGCATAGGGCTTCGTGGCCAAGAAGGCCTGGAACCGCCCAATGGGACCAACGTGACCTGGACATGCTGATGATGCTGATGGGCTTTTTGAAAGGGGGCAGCGTGGGGTCACCTGGTAGGACCCCCGCTCCAGGTAGAGGCCGTGGTCCTGGGGCTGGGACCTGCCTTGGCTGCCCCTCTTGCGCCGACTCTTTGGGGGTACTGGGGGGCTGTGTCTTGCTGCCAGGCAGGCCCAGAAATAGCCATGACCTTCTGCACCCAGCTTGGCAGCACCCGGGCTGAGAGGCCTACGTGCGCCCGGCCGAGTCCTTGCAGGGCGGCTGGGCTGGTTATTTTGGACATGGCCTCCCAAGGCCAGGTCAGCGCTCTTTCCCGCGATTCCTGCAGGCCCCTCTGACGTGCGTCCACCAGGGCCTTGGCCAGTGGCCCCGGCCACCTCCGCGATCTCGCACCCCCTTCCTGCCCGCCTGACCCCCAGTGGCCTTGTGGTCCGGGCACAGGGCGGGGGTAGTGGGACTGGGCAGGCTCTGGGTGACGAGGCCTCTTGGAGCCCCGACATCTGCAGAGGCTGGGCCTCAGTTTCCCCTCCGGGGCCTGGTTGGAGGAGAAAATACACAGAAGTGCCCACTGTGGGCTGGCCGGGAATACTGGCTCAGCCCCTCAGAGCTGCCCTGCGAGGCCTGAGCCTCGGTTTCCTGATCCAGACGATGGGGGGTGGGTGCCTTCCAGCGCCAGTTTGGGGATGGATGTGGGGAGGGCCCCGTGACAAGGGCACCGTGTGGGGCCAGTACATGGAGGGGGCCTCCGGCCTTCTCCCCCTTTATGGGGCTGGACCCTGGGCCCAGGGTCAGGACATGCATGGGAGGTAAGAGGAGGGGTGAGCTGGGCAGTGGGTGAGGGTGGCCTGGGGGTGCCGGGGTTCAGCTGGGCTGCAGTCGCCTGTCTTGTGACCCAGGCAGGGTGTCCTGCTCTGGCCAGGCTCCTGGGTATGGGGGTGGACAGAAGTGACCATCACACCCTGATGCTCCAAGGTCCACTCACCCCTGGGCCCCCAAGCTCCCTGGCACCCTGCTGCCAGGGTCCTGGAGGAGGAGAGGCCAGCTTGGCTCCCTACCTCCCTGGTGGGTGCAGAGGGCTCGGGTGGGCACAGGGGACTGGCAGCCCTGTCTGAGGGTGCTGGGTGGGGGAGCCGACCCTGCTCCCCCTTGGGATCGGGGTGCTCTGGAGTGGCAGGAGGGGGTGCCTGCCGGGTGCTGGCTGCTTCTCACAGCCCCTCTCCTCCGCTCAGGCTCTCCTGCTCACCCTCAGGGACCCTGTCCCCTCACTGTCCCCAGGAGTTAGCCATAGCCACTTCTCCATGGAGAGGGGCTGGAGGCCATCGCTTGGCTTCATCAGGATCCATCCCGCAGGGTGGGCTTCGCTGGAACCCACCTATCGTGTGTGCACCCCACCCCCGCCCTGCAGGCCACATGACCACTCTGTGGGCACTTACGGAGTGCAGTTCTGTTTTCTCATCCTGCGCCTTGCTGCTGGCTCAGAAGGCCCAGAGAAGGGAGGAGATGGGCCCAGGGCACCCAGCAGCCAGGGGAGGAGGACTTCCTCGCTGTGGGCACTCATGCAGGCCTAGTCCCCTTGCCGGCTGAGGACCCCGTGGGGTCTTCAGCTGATCCTGGCGGGGGAGAGTTTGGCGGGCAGTCTCCTCTCGGGCAGTGAGGCCTGTTAGGCCACAGGGACCCTCTGTGAGGCCCTGGCTCCCACCCCTGTTCTCTGAGGCCCCAGCCTGGGAGCCCAGGGGTCCCTCTGCCTGTTGAGGGTCCCGGCGACGTGCTCGTGAAACAGGAGGGGCTGGGGGTCTGCCTGGGGAGCACTCAGCTCTCGGGAGGCCAGGATCAGGGGCCTCCTTGGGGCCTTCGTGTTCCTGGCAGGGGCTTGAGCTGGCGGGGGGGGGGCGGGGGGGGGGTGGTGCGAGGGCCTCTCAGGGGCCATTAGCGTCAAGTGGATCCGTGAAACCCTGTGCCCTTCCCGGAGGCCAGGCCCATTCTGGGCATCGGCCTTTAGGGGCCTTGGAGACGGGGTGGCATGGTGCCAGGAGTCAGTGCCAGCCCCACGGGGCCCAAGAGGAGCACGCCAGTGGCTATGGGTGCAAATCTAACTCTGAGCACGGGGCAGGCTTGAAGCTCTGTTCCTCCTGTCTAGAATCCCAGCATGATGGGCTCTGCATCCTGGATAACTAGATCCCCCCTACCCCGGGGATGGGGGCTCTCCAAGCAGAGAGCCTGGGGGCCTGGCAGGACCTACAGAACACTGCTCCCAGCTGCCCAGGTCAGCCCAGCTGCCTGTGTGAATACAGATGCCAGGGTCCCTGGGGGGTGGGAGGCCTGGGCCCAGAACGGTGGACACCCCATGTCTGTGTGGGGGAGGGACCCTGGCAGCATCAGGCCAGGGCTGGGGGGTTGCTGAAGAGGACTTTGGGGGTTGGTGAGGCACTGGGTAGTCACGATGGGCTGAACCTGGGTGACAGGCCCTTGGGGAAGGGCCTCCGTCTGGGGTGGCTGCCGGTGGGGACCAGCAGGGACCTAGCAATGGGGCAGGGATGGGGAGGTTATGAGCGGCCAAATGCATGGCAGAGGGTAGGAACTGCCCCCATTGTGCACCGGGTGTGGTGCAAGCCTCCCTCTGCCCCTAAGAAGTACAGGCCTGGGGGCTGGGTGAGCCTGCAATACACACCCCATCCCAGCCCTGTGGGTTCCACCCCTTCTGATGTCACCTCGACTGGGGCAACATCCTGGTAGGGGAGGGGCGAGTGACCCTGACCCTGGGAAGCAGGAACAGCCCTTCCCCCACGGGCAGGGGTTCCCACTTCCTTAGTGCTTTTGTGGGCCCCAGCTCCCAGGCCTGGGTGGGGTGGGCTAACCTGCCTGTTAGCTCTCTCCCCCACTTCCTTGTGGAGGAAACAGGACAACAGGAGGAACTGAGTACTGAGCTCAGAGGGGGCTCTGGGCAAACCCGGCTGCCCCCTGGAGTAGGCTGGGGGGTTCCTGGGGGACTCCTTAGGTGGCGGGCAGACTGCGGAGGGCTGGGCAGTTTCTCTGGAGGTGCCGTGAGCTCCCCTCTGCAAGGAAAGGGCCCCAGGAGCCCCTTTACAGCCCATAGCAGGCAGTGGAGAGACAGGCTGGAGGCCTGGGAAGCCCCCAGGCTGGGTCTCGTTGTGCCCACCCTGCCAGCCGCAGGCCCGGGCTGGGCCTCTGACCCCTCCCCGCTGGCTCTGCTGCCACTCACCTGCCCCGCCTGTCTCCTTCAGCTCTGCCTGCCAGTGGTTACAGGGCCCTGGGGACTGTCCTGCCCCCAGTGGGCCCCAGAGCCCGGCCCACAGGGGAGGGGCTCTCCAGCCCTCTTCCCGAGACCAGGGTGCCCGCCATGACCTCTGACTTGTGTCCCCCCCCGCCCCCCCCGCCCCCTGCTTGGCCGCCTGGACTGCCCTGGGAGCCCGGATCCTTCCGGGGCTGCCCCTGCCTGAGCCCCCGCCTCCTGGGCCGGCGGGCGGTCCCAGGGCCTTTGACGTGGGGAGGGCGGGAGGCCAGGCCAGGGATAAAGCTGGGCTGGGGGCGCGGCCTCTGCAGGCCTCCAGGACTCAGGACGCGGGAGAGCGAGTGAGTGTCTGTGGGCTCCCAGCAGGCTCAGGTGGGTGGGGACTGGGATGTGGACACCGTGGGGGCAGAGCCCAAGAGAGCACGGGGCACCGGGGTCCCCAGGCCTTCCTGCTCATGCTTGTGGCTCAGCTGGGAGCCTCAATGGTTTCTTCCGTCAAGTGGGGCGAGGGGGCCTTCTCCTTCCTGAGCCCAAACTGGACACTTTCCTTCCAGGCTCTGGGATATCGCTGTGCTCCTTGGGCTTCTGGGTTGTGGCACCCCTGCCTCAGTGGTACAGGGCGAGGGTGACCGGGACCGCTGGTCACACAGTCGGAGGTGGGACAGGGTCACAGTGCAAAGCAGGGCCCCAGGACTGGCGGGGGGTGGGGGTGTCCAGCCTGGTTCTTCTGCCGCTTGGGTAGTGACCGAGACCCCCTGCACCCGTGTCCTCTCTTGTTAGACGAGGGTCACGACACAGTGGCCACATGGTTGGTCACGTGTCACCATGCTGGGGAGTGAAAGGAGGTGGCCGTCCTTGCCAGCCGGGGTGAGGGGGGCTGTCTGGGGTCACCTGGTTAGCAGGTGCCCTAGGGGGTGCTCTGGGGCTGGCGACAGCCTGCTTCCCATGCATCTGTGGTTGGTGTGGCCCTTAATGCGGATTGGGACTCTGAGCCTCACAATGACCAGCTGGGCCTCGTCCAGCCCCCTTGTACCAAACGGATCAGGGAGGCGGAACCCCCAGCCCGGAAGTGAGGACCTCATGGCCTTTGACCCCAGCTATCTTAGGGCTTCCTCAGAAAGCACGTTCTCAACAAGCAAGAACTACCATCCTTAATGTTTATTGTTAACAAGTGGCAGCTTAGGCTGTCAGCCATTATTATCTTGGGTTTTAATAACCCCCTGAGGGGATGGTCCTAATTGTGCTGAGCCCGAGAGCTGCTGGGCTCTGAGTTGAGGACCTGGAGCTCTGAGGCTGGCTGACAAGGCTGCTGCTGGGCCGCTGTTGTGGCTGCACCGAAGGCCTCGTCTGTGTTAGCACTCCCCCGGGCCCAGGCTCCCAGCCGTGAGGTTTCCATGACTCACTGGGGCGAAGAGAAGGAACCCGGGTCTCAGACAGCTCTGCTCTGCGTCTCCGTCTGGCCTCCGTGTGGAACGGGGCACTCAGTCTTCTGCCTCGGATGGGGGTGTGTAGGGTGAGGGTGACAGTGATGGCGGTGGTGGAAAGGTTCCTGGACTAGCAAGCAGTGCTAGATGGGGACGGGGCACGCGAGAACGCGGGGTTCAAGGGGGTCTGACGCGTCCCGCCTTGGGGACCTGTGCAGTGCATGTGCATCCTGAGTCTCCGCCCAAAGGCCACGTCCTCTGGGAGGGCTCGTGTTTACCCCCTTACCCCTGACCAGTGTCCTTTCTGTCTCTCAGTCCATTGCCTGGTTGCGTGTCCTGCTACCGACCCCCACCCCACCTGGGGTCGTGGAGGTTTGCTCACCCCTGACCCGCACTGCCCACCCCTGGAGGCCAGGGGGAGTTGAAGAGGGGTGGTTCTCCCCTGGGAGGAGCCAGGGGAGGGGCAGCTGGGCTGCTGGCCGGGGTGGTCCAGGTGGGACCTGGTAGCCCAGTGACAGGTGGCACTGTGAAAATGCCACATTCTAACCCTGCAGGTGACAGCCTGGGAAACTGAGGCACTGGGGGGGTGAGGTCTCTTTGCGGTGACCCCAGGCTCAGTAGTGCTGCCTGCACGGGGTGGGAGGGGCACTCCCAGCCCCTCTGGGCAGCCACAGTATTATCCAGCCCACCTGTGCTGGGCAGTCTGGGAGGTGGCTTCTCAGGGTGGGGGTTGGGGTACAGAGGGGTGGCCAGATGCCCCATCAGGGAGGGAGTGGGGCAGGAGAGGGCAGGGCAGGCTTTTTGTATCTACTGGTGACTTCTTCCCTTTTGTCCCCAAGCTCAGCCCAGCACCCGGCAGAGGAAGATGCTCAGCGAACATTTGTGAATTGGATGAATGAATGAATGAATGAATGGATGCTGGCTCCCCTGTCCCCCTTGGAGGAGTTCTGAGGTCCGGGGTGGGAGCAGGGGAGGCTGCAGGTAGGACCGGGGGAGGGGGGGTCAGACTGGGCTCAGAGCCAGGGCTTAGGCCTCAGGTGGGGGGAGGGGATCCTGGTCAGTGACGGGTGAATGGTGGGGCTTCGAGCAGAGGCAGGCAGCCCCACCGGTGCAGTCCCCCCTTGTGCTGGACCCTGGGATGAGCTGCGGCCAGCATGTCACCGTGTGACGTCACAGGCAGCCTGCCTGGGCAGCTGGAGCCAACCCTTTCGTGTGCCACTGACCCTGCCATGTGCCCTCAGCTGTGAGCCCCCAGCAGGAAGAGCTGACCAGGATGCGGGAGAGGGGGCTGGCTCCGGTGCCCAGTGGGGGCCCCTGCCGTGGTGGGGCAGAGGTGACACCTGCAGGGCTCCTGGCAGTCCTGCTTCCTCTGCTGCCCTGTTTCCTCGTTGGAGCTGCTGTCTGGTGGCCACAGAGGCCCCGTTTTCCAGCTGTTAGTGCCTTGTCCCTGCCGGGCAGGGCTTGTTGTACCTTTTTCCAATGAGGAGCTGGGGCCCCCAGGGTCAGGTGGTCCCAGACAGTGTCAGGCTCAACCCCAGACCTCGTGGGCAGGTCAGCCCTCTGTCCATCCTCTACCCTGTCCTCTTGCGCTGGGCCCTTCAGGGGAGGGTCCAGGCCCTGCATGGTGAGGCCAGGCCAGCTGAGGCCAAAGTGGGAGGGCCAGGGTGGGAGGAGCCCTGCTGTGGGGAGGCCAAACCCCTCACCTGGTGCCTGTCTGGTGGTGCCACTGAGACCAGGAAGGCTTCGTGTGGGCCTGGTGGACTCAGGGTGGCCACGGGGCTCAGAAGACCCGAGGTGCCTGGTCTGGCTCACCTGGCTGCCTGCTCTGTGCCCACCACTGGTAATGGCCAGGCCGAGGCCCAGCCTCGCCCACACCCACCCGCCTGCCCATAGAGGTGGCAGTTACTGCTCCTGAGTCCGCAGTGGCGCTATGGCCCGCCTGGGCCATGCTGGTGGCTGATGGCATGTGGGTGCTGGCCACTTGGGTTCGAAAGCGTGCACCACGCCCATGAGGCACCATTAAACCCAGTGTGGTGAGGGGCGGCCCCGTGCAGCATCTGGGGGCAGTGTGTTTGCAGCCCTCTTCTCATCCCCAGATCCTGGCAGAGAACAGATGCCTTCCCCGGGTGGAAACTCAAGCCTGCTCCTAACAGCTCTGCTTCCAGGTCAGAGCCTGGGCGCCTCTTGACTGGCTTGGAGCTGGCACCACTGGAAAGTGGCTTCCCTTCCTGACAGTGTCACCACTTACAGAGGAGGTCTTAGGCTCCAGAGAGAGCAAGTGACAGCCCTAGGTCGCACAGGGAGTCGGGGCAGCTGGTCAAGCCCTGATGATGAGCTTCCAGATGTGAGCTGCATGCCTGTCGCCCTCCCCGGCTAGCTCTTCCAGGAAGCCTTCCCTGACCACCCGATCCTCCAATTCTGCCCTCCACAGCGCCTGCTGTGCTGGCTTATTCTGCTCTGCAGGGTGCTTCCTGCTGGGCCCCATCCAGGAGGCCCTAGAGGGGGACGGACTCATAACTCGGGGAGCTGCCCAGCCTGGAAGGTGCCGCCAAAGAGCAGCGAGCCCCCCTGTCACCAGAGGTGTGCAAGCTGGTGATGAGATGGCACGGGTGACCTCTGAGGTTTTCCTCTGGACTTCAGGGGCTCCGATCCCGTGATGGTTTCTGGATGTTGCCCAGATCTGGAGCTCTGCCTAGAACGTTGGGTCATTTGTTCCTTCCACAACAAGTGGGGGGCCTCCTGGTGCCAGGCCCTCCGCGGAGGAGGTGGGTGGAGTTGAGCCCTTCCTTCAGGACACACATTCCCTGGGGGGGCGGGGAAACTGCTCTGAAGGGCCTGTGGCTGCAGGGAGGGCAAGCGGCCGAACTTGGTCAGTAAGGGGACTGGACCCTCAGTGCTGTGGGAGCAGGGGCGGGGGGCTCTGGGGAGACTCCCCGGGGGTGGGCGTGGGCTTGGCCTGTTGGGTCCCCTCCCCTCCCCCAAGCAGCGTGTGGACTTGGGCTCGTCTGGGAGGATTCCAGGAACGGCTCCTGCCCTGATAAAAATAGACTTCTCTGAAGGGCTTGGGACGGTGCCAGGCCAGCAGGTGCCCCCCAGGCCTGGCCAGAGCGGGTGCCCCCAGTGAGGGGGGACAGGGGTGCTGGTTTGCGGGCTCAGCAGCATGGTAGGCTCTGAGTCCTGGGTGCAAGTCCACAAAGCTGATGGGACCTCTCAGCTTGTATGGATGGGGATGCAGCGTGACTTGGCAAGAGAGCAGCTTGCCCAGGGGTCAGGGTCTCCGGGAGTCAGCAAAACTCAGCCCGACTTTGGTTCTTCTGCTTGTCGGCTATGTGACTTGGGTTAAGTCCCTCGACCTCTCTGAGCTGCTATTTTATTAATACAGTGTGGCCGATGGGCTTTGCTCATGGCACGCAGTGTCCAGCACGGTGTCTGAGGGGACAAACTCTCAGGAAGCCGTGAAGATGGGAGACTGGTGGGGCCCTGAGTGCCCAGAGCTGTCCTTTAGGCAGAGGCTGCTGGAAGCTGGGACCTAAGAGCACTGGGATGGGTGTCCTGGGCCGAGCCCACCTTGGTTCTGGGTGGAGGAGCCCTTGCCCTGGGGCTTGTGAGCTGGTGGGCAGGGACCTGGCTTGGCTGGGGCGGGGCTCTGGCTGGCCTTTCTGCCCTGCACACGGCTGTCCTCTCCTCACCTCTGCCTGCTCGCCTGGCAGGAGTGAGCAAGCGCGGGTCCCTGGGCCTGGCTGACACTCTGGGTATGTGTGTGGGGAGAGCCTGGGACCCAGCCCTGCTCTGGGCTTGGGCCTTCGGCCAGCTTCTCCCACCCCGCCCCTGTGGCGCTGACCGATGATTGCAGGGGCCAGGCTGGCTGGCTGGGAGATGGGCTCAGAGCCGGGTTCCCAGCGAGGCAAGGCCTCTGGGGACCCTGTGTGCTGGGGGCTTTACCCACCCTGCTCCACCCCCTTCCGTTGGGCCCCCGAGCTGGCCAGGGCAGGTATGCGGTTGCCTGTGGTGCCCGGCTGCATGCTCTTGGGGCTCATAGTCTGGGAAGCGCATGTGTTCCTGACCTGGTGCTTCCAGGAGGTGAAGCCAGCACCCTGCTGGGGGTTCAGGCCTGGGCCCAGGGGAGAGTTTCCCATCACAGAGGGCTTCCTGGGGAGGGGGCGTCTGCACTGAGCATTGGAGGATGAGCGGGAGGTGGAGACCCTCCCTGGGTGAAGGCTGCCTCCTCGAGTGTCCCCCTGCCTCAGTTTCCCCACCTGCATACTGGGGGGTTGGGGGGGAGGGAGTGATGGCAGCACCCCCAGGGGTGTGTTGAGGGTTCAGTGAGGGACAGCAGTGTCTGGCACACAGTAGGTGCTCAGGAAGCGGACGGGTCCTCGGGTTTGAGGCTGGATAGCTGGGCAGGGCTCTGAGCAGGACCAGGCCAGGTGTCGGTCACCATCCTCCATCCTGTGGGCGGCAGCTTCTGGAGCCCACCTGGGCCACAGGGCACCCTCCTTTCCATTCCCAAAAGGAAGCTCGCCCTCCGGATCTGCACTCAGGGCCCTGGCTCCAGCTGAACTCCTCCGGACCTGAGGCAGCGCCCTTTCCCTGCTGGGAGAGCCGCTGGAGGGTTCAGGGGGCGCCGGAGCACGGCAGGAGGAAGGCGCGGGGTGCGCGAGCAGCGCCCCCGCCCTTGCGTTTCCCCTTCCTCCGCCGGCGCTTCCTCTCCCGGCCGGCCCTCTTTGTTTGCCCCGGCGGCGTGCGGGCTGGCCTGTGGTTATATTTAGGCAGCAGGTGTGGGAGTCACTACCAGCCGGGTCGCCTGCTGGTCACGGCCACGCCGCCCACGTGATGCCCGGGCACTATAAATAGCCCCCCGCAGCCCGGCTGCTGAGCGTCTGCGGGGAGGCGGCGCGCCCCGCGCACTGAGTCTCGGCCGCCGCGCCGCGGTCCTGCCCGGCCCCCGCGCGAATGGAGGCGGCGGCAGGACGCTTGCCCCGGTGAGCCGGGCCGCGAGGGCGGGGGGCGTGCTGGGAGGACCCCAGCCCCGCCCCGGGGAGGGAGCCGCGCCCTCGGAACCAGCCCCTCCTGCCCACGCCCTGCGGTGCTCTCGCCGCAGGGACATGGGGTCGCCGACCACGGCCCCACCCGCGCCTTCCCGGCCCGGTTCTGCACACGGTGTTCCCACGCACCGCCTCCTTAGCTCTCCTGGGACCCCCATGAGCCCTGGCCCTGCAGCCTTCCCCCATGTCATACAGGGTCCCGGGTCCACGGAGGCTGGCACTCTCGAAGCCCTCTGGAGTCAAACTCCAGTTTCTCAGTCAGCTGTGCCACCGGGAATGAGCCTCCGGGACTTGAGTCTAGGAACTCCCACGGGGAGCTCTTCCCGGGCCTGGCCTGCTCAGCGCCCTGGAAGGTCCCCCAGCCTGCGCTGGCCTGTTTACTCATCTGTGGACAGGGGCCAGGCCAGGGCCTCTCCTGATGGGTCTGGAAAGGAGCACTGTCCGGGACATAGCAGAGAGCTCGGAGCCTGCTTGCGGGCCGGCTGGGATCCCAGGACAGCCAGTGGTGGGAAGGCCAGAGTGAGCGGCCTTGGGCTTCCAGGAGGGCTCCTGGGTCCCGGGGTGGGGGTGGGGGTGGGCGTGCTGGGTACTGGCTGGTGGACTTGGGTCAGCCCTGCCTGGGGGCCTGCTCGGTGACCTCAGGGTGGGGGTGGTGTGGTTAGGATGTAGGGCTCCGCCCCAGGGGGAGGCCACAGGCCTGGTTGAGCCCAGTGGGACGGCCTGGGAGCAGCAAGGGGGGTTTCACTGTTTCCCTCTCACCTGGGTATGGGGGCCCTAGATGTTGAGGAGACAAGTAGGGTGTCTGGCAAGACCCCAGCCCAGCTGGGCAGTGATCTTGGTCCAACCTCAGCCCAGACCCTGACCCCATTCCGGCTAGGGCCCTGCCCCCTGCCCCCAGCCAGCCTGACCCCAGGCGCCTGCCTGCAGGTGACAGGTTCACATGGGCAGGACTGTGGGTGGCTCTCCAGGGACGCTGGCAGGAGAGACAGGCTCTATGCCCTTGCCCATGGGGTCTCCCCAGGCATCCAGCAGCTGCGGGTGGGGAGGTGGCGGGTCGGGCCCTTGGGAGAGGCCTGTAGTCCTGTGGTTTCCCTGGGCCCCTTCCCTCCCTCCCCTCTGTAAACATGCATGCACGGGAACCTCCCGCAGCCCCGCAGCCCCAGGAGGGCAGGTTTTCACGTGCTGCTTAGGGTGCCTGGCGGGTAGCTCTTTCTTTGCCTGCACTCTGAGCAGAAGCCCATTCTGGGATGATGCGTGGTCCCTTCCCCCTGCCTTTGACCCCCTCCCTGGGGACCCCCGTGTAACCTTCCTGGACTGGGCAAGGGGCAGAGCGTGAGCCTGGAGCAGCCGTGGAGCCGCCTGCCGCCCCCACCCCTCTGTGTCCAGGTCCCAGCTGCAGGCCCTGTCCGCACCCGGGCTGAGGCTCCAGGGGCCCAGCCGGCCTGGTGGGCAGCTGGGGAAGGGGGTGCTGGGCGGGGCAGAGGTAAGAGGTGTTGGGGAGGTGGATGGAGGACCTGCCTGGTAAGTAGGTGTGGGTTCTGACAGCGGGGCCAGGCTAAGCCCAGTGGCTGGAGGGGTCTGCTGACCACTGGGTTGTGCTGGAGGGGCCTTGGGGGCATCTTCTCTGGCCCCTCAGTTTGCAGATGGGGAAACTGAGGCTAGTGGTCTCAAGGTCTCCTCGCCTGTCCGTGGGGATGGGAGTGGGTCTCATTGCTCCTGTTGGGGCCCCTGGCCCTGGCCTTTTGGGGCCTAGAGAGGGAGAAACAGGCCTGCAGGTGCTTGATGGCCATCTCTGGGGCCCGGCAATGTCCCTCCTTGAGGCCGTGTCATGGTGGGACCCCACTCCTCGCCACCTGTGTTGTCACCACCTTGGCAAGAGCCTGGCGGCCGGCCCTGGCCCATAGGCTCCTGTGGGCTGTCCCAGCTTCTTTGAGCTCCTGGAGGGCAGTGGCTTGTTTACCTCCATTGTGTGGCCAGGCCTGTGGGCGAGTGGTGAACAGCGGCCCAGGGCAGAGGCTGACCAGAGCCTCCAGTTTCCACAGGGGAGCCCTCAAGAGACGTGTAAGGTGGCTCGTGTCTGTGGGGGGCGCTGTCACGCCACCCCCACCCCCCACTGTGCTCTGTCACCTTGGCCTCGTGCAGGAACCCCTTCCCCCGAGGATTGGGCTGCTCCAGAGTGATCGGGGCTCAGAGACGCCGCAGAGGCCAGAATTCCGTGGAGAAGGGGCTGACCGTCTGGTGGTGGGGTTGGGGCGTCTTGGAGGGGCCTGGGCTTCGCGGGGGTGGCTCTGTCACCACAGACTGCCTTGAAATCTGTGTGTTGGTGTTCAGCACACTCGTGGGGGAGGGGTGTGTCCCTCCCGCTGTCCCTCTCTGCCCAGAGTGCTGGTGGCTCTCCTGTCACCTCAGGGCCCCGGGTCAGCCCTGGCAGAAGCTCCCTGAGAGGGAACCTGAGGCCCGGTGAGGGAGGGACACGGGCCAGGACCCCTTTTCATTTCCTTCTCCCCCCTCCCCAGACACTGCCTGCCGCTGACCAGCCTGGGATTTATGGAGAGGCCCTCGGGGGGCAGCCCTGAGGACTGCCGCGCCCAGTATCCCCGCTGTGCCCGCTGCTGAGGCCCCCGCGCCTCCGGCCTCACCATTGCCCTCGCCCACCCATGGCCCCCGCCGCCTGGCCCGGGGCTGGCTCTGCGGCCTGAGCCCCCTGCCCCACTCCAGGACTCACCGTACCCCAATGGGGTAACGTGACAGAAGCCCCGCGTCACAGCCGCCCGCCGTCCCCCTGCAGCCGCTGCCTGCCACCGCCACCCCCACCCCACGGCGGCCTCATTGGTTCAGTTTCGAGTTTGTTCTTCCTTTATTCCTTGGGGGTCTGGGGCCTTGGAGCAGAGGTGGCCCTCTAGCCGTCCACCGATGCCGAGGGGGTGTCCCTGGCGACAGGCACAGTGCCGCCCACGGCTTCGGCAGCCCGATTTACGTTGGGCTTTTTAAAGTTTTCTTTGCTGAGTTTTTTGGGTTGTTATTTTTACTTTTGTCCCCTAGTAATTCTCCAGCTCTGAGAGGCAGGAGCTTGGACTTGGCCCGTTTTACTCTTGGGGGGGCTCTTTTGTTCCTTTGTCTTGTAAAGTGTTGGGTTTTCTTTTTTTAATCATCCACCCGATCCGGGCAGCATCCTCCCCCCACCCAAGTATTTGCACAATATTTGTGCGGGGTCTGGGGGGCAGGTTTTTTGTTTTTTTTAAAAAAAGGCATTTTCTCTCTCTCGGACAAGCACAGGGATCTCGTGCTCCTTGGGTTCTAGGGGGTGGTGGGCCCTTCTTGCGTTCACGTCCCCAGCCCCATCAGTAGCAGCCATGGCGCGGATGAACCGGCCGGCCCCCGTGGAGGTCAGCTACAAGAACATGCGCTTCCTCATCACCCACAACCCCACCAACGCCACCCTCAGCAGCTTCATCGAGGTGAGCATCCAGCACACCTGGTGGCGAGGCTGGGGCCTCCGAGTGAGAGGAGAGCTTGGGATGACAGGCCCCCTGGGAGAGGCACACGAGAGTGCATGTGGGGCTGCGGTGTAAGGGCTGCGGGGGTCAGCGGGGTGGGCAGTGGGACCCATGCAGCGTGAGCAGAGATGGGTGTGGAGGTAGGAGGCGAGACGGGCCTTGCCTCCTCAGAACGTCCCTGTGACCGGTGCAGTCACGAGCCCTTTGCTGGCTGTCTGGCCTCTGAACAGAGGCTGAGCAGGAGGAGAAGGGGGTGGTAGTCCCCCCAGGGGAGGACCGGCTGCTTAAACAGCCTGGAGAAAGCAGGGCAGGGACAGGGCATGAAGGCCAGGTCCAAGCCAGCCCAGGCCACGGGAAGCCCATAGGCTCCAGGGGCTCCTTGGGTTGGAACTGGGCTGGGAGTTCCCGGCACAGGTATCTGTGTGAGGAAGGGCTGGGCAGGAGTCCAAGCCGGCCACAGGAGAGAGTGACCACCGTACCCCAAGAGCCAGCAGGCGAGCTATCTGCTGCTTGTGGCCCTGGCAGACTGGAGCAAATGTGAGCCCGCCGTTCTCCGCTGGGCTCCCGGAGGAGCCTGGCCTCTGCAGCGCTCCTTGCTGTTTGCAGAGCCTGTGACTGTGCACTGGGCCTTTCGTGACCTCAGACCTCCAGCTGTTCCCTTTGCAACAACAGATAAGCCCCTCTGAGTGCTCATCATGGTTGAACAGGGGCCTGGGCACAGGAGGACTTCAGCAACTGTGTAAATGCTAGACTATGGAGGGAGGCAGTGGGCACCCTGCTGTCGGGAGACCTGGACTCTAGACATTGAGCTGGGGACCCTGTGGAGGAGGGCTGTCCCCCGGCATGGCCCATGACTGGGGTCAGGGCTCAGAGTGTGAGCAGGGTCAGGGCTCAGTGGGACCAGGGTCAGGATTCAGAGTGGGACCAGGGTCAGGGCTCGGAGTGTGACCGGGGTCAAGACTCAGTGTGTGACCGGGGTCAGGGCTCAGAGTGTGACCAGGGTCAGGACTCAGAGTGGGACTGGGGTCAGGGCTCGGAGTGTGACCAGGGTCAGGACTCAGAGTGGGACCAGCATCAGGGGTCAGAGCGTGACCAGGGTCAGGGCTCAGAGTGGGACAGGTGTCAGCACTCAGTCTGTCATGAGGTCCGGGCCCAGCCTGGGCTGGGGGTCAGCACCTTCTGCTGCAGGCCCAGAGGAATCTGTGGTGCCCCTTTGGCCTCAGAGCCCTGCACTGCCCCCTGCTCCCCGCATTCTCAGAATAGCTCTATGCCTTCCTCACTGTGTCCGGTGTCCCCATCGCATGATGAGCAAGGTCCAGCAGCTGATTCCTCACTGCTCCTAAAATAGCTGCCAGGAGCAGGTGGGGGTGGGTGCATGAGGACCCCATGCAGTGGAGCACCCCCACCCCAGCGTATAAATATCCCTGCACTGGCTGTGAACTGCCTTGACCTTCTCCCGGGTAGCTTGGGGCTTCCCCGCTGGTGTGTGGGGCCTGGCTCCCTCCTGGGCACCCCCTGGGCAGGTGCCCACCGTCCTTGCCCCGAGGTGCCCCTCCCCCGAGACTCTGGTGGTGCGGGGTCTGGCTCTGTCCCTGGGTGGACCTGTCCGTGCAGTCCAGGCTGGGAGGGCTGCTCAGAGCAGGTCCACATGGGGCTCACGTGTGGGCTCTCGTGTCCTCGCCCTGCCTGGGGACCCGGGCTCTCGGTCTGGAAGTGCTGGTGTGCCCTGGGTTCCCAAGCATCCGAGAGGAGGGAGGTCATTCTGGTAGTTGGGCTCCGGGCTGTGTCGCCTCAGTGGTGATGCGGGTGGCTGGTTCACCCTGTCTGCCGCGGGGCGAGCTCAGGGACACTCGCCCCAGAAGCATCAGGAAGAGCTGTCCCACCCCTGCAGGTCCCTGAGCCCGAAAGTCCGTGAGCCGCTGGCGATTCACCCTGGGCCCCAGCCTTTCTGTCCCGTTGAGGGCTGTGGGGTCCCCAGCCCAGCCCTGCCTTCCTCCTCCCTCTCTGCCAGGACCTGAAGAAGTACGGGGCCACCACCGTGGTGCGCGTGTGTGAGGTGACCTATGACAAGGCTCCGCTGGAGAAGGACGGCATCACGGTTGTGGTGAGAGCTGTGTGCGGTGGGGTGGGGGTGGCCGGTCCCCGGTGGGGAGGCAGGCATGTGTGGTCTTGCTGTGCACCCCCGCCGCCCCCGTCGTGTTTGTGCCCAGGCTGCATCTCCTGAGCGTTGGCGCGGCCCCAGGGCTCCTCTCCATCTCACTGCTCCTGGCGTTCAGGGCTTTGTCGCTGGGCAGCGGGTGCCTCCAGGGGGCGGGCTGGGTGCACCTGGTGGGTCCCTGGGGAGGCTCTCCCGAGGCTGTAGGGAGGGACCCTTGGGGCGGTTTCCTTGGTCCCCAGCACCGGGGACCGGCGTCCAGGCAGCAGGCCCCGTGGGATGGGCCATGTGGTTCCTGGTGGCTCGGCCACAGTGGCCAGAGCCCTGGGGCCAGTCCTGTAGGGAAGCCCCTGAGCCAGGCGATGGTGGTGAGAGGGGCCGTAGCCTTGAGGTGGACAGGCCTGCCCCTTCCCTGCTGAGTGACCCAGGGGTCCTCCCCTGTAGAGCGTGGGCGCCGGAAGGGCGCCAGGTGAACTCTGTAAAGTAGCCCGGAGCACAGGGGTCAGCGGCTTTCCCACGCCTCCCCTGCAACAGGAAGGGGTTTGGGTTAGACATGCAGTTGCCAGGCAGACCTGTGTCCTCCAGGGGTTCTCCAGGGGTGCTGAATCTGGAGTCTGGGAACAGGATTAGATGCCCGGGTACCTGGCCTTGGTGGACACATGGATGCACCCCTGGTGCCAAGCGCTGCTGATTCTGGGGCGGCCCCTCTGCCCCACGTGAATGTGCTCCGTGGGAAGTGAACAGTCTCCAGCCTCAGGGCCCGGCCTGCTCTGTGCCACTGTGCTGGGGGCTGGGGACACAGACAGGCCTGTGTCAGCCACGTTCATGGACCAGACGCCTTGGGTCTGTGGGCCCAGAACGGCTCAGGCTGGGTGAGTCCAGAGCCACAGTGTGGACTGATGAGAGGGGAAGTAGGGCTCCCGGGGTTGTCCCCCCAAAAAGAGCAGGGTGTTCTGGGAAGGCTTCCTGGAGGAGACGATGGTGAGGAACCTTGCAGGGGGGTGCTCTCTGGTGCCTGTGCCCCGACCTTCACTCTCGGGGGGCTCCCGTGGACACTCTCCTTGCTTGTCAGAGTGCCCCTGGGCAGGCTGGCCCGGGACCTGCCTCTCACCCCACCTTCAAGTTGGGAGTCCTCACGGGCTGCTGCTCTCTGCAGGACTGGCCGTTTGATGACGGGGCACCCCCGCCCGGCAAAGTGGTGGAAGACTGGCTGAGCCTGCTGAAGAACAAGTTCTGTGATGACCCTGGCAGCTGCGTGGCTGTGCACTGTGTGGCCGGCCTGGGACGGTGAGCCAGTGGGGCAGGGTGGCTGGCTTGAACTTGGGGACCTCTTGGCCTGACTTGCCGTCGGGCATGGGTGCTTGAGCCCATGTCACATGACTTCCTTCCTGGGGGGCAGGGCGGAAGTCCTTCCCAGAGTCTGACCCCGCTCCCTGCTGCTGTGGCTGAGACTTCATGTGGGAAGGAGCTGCAGCCCTGCCCCTACCCAAACACAAAGACCCCAAACCCGCCAGCTAGTCATGGGAATCATGAACGTGGTTCGTAACCAAGAATCAAACTCTCATCCATGGCCAGACCTGAGCCCAGCACTTTGCTCTCCCTCCTTCAACCCTCCCCCCTACATGTTTATACACGAGGAGCCTGAGACACAGAGAGGTGGCTCTGCCCACCTGAGGTCACACAGCAGGCGCAGGAGGAGCCTGTGCCCTCCATGGGAGCGGGAAGGCCACTGGGGAAGCCTGGGCCGCCCCAAGTCCCTGAGGGTGAAGGTGTCCACTTTGCGTCTCCAGCAGGCGGCCTGTCGGGGAGGGGGGTGGGTGCCCAGGCTCGGGTGACCTGGCCCTGCCGTCCGCCCCAGGGCTCCAGTCCTCGTGGCACTGGCCCTCATCGAGAGCGGGATGAAGTACGAGGACGCCATCCAGTTCATCCGACAGTGAGTGGCTGGTGGGGAAGGGCGCTGATGAGTGCTCGGGGCTCTGGGTGCAGGGGGTCCTTACCCTTCCCTCCCTACCCCGCAGGGGCCCAGGGCCCCGCCAGGAGGCACTCCTGACCCCTGGCCCCGTGCTGTCCTCGAGGCCTTCCCCAGTTCACTACAGCCTCCTGCTGTGGTACCAACGCACCCCTCAGGCTGCCTAGCCCCGAATGAGGACTGGTCCCTGTGTGTGGTCTGCTCCCCAGACTGGGAGGTGAGGGTGAGGAGAGGCTACACGGAGGGCCTGGCTCGTCCCCTCTCTGGGGCCCATGGCTCCTTCAGCCTGGGGTGCATCAGTCTGGATCGGCCCTGTTGTGCTGAGTAACAGGCCGGCCCAAACCCATCTCTGACACAGGGAGCTGGGGCAGACGCCTCTTTAAGCCTCTAGCACTCCTGATGTGGGGTGTCACTCCCCTCAGCTCTTGGGAGAGGAAGAGCCCCCAGAAGCCATCCAACCCAGCCCAACAGTGAAAGGAGCCCCCAGTGCCACCTGCCCCACCTGCCCCAACCTCCCCGGGACAGCCGACACACCAGGATCTTTCAGGACTGCCCTTCTGAAGCCCTGGCCCCTGGGCCCTCTGCCTCCCATTCTCAGCCCCCATGGAGGTCTCCCAACCTCCTCTCCTTTAGGGGAGGGGGCTCCTGTCTGCTGCTGCCCCCGAAAAAGGAGCCCCGGCAGAGCAGGATCCTGGGGTGACAGCAGGGACAGTGGGGTGGGCACAGAGGACCCGAGCCCTCCCCCAGCCCACTCATCGTGAGTGTGTATGTGTGTGTGTGAGACACGCACACAGTCCTTGTCTGGGCATCTTCTTGTGCTGCTCCCCTGACGATAGCTTCCAGGGCAGAGCCATCTCTTTCTCCCAGAGGCAGGCTTGTTTACCAGTCAGGCGGCCTGTGCCTGCAGGAGCTCTGGCCTCCTCGGGACCCTGGCACGAATGCACACACACCAGGCACACGGTTTCTCTCCGTGAGCCTGTGTGCAGCTTTGTGCCTTGGCACAGATCTGAGGCAGCCCCAGGGTAAGGGCCAGGCCTTCACCATCACCTCTGCCCCCGGGCATCTCGCTGAGCCCGCGGTTCCCTAGTTCCAGGTCCGAGGCCTGTGACTTGGGTCTGGGACCAACCTGGTGACTCAAAGCTGAGCAGGCTTGCCCCTCCCCGGCCCACGCATAATTGACCAGAGCCAGTCCATGGCCATGTCCGAGGTCACGGGCGGTGGGGAAGCGCCTGGTGGGCAGTCCTAGGTACCCCCACACCCAGGCACCTGAGGGCCACCTCCCCCCCCTTCCTCCCAGCCAGCTGGCATGCCAGGCTCCATCCCTGTGGGCTCTGCTTGCGGGGGGTGGTACCCAGGTAAACCCAGGGGCCTTGGAGGGTGGGGACCTTGGGGTTGGGGAAGTGAGGCGGTCAGCCTGGAGGAGCAAAGGTGACCTGAAGGTCAGCAGCGGTGGCTGCAGTGACTGTGATTTGGTGGTAGGAACAGCCCTGGCAAAGGCCCAGAGGTGAGAGGGCTCTGTGGGTCACGGGGACCCACTCCAGCCCTCTGGCCTCTGGGGCCTGCAGCTCTGGGGGCAGGGCGGGTGGCCGCACCTGGGTCCTGCCTGACCCCCACCCCGGTCCGGTCTGCCCAGGAAGCGGCGCGGAGCCATCAACAGCAAACAGCTCACCTACCTGGAAAAATACCGGCCAAAGCAGAGACTGCGGTTCAAGGACCCCCACGCGCACAAGACCAAGTGCTGCATCATGTAGCTCAGGACCTGGGCGCCCGGCCGCAGGCTCCCTCTGCCCCCAGCCCTGGGCACACCCGCCAGCAGCTGTCCAGCCCCCCGCACCCTTCGCGGGTGTTTTCTGCCTCTGTCTCCTCCGGCTCTGTCCATGCCAGCAGGTGTGTGTGTGTGTGCGTGTGTGTGTGCGCGCGCGCACGTGCGCAAGTGTGCATGCACCCACCCCACTGTCTGGTCCTTTTGTCTCCATGCCTGCGTGTCTGTCTCTCTCTCTGTGTCTTCCGTGTCTCTCTCTCTGTGCCCTCAGCCCTCACTGTCCCTCTGAGGCTTAATCCCCCCCAACCCCTCCACCCTGTGTCCCTGGCTGTCCTGCTAATGCCCTGCCCACACCGCCTCCAGGCAGCTCTCCTTACTGGCCTGTTTGTGTGGGGGCTGGTGTGTTTTTTAACCACTGGGCCCAGCCCCTCGTCTGCAGCCTCTCACCCTGATCTGTTCTTGGCACCTTAAATTATTGGGTCTGGGGAAGTCAGGTGTTCTGGACATTCGAAGGCAATAAAACCAGACCCTGTGGGCTGCGTGTGCCTGGAGAATGGGGTGTGGGCAGCCTTGGGGGGCTGGCAGGACCCAGAGATGCTGCGGGGCGCAGCCCCTCCTGCCGGCTGTGCTCGGCCGCCCCCTGGCGTCCACACTAGGTCCCTGCACTCCCTGGCTTAGGGCGCAGCCGTCCCAGATTGAGCAGAGCAGGGGCTGAGGCCCGAGTGGGCTCTGCCCAGTTGCCCTGTTGCTGCGTTGAAGGCCGGGTCACCGGCATTCCCCCCGTGTGGGACAGGATGGGTCACTTGGTAATTCTTCCAGGCCATGTGTCTGGTGGGGTGGCTGCCCCGGCCCGCCCCCCCACTAAGTGTCCTCACTTCAGTCTTAGAAGACCAGAGATGGGAGGGGGTGATGGTGCCACTGGGCTTGGGGTGGAGGGACACCCTGGGGCGGGGAGGGGAGGCTGGAGGGGTGGAGGGTGACCCTGGGGTTCCTGGGGTGAAAGGTCAGAGTGTGTTGGGGGCTGTTCCTGCTGGAGGGCATGTATGTTGCCCTGCTCCGTGAGCAGCTCTCGCAGAGCTGGGGGCTGGCCCCTCCCTGGGTCTGGTTGGCCGCGCCTTCCCCGGGTGGGATGGTGGCCCACCCACCAGGACTCAGGCCCTGTCTCCCGGCCCTGGCCTGCTGTGGCCAGCCTGGCAGTCAACTGTTGCTGCTGGTTAGTGGGGCACCTACTGTGTGCCTGGGTCTAGAGCCCTCCACCATGCTGGTAAGGCCTGTGCTCCCTCAACTTCAGGCTTTACCTGTCTTGGTTCCCCCAGGGGCTTGTCCAGTCACCGTTGGCTGCTGGAGCCTCTGGGGTCCAAGCCTACCCAGCTCCAGGCTTTTACTAAGACCAGACTTCGCAGGGGCAGGATGAACTGGGGTGAGGCAGGGGGACGTGCAGGAGGCCCCACTGCCCACTGCCCATTGTGGGGAACCAAGGGAGCCTCCCTTTTAGGGGAGATGGCACCCCCATCCCCTAGCTGGGCTTAGGGGACCCTTTTCCCAGCCAGAAGGTTGTAGCAGAAGAGGGATGGGGGGCACCCACAGGGGCCTGTGGACAAAATGGAGAGCTGTGAAAAGCCAAACCCACCCAGAGCCCCTCCTCAGGTGGTGCCATTCAGAGACTCGCAGACAGGCGGGCAGGGGCCCTAGCTCTGCCCAGGGTCTTTTACTCCTCTCCCTGGTCATATTGAACAACACCCGTGAGTCTGCAGTTGCTGTATTTTTTTCAACCCACCATCCAAGTTGTGGGGCCTCCTGAGTGCAACCCCATGCCTACCCTGAGGGGCTCACAGTCTACGGGGAGTGGTGGGACAGCTTGATGAAGTGGGAGGGCCTTGTTTAGTAGGCCCTCGAGGGCCAGGTCACATGGAGGTTCCGAGGCAGGGGATGTGGGGAGAGCTCTCTGCGTAGAAGCTCTGCCTGGGCCGAGTGGGTAGGGCTTGGGAGGGCATGTAGGGGAAAAGGCAGGGAGCAGGCTGGGTAGGGCTGGACCACCTGCTGGAGAGCGGCCAGCACGGGGAGACCCTAGGGAGGACTCCGGCAGGGAGGCTCTCACAGGTAAGGGAAGGGCCCACCTGCCCATTGCAGAAGTGGAAAAACCAAGGCTGGGAGGGGAAGGACCCGCCGAAGGTCAGGTGGGTCTTCAGGGGCTCCCTCGGAGTCTGGGGACCTCTTCTGGACTCAGCCTTCCAAGGGGTCTTGGAGGAAGGTCTTACTACCCATTTTACAGATGGGACAGCTGAGGCTCAGAGTGTTGAGACCCTCGCCTCAGTCCACGGAGCTCATTCAGGGTGGGCCAAGCCCGTCTGGAAGATCTGACTCTGAGCCAGGCCGGTTCTGCTGCCAACCCCAGGTGCCAGCCCTGACGGGACTCAGGAGGCTAGAGATGGGGGTGGAGGGTGACTTCGAGTCCCCTGGGCAGAGGGAGACCAGCCAAAGGACCTCTTCCCCACCATCAGCCTCCCAGTGAGTACGGAGCTCTAAGCCAGAGACAGACTGAAGCCTGTGGGGGCGCCATGGTGAGTGGCTCCACTCAGCTGTGAGCCCCAAAGGCCATGGGTGCCTTGGGAGTGCCCACTCAGCACGCAGGACATTGGTGGGCCGTGGCTTGGGCTCTGGTCACCGGGAAGCCACCTGGTGGCCACAAGTGGGAGTCCCTGCCCAGACTTCACAGTTTGTCTCTAGGGGACACACCGTCTGCGCCCACCCCCTGGCCTGCCAGTGTCTCCGGAGGGCCCATGGGATGGTGGGCAGGGAGTGCAGAGGTGTGACACTTATTTTTTGAATCTAGATCTTTCTTGCAAATGGAAAAATGTCATGCAACCAGGCTCTGTGTGGACAGGGCAGGGCTGCGCGATGTGGTGGGCACGGGGGAGGGGGATGGGATGGGGGGGACGAGAGCTGGAGATCACTGCGGTCTGGCTGCCACCTTCTGGAGGAAGGAAGCCTGCCTGCTGGTGAAGTCTCAGATGCTGGGTTCGTGGTTCTTTTTGAGATCCTCCAAAGCTCCAGGAAAGGAGGGACGAATCAGAGGTACCCTCCACGCCCCGTCTGCCCACAGCCCCGGCGGAGTAGCAGCCTCCTTCCCATGTAGGGTGGGGGCAGTTGGGCACCCAGACCCCGCCTCCTCGGCCTTTCAGGCCTGGGCGCTCCCCTCCCCCACCCTGCCTGCTGTGTTTGGGGGCCCATGCTCCCTGCAGACACGGATGGGGGTGTGGATGGAGTAGGGATGTTCCCTTTCTGCTGAACAGCAGCTTTGTGTCCACGTCACTGATCATCTGGGACGCGGCCCGGGGGTGGTAGCAGATGGTATAACCTGCATGACAGACGAGGAGCATGCTGGCCAGTGGGAGGGGGCTCCCAAACCTCTCCCCCCTTCCCTCTCGCCCTCTCCCCATCCCTGGCATAGGGAAGGAGTCCTCCTGAGTGAGGGACTGCTGGAAAGACAGGGGCAGAACACAGAAGGGCCCGGCCCAAAGAACTGAGACCCCCGAGACTCCCTCACTCAGCCCCTCTCCTCACTTGGCCAGTGGAACCCACGTTCCAGCCGCAGTGGAGGAATGGGCAAGGGTAAGGGTCAGGGTGCTCAGGCAGGGCAGGCCTGGGGGTCCCTGAGCCCGGCCCCCCACCCCGCTCACGTATGAAGAGTGCTGCCCAGGTCTTGATGTGGTGGTGGCAGCTGTGCAGGTAGCTGAGGGCCTGCAACAAGTAGATGCCAAACTCCTCCTGGCTGTGGTTTATCTGGGGAGCACGTCTCTGTCACTCGCTGGGGCCAGAGCTGGCCGGCCCCGGGGATCTGGCTGCTAGCCTCCCGTCCCCTCCCCACTGCAGGCCCTCACCAGGCAGCTCCAGAGGAAGTGGCGGGCGCTGAGGCCCTTCTCCCAGGCCAGCGTGCAGAAGAGGGTGTGCGGCAGCCGCCACTGGAGCAGCACGGAGCAGCGGTAGAAGGCGAACTTGGCCTGCTGCAGGGATGGCAGGAAGGGCCAGGCTTGGACAGTGGCTCCGAGGAAGCTGCAGCGGGCGCAGCCCTCCTGGGCTCCCCAGCTCCTTCCCGCTGCCTTCAGGCTGCACTCTGAGACCACTCGCCTCCCTGGCCAGCACCACAGCCCCGCTGGACTGAAGGCAGTGTTCAGTCCCCCCGCTTGGAAGCTGGCTGCTTGTTTATCCCCCCAGTGGCCGGGAGCTGCAGGAAGGCTGAGCATCTCTTAATGACCTGGTGCGGGGCGCCGGCTGGCATGCGTAGGGCTCAGCCCGTATTTCAAGTTCAGTGAACCACCCGTGCCCAAGGACATGCCTGGTGCTGGAGACACAGCACCGAGCAGGACAGATGGTGTCCTGGCCACAGATGCACAGCCACACGTGGGCACGTGTGCGTGAGTGTATGTGTGTGCACATGGGGAGGAACAGGAAAACCAGTGAGGGGGCCAGACCTGCAGGCCCCTGCCCCCCATGGGTCCCCAGCCCCACCAAGGCGAAGGCCTGCTGCTGGGCACTGACCGTGATGACGGCTGGGCAGTGGTCCTTCAGGTGGAGGAGCAGGGGCACCATGCTCTGGTGCACCTGGTTTCGCAGGCTGCCGAGCTTCTGGCCTGTCATCGATGCCACCAGGTCCCCAAACAGTGCCATGACCGCTGCCAGGACCCCGTCCCGCTCCTGCAAGGCAGAGGCTCGGAGCCCAGCCAAACCCACCTTGGGACTCTCCACTCCGGGTGGACGTGGGGCCCAGTACTCTCAGCAGGACCCCTTCATCCGAGCTACAGGCTCCGGGGACAGACCGCTGCCTCCCTCTTCAGACAGGCTCTGGGGCAGGGCTGTGCCTCTCCGCTCAGACAGGCTCTGGGGCAGGGCTGCGCCTTCCCCATCAGACAGGGCACTGGGGGCAGGGCTCCACCTCCCCCTGATAGGGCTGTGCCTCCCCCCTCAGACAGGGCTTTGGGGGCTGGGTTGTGCTTCCCACCTCTGCCGGCTCCTGGGGAGGGTCACAGGCTATCCTCAGGGACCTACACTCATTCATCTCTCATGCCCATGGTGGCGTCCTGACAACCCACGTGTCACAGATGGTGACTCGGGAGGGCGGGCTTATCCCTCTGACTTTCCAGTGAAGGAGAATCTGTCATCCACAGGGGCTGACGGGTCAGGAGGGTGAGGACATGTGGGGCTGAGACGAAGGTGTGGCGTTCGACTAAGGTGCAGGGTGAGTGCCAGCTGCAGCCCTTGGCCGGCCCATCTGTGCCACACATGCCACACACTCGGGGAGCTGCACCTCCTTGCCGCAGGGCGATAGTGGCCTTCGAGGAAGGGAGCCGGGGGAGGTGCCGGAAGGGCACAAGATGGGGTGCCCACCTCTCCCGGGTGTACTCACGTCATCGAAGAAGGAGCGGGCGTTGATGGCAATGCCGAGGCCCTGGGCCTCTGTGCTGTGTGTGCCCAGGCGGTGCAGCACGTCCGACAAGGTGTCCATGATGCTCACCACCACCGACTCGCTGCTCTGGAAGAAGCCCTTGAGGAAGTGCGGCAGCTGTCCGCGGAGCAGGCTTCCCTGCGGGAGTTGGGGGCTGGTGGGCCGAGCGTGCCTCTGCGGCCCCTTCCCAGACCCCCATCCAGGCCTGGGCCCCCGTGCTGTACCCAGGGCTCTGTCATCCAGGGAGATGTGCTCCTAGCCCTGGTCTGTCCCCCAGGGGGTGTGGACAGATGGGACAGGCTCCCCCTCTTGGAGACCCTGGGGTCCTCCTGGGGTTATGGGAGCACTAACCCATGTCAGTCGGCCAGCAGGTCTTTCCTGTCTGTCTCCATTCTGGCCAGAGGGCCCCCCACCAAGTCCTGGAGACCAACTTTCCCTTCTTCCGCCCTACCCTGCCTTTGCCCCCATTCCTGGCTTCCCCAGGGGTCAGAGGGGTCTTGGGGGCCAGACAAGGCAAATTTGTTGGGTGGGCATCACTGAAGTCACTGGCATCTCACGTTACAGGGAGGTGGGTGCACCGGTGGTGACCCCAGACCTTCTAAGTGGCGATGACCATTTCCCAGTTTCACATCACTTTAAAAAGGAAAAGCTGAGTTCATTTTCTGCCAGTTCTTTTTGCTCCTCTCGGGTGCAGTGTGAACTGTCTGGATGAACTGTAGGGAAGTGACATGTCAGCAAATGAATGATTCCTACTGCCTTATCAGGGACTCCTCATGCAAGCTAGGCTGGTTTTGCAACTTTCAAACAAGTTTTCCGCAACTTCACTGGGTTCTTAAGCTCTGTTTGGTTCTACAATATTAGATTTATTTTCAGCCAGTGAGTCATTAAACAGCAACAAACACTCTCTCAGCACCACCTGGGTGCTGGGACCCAGGTCTGACTGTGGACTGGACCAGCAGAGCAGAGTTCCAACGGGAACGACACAAAGGCCCTGTGCACCCGGCTGCTCTATGGGGGGTCTATCATCGCTCCCCGCACCCGCTTACCTTCTCCGGGTGGAAAAGAATGTTCCCTAGGCCCTGTAGGCTCAGCACGCAGATATCAGGGCTGGGATCCCTGAGGCTTCGAGCCAGCACAGATAGGGCGGCCTTTTTGGGGAGCACCTCCAGCAGGGTGGGGCTGTAGAGGAACTGGGGGGCCCCGGGCAGGCAGGTCAGGGCTGGCAGCTGCTCATAGGGCCCTCCGTCATGTCTGGGAGCCGGGCTCTAGGACCAGGGCTGGGCTCAGGGAGGGTGGCTGACCTGTCCCCCTCCGAGTATCTTGGTTAATGAGTGTTTGAAACCCAACGCCAAGCTGCTTCAATCCTTCAGTGCATAGCTGGGGAAATGGGCCCAGAGGGGGAAAGGGCCTTGTCTGAGGTCACACAGCGAAGCTGGGAACAACATGCTCAATACAGCCTGACTCATGGGGCACCTGGAGACCCAGCCCCATGGACGGAGAGCCAGAGGTCACTACAGGGGTGGCGTGTGGAGTCACACCAGGCTTTGTCCATTATGGAAATGACAAAGGCCCCCACCCTGTCCCGCCATGGCCCAGCTCTCAGCCCCGGGGCCCGGTACACCCAGTGCCTATCTGGTTCCAGCCATTGCCCTTTCGGCTTCACCGTTCCAGGGGCAGGACCCCGAGACATCAGGGCTGGGAGAGGAGAAAGACGGTCCCCCAGGATGCAGGTGGAGAGGGGCCTGAGACATGGGGACCCAACCTGTAGCCCCCGACTGTGGGCCCCGAGGAGCTGGGAGTGGGAAGGTGGGGTGTGAAGAATCTGTTGGTCAAGGGAGGTCCTGGTGGGTTCAGCTGGAGATGGGGTGCAGGCTGTCCCTGAGGGGCCCCCCCAGGCCCTCACCTCCGTGAAGATGATGATGGCCGCCTTCCTCTCCCGCTCCTCTGGGCTCTGCAGTTTGGGCAGCAGCTGGAAGGTTAGCGCCTTGATCTGCCTGCAGTGGTTCTGTACCATGGCCCTGGGGACAGGGTGAAGGGCGGGCTGGGCTCGCGGGCACAGCCCATGTCCACCCTCCCGCTACCACCCAACTCAGGGGCCCGGTGGCCAGAAGTGTTGCTGAGCGGGGTGGGCATGCCTCTTGTCTGACCTTCTCCTGCCCCCTCTGCACCCACTGGTCACCCACTGGCTGCCAGGCTTGGGCTGAGCGTTGGATGGACAGGGGAGTGGACTCGGCCCTGGTCCCCTAGGAGCCTCCGGCCAAGGCAAGGGCTGGGGGTCTGGCAAGAGGTCTGCATTCTAGGCTTCCAGGGTGTGTGAGTGAGCCCGCACCATCCATGCCCCGGCGCCCTGTGTGTGCACGAGTGAGTCTTTGGGGCTGTGCTCACGGCAGGCCCTGGGGGTTGCTGCAGTCCGTAGTCCAGCCTCCTGGGCAGGGATGACCCAGGACGGTCCCCTTCCCCTGGCCCGGCCCTACCCCTACCTGGCGAGGAGGCCCACGCCCTGTGGGTAGGTGTGGATGGTGGCAAAGAGGTCCCAGGCGCCCTGCAGCTCCATATGGGCGAAGTCGTGCCAGTGCCTGGTGGTGGACAGCAGGCTCTTCAGTGCCTCCAGCGACGTGCTATGGGAGAGCAGAGGGGTCACTGGGCAGCCTTGGCCCTGGGGAGAGTGCCCAGCTGCCCTGCGTGGAAAGGTGCCTCCTGGCTTCCGTCTCTGCTCAGGACCTGGAGCACCAAGCCTCCCTGGGGCAGCTTGCTCCCGCCCTCCTTCAGCAGAAAGGTTGGAGTGGAGGATGGGCAGGGGCTGTCCTGGGAGGGGAGTGGTTCCAGAGGGAAGCTCCAGATAGGTTAGGCGCGTGGTCAGTGTGAGATGCCTGCAGCTGGCTTTTCAGGGCTGAGGCTGAGAGGACAGGGCTGGAGAGAGAAGTAGAGATAGCCGGGGACCAGTGTTCCCCAAGTTGCAGGGTGGAGGGGGTCTGACTGAGCCTTGACAGACTGTGCCATTTGAATGTGGGGCTGAGAATGCAGGGGAAGTGGACGGGGTGGGAGGGCAGCTGGGGGTGTGGCATTACAGGAGCCCAGAGAGTGCCGGGACCCTGAAGATGCGGGAAACTGGTTTCCGCTGGCGGCATGCTTGTGTGGGCTCAGGAGAGTGCGCCAGACTGCGGCACGGTGGGACCGTGTGCGGGTCAGGGGCTGTGCTGCCTGGGTGCCCTGTCCTGTTCACACAGTCCAGCCAGGCTCCGGGCTCCACACCTGCGCTGTGCTGTTGAGCCCCAGGCCCAGGGCCGCCCCAGGCCCTGCAGGGTCGAGGGTCCGGGAATAGCTCCGTGGTCTGTCTCCCTGCCCAGCCACCCCGTGCCTGGTGGCTTCACCTGGACCTGTGGGCAGCCCCGGAGTGAGGCTGTCAGCTTGGACCAGGTGCCACTCTGATCAGATTTGCAAAACCCGATGTGAAGGGATAAAATGCCACTCCGTGTGTCCCCGCCAGCACAAATGTCAGCTGGCCTGTCCTCTCGCCCCAAGCCGTGCCACCAAGAAGAGGCTGTGTTTTCCAGGTCACTGGTCTCAGCCGGAGTGACGATGGCTTAGGGAGAAGGGGGCTCCGGGCACAGTGGCATTTTGTCTGCTCTGTGAGGACTCTCGGCACCTTCTGGTCCCGGGGCACTGTGGGGTCGCTCTGTCCCCCCAGCCGCACCAGGGCATCCGGCTGGTGGGGCACCCTTGGGGCTCCCTTGCTGATTCTTGGGGTGAATGACCTCCCTCATGGGGCCCTAAAGACCACGACCCCGAGCCCAGTACCCCCAGCCATGCACCAGGACCTGTGTCACCTGAAACCCACGCAGCCCCGTAACCGACAGATGACGGAGCCCCTCGGGTCCAAGACCAGCTGTGCAGGACTCCCCTTCCTTCCTCCTCCAGCCCCGGGGAGGTCGGGGGCAGAGGACCCTGAAGATGAGGCGGGAGCCGGAGGGCAGCTTTGGGGAGCCTGCGGGGCCAACCCGGAGCTGGGGCTTCCTGTGCGTAAGCGCCCCAAGACTTGTCCCCAGGCCGATGAGGGACTGGGGCGGGACCTTTCCTCTCCAACTGGAGCCCCACCTCAGACGCGAGCCTCCGGAGGCAGTGTGGGGTCTCCTCACGCTTGTACGTCTCTCCAGTGCCAACCAGGTCCTGTCACTCCCTTGGTGTGGAGCCCCTGTAGCCCCCCCACTTCAGGGTCCCCTCTTTCCTGTCCCTTCTGCTTTGGGGTCCCCCTGCCTGGAAGTCTGTCTGCCCTTCCTTCCCCACACAGTGACCTCTAACCGTTTTTCAGGTCTGTGCTCAGAGCTGGTCCTTAGGGACCCACACGCAGGGGCGCCCCCATGTCTTCCCCTGCAAGGCTCTGCCTCTCCTTGGGGCCCTCTCCAGGCATCGTCACCGGACCGTCACTGGACCCTGTCTGCATTTCCACGGGGCTGAGTTCCTGAGCGCATGGATGCCTCTCTGCTGACAGCATGGTCAGTGACACAGCACACGCCGTCTGTATTCATTAGCAAGAGTGGGGCCCCCGGTACACTTAGCAAGTATCGACCGAATGATCCACGGTCTGTTAATCCTTTCCTCTTTTCGACCACATAGCAGGAGGGAGGCCAAGGCTGAGGGCAGGGAAGGAGATGGGTCTGAGCAGGACTGTGGGAGACTGTGGGAGACTGCTGTGCAGGCTGGGGCACAGCACTTCCCCATCCATCCCTCCCTGCTCAGGGATCCTGGCTCACTCCCTGTGATGTCACAACTCACTGTGAGTCTGAGGAATCAGGAGGCCTCTGGGGCCTGAGACCATGGCACCTCAACTGGACAAATCCAAGAGAAGATGGGTGGGCTGGGGTCCTGACTTCCAACCCTCAACTGAGGCCCAGAGTGTCGGCCACTCACCCAGGGTCACCATAGCATAGAGGCTGCCCAGTCCTCTGCTGCTCCTGACCCTCACAACACCTAGGGAGGGACCAGCCCCTCCACAGAAGAAACCAAGGCCGTGAGATGAAGCGACCAGCTCAGAGTGCTCACAGCAGGGTTAGGAGATCTTAGATCTCAGATCCAGGTGGCAAACAGCATGTCATTATTCACTGCTGATTTGTTACTTGTCAACTGCCAAAACCCAGGACTGCCAATATGGTTTTAAATAAAAGAGCTTTAAATCAAAGCTTTAAGTTGAAAAGAAGACTAATCAGGAAGTGAGAAACAAAAGGAAGCACGCCGTGGCACAGTGAGAGATTATTGAACAGTAACCATATACTCTCAAGAGAAGACTCTCGAGAGTCCCTTGGACTGCAATGAGATCAAACCAATCAATCCTAAAGGAATTCAGTCCTGAATATTCATTGGAAGGACTGATGCTGAAGCTGAAACTCCAATACTTTGGCCACCTGATGCGAAGAATTGACTCATTGAAAAAGACCCTGATGCTGGGAAAGATTGAAGGCAGGAAGAGAAGGAGATGACAGAGGATGAGATGATTGGATGGTATCACCGACTTGATGGACATGAGTTTGAGCAAGCTCCGGGAGTTGGTGATGGACGGGGAAGCCTGGCCTGCTGCAGTCCATGGGGTCACAAAGGGTCGGACACGTCTGAGCGACTGAACTGAACCGAACTTTATTTATGAGCTTCCTGGCAGCCAGGGTAAAAAGGGAAATATGTTGGCTTATACCTCTAAGAGGTTGATGGGCATGTCTTTGAAATGAAGAGAAATGAGATGCCTCATTAGAGTTAAAGAGACTCAGCCCATAAGGGATGAAACAAGAGGAATGAGAAGTCCTTTGTAGGGCAGGATGGACATCAACTTGAGAAGTAGCTGGCTGAGAACTGACCAAAGCAGGAAACGTCTCTACAGGAAAGGGGTTCTGTTCATCAGAGATGCACAGGAAGGGGAGGGTCCCACAGTCAGGGCTGGAATGGGTACTTGTGCCCTGGCAGGAAGTGGAGCCACACCCTCCCTTGTTGGTCCCAGGGGCCAGCCCAGCTCAGCAGAATGCCAGGAACCTCAAAGGCCCAGAACTAGCCTAACTCTGCCTTGAGTCTTGCATGGCTATCACAGGGATGGCTGAAACCCCTCCACACCACGCTCTCAGGGGCAACCACAGGAGAGTGGACCTCTCAACAGCTGTGCCCAGATTCCTTCTCAGCCCCTGGCTCCCTCAGTGGTACCACTGCATCCTCCAGGCGTCAGACTTGGGACTGCAGTGCTCCGCCTGGGCAGGGCTGCCTTCTGAGGCTTGGGAGCAGCTTCAGATCTCCTCACCGTCTTTGACGGCTGGCCAGCTTCACTGCTGATTGGCCTGCCCCACACTTGGGTCCCTGGGGATGGTACCAGTACTGCAGTTGTCCTCTGGGGAAGGGGGCCCAGGTCCCATCCTAGCTCCAGGGAGGGCGTGGAGCCAGACCTGCTAAGTAGGAGCCCCACCTACCCCTGTGGCCAAGGCGATTGGTTCAGGAGTGAGCGTGTGAACTAAGCTGGGCCCACCAAAGCCGAGGGACTGTGCCCAGGGTGCCGATCTGTTCTGTGGTTGCTGGGCCCCCACCCTTCTCTTCGGAAGAATCTGCCCAGAGAGAAGCCAAGACCTGAGAGGTGGAGGGGGAGGGCTGATGCTGCTGGAGCATCTTGGTACAGCTGCATCTGAGCAGAAGGCCCCCGGCCCCCCAGTGAGATGACAGACACCCTTGCTCTCTGGGGGAGTCCTGCGTGAGACAGACAGATGTCCCTGCTCCCCATAGCCTCCATCATATGGGGCACAGATGACAGCTGTAGATGGGAGAACATAACAGTGGGGAGCAGGACTGCTATTTATTGTACAGAAGGCGGCTGGGAGCCACAGGAGGTGAGGCTGTCAGGAAGAACGTCCCAGGAAGAGGGCACAGCAAGTGCAAAGGCCCTGAGGCAGGAGCGTGGGATCTGAGGAAGGGTAGGAAGACACTGAGGGTGGAGCAGAGGGTGCATGTGGAGGGTGGGGGTGTGTGGCAGGAAATGAGGTTCTGGAGGTGATGGGGAGCCAGATGCAGGGCCACTGGACCACTGGAAGGATTCGGCCCTTCTTGGAGTTAAAAGAAGGGGAAGAGGAAGGGAGGGTTCCAAGCACATGTGAGGCCTGATCTGACTTGGGGTGGAGGGCAGCCAGGTGGGGGGCAGGGGAGGAACAGGTGGAGGCTGGCCCCATGGGGGCAGGGGAGGGAAGCTGATGGATGGAGGCGGTTCATCAGAGCTTTCTCCTAACCCTCCTATTTCGGGGAGGAGAACGTTTTATTAGCTTATTAGGGAAGATTCATGCATTTTGCATGGTTGATTTGAATAAAAAAGAACTTTATGCACATTTGAATTCAGAAGCAATATGAGAGAAGTGACATTTTTTTTTTTTCAGTGATGTGCCTTGGGGAGAGCTGTTCAAACTGACAAATTGTGTGAAGCACATCGTAATACAAACAAATGAAAAGAGTCGGCCCCAGCGGTTTTTAAAGCTCGCTTAATGGATTTCTCAAGATGCGCCCTAGTGTAGGGGGAAGGCCAGGTGGCCAGCCAGTGCCTCCACCCGAGGGAGGGGGGGGGTGCAGACCCTCCCACACGCGTCCTGTCCACGCTGGTCAAGTGCGGGCTTGGGGGAGGCTGACAACTGTCCACAACATCAGAGCCAAAAGGTGTCGGGGTCGAGCACTCTGTGCAACAGGACCTGGTGGGCATCTGCCTGAAGGGCCAAGTGGTCGCTGGGCAGACACCCCTGCCATTCTACGGGTTCTAGGTCAGCAGCGCACAGACACTCCGTGTGGCTTGGGGGAAGCCTCTGGCCCGCTCTGAGCCTCAGTTTCCTCATCCGTCAAAGGAGAAGACAACATTCATCTCTCAGAATCCCTGCAGGGACCACATTTGGGTAAGATACAGTGTGCTGTGCAGGCCCCTGGAGTCCCCGTGGGCCAGCTGTCACCAGGTGTCTAGGCTGCCAGGCACCCGCAGTCACAAGGAAGCAGGGTGCCCACCTGCCCTCCATGCTGACTGCTGGAGGCAACTGTGCTTGGAATCACATCTGTTGGGGATCCAACTGGTCCCCAGAGACCATCCAAGTCCTGACACTGGGTACCCGGGAACACGACCTCATTTGGGTGTTTGCAGATGGAATCAAGTTACGATGAGGTCAGTAGGGTGGCCCTAGTTCACCAGGACTGACGTCCTTATAAGAAGAGAGCAGTTGAGACACAGAGACACACGGCGAAGGCGGAGGCAGAAATGGGAGGGGGACGTCTACAAGCTGTGGAGCACCCAGGGGGCAGGGAGGAGCCTCCCCTGCAGGTTTCGGAGGGGCATGGCTCTGCCAACCTTGGATCTGGAGCACCAGCCTCTGGCACCGCGCAAGCATACCCGCCTGTGGCTCTAAGCTGCCCGGCTCTGTCCCTCAGCCCTGGGAAGCCCGCGCACTGCCTCTCCGGGGCCCGGGCCTTACCTCTGGGGGCCGAACAGGCCTATCTCCTGGGCCTCCTTGCTGGGCTGGGGCTCCTCGGGCAGGTTCAGCTCCAGGAGGTAGTGCGTCTGGGAGAGGAGGGCCAGGAAGAGCTCAGGAAAGGCCTCCTGCATGGCCTGCTTGAACTCCCGCGCGAACTGCAGCTTGTGCAGTGTGTTCATGGCCTGCGGGGGCGGCAGGGGACTCTGAGGGGGCCTGCGGGCCAGGCCGGCGGACCAACATTCCCACAAAACCCACGGCTGACCTCACCTCCCTGTGTCTGCCCTCTGTCTTCAGGACCACAGCCAAGTCCACACCTGAGACGTACCTCCTGGGGGCGAGGCCCACTCTGGACCCTGCATGCTTCCCGCCCACCCCTTCCCATTGCCGGCCCTGCAGGCTGGGTCTCCCAGCCCACCATCCCTGTCTGGGTCTGCCCTCTGCCCTCAGTCACTGCCTTGTGTCTGGCCCCTCCGCCCTGTGATCTGTGCTCTCTGCAGTGCCCCCAGCACAGAGCCTGGCACATGGCAGATGCCCGTGAATGCATGCTGGGGGGGGTTGGCATACGATCCTGGAAGGGGGAGCTACCAAACAGCAGCCCCGGGGCCTCCCACACCTGGAGAGGGGCACTGGGTCCAGAATGTTCTCAAGGTGGGGGGGGCCAGCACTGAGCAGGGATGACAAGAGGAGGGCAGGACCCAGGGAAGGCTGCCCTGCTGACCACAGGCTGAGTCTGGTGTCCGACAGGGAGGGTCCAGGGCCTGGGGGCGTCAAGGGGCAGGGCTGATGGAGGGCCGGCATGGAGAAAGGGTGGGCCTCCCCCGGTGCCGAGTGTGGCTGTCACACCCCTTGGCTGGGGGCAGCAGCTTGTCTAGGAGGCTCTGCCCACTGCTCAGGGGGCTGGGGGGTGCGAGTGGGTTCTCAGCCCTGAATCAAACAGGGTTGGGGCACAGCTGTGGCCCTGTCAGAGTCCAGCCCAGGTGAGGCATGTTAGGAAATGAGCCCCCTGCTCCGGGGGCTGTGCAAGCAGGATCTAGGCTTGTGGGGAAACCTGGGGGGTGGGGAGTGGGTATGGACTTCTACAGGAGGATGGGAGCCGCTGGAGGCAGCCTCTAAGATTCCTCCAGAACCCAAGTATGGGGGCAGGGGTTCACGAATGGCTGGAGGGGTCCAGGGCCCTCGGTTGGGAAGTGGGGAGCTGGGCCTGGACCCAGGGCCTGTATGGTCAGCTCCCAGCTGGAGCCACCTCAGAGGCCCCCTCGTCCAGGCCAGGGTGGGCAGGACAGGGCTTTCACAGCCTGAGTATGGGGCTGCCCCTCCCCGGGGCCTGGCACACGCGGTGGTTGCCTCACACCCATGTGTGACTGAAAACACAGGAGAAGGCAGCTGGGATGGCATCTGGGGTGGCGGGGGCAGAGACTCATAGCCAGGGAGTGCAGGTAGGCCTTCTTCTTGGGCTGGGGGCTGCCACCGGTGGTCCTGGTGAGCAGGGGCTGCTTCTGCAGCCAGCCCAGCAGCACGGCCAGCGCCAGGTGGCTCACGGGTTGCTCGGCACCCAGGGCCCTCCACATCTGGAAGGCGTGGCTGTAGGCAAAAGTGGCCGTGAGGGTGGTGCTGAGACTCCGGCCTACACACCCTGGATCACAGCAGCAGCCACCGTGCCCAGGGCCTCAGATGCCTGCAGTGAGGTGCCTGGGAGGAAGCCAGGCTGGTCCTGAGCTGAACCCTGGCAGGATGGGTGGGTGAGATGGGGGGGGGGGTGCGGGGGCTGGGGCCTGGACAGCAGTGTGTGCAGCCTGGGGGCTGCAGCAGAGGTGGGGGTAGCTGCCCTGGCTGTGTTCCGGGGTCTCCCCTCTTTCAGGCCCCTCTCATCCCAGTGGCAGACTCTGTCTGGCACCCTCCATGGCTCCTGTATAGTCAGGACAAGTCTAGCTGGTACCCAAAGCTGTCACCCTCTGACCCCTGCCCTTTGACCTCCAGCTCCTGCCTGCCTTCCTGCCTCTCCTACCTCTGGGCCTCCTCACAGGGCCGGGCCTGTTCCCGCTCAGCCCTTAGGGCTTGCCATATAGTGGCCGTTTCCTTCTAGGCCTGGGTTTGCTGGGGACCACTAGCTGTCTGGGGCCTGACCTGGGCCAGCTTAGGGGCCGTCACTGGGGTGTGCAGGGCTTTGCAGTGTCCTTGTGCCCATTTTGCATGTGAGGAAACTGAGGACTAGAGACAAGGTGTGCCCTGATCAGGGCCCTGCCTCATAACCGGGAGCTGGTATTGGAGGTCAGGCGTGTCTAGTCCCATGGCCTTTCCACCTGGTCTGGGGGTGTGGCCATCAGGGAAGGAGTGTAAGTGGAGATGAGGCCTGAGGTCAGCCCTGCAACCTCATGCTAAGACGTCAGGGGACAGGAGGAAGCAGCCAGGAGGCTGAGCAGTGGCAGCTGGGGAGGTGTAGGGAGGGTCAGGCAAGTGTGGGCCTGGAAGCCACGTTAAGGAAGCAATCCCAGCCCAGAAATAAGCCCACACAAACGTGCTCAACTAATTTACAACAAAGAAACCAAGAACATACAATGGGGAAAGGACAGTCTTTTCAACAAATAGTGTTGGGAACTGGGCAGCCTCATGCAAAATAATAAAACTGGACCTCTATCTTATCCTAAATACAAAAATTAACTCTAAATGATTAAAGACTTGAATGTAAGACCTGAAACTGTATAACGCCTAGAAGAAAATATAGGTGGTAAGCTCCTTGACATCAGTCTTGGCAATCAGTTTTTGGATCTGACACCAAAAGCAGAGGGAACAAAAGCAAGAATCAACAAGCTAGATTGCATCAAACTGAAATGCGTCTGCCTGACAATGGAAGCCATCAACAAAATGAAAGGCGACATAGTGAATGTGAGAAAATATTTGCAAATCATACTTATGAAAAGGGGTTTTAATATCCAGAACACAAGAAACACACACACAACTCAATATCAAAAATAAACAAAAGCTCCCCACACCATCCAGTTAAAAAATGGGCAGAGGATTTGAACAGGCACTTTTCCAAAGAAGGTATATAGACGGCCAACAGGTCCATGAAAAGATGCTCTGCATCTCTCATCATCAAGGAGATGCAAATCACAACCACAATGAGCTGTCAGCTCACACCTGTTACCAAAATGACGGGGAATAATGAGTGCTGGCCAGGATGTGGAGAAAATAGAACCCTCATGCACTATTGGTGGAAATGTAAATTGGTGCAGCCATTATGGAAAATAGTATGAAGATTCATCAAAACACTAAAAATCGGACCACACATGGTGTCATTATGGGAATTTATATGAAGAATATGAAAACACTAATTTGAAAAGATATGTGAGCCCCATGTTCATAGCAGCATTATTTATAATTGCCAAGATATGGAGAAGACATAATTGCCCATCAACAGACATATACATGCTGCTGTTGTTTAGTTGCTAAGTCATGTCCAGCTCTTTGCAACCACCTGGACTGTAGCCTGCCAAGCTCCTCTGTCCATGGGATTTCCCAAGCAATAATACCAGAGAGGGTTGCTATTTCCTTCTCCAGGGGATCTTCCCTGACCAGGGATCAAACCCACGTCTCCTGCATTCACAGGCGGATTCTTTACCACTGAGCCACCTGGGAAGCCCTATATATATGTGTGTGTGTGTGTATGTATAAAATGAAATCTCATTCAGCCATAAGAAAGAAGGAAATCTTGCCATTTGAGGTAATACATATTGGCCTTGAGGGTATTATGTTCAGTGAAATAAATCAGAGAGGAAGACAGATACCACATGTTCTCGCTTATACATGGAATCTAAATGAAACCAAAATCCAACCCGAACAAACAAAACCCAAGCTCCTCTCTACAGAGAACAGGTTGGTGGTTGCTAGAGGTGAGGAGTCAGAGGTAGGCGAAATGGGGGGAGAGTGTCAAAAGGCAGAAACTTCCAGTTATAACATAAATAAGTCACAGGGATGTAACACAGTGCAGGGCGACCATAACTGTTAAAACTGTATTGCCTATTTCCCACTTTTGCCGTTTTACAAGTTCTCGTCACAAGGACAAAGATCTGTAACTAGGAATGATGGTGACTGCTGACTAGACTTACCGTGGGGATGGTTTCACAGCCCCACTCCCAACAGAAAAGAAATAAGAAAGAAAGAGTTCCTAGGGGGTGAGCGAGGTTGACATGAAGACGTGGAAGAACCTGAAATCTTATCAGAAGGTGACAGGAGCTAACCTAAAAAGGCTACACAGGATGATTCCAGCTCTATGACATTCTGGAAAAGGCAAAACCATGGAGACAGTCAAAAGATTAGAGGTTGCCAGGGGTTTAGGGGGAGGGAGGGGTGAACAGGCAGAGCACAGGGGGTTTGGGGCCGCAAAGCTGTTTTTGATACTATAATAGTCAATACCTGTCACTGCACATTTGTCCCATAGAATGTACACCCCCAAGAGTGAACTGTCATGTAAACTATATAATAGACTTAAGTTAAGAATAATATATCAATATTGGTTCATCAAGCCTACCACACTGAGGCAAGATGTTACCAAGAAAAGAGCCTGGCAGGAGAGGGAAGTAGATGGGAACTTTGCAACTTCTGCTTAATTTTTCTGTAAATCTAAAACTGCTCCAAAAAAAGTCTATTAAAAAAATAGTGGAAAGAGACATACAATACAATCCTAAAGAAGGAAGAACTGATGTTACTAGATTTAGGTTAGAATAGAGAATCTAGTCCTAAAAATCTACATTAATATCAGGCTAGTGAAAAAAGTCTTCAAAGACTATATGCATCATGATACTCTTTATATAAATTATAGAAACTACAAATAAAGTGTTTTAGGAATATGTTTGGATGCAAACACACTATATAAAATGAAAGGAAAAGAATGGAGACCCTTGGGTGTGTGAGCAGGGGATGGAGCCAGTGAGGGTGGGCAGCCTGGTCCTTAGGTACAGCTCATAACCAGGGCCCTGGCTTTTGTGCAGGTGAGGGCCTCCCAGATGCGCATTCGTACTGAGAAGAATCCCTGTTCTAAGTAAAGAACTAAATTAAAGAAAGCAGGCCACGCCTAGAGCCAGGGTGGGTGAGTGTGACAAAGCAAGGGTTACTCCCAGTCCAGCTCTGAGGGCTAATCCAATAAAACCAGTCGCCCAAGGGTGAACGAGGAAAAAGAAAACGAGGAAGACTGGCGGTGATTCTAAAGTTTACGGAGAAAGGCCACGAATGGCCAGGACAGCCTTGAAGGAGGAGGAGGAGGGGGAGGCTTTCTGGATCAGGGGAGGTGAATTGTTATAAAGCTGTAGGAATGAGAACCTTGGGTGCTGGCCTGACACAGACAGTAGTGCCGGGCAGAGAGCCTGAAGGCAGGGCCCCTGCACACGGTCCTCAGTTGGGCAGTTGGAGGGCTGAATGAGACAGGCAAAGTCTAAGACTTTTTTTTTTTTTTTTGCCAGCGCCATGTGACATGTGGGATCTTAGTTCCTCTAAGAGGGACTGAACCTGGGCCTCTGAATTGGGAGAGCAGGCTTAACCACTGGACCGCCAAGGAAGTTCCCACACTCTAGCACTTTTATAAGGTAATGTCTGAGAATAAATGATGGACTTGGGAACTCCTCTTCATGAAAGGACCTAGTAAGGGAGAGACAGGAAAGCTGCAAAGTGGAGAAGATATGTAATATAATAATCAACAGAGATCTTGTATCCAGATTACATGAAGAATTCCTAGAAATTGATAAGAATAAGAGGGACAACCCAACAGAAAAATCTGTAGGATACTTGAACAGGCATCCCAAAGAAGATGCCCCAGTGGCCAAAAATTGCATGAAAAGGTGTACAACCTCATTATTTAATCAACAAAATGAAAATTAACATGGAAATAAGATTAATACCACCCACCAGATTGACTAAAATTTTGATGGTTGGCCCAAAAGGTTGATGTTAAGTGTCAGTGAAGATGTGGAGTAACAGAAACTACATATATAAAAATACTGTGGGTGTGAGAGGTGGTTTAAGTGTGTTGGGAGTATTTTGCATCATGTTAGGTGAGCGACATGCCTGCACAAGGAAATTGAGTGTGGGTGTGTCTCAGGACACACATATGTGCAGCTTCACAGCAGTGTTAAGCACAGGCCCAAACTCAAAAGTCCGTCCACACTAACAAGGGTAACTGGCGTTTACCAAGATGGGACATGACACGGCAACTCAAAGTGAATGAACTCCAACTATATGTAACATAATGGGATGAACCTTAAACACAAAATGTTGAGGGGAAAAAAAAACAGACAACAGAAGAATACTGGAAGGGCACGAATCACAAATTCTGTTGATACTTTTAGGACATACCACCATTATTTCACGCGCTCCTAAGAAAGGAAAGCTATCCAAGATGGGAGTCTAATAGGGACCCCATCATAAAGGCTGGACCCCACGGGCTGTGTGTACAAGGTAAATGGGATAAAACAAAGGAAGATAAAAAGCCTGTCCTGCAGGAAGAAATAGCGAGAAGACCCGGTGCTCACTCAGCCTGTGGGGGGAAGAAGGAGGGTGCGCCTGAGAATCTGAACCACAAAACCTACACAGGGCTCTGAATTCACACCACCAGTGTGGGCCCCCCCAAAACCCTCCAGCAGGGACTTTAAAATTTGCACTGGTCTCCAGCTGAGAGGGTCCCCAGGTAACTAACAACCCCGCCGCCCCCAACCCCCCGCCCCCCATCAGCTCAGGTGAAGGCGCCATCAGTGTAAAACGTGCTCCCACTGCATAGATGTTGACGTATGAAAAATGTGCTTCTTAGCACTGAGGAAACAAGATATAAATTCCAGTATGGGTAAAACTGATCTGTAGACCTGAGCGGCTGAGGACAACGGTGGCTGCCGGGGTCCCCTCACCTCTCAAACTGTCCTTGAGAAACAATAAAGCAAGAAGAGAAGTAAAGCTACACCGCACCCCGGCGGGACCTGAGAGGCGCTGCAAGCAGAAGGGAGCTCTGCCAGCCCAGCCTGCAGCATCTCGTTCTCTGCCCGAGCCCTGCTCCTCCACAGAGCTCTGCGGCGCATAAAGGCAGGGTGAGAGAAACTCGGGAGAGGAGAGGAGATGGGAGCTGCTAACAGGGCTCAGAGCCGATCTAAATGATCTTCAGGAAGACAAGGTCCCTCTTAAGTCTGAGAATATGAAGGAACAAAAAGGAGACCAAGTAAACCAGAGCATGGATCCCAGGAAAGGGACCGAAAAGGACGCTCATTTGAAGGGAAGCCTTCAAGGCACACAGCTTTGGGGAGGAAAGAAAGGGCAGAAAAGAAAGACGTACCCTTTGAAATTGGTTAGTGAAAGGTAAAGGTGTGAAAATAGGAGAAATCAAGGACCTGCATGAGAAAAAGAGCACCCCCGAAAGTGGAGGATACACAACCCTCTCACCTACCACCAAAACTAAAAATCTGCTAAGTTATCTGGTCTTTGTTATGCTGACAGAAGAGGGTGCTATTGAACTTGAAATCCTACAAAACACTCCGATAGTGTTGTATATAAACAAGAGATAAATTAATAGATTCACAGAGTTATAGTTATTGCAACCCTTCCCTGGAAAACAGAAAACACAGATCCAATAAGAAAATTCCTCCCCTGATAAACAATCATGAAGCAGGAAAAAAGTGTAAGACAACACCTCTCCTGCAGGTCAGTATACTCAAGCAAGCATTTAAAGACATGAAAAACCACCTTGAATTATAAATTCAAAAAGGACCAAAAAACACCCTCTAATAAGAAAGGAAAAAAAGAGCTGACTGAACTCAGAAGTGAAAAAAAATTATAAGGTGCTCAAGAGAGATACGACTCAAGCGAAAATTTAGAAAGGGACATTGAGGAAGAGTAGAGAGACCACCAAGACAATAAAGATGAATTTAAGAGAAGCACTAAGGGTCGCAGAGAAAGTAGTGGAAATGGAAGACAGGCAAGGAAAGAATAGCATTTGAATCTCTGGAGTCTCTGAAAAAGGAAAACAACAGTGAGATGGAAGCAATATTTAAAATAACCAAGAGAGAAGTGGGTGAGGGAGACTAAGAGGTACAAACTTTCAGTTACAAAATAAGTAAGTCATGGGGATGAAATGTGCAGGGTGGGGAATACACTCAGTGATAACTTAATACCTTTGTGTGCTGACAGCATTTTGAAATTAGAAACATAGAATCACTACGTTGTGCACCAGGAACTAGCATAGTGTTGTATGTAAGTTATACTTGAAAACAAACAAACAAACTCATAGGAAGAGAGACCAGATTTGTGGTTACCAGAGGCAAGGGGTTGGGATGGGGCAATTAGATGAAGGTGGTCAAAAGGACTTCCAGTTACAAGATAAAGAAGACTAGGGGTGCAACGTACAACATGATTAATTAACACCGCTGCATGTTATATGTGGAAGTTACAAAGAAAGGAAATCCTAAGAGTTCTCACCACAAGGAAAAATAATTTTTCTTTTATTTTGTATCTGTATGAGATGATGAATGTTCACTAAATTATTGTGGTAATCATTTCATGATATATGTAACTCAAATCATTATCCTGTACACCTTAAACTTATCCAGTGCTGTATGTCCAATTATGTCTCAATAAACTGGAAGAGAAAAATTACAACCTAGAGAACTTTCTAGAAACGTTAGAGACTTAAATCTACATACTCAAAAGATTTATCAGGTACCTGAGAAAATGAACACAGAATGGTCTAATCTAGACATGTTTTAGTAAAATTGTTGAATTTCAAAGATAAAACAATGTCCAGAGTCTCCAGGCCAAAAAATAACTTACAAAGACAAGAAAACCAAACCAAACAACTGTCACGAGGCTTTTCAAAAACAAAGCAAGGCAACAACTGAGCAGCACTAAAAAAAAAAAAATGCTTGGAGATTCCCTGGCGGTCCAGTGGCTAAGACCCCATGCTCCCGACGCAGGGGGCTTGGGTTCAGTCCTTGGCTGGGGAGCTAGGATCCTGCATTCTGCATGGTGTGGCCAAAAACCAACAAACAAACAAAAAACAGAACAAAACTTAATAAAAGAAACTGTGAACCAAGGATTTTATATTCAGCCAAGCCGCCTTTCAAGTAAACAACTTTCAACATAAAAGAAGCTGGGGCGTTCTGAATCCATGAGCCTGCTTGAGGAAACTTTCAGAGCATTAACTTTGTCAAGCTAAGGGATGATCTAAAATCTTTGGCAAAGGGACTTAGGGTGGGTGTGTGTACTCACTAAAAACCAGTGTGGGAGGAGTACAGTGCAAATTTTGACAAAGGACTGTGCAAATGAAAACACAGACGAAGAGGGATGAATAATCTCACTGGTTGTTCCACCGGCAGGGGTGGGAGTCTAAGGATATTAGTCAAAAAAATGGGTACACCAGATGCTAAAAAGTTAATAAGAAAACAAGGGACTAAGGACACTAAAACAGGTTAGGAGTACAAAGGTAACAATTAGAACAAGAATACAACTCTTCCTAAATAAAAAAACAGCCAAAGATCAAAGAATACACATCTCATAGAAAAATATGTAGCAAATAAAACAGATGCAATTGCAAAATATTATGACAGAACTGAGATCTGACACATCAGTCGTATCAATAAATGTGAATCGACTTAACTCATCTATTAAAGTAAAAAGATTTTCAATTTGATCATAGGTCAAGAGCGAACTATGTGCTGTATATACGATGACACCTAAAACAAATGGATTCTGAAAGGTTAAATGAAAGCACGGACAAATGGGGAACAATGGGAAAGTGGGGACGTGATTCTGATAACAAAACGGAATTCAAGCCCTCCAAGCATGAAATGTGACAAGGCAGAGCACTTCTTAATGCTGAAAGTCACGATCCATAAAGAAGATACAACACTTATGAATATGTATACACCAAACAACATGACAACCTTATGAAGTATCAATAAAAACCACAGGAGATGGAAGGATACATAGATAGAAACATTAATAATAGGAAATTTTAACACACCACTCTCAGTACAAGACAGATCAAATAGACACAAGTTAAGTAAGGAGGTAGAAGACCTCAACAACAGAATCGATCAAGTAAATCTTTACAGCAAGTCCTACACCTGATAATAGAAAAAAAAAAAAAAACACACCTTTTCAAGTGCCCATAGAATATTCACAAAAATTGTTTAAAAGATCAGTAAATTACATACACCAGAAATATTTGATGACATTCTCTGATCACAATGCAATAAAACTGCTAAAACACATTGCTAAAAACAAAAATTCCCTTCCATATGAAAATTAGAAATCTTCCTGGAAACAGGTCCTGGGTGCTGGGAGCTTGTGAGAGTTCTCCTCTGGTGGCTTCTGATTTTTCGGGGGAATGGAAGCAAGGTCAGTGGCCGAGTGTGAGGTGGGGGCAGAGGTATTGGGGGCTGAGAAGGCAGGGGTGGGAAATGTGGTTTCCAGGTAGCTGGTTTCTGGGCAACACTGAGGAGCTGGTTTCTGCCCAGCTCTGTGGAGATGTGTGGCTGGGAATTTAAAAGGTGGCAGCATGCTCTTTCCTGCACTTGGCTGCACAGGGGCAGGTGTGGATTAGATGGAGCCAGTTGAGTTTTGCAAGCTGAATGTGACAAAGGGGACAAGGGGCTTGGGGTGTGTTCAGGGGGTTACTTTGATATCGGAAGGTAGATTCTATGCTGGCAAGGAGAGAGATGAGGACAGGGGAGGGGCCTTGAGGAGGTGAGCAAGGCAGTGAACGTGGAGGTCCTGGAGGGTAGAGGCTCACTGGTCAGGGGGTGGGTACCAGATGGAGGGAGGAGGGAGGGGGTCCGGGTAGGGGACAGATGCTTGAAACTGAAGGTGACTGAGCTGAGGCTATGGCTGTGGGAGGGGGAGGCTGAGGGAGATGGGAGAGGGGGTCCAGGTGTTGAGGCATCAGGGCGAGCGAAAGATGCTGGCATCCCCAAGATCAAGGCAGCGGGAGTGAGCGAGAGGGTGTCGGCGACCAGGAGCTACAATCTCAAGGTTCCAGGAGTGACCCAGGGCAGGTGCATGGTGGCTAGGTAAGAAGGTGGTATAGACTGAAGACCTGGGATTCAGAACTGGGATTTTAGAGATAAAGTACTGTCTCCAGGCTCAGGGGCCTGGGGACTGTGGTGCCATTGGGGTGGGGGCAGGGTGAGGGTCCCAGAGGAGCAGGAAGGATGGAGAGGGTTTGGTGTTGACAGGGTTCTTGCCGGCAGCACCCAGAATCCCGGGCTCCTCTCTGCCAGGTGATGGGTGCTGGTGGCTGGGCGGGGTGTTTCATGGGGTCACCGAGAGAAGGGATGGTGTGTGGTGCCTCCCCAGGGCTGGCCCCAGGAGGTACACAGTAAATGAACAGATAAGTGCTCCCTGGGGGCTCCCAGCCATGTGGCCATTCGTGGGCAAGCAGGAGGGCAGGCAGGGTGCCCTCTGCCTGGGGGAGGATGGACAGTGGGCAGTGGGCAGTGGGCAGTGGGCAGTGGGCAGTGGGGAGGGAAGGAGGGCTGGGCACCTGTCCAGGGGTATGGAGAAGTCCAGGAAGGCAGCCACCAGCTCGGAGGTGTGGTTCCGGGCCAGCAGGGTGACGGCCTGCAGGGCATTTTCCTTGGCTTGGGGGATGCGGACGGAGCAGAGTTTCAGGTGGATGGCCTGGCCCAGGTTGGCAACCTGTGTGGGGAGGAAAAGTATGGGGAGAGGGCTGGTCTGGGCAGGGGGCCAGGCGCCGCCCCAAGAGCCTGAACAGGGAGGGAGGAGCTGCCCCGATGGGCGTGGAGCCCCTTCAGGTAGAGTGCTCTCCTGAGGGGGACGCACAGCCCTGTCCTGGGGGTTCTAAGAGGGAGGTCTGACGGGGGAGGCTCTTCTCTGCCCTGGACACGAGTCAGAAGGGGACCCCGGGGCTGATAGGGGGACAAGCACCATCTGCACAGCATTTGGGGTCATCCAAGTCTGTCTAAACATTGCCCAATCGCTGAAGGTTCAGACACATCCAGGGGTAGAGCCTCTAGCCCCTGTCTTGGGGTTGGGGGGACAGGGCATCTGCCTTATGTTCAGATGACCTTGTGTCCTGGTCTTCACTTTGATACCTGCCACTCTGATGTCTGGCAGGCCCCTCCCCTTCCACTTTCGGGTCTCATCACTCATCCATTCATGCCTGGCTCCAGGAGCACCCTCTGAGGCATCAGTCATCCTCTACTTGGGGGTCCCCTCCAGGGGCCTGTGCTGCCCCTCCTCATCAGCCTGGAGTCAGACCCAGAGCTCCTGGAGGGTCTGGGCTGGCCCTTCCTCCCCCCCACTCCCATCCCATCCTTGCTCCATCAGCGCATGTCTGCCCCAGACGCTGCAAACACCCCCCAGGACCCCGGGACACTTGTGTGGGCCTTTCCGTCCTGCATTCACTCACTCACTGGAATGCATCAGAGGGTGGGGCCTGGGTATCCCCCTCAGGCCCAAGCTTGGGGACGCCGCCTGGTCCCCGAGGCCCTAGCCCCTGGGTGCCGATGCTGGGCCTGCCCCCCTGCCCCCTGCCCCATCCTGGCGGGCCCTCCGCGGGGGCCCCACCGCCCTCACAGTCTCCAGCTTGGCCCCATGCTCCTGGATGGCAGTGAGCAGCATGTTGGCGGCCGCCTGCATGCGGAAGGGGCTGGTGGAGCCCAGGCTGTTGACGGCCGTCCAGATGAGGTCTGTCAGCTCTGCCATCGTGAGATACTTCATGATCTCCTGTAGTGGTGGGAGGGAGATGCCATCACCATGGTCCCCGGCACTGGGCACCCACCTGCTTGGCTGCATTCGTACCCCGTCTCAACGCTCCAGGCTCCCCAAGTCTCTAAGCACCGCCAGACGCCTCAGCCCCGCGCCTCTGGGGCCCCAACAAGGGCACCCATCTTGCAGTTTGCTCTCCTGCAGGTCTCCCTGAGCCAGCCACAGCCCAGGGGCAGGGAGAGAGGGTGTGATGACAGCAGAGGGGCAGGGACACAGCTCCCTTCCTCACTCAGACCTCAGGGCTTGTCCCGGGACAAGACTGGCCCAGCCAGCCTCGCCCCTGCCCTTCCTCTGCCTGGTCCTCACATTGGGGGAGTCCTGATCTGTTAGCCTCAGCCCAGGCGGCCACTCCCCACTCCCCTCTTACAGAGTCTTAACCAAGAGCAACTGAACTTCAGATCTTCGAAGGATCTTCAGGGTCACCTGAAGCCTCAGGCCTGGGAAGGCAGGTGAGCTGCCTTCATTCACGGCACCAAGGAGGGCTAGGCAGGGCCAGGCTGGGTCCAGAACCCAGGGCTCCTGTCCCCTAGCAGGGCTTGCCGGGGAACCCGACTCTGCTTGCTGCCCACATTCTCCTGGGGGGAGGGGCGGCGTCCAGGGAGGTGGGTGTCACCTCCCACCCCAGACCCTGAGCCGCTCTACGGGATGAGGGTACTCTCGGGGAATGCAAAGTCAGGGGCTGGGATCCCTGCTTCATAGCCTTAGACCACAGTCTCTGAGAGGAAAGATTTAGAGCAGTGCTGCTCAATATCGTAGCCGCCAGCCATACCAAGCTGTTTAAATTTAATTACAAAAAATTCAGGGAATCCCTGGTGATCCAGTGGTTAGGACTCTGCACATTCACCACCTAGGGTGTAGGATTGGGAACTAAGATCGTGCACACTGCGTGGTGAGGCCATAAAAGAAAATGAAGCAAAATTTAAAATTCAGTTCATCAGCTGCACCAGGCACTTTTTTTTAATTTGGCTGTACTCACTTGGCTTGAGGGATCTTAGTTCCCTGACCAGGGACTGAGCCTGGGCCCCAGAAGAGAAAGCATTGAGCTCTAACCACTGGACCACCAGGGAACTCCCTGCACTGCTGCATTTCAAGAGCCCAATAGTCACATGGGGACAGTGGCCACCTGTATAGTGCAGATACTTCATCCTTCCAGAAAGTTATGCTGGAAAGCTTTGACTCTGCGCAGCTGATAACCAAAGGAAGATTGAATGCTGGTGATGGAGTCATACTTGGGGAGGCTGACGGAACACTCTAATGCTCGCAAAGATGGTAGGGTGGTAAAATGTTCCTGGGCATGTCAGGGTATTTGTTGAGATGTCTGAAAGTCTGTTAGGATGTTTGCCTGTACATTAGATATAAAAATGTATGGAGGTTAGAATATTTATTATTAACAGAATCTTACTGCTCTAAAATTTTGGTAAAGTGTTTGTGAGAATGTTAGTTTACCAGTTATTGATTAGGAGGTGAGGATAATTTTAATGGCATATTTGTTCAGTTCAGTTCAGTCCGTCAGTAGTGTCTGACTCTTTGTGACCCCACGGACTGCAGCACGCCAGGCTTCCCTGTCCATCACCAACTCCCAGAGCTTGCTCAAATTCATGTCCATCGAGTCAGTGATGCCATCCAACTATCTCATCCTCTGTCGTCCCCTTCTCCTCCTGCCTTCAATCTTTCCCAGCATCAGGGTCTTTTCTAGTGAGTCAATTTTTTGCATCAGGTGACCAAAAGTTTGGAGCTTCAGCATCAGTCCTTCCAATGAATATTCAGGATTTCCCCTAGGATTGACTGGTTTGATCTCCTTGCTGTTCAAGGGACTCTCAAAGTCTTCTCCAACACCACAGTTCAAATGAATTAATTGTTCAGTGCTCAGCTTTCTTTACGATCCAACTCACATCCATACATGACTACTGGAAAAACCATAGCTTTGACTATATGGACCTTTGTTGGTAAAGTAATATCTCTGCTTTTTAATATGCTGTCTAGGTTTGTCGTAGCTTTTCTTCCAAGGAGCAAGCATCTTTTAATTTCATGGCTGCAGTCACCATCTACAGTGATTTTGGAGCCCAAGAAAATAAAGTCTGTCACTATTTCCATTGTTTCCCCATCTATTTGCCATGAAGTGATGGGACTGGATGCCATGATCTTTGTTTTTTGAATGTTGAGTTTTAAGCCAGCTTTTTCACTCTCCTCTTTCACTTTCATCAAGAGGCTCTTTAGTTCTTCACTTTCTGCCATAAGGGTGGTGTCATCTGCATATCTGAGGTTATTGATATTTCTCTGTGCAATCTTGATTCCAGCTTATGCTTCATCCAGTCTGGCATTTCACATGATGTACTCTGCATATAAGTTAAATAAGAAAGGTGACAGACAATATACAGCCTTGATGTACTCCTTTCCCAATTTGAATCCAGTCTGTTGTTCCATGTCTGGTTCTAACTGTTGCTTCTTGACCTGCATACAGGCATATTTGTAGCTAAAAGTAACTTTTTGTGTTAGAATATTAGACAACTGTATAAATCTGGTTAGGTCATTTGTTTTAAGATTACGTTTAAAATTGTTTGCTAAAATGTTAAATTTTGGTTACAGTTCTAGTATTAGAATGTTTTTGAAGAAATTCAATCTGGAATGATGGTTAGACTCTCAGAATCCCAGAATACTACAAACTCAGGTTTGCTAAGTACTTGTGAGTATCTTATTTAAACCCAGGGCGTGAAAAAATGTGAGCTGGAGGTGGCAGTGATGGTGGTTCTGTGGTTATGGTGGTGATGGTGATGGTGGTGGTGTTAGTGATGGTGGTGGTGATGGTAATGCTGTTGGTGGAGGTGGTGGTGAAGGTGGAGATGGACAGTGGTGGTGCTGTGATAGTGGTGATGGTGGTGGTAGTGGTGGTGGTGATGGTGGTAGTGCTGTTAATGATGGTGGTGGTGGTGGTGATGGTGGTGGTGGCACTGTTAGTGATGGTGGTGGTGATGGTGATGCCTTTGGTGGTGGTGGTGGTGATGGTGGTGACAGAAATTCTGTTGGTGGAGGTGGTGGTGAAGGTGGAGATGGCTCATGGTAGTGATGAAGTTATAGTGTTTATAAGACCACGGGGGGAATGCAGGACAGATTTGGGACCAGAACCCAGGTCTGTTCTCCACCCCAAACCTTCCCAGAACTATCATCCTTTGATTAGCAGACCCTCCCATCCTCTCCCCTTTCTGTGCTCTGTCCATCACTGCTTCCTGTTCAAGGAGAACCTGAGCTGAATGCCGCGTCCCTGTGTGCCGGGGACCATGCAGAGTGGGGCAGACTGCTCTTCCCAGGTTCTGGACTCTACGTTCCTAGTCACTCCGTCCACCTGAGAGCCCCAGTGCTCCAGGGCCCCTTAACTGCTGGGCCCCTCTGAGCTGGCCCCAGGGAACCCTACCTCCAGCCCTGTCCCTTCCCCTAGGTCCAGGTCCTCACGTGTAAACAGAAGCCCTGCCTGGTTTCCCCATCCTGGCCCTGGACAACTGATGTACTGTCTCCAGAGCTTTAGGTTTTTCCCTACTAAACTTTTCCTGATTGGCCTCAGTGGGCTGACAGCCACTGCAGCTGCAGAGAGCACAGTTCTGGAGTCAGGCAGGGCTGGATTCAAAACCCACTGGGCACCTACTAGCCAGGTACTGCCACTTCATCATTTGGTTCAACCTGACTCCACTGAATGGGTGTTTACTGAAGCCTGGCTCTACCACCAGAGCCTGTGCTGGGCCCAGGTGGGACTCCACTTCTGGCCTGGAGGTCTAATGGGGAGACTGACAGACACACCCCATACAAGGGTCTTCATTAGTCACGGGTTCAACAGCAAGAGGGGCCACCATAGCAGAGACATCATGAACTGACCACTCCGAATGGGAGGCTCCAGGAAACTCAGCCAGTCCAGCCAACGCCAGCATCCAGCCCACACCCGGGGTCCCAGCCTCGCTTATCTTCAGAAAAGACACAGTTCACACAGATACAGACGGTTACAAAGACTCGGGATCTCACTGAGATGACGAAAGGGAGCTGGGGAGCTGCTGGACACCCCAAGCCACTGACTAAGGAGGGGCTGTCTGCGGGAGGTCAGATGACAGCGGAAGAGGGGAGACACGGTATGCCTTCAAAGGAGGAGGGTTTGGCTCTCAGAGGATGGGGAGAAACCTAGGGAAAGTGAGGAAGTCAAGGCTGTATCTGCAGAGCGTCACCAGGAAGGACACCGTTTGGTGCCTCAGAGGACGCCCACCATGGGAGCTAGCCAGCCAGCGCCATCTATTAGGAATTCCTGGCAGCTGGAACTTCATTGGTATCACTCTGCCCACTTCATGAGGAAGACTGAGGCTCAGACAGAAGGAGCTTGTTCAAGATTGCACAGCCGCGAGAGACAGAGCTGGGACTCAAGCCTGCGCTGCTGACCCCAGAGTCTATCTCCAGCCCCTCCTCCCCCAACTCCTGCTTCCCAGGAGACAAGGTCCTCCAAAGCTCTAGTTAATGACCAGAGATGCAGGCAAGATCCTGGCCTCCGTTTTAATACTCACACCCTGGCTCCAGCGGGAGCCCCGGCAGCGGGGTAGCAGTGGGGGTCAGAGCAGAGCATGGCCACATCCCCCCACCCAGATCTGCCCAGGATTCTAAGGGCTTTGACCTTGATGACTTGGGAGCTGCCGGGCTGCAAGACGTGGTCCTTCAAGAGTGCCACCTCCTGGGGGCTGGGGGGAGCAGCCTCTTGGTCCCCACCGCTCCAGATCGGGACTCCTTCCTTGCTGGCCTGGGGAGGCTCCTGGGGGGCTGGTGCTTGCTCCTGCAAAGCTTCTCCTCCTGGTCAGGCGCGGGATGGGGTAGGGGTGAGGGCAGGCAAAGGCAGGCTTGGGGTCTCGGGTGGGACCTGCAGTGGGTGGGGTGGGGTCATCTGAAGTCAGGGTCATGCCTGGGTCCAAGTGTAGGGTGGGGAGTCAGTGGGTCTGCAGGTCGGGACAAAGCCATGACTGTGCTGATGGCTGAGGTTAGAGGCTGGGTCTGGGAGAGGTCTGGGGGGAGTTGGGCTCAGGAGTGCTGGCGTGGGTTGGGCTGAGGCTGTGGCTGCAGTGGGAGCGAGTCCTCCGTGGGGACCCTCATAGGCTCACCTCTCTGGTGCATGAGGAGCTTGTAGAGATGGCCCACCGCTTCCAGGCTGGAGCACTGGGTAGTCTTGTCCGGGTCCTGGCACAGAATCCCCAGCATGCCCACCAGCTGCCCAGTTCATTTGTCCTCTTTGGGCTGTAGTGAGAGTGCAGAGAACCACTTATGCAGATCGTAGCAGCCACGCACTCACCCCAGCACGGCTGGCGTCAGAAAGGATCCCTTCAAACTCTATGCAGGGCTGGGATTCAGGTCTGGACAAAATGTTTCTGTTTAGTTGCTCAGTTGTGTCCAACTCTTTCGCGACCCCATGGACTGGAGCCCGCCAGTCTCTTCTGTCCCTGGCATTTCCCAGGCAAGAATACTGAAGTGAGTTGCCATTTCCTTCTCCAGGGAGTCTTCCTGACCCAGGGATCGAACCTGTGTCTCCTGCATTGGCAGGCGGATTCCTTACCACTGAGCCACCGGGGAAGCCCCCCAGACAAAATGTTAGTGGTTGCCAAAAAAGCTCAGGACATAGAGAAAAATATCTTAATGTAATATTTGTCAAAATCAAAATGAATGCTAAAAAATCCATCATGAAAAAGTTTCAAAATTTTACATAAAGACAGGATCTGAGCCTGCACGTCCATGACCTTGCCTCACTCACCTCACCCTATACCCAACCCTGATTCCAATAAAACTTTATTCACAACAACAGGCGGCCAGCCCAAGGACCATAGTTTGCTGATTTGATTGTTTAAAACATCCCATTAAAACATTTATCTTCCTTGCCGAGTGTTTTGGCACCTCCACAAGTGTTGTGTCCTAGGCAAGTGCCTGACTTGTCTCTCCTAGACCCAGTCCTATGTGTTGCAGAAGTTGATTTTGAGTAAACGGAAGGTCCTTTGAACTCCTGCAAAGGGGTCCTCCTCACCAAAGGCATGCTGGAGGGGTCTAAACACCGAAAGCTTGCCTTTGGCAGAATGTGCCTGTTTCCCAGCCGCCTGCCTGCCTGTCTGCCTTCATTAGAAAGGCACGCCTGCTAGGCACCAGGCTGAGGAAGTAATTTTCTCATCTCCCTGTGAGTCTCCCTGAGGAATCGATGCTGATTTTGGCTGATAAATGCAGAACCACTCACTCCCTGAACACGTGCTGACGTTCACTCAACCCAAGGGCGTTAGCGACAGATGGTGGTTAAGCTGTGACCCGTGAAACGACGGAAATGGTGATGGATGAGGGCAGAGGGACAGTGGCTGTTCTACACAGAGCTGCCTGCCCCAGTCTGGGGCAGGGCGGCACTCTCAGTCTCCCATCTGACGCCCACTCTGTCCCTCCGAGGAGGACCCCTTTCTTCCCATTTCCCTGAGAGACAGGCTCAGGGTGGAGAACTTGCTTGAGGCTTCAAGCTGCGTTAACAAAAGCCCAGTATCCTGGGTCAGGCGTCAGGGAGCCTGGGTTAAGCCTCCAGCTGGGAGGCCTTCACAGGGGCCCCCCAACCCCCAACCCAGGCTGTTTCCTTGTGTGTGAGGAGGAGGAGTGCTTGGCCAGGCCACAGGGGACTTGGGGATCCTGCATGTCCTGGGGGCAGGGGCCCCATGCGCCTTGGCAGGCTCGGGGAGAAGGGCAGCTTGGCGGGTGTGAGCCTGGGGCTGGAGAGATGGTACTCACATCCAGGTAGAGGTTGTGGCTCAGGAATTTGAGGAGGGCCACGCAGTTGTGGACAGCCCGCTGCCGCTCATGTGCCTTCTCCGACGCCAGCCAGACGTACAGGTGCTGCAGGTGGTAGGGGAAGGGAGGGGCGCGGCCGCTTGGGACCCCAGCTCCGGACAGGCCCCGCCCCCAGATCAGGCCCCGCCCACCACCAGCCCAGACCACACCCTAAGCCACACCCTCGGCTCAGGCCCCTCCCAGTCCCAGCCCCGCGCTGTCCACCACTCCCCCTATCCAGCCTTCCTCATCTCTTTTCACTGCCTCTGCTAATCCCTCTGCTCCAGGCCATCGCGACTCAAAAGGAGGTGTTCTTTCTCTCTTTTGTAAATGACACGCCCCTCCTGCTGAAAATCTTTTGAGGCGCCAGGTTGTTAACCTGTTCCTCTGCAACGTATATCTTTCCAGAACAATGCTTTTCTGTGCACACCGCAAAGGCGCAGAGTTACAAAGAAATTCAAAGGCATACTGAGACAGGCTGAACACTTCTTAAGCTGCATTTGAACCTCTTTGTTATGGGGATGGATGATTCTGACGCTGCGTGAGGATGAAGTGCTGGGAGATTCTGTGACTCGGTTGTGTCCTGTAACGTTTCCTCCTGGCTGGGCTCACACACCCAACCCCGACTTCCATCTGTGCACCCCAGGTCGGCAGTCCCTGCTGCAGGGGCTCCCCTCAGCTCCACTGGGCCCCAAGCCTGAGATGGCCTGGCCTCTGCTGACCTAACCTCACTCTGACCCACTGCCCCCACCTCTGCGCCCACCCCAGGCTCCAGCCATGCAGACCCTCCCTCCACTCCGGCCCAGTGTGCTAGCTGGGGTTGCTCAGCTTTGCTCCTGTGTGCCCTCTGCCTGGGGGCCCTCTTCGCCCCTCCTTTGCAGAGGCCTGCTGGCCCTGACCTCCCACCCTCCCAGCAGAGGCAGCTTCCCCACTGGGCCTCCCCTGACTCTGTTGGCTGGTCTCCCTCCTTTCAGGGAAGGACTCTGGAGGGCAGTGACACAGTGGGGGTGGTAGGCTTGGGAGATACCCTTGAAGCTAGGAGACTGCTGCAGGGGCAGTTCTCTCAGTGGGAAGGAGGGCAGGTGCCTCAGGGGCAGGGCCATGGCCTCTTTCCTCACCAACTCCCTTTGCTGTGGCCTTCATGGCCCACTTGCCACCAGGCTGTGCTCACTGCACCTGCCTGCCCCCTACTTGTTCTAAACCACGGTGACCCCTGCAATGGACAGTCCTCGAGCCTCTGTGTTCCTAGACTAGTCCCATGCCTGGTTCACGCCCTGTGCCCTCTGCCCCCCGTCCTCTCCCTACACTGCCCTGTGTCCTCACCGCCAGCAGGAATTGCAGCTCCTCAGCTGTGGGGTTCTGCACGATGAAGCTCTGTAGCATCTGCTCCAGGGCTCCTGTGGTCTCCTTGTAGAGGGTCTGTGCTGGGGAGTGGAGCAGGTCAGGGGGCAGCCGAGTCCCAGGGCCAGAGGGACTGCTGGGGCCTCCTGGGGGCCCTGTGTGTGTCAGCCTCTTGCTGCCTGCTTCCTGCACGCTCCCCAGGATGGGCTGCACACCAGTGAGCTCATATAATGCCCAGGAAGGGCCCCCCAGGACCCCCACTGGGCAGCTGGGGAGAATGGGTGGTCTGGGGTGGTCTGGGGCCTGCCCCAGGGCACAGGATTCTCAGTGGCCGAGAAGATTCATGAGCATGTAACCCGCTCAAGACCTGGCTCGGAAGGCTCTCGTGTCTAATTGAACACTCTGCCATTGCCATCTTGAAATTCTCAAAAAAGTTTTAAACAAAGGCCCCCCGTTTTCATTTTGCACTGGTCCTGCAAACACAGGAGACCCTCAATCTTGGCTGCTTGGCGAGTCAGGCTTGCCCAGGGAGGGAAGGGCCACAGAGAGTATCCACTGGAGGAGAGCCCTGGGGCACTGGCCATCAGCTCCTTGGGGGCCACTTTAGCTCTCTGAGCCTACCTTTGTCCCCTGAGAACTGGGCTGGAGCAAGGCCCCGATCAGGGTGGATGTGGACACAGGGTGAGAATGAACAGGAAGCCCCAGCCCAGCACCTGGCGGCTGCACTCCCTGAGGGTCTGGCTGTGGGGTCATACCTGGTAACCGGGGCACCCTGGACTCCCACAGGGTTGGAGTCTAGGCAGACATCCCTCTTCTGGAGAGCCGCTGCAGTGGTGTCACCCTGGGTCCAGGGGGCCCCTCACTCTCACCCACACCCAAGCTGTCTATCTGCCGGCTCCATCCTGGACTCAGCCTGGGGAGGTGGGCTGATGAGCCTGGTCTAGGGGCTGGGTCCAGGGGGCCCCTCACTCTCACCCACACCCAAGCTGTCTATCTGCCGGCTCCATCCTGGACTCAGCCTGGGGAGGTGGGCTGATGAGCCTGGTCTAGGGGCAAGGGGCAAAGATCAGCCCTGCCTCTCCCTCCCGACACCTCCATTTCTCTGAGCTGGTTCTCTCGCTCTCCGGACGGGTCGCTGCTGGGAAGCTGAGCTAACTCAGATGCTGGGTGGGCCTGGCTCCCGGCAGGTGCTTAGCACCGGCTGCCTGCCCTTTGCAGTGGGCGGGGCGCCGGGCGGGGGCGGGGGCCGCGAGAGGCTGCACGCGCCCTCCGGTGGCGGCTGCCCGCAATGGCCGGCATCTCCCCGCAGTGAGGCTTCCCTTGGACAGAACAACTTGAGAGGGTGGGCGGCCGGCCAGGGGCTTGGACCGCACATCAGAGCTCCTTCTTGCAGCCACTAGCGCAGGCAGGACCAGACCAGCTGCAGTAGCGGTGTGGGTGACACTGAGCTGCACGCTGTCAGTGCCAGCAAGAGACAGGGAGGCCATCCATTCTATGTACATAGTGCTGCTTTGCCCCACACGTGGGACACGCAGGGTTTCCTTTCAGCCTCAGTGCTAAGGAGCACTAGCTCTTGGATCATCATTCCCTTTTTACAGGCAGGCTCGAACAGTTAAAAGAAACACCCCCAGCCCTGGCCTACGGTGGGAGGCGGGTGCCTCAGGGGCCCCCTGCCAACCCGAGAGCAGTATGCAGGACTGGACATTCTTCCCCGGGGCCCCGCCTCTGGAAGGGGTGCAGGTGCCAGGCTCGCACCTGTATGTTGGGCGGCTCCAGAAAGAGGCAGGTGTGTTTCTCTAGGACCTCCAGCGGCGGCAGGGACATCACGCTGTGGAGGCTGATGGACAGAAGCTGAGATTTCATCTCCAAGTCCAGCAGTGGCCTCAGCTTACTGTGGGGAACAAGGCGGGGAGGGCGGGGGCCTCTGTAAGAAGGCCACCCGCCTCCCACGGTGGCCTGCACTGGCTCAGGTTCCTAGCCCTGCCCAGGAGGGCCTTGACGCCTGATGTCTCCCACCTTGCTGTCCTGCTAGGCGCCAAGCCTGAGCTGTGAGGCTGATGGCAGATGCTGAGAAAGGCACTGTGTGGGGCTGGGAAGCCTACCAGAGACTGGAGATGATGTGAATGGTCTGCTGGCGAGTCGGGGTGCACAGCGTGTCCTGAGGCTCCTTCTCCATCAGAAGCTGCAAATCCCGGGTGCAGGCCGAGTCTCTCCACATACCTGGGCCCGTCCCACTTCTGACACCAAGTCTCCTTCCCACCTAAAGACCTGGGTGCCCAGCACCCTCTAACCTGCAGGATTCTGCTTCTGCCCTGGATCCTCACAGGGGGGCCTTTGTGATCTGACCCGACCCCCCCCCCCCCCCCGCCACCTTAGACAATTAGAGCACAGACTTTAGAATCAGATGGGTCATGGCTGAATCCTAGCTACCCACACATGAGCTTGCATGACCTTGGGCCCACCTCCAAACTGCTCTGAGCTTCATTTATTCACAAGTAACATGAGCCGTTGCCCTTGTGTTAGGTGGGAAGCAAGGCTTGCAAAGCAGTGTGTCTGGGTCACACGAGGGACTCAGAAAATAAGAAGTGTTATTTTTGCTACTGCTACTGCATAATTATCTATCACTTGTGTGTTTCCTCCAGTATCCCACAGGTTCTGTAAGGCCCAAACCCCTAGTAACTAGTGGAGCAAGCTAGGTCAGTATTGACAGAAAGGATGGTGCTGGCCTTCCCGGGTCTCAGCCACATCAGCTGTGCAGTGGACATCCTTGGCCAGCTCAGGCTCACTGTAGGGAGCGAGTCATGTGAGAGCCATGGATGTGCTTCCAGGTGTGAAAGCCTGTGAGGGGCTTGTCCACGCTCTAGAAGTCCAGCTGGCCCCTCTCTTCCACTGGTGCCTCTTCTGAGTGCTGCTGTTTGAGGGAGGTGCCCTGTCCATCCCCGGGGAGGACTTCCCTTGCCCCAGGACCTTGCACTCACCATCAGGCACTTGAAGAGCTTGGACATCTGCGAGAACCCGTAGCTTTGGGTGCCCTCGTTGTGGCTGATGGCTCCCATCAGCATGAGTATGGCCATGAGGAAGCTCTGCTTCAGCATCTCATCCTGGGGTCAGGCAGCGGAGCAAGGGGTGGGTTGGGGAGTGGGAGCACCGGAGGGGTGGGAGAGCAGGAAGGCCACCATCATGCGTGGCAGCAGGGCCGCCGCTGATGGTGGGGGGAGACAGCAGAGACCTCCGGCTGGGGCTGCATAGACCCTGTGATGAGGGGGTCCCATGCGGCAGAGACCTCCGAGGGCTGGGGCTACAGAGGCCCCAGGATGGGGGGAACCCATGTGATTTTGTTTAACAATGTGAATAGCTGATGATGCTTAAGCATCAGGAGGTGCCCATAAGAAGCCCAGTGTCCAGCTTCTGGTGATATGCGGCTACCCCAGGCCCAAAGGATTAAGTGTGTGGTGCTCTCACAGGGCTGCCCGGACCCTCACTGTTCCCCGGGTGCAGGGTCAGGGGACTGTCATCATAGGGCATCCAGTTCCCCTGAGTGAGAACCCAGGGCTTGCTTTCAGAGGGGAGGCGGAGGGCTGGAGTCCTCAGGAAAATCCATGAACCGTTAGGTGGGAAGGACAAGGAGGAGGCCAGGCCCATGTGGGGGTGGGGTGGGGAGGTGGGCTCTAGGGCCCTGGGAGGTCTAATCCTGACACCTCTCTGGTGGGCTCCGGGGCCCTGGGAGGTCTAATCCTGACCCCGCTCTGGTGGGCTCCAGGGCCCTGGGAGGTCTAGAGTCCTGACCCCGCTCTGGTGGGCTCTGGGGTGGGCCAGGGGTCATACCCAGGAGCTGTGGTGGAAGTAGTAGATCATCCGGGTCAGGATGTTGTCCACCCACGGGAGGATGAGGGCCTCGGCCTTGTCCGCCATCTGGCCATAGCAGAGGAGGATGGTGCTGCTCGCCCACTTCCACCACGGGTCCTCCAAGTCCTGGGCACAGTGGGGCGGGGGTGGGGCAGGTCAAGCCCTGCTGAGCCTTCCCCTGGGGGTGTGGTGACGGCAGGTACCCCAGGCCCTAGTGGGGTCCTGGAGGCAGGGTGCTCTGAGGAGTGGCGGGCCTCAGTTTGTCTCATAAGGAAAATAGAGGAGGTGGGGCTGTCTCCCTAGGGGGGTGGGCTGGGTCTCATGGGGTCACTTGGAGGTGTACCTGGGGGTGGTTGTCTCTGCTAGAATGGGCTGGAGTCCAAGCCCCCCACCCTTCCAGCCTTGGGGTGGCCCCTTCCCCAGGGGCCCAGGGCCCGGCCCCCTTCTGTCCCACCTCAGGCTGCAGGGAGCCTGGGAGGGCGTGTTTGGACCTAGAGAGACAGTAATGGGGCACCCGGCGCGTTGGCTCCAGGTGAGACCCAGAGAGTGGGGGCCCTCGATGTCCCCTGAGGACACTATGATTCTGCGGTCCGTCAGTGACTAGACCTTCTCTGGGGGGTTGAGCTTCGAGTCCCAGCCACTGCTCTACCACCTGCCAGGTGCAGGGCTGTGAGGAGGAGGCCAGCCGGACTTCGGTCGTGGTCCTGGTTCTCACTCATCCCCACTCTGTCCTAACCCGGCTCGCCTCCTGGGGTGGCTGCCACTGCTTCCGCCTCGGGAGTTCCCCAGGGCTGGCCTCTGGCCCTTGTCTCCTGCTTTGGACGATGCCCAGGATCAAAGAGCCACCAACCACCATGCAGCAGGCAGGCAGCCACGCGGGAGCTGTCCCTGGAGCTCCTGCCGTGTTGGCCTCACAGCCGGGCTCGCTGCAGCCCCAGTGGTGGGAAAGAGGGAGCACCATCGAGGAGGAGGAAATCGTGGCACAGGGGCCAGGCCGCTGCTGCAGAGGTGGGGCTGGAGGCCGGGGGGCGGCCCACAGCCTTTCTCCCTAATCGGCCCCAGGAGACCCCACCCCATGGAGGCCCAGCATCCCTGTCTGCAGCACAGGCCTCCTGCCGCCGGAGAGCCAGCACCTTGTGGGAGAATCTGTTCAGGCTCCGCCTGATGGGGTTTCTCCGGCCAAATTGCTCCAGGATGGCCCAGACGTGATCCAGGTGGTGGGCGGCGGCCAGCCCCACGGTGAGTGCGATGCCCTGTGGGGGAAGGGGGCCAGGGTCACTGACGTAGGCTGGGGATTTGTCCGAGGGCACAGGGCACCTGCCTCCCACCAGCCTGGGAGTACACACACATTTGAGCCCGGCCTTGTGGGGCGTCTCTTTATGGGGGATGGAGGCGAGGGTGGGGCGGGGGGGAGAGGTGACTGTGGAGTCCTGCTACCACTGCCTCCCCACCCCCAGGTCTCAGCAGCCCCGCACCGGAGCGGGAAATGAGGGTCCAGGAAGAGGAAGAGGACACAGCTGTGAGGGGCTCAGAGTGGGACCAGGGTCAGGGTCGGAGTGGGACCAGGGTCAGGGTAATCCTATGATCAGGGTCAGGCAGCTGGCACTGAGTGGCCGCTAGAGTCTTACCTCCCTCTACTTGGACCACTGGTGGGACGTTTCCAGCAGGGTTTTCAGGTGTGTCCTGACCGTGGTGCCATTCTTTTCGGCTTGGAGCATCAGCCCATAGTAGATGAACAGGAAGGCCTGGGGAAGGGTTCAGCTTCCTGTCTTGAGCCTGAACGACCTCTCTGCACCCCTGTCCACCAGGCGGCCTGCCACTACCCCCATGCATGCCCCCTCGCCCCTCTGCTCTGTGACCAGCAACCCCTGGGCTGGTGGTGAAGCGTCAAGGGTGTGGCTGCAAGTCCTGCCGCCTGCCCCCCGCCCTCTGTTTCTTTCGGGGGCCTAGGGCTTGCCCTGGGCAGGGATGTGGGTGGCCCACCTTCTCCGGGGGCTGCTCCTGCTGTGTCCGGTCGGGCCTGGTGAGTGCCCCGAGAAGCTCCTTGGACCACCCTTCTGTGTTCAGAAACTGCACTGACTTGATGGCCATCTGTGAGCAGATGGGGGTGGGCAGGCAGAGGGTCTCTGTCTCCACCCTGTGAGTCTCCACTAGCCTGGCCCGCCCCCAACCGCTTGGGGTCCTGACTCCGTGGTCCTCCTCCCTGTTTCCTTCTCCTGAGGCTCCAGGGCCTGTTCTCTGGCTTGTTTGCTCACCCTTGGGGACGAGAAACTCATTCCTCAAGATGCCCTTGCTGGAGGTTCTCAAGGAGGGGCTGGAAACCAGGAGCCTGACCATGTCCCCAGCGCTGGGCCAGGGCTCGGCTGTCATAGAGGCCCAGTGGCGTGTCCCCTCAAGGTGGCTGCACCAGAGTGTGGGTTCCTGGGGGGCAAGGTTGGTCTTGTTTGCCCTCGGCTGTCTCCCCAGCACCTAAAACAGTGCCTGACAAGTAGCTGACACTCTGTTAGTATTTTTGAATGAAGGAATGAATGAACCAATGATCATATAAATGAATGAGAAGTCCCTTCTAAACATAAAGTCCTAAAAGCCCTAACACTGCATCATTTTATGATGATAAATACACAGCCTCTCTATTTTCAGTGTTCCTGGTTTCCACAATACGAGTCATCTAAGATTTTGATCCTAAGATTCTTTCTGGTGGAGAGACTCCTTCTAATTATGCTCCCAACCCAAATACTTTAAAAGAAGAAAAGACTGGTAAATGTGAATATAAACATTTCAAGAAGTTTGTTTAGCCAAATCACCATAAATTAAGTTGAAAGACACCGTAGTTTTTTTTTTTTTTTCCTTTCTGTGATCTGTTGCCAAGAGTTAATATCATTGATAAAGAGCACTTTATAAACCAATAAGAAAAAGATGACAATCCACTTAAAAAATGGAGATATATAGACTCAACCTTGCTAATATTTAAGGAATGGAAATTAAGATGATGTATCATTTTTGCCAAGATTGAGAAATAGTAAAACCACCACATTTTGAAGGTGATTGGATCACATTAAAGTGCAGGTTTGAGCAATGTTAACTAAAATTTATAGTTTATATGCACCCATTTCCCCAGTTAAGTCCAGTTTTGGGGATCTACCCTAAAGGAGCAGAGTTATCCCACACACAACCTCGTCGGACAGAAGACCTGCCCGAGTGCCCTCTGCCGGCAGGACTGTTTGCATCCCCCCTCTGGTGATTCTCCCTTGAACGTGGAAAAGGAAACTGCTCTAGCCTAGGGCTTCCCTGGTGGCTCAGATGGTAAAGAATCTGCCTACAATACAGGAGACCTGGGTTTGATCCCTGGGTTGGGAAGATCCCCTGGAGAAGGGAATGACTACCCACTCCAGTACTCTTGCCTGGAAATTCCTATGGACAGAGGAGCCTGGCAGGCTACAGTCCATGGGGTCGCAAAGAGATGGACACGACTGAGGGACTAATGCTTTCACTGCACATTGGCCATCTCCACTCCTCCAGGGCTTCCCAGGTGGTGCTAGTTGTAAAGAACCAGCCTGCCAATGCAGGAAGCAATGAGATGCGGGTTTGATCCCTGGGTCGGGATGATCCCCTGGAGAACGGCATGGCAACCTACACCTTCTTGCCTGGAGAACCCCATGGACAGAGGAGGCTGGTGGGCTACAGTCCATAGGGTCAAAGAGAGTCAGATACATGACTGAAGCGATTTAGCATGCACGCACACCAGGGCAGAATACAGAGGAGCCTGTCTGCCCTGGTTATGCCCCACACCTGGTCCATTTGCTGGAGTGCAGCAAGACCTGGGTGGCTCTCCCACATGCCCACAGGACAGGTGTCTGCTGAATGCCCAAGGAACCCCAGCCTCCTGGAAGCTCCTAATTTCTCCAGAGGCACCAGGGGCATGGCGGATTGTACCAGCATTTGGTGGCCAAAGCAGAGCCCAAACTGCTGCTATGGGAATTAGTGTGAATTCTGCATGTTTCCGTAGCAGAGATAGTCATCCATCTGATTCTGCAACAGTCCTAGACCCTGCTAAGAATGTTTACAGAATATATAAGGTGGGCTTCATATTTCTTTTAAAAAACCTGAAATATTTTGAAATTTGAAACACATCTGTTTCCAAAATTTTCTTTAAAGCTTTAAATATTTTAATATTGAGGTCTATTTAACTTACAGTGAGACACATGTGTCATCAGTGTGTAGTGCAATGAATTTTGACAAACGTACGTATGTCTCAGTTCAGTTCAGTCGTTCAGTCATGTCCGACTCTTTGTGACCCCGTGGACTGCAGCATGCCAGGCTTCCCTGTCCATCATCAACTCCCACAGCTTACTCAAACTCATGTCCATCAAGTCAGTGATGCCATCCAACCATCTCATCTTCTGTTGCCCCCTTCTCTTCCTGCCTTCAATCTTGTCCAGCATCAGGGTCTTTTCCAATGAGTTAGTCCTTTGCATCAGGTGGCCAAAGTATTGAAGCTTCAGCTTCAGCATCAGTCCTTCCCATGAACATCCAGGACTGATTTCCTTTAGGATGGACTGGTTGGATCTCCTTGCAGTCCAAGGGACTCTCAAGAGTCTTCTCCAACACCACAGTTCAAAAGCATCAATTCTTTGGCACTCAGCTTTCTTTATGATCTGACTCTCACATCCATACGTGACTACTGGAAAAACCATAGCTTTGACTAGACGGACCTTTGTTGGCAAAGTAATGTCGCACCCCGTCAAGATCTGGACCATTTCCCACTGCCCCAAAAAGCTCTCTCATGCTCACTCCTAGTTAATCGCTATCCCACAAGACCGGTTTGATTTAGTTCATCTGCCATAAGGTTAACTTTGCCTCTTCTAGAATTTCGTACGACTGGAATCATGTGGTGTGTGCTTTGCTGTGTCTGGTATTTCTTAAAGAGATGTTTGTTCATTGTTTGGCTGTGGTCTTCGCCGCTGCAAGCGGGCTTTCTCTAGCTGAGGGCTCCTCTTAGTCGCAGTCCACCGGCTTCTCACTGCAGTGGCTTCTCTTCTTGTGGGGATCCGGCTCTAGGTGCACGGGCTTCATTCCATAGCTACGGGCTCGCCGGCTCCAGAGAGGAGTCTTAGTAGCTGTGGCACTCGGGATTAGTTGCTCCTGGGCACGTGGAATCTTCCCGGACCAGGGATCAAACCAATGTCCCTCGCATCGCATCTCAACCACTGGATCCACCGGGGAAGCCCTGTGTCTGGTACTTTTTCACTCAGTGTGTTTTTGAGATTCGCCATGCTGTTGCATGCTGGTTCAAGTTGACTCCTGTGATTTTCATTTCTGCTGCTTGGTTTCAGTGTAACTCGTTCTCCTTTCTCCAGTTTCCTCAGGTGGGTGAGCAAGTAATTGATTTCAGATCTTTGGCAGGGGATGAGCATGCCTAGCACAGGGTTGTTTCTAGTCTGAGGCTCTTATGAATAAGGCTGCTGGGAACATGCTTCTGTGTGTAATTTTGTGTACGAGTGTTTCATGCCTCTGGGGTTAGTACCTAAAAGTAGAACTGCCGAGTCCTAACGGTATAAGAAAATGTCAGTTTTCCAAGCAGGTTTCCCCGCAGCAGGCACTTCCCCACCAGCATTTGGCCGAGCCTTTCTTTCTCCTCTGAGCTCTGTCCGTGGGTGGGTGGAGGCTGCTCCCGGATGTTAACTGACATTTCCCTGAGGATTCAAGATGCTGATCATTGTGTCTTTGGCTTTTGGTCATTCATCTGCCTTCCTCTGTGACATGCCTACTTAAATCTTCTGTTCACTTTTGCAATTGGGCTGTTTGTCTTTTCTCCCTGATTTTGGAAGAGTTCTTCACTTATTCTGGATAAAATCCCTTGCCAGAGATATGTCTTGTGAATATTTTCTCCGTGTCTCTGATTTCCCTTTTTTCACTCTCCTCATGAGCAGAAGCTTTAATTCAGATGGAATCCAATGTATACATTTAAAAAAATTTTTATGATGAGTGGTTTCTGGGTTCCAAGAAATATTACCTGCCCCAAGATAAAGGCAAAATTGTCTGCTGTGTTTTCCTTAGAAGCTGTTTTGTTTTTTAATATTTAGGCCTTGGGCCCATCCCAAATTAACTTTTGTGAATGATTTGAGGCAGGCATTAAAGTTCCTTTCTACCCCCCCAGATAGGTGACTTTTGCAGAACCATTTGTTCAAAAGACTTTCCCTATTGAATTGCTTTGGTACTATTAAAAAAAAATTAATTGATCATATAAGTGTGGTTTTATATTGGAGTTTCTATTCTATCTCTGTCAATTCTATCTTGTTGATTGTAGTTATATATGAAATCTTGAAGTCAGCTAGTGTAATTCTTGGAACTATGCTCTTTTTCAAGATTGTTCTGGCTATTTTAGGTCTTTTGAAATTTCCATGTAAAATTTTAAATTATAGATTTTATTTAATTTTATAATGAAGTTGGTTGGCATCACACTGGCAACACATAAATCAATTTTTAGGAGAATTGACATCTTAACATTATTGACTCTTGTTATCCATGATCATTTATCTGAATTTATTTAGGTTTTCTTTAATTTCTTTTTTCAATGTTTTGTAAAGATCTTGCCCATATTTTGTTAAATGTATCTGAGTCTTTTATGTTTTTAATGTGGCTGCATCTTAGTTTTTTAAAAGTTTATTTTCAAATTGTTTATTGTTAGTACACAGAAATTCAGTTGACATTTGCATATTGATTCTGTATCCTGAGATTTTGTTAAATTCAATTATTAGTAATTAATAGTTCTAGCATTAAAAAAACTTCTATGAGATTTTCTGTGTATGCAGTTATGCTGTCTGCAAAGAAAGATGGTTTTACATTTTCCATTGCAATCCATATATCTGTTTTCACCTGTCTCTTACTTTACTGCCTTGGTTAGGACTTCAGTGCAATGTTGACCAGAAGTGGAGACTGTGGACCTCTTTGCCTTATTCTGATCTTAGTGGGAAGGTGTCATTCATTCATCATTAGGTACGTGAGTGGTAGGGTTTCCATAGATGCTACTTTCCTTCTACTCCTGCTTTGTGAAGAGCCTTCCTCAATGCGATACTGGGACTTATAATAAAAATATCCATGTGGTCTTCATTTTCTTCTGGCACAGAGCTTCTGAAACCCTTTCCTAAGTGATGAGAGCAGTAAAGATGTCTTTTGTTGTTCACAAGAAGCCTGGTTCCACTTCTGGAGAGCCCCTGGCTCTCCACCCAGGATGAGGGCGAGTTGCCAGGAGAACCAATCCTGGACCGACAGTTGGATCTCTGACCCACTTCTCAACCTTCAGAGAGGTGATAGGGCGAGAGGTGGACTTTAATTATCAGCCGCCAGTGGTTTCGTGAATCACACCTATTAACAAGGTCTCTGTAAAAACCCCAAAGGGCTGGGATGCGAGAGATTCCAGGTGGGTGAACAAAAAGGCAGATTTTTCTTGCTAATCTTTTGCTAAATATTTTTGAGTTCATCTTCATAAAAGATATTGGTCTGTAGCTTTCTTGTAATGTCTTCTTCCGGCTTTGGTGTTGGAGTTGTGCTGGCTTCATAAGACGGTTTCAAGAGTGTTCCTTTTTCCTCTATTTTCTGAGAGAATTTGGACAGAATTAGTATTATTTTTGCATTAACTTGTGATGGGCTTTCCTCGTGGCTCAGATGGTAGAGAATCTGTCGGTAAAGCAGGAGACCCAGGTTGAATCCCTGGGTTGGGAAGATGCTCTGGAGAAGGAAATGGTTACCCACTTTAGTATTCTTGCCTGGAGAATCCCATGAGGAGCCTGGCAGGCTACAGTCCAAAGGGTCGCAAAGAGTCAGACATGACTGAGCGACTAACACTTTAACTTGTGATAGAATTAACCAGGGAAACCTGTGGGAAGGTTTATAAAATATGACTCCAATTTCTTTTATCCAGGGCTACTCAGAGCCTCTGTTTCTTCTCTTGTCAGTTTTGTGGTTTGTGTTTTCTAGGGAATTTGTTTATTCAATCTAAATTGCCTAATTTATTGAAATCATATTTTATTACCCTTCCATGTTTAAAGGTTGTCCAGTGATATTCCACCTTTACTGATCATGAATATTTTTTATTTTCTTGATCAGCTTATCATGGAGCTTATCATTTTATTAATATTTTTGAAAAACTTACTTTTGGTTTTATTCACTCTCTATTGTTTGTCCATTTTAAAAAAATTGATTTTTCCTCTACTGTTTATTATTTTCTTTCCTCTACTTTGGGCTTAATTTGCACTTTGGGGGATGGCTCCTTAAAATGGAGTTTAGATAACAGATTTTATCTTTTTTCTTTTCTAATATGGGTATTACAAATACAAATTTCTTCTAAGCATTGTTTTTTGTTAAGCCCCACAAATTTTCATATTTGCATATTGTGCTTTCTTTACCATTCATTTCAGAATATTTTCTAATTTTCCTTGTGATTTCTTCTATGACTTGTGGGTTATTTAAAAGAGTGTTGTCTAATTTCCAAATATTTGGAATTTCTCCAGATATATTTTTGGTATGGATCTCTAATTGATGTTCTGGGCAGAGAATGTACTCTGTTTGATTTCAGTCTTTTTAAATTTATTGAAACCTGATATATGGCCCAGCAAACGATCTGTCTTGGTGAATGTTCCATTTACATTTGAAAAGAACGTCAATTAGATCAATTTGGTTAATTATGTTGTTCAAGTCTTCTATGTCCTTAGTGATTTTCTGTCTTATTTTTCTATTAATTACCTGTGTTGCTGCTGGTGGTGGTGTTATTTCCACTAAATGCTATTTAATTACAACTATTCTGCTGCTACTATATGATAATAACTAATGTAGTGAGTGAGGGCTTCCTGTCTGTCAGGCACAGTGCCAGACACCGTGTAGATTATTTCCTATCATTTCACAGCAAGCACTGGAGGTTGGTACTTTCACCCCCATTTGATAGAGGAGGAAATAAGGTACAGAGAGGCAAAGTCGGCCACCCAGGACACACAGCTGTGATTGAATCTGGACTTGAATCCAGGCCTGCCAGGGCCTGGCGTCCCTTCTCCTGGCCACGCGGTCAGTGGTCGGAGCTGGAGCAGCGTCATAGTCATCCTTGCTGTGACAACTTCAGTCCCCACCGCCCTCCTCCTTTCCCCTCTGCTCTCAGATCTGGCCTCCGCATCCTCTCCGGGCCCCTCAGCCATGGACCCAGACCCCAGTGTGGGAGGGAAGGGCCTTGTGTGTGTTGGACACTTGTTCTGTCCTGGTGTCTGGAGACCACAGTCCACATCCTGACTTCCAGACACCAGTCTCAAGCCCAGCAGAGCCCAGCCTGCTGCTCCTCGGTGCCAGCCTTGTCCGCCCTCCGCCTCCCGTCCTGAGCCTCTTCCATCCCCCCAGGGCTGAATGGATGCCCACCCTTGCCCCCTGTCATCCCCACAGAAGGCTCCCATGGCTGGGCTCCCTCCCTACCTTGGCCAGCTGCTCTTCCCAGCCAGCCTTCTCTCCCTCCTTGAAGAGATTCTCTGAGGGATAGAACAGAGGTGGTGGTCACTGGAGGCCATATCCTGTGTCCACGGCCAGAGCTGGGTCTTGGGTTCCATCTCCCCCATCCCTTGGACATGACTGAGTCAGGACTACATTGTCCTGTGTTTGTCCAGCTCCCTGGAAGAGGTGAGCTGGACTTGGAGGTCCAGAGAGCTGGGCTCGAGTTGTGGTCCTGCCATCTATGCTGTGTGACCTCAGGTGGTCAAGTTCCCTCTCTGGGCCTCAGGCTCACCAACAGTGGAATAGAGGGTTCCCTCTGGGCATGGTCCCTTGGGATGTGCTTTGGTCTCCTCAACGGTGGGAAAACAAGTCTCAGAGAAGGGCACACTGCGGGGCTTGAAAGCCTATATGGAGCTTTGGAAACCCAATCTCAGAAAAAGGGGCCACTTTGGAGATTGCTCTGGGGGGCTCTCAGAGGTGACCCAAGGCACAGAGGGACCTCCACCCACCCTGTCAGCTTCAGGGGAGGGGTGCAAAGCCGAGCCAAGCTGAGGCCTGCCTCCTCCCAGCCTTATTCCCCTCTAGGTCGCCCTGGAGACAGCAAACCCGCCACACCCATTTCTCCCCCTGACCTCAACCCCCCGCTGAGGCTGTTGACCAGCTCCTCCCTAAGGCCCCCAGGTGTACTCACACCATTTACTCCTCAAACCCCTACTCATCCTGCAAGGCCTGGCTCAGAGTTGGCTGCCTCCTCTGGGAAGTCCTCCCTGATGGCCACCAGGGCAGAAGTACCTCCCCAGCTGGGCAGCAGTGAGTTCAGCTCATGCTTGTGAATGAATGAATGAGTGACTGATGGGAGGTGGAGTTTGCCTCCCTGCGAGGCTGTGAGCTCCCCACGGCAGAGCCAGGCACATGACAGGAACTCAAAGAGTGTTAGCTGAGCCTCATCCTGGTAAGACCTCCCCTCTGAGTCTTCCCCGGGGATCCTCAGAGACCCCCCACCATCTAAGGTGGCCCTTCCAGTGGCTCAGAGGCAGTAGCCATGGAGGAGGCACAGAAATATGGACCTCCCGGGCCTGCGACGTGCAGCTGGGTGCCCAGGCCTGTCGCACAGTCTCTGTGAGCTCGGCCTGTTTGTCTGCTGGCAACCAATGGAGAGGACCACAGACCACGCGGCAGCACAGGCCTTCCTCCTGGAACCTCCTCGCTCCGCCCTGGTTGTGTCCAAGCCTGCAGCTGAGATGCCAAGGGCAGGAGTGTGGCCTCGTTGGGACGGGCAGCACAGGTGGGCCGTGGGGGTGTCTGGGCCGCAGCCTGTGGCCATCTGGCTGGCTTCCCTGTTGTGCAGCCGATGCTCGGTCCCGAGTGTGTCCCGCAGGTCAGCAGCCCTGCCGGCCCCCTCCTGCTTTCTTCATGGCCTGCCCCGCCCCCTGCTAGCCTGCGGACAGAGGATGGCCGGGCCCAGACCCCGAGGGCAGGACGTATCGTCAGAGGTCATGATGCCCATCACGTAGAAGAGACTGCGGTGTGGGAAGACGCCCGACAGGACCTCGGTCTCCAGGTGCTGGGCCACTACCCGACATGAGTGCCTGCAGATAGCCACCAGCACGTTGCTGACCGCGTCCTGGTAGGTGTCCTCCAGCTCCTGGGCGGGGAGCAGAAAGGAAGAGTGGGTGCTCAGATGGAGCCTGGACATCTCACACACGGGATCTGGTTTGGTGGGCAAGACAGCTACTGTCAACCCAGGTTTTGGGTGGAAAACTGAGGCTGAGGAAGCCTGACACGCAGAGCGGGCGGGTGAAGATGAGGCTCATCCCCAGGGCTCAGGATTGCACGTGAATGTCCGCATCCCTGGGCCTCTTCCTAGTCCAGAAAACCATTGTCATTATTCCTGCTGCTGAGCCTTTGCACATATGCTGTGCCTCCTGCCTGGAACACAGTGCCCACGTGCCCTGTCTATCCAAATGCTAGTCCATTTTGAAAGCTCACTCCAGTGCCTATACTCTGGACACACGTCCTGAAGGCGCTACTCGATGTCACCTCTTTCCTGAACTCCTGGGAGCTCAGGACAACATCACGGCCTTGGAGTCTTAACCAGCAGGGATTCAGAAACAGAGTCTCTGCTTCTGTCTCGAGATCTCTGGCCTGAGGAGTCAGTGTCAGCGTCTTGGGGGCAGAGGCCCCACTGGCCAGCCCCCCTCGCCCTCCCTGCACCCCATCCAGGCCCACCACGCTCTCCTCGAGGGGCAGCCTCAGACCACCTGGCCCTGTGTTGCCATACGCAGGGCTTTTCTCAGTGCTGTCTGAGTCATCACGTGCAATCGTTATATCATTTATGATTTGTTGAAAGGGTGACTATGAGGGCTTCTCATTAAGATGATGGGTCGAATCTGATTTTGCTCTTTCAGGAAAAGACCTCAACTACTCTACATTTAGGAGGTTTTTACCAAGGGCAATAGCCACCCCTGGGGTGAGGTAACTGGGCTGAGGGCTCAGCTGGCGATGAGGCAAGCTGAGAACTGGCCCCCACTGACATCACACGTGGTCTGGTAGGAATCCTGAGGGGTGCGTCTCCTAGATGCTTACAGCTAGGGAGGCTGGGGAGAGGGCGGAGTGTGTGTGAGGCAGTCAAGTGCCCAGATCCCTTCCCCACTCTGCACACCCGCAGGGTCTCTAGAGAGGCCAGGCTGAGGGTCTGTGGGTGGGGAGGCCAGGCCTGCGAGTGCGGGGGACAGACACTTTCTGGGTCGGGTTCTCCACTCTGCCACCTGGGGCTGAGCCCCGGATCAGGACTGCCCTGGGAGATCTGGATGGCCCGAGAAGAACGACACTGAGGTGCTGATACAGGGACAGGGGACACGCGGAGGACAGTAGAGGGCCCACCTCGTAATGCTGCGGTGGAACCCCAACCCCATCACCCAGCTGTGTGCCTAGAGCACCTTATCAACTCCTAAGCACAGGCAGATGGCCACACAGAGAAGGCCACGGATGCGGAGGGACCAAAACCACGGCCAAAACCACAGACCCAATGAAACCCAGAGAAAAGCTACTCGCAGGAAGTAGAGGCCAAGCAGAGAGATAAAACCTGAGGCAAAACAGTCCCTTTAATATCCTGAGAGATAAGAGAAGACACTGCATCTGTGAAGATATTAACAGGATGAAATGGGAACATTCTGAGGACAAAGACCAAGATCTCTTGAAAGTTAAAGGCTCATGGATATGCATAGAAAATGCAAAGGTTTGGAAGATGATGGCTCCTCAGAGAGGAGAATGAAGGACAGAGAGGTGGAAAAAGAGAGGTGAGATGGGAGTGTGAGGAACTATGGTGAGCTCTGGGTCTGAGAGTCAGGCGTTCTTGAAGCCTAGTACAGAGAAACACAGGGAACGATGTCCTGAGGGAATCAGGGTAGCGTCTTCCAGAAGCAAAGGACCCAAGCAGCTGGAATGCAAGGATGCAGAACCACCCAGCACAGAGGCTAAAACAGACCCAGAGCCAGGCCTGCACTGGGTGTCGTGCGGGATGGAGGCGCCAGGAGGCACCTGCTCTCCCCGTGAGTACTGGGCCAGCTTGTGAACCCAGAGAAGCGCCTGCCCCACCTGCTGGGGGATGTGCAGTCCAGGTCCAAACCTGTGGTCCTCAATAGGCGGGGACCCAGAGGCAGGTGGCCAAGGGCCGAGTTACTGCCTGGGAAATGGGTGGGATGCACAGACCAGCCAAGAGCTCTCTGAGCCTCACCTTTGTCTGCTGTAAAGTGGGTAGATGAGGGTGTCCCTCTGAAGGGGCTGGTGGTAAGAAAATGAGAAAATGGGCAGAATCGCTTTGTCAGCCATAAGGCTGGGCATTCCCAGCATTCTTTGGGTCCCTGGGGCAGCTACTTGCACCCCAGAAGCCTTTGTGGAATCGCCTAATTGCTGGGGGTGGGTGGTGGGGGGAGACTCACCGTGGACTTGGTCATGTTATCCAGGGCCAGCTGCATGAAGGACTTCTCCCAGGTTTCCTCCAGGGACTCACTGGCTCCAATGACCACCCCTAGGACGTGGAAGAGCCGGAACTTGTGCTGGGTGGAGATCTGTGGGTGGCAGGGTGGACAAAGGCTCAGGGACGAGTTGGGTCTGATGAAGTGGGGAGTTGCCATGGGAGCAGCAGTGGGGGGCAGCGTAAGGAGGCCAGCGAGGAGACCACAAGTGGACGCATTTGGCCATCCCCGCAGCAACACCTTTATGAACAGCCCTGAGCTTGGTTCTGCAGAGACAGATGAATAAACACTTGTCCCCATCCTCAGGGAACTGCCAGGGGGCCTTAAGAGCATTCTATCGGTTCATCCATTCATTCTTTTATCCACTCATTCATTAAAAAAATCCAGATAGAGCTTTCCCCTAACCATCCATCCCCTGTGACTTCAGGCAAATCCCTTCCCTCCTCTAAGTCTCAGTGTTCTCATCTCTGAGAATCACGATGGTTTATCGAGAGACTGTTCAGAGGATGGTCCACACATGTTGGTCTACTTTCCACCCATCCACTCCTGGCTTGCTGGACACATGGGGAGATTGACTTGCTCTAAATTATGGCTCTGCTGTCTGGAGGAACCAAGGTTTGAACCTGCTTTGGGTCTAGCCCTCTCCTCGCCTCCCCACGCCCGCCCTGAAGAGCCTGAGCAGCTCCCACCTGCTGGTTGTTTACAAAGTAGTCGTGGATGGTTTCCAGCACCAGGTTGGGGGCCCCGTGGGCCATGCTCTTGACTTTTTTGATGATGTACTTCAGGTAGAGGGAATCGGAGTCATCGAGGTCCCGGAGCAGCTTGAAGCAGGTGGCTGAGGCAGAAGACGTGAGGGTGGGTGAGCCGCGGGGAGGCTGCGGGGTACCCGCAGGGCACCAGCAGGGCTGGGTGGGTGGGGAAGGGTGGGGCTGGGAGCCGAAACAGCGACCTGAGAGGGAGGGCTGGGGAACTGAACACACTGGGAAATACTGGGGCTCCTAACTGCTCTGCCTGTCCTTCTGAGGTTCAAGGGAAGCGCAGAAGCAAGAAAGCAAGCAGGGAATGCATCCTTGCTCACTCATGCATTACTCGATCCATTCATTGGCTCTCTCTCCTTTTCACCCATCCATTTACCCATTCATCTATCATCCATGTATCTGTTGATCTGTCCATCCACCCATACATTTATCCGTGTCTTTCTTATTTATTTATTTATTTATTTTAGTTGGGGGCTAATTACTTTACAATATTGTAGTAGTTTTTGCCATACATCGACATGAATCAGCCATGGGTTCACATGTGCATGTCTTTCTATCCATCAATCCACCGGTCCACCCACCTGCCTGCTCATCCTTATGCTCATTCATCAGTCCACCCATTAATAAATCTATCCATCTATCCACCTTCGGTCCATCCTACCTTCCATTCCTAAATCCATCCATCCATCCACCTACTCACTATTCACCCATTTAAAAATTCATCTATCCATCCACCCACCTCAGTTCAGTTCAGTTCAGTTGCTCAGTCGTGTCCAACACTTTGCCACCCCATGAACCGCAGCACGCCAGGCCTCCCTGTCCATCACCAACTCCTGGAGTCTACCCAAACCCATGTCCATCAAGTCGGTGATGCCATCCAGCCATCTCATCCTCTGTCGTCCCCTTCTCCTTCTGCCCCCAATCCTACCCAGCATTAGGGTCTTTTCCAGTGAGTCAACTCTTCGCATGAGGTGGCCAAAGTATTGGAGTTTCAGCTTCAACATCAGTCCTTCCAATGAACACCCAGGACTGACTGATCTCCTTTAGGATGGACTGATTGGATCTCCTTGCAGTCTTCTCCACACCACAGTTCAAAAGCATCTATCCCTCTATCTGCTCATAAATTAAGTATCCACTCCTCCATTCCTCCACCTGTTCTTTCCTTCACCCCTTTACCCTCCATCCAGTCGCCCAATACTCAGTGCTGTTCATCTACTGTAGGACCGTGTGTGTGGCTCCAAGGGTAGTCAGGGCCCGGCTCTGTTCTGAAGGAGTCTCCAGCCCAGGAGAACCCTACCCAGTATCAGCAGACTTGAGTTCTGTGGGGAAGTTGTATAAAAGGCCCTGGGCACACAGAGAGGGGAGGGGTGATAAATCCTAAGACAGAGAGGCAGTTAGGACTGGCTTCCCAGAGGAGGCGGCATTTTAGCTTTGCCTACAAGGATGAAGGCAGGGGAAAAGCATCCCAGTGAAAGGGCCAGGTGTGAGCTGAGGTTCTAGGGTGTGAAAGGTGTTGGAGGAGGGTGGAGGGCAAGGGCTGAGAGAGGGCATTTTGGGCTTCTGATGGTGTCTTAGGAGGTGTGAAGGGCCAAAGAGGACAGGCAGGAGGTCCTGCTGAAAGCTGCACCAGGTCCACGCCTCCTGACACCCCAAGGTCCTGGAGGGTGGGCTTGCTCTGGCCCTCGTCCCCAGGACTTCCTCAGGTGGAGGGACTGATGGGGTCTGCTGGAACCCAGTCCTAGGGCCGGGGGTCACCTGCATTGTAGGCTTCCCCGATGAATATCCTGTGCTCCTTGGGCACCAGGGCGGCCTGGCTGCTCTGTGACTTGCAGAGCAGGGTGGTGGTGGGGTACCTCTGTCTGTCCCTGTGGGAAGAATTCTGAGGTACCTTCATGTAGGACTGGTTCTTTGTGAATTCAGAGATGTGGGAGAAGATTCTGAAAGGGAAAGAGGCCTTGGGTGTATGCGCCTGAATGGCCCCGTGTGTTTATGGAGGGAGGTGCCGTAGATGCCGAGAGGATGGTATTATCTAAACAGAAAATTCCAAAGAATCTAAAAAACACCCCAGAACTAAAAGGTGAATTTGGCAAATTGGCAAACATAAAGTCAGCATACAAAAATCAGTCATGTTTCTATGTACCAGCAACGAACTGGGAATTAAAATAAAAAGGTACTATAAACAATAGCACTAAAAATCATGAGATATTTAGGTATAAATGTATCAAATAATTGTAAGATCTATATACTGTAAAATACAAAATATTGTTGAAAGAAATAAAGACTTTAATAAATGGAGCGACATACCATGTTCAAAGGTTGGAAGACTCAATATTGTTTATTTTCTCTAAATTTATCTAAATATTTAATGCAATTTTCATCAAAATCCCAGAAGCATTTTTTTTGTAGTAGCCAACAAATTGTTCCTAAAATTTATATGGAAAAGTAAAGGAATGAAGATAGCCAAACAATTTTGAGAGAAGAATTGGAGCACTGATACTACTGATTTGAAGGTTTATTATAAAGTTATAGTAATCAACGCAGTGCGGTATTGATGATAGCACAGAAATATAAACAAATGGAGCAAACTATACAGTCTAGAAAAAGACCTGCATGTGTTTTGGTAAAGGTGCAATGGTAATTCAATTAAGAAAGGGTAGTCTGTTCAATAAACGGTGCTGCAATAACTGGATGCTGCTGCTGCTGCTAAGTCGCTTCAGTCATACACATGTGAAAAATAAACTTTGATTTATATCTCACTACAAACATAAATTAACTCAAAATTGATCACAGACTTAAAGTAAAACCTAAAATTCTAAAACTTCTAGAAGAACATGTAGGAAAAAATCTGTGTGACCCTGGGCTGCACAAAGGAGTCCCGTATGCGACACCAAAGGTACCACCCATAAAATAAAATATTGGTAAATAAGTTCACCAAAATTAAGAACTTCTGCTTTTTGAAAGACAGCTATAACAAGTGAAAAGATAAGCTTTGGACTTGGAGGCAGAATTTGCAAATCACATATCTGATAAAGGACTATGCCTGAAATATACAAATACCTTATGAACAAAACACAGACAACCTAAGAAAATACAGGTAAAAAGATTCAAATGACATTCCACTAAAGGAGAAAAGCAGATGGCAAATAAGCCCATAAAAACTGCTCAACCCCATTCCCCATGAGGGAAACAAATTAAAACCACAGTGGGATATCAATACACATCGACTAGAATGGAGAAAAGAAAAACCAGAAAATACCAAGTGCTGGTGAGGAGACAGAGTAACTAGAGTTCCCATCATTGCCCGCGGAAATGCAAAATGGTACGGGCAGCGTGGAGGGTAGTTTGGTATTTTCTTAGAAAGTAAAACCTACATTTACCATCCAACTCAGCTATTCTACTCCTAGGCATTTACCGAGGTGAAATGACAATGTCACACAAAAATCTGTACACAGATGTTTACCGTGGCTTTATAATAACCCCAAACAGAAAAAATCCAAATGTCCTTCGACTGGTGAATGCACAAAAAACTATGTTACATCCACAGAAATACTACTCAGCAGTAACAAGAGGAGTGACTGATGAAGAAGACCACATGGAGGAGGCTTAAGTGCATTACGCTGTGTGAAAAGAACCAGACCCACAAAGCTACGTGCTGCCTTGTCCCATTTTTGTGACATTATGAAAAGGTAAAACCATACAGACAGAAAGCAGATCAGTGGTTTCTGGGGATAGTGGGGTTGCTGGAGGATTGATTATGAAAAGGGGCATGGGGAATTTGCAGGGGGAGATGGAACAGTTTCATAGCTTGTTTGTGGTAGTGGATACACCACTGCATGAGTTTGGGACACTATATAAGTCCCAATCTAGAACTGGGATTTCCTTGGCTGTCCAGCAGTTGGGACTTGGAGCTTCTTCTGCAGGGGGCGAAGGTTCGATCCCTGGTCAGGGAACTAAGATCCCACATGCTGTGCGGTATGGCTGAAAAAAAATTAAATTAATTAAAAACAAAAAACTCATAGAACTGGACACTAAAAAGGGTGAATTTTACTGCATGTAAATAAAAAAGAAATATTTTAGCGACTGAACAACAACAACATAGATTAAAAAAAAAATCAAGAACAAAAGAAATAAGAACAAAAATGATCCCCCCATCTCATTTCCTTCTACTATTTCTTTTTTCTAAAATATTTATTTATTTTTTGGCCATGGCTCGTGGCACTCAGGGTCCTTGGGGCATTCAGGATCTTAGTTCCCTGACCAGGGATCGAACCCATGCCCCCTGCAGTAGAAGCTCAGAGTCTTAACCTCTGGACCACCAGGGAAGTCCCTTTTTCTGGATTTTTCTTGCTTACTCCCCCACTCCAGGTGCAGAGGACTCCCGCTGCTCCTGAACCCGCCGGGCACAGTTCTGCCTCAGGACCTTTGCCCTGGCTATCCCTCTCTGGCGCTGTTCCTCCCTCCAGAGGGCTGCTCGGCTCAAGCCCTCACACCCCTCCTTCACGTCTTTGCTCAGTTGTTTTTTTCTTGATGAACTTCTTTAAAATCTGACCCTCGCCCCGCACTCTCCACTTCCTAAACCAGTCGATTTCTTCCCACATCCCTTTTCACCATGTGATACTGTATAATTCCCTGTACCGTGTCTAGTGTGTACTGGCTGATTCCCCCACTGGAATGTAAGCCAGGAGACAGGGCTCTTCATGTCTCATTTCCAGCTGTGTCCCGAGCACCTGGAACTGTGCCTGGTATTCCTAGCAGGGACTCAGCAAATGTTTGTGGAAAGAACGGTAGAGCGACGTGTCCAGAGCAGCCACCAGTCCCGCCGGGCTCTTCTGGGTCCAGCCCTGGGACAGCCCTTCCAGCTCACTGGGATCCTGGTGGTCTGTCCTCTGCAGCCTCCATACCAGGTCAGCTGCCTGAGCCCTTCCGGCTGAACTTGGGCCTCTGCTCTCCTGTCTGCCCAGAGCGTGTGTCCTCCCCACCGGCCCCATCCTCCTTGACCCCTTGTGGGGGCCACGTGAAGTCGCCTTCAGCCTTCTTGCCATGGTCAGCGCATCCTAGGGTATGGGGTGTGGCCCCCGGCTCCCTGATGACTGATGGCCCTCCTTGGCTCCCCCTGAACTCACAGGAACCCTGGGGGCTCCATTGACCAACCCCTGGGCCTTTTCCTTCCCAGTCCCCCTGGGGATGTGCTGGCTGTCTCTTTCATGGTCTCCCGCATGTCCCAGGGAAGGCCCTGGGCGAAGACCCAGTGACTGACCGAGTGAGTGGATGCTGCTGAGGGCACGCTCCTGAGAGGAGCCAAGGTCAGCCTTGGACAGCAGGACTGTCCTCCTGTCCACCTGGAGCTGCTCCCAGCAGCTGCCTCCTTCAGCTCCCCTCCCAGCTGGCCTTCCTGCCTGGAGCGTGGGGGCCTTCCCCGTCCCTGGCCATGTCCAGCCTGAGGACCCTCTGCTCCTCCCCACCATCTGCCTCTCTGGGGACCAGTGACTGTGTGGTCAGGCAGGGGATTCTCGAGGCTTGTACTTCGCCCCACCACCCACCTCACCAGCGCCCCCACCACTGCCAACAAGGATGGGCTTGTGTCAGGAGCTTGATCCTGTCTGCCCTGTTCTCATAGCAACCCCATAAGGTGCTGAGACACACAGAGGTTCAGCGACCCGTCCCAGGACCCACAGCCTCTGCAGGACAGCGTCTGTTCAGACTGGCTCTGACTCCAAAGCTTGCATCCCAGGGATGTGACCACTGGGGCTCAGTACACACCCCGCCGCTCCTGGAAGGCCCTCCTTCCTATGTGCGTGCTCAGTCTCTCAGGCGTGTCTGACTCTCTGTGACCCTATTGACTGTAGCCCTCCAGGATCCTCTGTCCATGGGATTCTCCAGTCAAGAATACAGGAGTGGGTTGTCACGCCCTCCTCTAGGAGATCTTCCTGACCCAGGGATCGAACCTGAATCTCTTAAGTCTCCTCCATTGGCAGGCAGGTTCTTTACCCACCAGGGCCACCTGGGAAGCCCCCTCCTTCCTACGACCTCTCAGAAAACCAGCCACTCTGGTGCTGCTCCTGGAGGGCTCAGCTTTTCACACCGAGCCCAGCCTCCTCCTGCACCCTGGAGGGGCCTTGGTCTGTCAGGGTTGACCACGGCCACAAGCGAGAGTTGTGTCTCACCCTAAACCTGCTTCCCAGTCCCTTGGTGACCATGATTGAGTGTATCTTAAAAGACAGGAGAATAGGAACGCAGTTAGCAGACGGCTGGAGGGGGAGTGTTTTCTCACCCTAGACGTGAATCGGGATGTGGCAGAGGGGATACCGGCCAGAGCACACAAGCAGAAACGATGGTGTAGAGCAGAAGAGCTGTGTTCCGAGGCCGGCACGACCAGCTCCCTCGGGGACAGACACGACCACGGAAGCACAGGAGAGAGCCCCGCCCGGGAACCCCCCAGGGACAGCTTGGAGAGCCGACCTGCCCCAGTCCCCACACAGCACACCGTGGGCCTGGGGGCCTGGGGACCCGGAGAGGGAGCCTGCCTGCCAGCCTCCAACCTGCCGCTGGACTCAGGAGATGGAGCTGCCCTTGGGCCCACCTGGGAAGCGGGGGATGCCAGACCAAAGGCCACAGAGGACCTTCCCCTTGTGCACATCCTTCAAGTCTCTTAGGAAACAGGCTGCCGTACCCTCTCGACGAGGTTGAGATTTCGGGCAGCAGAGGGACAGTATACCCACTGTCTCTCCATCCATCCACTCGATCTCACACCGCTGGTCCCCACAAGCATCAGCAGCCACAGGCGGTGTGATGGCAAAGGCCATGCTGGAACTCAAGCCCTCCTGTCCCTGCACCCCATCGCCCTGCCCTGCCGTCCCCCAGCCTCCTCTCCACCACGTTGAGGGCTGCCATGTGGGAGTCCACCCCCAACTCCCGCTCCAGGCAGCTGTCGACATGCTGCAGGACCCCTCCGTCCCAGGCCCAGGCCCTGGGGGTCCGCCCCTTGCTGCCCTGCCCTGCGGGGGCCTCTGCCCGGCGCTGGGCTGACCTGGGGTTCTGGGCCTGGCTGAGGAGGTCCTGTCCATGCTGGTGCAGCTGTGTGTCTTTTCTGAATGCTGCACGTCCATGTTGGGGTGCAGTCTGGAGGTGCTGCCCAGTCTCTCCTCATGCCCGGCTGAGCAGCTGTATCTCTGGGCTCCCCCTCCCCCACCCCAGCCAGCCCTGACCTCACCCCTGAGGTCACAATGCTTGCAGCACCCACGGCACCTTGCCAAGGACAGGGCTGTGGAATTGAACACTGTGTCCTGGGCACAGCCCGTGTGTGTGTGTGTGCACGCGTGTGTATACACCTATGTCCTTAGTGTGCCGCTCCACCTCTGGTTCTTAGCGGTCTCCTTCCAGACACCTGTGGATCCGGCTGACACCCTGCTGCACCCTAGAGACCCCCTGAGGCAGGAGGCCCAGCTAAAGCCCACCTGGATTTACGATCGAAGCGGCTGTGAGGCAGTAAACGTGTGGTCTTAAGTCCCTGAGTCTGCGGTGGTTTGTTCCACTGTGTGCTCCGTGCTGGAAGCAGTCGGAGCTGGGACTGAATGGCCTCCCAGCGGAAGCCCTCTGGGCGGGTCCACGGCGGGCTTCCTGCTTGTGGTCCCCTGGTCCAATTGCATAGCTACAGGGGAGCTGGGTCCAGAAGACAGACCAGGGCTCCCAGCTGGGACCCTTGTCAGCAGACTCTGCTGTCGGAGGCCCCAGGGTCCTTCCGTGTGGAGGGGCCACCGGAGAGGAGGCCCCAGGCCGGCAGACAGTTGGTGTCTGGACCTGCTGGTGGATCAGCTCGCTCTGGGGCCTGGGCCTCCCCCTCTGCCCAGCTGGCCCTGATCACGAGGAGTCCTCACAGCTGAGCTGGGCCTGCAGCCCCTGTGTCCTGGAGACACACATGTGTGGGACGCCAGCCATGTGCAGGAAGCCAGAGAGTCAACGGACAGCAACCACCTACCACCAAGGCCTTGGGGGCATTGCAGCTGCCCCGGGGGTCAGCCCCGCAGTTCCTTGGTTCTGCCGGACAGGTGACCTTTCCGCGGCTGTGACCTCTTTAGAAACAGGGGCTGATGATGCCCCCTCCCCAGCTGATCCTGAGACTTAAATCCCTTTCCCCTGAAAGGGGCTTGCTAAGAGACGGGTGCCCGATGCATCACGGCTGCCTGACTCGGAGGGCAGCTGCACCAGGGCTAACTGCAGCGGAACTTCAGGATGTCCCACGAGATGAGGCTCCTAGATTTGCACTCTGTGTGCAGAGGAGCCTGAGGCTGGGAGTGAGGAGCGGGCAGGGTCCTGCTCATCCAGGCAGCTGGGAGATGGGGTTTTCCCCAAGCCTTTGGCTCAGCTCACTCTGAAGGGCGTGTGTGCGGCAGTCCTGTACGTAGCCCAGTTTGCCTTCTCCCATCCTTCAGCACTGTGAAAAGGACTTGAAAACAGGGTCTGTGAATCCATGAATCATGAAGGAGGGTCCCTGGGAGACTGGATCCCACAAAGCTCCCAGAACAGGTGTTGACAGTGTCCCTTCTCAGGGCTGGGCCCCTACGCCTCCAGGGTGTGCCCCCCTCTAGCCACTCTGTCTGGTGGCCTACAGACTCGTGTGATTAGTGCTTAAATGCTCAGCAATGTTGAGGGTACTTGTTAAATACCACCACAGACGCTTACAATGGAAGGGATGCTAATAAACACAGAGGTAATAAGTGCCCCAAGCTCATCACGTCTTGTTTATTGCCTATATTTTACTGTCACTGGTGTTCTAGAGGTTATCTATGTGTCTCTGTCTGTATACGGGGCGGTACCGCGCATCTCTGCCAGCTCTGTGTACCATCCATCACAGGGGCAGCAGGGGACCAGCCATGGTGGGAGCCTTTACACCACGGTCGTGGGCAATGCTACAAGTCAGGGCCTTTGCTTTCTTTCTTTTTTGGTGAGCCATTGTTGGACATCGACCAGGCTGACCGGGCAAGGTGGGCCGACCAGTTCCTCCCCTTAGGAATTTGGAATTGGGGCCAAGAGGGAGGCATTGGGTTGGGGTTCTCTGTAGCTGCCCACCCCTCCTTAGGGCTCCAGGCAGAAGGGAGGAGAAGGCAGGGTATAGAGAGAGGCTGGCCCCCAAGGGGATGAGCCAGGGTCAGGGGTCGGTTCCTGGGTCCTGGCCCCAGAACTTCCCTGTGGGCCTTCTGGGCTCTTGGAATGTCCTGGATTACAGGGAGGCAGGTTTTCCACAGAAGAACTTTCCAGCAAGCCCCAGATGGACAATGGATGAGCTGCTTGGGCGGTGGGGGGGGGTGGGGGGCTGGGGGGTGGGGCATTCCTGTTCCTGTAGGGTCCAGGGGGGGCTGGATGTTAGGGTGGGGGACAGGTGTCAGCCCCAGGGGACACTGAGACCTGGGGTCTGATCCTTGTCCATCTCGTGCTACCCTTCACCACGTTTGAAAACGGTGAGATGTCAGGGTTGCAGGTCCCTGGCTGGGTCATTCTGCCTGCCTGCTTCCCCCATGAACCTCTCAGGAACTGGGGAGCACCTTCAGCGCCAGGGGCACCACCTCTGCCGCGTGTGGGCTCCCAGCCTCATGGCCACTTTTCACAGTAACATGGAGGCTGGGTGTGCTCACCTCCCTGCGATCGGGATGATGCTCAGAGAGGGTCAGGAACTGGCTGGAGGTCATACAGCAGCCAACGGCGGAGCCATGTTCAAAACCAGACCCTCACAGCTCACTCCAGGGTGAGCAGGAGGCCTGTGGACCATCACGCACCCGCCTCTGCGGGGTACCCGTCCCTCCCCAGGGGCCTCGGGCCAGTTCCGCCCGAGCCTTCCCGTCTCGCCGGCAGATGGCGCTGCGGGCCCAGGCAGGACTCGAGGCGGCGGGGGTGGGGCGGGGACCCGAGGGGCGGGCTGGCGGGGCGTTCCCGCAGAGATGGGCTCGCCCGGGCCACAGCCCTCCTGTGCGCAGACGGCAGGTCGGGGGGAGGGGGCCTCGGCATCCCACCTCGCAGGCCCCTGGCACACCTGGGGATGCGACACCACTACCCACTGGGAGGTTTGCACACGTCCGCCGACTCGTGGGCTCCAGCCTGGACCCTTAGGGGAGGAGGCTGCTGCTACTGCCTCGGAGAGGAGGGGCCCTGACCCAGGGCCCAGCAGCCCAGCTCCTGCCCTGCTACCCAGGCCACTTCTCTCTGCCCCCCTCCATGCCCACCCCAACCCCCTCAGTTCCCAGCCTCAGCCAGGCCAGCCCTCTGAGACTCTACAATGCGTTCCTCCTGGGATGCCCTTGACAAAGAGTCTTTGCTGGACCAAACTTTAGCCAGGCTCTGGAACCTTCTCCTGGGCCCATCCTTGCTCTTCCTCATAAAGTGCAATTCTAGCAAGAACACCCCCACCTTCCTTGTTTCCTGCCCCACGCCCCCTGCCTCTAATCAGGGTCCTCATCCTCTGCTCTCTCCCAGGTGAGGTGTAAGCACCCGGCCTGCCTCCAGCGAGAACCCTGGTAGGTGGATCTAGCTAGACTCTCCCTACTCTTGATACCTCCTGCTAGTTATTTTCCATCCACTGACCCCCCCACCCCCTCCGCCCTGCTCCTTGGCTGTAAACCCCCACTGCATTAAGAGCTGAGCCTGGTCTCTCCCCCTGCACGGCCCATCTCTGCACCTGCAGCCATAACCGCACGTGCATGAGTCTGGTCTTCACCCGGTGTCACCCCCTCCCCTCCACAACCCTGTTTTCCTAAAGAAAATCCCGCACTCTCCTAATTGCTCTTGAGGACCCTAGCCCAAGTCACCTCCTCTGAGACACCACTCCTGACTTCTCTGGGCTCCCAGAGCATTTATTCTCCCTGCAGAGGCTGGTTCAACAGGAACTCTGAGTTCTGGGAGGCGAGGTGGTGCAGGCTGGGGTTCTGATGGGAGGTGACCGGCAGATAAATTCTCCTCCCCCGAGGATGGGTTCCCTGGAGCACAGTGGCTCCATCAGACCACCTGACACTCTCCCAAGATATTTAAAGCCATTGAGTGCAGCAGGCCCATGGGCTTCCCAGGTGACTCAGTGGTAAAGAATCTACCTGCAATGCAGGAGATGTGGGTTCAATCCCTGGGTCGGGAAGATCCCCTGGAGGAGGAAATGGCAACGCACTCCGGTCTCCTTGCCTGGAGAATCCCATGGACAGAGGAGCCTGGTGAGTTACAGTCCATGGGGTTACAACTGGGAGCAACTTAGCAGGCTGGCAGACAGCCGGCTGAGCCTCAGGAGCAGAGCTGGGAGTCCAGTCCCAGGCTCCAGGCCTTCCTGGCTCAAGGAGGTCCTCCCCTGCAAGTGTCCTGTGGGAGAGCAGTGAGGGCACCTGCCTGATGGGCCCTCGGGCTCCCTGGCCCCTGAGGTCAGTCCATGTCCTGCCAGCCACCCAGGCTCACCGGGCTCTCCCCATGCGAGCAGTCCTCGCCTCTAGAACCCTCCCTGCCCTCCGCCAGGCCCTGCTCCAGGCAGTTCCTGCCCCTCCCCCAGCCTCCCAGCCCTGGTTGGTGGGGGATCTCTGTTGACCCTCTCTCCCCACAGGCCCTGCACCCCACGAGGGTGGACACCCGGAGTCCCCACCCTGCAATGCTCCGGCATAAAGTAGGCACCCACAACCCGCCCACTGGGTGAAAACAGCACCTGAGACCTGGCTGCCCAAGGAGGGGTCCCGCTTTGTGTCTCTGGGGCCCCTGGGGTGGGGAGGCAGTCAGCAGAAGCCCTGGGCCCCCAAGTGGGCACGCTGCCAGGGGTGCCTCCCACTCTTCCAGGCTCCCTCCTCCCTCCACACCCCTCTCCTAATCTTTCACAGAAAAAAAAAAGGGGGGGGGGAAAGGCCAAAGAAAGAGGTTTTCTTCTCCACTTTCTGAAAATGAGATTTTAAAAATAACCAAGAGGCGGTGCAGTGCCAGGAGGGGATTATGTGGGGAGCTTGGGCTGCGGGGGCCTGCCTGCCCCTCCTCCTTGGCGGGTGCCCACGTTGCGCTCAGCCTGGCCCCCTCGGTCTGCCTTTCCCTCTGGGCTGCTGAGAAGGGAGGTGACCGTGGAGATGGAGGAGGCAGAAACCCTTGAGTCAGAACCCCAGGCTGCAGAAGGCCCCCACTGTCCCTCGGTGCCCTTGCTCGACTCACTGTTCAGCAGCTGCCCAGCCCCCCGGGGGGTTTCTCATCCCCCCGGGGTACTGTGCTTGTTGCCGCCTCAGGGCGTCTGCAGGTGCCTGTCCTCAGACCCTCCTTCCCTCCCTCCACGTGACATCCCATCTTGACTCTCAGCCTCAATGTCATTTCTCCAAGAGACTGACCTTGACCACGGGATAGTCTCCAGGGGTTAGCCCTGTAGCTGCCACCCGCGCGGGTCCCTGAGAGTTTCCTCTCTCATCCTCATCCCAACGGGTGTCTGTTTCATGGACTTGACCTTTACCCTCTCTGCAGTTAGGCTGTGAGCTCCCTGAGGTGGGGGCTGGGGAACTATGGGTCTTCCCCACTCCCATGCCCTGGGCTCTTCCTGTTCCTGGAGCTCCATGCCAGCCCCTGTGTTTCTTTGTCTGAAGGGCTCTCTGGCCGCTGGTGGGAGATTCAGGGCATCACCTTTCCAGGGAGCAGTGCTTAACTCATGACTGATAGGGTGAGTGGGTGACTAGGCCCTCACCTTCGGACAGGATGGCCTGGGCGGGGGCACTGAGCCCCCGCGGCTCCCGGAGACACCACTTAACCTGAATCACCCTTAATACCTGCCTCCCTCTGTCCCTACCATGTGCCCTGGGGTCACGTCTTGTGCTCAAATGTTCCTTAGGGCCTGGAGTGAGGCTGAATAATGGCCTCCCAAAGAGAGCGATGTTCCAATCCTTGGAACCTGTAATTGTTACCTTATATGGCAAAAAAAAGGGCTTTGTGGCTGTGATTAAGTTAAGAATCTTCCGATGGGGAGAGTATCCGGATTATCTGGGTGGTCCCTTAAAGCAACTACACGCATCCTTATGGAGAAGGGTAGGGGGAGTTTTCTCACAGACAGAAGAGAAGGAGGCCATATGACCACAGAGGCTGGGGTCGGGGGGTGGAGGGTGGGGGGTGGGTGCCAAGGGATGCTGGCAGCCACCAGGAGCAGGGAGAGGGAGGAGCCGGTTCTCCCGGGAGCCATGGGGGTAGCACGGCCCTTGACTGCATCCCAGTGATGCTGTTTTAAACCACCGATGTTGTGGTGATTGTCACAGCAGCCGGAGGAAACTGTACAACGTGCTTCAGGGGGAGACTGGACTACTGCACACTGGGTCTGTCCTAAATGTGGAGGCAGGCCGGCCAGCAGCTGTCCCTTCGAATGCTGAGCACCCAGCCGCCCAGCTGCGACTACATTCCCCAGCCTCCCTTGTAGCCAAAAGCAATCAGGTGACTTAATTCTCGCCCTGGCATTTGAGAAATGAAGTGTACAATTTCTGTGCTTAGTCACTTAGTCGTGTCCGACTGTTTGCGACTCCATGCACTGCAGCCCGCCAGGCTCCTCTGTCCATGGGATTCTCCAGGCAAGAATTACTGGAGTGGGTTGCCATGCTCTCCTCCATGGGATCTTCCCAATCCAAGGATCGAACCAAGGTTTCCTGCACTGCAGGCAGATTCTTTACCATCTGAGCTACCAGGGAAGCCCAAGGATACTGGAGTGGGTAGCCTATCACTTCTTCAGGTAATCTTCTCGACCCAGGAATTGAACCCGGGTCTCCCGCGTTGAAGGAGGAATCTACCAGCTGAGCTACTAGGGAAACTGCTGGCCGGAGAGGGTCCCCCACCCTCCTCTTCCTGGTTGAGAAGGAGATGGGAAGGACTGTGGGTGAGACCACGCCCTCAAGGGGCGGAGCCACAGCTGGAAGGCGCCTGGCCTGCCCTGGAGCGCAGGGCTGACTTGGTCTGGAGCCCTGGACGGCTGGATGGCTGCAGATGAGTCTGGACCATTGGACAGCGCCACCTTGTTGAAGTTTCTCTTTGTTACCAGTTTGGCGGTTACCCTGTTACACAGGGGTTGAGTGACTACTAACAGGCCTGTCTTGTCCACAGTGTTCAGTGACCATTTGTAGAATGTCAGTGTCTGGTTTTTCTCCTGCGTTGTCCCCACCATGCGGATAGCAAGTGGCTACCCAGGGTCACTGGGCTGGGCTGAGCTGGTACGATGTCAGCCCTGAGAGCTGGCATCCGGTGGCCCGTGTGGCTGCAGCATAGGACCCTGGGAAGCAGGCCGGTCCTGTGAGACACAGGCATCACTTGGCTGCCTTTGGCATCACTCAGGCCCAAGGGCTGGCCGTGCTCCCACCCAGCAATCCCACGAGGGCCAGGCCCTCAGCCTTCTGGCCTCCTGGTCAGGGGCTCGGGACGCACTGGTGGGTGGGAGGCGGTGAGTGCCAGGCAGGGCTCTGTGTGTGTGCTCAGCTGTGTCCGACTCTTTGTGACCCCATGGACTGTAGCCCGGTAGACTCCTCTGTCCATGGGATTTCCCAGGTAAGAATACTGGAGCGGGTTGCCAGTTCCTGCTCCAGGGGATCTTCCCCACCCAGGGGTCCAGCCCACGTCTCTTGTGTCCCCTGAATTTTTACTACTAGTGCCATCTGGGCTCTGGGTCACTGCTTCTCAGGATTGCCATCGGCACTCGGGACCCAGGTCTCCCTGATGGAGGAAACAGTCCCAAGTGCCTGTACCCAGAGCACCTGGCCATTGTGGGCACAGGAGCTGTGCTGTGGGCTCACATGGGGTCAAACAGGGGAGCCGTGTGCTCCTCTCTCGCCAGCTTGAGGAACACAGGGGGATTCTCTGTATCCTGTGCTGCCTCCACCGTCTTGTTAGTGGACCTAAAACACGCTCCCCAGGGCTTCCAGAGGAGAGCTGGAGGCTGTCCAGCCCCTTGCCGGGCTCCAAGGTTCAGAGCCAGCAGGGAGGGATTAACCCGGGCGGGTCACTGGGGTGAGGTCAGAGGTCTCTGAGCACCAGGGTGGGGTCACCACGGCTCCTGAGAAGGGCCAGGTGAGCTGTGGGAGGTCAGGGGAGAGTACCCCTGTGCTGCTGACCCTCTCCTCAGCCCCAGGGCATTTCTGGGTGGGGTCCCTTTAAATGCAAGGTTCTCTCCTCCCCAGAAGGCCCCTCCCCCAGTCTCCTGGTCTCCTGGGCAGCCAGGTAAACAAGCCTGACCCCAGGCTGCTGACATGGCTTCCCCCTGTTCTGGGAACCCCAGCCCGGCAGGTCTGCCCCCTTGTCCTGTACCTACTCCAGGTGAGACACGCGGAGGGGGTCGGGATGGAGGAGAAGGGGGTGCTAGTGGCAGCTGGGCTCTGAGAACGTGGGAGAGAAGGCAGCGGCCCCACTTCTTCCTGGGGGTGGGTTTCCCCAGGGTCACACAGCAGGGCAGGGTGGGGGCGAGCACCCTATCCCCTGACAGTTCTCCTTCCTGTTGTCCTGCAGCCCTCCCAGGGGTCCTGCAGCCCATGGACTCTGGGCCGGGACATGGGCCAGGATCCTCCTCACTCCTCAAACCCCTTCCAGTTCATTCTCTGGCCCCCTCCTCCCACCTCCCTAAAAGCCCAGGGCTAGTCCCAGGTCCTCAGAAGTACAAACTCTTGGACTTCCCTGGTGCACCAGTGGTTAAGACTCCGCGCTCCCGATGCAGGGGGCGTGGGTTCTATCCCTGGTCAGGGAACTGGACCCCACATGCCACATGGTGCGGTTAACAACAACAAAACGAGGTACATACCCACTGCCCACACAAGGAGGGCTCTTATCCTCCCCTGCCCCGTGGATTTTGAGGCCTGGACACTGACTCTCTCTCCACCTCTGCTGCCATCACATAGGCGATCTCTCCCTTCTCCTGGCCCCTCAGTCCCCCAGACGCCTCTCTGAGAAACGTGTCCCCCAGCCACCCTCGCCGTGGTCGTGCCTTGCCAGCATCCAAACTGCAGCCCGGCGCTGACCCCAGTCTGGGGACCATGACTCCAGCACTCCATGGGCAGAACCGTAGTCCACTGTTGGAGCCTGTTTCCTGCCTCCTCCACCCTGTCCCACCCCCTCACGCCCCCAGCCAGCTCTGCAGTGATCATCACACCGTCACCACACCCCCCTGCCCTGGGCCCTCTCTCATTTGATGGTACCCCCTGCCCCAGCTCTCTGCCTACTCCTCGAGGGCACCCGCACAGCTGAGTTTGAGCGGAACTGGGGATCAACTCAACCAGGCTGATGCTCCAGTTACATTCCTGGCGGCGAGCTGCAGGGGGACTCCGTGCCAGGGTCCTGCAGCATCCCTCCTCCCGTCCAGCCCCTCCTCTCTCCCAGCAACCGCCTCACACCCTCCAACTCCCAGCGCCCACCCCTCTCTCCCTCTGCACACTCAGCTGCTGGTCTTGCTCCCTCTCTCATGGAGAAAGAAGACCCCCACAGGTTCTGGGCACGGCGGCCGCCCACCTGCACCTGGGCCCGCGGGCCCCATGCTCCCCCGCTGGCTCCCTGCACGAACCACCCCCTCCCAGCCGAGGCCTGGCCTGGCCTCCTGCCCATGGTGGTTACTCCAGCACCTCTCCACCCTCCTCTCCTGCATTCTGACATTTTCTCTTTACGAGCTCTTTCTTATCGACATAAAAGCATGCAGCTACACATCCTGTCTCCTGACCCCACTTCCCTTGTAGCTACTGCCCTATTTCTCTGCTCCCCATTTTTAGCAAAACTCCTGGAAAAGGTTATTTATACGTGATGCCTCTCGGTCTTTCCCTCCCATTTGCTCTGGAATGCAGTAGACCCAGTCCTTCATTCCTGGACTTGGCCACAGCAGCTCTGGTCAGGGTCGGGGGTGACCTCCACGCTGCTGAACCCGAGGTCAGTTCTCACGTGCCCTTTGACGTGACCCATCGGCAGTTCAGGGGCTTCCCAGGTGGTGCTAGTGGTAAAGAACCTGCCTGCCAATGCAGGAGACGTAGGTTTGATCCCTGGGTTGTGAAGATCCCCTGAAGGAGGGCATGGCAACCCACTCCAGTATCCTTGCCTGGAGAATTCCCATGGACAGAGGAGCCTGGCAGACTTAAGAGTCCATGGGGTGGTGCAGAGTCGGACACGACTGAGAGACTTACATGCAGTGTATGTGAAGGGGCAGCTCAGGGCTCAGGACCCCTCCCCGCTGACTCCCAGAGCCCAGTGCTCCCCTTCTCCTCTCGCTCCACCTCCTCTCCCTGACCTGGGGAAGGTGGGGGCCCAGGCCGGCTTCTCAGGCTTCTTCCCTCTCTATTCTCACAATCACGTCTAGTTCTGCGGCAGTGACAGCATGGGTCCTAACTACCGGACCACCAGGGGATCCCCTGTGGCTTTAAATGCCGTTATCTTCCAGGAGTCTGTCTGTCTTCAGCCTGGATTCCCCCCTGTGCCGACCTCAACCCCAGACTCTAGCTAACTCTCCTATGCACCTCTTCCCCGGCCTGTCTGAAGGCATCACTGGTCCAGAATTAGACTCTTGAGCCCCCAGCCCCAAGTTGCTCCTCTCAGTACATGGGGCTTCCTTTCCTCCAGTGGCTCAGGCCAGAAACTGCATGTCTTCCCTTTGCTCCACCTCCCCCCACCAGTCCCTCCATTGGCAGAGCCTGTGGGCTCCACCTCCAAGACACATGTAGAATCAGCACTTCTCTCCGCTGAGCCCCCAGCCCCTCTGCCCTGGATTGCTGCCCTGGCTGCCTGTGGTCTGTGTGGCGGCCCTTCTCCCCTCACCTGTCTGCTCTACAACCACCAGCCCCACCTGGCTAAATGCAAGTCAGGGGTGGTCAGTCCTCTTTGGCCCCCTGGGGCCCTCCCCTCTTCTCCATAACTCTCCTCAACCCCGGCCCACAGCAACACCCCAAAGCCTGCTGGAACACCCCACCTGCTGGTACTAACTGTGGGGCCAGGCCAGCGGTGTGGACACCACTGCAGTGCTATGCCTCCGGCCACTCACCCTGGAGGCCTTCAGGGAGGAGGTGTCCAGGTGGACAGGACAGGCTGCCTGGGGTGGGGGCACCGCCATTCTGCCCATCTGAACTTGAGACTCCTGCAAGGCTGCCTGGGACCTGTCCAAGGCGCAGAGTGCAGTGGGCCCTGAGCTAGCCCCTCTGGCCCCACAACCTGCTCAGAGCCGGTCCACGACCTCTCCTACCTGGGTCTGTGGCTCTGGGAGCAGCCGCTTTGGTGCTGAGCTAGGAAGGCACTTCCCACTGACAAAGAGGTTCACAAAGGTTCATGACCTTCTCATCCGCAAGGAAGGCAGAACAGGCTCGAGTGTTTCCATTTTTCAGATGGAGAAACTGAGTGTCAGGGAATCCAGAACCCAGTCCAGGCTCTCCCAGGTGAAGGCAGGACCTCTGACCCAGGCCTGCTGGCTCCTGTCTCTGGCCTGGGAGAAGCTGAGTGTGTGTTGTACACGGCTGTGGCTGTGTGTGCTGTACATGGCACACAGTAGGTGCCCCAGGGTACTTAAAAGGGGAGGAGAGTCCTCATCCAGGGGCTCCTAGCAGGAGGGTGTGGCATGGTGGTGCGCTCCTGCAGCCATCAGTTCAGGGCGGGTCTCTCTGGGTCTGCATTCTCACCAGGAAAATAGTCTGAGTGCTGTTGCCCCTCACAGGGGTGCAGGGGGAGGACCTGAGAAAACTCATGGTCAGAGCCTTGTATGGGTTCATCCATCACCTCCTCCCAGGCCTTCCCCCCAAATCCTGCCTTGTCTCCAGGGAGCTGCCCAGTTGGTCCTGTGTCCCTGGAGGCTTATCTACACCCAGGGAGGGCCCATGGCTGCATCGTTGAGTTCAGTACCCCCAGAGCTAAACACTTTGCTGAAGGAAGGAAGGGGAAGGGGGGAAGGGTCTCTCCTAGCAGCGCACAGGTGTGGGCTTGGAGTGGTGGCTTGGGCTGCTGCCTGGGGCCATGGATGGATGGGCCTCACGGGTGCAGGGGCCCCCAACCAGGGCACAGTGCTGTGTCCATACACTCGTGATTATCTGAGAGTAGACCCCTGGATTTCACAAGACTCCGGCCTCCTGGGAATCCATGTGTGAGTCAGCAATCAGACACGTCCCCATTTCTCCTGGAATGTGCTCCTGGAGTGAGGGGGAAGGGGGCTGTCCCACCGACACAGCACCAGCCCAGCTTCCAACCGGATCCTTCTCCCTGGTGAAACTGGTCGGCCCCCTGGGTCCCAGATCCCTGTGCCCAGGCAGGGCTCCCCTCTCCCTCCATCTGTTGATACAAGGCCAGCTCTGGCCCCTCAGTGCTCGCCCTGCTGAGTCCTCGTTCGAATTCATCCTCACCTGGATCTGTGCCCCCTCCTCCTCCCCCGGGGTCCATCCTCTGCCCAGGCCCAGGATCGACTGTCCATCAAGAGTCATCAGGTCACCCCTGCTCTCTGGGGATGACCCCAGGTCCACATCACGCCCTGCGTGGTCCCCGCCAAGCTATCCAGACTCCTCCCGTTCTGGAACTTTCGGCCCAAATAGTATGTAGTGGCTATATTCTAACATACCCTTCGGGGCCTTTCTGCCTCTCATAGGTCCTTAGAGCTGTCCCTTGAAATTAGCCTCCCTCTCCGGTACCCCTCCCCTCTCTGTCTCCACGTGGCCCCCCCTTGGCCTCTCTGGCTCAGCGCGGGTGGCTGCGGGGGTCGCTTATCCCTGCCGCTCCGCGATCCCTGCCCGCAGGCCCCGCCGCGCCCCTGGAGCCCCAGTTCCCGGACATCTATGGCGGGGACGCGCAGCTGTGGGAGGCGCACTTCCGCGGCATCGGGCGCGCCTACCGCGCGCTGGGCAAGGAGGACGACTTCGCCATCCGCGTGCTCACCGAGGACTTCACGCTGCCCTTCCCGTTCGCCTGGCCGCCGGGGCCCGACCCGGCCCGCGGGCCTCTCTTCTACGACCCGCACGACCGCACGGGCTTCGACTTCCTGCTGCGGGGCCCGGGCGCGCTGCCCCCCGTGCTGCTGCGGCCCCTGCACAGCACGGCGCAGGCGGCGCTGCGCAAGCGGCGCCTGGAGCAGCTGGCGCTGAGCTACGCGCACGCGGGCGCCGGCCCCCGGCCCGGCCTGGTGCTGCTGGCGCCCGCGCCCGCCGCCGCCGCGGGCAGCGCCTTTCCGGGGCCCGAGGCCGCCTCCCCCGGCGGGGGCGCCCCCCGGCTGGGCTAGCGCGGTCCCGAGATAGTCAATAAAGCGTGCAGTGCCTTTGCTTCTCCCGCCCGAAGGCTCTTTGCCGGACACATCTGAACGGGCATCTGGTGCCAGCCAGACCCCCGGGAGCCGGGTTCACGGTGGTGTGGGATGTCCACTTTGTCCCAAGCGGATAATGAATCAAAGCGGGAAGTCGGAGTGGCAGCCGGGATGGGCTGGCCAGGCCGGGAGCGGCTGTGGGAGGAAGAGGACCTGGGGTATTGGGGGGTGGGTGGTGGCCCTCTGGGGCCCCGGCCACAGCCTCTTGGTGGGGATTAGCGCCCCCAATGCTGCAGGTGAGGACCCCTGGTCCCACTGCTCCCGGGAGCAGCTGCGATTTGGTTCCTGGGTGTCTGACTGCAAGTTCAGCAGGGGTCCCGTCTTGTGGGACAGAGGGGCATTAGGGTTGGGGGTGGGGCGTGGATGGAGAGAGGAGGGAAGGGACATAGGAGTTGGAGCACAGGGCGGGGGAGGGGCAGGGAGGATGTGGTGGGGAAACAGGTGCCAGGACACAAACATCACATGGGGAGCCCAGTCCCCAGGCTGCTGCTTTCCTGCCAGCCCTCTGTGCTGGCTCTGCAGAGAAGAGGGTCCTCCTGCCCCCACCCCTCTTATGGGGCTGAGAGATCGGCTGAGGCTGTCGGTGACCTGGCCTCCATCCTGGGTGTCTCCGTCTGTGGGCTGTGAGGGGCGTGATGTGCAGCTAGGTAGGCCTGCAGGTGGATGGAAGTCCCTCTGGGAACCCTGGGAGATAGCATAGGGACTGCGGCACCGCCATCCCACCTCCGGGACAGGGAAGCCAGTGTTTAAGCTCTGCCCCCCTTGTGCTGAGGGGACTGAGCCTGCACTTCACCCAAAAACAGCATACATGGGGAAGAACTGTTTAGAAACTTTTATAAGGTGCCAGAGTAGCTTTATAACTGTAAAGTGTGATAAGAATTTGGAGTTTATATTTAGTATATTCCTTAAATAGGAATTTTTCTAGAAATGTATTTTTAATGTAGTTTATGGAAGTATTGGGGCTTCCCAGGTGGCACTAGTGGTAAAGAACCTGCCTGCCAGTGTAGGAGACATAAGAGGTGTGGGTTTGATCTCTGGGTCCAGAAGATCCCCTGGAAGAGGACATGGCAACCTACTCCAGTATTCTTGCCTGGAGAATCCCATGGACAGAGGAGCCTGGCGGGCTACAGTCCATGGGGTCACAAAGAGTCAGACAGCACTGAGCGACTTAACATGCACGCATGGAAGTATTGGTCTATGACATGTTGGAAATAAAAACGTGGCCCTTTACCACCTCTAGTTTGAGAAGTACTGACCTAGGGGAGAAAGATGCCAAATAAGTAACCTACTAAAGAGAGAAACATGATTAAAAAAAATAAAAACAGCAGTAAGTACTATGAAGAAAATGAGTAAGGACAGATCCCATTTCAAACAAAGTGGTCATGAGGGCCTCTTGGAGGAGGTGACGTGAGATTGGAAGAGTGAGGAGGACCCGTCACTTGAAGATTTGGGAAGGGGGCTCCAGGCAGAGGGGACAGACTGTGCAAAGGTTGAGCAATTAAAAATGAAAGCTTCAAAGGTCACAGGACTGGAAGCAGGGGGTGCAAGGCCAGAGCACAATGAGCAAGAAGAGACTCTCCCTGTCTGAAGAATAGCCTTTCCCTTACGGGGAAGACTCCAGAATCTTCCCCACAAGACTTGAAGATCCCAAAGCCCTTTCCTGTTTACTGCATCTTTTCATCCTCCCTGTGGTTCCATGAGGTCAGTGGGTGGAAGAGGGCCCTGGGGCCTAGAGAGGGGAAGGGACGTGCCCAAGAATATGAGCCAGCATGTTATTAGAACTCCACATTACAGCCACAAAAGGCCTGGCTTCAACAGAAAGTTAAAAAGAATGGTTCATGTAACTGGAAGATCCAGAAATAAACTGAGCTTCAGGTAAGGTTTGATCCAGCCCTCAGACTAGCCTCCTCGATGAGGGCAGCATGCCTGATGAACTTCCTGACTTTTCAGTCTCCCTGGCCACTGACAAGAAGAGAGGCCACCGACTTCCCAGAGCTCTCACGAAAGAATGGATCCATCTCAAGCCTCAAGAAGCTTCCCTGAATGGCCCATTGGTCCATCAGGGTCACATGTCTAGTCCTAAATCAGAGCGTATCCTGACTGACTGACCTAGGCATGTGCTTCCTGAACCAATCCCTAAGACCAGGTGGTGGGGTTACCCTGACTGGATTCTAAGAATAAGGCTAGGAACAGTATGGTGGAGCAGCTTGAGGGGGATGGAAGGGATGTTGGGGAGGAGACACCCATGTCCATCACAGCCAGGAGGTGTGAGCCCTGGGGTGTGGCCCCTGGGCTGACTTTTTTTTGCTAAATCATGCATTTTCTCTTCCAATTAAGTACGCTGTTCCTGGAGAGAAGCTTGGGTCAGAAATGGCCACAGCAGGACCTACTACTCTTTCATGTGAAGCAAGGCTGATCATCTAGTTTATCTCCTGACTCAGTGTGGGGCGGGGCATTTGGGGGTGGGAAGACTTCCTGCATCAAGAAACCTGTGGGTGGGGGAGTTGGGAGACATCAGGACCTCTGCTCATTGTCTCTTGGATGAGTGTCTGGGCAGCCCCTCCAGGGATGCAGGGTCTCCTGCTGCCCTCCTCACAGATAGAGCCACGGAGCCCTCACCTGGCCTTTTTGCTCTCGCTGCTAGGATGCTCAAAGCCCACCTGTGCCCCTCTGCCCTAGCTTTCCTTGGCTGTGATCTCCCAGGTGGTGTGCCTCTGACTTCTGGCCTCGCTGTTTTATCCTGGACTGGATTTCGAGTCTTAGGCTGAGAAAATAAAATCTTAAAAATGATGCTTCCAATTATTTTTGGAAATTGGAGAGTAACACCTTCTTTTAAATGTTGCAGACCCTTTCACCTCCTCTGACTTGCCAGAAGATTCCGCCGTATTCTCAGAACCAAGCCTGGTGGACTGCACTGAATATTGTGGGTGTTGTGTCAGGGTCTGACCTCTGTGACATCGGGCCCTGGGGTGGGCAGTGGCTGCCTCCCAGGGTCCGGGAGACAATGTACCTCTGCTAGAAAGCTGGGTCCTCTATGCACCGGCCCTGCAGCTCTCGGTCAGCACTTATCCGGGGCCTCAGGTCGTCAGGGGCAGGTGGGAGCACAGTCACGGTTCCTCTGGGTGGGATGCTGTCGGGGGAGGTGGGAGAGCTCATTGTTCAGGCCCCTGGGCTGGCCTGGCATGCAGTGACAGCCCCCAGAGGGCCAGCTGTTTCTGCTGGGACTGTCCACTCTCTGGCAGCTAGCCTTGTTCCCTTGTCTTAACCCAGGGTAGCAGCTCCTCCTCTGTCCTGCTTCTCCGCCCTGGAGCCCAGCGCACACCTCCTCCCCACATCCCTCGCTCGGGGCACCAGCAGCTTTGCCAGGTCATCCACATCACTGCTGGTGCAACAGCACGTGGGGCAGGGGTGTGACCTGTCAGTGGTCATGTGGGACCTCTGTCCTTAGAACTTGCTTGGCGGCAGTGGGGGCTGCTTTGAATGTTATGAATGTGACCAGGGGCTCTCAGCTTGCTGAGCAGGGAGGCTGGGCATCCTGGGCGTCCCAGGGTTAGGACAAGAGTTGGGGTGTCAGCTCAGAACCCGAGGCAGGTTCCCTCTACCTCCCAGCCAACACAGCATTCCCAGGGATACCAGAGACTCCACGTCCTTCCATATTCCAAGGAGACAGCTCCGGTTTGATCCCTGCGCTGCTGGGAACAGGGGTCAGCAACCCCCTCCACCCCGCCTTTGCTCCAGTTTCCTCAGGAACAGACTCTGAGGAACAGTGAGAATGTTTAATTAATTGCAATTACAATCTTCAAAGGAACCCGGGAGTTGAAACTTGTTCCTAATTACTGTGTTGCGATGTCGGCCGGCTCCCCAAATTGATCGTGTTAGAATTTCCGATGGAGGATTAATTGAGTTGCTGTGAGGACCACTTTGCGTCCCTCCCCCTTAGATGCAGCCTGTGCTCAGCCTGGAATGACAATGAGGGGGGCTGGGTGGCTGGGTGGCGGGAGCCGCCCTGATGAAGAGCTCCCAGCCCAGGTCAGGGCCGCCGCCTCGGCCCTGGCTCAGGAGTGGGGCTGTGGGCTGGCCGAGCGGCTCCCTGCGGTCCCTGGTGTATGTACTTCACCCAGTGTCTCCTGCTCCTGCCTCTGGAATTTCCCTGTGTGGGGGCTGCTCCCTCAGCCCCCTGTGTTTAGGTGGGGCCCGCGACTAGTGCTGGCCAGCGAGTCCTGGTCACTGTGACATGCGTCTCTTCGGGGCCAGAGGACTTCCTGCCAGGACAGGACCCTCAGGAGTCCTTCCTTCCTCTGCCCTGTGACTGGTGGCCCCAGAGACAGTGCCTCCTCCCCCATCCTGCATCCCAGAGGCACCTGCAGTGAGAATGAGAAATGGCCCATCGTTGCCCCAGCTCCTAAGATTCGGAGGGTGTTTCCTCTCGTGGTAGTCTAGCGCCTCCTGACTGATACGGCCTCTGCAGGCGAGACTGTACAGGCCCAGAGCCAGACGGGACCAGGGACCCTGTTCAAAATCGGGAAAATGGCATGATGGCGACAGCACAGCGTTAAACAGACCCTGGAATGTCACTGGACCCAGGTCACTACAGGGTCTGGGGCTGGAACGAGAGGAGGGAGCTGTGAACAGGCCTCGCAGAGGAAGGTTCTGTGGGGCCTGTGGCAGGAGAAGGGTGTGGGCCGCCCTCCCCATCCTCTGTCCTCCTGTCCAGCCCTCAGGCGCTTTCTGCTGCTTTCCGTGGAGTCGCTGAGCTTTCGCTCCTTTTCAGATGGGCTCTCTGCTCTGCGACCTGCCCTGGGCATGGGGGGCGCAGGCCCCCGGGAGTGCTGCCATCCGGGGCTGCAGAGAGGCTCGAGGGGAGTCAGGCAGGTGGGAGAGGAAGGCCACCAGAGAGGGGTTTGATCAGAGCCCCCAGGGAAGGAGGGTGGGGGGCAGACTCAGGAGGGGAGCCCAGGAGGGAGGAGGTGAAGGACGCCGGCTTCTTGTGTGGGGTCAAGACTGAATTAATAGAACTTTGGCTTGTCCCACGAGTGGGCTTACAGCAGAGTAATGACAGCATCTCATTAATTCTTTAAAGCATGCATTCAGAGGGGTGATGTTGATTTCACTCCCAAGGGGAAAACCTGGTTCTTGGGGGTGGGGTTCTTAAATATAGTTCTAAAGATTTCAGTGAAGAAATCTTACTTGTTATGTTTGAGGCACAGCTACGTATAAAGTACTCACACAGAGATGCACAGTTCATCTGTGGTCTTAAAATTTCATGAGGGGCAAACTAGGAAGACATGTCTAGAAAGACTCTTTAGGTGCTGAGGGGCAGAAAATGAAAGAAAGTTTGAGAAGCACTGGTCTAGAAGGATCACTTTGCTGCTATGGGTTGAAAATAGATTTGGGCGCGGGTTCCACAGAGGCAGTAAAAAGTAGAAGTGTTCGTCACCCAGTCGTGTCCGACTCTTTGTGATCCCATGAACCGTAGCCCGCCAGGCCCCTCTGTCCATGGGATTCTCCAGGCAAGAACGCTGGAGTGTGTTGCCATGCCCTCCTCCAGAGGGTCTTCCCGACTCAGGGATTGAACCCAGGTCTCCAGCACTGCAGGTGGATTCTTTATCATCTGAGGCAGCCAGTGCTCAGCTGTTCCCTGGGTGTGGAATGTTCTCATGGCCTTTAATTACTGAATACTAATGAGCCCTGAAATGAAATTAAGAAGAGGAGCTGACCCCCAGCATCCCTTCTCCCCTGCTGTGACGGAGTTAATGGGGATCTTGGGGACAGGCCGGGGGCGGGGGTGGTGTTAATGAGGGCAGGGGGGCCGGAAGTTTGCAGGGTGTTCTGACATTCAGTTTCATGTCATTCTGCTGGCTCCTGTGGCCCAAGGAGAGAGGGAAGGGCCCGCCCCAGAGCATCCCAGCCCCAGACCAGGCCAGTCCCATCGTCCTCAACTCTCCCAGCTGGGGAGACTCAGGTCTGCCACCATGGCAGGCAGAGCAACCAGCAGGCTGCTGCTTCAGTATCCGTGCTGCCGCTGATGGCCCTGAGCTGTGGCCAAGCTCGCTGACCTCTCTGGTCCCTGGTCTCCTCTTCTGTGGGACAGAGGGATGGGGCACCGTGTGGGGTCAGCAGGACGGCTGGTCTCCCCTTGCCATTGCGGCCTCCCACCTGGAGCCCCAGGCACCTGGGTCTGTGATAGGCGAGCGTCCCTGGAAGGGGCCTGTGTCCTCTGACCCCAGCCCGGTCATCAGTCACTGGCCACACTGGCCTCCGCTAGTTCCCAGGCCCGAGAACGCTGGAGGAAGTCCCCAGGAGCACCCTCCTTCCGTTCCACATGCATTTGTCACAAATCCATGAATATGCCATCCTCGCCCACCCCCTCCAGGCGAACTTCCTCCACTTCTGCAGCAAGTTCTACATTAATCACCTCTAATTGCTAGCGGGAGTCCTTTATGTCAAGAGCCATTATTCCTGGGAATAAAGAGGAAGAAAAGACGCTGCCTTTCAGGAAGCCTGGCGTTGGCCCTGGGGGAACAGTGCCAGGCCCCGACGAGGGCCCCGGCCTGCCCGGCCCACTTTCAGCGGTTCCACACCGCGTGTGATAAATGTGGGCCTCTGGCCTCTGCTGAATATTCAGGGGAATGAACGCATCCATCATATTCACGCTGTTTTCTGAGGTTGTTGTGAGTTTCCTTGAAACCAAGGAGAGTTTTTTGGGTTTTTTTTCCCTTTTTGGCAACAACAGCTGGGAATAAGTTGACACTTTCTAAAAACTGCCACTTCTTGCTTGAGGAGGGAGCAGAGGAGGGAGACCCCTGCTCGCCGACCCCCCAGGCCCAGCCTGGAGCTTGCCGGCCAGGACTGGTCTGTTCCGGGTTTGCTACTGGGAGGTAGGCCTGGGCGGAGCACCTGGGAGGTGAGGGGTGGGCCTCAGCTGTGGACTCCAGGGGCTCACCTCCCGGGACCCAGGGGCTGCACGGAAGGCTTTCTGCATGTCTCACATGTTGAACGTTGTTTCTGTGTTTTCATTTTTAATGGGCCTGAAATCAGCTTATTAACTGAAATACTTGATCGGTATTTTCTTGTAACCAGAGTACAGCGTCTGATGTCTGTTAATCCTGCCCGAGGCCACACCTGTGAAGACTGGGACCTGAGAACAGGTGGGCAGAGGCCAAACGCTCATGTGCCTGCGTGTCTGTGTCCGTGTGTGGGTGTGCAGATGTGGGCCCGTGTGCATGCTCGTGTATGCGTGTGCACACGCATCTGTGTGTGTGCAGGCCTTTGCCTGAGTGTGTCTGTGGTCGTTGTACACAAATAACACAAAGGTCTTCAAAGTTCCTGAAGCCCTCCTACTCCCTCTACCCCCCAACTCTCTGAGCTCTGTGATTTTAGGCCCATTTTATTGATGAGGACACTGAGGCTGTGAGGGCTTAAAGGGCTCTCCTGAGGCTCCCGAGCTGAGAACCAGCCCAGCTAGGACTGTGTCCACAAGGCTCCCTTGAAGGTACAGAAGTTGCTGCTTGGAGGGCCTGGGGGCCAGGACACAGGGCTCTGTGGCCCTTCCTGCGTTCTCCCTTCCCCCGTCTCTCCCTTCCCTCCTTACTGGTCCCGGCCCCTCTCACCAGCCCCACCCAGGTCTGTCCTTCCCACCTCTGAGCCTGTGCTCCTGGGTGAGCAACTTGAGCCCACAGAGGCTCAAAGGTGAAGGGTAGCTGCTGTCCTCCTGGGCCCCATCTGCCGATGGCCCTGGGGGATCAGTGACTCGTCTCTCACCCCCACACCCACCACTGAGCACCCGGGCACCTTTCTGTTTTGTCCATCTCTCTAGCACAGGTGATCTCCCCGTCACACTTGCTCACTTTGCACACCTCCTCTAGGAAGCCTCCATGGATCCTCCTGAAGTCTGGGTTGGGATCCCTGGGTTTCTGAGCTGGGACTGTTGTCACTCTTGAGCGATTTGCTCCTGGCAAGGCTGAGTGCTGCGTGTCCGCATGTGTGGGGCCGAAGCAAACGCTCTGAGATCTCCTGCATTGGACTTGAACCTCAGGCCCAGGTCGGAGCCTCACCCTCTGCCTTCCACACTGACTGCTGCCTCCGTCACTGAGGGGATTGCAGGCAGGTTCCTCACTACGGCTGATGCCACCCATGGGTCCAGGCCTGCTCTGCTGATGTGTCAAGATCCTGAAGTGAGTGCTCAGTGCAGCCAGACGTGCGCCCTGGTGGCTTGGCGATGTCTGCTGTGGGTGAGGGCAGGGAGGCGGTGGCCTGCACCACCGTCCCCTGGACACCACCTGAAAGCTGAGTCCTGGGGACAGGGTCAGGAGGGGCTCTCAGGTCTGTAAGTCTGGCACAGGGCCTGGAGCTGAGAGCTCACCTAGTGGCTGACAGGAGGCTGGAGGGAAGGGCTGGGCAGGGCAGAGGGAGGAGGGAGTAGGCCGAGGAGGGGCCGCAGGGGCTGGCCCCAAGGGTGAGGAGGGCGGGCAGCTGGCCCTGCTCCTGCCTGGGCTGGCTCCCTGCCCCTCCTCCAGCCGACGTGCTGGGACGCGGGCGGCCCCGAGCGGGCCCTGCAATGCTCGGCTCTCCTGGCAACGGTGCCCCGGCCCCAGCCATTCTGGAGCCAGAGAGCTGGCAGATAGGATGAGAGTGCAAAACCTCCTGCCTGTGTGCCCAGCAGAGCCCACCAGGCATGGCCCAGGTCCCAGATCCCAAGGGCTGCTCAGGAGGCCTGGCAGTCCTCTCCGTGCTGGGGCACCTGGTGTGGACAGTCAGCTCAGGAGCAAGTGGCCTCAGGCCCTGGGCTGTCCCTTCTTAAATGCCTCGCAGCCTGACGATGACGGCCCAGCTTCTGCTGCCTCCATCCTCCCCTCCCCCTGGCCCATGCGATGCTGAGGCTGCTCCTTCCTCACCTCCTGCCTCCCGCACGGAGCCCCAGCCTCAGAGAGACTCAGGCTCACACCCAGCCATGTCCCTTGGGTCTCCTGGCCACCGAGCCTCTGTGAGATGAGGGTGGTGCGGCACCAAGAGAGGCGGGGAGTCTGAGATTGCCGACTGGGACCCCAGAGGACTCAGGGAGCTGGGTGGCAGAACTGGCCCTGTCTCCATCCCTGCTGGGAATCTCCAGGTCTCCAGGCATGTGGGGCCACCTCCGCAACGCTTTGGAGTCTCAGCGAAGGACCAGATGGTGTTTTGAGCATTTTAATAAGAGCTATTTGCAGTGTTGTCGCCATAAAAAAAAAAATTCCTGCTTAATGAGCAAATGCATGTCGGTAGCGAGTTAAAGGCTCTTGGATGTTTTAAATATTATGTACGTCGTGTTCATGTTAACAAACCTGATTTTTAATTACACCTTCCTCTGCTGCCTGGCTGGGCTGAGGGTAGGGGAAGGGAGGCAAAAAATCAGGCAAAACAAGCGTGGTTTGCCGTGAGAAGCGACAGCCAGGCTCTGTGGATCCCCTCTTTGCAGACACGGCTGTAATGGCTTACAGACACCAGAGCTTGGCAGGGATTTGGTACCGCTCCGCCCTCGCTGACCTTCACTTCCGAGCCCTGACCCGGGCAGAGAATGAGCGCTGATCCCTGGCTGAACATCGAGCTGAATCCTGGCCATACATTGAGCCCTGGTCCCTGGCTACAGGCTTTAGCCCTGATCCTAGCCACACACTGAACGCCCACTGTGATCTCAGGCTGAGTCCCACCTCAAAGACCTCCTCCTCTTGGGTCCATGAATTCCACGCTGAGCTCATCACCTCCTCACCTCTGCCTTCTCCCAACCTGCTCTCCTCCCAGCCCTGCTGGTTGACCGGGCTGGGAATCCAGGGCGAACTGCTTGCTTCATTCTGTCCTCATGGGTCCCTAGACCTCTGAAGAAGGGACAGTGGCTGTTGTCCATTTGTAGTTCTGGCTCCAGGCTCTGAGCCTGGAAGGCACGAGACTTCTATCACAAGGTTTCTGAGTGCATGAGAAAGCTGGTGCAGTCTTAAGGCTGGGTCCCTGCTCAGGTCAACCAGGCCCATGAAGAACTGAGCCCAGGAGCATTGGGGAGGCTGGCCCGGGGTCAAACTGGGGGTCCTGTCCAGGCAGGCCAGAGTCTAACCTAGTGCAGGGTGCTGGGCTTGGGCCTTCCGTGGACGTTCACTGAGCACCTGCTAAGAGCCGATGGATACTGGGTCCTGGCGACACACTGTGGATGAGAGGCTGACCTGCCTTCCAGGAGCCTAGGTCCCTGGGGAACACATGGGCAGATGCTCCTGGGTGGCGATGGGGGCTGGGAGGCGGGATGGAGGCTGCCAGGGTGAGGCGGCAGCTCCTACTCTTTGAAGACACAGTGATGCAACGTTGCCGCCGAGCCTGAGGGCAGGAGAGGCTCCGGGGAAGCGGCCCTTGGGCACAGGGTCGCATGGGGCAAGTGCCCGAGGGAGCTCGGAGACCTGGCCCAGGCTGGTGCGCAGCGGGGCCTTGCGCCGTCATCTCCGAGTTTCGTGTGTGGTGGGCTGATAATTCACTCCACGAACCCAGTCTGCGAGCTGGGCTCTGTTCCAGGAGGACAAACAGGCAGTCTGCCTGCTCTCCTGGGGCTTCCACCTTAGCTCCCCAGTTCTGAAAGTGGGGGCCCGTGGAACCCTGAGAGGGGTCCCCAAGATGTTGTCAGGGGAGCCACAAGGTCAAAGCTGCCTTCACGGTAACACTCAGATGCTGTTGTTTGCCTCTTCTGTGTTGGTGTTTGCACAGATGGTGCAAAAGCAGTGACAGGCAAAGTGGCTGATGCTTGGGCACGGGCTGGAACGGCAGCGCCAAGTCCTGCTGCCGTGACGGGCGTCTCCGGGGCCGCACACCTGCACCCAGGCCCTGCCGCGGACAGCCAGAGTCAGCTTCCCTAGGCTCGGGGCTCCCCATTCAGCCGTGAGCACCCGTCTGTGCACACGCTCTGTGAGGGTGGGAGGCACCGCCGAGCTCCTCTGCTGTGTCCACTGTGGTTGTCCTCTGTTTTGAGTTACGATCTCAGCTAGCTGCCTTTTCCCCAGGAGAACACAGCCCTGATGGCCTTCCCTGAGTACGGCCTCAGCACCTGGGTGTCAGCCCTGGCTCCGTGACCCTCCGAGGGCCCTCCTGGGCCTGGGTCCTGGTGACTGCAGAGGACAGACCAGCCGGGAATAGGAACAGCCGGGGCAAGGCTGAAGCATCAGGGGGACGCGGGCACGGACCCGACTCCACTCACAAAGCCCAGTGGCCCCGGGGATCGTGACCTCCCGGGATGTGTCCTCTCACTGGGAACACGGGGTACTTACATCCTCTGCGAGGTCTTCTCCCAAGTCCAAGTGTTTCTTCGGGAAGCTGGATCGCAGGTGGTACAGAGGGTGGCCTGCATGGCTGGGGAGCCTGGGAGTGCTGGGGTGGAAGTTGTGTGTCAGAGGCAGTCTTGGGAAGGTGCAGGAACAGCCTTCTGTCAGGGAACGGTGTGTGCAAAGGTCCTGGGGTGGGAACAATCTGGTATGTTTGGGGAGAGGTGGCGTCTTAGGGCTGGACTGAGGAATGGGGACTTGGGGGAAGATCAAGGGAGGTCTTGGCCACACAGGGGACCTAGGTTTTCCCATGAGCGGGATGGGGGTCCTGGTGGCTTTGGGTGGATATTCTTAGAGGAACTTCTGGCTTCTCGTGGGCCACAGAGCAGAGTGAAGGGAGGAGTGGAGGCAAAGAGGCCCGAGCCTGCGACAGGATGCTACTGAGAGGGAGTGACTGGGCCCCTGGAGGGCATGGGGGAGGCAGATGGCAGCCACTGGGGTCCTTCAGGGCAGGTATGGCACAGGCATCGGACAGAATCCCAGCCTTGAGCTGGGGGCCCCTCCCGGTACTTTTCTTATGGAGGCTGCAGCCCTCTGCCAGCAGCCCTGCTGGTGATCTGGACCTGGTGGGACCCACTGGGATGGACAGACCAAGCGTCAGGATCCATGGACAGGCAGACGGTTGAGAGGGGGCTCACTGGGAGACAAGGCAGGCCTCGGGGGGCACCGCACAGGGCTTGGGGCGGGGAGCAGGGGGATACGCACCCACAGCCCTAGGGGAGCCCTGGATCCCAGATTTCTCACATGCTGTCCTGTGAGAGGTCCCTCTCTCCCACTCCCAACCCCTGGGGAACCCTATGAGCCCCAGACACCTTTGGGCACACCGGGGTTCTGGGCTGCTCTCTAAGCTTGGTGAGCTCACCTGACCCCAGACTTGTTGGAGGGTGGGGGTCCTCCTCCTCGCCACCCTGCTCCCACCACCAGGCCCAGCACACCTGGGCTCTGCGTGGCTGTGGAGTGAGGCTGCCCAGGCAGGACATGGGCTAGAGGGCAGCCTGCATGGCGTGAACTCACTGGGTTCCCAGACTGGCCTTGTCCTTGACCTTCGAGTGACCTTGGACCCTCACCGCCTTCTCTGAGAGGCCACTTGCTAGTGAAGGGCCAGAGGATTCCCCCTGCCCCTTCAGCCTCTGTCTCCTGGGATTCTGAGACCCTCCCCCCTGGCAGTGATGGGCAGGGCTGGCTTGTCCCCGGGAGTCAGAGCTGCTGGAACATTCACTCTTGGAAAGAACACGCTGCACAAAAATAGCAGCCTGGTGCCGATGAGCATATGCTGCTTCCTGGGGAGGCGGGGAGGGGTGAGGACCCCTGATGGGCTCGGGGCTGGAGGCTTCGCTGCTCCCCGGGAGGGCGTCTGTGCTGCCAGCACCGACTGGAGATGGCAGACGGGCTTATGAGCCCCCTACTGTGTGCCAGTTACTGCTGTCTGTGGTCTGCGGCTTCCCGAGGACCTGTGGGAAGGTGGTGCTGTTGTCCTTCCTCCAGGTAAGGAAACTGAAAGGAGAGTGGCCAAGTGACGGCAAGGTCACACCAAGGAAGGACAGAGCCGAGCTGTCGGCCTGACCTTGAGGTGGGGCGCTGCTGCTGGTGTGGGTGGGACAGACTCCCCGCCCCCCGGCGCCCCCACTCCCCCATCCCCCCCGCCCCCCCAGCCTGCCCTCCCCCCGCCCCCCAACCCCCATCCACCCCACCGCCCCCACCCATCCACCCACTTACTCATCCATCTACACATTCACCCATCCACCCACTTAACTCATTCAAACACATCCATCCATCCATCCATTCATTCACCTACCCCCCCACTTAACTCATCCATCCATTCACCCGTCCATCCTTCTTTCTTCCTTTCTCTTTCTTTATTTCAATTGAAGTCTTGTTGATTTACAATGTTGTGTTAGTTTCTGGTGTACAGTAAAGTGATTCAGTTATACATATATATAGACATATTCTTTTCCATTATGGTTTAGTACAGGATATTGAATATAGCTCCCTGTACTATACAGTAGGACATTGTTGTTTATCTATTTTATGTATAGTAATTTGTACCTGCCAATCCAAAATCCCTAATTTATCCCTCCCTCACCCCCTTTTCTCTTGGGTAATCATTGTTTCCTGTGTCTGTGAGTCTGTTTTGTAAACAAGTTCATTGTGTTATATTTTAGATTCCACATATATGCGATATCATATGATATTTCTCTTTCTGAGTTACTTCATTTAGTATGATAATCTCTAGGTGCATCCATATTGTTGCTTATGGCATTATTTTATTCTTTCCTAATGGCTGAGCAGTATTTCATTGCCTATATGTACCACATCTTCTTTATCCATTCCTCTGTCCATCCATCCATCTTCCCATCCATCAGTTACTGGACTGAAGTGAAAGTGAAAGTCGCTCAGTTGTGTCCGACTCTTTGCAACCCCATGGACTTCTCCAGGCCAGAATATTGGAGTGGGTAGCCTTTTCCTTCTTCAGGGGATCTTCCCAACCCAGGGATCAAACCCAGGTCTCCCGCATTGCAGGTGGATTCTTTACCAGCTGAGCCACAAGGGAAACCCAAGAACACTGGAGTGGGTAGCCTATCCCTTCTCCAGGGAATCTTCCCGACCCAGGAATCAATCCAGGGTCTACCTCGTTGCAGGCGTATTCTTTACCAACTGAGCCACCATGGAAGCCTCAAATTGTCCTCACTCACTCGTACCCTAGGCCGTAGCAGGGAGCCCCCTGGGCCTCAGCTCCCCCTGTGATACAGAGGGAGCCCACTTGAGGCCCCCAACTCTCAGGCTGAGAGTGAAAGTCACCTCCCCAGCTCTGCCCACTGCCGGGGCCACTCAGCTCCTTAGTATGAATCCAGACTCTCAGTCCAAGCAGCCTGCTTCTCCCCTCCTCCGGTCCTCCTGAGTCTCCCTCCATCACTCCCCATTCGGGCTCCTCCTTGGTGCTCCCAGCCCCCTCCTGTGTGATGTGGGCCCTAATAGGATAGAACGCCACGTGAGGCCGAGGCCACAGGGCTCCGTGGCCAGGGATGTGACTTTACATCTCTGAGGTCTGAACACTGGGCTTGGGGTGCTCCTGGAATCATCCCCCTGGGGTTCTGGAGTCCTTCCTCGTGTGTGTCCCGGCTTCCATCTGCTGCAGCTCCGGTCAGCCTCCTCTTTGGAGCCTCAGGACGGCAGTCAGGAGGGTCAGGGGAACGCGGGGAAGGGCTCCCAGCCCAGCTCAGGGCGCTGCACGCGCTCATACAACGCTCCTTCCAGGTGTTTCCAGTGGCTGCGCTGTTTATGGAGAAGCTGGAAGCAGCCTGGCAGGGAGTGGAGAGCAGCTCCTGGAAGAGAGAAAGGAGCCATCACGTGAGTGCTGCGGGCGGCCCTGCCGCCGTCTCCCTTGGAGCGGGATGAGGAGGCACGGAGGCAGGACGACTCTCCTCTTTGCTCTCCATCACAGGAGGCTTGCTGTTGGATGAGGAGCTCAGAGAGGACCACCCGAACTGCCGCCCTCCCCAGAACCCTCTGCCCCCACCAGGTGAGACAGGTGGTCCCCATTTGTGGGGTGAGGTGCCTTCAGGAGCCCCAGAACGTCTCCCTCACTCAAACAGCCCCCAGACTGGCCTCCTAGGGCTTCCAAGCGACCTGAAAATAGCATTTCCCCTGGGAGATCAGGGTGGAAGGGGTTTCGGAGTCACTGGGATCAAGCCCTGAAGCCTAGGTCTCACCCTCTGTGCGCTCTCACCTGTGGAGAACGGGAGGGTCCCTGGGACTCACCGGCTGCCTCCAGGTGGTCCCGGCAAGGTGCCCTCTTAGTGAGCAGAGTCTGAGGGGGCCCCCCTTCCCCATGCAGGTGCAGTCAGGCCACCACCCCCTGCCCAGCTTCTTCCTCACCTTGTTCATCACCGACAGACGCCTTCCTGGAGGGGCAGGGCACCCTGGGTGGGGGCCTCTCCACGTGACCCTCCCCATGGCAGGGTCTTCCCTAATCGCTTCACCTCTGCCCTCCCGTTCCACCCAGCGGCAGCTTAGGCCTGGACCCGGGGACCCGTTCGCTGGAGGTGGGAGGCTGGGGTGCCGACCCCCAAAGGAGCCAGCCCCACACAGGATGTTTCTCATGCTTTGATCAGCTGGCTCCAAGCCGGCTGGGGAGCTGAAGCGGAGCCCCCTTGAAAGGCGAATGGGTCCCTTGCCCTTTTGGAAGCCAACACGTTTGGAGGGACCTGGAATCTGATTGTTCGCCAGTGGAGGCCAATCTGCTTCACGTGTAAATTTCCAATTAAAACGGAAATTAATCCTCTCCCCCAACTACCTGCTATCTCCAGCAGGATGAGCAAAAGTTTTATGCTGCTAATTAATGTTATCACCCGTTAGCTTTATTTACATAAGCAGATATAATTCACATGGCTTTGCAGAAGCTGATGGGGAAATTAAAAAAAAAATTTTTTTAAGTTAAAAAAATTAATTACCTTGATCCTCCCTCTTGTATTCTAATCACAGACTTGCAGGATTCCTCTTTGGTGCTCCCCGAAACCCCTGGGTTGGCGCCTTCTTTGATGAGTGGGAGCTTATTCCAAACGGAGAAAGAAAAAGTTGAAAATTGAGCAGCTTGGAGGGGAAGCCAGTACCAGTCTTCATATGAAAGGCCCGATGGATGTGATAATTATTTATGGTTTCTGGCTTTGGGTATTTCTGTTACCCAGTTAAATAGACTCCAAATACCACATTAAAATCCTGCAAAGATCCTGGCAGATTAATAAATCACAGCAACTGCTCTGGCATTTGGCATGGTTTGGGGGAGAGTTTGAGTCTCTTTGGTGACTGCACCTTCAGTGACCTCCCTGCAGGGTCCACATCTGGGGGTCCCCTGAGGGGAGGAGCAGCCATGATGCATGTGGCAGGATGTCCCGACCCCTGGGCTGGAGATTTCGTCCCTCCAGAACTGTGTCGAGGACCCCACTCAACTGTCCATTTACCCTAAGGAGACGGAGACTCAGATGTTCTAACAGGCTGCCTGTTGACTGGAGACTGGCATAAAATATTATGAGCTGTCCTGGGTGTGGGAGCCGTGAAGTTGCTGTGACAGTCAGTCATCAGACACTTGGAGGACTGTGCTCTGGATCAGCGGTCCCCAGCCTTTTTGGCCCCAGGGACTGGCTTCGTTGAGGACAACGTTTTCACTGATGGGGCGGGGGATGGGGGATGGTTCAGGTGGTAATGTGAGCGTGCGGAGCAATGGGGAGCTGCCAGTGAATATTTGCTCACCCGCATCTCACCTTCTGCTGTGCAGCCCGGTTCCTAACAGGCCACTGATGGATCGGTCTGTGGCCCCGGGGGTTGGGGACCCCTGCTCTATATGGACGGCCCTGTGTGTGACCTTTTTAGGAAATGGGGTCATAGTGGAGTGGGGTGACAACAGATTGATTGGTTGTGTCCTCTCAGAAGAGGGAAGACTGGGCACAGATGTCGAGGGGGGTTGACGCCCCATGGAGACACAAAGTCTGCAAAAAGAGGCAGAGACTCAAGCCAGAACCTCACGCCAAGGGGGCTGGAAGAAGGAACGGACCCTCCCCACCCCAGGGCTTCAGAGACCCACCTTCTAATGCGTTTCCAGACTTGTGTCTCCAGCCTGAGAGGGGATGAGTTTCTGTTACGTGAACCCACCCAGTCTGTCCTAGGAAACCAACACAGCTCTGCGGAGTTCCCTGTCTGGAGCGGGAGACAGACAGATAGACAGTCAATGCTCCTGTAAGCATCAGTAGTCTCCTGGGGGGGGCGGAGCAGTGCAGGCCTCCTGCTCCAGCCCGGGGGTCAAGGAGGGCTTCCTGGAGGAGGGGAGGCTGGGCTGAGGCTGGGTGCTGGCAGTCATTTGGGAGCTTAGGCTAGTGGTCTCTGCCCAGCGCCCCAGCCCCACACCTCTGCCTCTGCCACCCTGTGACCCGGTCACCCTTCCACTGACTCCCCGCTTGGAGGTCCGAGTCCACCTGGTGACCCCACCTGTGGCCCTGCCTGTGGTCCTGGGAGGGCCTCTGGGCACCCAGCCCTCTGCTCTGCCCTTCAGGGTCCTCCCACTCCAGCCACCGGGCTAGTGCTCCTGCTTCCTTCCCCTACCGGACCTGAAGCTCCTCAGGGCCTCACTCCACACCATGTACCCTGTCTTTCCGCCTCCCACAAGTGCCTGGTAAAGGTTGGCCAGACTCTCTGATGGGCCCCTCCCCCTCTGGTGGGTGCAGGAGCACAGGGCACCCTTGAGTGCCAGCCTGGCTCTCCCCAAGTCTGAGCACTGGGCTTCGCAGAATCTGCTCCCCCTCCAGGGCCTCACATGCCTCAGGGCTGATGTGGCTGCAGACACTGCTCAGAGGCCTTGGGCAGCACTGAACACTGGGGCCTGGGCCGTGCGCCCGTCCCCCGTCCCAGGTCAGTTCAGTTGAGTTGCTCAGTTGTGTCCGACTGCGACCCCGTGGACTGCAGCACACCAGGCCTCCCTGTCCATCATCTACTGCCTGGCAGGGGGAGGCCTGACCGTGACCATCCCCTCCCACCAGCCAGCCTGCATCTGGGATCAGACGTCACTCTGATCTGAGGCTGGGGCTTCTGAAGAGCCCTGGGCAGGTGAGAAAGGACAGGGCTTCTTGCAGAGGACGCAAAAATCAGCCTAACTTTGAAGAAACCCCCTCCCCGCCACCCCCACCGGTGCAGAGAGCAGCTGCCCCAGTCTGAAAGAGACTCCTGCCCCTAGAGAGACTTGAGTGTGTTTTTTTTTCCCTCCTTGAATGAAGGAAAGAAATGATGCTGAGTGGAGAGTAATTACCCAAATTGAGGCGGAAATCAGTCGTGAAAGGGGGAGGAAAGGAGATCAGCTAGGAGGTGCCCCCACCCCCACCCGCCGCTCTGCCTTCTCCTCCCTGTCTGGCCCTGGGATGCTGTCGTCAAAGTGGTTCTGGCTATGATTGCCTGGCCCCTCCCTGCCCCCAGCAATGGTCCCAGGGGTTCTTATCCCCCACCTAGGGTCTGCCAAAAACCAAAATTCTACAAATTTTGCCTCCTAGCTTCACAAGTTGTAAAGAACTTGTCCCTAGTTGTAAAGAACTTGACTGCCAAAGCAGGAGATCTCAGAGACGTGGGCTTCATCCCTGGGTCGGGAAGATCCCCTGGAGGAGGGCATGGCTACCCACTCCAGTATTCTTGCCTGGAGGATCCCATGGACGAGGAAACTGGTGGGCTACAGTTGCAAAGAGTGGACACGACTGAAGCGACTTAGCATGCTTAGCACTAGCATCATAAAAAGGTAAAAATATCTTAAAGGGGCAGAGCCATAGAGTTCTTTTTCTTTTCTCTCTTAAACGTTATACTATTTTTTTTAAACCAATTCAACAAGGAAAGACTGAATGACACCTGTGAGCAAGTGAAAGCAAATGCAGCTCACTGTCTCCGAGAAAACCTTGCTGACACACGGGGCGTCTGGAAAGTCTCTTCTTTTCGGTGGAAGCTGTGGCAGAGATGTGACTGTTTGCACGGTGACCCCGCACCCCATGAGCACCCCTTGGTGCCTCCCTGAAGGTCTGTTCTCAGGGCAGACCCGCCTGAGTTGCTTGTGGAGCCTGGAGCCCATTTCTGAGCCTGGTTCTGAGCTTCGGGAAGCGGTTCTGTAGATGCCTAGGGGGGGAAGGGGCAGGTCAAATGTGAGGGGCCCACTGGGCCGCCACCTCAGAGTCACAGTGGGTCACATAGATGGCCAGAGGGATCCCCATGAGGAAAACCAGTTAACTCGGAAGAAAACTTTTAACTCAAAAATAATTTATTGAGATATAGTTCACAATGAGATATAGTTTACGGGCTTCCCTGGTGACTCAGCTGGTAAAGAATCCGCCTACAATCAGGGAGACCTGGTTCGATTCCTGGGTCAGGAAGATCCCCTGGAGAAGGGATAGGCTACCCATTCCAGTATTCTTGGGCTTCCCTGGTAGCTGAACTGGTAAAGAATCTATCTGCAATGTGGGAGACCTGGCTCAATTCCTGTGTCGGGAGGATCCCCTGGAGAAGGGAAAGGGTACCCACTCCAGGATTCTGGCCTGGAGAATTCCATGGACTGTATAGTCCATGGGGTTGCAAAGAGTCAGACACAACTGAGTCACTTTCACTTTCAGAGTTCACATACCATACAATCCGTCTGCTTGCAATGTACAATTCATGGTTTTAAGTATATTCACAGACGTGCTGTCATTTTTAGAACATTTTTATCACCTCACAAACCTCATCACTGCCACCCCTCAATCCTCACCCCATTCCCTTCACAGCCACGAATCTGCCCTCGGCTCTGAGCATTTCCTCTTCCGGGCATTTCCTACAAATGGAGTCACACACGTGTGGTCTCCTGTGTACGCTCCTCTCATCGAACCTCTTGTTGTCATAGTCCATCCATGTGGTAGCCTGGGTCAGGGCTTCATTCTTTTTTTATGGCCAAATCACACCCTGCCGTGTGGATGGACCATGTCTTCAACAACGTCAGGAGATGGGCCTTTGGGCCGTTTGCACCTTTGTCTACTGTGGAAACGGCTGCTATGAACATCCATGTACACGTGTTGTGTGGACCTATGCTTTCGTTTCTCTTGGGTACACACCTCGTAACAGCATTGCTGGTCACATGGTAACTCTACTTCACCTTTCGGAGGACTTACCAGGCTTTCCCAAAGCGGCTGCATCATTTTCCACCCCCACCAGCTGTGTGTGAGGGTCCACTTTTCACCTCCTGCCCAGCACTTACCACCTGTTGTTTGATTCTGGCCATCCTAAAGGGTGTCATGTGGCATTTCATTGTGTGCTTAACAATTAAGCCAAACTGCTTGAGCCCTGGGCCCCACTCTGAGGAGCCAGGGTGTAGAACAGGATGTAGCCCCGCTTTCGCCCCTCGGGACACACTGGCCTGGCACAGGGATGCTGGAGTTGGGTGTGACCTCATGAGTTGGCACCCAGGGCCTGCGTGGGGTGGTGCTTAGTGTCAAGTAAACTCAGGAATGACCGAGCAAGAGGGTGAATCGGGGCGGGCTTGGATTTCCACATGGCCTCCTGAGGCTGGAAGGAGTACAGAGCTGGAGATGGACCGGGAGACCCTGGACAGTGGCTGAGAGCTGCAGGGCCTTGGTGATTCCTGGGTGCGCAGTCCTGGCCACTCTGCCTCCTTTTCCCCAGTTCCTAGGTTGGCTTCCCTGAGAAGCAGGTTCTGTAGGTTGGTGGTGGGGGTGCTCATCCTTCTTTCAGGGGCCCGAGGCGGGTAGTGAGCAGTCGGTGCAGCTGCGACAGGAATGTCTAATGCCAGGAAGGCAGCAATGGTGGAGTTTTAGGTGCCAGCGTGGACCATCAGAGAGGTGTTTTCTCAAGGGCGGCCTTCATGCTCCATTTCCTGCAGCCTCTGCAAGAGGAGAAGTGGGGGACAGCTGGACCTACTCTTGCACCCCTTTGCTGGATGTGGAGATCGAGGGCAAGTGAGCGCGAGGGGAGCACCTTGGGTCCTTTCTGTTGCCTTTTAGCCAGTTCTCACTTCCTGGGTGGATGATTTGGCAGCAAAGGCTGCAGACAGCCCAGCCTCAGTGACGTAACAATGAAAAGGCCTGTTTCTTTTCACACAAAGTTGCTGCAGACTGGCAGGTGTGAGGCTGGGGGCTGCTCCACGGAGTCAGCCAGTGCCCCAGGGCAACAGAGCCCCACCTTCTAGAATGCTCTGAAGGGGCAGAGCAGTGGGGAAGACAGAACCCCCAGCCGGTCTGTGCTTCAGCCCAGAAGAGACATGGCAAGTCCCCGTGTAGCCTACCGGGAGGTAGGGGGCAGGCAGAATGTCGGGGAGCTCCACCGTCCTGTCACGGGCCCTGGCAAGAGACTCTCGGGGAGCCTGTTTCCTTAGCTGCATGGATGGGGGGGCCTCATCTGCTGCTGAGGTGTGTGGACCTGAAACATGGTCGTGGTGCAGTCAGAGATTGTTTGATGCGTGCCTCAAGCCCAGCCCTGGGCCTGGACTTGGGGGCGGGGGGCTCCTGTGCCCTGTGGAGCCTGGGGTGGGGAGGGGCTGCGGGGGGCGGTTCTGCAGCAGCCTGCCTCACTGGGGGTGGGCCAGGCCCTGAGACTCTTCTCCAGAAAGTGACATTTGGAAGGAGGCAGGCCTGGGGCTCACTTAACATTTGAGTGCAGCTCTGAGTGCTCCCGGGGGCGTCTGGCAGCGACATTAGCCGGGATGCAGGAGTTGGCACAGACGTGCAGGCAGGATTTAGGGGTCCAGAGGGGGCTTAGCGGGAGGCTTCTTTGTCCTCCGGCCCCTGCGGGGAGGGAGGGAGGGAGGCGGGCCAGGACAACAGCCTGGGGTCTGGCCCTCCGCCCTTCCACAGCCCTGGCCTTTGGTCCCCAGACCGGACCACATGCTGGGTCAGGGCTGATCCCACCCCTCACCCCGCCAGCTGTCACCCAGCCTCCAGGGTGACACCCCAACCTGGCCTCTCCTACGGGCCCCCTCCATCCTCCACCCCTGTGTTATCTGCCCCTCTCCCCTGCCAGGCCTAAGCGCTGGGGGCCAGGGGGTGGTCTGCGCTGCAGCCCCACAGGCTCCGAGGAGGACGGCTGGTGTGGGGACCCGGAGTTGGGGGCAGGCTCCACCTCCCCCACCCCCGTGCTCTGATTCTGAGGAGGAGGGCAGTCTCTCTGCAGTCTCTCCCACCCCCAGTGACCCCAGTGACTGCAGCAGAATCATGCCCACAGCCCCTTCCCCACCCCAAGCCACCATGGAGCCCCGTGCCTGGGGACCCGCTCTGTACAGAGTGCCAGCAGACACCTCATACACAACCCTGCCCTGGGCCAACTGCAGAATCCCTCGAGGGTCCTCCCAGATCAGCCCCAAAGGAGGCCCCGGCAGCCCCCCTGCCACAGCCTGGGGTGGGTCTGTGCTGGGATCTGTCCAGGAAGAAAGGGCTTGGCTCCTGCTTGCTCCCGTCTCGGGCAAGGAGGGTCTGAGATGACGGCCCAGGCCTCACCTGGCTCCTGATTCCTGCCTGGGCTGCCTGCGTCTCAGTTGAGGGTGGGGGTGTCTCTACTTCCTCTGGGGCCGCCTCTGTTGGGCACGTGCCCTGGGGCCTGGGGGCATGCCCTGCCTTCTCGGTGAGTCCCCCCGCCTGTGGGGATGCCTCCCGAGGCTCTGGCCAGCTGGGCCTCGCCCTGGGAAGCCACCTCCTCTGTGTGTCCCTGGCCGATTGCTGGTCACTGTGGCCTCTGCTGCATCTCCTGCATCTCCTGGAACAGCGCCTCTAGGGAGAAGGCAGCATCCCCTCTAAGGCCCAGCGCGCTCCTCTCTAGCCCCCAGGAGATGGGCCAGGCTGCCCAGGCCTTCAGGCCTTCAGGCCTTCATCTAGGCTGATCCCTCCACCACAGCCTGTCCCTCATCCCTGCCGACACTGGCTGGCCTGTGAGACCGGCTCCAGGGTTGCTTCCTCAGGAGGCTCTGCCTTGGCACCTGTGTGGGTGAACAGGCCCCTCCGTGTCCTGCTCCTTCCTGGCGTCTGACCAGTCGTGCCCAGCAGGGAGCCTAGAGCAGCAAGGAGTCCTTTCCTGCCAGGGGCCCAAGGGCACATAGCCGTCTTTATCCATCAAACCCCATGTCGGGCAGTGACCTAAAGACTTGGGAGGGCACCCTGTGGTGGGCAGCAGGTACCACAGGTGAGCAGAGTGACCCTGACGTGAGGCCCAGCCTCATCCCTGACCCTGACGTCAACCCTTCTCAGGAGAGGTGGCGGGGCCAGCCGAGGGGCTGGTGTTGGCTGAGGACAGTGGGGCCGTGGTATCATGGGAAGGGCTGGCTGAGGTGTTAATCTGGGAGCCTGAGCAAGCTGGGCTGGAGTGAGAGGAGGAGCCAGGGGCCTGCTGGTCACGCAGCCTGGTGCCCACAGTTGCCGTGATGAAGGAGGGAGGAGACGCCCCTGAGAGACGCCAGGAGGAGAGTCTGCTCGCCCCTTGCAGGTGGTGGCCGATTGCCTGGGACACAGGTGGCCAGGGGGCCGGCCCATTCAGCACCCATGGGGATCTTTGTAAAACCCTAACTTCAATTTGCGGAGTGTGAGCAAGCTCGGAGGGGAAGGTGGCCTGACAGCCACACAGCCAGAAAGGCTCCTGCTTGGTGCTGGGGCTGGATGTGTGTGGGGGAGACACCCTATCTCTCTCAGGACTAGATGCTGGATTAGTATATGGGCAGTGTTTGTGCCATCAACAGAGTCTTGGTGACCGTGTGCAGGACCGCCATGTACAGTTGCTCAGGTTGCACATCTCACAGTTCTAATGTGAATAGTGAACCCTGGACCATGTGACTTTATTTTGTGTGAGGTTTGAAACTGAGGGCTGGCCCAGATTCTTGCCCTCCCCTGCTATGTCAGTAAATGCTGATGGTACTCTTCCTTTAGGTCTGCACAGTTTAAGTGTCCCCACGTCTGGGAAACCTTCTCAGAGTGCCCCCCAACCCCCCTCCCCAGGTAAAGCTAACTGCTGCCTTTTTCATAGTGACAGGCCACAAATGTCCCTGGAGTTTCTCCCTTCCTGTGTCCCTGTCCCTCTGAAATGTGAGCTTGAAACTCTTCCCATCGAGAGTCAGAGTCAGTTTTCCACCCTTTAATGGTTTTGGCTCTTTGGCCTGCTTTGGCCGATAGGACACGTGACCTGAAAGAGGCTTGAAAAATGCTTCAACTTTGGAATGAGTGTATCATGCAGCTCATGGGAAGCCAGGGACGACCACATGAATGAGCCTGAGCTAGTCTGCTGGCTGATGAACAACACACAGACCAGTTACCTCTACTTCCCCCATGGACAGCCAGCCAGATGCGGAACACGGGAGTGAGGCCAGTTGATGGCATGTGCACACCTGAACCCAGACAGCATCAGTGGCGCAGAGATGAACCTTCTGGCGGAGTCCTGTTCACATGACCCACTCACAGGATGGTGAACAAACATTGATTGTTGATTTAAGCTACTTAATTTTGGGATAGTTTTAAAGCAGCAGTAGCTGACTGATACATCTGAGTTCCCACTGCACTTTATTTGCACATCACTATTACTGCTTGGATAATCCCTCTAAGCCATGCCGTGTGGGGCCACCCAAGACAGATGGGTCATGGTGGAGAGATCTGACAGAATGTGGTCCACTGGAGAAGGGCGTGGCAAACCACTTCAGTATTCTTGCCTTGAGAACCCCATGAACAGTATGAAAAGGCAAAACGATAGGACACTGAAAGATGAACTCCCCAGGTCAGTAGGTGCCCAATATGCTACTGGAGATCAGTGGAGAAATAACTCCAAAAAGAATGATGAGATGGAGCCAAAGCAAAACCGATACCCAACTGTGGATGTGACTGGTGAGAGATGCAAAGTCCGATGCTGTAAAGAGCAATATTGCATAGGAACCTGGAATGTTAGGTCCATGAATCAAAGCAAATTGGAAGTGGTCAAACAGGAGATGGCAAGAGTGAACGTCGACATTCCAGGAATCAGCAAACTAAGATGGACTGGAATGGGTGAATTTAACTCAGATGACCATTATATCTACTACTGTGGGCAAGAATCCCTTAGAAGAAATGGAGTAGCCATCATGGTCAACGAAAGAGTCCAAAACGCAGTACTGGGATGCAGTCTCAAAAAAGATAGAATGATCTCTGTTCGTTTCCAAGGCAAACCATTCAGTATCACGATAATCCAAGTCTATGCCCCGACCAGTAACACCGAAGAAGCTGAAGTTGAACGGTTCTATGAAGACCTACAAGACCTTCTAGAACTAACACCCAAAAAAGATGTCCTTTTCATTATAGGGGACTGGAATGCAAAAGTAGGAAGTCAAGAAACACCTGGCGTAACAGGCAAGTTTGGCCTTGGAGTACAGAATGAAGCAGGGCAAAGGCTAATAGAGTTTTGCCACGAGAACACACTGGTAATAGCAAACACCCTATTCCAACAACAGAAGAGAAGACTCTACACGTGGACATCACCAGATGGTCAACCGAAATCAGACTGATTATATTCTTTGCAGCCAAAGATGGAGAAGCTCTATACAGTCAGCAAAAACAAGACCGGGAGCAGACTGTGGCTCAGATCATGAACTGCTTATTGCCAAATTCAGACTTAAATTGAAGAAAGTAGGGAAAACCATTAGTCCATTCAGGCATGACCTAGATCAAATCCCTTATGAGTATACAGTGGAAGTGACAAATAGATTTAAGGGACTAGATCTGATAGACAGAGTGCCTGATGAACTATGGACAGAGGTTCGTGACATTGTACAGGAGACAGGGATCAAGAAAATCCCCATGGAAAAGAAATGCAAAAAAGCAAAATGGCTGTCTGAGGAGGCCTTACAGATAGCTGGGAAGAGAAGAGAAGCGAAAAGCAAAGGAGAAAAGGAAAGATATTCCCATCTGAATGCAGAGTTCCAAAGAATAGCAAGGAGAGATAAGAAAGCCTTCCTCAGTGATCAGTGCAAAGAAATAGAGGAAAACAACAGATTGGGAAAGACTAGAGATCTCTTCAAGAAAATTAGAGATACCAAAGGAACATTTCATGCAAAGATAGGCTCGATAAAGGACAGAAATGGTATGGACCTAACAGAAGCAGAAGATATTAAGAAGAGGTGGCAAGAATACACAGAAGAACTATACAAAAAAGATCTTCATGACCCAGATAATCATGATGGTGTGATCACTCTCCTAGAGCCAGACATCCTGGAATGTGAAGTCCAGTGGGCCTTAGAAAGCATCACTATGAACAAAGCTAGTGGAGGTGATGGAATTCCAGTTGAGCTATTTCAAATCCTAAAAGATGATGCTGTGAAAGTGCTGCACTCAATATGCCAGCAAATTTGGAAAACTCAGCAGTGGCCACAGGACTGGAAAAGGTCAGTTTTCGTTCCAATCCCAAAGAAAGGCAATGCCAAACAATGCTCAAACTACTGCACAATTGCACTCATCTCACATGCTAGTAAAGTAATGCTCAAAATTCTCCATCCAGGCTTCAGCAATACATGAACCGTGAATTTCCAGATGTTCAAGCTGGTTTTAGAAAAGGCAGAGGAACCAGAGAGCAAATTGCCAATATCCGCTGGATCATCGAAAAAGCAAGAGAGTTCCAGAAAAACATCTATTTCTGCTTTATTGACTATGCCAAAGCCTTTGACTGTGTGGATCACAATAAACTGTGGAAAATTCTGAAAGAGATGGGAATACCAGACCATCTGACCTGTCTCTTGAGAAACCTGTATGCAGGTCAGGAAGCAACAGTTAGAACTGGACATGGAACAACAGACTGGTTCCAAATAGGAAAAGGAGTACGTCAAGGCTGTATATTGTCACCCTGCTTATTTAACTTATATGCAGGGTACATCATGAGAAACGCTGGGCTGGAAGAAACACAAGCTGGAATCAAGATTGCCGGGAAAAATATCAATAACCTCATATATGCAGATGACACCACCCTCATGGCAGAAAGTGAAGAAGAACTAAAGAGGCTCTGCATGAAGTTGAAAGAGGAGAGTGAAAAAGTTGGCTTAAAGCTCAACGTTCAGAAAACTAGGATCATGGCATCTGGTCCCATCACTTCATGGGAAATAGATGGGGAAACAGTGGAAACAGTGTCAGACTTTATTTTTTTGGGCTCCAGAATCACTGCTGATGGTGATTGCAGCCATGAAATTAAAAGATGCTTACTCCTTGGAAGGAAGGTTATGGCCAACCTAGATAGCATATTTAAAAGCAGAGACATTACTTTGCCAACAAAAGTCCTTCTAGTGAAGGCTATGGTTTTTCCAGTGGTCATGTATGGATGTGAGAGTTGGACGGTGAAGAAAGCTGAGCACCGTAGAATTAATGCTTTTGAACTGTGGTGTTGGAGAAGGCTCTTGAGAGTCCCTTGGACTGCAAGGAGACCCAATCAATTCATCCTAAAAGAGATCAATCCTGGGTGTTCATTGGAAGGTCTGATGTTGAAGCTGAAACTCCAATACTTTGGCCACCTCATGCGAAGGGTCGACTCATTGGAAAAGACCCTAATGCTGGGTAGGATTGGGGGCGGGAGGACAAGGGGACGACAGAGGATGAGATGGTTGGATGGCATCACCGACTCGATGGACATGGGTTTGGGTAGACTCCGGGAGCTGGTGATGGACAGAGACGCCTGGCGTGCTGCAATTCATGGGGTCGCAAAGAGTCGGACACGACTGAGCGACTGAACTGAACTGAACTGAACTGAATCCCTCTAATAGTGACATCACCGTGGTTAAAAGAACAAGCTTCAGTTCTGATGAATCCTGGTCTGTGGCCTGAACATGTCAATTAATGTCTCTGAGACTTAGATTCCTCATCTGAAAATGAGGACTAGAAATACGAGGCTCCAAGCTCACTGATCAGACTTAGGAAGAATTTGCAGTCTTAGTACACGGGCGGGAGCTAGCATTCTCCCCTGCTGATCTACACACGTCCCCTCGTGGCTCGTCCCACAGTCCCTGGGACCTGGACAGGCAGGGCCTTGTCTGCCCATAGGGGTGCTTGTGCCAAGAACGCCCATGGCTCAAATATCCTTGCTCCTCTGAGGCCCCTTCCCCCACACCCCGGGGCCTCACCCGTCCAGGGCGAGCTGCTCTCCCAGTATTTCTGGGAGGACTTTTATTCATTGTTCATCTTGGCATTTATGGTTGACATTCCAAGAACCATCAGACAAGATGAATGTCCCATCTCCAGGACCCAAGGGTGACTTGCCTCCCTTGCTGTAAATTCAGTTCTACCTATCGGCACCATCAGGGGTGGCTGCATCGGGCAGGGAGGAGGGGCAGCAGGTGCTGGTCTGCAGGGGACTGGCTACTGGAGGGAGATAACACCCTTCGACCAGTGTGAGGACACCTGGCTTGGGGAGCCCACGCGGCCATGCTAGCCCGTGCGTCAATGAATCTTGGGCCTGAGTCAGTCTGTGCAGCCTGGCCGGAGGCTGAGGGCTCAGGCCTATCACTGTTACCATTGCTCTTGGGTCATGATCTCTGACTTCGGTTGCAGTTCCTATTGATGGGGTGATACCCTGTGGCTTGCACTTAGCTTTCACCCACCCGCACACTTGGGTCTGGGCTGGTGGTGCAGAAAATATATTTGCATACACATATGTACTCATAGATTCAGATACACACATAATCACACATACAGAAACACATGCTGTTATGTGGACATAGCTGGTGGCTGTGGAGAGCCAGGACGCAGTCCTGCAGTGCCTGTCACGTGTGCATAGCAAGTGTACCCACCTCTTAGCCTTGGGGGCAGCCTTTCCAATGAGGTTTGTGGGGTGAGGGGCCCTGAAGTTGCCACTGGCCTCTCCCAGGTACACCTGCTTGAACATTTCCTGGGCCAAGAGGCCACCTCCCGTGCCAGCTGACTGTCCCTCCTGTTGCCAAGGACAGGAAGGCCTCCTAAATCCTCAGAGCTGGCATTTCCAGCCCATCCCCCCCCGGGCGCCGGCCCCTGGGCCCTCGCCAAGCCCGGGCTGGCACAGGCTGGCAGCTGATGTGTTTATTTGCCTGGTGGAGGGGGTGGGCTAGAAGGCCTGGCGGCAATTGGTACATTTTGTAAGCAATCATATTCTGGCACCTTCTGCCTCAGCGTGTGGGCCGCCCAGTCCCGTTAATCATGGTCTGCGGCCCCAGACCCCTCTCCTGACAGCCTCATTTCTCTCCCCTGGAAGGATAGAGCCATCCCGCCCCCTAATGGTATTATCTGTTATTCCTGGCCACCCTGCTCGCTCTGGGCATGTGGCCAGAGCCAGGGCCTGTGCACAGGGCCGGCAGGTGGGCGTGTGGGTGGGTCGGGGGCGGCAGGCAAAGGATGGCTCTGGACCGGGGCTGTGGCCGGCCAGGCCTGGCCGGGGTGTCAGAGACCTCGTCTTCAAGATTCTCTGCACAGCACTGATCTATTTCCCCAGGAAGGAGACAGGTAGGAGAAGCAGAGGTCTCCCCCCTGCCCCACCAGAAGGTCATGCAGCTGGGCAGGTGACATGGACGCCAGGTTCCCCTGATTACAGCTCCCGTGGTCAGACCGGCTCTGGAGTCTGGGCTCACTGCAAAGTGAAAATTGTATTAATACTGTCCAGATGGTGAAGCTTCCCCTCAGTCTCCTCACCTCTGACAGGGACCCAGGACACAGCCCAGCACAGGACCTGGGGTCTGGGGGCAGTGAGTGGGTGGCATCCAGCAGGGGTCCTGTGGAGAGTGCGTCTGGCATCATTGTCAGTATTGTTGTGACTAAATGATGGCATGTGTGGGAAAGACAAATGAACCCCACGCGAACAAGCAGCCCAGAGTGTGCCCATGTGATGAATTCCTTCATGGCTCTGCCACACATAAACACACGCACAGCAGCATCAGAGGTGCCAGGTCTTTGCAAAGTGTAGACCCTACCCACCCTGGGCCCTTCTTGGGTTCACTCCAGCTTCTGCGCTCTCTTCCTGGGCCACAGAGTCTAGGCGGGTGATTAATAGGAACAGAGAGAAGAAAACAGAATTTGTATTTCTGGGTGAGAAGTTTCCCACATCCAGCTGGCTCTCCAGGCTGAGACCAGACCCAGCCCTCTGTGTGGGTGCTGGCTAGACCCCTCAGCTGATCTCCTGGGGAGCCAGGGTGGCTAGGCTGATGGCCCCCGGGAGCCAGGAGAGAAGGGGAAACAGAGAATGAGATGGTGGAATGGCATCATCAACTCAATGGACATGAGTTTAAGCAAATTCTGGGAGATAGTGAAGAACAGGGAAGCCTGGTGGGCTGTAGTCCATGGGGTCGCAAAGAGCCAGATGTGACTGAGTGACTGAACCATGGCAAGAAGCTGTGGTTGAAGGTCCAGCAGGCATAGAGTTGGGCCTCCCTGAGCCTTGCTGGGCAGGCCAACCTGTCTTCTCCCAATAGCCTGCTTCATGCAACCCCCACTTGGGTCCACGGAGCAGGCCTTCTGGGACAGCTTTGCTCCATGGGGCCTGTGGATGGTCTGATGCATACAGTCCCTCCCCTCCACCTCTGGGGTTCTGCCTCAGTTTCCTCTATGAGGACAACCGCTGTGGCTTCTTAAGTGGTCCCCTGCCTGCAGCCTCATCTGCCCCCTCCACCCACAGCCACAGTCATCTTCACCTTCTCAAAGCTCCACTGTGCTGTCACTCTCCCTGGTCTAAAACCATCAATGGCTCCTCGCTCCCAACCTGGCGGCATCTGAAGATGTGGGTTTCTGGAGCCACTCTCCTCTTCCAGCTGACTTCCTCTCCTGGCCTTCCCCAGTGCCCTGCTCTGATGCTGGGCCCCCAGCTCCCTCGTACATTCCTGCAACCCCTTTCTCTGTCCTGTGGAAAGCAGATCCAAGTCACCTATAGCTCCCTAGTGCCTTGGTCCTCAGACTGGATGGAGGGACTCGGGTGACAGGCCCCCAGTACTTCAGCCGCATCCCCCATCAGCCTCCTCCACCCCCAGATCCCTCCGCAGCAGGTTCCTCAAACTATGCTCTGGGTGGGAGAAGACAGGGAAGGAGGGACAGGTAAGCTGGGAATCTCTGCTTCCTGGGGATTCAAGTGCTATCAGCTTGGTGCAGCCGTGCCATACCTGCAGCAGGGGTCCCCCTGGACTCAGTACATTCCAGACCTCGAAATCCTGAGCTTGGGGCTGCTCTCTTTTGGCATAGGGGGTGACTTGTGGCCTTCAGACCTCCACACATTCCTGTATCCATATTTCTGGGCTCCCTTCTCTCCCCAAATGGCTGCCAGGGGACCTCTGGGGTCACCCGTTGGAGGCCCCAGAGAGTCCTCATCTGTAGCTGAATCATCTCAAGAGTTGAGTCCTGCACATTCATGCTGGGGACCTGAGGGTCCCCTCTGACCACAGAGGTTGATGCCCTGGCCCTTGAAAGTGGGTGAGGGTGCCTCTTAGCTTGGAGTTGGCCCACTGTACCCAAAGACATTCTAGGCCTAAGCTAGCAAGCCTGTCTTTGAGGGAGACAAAGGTCCTTTTGGTGCTGGCTTTGTCACAGGGGTTCTAGGGTACTGCTGGGGGACCAGGTCCCAGATCTGACCTATCACTGGTGTGACAGAAACCTCGACCAAGAGCCTGGCTGCCTGGGTTCAAGACCCAGGCCCTCCAATCACTGTGTGGCTTTTGGTAAGTTACTTAGTCTCTCTGAGCCTGTTTCCCTATCTGCAGATCTGGGAATCTCTACATTTGTTGTGACTTTATAACAGGTTCAGGGTGCTTAATAAATAAAAGGCTCTTGGATTTAACTAGTTCTGTTGGTAGGGCTTCCCCAAGTGTGATGTGGTTCCAGCCACCAGGGCCAGGCCTGGTGTTTGCATGCCCCCTTCTGAGAGATGTGGTCATAGCCTCCCTTTGGGGCTTTGAAAAGGAACAGGACCTCTCCATCCTTTTGCAGAAGAGCAAGGCTTTCTAAGATCAAACCGTGAGGCTCTGATACAGTCTCAAAGGGGTATCGATATGTCAGACACACAGGCTGGCAGCAGGCAGCTCTCTGCAGCGAGAGCCCCTGGAGAGGGAGATGAAAGCCCCACCTGGTCTTGTGTTCTGAGTCGTCTCTTTGACCCTGTAAAGAGGGTCAGGTTCCAGTGCTTTTGAGGGTGGCTGCTGCCAAGCCCTCTCCCAGAACATTGGGGAGCAATTGTGGAGGCCGCCACCTCTCACTGGTGGGTCCAGGCAGGGTGGACATTGGCCACCGGACAGCCTCAGAAAGAAAGCAGGGTTAGACCAGTCAGCACCATGGACAGCACCACCGGAAGCCAGAACTGGCTGCTGGCTGCTTCAGAGGGGGACAAGATGCCTGGGGCAGCAAAGGGCGGGACTGGGTGTGCAGGCCGCTTGTGGGGCTGTCACAGGTGCAGAGATGCTGGGCGACCAACTTCTGGTCAGGTGACTGCTGGGGCAGGCAGAGTATCCTGCACCCCCCAAGGACTCCTTGAGCACAGTTACTCTGAGGCTGGAGGGCCAGGGCAGGAGTGGACTAGTGGGGGAAGGTGGGTGGACGTCCTGGCTCAGTGGCCTGCAAGGGCCAGTGTCTGTGTGCAAATAAGCAGAGAGGGGGACCCCCTTGGCTGGAACATGTGCTGTTGGTTGGGGGCAGGCTCCATGGGACCCCTTGGAGGGGACTTTCTTGCCCTGCACTGTACCAGCTTGGTCAGGCTTGTCCATGGCTCCTCTGCCTGGTGTTCTGAAAGCCCCCAGGACACCCAGCCTTCACAGGGGCAGCCTGAAGGATAGAGGGGTCCTTGCCCTTGGTGGGGCTCCATCTGTGGGCCAGGAGTGGGCAGATAAATGTCCAGCCTCCTGTCTCCCAGGGGGCACTTCTGAGGGTTGCTTAGCTCCCAAATTACAGCCCCTGAGACCCTGAGTCTTGTGCATCCAAGGTGACCTCTTCCCTGAACTTGGCCAGCCCATTACTCATGGCGTGGATGAGAGTCAGACTGTAGACAGTGTAGGTGTGAATGCACCAGCTGGGCAATCTGAGCCTGCTCTTGGCCTATCTGAGCCTCACTTGCCACATCTGTGAAGTGGCGGCAATGATACCTCACTCCCTGGGCTTTGCTGAAGTGTGAACAAGGTCAGGGGCTTCTCTGATAGCTCAGTTGGTAAAGAACAAGGGAAGACTGATGAATGTGAGACTCTGCACATTGAGTGCTGTGTGCAGGACGGATGAGGGCTGACCACACAGTGCTTATTCAGCCCTGGCGTCCGCTTCGCTTGGGGGCCCTTATTCTCAGGCTTCCCTCAAAGTTTCCCAGCAACCTTACCATGGCGGTAACAGCCTCCACCCCTCCATTTCCTCCTCTTCCTTGCCGCTGCCCACTGCCAGTACTGCCTGGTCAGTGCGGGAGGTGGGCCCTGCTCCGAGCAGAGCTGCTTGGAGGCGCCGTCTGGGAGGGTGGGCCGGCTTGGATGGATGACTCGGCCATGCTGTGCATGGAGTGGAGCCTGTGGGGAGACAGAGAGAAATACGGCCTCCCCTCTTAACGACCGCGTGGCTGCAGCAGGGCACACCGACCACGTAGATTCTTTATGTGCCCTCATAAAACAGGGGCCGTAATTCTCTCCCGTCACTGCTTGGTGCAGCCTTGGGGACCGTGCATGCTCCCGCTCACTTCTGGGGGGCACGATTCCTCCTTGGAGCTGAGTGGCCTGGAGAGTAATGTCCCTCCCAGGGGATGGCAGTGTCAGTGAAAGGGCATGAAGCTGTGAGGGGGAAGGTCTGGTGGGGCCAAGGGAGTTGTCCAGTGGGGACGGGCGAGGGGTGTATGAGGACCCGAGGGGTGTGCAGCCTGCTTAGTCAGTGGGGTTTGGGGACAGCAAACCCGGCTCCTGCTGCATGGCCTCGGGCCCGCCCCCTCCCTGCCGTGCTCAGGTGTGTCTAGGGTCTGACAGTGCAGCTCGGTGCCCAAGCCAGGGTTCTGGGGTACACCTTCAGTGCCAGGTTGGGGGGTCCTGCCCTGACCCAGGAGGAGTCCGAGTGCCGTGTAGTTTCACAGTGGGGTGTGTGTGTGGACGTCCCCAGATCAGACATGTTTGAGCAGATGGTTTACGTCCATGTGTCTGTCCAGGAGAGGAGATAAGAGGCATTTCAACCCGGAGTCCCCTGGGAGTCTGTTCTTGGGAGGGACTGCTCTTCCTGTACCATTGGATGACGCAGTTACTCAGAGGGGTGGCTGAACCTGTGCAAAGTCATGCTCTCTTCCCTGCCCCATCGCCAACACCTGGGGGTCAGGGGGCCATGGGGCGGGGGCAGCGAGGCTCAACCCTGGGCAGAGGCCCCAGATGTGCCCAGGCAGAACCAAGGCAAGGCAAGGGGCCAGTGTCCCCCAGGAGTGTGGAGGGGCCCAGCCAGGGTGGGCGGCCTAAAGCCCACTGGCCAAGCAGAGCCGGGAGAGCTGGCCAGCGTCCGGGGCAGAAGCCCCTGCCAGGACCAAGTGCTGACCTGGATGTGGCCACTGGGTCAGGGGCCCTGGAAGGGGTGGGATTTGCCTGTGGAAGCAGGGAGGCCCCACCAGTTTACCCAATACTTTCAAGTGGCCCTTCTCAGCCTGTTTTTATGGAAGAGAAGGGTTATTCACACCATGGGCTGGGTGGGGGGGGGCGGTGGTGAGGTGGGGCGGCCAAGGGTGGTAGCTTTAGCAGGACTGTAATATGTCAGGTCTAAGTTGGAAGCTTGGCTCTGTCCTGGTTATAAAGACCACACACTTTTTTTTTTAAGATTATTTGATGTGGACCATTTTAAAAGTCTTTACTGAATTTGTTACAACATTGCTTCTGTTTTAATGTTTTGGTTTTTTGGTCCCAAGGCATGTGGGATCTTAGCTACTCCCCCTGGCCCCCCCCTCCCCCGCCCCCTGCAACCAGGAGTCGAACACTCACCACCTGCATTGGAAGGCAAAGTCTTAACCACTGTCCCGAGACCACACTCTTGACAGAGACCTGCCTGCGCTGTGGCCTTGACCCAGGAGGCTGGCACTTGGGAGCCTGAGCTCCCTGACTGAGCAGCTGCTAGATGCTCTCCTTTGGTATTTCCTCACCTCCGCGCTCGCTCCTGCCCATCTTGTTCTGCTTGCCCTTTCCGCTGTTGGCTCAAATGCTGCTCTTCCCAGGACTTTGCCCTCCATCTCCTAAGACAGTTCAACCATAGCAGCATCAACAGCCTCAGACTGAAGACCTACTATGTGTCAGGCACATGCTGGGGCCAGAGTGTAGGCTCCACAGCAACTGGGATGTGTTCTCTTGTGCCCTTAAGAACCACTTGCTTGGCTGCAGGGCCCAGGGTGAGTGCCCAGGGACCCTCAACCTGAATTCTTGGGCTATCAGCCTTCCAGGGCTCTCATCTGAGTGGCTCACAGATGGTTCAGAGGGTCCAGGACCACCTGAAATTGTCCGCTGATTTCCTGTGTGTAGTCTCTCTCTAGGGGAGGTTCCCGGATCTCAGCAGGAGCTCAGAGGGGCCCACGGCCGAGAGAGGACAAAGCATCCTTGTTCCATCCACTGCCCTAGGTGGGCGCATCCACACCTGTGTCTTCATTGGCCACTGTCCTGCCCAACCCCCTGATGCCAGGGCAGACCCCCAGCCCACTGCCCAGCCTGAGTGCCTGAGTGCCAGACAGCTCATGGAAGCCTCCAGACACCTGGCTGGGGAGCCCCACACCCTTGTGGGCAGACAGCTATGGTCTCAGGACTGGAGCCAGGCCTGAGTTCACGGCTGGGGCCTATTTGCCAGAGATGTGTTGGAGGAGGGCTCCAGGGTTTCTTGGGTCCCTCCCCAATGGGTAATGTTCAGTCTGTCCTGAAACATACTGCAGACAGGCCTTCCTGCCTTTTCCAGGGCACGGGTCAGTGGAATGCATCGACCCCCTCCGAGAGGCACTGCCCTGCTCTGTCTGCTGGTGTGCAGCCTCTTGGCCTTTTTATGGCCTCCAGGCCTGTGTTGGGGACGGGTGATGCGCTGAAGTCTGAGAACAATGCAGGTGTGTGCAGGGTGGGGGTGGGCCAGGGAAGACGAGAGGGAGGCAGTGGCATGATTATTATGAGCTGGCACTGCTCATAAAGTTCAATCAATTTAAAGCCGTTTTCTGGATATTAAACTTCACTACCTGCTTCATAGCCTGGTCATGAGCGTGGGAGTGGGTGTCTGAGCCCGAGCCACCCCTCAGAGGTGCCTGGCCTGAGGCCAGCAGGGGGTCTGAAGGTGCCAGGGCCTCCCGCGGGGATGCTGGGACCAGGTGTGCTGAACTTGGCCCCAAACCATGGATGGGGAAGCTAGTTCTGGGCCTCCCGCCTGGCCTGTGTTGCTTCGAGCAGGGCTGGGCAGGTGGTCCAGTCTTCAGTGCCTGGGGAAGTCTGTCGGGAGGCAGGTGGGCAGAGCCAGTGGCCCCCTGGGGGTGGCAGCCCCTGCGCCAGCTCGCTGTGCCCAGCAGCTCCTCCAAGTCTCCGCAGGGGCCGGGGAGGGGCCTCCTCCCATCTGTGTGTGGGAAGTGCAGGCTCCGAGGGACCGCGAACGGGTGCAGGTCACACTGCTGTGATAGCAGACTTCAGTGCCCAGGGGGCCCACATATCAGACACAAAGTGGGTCCATCACATGGGGTCCTCTCCCCCCCTACACCCTGAGGAGTGAGGCAGCCCCGAGTCTGGACAGAGGTGAGCGCTCCTTTCATGACGACAAGAAGCGGCAAAGCTGCTTGCTAGTTCTGTTCCTCCCCATGAACACGGGTGCCCCTCTGAGCCAGGAGACTCATGGAGTGAGCCCCCAGCTCCTGACAGGGGTGCTTCATAAATAGGGGAGGGATGGCTATGGGGCCCTGGGGTCACCTGCTCCTTCCAGAGCCTGGCGGTGTCCATCTGTCTCCCCATACCAGCCTCCCAGCTCTGTTTCTGCTGACCGTGACCTGCTAGTTCACGGAGCTTGGAGTGGACCCGGCTAAGCCCGAGGCTGGGCTAACGCTGTTTCCTGAGGAGGGGACGGGCCCTCATTCAACCCCTGGGGGGCGGAAAGAGAACAGTTTACAAACTGGGCACGGATCAGGCTTAGGGAGGCAGCTCCAAGGTGCCCCATGGGCCCCCTCCTTCTTTCCTTCATGTAGCAAGCTTTCATTAGTCACTGCCTGTGTGATAGAGGTGGTGACAGGAGGCAATGAGTAGGGGACGTGTCTGTCCTGGAGGGAGAGAAGAGACACAATGGAGAGCCCCAGCCCAGAGGGGGATTTCTTATGAAGGGGGAAGACCTGGGGCTCATGGGAACCCAGAGAGGACTCTGGAAATGGGTGTTGAGGGATTAGTAGGAGTTTGACAGGAAGGGACAGGGAGGGGCATTCAGTGCAAATTGACACGCCTGTGCAGTGGCAGAGGCACCATCCAGCTGTGTGAAGCTCCAAATAACCCCAAGGAGGAACTGATAGAGGGGCGAGTGCACTGAGGGAGTCCAGAGAGGGAAGAGAGGTGTGTATCTGGGAAGAGGGTGTGTATCTGGGAAGAGGATGTATATCTGGGAAGGCTTCCTGGGGGAGGTAGCTCTGATTCAAGGCCCAGAAGAGTTGGGAGTGTTATAGGTGGATCTTCTAGCTGAGGAACTGCATGACCTTTCCCCAGTCCACCCCCCTAGTTTTGTCTTTCCATAGGATCACCATAGCATCTCACCTCCTTTGTCTTTGCAACCCAGCCTAAGCCCACCCTGGTGAGACTCTGTCAGAGGCAGCTGAGACCTCCTGGAATTATGCACATCCTGCCCAGGAAACAGAGGGGTTTCCCTCCCCAGCTGGGGTGCTAACACCCTGCAGCTCAGCCTGTGGGGGTCCAGGGCCTATGGACAGACCATGGGAAGCCATCGTCCCTTAGAGGGGTGCATGGCCCAGCGACCACAGCTGGCTCTGTCCACAGATATCTTATTGAACAACAGTTTAAACCAATGAAGCTATGTGTCTCTAGGGCACACTGTGCCCTGGGCTTGGGCACCCTGCTGTCCCGCTGTCTCTGATCCTTAATAGCTGGGGCGGCCTCATATGAAGAGGAGGCTGGACAAGGTCGAGTGACCAGCTGAGGTGCCAGTCCCACTGGGCAGAGGTGTCAGGCCCTGAATTCGGTTCTCTTGGGCCAGATGCCACGTTGCTTCCAGGCTCCTGGGTGGAGAGGGTAATGCACTATGACCTCTTGTCCCAGGCCTTGGTCTCCCCACCTGTCAAGGGGGAGGGGGTGACCTGGCTGTTCTCTGGGCCCCTTGCCAGGGCCCATCTGCCCTCACACTCCGGGCATGCCCTGCCGGCGCCCCTCAGCCTGAGCCTGGTCCCCGCGTGGCTGGCGGTGTCCCTCTGCCTCCAGAGCCCAGGCTGGCCTCCTGCCTGGTCCCCTGCACCCCCAGAGGAGAACAGTCATCCCAGACTCCCTCCAGGAACCTGTCCTGGGGTGAGGAGAAGGCTCTGCTCTTGCTTCCAAATATCCTGGCACACTTGTCTGGAGTCGTGGGTGGCAGATGGAAGCTGACAAGTTGAATAAATTAGGGCCCGATCACTTTTTAGCAGACGTCACATTAAACAGCTTGAGGCCCCATTAGGAAGGTGCATCAGTCAGTGTGTCGGGCGAAAGTGGTCTCTCCAGGGTCCACGGACGACTCTGGGATGCCAGGCCTGTCCCAGTCTCTCCTGAGGCTGCTAGGATGGTGTTGCGGCGGGGTTTCAGCTGCTGGCTTCCCGGTGGGGTCTGGCTGCTGTCACTGCTGGGGGTGCATCCCGGAAGGCCCCCCTTTCACTGACTCACCTGCTTTGGCAGCTGGGCACCCTCAGGCAGGGCAGCACCCTGGGACGTGTCTGCCAGGTGCAGAGCTGGCCCATGGGCCCTGTGGCTCCTGCCCTGTGGCCAGTTGGAGCTTTCCCTCATGAGCTGGAGCTTGTGGTCTCAGGATTCTGAGAACCCAGGTTTGTCCACTCATTTGAGAAACGGTTCCTGGTGACTCTGGGAACTGACAGCCATCGCTGCAGCAGAGAGAGGACTGTCTTTTCCATTTTGTACAGCCCTTCCCCTGTGCCCATCCTGGTGTGTGCTATGCTGTGTTGAGTCGCTCAGTCATGTCTGACTCTTTGAGACCCCATAGACTGCCGCCCGCCAGGCTCCTCTGTCCTTGCAGACTCTCTAGGCGAGAATAGTCGAGTGGGTTGCCGTGCTCTCCTCCAGGGGATCTTCCCAACCCAGGGATCGAACCCAGGTCTCCCGCATTGCAGGCGGATTCTTTACCATCTGAGCCACCAGGGAAGCAAGCGCTTTTAGGATACATAGGCAATCAGTCCTGGTGATGACTCTCGAGACAACAATGCAGTCTCTACTTCACAGGTAAAGGAGCTGGGAAGTCAGGGAACTGGCCTGTGAACCTAGGCAGGCTGGTTTGGGTGCCCCTGCTCCCAAACCCCATGGGGTGCTGGCAGAAAGCAAACAGGAACATGGTCCCCAGAATCCAGGAAGCTCTAAGACACAGGGGCAGAGGGGCTATGCTGCTCTGCTGGCCTGGCGGGCTGCTGCAGGGGCTCTAGAGGGAGGGAGCCTTTGAGCAGAGACCTTGATAAAGTGAAAGCATGAGCCCCTCTGATGGAGGCAGAGTGTTCCAGACAGAAGGGGCCCCAAGCAGAAGGGCCCCACCAGGAGGGTGTGCTGGAGAGGGGGACAAGGAGGGTGTCAGCCCCGAGTCCCAAGGAGGGGACAAGGGGGTGAGTGCAAGGAGGGCTGGCCCTGGAGGGACAGGCAGACACAGCCAGGAGCCTGTCCACGTTGGCACAGCTGCTGGGGCGGCTCCCAGTCTTAGACCTGGTGACACATTCCACTGGGGCCCTGTGTCTCCTCTCAGATAGGGCCTGACTTCTCGGGGACACATTCTGGGATCTGTCCTCTGCAGACTCCCAGCCTCATGCCCCTCCGTTAGGATCCCATCACCTTGACCTTGTAGTTCCATCAGCTCTCCTTCTCTCCAATGAGTTAGGGGGTGCCGGGCTGTGACCATGTCTCAAGAGCCTGCTGGACACACAGTCCAGCATCTCCCTGGACACTTGTCACCGTTGTCTTGAATGCCCCCCCCCCAAAGCAGTTCTTATTAGGGTTGCCCCAAGGGGGATCAGAAGAGCTGTAGGGGTGGACAGGCTGAGTTTGAGGGGCTCATGAGATCCCCAGGAGTGGGGCCGTCTGGGTCTGGAAGCTGCTGGGGTGGGCCAGGCTGGAGGTGAGAGCCCTAGGGATGGACTGGGTCAAGAACCCCCAAGAAGGGGAGCCACACCTTCTGCCTTCTCAGGATGCCTGCGTCAGTGCCATTCTGAAGACGGGCAAAGCAAAGACTGTGGTCCTGGGGTGGCAGTCTGGCCTGGGCCCCAGTGCCTGGGCCTCAGCTGCCGCCATGAGTGAGGCGCTGGGTTCTTCCCTTTGGTGAAGCAGCACTGGAGACAGCTCAGGATTCTGTGAGAATCCTGACAAACTGGCTATTTGAATTCAAGCCCCAGGACAGAGAAAAAAGGAGTCAGAGCTTGCAGCGGGGCATGGCAGGGGCAGGGTGTTGAGGACGTGGGCAGCTCTTGTCTGAATGTGGAGACTGCATTCTTGTCTCAAGGATACTGGAGTGGGTTGCTGTGCCCTCCTCCGGGGGCTCTTGTTGACCCAGGGTTCGAGCCTGCACCTCTTGTGTCTCCTGCACTGGCAGGCGGGTCCTTCGCCACTGCCACCGTTGAGGGAGAGAGTGCCAGATGACCTCTGTCGGTCCCTTGAACTGTGCCACCCTGCATCCACCAGCCTGCCTCGCACCTCAGAGCCACAGCCCCACCCCGTCCATCCCCAGTCCTGCAGGAGGAGAGGCCTCCAGCCCTGCTCTGCTGCCCCCTCTCTGTGAGCTGGCGTGGTGGGGGCTGAGGGGCACATGGCTGACATAGGATCCTGGCCCGTTTCCTGGCTCTGGGAGCTTTGGGAGAACTCCTCCCCCTCCCTGGTCTCCCCCCCACTTTTTGTAATAGGGAAGTTGGGCTCAGTGATGTCCAGCCTAGTGTTTAGTTAATCCCACCGTCTCCTGCATGGGTGGGTGTGAGATACAGGTCTCGAATCCCCAGGTGCAGTCCTGGTGCCTGGGACTCACCTGTGAACCTGGCTCCACTCCAGGGTTACCGGCCGTGATTCAAGCAGCTAGGAACGCTGGGCCCAGAGGTGCAGGAGTTGGGGCTCGGGGCGTGGGAACGGGAGAAAGCAGGGAGGGAGGTGGGGGGGCCTGGCTGCCCCCTGGGACCAGGGAGGGAGCATGCCTGACCGTCTGTCGCCGTTCCGTGTAGCACTAATTACAGGGATGTCCCAGAGTGGGGTTCATTGCTGAGCCCATCAATACAGGATCTGTCATGGAAGAAAAATGTTGCGTTTTGTTTCAAAGACCTTTCCTTGATCTCATCTTGCAAAGAAGAAATAAAAAATAAAAAAGAGAATCACACAACAGAACAAGCAAAACCAAAGGTGGCCAGAGAATGAGTTTACGAAGGCCCTGGGACAGGCCACCTCCTGGGATGACTGGGCTGCCAGTTGCCTTGCCAAGTTTTTGTGCGGCTGAGAGGCGGCCCTGGCTGGACCCCAGGCTGTCCCAGAACACAGTCTGCTCCTCCTCCTCCCTTTCCTGCTTGGGGCCACGGGGGTGAGCCCTCCGGGTGCTCAGAAGTCACTTGCTGGATGGAACTGCAGACAGCTCATCGCAGGCCAGCAGATCTCCGAACCCCAGCCCTTGGCTCCCTCCATGTCTCCTCACCACAAATGGAGGGGTTCAGATGGGGGGTCCCCAGGAGCAGCACCTCCTCTGGGCCTGTTCTGCAGTTCTATGACTCAGCTGCATAGTTAGACCTAAGTGTGCAGTGATTCCATTCTGGGCATCTAGGGCTCCGTTTTGGTTCCTGTGATCCCATTACTTTATTCTGTGATCCAGGTGCATATTCCATTACTGTCATCCATGAGCTGATGACTCTGTGGGTCCCGTGGAGAGGCTGGGCTGCAGGGGGAGGAAGGGAATGATGAGGGGCCAGACCGAGCAGCCCCATCGATCGACCCCCGTGGGCTTCGCTCCACCTCAGGACGGCTCCTGGGGCAGCCGGTGGTCCTGCCACTGTCCCACCCAGTGGGGGCAGATGAAGCCTCTCTGTTGGCAGGAGTGGGGATCTGCACCCCAAGGTGGTGCACATCTGTGGGGTCCACACCCCCTCCTCTGTCACTTCCCAGCGTCACTACCCTGCCCTTTGGGCTCCGGCCTTGCAGGCTCCTCCCACTCAGAAGAGATTAAAAACTTCAGGTCATCTTTCTGACTAGGTGAGGGAGGGGCTGGGCGACTTGCCCTCCTTGGCACTCACAGAGGTGTCAGGATACTGGTGGAATCTGGGGTGCAGGGTGGGCTGTTTCAGGGAGCCGAGGCGAGGAGGGTGCAGACCCCCCAGCAGGAGCTTCCCCTGGGGCTTGGGAAGGCTGGGTCTGGCTTCCAGGTTCAGCAGCTGTCTCACTCCCCATCCCCAGGGGAATGGTCCCCCCCTCTGCAGCCCGGCAAGGGCCCCCCTTCCTTCCATCTGCCAAGGCAGCCTCCTGGCCGGTCCAGGGGGCTACAGGCTCTGTGTCCTGCGGGGTCTGCAGGAGCCTTCTGTCAGTGGCCCCAGAACCCTTTTCTTGGGGGTCTTAGGCTTGGCTCTTTATGCCTTTGCACGACCTCCTCTGTCCGGGCTCCTTGGGAGCTGCAGTATAGACTTCCCTTGCGCCTCCACACCCCTCACAGAACTCCCATCTGGTGGAGAGCCCTGCTGCCTACAGGCTCCCCTCCTCTCACCCGACAAGATCCCCTCCTCGTCTGGGAGGCCAGGCTCCCCTGGCATGGATACTGTCCCCATTGCTTCCCCACAGCCAACAGGTGGGCAGGCGCACAGAAGGCTGGCCTCCTGGCCAAGAGGGACCCACATGGGAGCCACGTGCATCCCAGCTCTGAGGGCTCAAGACACGCAAGTGTCTGTGTCTGGTGCTTCCTCCTGCCCTACTCCCAGCTCTCCTCCTCTAAGCGCTCTCCACGGGAATCCGCATGCCAGGGAACCAGTCTCTGACATGGGGACCAGGAGAGGCCAAGAAACTGGCTGGGAGGGAGGGGGGTTCCGGGCATGGTGCCCGGCCTCCTGGCGGCCGGCCGTGGGGGCCCCTCAGCGGGGCGGGGGTGTGGACAGCCAGTGTGGGCTGTGGCTGCGGGAGGGGGCGGGAGCGAGGCAAGCCCCTGGCCAGGGAGCCAGGCCGAGTCATAGCTACGAAGAGGACGAGCAGGTGGGCAGCTGTTGCTAAGAGCCTCTGACTCGCTGAAGAGAGAAAATGACAGGCTGGGGTCTGTTAATCACCAATTTCAGGCAAGTGGTGAGGGTCAGAGGCCTCCTTGGAAGCACTTGAATAGAAACTCATTTCCTGCGGTCGGGGGCAGAGCGAGTTTGGAGGCTTCCTAGGAGGCAGAGGAATGCTGATGGCAGAATTCTCAGGCTGTGGGTCGTGCATCCTAGGGGACATGATGGGGTTGGGGGGTGGCCCTGCCATGGGGGTTTCTGCGCCATGCACTGAGGACTTGAGCCCCAGGCCTGCCCCTGCCAGCAGGTTACTCAGAGGCGCCGAGGGCCGCTCCTTGGATCTGCCCACCAGACCCACGGCTGGGTCACGTCTCAGAGGAGCCAGCCTGGGTGCGCGGGCCTGCTGGGGGTGGGAGGTGGTGACACACCAGGAGCCTCAGGACCGGTCAGGCAGCTGCAGGGCTGGGGAATGCAGAGGTGGGCATGAACTGGATGAGGGGGCCAGGCTTCTGTGACATCGAATTCAGCCCCCTGGCCAGACCAGACTCCCGTGTTCCTGCATGGCTCCTGGGAGCTTCCGGCTAAATGAGCTGGAGGTGCCAGAGCCGCCATGGTGAATGAACCAGGAGGGAGGGGTCGTGAGGCCTGGGGATGTGGGCAGGCTGGGGGGGCCGTGGCAGAGGACTGGAAGCCCATGGGCGCCTCCCCATACTGACTGGGACTGCCTGGGAGAAGACCCGAAGCCCGCTCCTAAAAGAGCGGTGGGTCCCCTGTGGTGGACAGTGTCACGCACCGCTGATGTCTATGTGGGGTGCCCACCCTTCCCTGAGGGCTTGCACATGCTCGCTCACACGCACACACATACAGACACGTTTCTGCTGGCCAGACTCAGTCGGGGAGCCCCTCGCTAAGGGCGGCACAGGAGTTGGAGGGCGTTAAGGCGAGGTCAGATGATGCTGATGCCTGGGTTTCTGAGGCCCCGTCCTGACCCCTGTTGAGAAGGAGCACGTGGTGTCACCCTCACCTACGTCCATTCTACCCTGGGTGCCCACACCTGCCTGCCCAGTGGTCGCTTCTTTGCTTTCTGAGTTTGGACCTCAAGAAGTATACTTGGCGGTCAGTAGAGCGTGAGGTTGGTCCCCAAAGAGCCAGCACCCACCTTCTGCCTTCCCTCTGCCCACCCCCTGAAACCCCCACTGGATGGCCCCTCTGAGTCTACTTTGCCTTGTGCCCTGCCTGGGGCTGTGGGGGGACCCACCTCTCTCTGTCACAGTGCATTTTGGGGTCTGCCTCCCAGGGACCATGGATGTGAAACAACAGTTGTTCTCTGCAGGCAGTGGGGCTGCTGGGGGCTGGCTGGGCTGGTGCGGTCAAGGGGTAGACTGGCTCCATCTCTGTGACCACCCTCTTTCCCGAGTCCTCTCTGTCAACCTGGCGGGCCCTTCCCTCATCCACTTCCTGTCCAGGGGGCTGCCTCTCCCAGGGACCCAGCTAGAGCTGCCCAGCTGGTGCCCACAGACTTGCCTCTGCGATCTGTGGGGTCAGGAGTGGACCACTGGGGGTCCAATCCTTTTGTCCATGTGCAGCCCACCTCATCCAAGGGGCACCCCAGCTCCCTCTCCTCTGGGATGCCCAGCCCCTCCCCGCTCTGGGGGTACCCTGGCTCCCTCTCCTTTGGGGGCACCCCAGCTGCCTCTCCTCTGGGGTGCCCCAGCCCCTCCTCACTTTGGGGGTACCCTGGCTCCCTCTCCTTTAGGGACACCCTAGGTCCCTTTCCTCTGGGGTGCCCCAGCCCCTCCCCACTCTGGGGGTACCCTGGCTCCCTCTCCTTTGGGGGTACCTCAGCCTCTCTCTGGAGGTGCCCCAGCCCCTTCCCACTTTGGAGCACCCTGGCTGCCTCTCCTTTGAGGGTAGCCCAGCTCCCTCCCAGACCAATGAAGATGTGGGTACTCCTATCCCCTCCTCCCAGGGGTTCACCCCACTTTCCCATCACCCAATCTTGGCAGGACTAGAATCTTCACAGGATCCCATGGAGGTGGCCCTTCGCCCCTGGCTGGCCACTGGCACAGAGAAGATTTGGCCTTTTGAGGGGTTGGGGTGAGTCCGGCCCCCACCTGTTCCTCCTCCTCCTTCCCCACTTCCCACTCGGAGCCCGAGCTCTGCACCCCGGATGCGTGTGTGTGTGCTACTTGGCTCAGCTGAGCGTGTGTCTGGGGACAGTGCCCGCTCCCAGGTGTGTGTCTGAGTCCCAGGGGTCTGCTGTCCCTGTTCCCACGGGTCCACCTGCCAGCTCTGTCTTCTCTCTGCCCTGGGAGGCTCTGGGTTTGGCCGTGCTGCCTCCCCATGGAGATGGCGTGTGTTTCCTTTCATACCAGTCCTGGTCGCCAGACCTACGGGCTCACACCTTCCGGGGACCCGCCGCTCTGATGTCTTCTCACCGTTTCATAAATCTGATTCTCTCCCTCCTCCCAGGCAGCCTCGCTGCCTCCATGGCGACCTCCTCTCTCAGAACCCTGGGGACCCAGCACATCATTAATCATCAGGACTGGGGCGGTGCCATCACGTTGTCCACTGGGAGCACGCAGGTTCCGAAGTGACCACACCAGATGGCCACACCCGTGAGCTCATGGGGGATGGGCTGTGACGGTCAAAGCCTGTGCCCGGGGCCACGTGGGCATTGCTGCTCCCGGGTGCCAGGCCCGGTCCTCCAGGAGACCCCAGCTCATCCCCACACAGCTCATGCAGGGAGAGAAGGCCAGGGTGTGGGAGCATATAGGGGGCAGCACCCCATCCCAGGTGCCCAGCAGGGATTCAGCACCATAGGGGTTTGCTCTCTCAATGGGGAGAGGGCACGCACTGCAGGCCAAGGGACCAGTGTGAGCAAAGGCAAGGATGGGGGCTGCTGGACACAGCGCGTCCATCCTTGGATGCGAAGCAGCAGCTGCTGAAGGACAGACCCGGGGGCATTGGTGAGTGGCAGCAGGAAGGCTTGCCCCTCTGGGTGGACCTCAGTGAGGGAGGAGCTGCCGGGCAGGGCAGACGTGACCGTGGTTTCAGTGGGGTCCACTGGCAGCTGCGGGAGAGGAGTGGGGGTTGGGGGCCAGAGGGAGGAGCCTGCAGGAGACCAGCTTATGGTCAGGGCTCAGCCTGGCCTGACCTGGACCGCCCGCCTCAGTCTCTCTTTGTCCCCAGAAGTGCCTGGGGGCCAGCTGGGAACCAGTGTGTGTGTGTGGGGGGGCGGGTGGTGGTGGTTGTGTGTGTGTTGGGGGGTGGTATGTGGGTGAGCTTCACGTGGGCTCTGGAGGGCCTGGAAGGGGAGCCTCAGAGGCCAGAGCTGGTGGCTTGGCTGGCCTCCTGTTCTCACCCACAGAGGAGCTGGCGGCCACAGCGGCCGGAATTTTCCGAGCCCTCCTTCCTGGTTGGTTCTTTCTAGCACTAATGTTCCAGGTCTGGACTCACTACAACCACGTGTTCACCCAGTGTGGGAAGTCCTGCTCCCACCCCATTTTGCAGACGGGAGCCTGCATGAGGCTTCGAGTCCTGCGCTTGACTCCCTGCCCTGGAGAGCGTCTTTGGGGGCCTGTGTGTGGCCAGCACATGGAGGAGCTGGAGTTCCATCTACAGGGCTGTGTCAGTGTATTGTGGGACCCACAGGGTCCTCACTGGAGGGGCCATGGACCTGCCCATAGCACACACACTCCTGGAATTCAGAGGGAGCAGACCCAGGGGTCCGCAAACCCTCCGTGGGACCCGGGTTCCAGTCTCAGCCCTGATCCTGCCCTGCATGAACCCTTCATGTCCCCAAGCCTCGGTTGCCTCGTCTGGGCAGTGGGGGTGCTGGGATCTGGCTGCCTGCCTGTGGGGAAGAGACTCAAGGCCATTAAGCACCTGCACAGACCCCACCTGGAGCAGGCGTGGGGCCCAGGGAATCTCCGGGGGGTGCCTACAGCAGGGGTGCGGCCGGCCAGCACCCCGCGCTCGGTGCCATGGAGGAAGATTCCTTATGCCTCCGCTTCTTTGCGGTGACATTTAATCCATGCAGGGGCTGGCGGATGCTTTATTTTTGGAGCTGGCTTTTTATTTGGGGAGGGTATTGTTGGCTTTGGCCCCAGGGAGTTGATTTAAGAAGCAAATATTACCGTTTCTTATCAGAGGCATCTCGGAGCCTCTGCCAAGGCTCCTCCTTCCTGTTGAGAATTCTAGACCTTGCCCGCTTGGCAGTCCTGCCTTGCTCGCTCTCTCAGGGAAGGAGGAAGCCCCGGCTTGGGAGATGCTACAATGCTCCACCTGGACATGCCGGGTCCACCCCTCCTTCGGTCCTGGGTCTCCCCATCTGTGGGGTGTGAGGGCAGACGGGGAGGTCCCTCCTGGACTTCTGTCTTCACAGCTGCTCTGGTGGGGCTGACCCTCCTCCCACCCTCGAGGGGAGAAGGATGAGGCAGCGACATTTTCCTCCAGCTGATCTGGGGGTGGTGTGATTTGCATATGATTTGCATGAATATGCATGCCGATTTCATAAAGGCCCTAGCTGCAGGCATTTAAGACAATTCCAACAAACAGATCCAGGCAAAATGCCTGGAATTGTCCTGGGCCCTGAAGGCAGCTTCACTGAGGACTGTCTCTCCAGGGTGTCCTGCATGCTGGGTCTCCTGCGTTTTGTCACCTAGGCCCCTGGTCCGAGTGTTGGGAGGAGTCAGGATGGAGTGTTAGGGTCCCCTGGCTTGGCTCAAGCCGCCAGGCTCCAGACCGCCCTCAGGACTGCCAGGGTTCCCAGCAGTCAGGGTAGGGGTGGATTCTTGGGCAGGTTCTTTGGTCCTGAGGTTACAACTCCCCGAGGAGTCCCCCAGACACTCTTGTCCCTGCATAATTCCAGAAGGGAGAAAGATGGGCCATTTAATTCAAGTCACAGCTGCCCCCCTGCCCTGTTCTCCCCTCTCCCCATCTTGGGAAGGGCAGCTCTTCCTCTGAGCCTGGAGTCTGGAAGCTCTCCTGACCCACCCCCTTTTCTTGTCCATTTTACCCCTAAATGGCTTTCACATTTCACGTCATGAAGCTGATCACACCCTCTCCCTCAAACCTCATGAAACAAAACAATAAAAACCAGATATTCCAGCAGTTTCTTCCCTGCTCTTGGAATAGAGACAAAATGCTCTCACTGAAGAAGGAATTCGTAGGGCCTGGACTCCATCTTAGGCCTGTTCGTGCTGATCATGTTCGGCCACCTCTCTAATGGACTCTGAACTCTGGGCTTAGTGCCTGTGGAAACGACAATAGAAGGATAAGACCCCCTCTGGACAGGGGAACCTTGAAGATCGTATCCAGGTTACTCATCACCTAAGAGAAAACATACACTAATCACCCCTGTCTCTGGACAGGCCGTAAATTTTTCTGTACCTACAGTGTAACCTCGGGCTTATTGATTATTGGCCAATTGTTTAACTGTTTGAACACATAACACCTAAATGATGAGATTATTGTGATTATATTTACCCTTCCTTTGTTTATGTAAGTCTCAAGGAATTTGGGGTGGTGAGTTCGGACACGTACACATGGGGTGTAAAAGATTTTCACAAATGTTGGTCGGGGTCCTTGGCTAAGAGGAGACTCAGCCTTGGGCCCGCTGGTGTAATAAACTGCACTCCATTACCTGCATTGTCCTTCTGAGTGAGTTTGTTTCCCAAAACGCATGGCTATAACATCATGCTGGTCTGCGCAAGGCTCCTTCCTGCTTCTGCCGCCGCGGCATGCCAGTCCTCTCCTCATCCCCCGGCCCACCCCGCTTCCCCCTTCGTGGGGCATCTGTCTGTGCAGTTCCTGCTGCCCGCAAGGCTATCTCCGTGCCTCTTTCCCAGCAGAGCCGCGGCGGGTAGCCTGCTCTCTCCACCAGGTTCTCACCTCATGGCTATGCTTTGACACTAGACTTTGTGCGGCAAGCCCCACGGTGCAGGGACCAGGCCTGCCCCTCGCTCCCCATGTCGGCACGTAGTGGGTGCTCACTGGACAAGTAAATGGACGTATGAGTGATTAGACACATGGTTCCCACCTTTGTGTCGGATGACCCTGTAGACACAGACTCCCCGACACCGGAGCTGCGTCAAACCTCCTGGCATGCCCCACCGGGCAGAGCCGAGCTGAGCACACAGTAGGGCCAGCCCCCATGTGAAGGAAGCCTGTCGGGACGCTATTGGACTCAGTGATGCTGTTACTGCACCGCGGCCTGGACTGCACCAACAAGTAGAACCGGAGTGGGCTGGCCAGGTTGGAGCTGTGGGGCTCCTGGCTGCTTTTGGCCCATGGGAAGCCTTGATGGGAGATGGAGAGCGGGCTTCCTGGAGGAGGTGATGTCTGAGCCGCTTGAAATCAGACAAGCTCTGCTGCGGCCTGGGGAGATGGGGATTCCAGGTAAAGGAAGGGAGGTCGCAGAGGGGGACAGGCTCCGTTTGCAAATTTAAGTGCAAGCAGCTGTCACCGTCCCGAAACCATGATGAATGTGCCTGAGCCCACAGGCTGGCCCACGCAATCCCCAGCGAGGGTGATTTATGATGGCTGAGATTTTTCTTAAGCAAGTGGTTTTCGGAGAAAAAGAAAGGTCACAGCCAGTTAGGCCTTACATATCTTATCTTGTTCTCCGCCTGCCGGCAGTTCCCTGGGAAGTTGGCAGAGCCCACGAGAACGTCTCATGTGGGCTGCGGGAACGGGCGGTAATGCCCCATAAATGCAGGCAGGACAGCCGATGACGCACCCAGCTGAGCGGGACGCTGGTCTTTTTCTTGGGGTTGGTGATAGAAGGGGCCTGGCTCCAGGCAACGCCCTATGGTTCAGATGAGAAAACCCAGGCTGACCTGGGGAGCCTGGCTGGAGGTGGATAAGAGATAGGTGGGCAGCCGGGCCTGGCAGATGCCGGAGGTGGGGACTTGATCCTGGTCCAAGCTGCAGCCAGGTAAGCCCTATACCAGTGACAGGAGTGCTCCAAGTTCTGGTTCTACTCCTTTCAGGTTGTGTGGCTCTGGGCAGCTTGTTTACCCTCTCTGGTCTTGGAGTCCCTGACCATCAGAATACGTATAATATAAAATGTGTGTGCGTGCTGCCTGCTAAGTCACTCTGTCGTGTCTGACTCTTTGCAACCGCATGGACTATGGCCTGCCCGGATCCTCTGTCCATGGGATTCTCTAGGCAAGAATACTGGAGTGGATTGCCATGCTCTCCTCCAGGGGATCTTCCCATCCCAGGGATTGAACCCGCGTCTCTTATGTCTCCTGCATTGCAGGCAGGCTGGGCTTCCCACATAACTCAGTTGGTAAAGCATCTGCCTGCAATGTGGGAGATCTGGGTTCAATCCCTGGGTTGGGAATTTCCCCTGGAGCAGGAAACAGCAACCCACTCCAGTATTCTTGCCTGGAGAATCCCTTGGACAGAGGAGTCTGGCGGGCTACAGTTCATAGGATCGCAAGAGTCAGACACGACTTAGTGCAATCTTTCTTCCTTTCTCTTTACCACTAGCGTCACCTGGAAAGTGCAGTTCAGTAGCATTAAATGTTCCTCATTCCACACCGTGCTGTCTCTCTGGTTGTAGTCTCTCTCTCTCACCTGTTCTCGGCTGGATCCAGTGTCCAGCACGTGCAGGACACGTGGCAGGTACTTGGCGCCCGTCTGTCATTAGATGAAAAGGGATGATGCAGAGGTGTGAGGGTGAAACAAAACGCTCCAGGAGTGTGGTGCACAGTCAGGGAGGCTTCCTGGAGGAGGTGGTTCCCTTGGTTATGTCGTCTCCCTACAATATGGATCATGTCCCCAGGATTGGGCCCTAGGATGACATGTGTAAGAAGAGGAATCTGCTTAGTGGATGGGTCACGTGCCAGTGTTAACCAGGCCGTGGCAGATGTGAGAGACAACAGCGGTGTGAGGAGGGAGGAGGCACACTTGCCCCACCTGGAACCTCATCACAGCACTGACGACGTCGCTGCATGGGGCCCTGGCGCTGGAGAAGAACGAGGCACCCGATAGGACAGGGTGGAGGTGAGGTTGCACTGTGGTTTATCTGATTCTAAAGCAGGGAAAGCTAGTCAGCAGCCGGGGGCCTCTGAAATTGGCCAAGGGGCAATGGGGCTTCACAATTCAGGAAACAGGAGGCTGGAGGGAGAGAACTGGCCCTGGGCCAGGCAGAGAGGAAGCTGACCGAGGCCAGTCCCTGGAACAGGTTAGGGGAGAGCTGCTGGCCCTCATGCTGCCTGGAAACCCTGCCCTGGGGCCTCAGCACCCCCTCTGCTCCTGGTCCACTCTCCTGACAACTGTAGCTTTCGCCCTGTGCCCTCTCTGCCCTGGTCTGCCTGCCTGGTGCTGCCTCATCCCCTTAAAGTGATCCCCTAAAGAGACATGTTCACTTAGAGGCTTAGTCTTAGTCTCTGACTGAGACTTTTGTTTCTGGAATAAGAGTATTTGCAAATGTACCTGGGGTAAGGATCTCGGGCCAGGATTGACCTGGGTTGGGGTGGGCCCTAATGATGATGGGTAGCCCTGCTTGAGACAGAAATGTGGGGACACATGGACACATAGAGAAATCCAGGGGGCCTGGAGGCAGAGACTGGAGGGATGGGACCACAGCCCAGGGGCAGCTGGAGCCCCCAGAGGGTGGAGAGGCAGGAAGGACCCTTCCTGAGAGCCTCCCCACATGGCCCCACTTTGGATATCTGGCTTCCAGAACACAAATAATTACATTTCTGCTGTTTACATTTTTCGTGGTAAAATACACACAGCATAGAACTTGCTATTGCTAAGTGTACTGTTTAGTCTCATAGATGCTTTTTGCTTTTACTTTGTTTTGCGTCCCTTACCACCATCCATCTCCAGAACCCTTTGCATCTTGCAAAACTGAAGCTCTGTCCCCATTAAACAATAAACTTCCAGTTCCCCCTCCTCAGCTCCAGCACCCACCATCTGCTTTCTGTCTCCATGTATTTGTCTGCAAGTCCCTCATATAAGTGGATCATACAGTACTTGTCCTGTTGTGACTGGCTAATCTCACTGGGCGCAAGGTCCTTGAGATTCATCCATGTTGTGGCATGTATCAGAACTTCCCTTCTTTTTAAGGCTGAATAATATTCCACTGTGGGCTTCCCCAGTGGCTCTGCAGTAAAGAATCTGCCTGCAATGCAGGAGACACAGGAGACATGGGTTTGGTCTCTGGGTTGGGAAGATCCTCTGGAGGAGGGTATGGCAACCCACTCCAGTATTCTTGCCTGGAGAATTCCATGGACAGAGGAGCCTTGTGGACTATGGTCCATAGCGTCACAAAGAGTCAAACACAACTGAAGTGACTGAGCACGTGTGCGTGCAATATTCCATTGTATGACGACTTCTCTGGTGGCCCAGTGATTAAGAACCTGCCTTGCAAATGCAGGTTGATCCCTGGTCTTGGAACTAAGATCCCACAGGCTGCAGAGCAACCAAGCCCACATGCCAAACTACAGAGCCTGTGTGCTGCAACTACTGAGCTGCTATGCCACAGTTAGAAAATCTGTACGCTGCAGCAAAGAGCCTGCATGATGCAAATAAGACCCAGCCTGGCTGGGCTGAAGTCGTACGTTGGATGGCTTTGGAATCAGCTAGTGTTTAGTTAGGATGAAGATGTTTATAAGGGTGGGCAGAGGAGGGAATTAGGCATGGGTGGGCCAAGGTGGAGCCCTCTGCCGTGGAGGGCCAACTGGGGTAAAAATGAGAGATGGGCCAGAGCCTCGTGGATTCTGGCTGGCTGTCTGAGCTGGGCTGTCCCTGGTGGGATAATCAGTCACCATAGGAAACTCTGCTCTCTGCAGGGCCGACATTGGTTTGCAAGTTTCCTTGGACACCGAACTTGCTTCTGCCCCAGGGCCTTTGCACCTGCTGTTTTTGGCTTGAGCACCCTTCCTCAGATCCTCCCTGGCCTCACTCTTCCTCTGAGTTATGTCACAGCAACTCTGAGGACCTCCGTGCCCAGATGGCATCTGTCTCCTTGAGACCACGTTAATTCCCATCCGTGACCTCACTAGCTCCACCTGAGATGTCTTGTCTTGTGTGTGTTCATCTATCTTCCCTACCTGAATGTGACCTCCTGGGGGCAAGGGCTCTGCTATGTTTGACGCTCTATCCCCAGGGCTAGTATAGTGCCAGGCACTCAGTGGGTACTCAATAGTCATTGTTGAATTAATGAACTAAATCCGGCATCATCCCACAAACATTTATGGAAATTTTCCTATGTGCCGGGTACAAGTCTGAGCCCTGGGATGAAATGCAAAGATGAACAATAGCTATGTGGTCCCTGCTTTTATAGAATTACATTCTAGTGGGGACAGTTATACAGTTAAGAAGCAAGTGCTCATGGCAAGGTCAGGTGAAGGGCATGGGAATGGTTTCTAGGAGGTGGTCAGGAAAGGCCTCCCTGTTATGAGGACCTTGAACCAATTGGGGATGAGGGTCTCTGATGAGGGGTGACCTAGGTGGGAATGGAAAAAGGAGGTGATGAAGGGCTGGTCCCAACTGAAGCTGTGTGTGTTGGGCAGGGCTTTGGGTTCAAATCCTGCTCATCCATGGCTTGTGATGTTTCCTGCCTGGCCTTGGAGTTGTCATCTGTGAGATGGGTCCTCAGAGGCGTGGCTTCCCTGGAGCTGATTCAGAAGCAGGGAGCAGAGCAACAGCACCTTGCAAGCTCCAGAGAAGGTTTGCTTCCCTTTGTCCTTTTCTGTGATAATTGTAACCCTGGCAGCCTCTTTGGTTGCAGCTTCAAGGCAGACATCTGAGATGTTCGGAAGCTCCAGGCTTCTGTTTCTGCTGCTCACGACCCTCCTCCTGACACCAGCCCCAGGCAGGAAGCTCATGCATTTCCTGCCTGGCTGAGCGCCAGCTCCTCCATGGCCCCCGCCCCGGCCACCCCGTGCTTCAGCTTCCTTCCCACCTGCCCTGCAGGGTGATGGAGGCCTGCCAGCAAAGGAGCACATGACGGTTTCTGGATGCTTCTGAATTTCATCTTTCACTACTTCCTGCCAGCAGAGATGGGGTTGTGGTGGGGGCGATGTCTTTGGCATCAGCACAAGGATTGGGCAGGTGGTGACCTCAGCTGAGGCTCCGGAGCTCCTGGAGGGGCCCCTGGCTTGTCTCTACAGGGGCAGCAGACCTCACTGACCCTCACGTTCAGGCCCGGGTGAGTTCCAGGTTGAAGAAGCTCTGAGGCCCGGTCTGGGTTTGGGTGATGGACTCCCAGGGGAAGCTGGGGCAGAGAGGCAGGGAGGCCTGCTGAACTCTGGTCCGGCATCCGCCAGGTCTCCAGCCCCTCGCCCAGCACAGTCCATGACGGCATCCCACAGCATAGGAAGGGCTTGTGCTGGTCCGGCCCAACCTCCATTTCAGCCAAGGAGACTGTGGCTTGGGGTGGGGGAGGCCACTGCCAGCACACCTGCCCAGACTCCCCTGGGTCTCAGCCTGCAGGGCCCTGCTCCCTCCCGGGGCCGCCTGTGGAATCTACCTGGCTGGGTTAATTCCCCCTCTTGGTGGTTCCTTCACCCAAGATGGTCCAGGTATCCTGTCTGCCCTGCTGTTTCCCTTCCTCTCCTTGGGCTGCCTCTCCTCCAACTCAGGATAGGCCCTGGGGGGTCAGGGAAACCTTCTGAGGACCCTAGGCCCACGGGAAAGATAAAGACAAAATTCCAAAGCGGGGTTAGAGACAGCATCCAGAGGTGGGGTGGGAAGGAGGGCGCGTATCCTGACGGGAGGGGGTCACCTGGGAGCTGGCGGGGGTCAGGGTGGTCCCCCAACCCCCCATCCCGCCGCCTTGCCATCTGTCCACCTCCCGTGGTTCCCATGTCCTGCCTCAGAGGCACCAGAGCTCCGTGACGTTTCTTCTCCCTGCAGTTTGGGAGTCACCCAGCTTGGGGGGGGGGGGTTGGTTGTTCATTTCCTCAAGCTGCGCATGGCTTCCTGGTGGATTTTAAGCCGCTGTGCACCCAGATTCCAGGGCCTGGATCTGTGAACAGTGACTGGGGAGCCTGGAGGCTGGAACTCCGGCTATGTAACCCTGAATGACTGTGGTTTGTCTACCTTGTCACGGAGGTTGGGATAAGATGGTAGGCACTCCCTGGCAGTAAAAATACCTAAGTAGACAGACTGCAGACCGCAGAATTAAGCTAAAAGCTGCAGCTCTCAACTGATGTGTTAAAAAAGATAGCACTTAGTAAGAGGCAGGAAGACGCTTTCCTCTGTAGGCTCCTTTTTCTGTTTTTTGGGTGCATTTTATTGATTTCTGCCCTGAAATAGTGCTTTCAACATTTTAAAATAGAATCCTTGGCGAAGGGATCCCAGGCTGGGGATTTAAGTGGAAATTGACATGGCTCTTCATAAAATCACCGTCAAAACAAGACACTCCGAGGCCCAGGCCTCTCTGCACCCTCCACTTCCTTTGTAACCCCTGTCTCTGCTTTCACTCTAAAAAAGTCACTGGGATAATTGCTCATCCCAGTTTCATCATTCTGCTGTGGATGACTTCCTCTGTTCTCTGTTGCTGGATGTGGTGGGAGAGAGAGCAACACCCCAGGTCAAGCACCTGGAGCTGCCTGTGGAATCACGGTCTCGCTGCCTCCCTCACCTGGAGGCCCCTCTGCCTGGGTGTCCAGTGCCGGGCAGCCGCCGTGGCCTCCCTCCCTCCTCTCTCTGTCCCACCTGCCACTGGGCAGCACCTGCTTCCAGGCAGAGGGAGGCCTGGGGAGGCAGGGCAGCCCCCATGAAGCTCCCTCAGCCTTGGGGAAGACAATCCAGGAAGGGGAGGTTCCCGTGCAGAATTCAGGTCCCCAGGGCAGCTTCCTGTCCCAGGGCACTTACCTGCTGCTGTTGCTGTTGGAAGGCATCCTGAGAGGAAGGCAGAGGCTGGGCAGCATCTCAGTCACACGCCGCATCGCCATGGAGGTGGTCAGGGCTTGGGTGGAGGCCGGAGGGCTGGGGTGCCTGATGGTGAGCATGACTCCCTCCTGAGCCCTGCCTTTTGCAAGGTTCTGTGCAGAGCAACGTCAGGCCTGGGGATCCTCCTCCTTTGTCTAGGGGCTCAGGAACCACCCCCTTCCTGGCCCCTAGCCTGGGCTGAACACCCTCCCAGGCCATACTTCTGCTGGAGGCCCATCTCTGGGGGGTGAGCAGGGCCTGGGTGGAAGCTGAGCCCTCCTTGGGGGCCCCCATCGGGCTCCTTCAGGGCACATGTGGCCTGCACAGGGGAGCTGGCCCTGGGCCCCTCCTCACTGCCCTCTCATCAGCCGCCTTTTTTCTCCAGCTCAGTGCATTGAACAGGGTAATTAGCCTGTCAGCTGGGACCACAGTTTCTGAGCAGATGCCAGCAAGAAGTTAGTTGTTCCGGAGCTGGAGTTGCAAACATGCAGATTCTTTCTAAAAAACGTACACCGTCCCAACTTCCACCTCTTCCCTGACTCCTTTCTTCCAGCTGTTGATGAGGGGGCGGCGATGGTAAGGCCGACCTAAGGTCCCTTCCCACCCTGCGGCCGAGGGGCTGGGGTCAAGGCAGTCTCGGCGAAGGGCCCCAGCAGGACCGCGGGGCTCCGTGGGAGTGGCGGAGCCACCTGAGTGACCCCCCAGCAGCCTGTGAGGCCTGCAGGGGGCCTGCTGGCCTCCCTGAGCAATTCCTCTGGGCTGAGGACTGAATCATGACCACTGATGTTTAACCGTGAGGCGTCCCGGTCACAGCAGGTCCTGACCCCTCGCTCCGAAGTCTTCCCAGAGCCCAGTCTTCACCGGGATTTCGATGACTGAAACCTCAGGACGAGTCTGGCTCCTGTCCAAGGCATCTGACCTTCAGAGAGAACCAAGATTTAATCAGTGGATGACTTGGTGGGCTGCCGTAGAACCAACACATGGCCCACACGGGTGAAGACAGGGCTGCGGGACTGGACGTGCCAAGCTTGGGGAGCTTGTTGGCCACCCGGGCAGGGCATCCATGCCTGGGGAATGGCCCGTGGACCCTGAACTCAGAGGGGTCCTAAAGGGGCTGAGAGGGTGCTGTTGGAAGAACCAGCTCGCCACTAGAACCCTCCACCCCCTGACGACCTGGAGTCAGAGAATCGGCCGTGGTCCCCTCTAGCCTGGAGCGCCGTGGTGAGTGTGAGCCGGTGGTGGTCGCTGCCTGCCCCACCCTCCGCCAGCAGTCTAGCTCTGGGGCAGGGCTCCCACTGCTTCCTTGGGGAACTGTCAGGGGGTCCAGCAACGCCTCTCTCTTCCTCTGAGCGGAGGTGCTGGAGGCTCCACTCACAGCAGCTGCTCAGGCCTTTGCCCCATCTGTCCTCCCCTGACGCCCAGGCAGCAGAAAGGGACTGTCTCCCTGGACCGTCCTGAGCAGAGTTTCCCGGTCAATTGCTTTGCACCTAAAGGCAGTTTCTGCTGACGGAAGCCAGCGTCTTGCTGGCATCCAGCCCAGCTACCAAATCCCACAGGCTTGCCCTGCCTCTCCTCTCCCACTTCTCCTCCCCGTCATTTCTGCCTCCTTTTCAGAGCTGCATTCAACTCTGCCGCAAAATAGACTGGAGCCCTGGTGCTCAGAACGGGAGACTTTTCTCCCCGGCAGCAGGAGGCCTGACATCGTGTTAGAGACGGAGCAAATGCTGTCGCTGGGACGTGGGGGCAGGTGCCGGGAGAGCTGTGCTTCTGGTCAGGCGCCATCCTCCCCCTCGACAGGCCCTCAGCCTCACGGGAAGGGCTGCAGGCTCTGTGGCTACTGGGGGGCAGCCCTTGGGCCTCGTGGACAGGAGTGACATTTCAGGGGTGCTTCTGGACATCTACCTGCCGGAGGGTGGCGAGCAGGGAGGCCAGCATCGGGTTCTCGCTGAAGCCCGAGGCCCCCCTGGCTCAGCTGTCAGGGAAGGAGAGGAGCCCGACCACCCTGATGGGAGCCTGGGTCCCGAGTAGGCCGGCTGCTGCCCCAGGTTCCTCCTGCTAGGGTTCTCTCCCCTGGCCTGAGAGAGGGGGCAAGTTACAGTGTATCCGCGTTTTCAGGCCTTGGAGTCAGAGGACGGTTGAGAGGTGGGGGGAGGGCAGGGTGTCTGGGGATCTGGGGGGAGGGGGTCTGGGGGAGGGGGATCTCGGGGAGGGGGATCTTGGGGAGGGGAGCTGTGGGGATGGGAGCTGGCCTGGAGACAGAGGTGCCTGAGCCCTGTCTTCCTTGCTGGGCTTCTCCTGGCTCGTGTCCACTGGGAACAGGGAGTAAGGAGAAGTCAGGCCCCTGGTGACCAAATCGGGGCAGGGAGGAAGAAGGCTAGGGGACTAAGCTCCAGGTCTGATTTCCCCCAGGCCAGATCTCAGCCCCATGGCCAGCTGGCCTCCAGCATCTGACTCTCATCCATCCAACCCCACAGATGATAACTGCATCTACTATGTGCACCTGTGAGCGAAAGGAAACATCCACACTCTGAGGAGGAGTAGGAGGCGGCCTCCGCTGTCAGCATCAAGGAGTGGGGGTGGGGCGGTGGGGGAGGCGGATCATCATTCTCCCCATTGATGGGGCCTCGGTGGCACGGCCCGGTGCTCGACTTGACATGAGCTACAGCAGCCTAGGGCTCCCACGAGGGTCACCAGATAACATGTAGGATGCTCAGTTAAATTTGAGTTTCAGATAGTCAAGAAATCATTTTTCAGTATAAGTATAGCCCATATTTTCTTGGGCTCCAAAATTATTGCAGATGGTGACTGCAGCCATGAAACTAAGAGACGCTTGCTCCTTGGAAGAAAAACTATGACCAACCTAGATAGCATATGAAAAAGCAGAGACATTACTTTGCCGACAGGTTTGCGAACAGTCAAAGCTATGGTTTTTCCAATAGTCATGTATGGATGTGAGTTGGACCATAAAGAAGGCTGAGTGATGAAGAATTGATGCTTTTGAACTATGGTGTTGGAGAAGACTCTTGAGAGCCCCTTGGACTGCAGGGAGATCAAACCAGTCAATCCTAAAGGAAATCAGTCCTGAATATTCATTGGAAGGACTGATGCTGAAGCTGAAGGTTCAATACTTTGGCCACCTGATGCAAAGAACTGATTCATTGGAAGAGACCCTGATGCTGGGAAAGAGTGAAGGCAGGAGAAGGGGACGACAGAGGATAAAATGGTTGGATGGCATCACTGACTCTATGGACATGAGTTTGAGTAAGCTCTGGGAGTTGATGATGGACAAGAAAGCCTGGTGTGCTGCAGTTCATGGGGTCGCAAAGAGTCGGAAACAACTGAGTGACTGAACTGAACTGAAGTGATAGCCCATGTAACATTCAGTTCAGTCCAGTCACTCAGTTGTGTCCGACTCTTTGAGACCCCATGAACTGTAGCACGCCAGGCCTCCCTGTCCATCACCAATTCCCGGAGTTTACCCAAACTCACATACATTGAGTCGGTGATGCCATCAAACAATCTCTTCTTCTGTCATCCCCTTCTCCTGCCCCCAATCCTTCCCAGCATTAGGGTCTTTTCCAATGAGTCAACTCTTCACATGAGGTGGCCAAAGTATTGGAGTTCCAGCTTCAACATCAGTCCTTCCAATGAACACCCAGGACTGATCTCCTTTAGGAAGGACTGGTTGGATCTCCTTGCAGTCCAAGGGACTCTCAAGAGTCTTCTCCAACACCACAGTTCAAAAGCATCAATTCTTTGGCGCTCAGCTTTCTTCACCATCCAACTCTCACATCCATACATGACCACTGGAAAAACCATAGCCTTGACTAGATGGACCTTTGTTGGCAAAGTAATGTCTCTGTTTTTCAATGTGCTGTCTAGGTTGGTTATAACTTTCCTTCCAAGGAGTAAGCGTCTTTTAATTTCATGGCTGCAGTCAACATCTGCAGTGATTTTGGAGCCCCAAAAGATAAAGTCAGCCACTGTTTCCACTGTTTCCCCATCTATTTGCCATGAAGTGATGGGACCAGATGCCACGATCTTAGTTTTCTGAATGTTGAGCTAATTTAAGCCAAGTTTTTCACTCTCCTCTTTCACTTTCATCCAGAGCCTCTTTAGTTCTTCTTCACTTTCTGCCATAAGGGTGGTGTCATCTGCATATCTGAGGTTATTGATATTTCTCCTGGAAATCTTGATTCCAGCTTGTGCTTCCTCCAGCCCAGTGTTTCTCATGATGTACTATGCATATAAGTTAAATAAGCAGGGTGACAATATACAGTCTTGACATACTCCTTTTCCTATTTGGAACCAGTCTGTTGTTCCATGTCCAGTTCTAACTGTTGCTTCCTGACCTGCATACAGATTTCTCAAGAGGCAGGTCAGGTGGTCTGGTATGCCCATCTCTTTCAGAATTTTCCACAGTTTATTGTGATCCACACAGTCAAAGTCTTTGGCATAGTCAATAAGGTAGAAATAGATATTTTTCTGGAACTCTCTTGTTTTTTTGATGACCCAGTGGATGTTGGCAATTTGATCTCTGGTTTCTCTGCAATGGGGATATAATAAAAATATTCACTGACTATCTGAAACTCAAAATTTAAAGTTCTTATCACTTTACTGGATAAATCTGCCAAGACTGGCTCCATCTTTGGGAAAACCAGGAGGAGACTCTGGAGCGGGACTCCTTGTCCCCCTTCCCCGCCAGGGCTGCAGGAAGGAGAGGGGCATGCAGGGGGGTGTTGAGCCCCGCTTAGCACGCTTGGAGCTTGGTGGGTGGCCCTGGTGAGCCTTGTCCTGAACTAGTCTGTGGTTCCTGGGGGGAGGTCTGGCCTGTATGTCACACGTGTCCCCCCATAGGGATGGACCTCAAATCTTGGTGGCCCAAGTGTTTTGGCCAAGGTTCTTCTCACATATTCTTCTGGGAATCAAGTGACTCTGAGTGTGTTTTTTCACTGCTTTGTTCACTGGCCTAACTGAATGTGGTCTCCCCCTTTGTCCACTGGATGGAGTGGACATGCTGCTTTGGCATCAGGGCCCAGGGGACCTTCACTCCCCTGTGTGTCTCTTGGTCACCCCGTCCTGCTCCCTGGGCAGCCCAGAAGGGAGGTGTGTGGTTACTGTGATGGAGTTGTGCCATCCGTGTGACGTGGGTGAGGGTCTGCTCCTCTCTGGGCCTGATGTCTGGGTCTGTGGGCTGGCTTGGCTGGCCACAGGGACTTCCCTGCTCAGGGATGCCACAGTCACCAGCCACGGTCTGCATCTGACGGGCTGCCAAGGATGGTTTGCTTTATGGAGCTGGAGGTCTCAGGCCTGCCTCTCAGAGGGGCGGTTATATTTTAATCAGACCGGCTAAAGGCGCCCCGTCTTCGCTGAGATCTAAAAGCTGCTGTAGAGGCTGAGGGTCAGGGAGGCTGAGATGAAAGAGAGCTCCCCGCCCTACGCCGTGCTGTCTCAGCTCCCGCACGTCCAGCAGGCCGGCCAGGCCCGCAGCTCAGAGACGGGGCTGTGGGCAGCTAGGAGGAGCTTGTGGATTTCAACAGTTCCATCATGATGAGAGGTTAGATTCTCCACCTCTCTATTTTGGAGTCAATCCTTTGCATGAATGATTAATAACTTTTAAAAATTATGTTGCTCATTCATCCTTTGATGGATTGAATAGTCCTCAATACTTACTTTTTTTTTGTGTTATGACCAGGCCCTGAGTTACAAGAGAATCTTCAGATGTTTGGAAATAAACATTTGATGGGAGAGCCCCCAAAGGTGCTCCAGTTATAGCAGAGTCCCGGGCAGATGGGGTGGGTGGCTCCTGCCGAGTCGGGTCTCAGCCAGCCTGGGAGTGATGGGGGCTTGGGAAGACCCCTTGCTCTCTGAGGCGAGGGCTGCTGTTCTGCTCACGGGGACTGCCACGAGGCATCCTCTCCGGGAAGCCCTGGGTCTCCCAAGCACGGCTACACCCACCCCCACCCTGTCTTCCTAGCTCCAGAGGAGGGACTCCAGCAGGTGGTGCACTGTAAGCCTGAGTCCTGGGTGATCAAGTGAAAAGATGCCCCGTCCACCCCATCAACCTCTGTGGGCACAGAGAGACAGCAAGAAGACAACTTCTGAGATCCAGCCATGCCTACATCCCACACCCAGGTTGGCAGCCCCGGGGTATTTATTTAAAAAAAAACAGACTTGAAGGCTTCCCTGACACTCTGCTCTTCTCCAGTAGCACATTGGACACTTTTGGGAGAGATTGAGGGCAGGGGGAGAAGGGGGCAACAGAGGATGAGATGGTTGGATGGCATCATTGACTCGATGGACGGGAGTTTGAGCAAGCTCTGGGAGAGTGAAGGACAGGGAAGCCTGCTGTGCTGCTGTCCATGGGGTTGCAAAGAGTCGGACATGACTGAGTGACTGAACAACAACAGCTTGTGCTCCAGTAGTTAAGAATCTGCCTGCCAATGCCGGGGACACGAGTTTGATTTCTGGTCCGGGAAGATCCCACTTGCCGCAGGGCATCTAAACCCACGAGCCACAGTTACAGAAGAAGCCTGCACACCTAGAGTCTATGCCCTGCAATGTGAGAAGTCACTGCAAGTGAAGAGCCCGAGCACCCCAGCTAGAAAGGAGCCCCCGCTTGCTGCACCTGGAGAAAGCCCTCGCAGTGCAACCAACACCCAGAGCGGCAAAACAACACAAAACAACAAAACCAGACTTGAACTTTTGGAGCAGTTTCAGGTTCACAACAAAACTCAGGGGAAGGCGGAGAGATGACCCACACAGCCCCGCTCCCATAACCTCCCCCACGTCAACACCCCCCCGGTGATGCAGCTATTCTAACCACGAACCCACACTGACACGGCGTTATCACCCAAGGTCCATGGTTTACTTTGGGGTTCACTCTTGGTGTTGTGCTTTCTAAGGGTTGGACAAATATATAATGACATGTATCTGCCATCCTACTATCATCCCGATTAGTCCCACTGCCCTAAAATTCCTCTGCTTTCTGCCAATTCATTCCTCTCCTCTAACCCCTGGCAACCACTGATCTTTTTACTGTCTCCATGGTTTTGACTTTTCCAGAATGTCATAGAGTTGGAATCAGATAGTACGTAGCCTTTTCAGATTGGATTCTTTCACTTCATAATATGTGTTTCAATGTCCTCTATGTCTTCATGGCTTGATAGCTCATTTCTTTTTAATGCTGAATAATTTCTATTGTCTGGAAAGATATTCATTGTTTCTTTATGTACTCACCTATTAGAGAACATGTTGGCTGCTTCCAATTTTTGGCAATTATGAATAAAGCTGCTGCAAACACCCATGTATAGGCTTTTGTGTGGACAGACGTTTTCAGTTCCTTTGGGTAAATACCGAGAAGCACAGCTGCAGCCTCTGCGTCCCCACCAGCAGTTGATGGGGGCTCCTGTTGCTCCACACTCCTGCCTGCATTTGGTGTTGTCGGTGCTCTGGGCTTGGACCGTTCTAATCGGGGTGTCATGGTGTCTCAGTGCTGTTTGAATTTGCATTTCCCTGATGACAGGTGATGTGGAGCATCTTTTCATGTGCTCATCTGCCATCTCAATGTCTTCTTTGCTGAGGTGTCTGTTCAGGTCTTTAGGCCCATTTTTTTTTTTTTTTAATTAGGTTGTTTGATGGGTCCTTTTGGAGTTGGGCTCTGTCTCTTGCAAGCAAATTAAACACCAGGCAGTCCTGGGAGGGGTGGCAAGGCTTCAAGCCTGGCTCTGCTACATGGCCGATGACTGTGAGCGAGACACCTGACTGCTGAGCTGCGCCTCCCACCCCTGGACGCCGATGCCGGGCGGAGGATGGAGACAATTTCTGCGAAGAAGATTCGATGCATTCCGAGCTGTTAAAGTTACACATGACCCTGAGTTTGCTTTGTTCATGCCTTCCGACCATCCGTGTGGAGGGCTCACTGCGTGTCCTCTCACGGTGACCTGTGCTGGATGCCCTTCACCCACCCCCACCTCCAACTGCCTTGTTTGCTGGTATCTGATCTCATTTTCTCCAACGTCAAAACCCAGTTCAGGAATCGCCTCCTCCAGGGTGTCTGCCAGGGGTCCTCACGATTCCTCACACTCACTCCTGTGGGCGTTCCCCGTGTGGTACTTTCCCCAGTGGATGTCAGTGCCTTCCCTCCCCCACCCACCAGCTCACCGAGGCCAGGGACAGTTCTTGTCATCTCCCTATCCCCAGGGTTAGGCCGGCATGTGGTGGGCATTTAGCAGTGATTTTAAGGGACTGAACACAAAAACAGGTCCTGCAAGCTGGGCACCGGAGACAAAGGGACATGCCCTTCTCCCCCCCAGGGAGGGACTCGGCCATTCCTGAGAGACTTCTGGGCTCACTGTGCTTCATCCATGCTGACGTGGGCCCTTGCAGCCCAGCCCAGAGGCCCGTGTTGGTCCTCACTTGGCGTGCGGGGAGCTGAGGCCACCCACGGGGTGAGGGGCCGAGTGGGGTCCCAGCCCTCCATCCGGCATCTGAGGGCCCTGGGAACATCCCCGCAGGGGCTGCAGGGGGCTCTGCCTCCTCCCAGCTGAGCCCCTGGGTGGGTCCCTGCCGGCCACTTACCCCTCGGTGGCCTTGGGGAGGCCCTCAGTTTTGTCCAGGTGTGAGATGGGCGTGGCCATCTTCCATTAGTGATTGTGGAGGAGGCCGAATCAGAGGTGGACTTGAGAATTGGGCTGGGGGCTGCTGCAGAGAAACCGCCCTCAGTGTCCAAGGCAGCGGCTTGCCCAGTCCCCCAGCCCCACACCCGGGAGGGGATGAGGGCTTGCGGCGGGGCCCCTGTGGCTGTCCTGTTTGGTGTCCACATCACTTGGACACCATGACCAGCTGCTTAGCTGCCTTTCCCAGCCAGGGCTGAGCCTCCCACCTCATTTGTTTCCCCTCTGTCTTCTGGGATCCTGGAATACTGGGCTCTGAGAGGCTGAGGACAGGGTGGTACTAGAGAGCCATTTTTACAACTAGGTGCAACTTTGCCACACAGACCGCCCAGTGCTGCCCACGTCCGTTTGAAACCCGTTACCCACCCATCCCCCTGGCACCATCTGGAAATCCGGCTCCAAAGTGAGAAGGGGAAAGAATAGATATTAATTTAATTTACTCCAGGTTCTAATTGTCTGGAGAAACTTCTTATGCACTCACATTAATTTATTTCCACTTTGGGCCAGTTATGCTAATTCAAATCCTCCTTAAGTATTAAAACACTGATATTGCAAATCAGATAATACGATGGATTGAGGGAGCCAGGGGAGGTGGGGGGAGGAGGCTGTGCCCACGGTGCCTCCAGTCAGGATGGACGAAGGGCCAGGGGGAGGGACACGGTGCTACCCCTCCCTGCGACATGAGCTGGGCTGAAGCGGTCCACACCGGCACCTCTCGCCTCCTGGGGACTGAGCGTTGGCCGCGTTTCCTCTGCCTGAGCCAGGATGCTGCCTGTGGGGTGTGTCTGGTCCTGAGACTTCTGGGGTCACAGTCGCCTGTCTCTGGATGAGGTGAATGTGGGGTGGGGTGTCAGGAGGGAGGTGTGGTGGGGAAAGCCTTTGCCCAGCCCGGGGGTCCCATCTGGAGTCACACCTCAGTGATGGTGAAGACAACAGAGGGGCCAGTGGACAAGCTCGCCTGGTGGCGCTGGTGAGCTCTGTTCTTTGATGGGCCCCTTGTGAGCTGTGTGGCTTTGGGACAGTCAGTCCACCTCCCTGGACCTCAGTGGCCTCACTTGTCAAGGCGCCCTGGGGGCTGAGCTTCTTGTGGGTCGGGCTTGGGCTCCAGAGCGCTTGACATTGAATCCCACCCACGGGCAGGACGTATCCTCCTCCGGGCCTTGTTTCCCGGCTGTGAGGTGCTCACTCAGGCTGTGCCCGGGGCGGGCTGAGTCCTCCATGTGGGGGTGGCTGGAGCGTGCCCCCTACTTGCCAGCGGCCATGACTCATCAGGCATTGACAGGCTGAGTCATCGGGGAGGCGAGGAGTCGTTTCCAGGCTCTGGGATGTGGGCCTGGAGCAAGGCTGACTGACAGCCCATCCTGACGGCCGGTCCCTGGCTCCTGGACCCAGCACATGTGCTCGTCGCCCCTGCCTGCAAGCCTTGCCCCCTGGGCTGCTCTAGGAATCCCGAGCGGGGAGACTGCTGGTCTTGGCATCCCATTTCACAGATGGGTGGACTGAGGTCCAGAGAGGGATCACAGCGGAGACAGGATGAGGACCCAGGACGCACATGTGGGTCACCTGCCTGCACCACACCAGGAAGCGGTGTGCTGGGACAGGTCATGGAACCCGATCTGTCTGCCGCTTACAGTCTTGTTGGGGTGGAGCAGAGTCCAGGGCAGGTAGGGGAGGAAGAAAAAGTCCAGGGCCCCTGTCCCAGTGGGTGAGAGGGTGGTGTGGAATTCACAAAGTGCTGCTGAGGGCCCTGGGGCAGGGATGTGGTGAGGAGTTCCATAGGGGCAGGGGCAGCTGGCGGGGGCTTCACCACTTTTGAGAGTGATTCTGTTCCTTCTTTTCTCTACCTGCCCAACCTTGTTTCCCCCTGGGCATAATGGGCGGAATCGAACATGCTGTATTTTGAGGTCTTTTCTTGTTCCAGTTGCGTGTGACTCTAGTTGAGTCAGAGCCAGGAACAAGCAGGTATGTGCTCACAAATGACCTTGGATGGATGGATCTGGGAGAGGATGGGTGGGTGGGTGGATGCATGGAGATGCATAGATGGATATGTGGCTGAATACGTGGATGGGAGAAGGGCGGGAGGATACATGGACAGATGAGATGTGCAGGTGGATAGATGGGTAGATGGTTGGGAGGATGGATGATGGATGGATGGATGGATGGATAGTGGATGAATAGGTAAGTAGGATATGAATGAATGAGTGGGAAGGTAAGTGGATGAATGGGTGGGTGGGTGGGTGGATGGATGGATGGATGGATAGATGAGTAGGCAGGTGGAAGCACACATGGTAGGAGGATAGACGGATGGATTAGTTGGTTGGAGGAGGGAGGGATGGATATATCTGCAGGACGATGGGTGGGTGGGTGAGCTAGTGGGCAGGTGGTAGATGGATGGATACATGGGTTTTGGATGAGGGATGGATAACTCAGTGGGAGGATGTATGGGTAGATGGATGTGGATGATGTGTGGATGGATGGGAGTGGATGAATACAGGGAAGGGTATGTGGACGGATGGATAGATGGGTGGGTGGATGGATGAAGTCTGTGACCTTTCTAGTGCTTAAACTTTATGTTCCCTCTGCTATTAGCAATTGGATGTTTGATAGATTAAGTGCACAGCAAAAAACCCTGGGCTAAATTTTCACCGTATCACTCTGACCTTGGGCAAGTTGCTTGCCCTTTCTGATCAAAATGAAGGGACTGGAGTCATTGGCTCATAAGTCTCCTTGGTTTGGTCAAGTTCTGGGAGTGTCCTGCTCGCTCTGCTCTCTGCCCCTCCTCTTGCCCTCCCTCCTGGTGCGAGGCCTGCTGCCTTCTTTCTTCAAGGCTCAGGCTCAGGGTCCTCCCGGGGCGGTGGCTCAGCTGGCTGGTGGTGCAGGTCCAGCAGGGGTCCTGCTGTGACGCCTTCTGGAGCAGTGCCCACCGATGCCAGCTCCCCGGCCGGATCTGGACCGGTGCCCGGCCCAGTTTTTGAGCTTGTCATTTAAGTGCTACGGGAGGCCGTCTGTCTGCATAACCTCCCTGGCTGTGGACACAGCCCCCTCCAGGGCCCCAGACAGCCACCATCTGGCAGGGGTGGTCTGTGGTGGCTCACATAATATTGTGATTATTCTTATTTTCAGAGAACTGAAGTGTCAGCCCTCACCTGGGGGGACACATGTGTGGGACACATTGGCCCCTCTGGACCTGTGCCTGTCCTTCCACCGGCCTGCAATCATCTCGTCAACCACAGGAGGCTGCCCGAGCTGGGGAGTGTCAACAGGACAAGTTAGGAAAAGGAAGAAAGCTGATTTCCTGCCTGATGATCCTGGAGTAACAGTAATAACAACAGCATTAGTGCCGTGACTGGGAGCCAGCCGCATGGCTCTGCACGTGTACTTGGGTGTCCCGGTGACCCTGAGCCTCAGTCTCCTCCTGTATTCTTTGGGGAGAATATGACCCCTCCCAAGGCGGTAGTGGTGAGGATAGAAAGGAGTGTCCATTGAGGGTCCGTGCAGTGCCAGCCACGGTCTTGAACACAATAAGACTGTTGCCCCTTCCTTCTCATCTGTGGATGCTGCATCCCATGGGCCTGGTCCTCTTCCTGGGCCTTGAACCCAGTTCCTAGGCCTCCCTGGGGCCCAGAGCACAGAGTGGACCATCACAGGCTGGAGACCAATGTGCTTGATGGGAAGGGTTGGGGACCAGGTGAAGAGCTACCAAGTCCAGCTCTGGGTGTAGGGTTTGCATTAACGATGTTTCTTAGATTCCTCTCAGCCCCTGTGTTTGTGAGACTAAGACAGGAAGGAGGAAGGATCACGTCGTATGTCACATTGTATGCGTCCTTGGTGCTCCAGACATGCAATGTGGGTGCAGTGGCAACCTGGAGCAGCCCCCTGGAGGCATGCGAGGTGGTGGCCCCAGCGATTCCCGGGAGTGGACAGCTTTCAGTGTTACACAGTCAGGGCAGGGCTCCAAGGGGCTGGGGCACAGCTGAGGCCCGTGGTGGGACATGAGGATTCCTGGGGGCCAGTCCTGGGCAGTGAACTGGGAAGCCAGGGTCAGCGCTGCCGGAGGGGAGGGTGACTCTGAAGCCCTGAGGTTGGCCTGGAGATGGCAGAGGCCAGACAAAGCCCCTGCTAGGCAGGAGTTTCCTCCGATGGTCAGTGGCTGGTGCTGCCAAGCCCCATGGCCCCATAGCTGAGCCTGGAGTGAGGGGTCCCAGGGATCTCTCCCCTCCCCGCCCCCCACGCTGGCTGCTGCTCTTGGTGACTCTGACTCGGCCACCGCAAAGCCACTTTCCTCCGTGGGCCTCCGTGTCCTCATCTGTAAACTGGTGCTGGTCGGGGCAGGGAGACCCACCCCCTCGGGCACTGGGGGCTCGCCCCCAGCTGGTGTGTGGGTGAGTTGAGGTCCTGAGTGGCAGGCAGAGCTGGGATGTGCAAGTTTAGAGGTCTGTGGGTGCGGAGACCTAGAGAGGCCACACTGGGGCGTTCTCAGGGGCCAAGCATCACAGAGGGGCCGTGTCCTCTCCTTCCCGCCCACCTGTCCTCGGAAGACCAGCCCCACCAGCCCTTGCTTGGAGGACAGGCTTTTTTTGGCTTTGTTTTTATGACTTTTTTAAAAAACTGGGAACTGGGACAAGCAGGCAGGGGCTGGCCCTGGAGCAGGTCAGGGTTGGGGCGGGAGCTGCTGTGGCCCGAGCGCTGGGTCTGCTCTGAGCCCAGGTCGCCGGCAGGTGTGAATGACAGACTGGAGGCGGATGGAGGGAGGGCAGGGCTTTGGCAGCGTAGAGAGCATCTCAGGCTCAGGGCCCTGTACAAGCTAGTCTGCTGGGGCCTGGGGGAGCACAACTCGCCCGGGGGGACCCCCTCATCCCAGCTGTCTCATGTGGTAGAGAAGCTGCCCAGTTGCTTGGGGTGAGTGGGCAGAGGGTCCTGAGACTGTAGCCGCCCTTCGCTGGTGCTCCGGGCACTGGGGTGACTCAGTACTCTTCCCTGGCCTCAGGTTCTGACCTGAAGACCCCGAGCCTGCGGAGGTAACTGCTGGGTCTCTCCGGGCACTTGTCCCTCAGCTGAGGGCGTGGGCTGGGCCGGTCGGACAGGATCTGGGGCTGTCCCTGTGCTGGGCAGCCTGGCTCACGGCCAGCCTCTGGGTGGCAGTGGAGACCCAGCTACCTCCCTGCGGCCCCTCATGGCCTCAGCCTGCTGCTGTCAAGGCCCTGCCCACCAGTGGCCACCATGGGGCATTTCTGGGGCTGCCCCGCCTCCAGGGGAAGCGGAAGGCGGGCCTGGGGGGACAGGGAGGTGTGGCTGCAGCCAACCTCTCCATCTGCTGGGGCCCCTGGCAGGTCTGTGCTGCCCACCTGAAGTTCCGCGTGGCCTGTCCCAGACCCTCTGTCCCCGAGGACTCTGCCCTTGGCCCCCTGGAGCTGACCGAGCAGCTGTACTTCCTCTCCCTGTGCTCCCTCTTGTCCCTGGTAATCGAGCTGCGCCATCGGCACCTCAGAGTTCCTTCGAGAGCCAGAGAGTCTTAGAGAATATTCCAGGGCATTCATGGCAGGTATGCCTGCGGCCACAGTTTGAATGCTTCCCATGTGGGGAGCTCATGTGGGGAGCTCACTGCCTGTCCCACGATGGGGACCTCACCGCTCCATACAGGGACAGTCTAGCCTGATTACTGAACAAAGGGCTACAGACAATCATGCCTGCTGGTCCCCCCATGTGACAGGATGGAAGAGGCAGGCTGTGACGGGTGCTGGGCACACACTCTCTCCCTTTCTCTCTGCTTTCTTTCTGTTGTGAGGATTTTTCTTAAGACCAAACCAAGGGCACCCCAGCAGGCCCTGCCTCTCTTCTGGCACCAGCCCTTCAGGGGTTTGTGAACGGTGACCCTCCTGGCCCAGCAGGGCTCACGGCTGGCAAGGGGAGACCCTCATCCACATACACACGTACAGCCAGAGAGAGAGAGAGTGGAGAGCTGGGCCTCCTGGGGAGCACAGGATGTGGGGTCGGGAAGGGCGGCCTTTCCATCTGGAGCTCAGGGATGGCCTCGGGATAGTGGCCCCCAAGGGGAGGAGCCCTCAGGTGACACGTGGATCAGGGGGATGGCTCAGGGGTCTGGAGCAGCTTGGGCGAAGGCCCTGGGGCAGAAAGAGATGAGCTGAAAGCCGCCCATCGTGGCTGGAACTCTGAGCTCGCCAGCGGAGGGCTCAGGGACCTGGGGGTGCGATCGGGGTTTGAGCTTTATCCTGAGGATGAGGAGACCCCTGGGGGCTCAGGCGCTTACTGGATCTCACAGCGCCCCTTTGCCTTGGGGATCTGCCCTGCCCACGACTGGTTGTGGTGGACACTTCTGGCCCCTTGAGTGCACTGAGGGCTTGGCCTGGGGACTGGCAGGGAGACTGGCTGGCAAGGAGGGAAATGCTGGGCTGTTTCTCCTAACTGTCCCTCTGCTGTCACCGCAGGGGGCTCCTCCGACTCCAGTGCCTTCCCTGCCCTGCCCTGAGGCCCAGTTCTCACAGGTGTCCCCCCATGGGCGTGGCCTGCACCCCTGCTCTGGAAGCTCCATCCCCTCTTGCTCCCCCTGCTCAGCGTGGTGGCCCTTTCCTGTGGCCGCTGGCCTCTGGGCAGACTCTAGGTCCCTGGCTGCCATCTCAGCTCTTTTATCCTATGTGAACACCTCTGGGCATTACGGCCCCTCTGAGGGCCCTAGAGTGTTCTCTGCATTCAGACGGAAGCCCATCTGATACCCACCTTTTTCTTAAGTGGAATTGAGCTGTGTTCGTGCCACTGGTAGCTGACAGCACCTTGACCTTCTGCCTCTCAGGGGGCTTATGAAGAGGTAGGGAGAGGTCAGCCACCTGGAGAGAGGATTTAGGAGGAAAACGCTGCTGTTTAAAGAAGGTGTCACTGTTAGGACATCAAATCTGGGGATTTGACTGAGGGCTGTGCAGGGATGGCAAGTGTTCCTTGATGTGTCCACTGTCACAAAAGAAGCCACCCCAACACGGGAGCGGCGGGGTGTCAGGAAGAAGACATCTGATGGGCTCATGCCTGGGGGGTGTGGTTAGGGAGAGGGCTGGGGCAGAGAGAGGTCAGAGGCATTCTCATTCATTCATTCATTCATTCATTCATATTTATGGGTCTCCTTCTGTGGGCTAGAACCTGTGGAATCAGAGACAACCCCTGCACTCCTTCAACTGCTGTTTGGTCTGGTTGGTGGTAAGAAGTATATAGACCCAAGGGTATGATTCTGAGTGTTCAAGGGGTGAGGGAGAGCAGCAGGGTCTGAGACAGGAGCACTAGAGGGAGTCATCCTGGAGGGCTGCCTGGAAGAGGAGACAAGGACATGCAGTGACTTCAAAGTGAATAAAGGGCCAGCAGCCCTGTGAGGAGAGCAGGGAAAAGCATTCTGGGCTGGGGAACAGCATGTGGGGAGATTCTGAGATGTGAGATCCTGGTGAGATTTGGGGGAACCACTGCTCAAAGATCACTGGGCACATTTGAAAATGTTTCCAAAGCACGCTTATGTGCACAGGAGTCTGCACAGAGAATTGAGGTTAAAAGAAAGCTGCCTGTTTCTCTGGGAGACATGGCCTTGTCTGGGCCTCCACCTGAGGTGGGCAAAGCTTGCCGCTTCCCTGTGTAAGGGGGTGCTGTAACCCCAAGAGACAGGGGTGATGCTCTGGCAGGAGCTCTGGTTGGGCCTTCCCTGTGGCCCCCGGGCTGGAGGCAGAGAGGACTGCTGTGGGGCTGGAGCCAGCCGGGGGCCGCCCAGGCCCTGTCCCCGCCCTTGCCTGCACTCGCACTGCAGAAGGTGACTCAGGCTGTGGGTGTGCTCCGTGGGCACCCTCGGGCAAGGGCCAGGAAGGGCATGGATGAGGGAGCTAGCCTGCCCTCAAGGGTCCCGCTCTGAGGGCTGGTGGGAGCAGGCCCTGGACACCCAGCCACACTTCACTTCCCTGGCGGGCTCGTCCGCATGGCCAGGAGTGCCTGAGGTCTGCAAGGGCGTGTTGGAGCTTCCATGGCACCCCAGGGCCCTGCCGTGATGCCTTTATCAGACTGGAATCTGCGGAGCGTGTCTTGTCTGTGCCGTCAGGTTGGGGCTGTCCTGAAGGCATGAGCCTGTCTTCCTGTCAGATTACAGGTGTCAGGAGGCAGGGCTACGCCTCTACTCTAAATTTTTGGCTACGTGGGGGCTGGAGTTCCAGCCCATCATCTCTATCCCACTAGAGATGGGACATGAGATGCTGCTTCTAGAACAAGCATCCCGTCCGCCTTCCCTGCCTCCTTTTCTTTTAACTTTCCATTTTCCATGAGCAAATCCGCCTCCTGCTGCTGGTCTCTTGGTTTGATTAGAGCAGTCACTTCTAAGCTTGAAAATACCCAAGTTGAGGGAAGAAGAAAAAGGCGGAAAAAAAAAAAAGAAAAGAAAAAAGGGATGAAAACTCCATCCCACAGTTGTCCTGACGGAAGATTTTCTTATCTCCCAGCTGCAGTCTGTGGGTCTCTGTGTGCTTAATAACCCAGCAGATCTTGTCCTCCGCAAGAGAACATGACAGGCTTTCAGGCCGAAAGCCCTACACGGTGGGACTTTTCTCCTGCGAGGCCTCCCCCGTCTTCTTAAGCTTCATCCTTAGAACCAAGGAAGCAGGCCCGACCTGGGAGTGGGGCTGGAGGGACCTTGTTTACTGATGGCCACTGGGTTCCCAGCTTTGCTCTGGGCCCCAAACGTGCACGGTCCACACTGGCCTCCCCCTGCTCTGTGTGGTGGGCCTAACAGACCCATTTTAGACCCATGGGAAAATTGAAACTCAGGCAAGAGGTGGGGGTATCCCAAGTGAGGCCCAAGGTCTGTTGAGGATGGAAACCCAGAGCAGAGAGCCTGCACCAGGCCTTCACTTTTCTCCAGACTCAGTTTCCCCGTGTGTGTGATAACCAGGTAGGCTCCGATGGTCTCCAAGATTCAGAGGGCCCTGGTGTGAGTGCACAGAGAAGGAAGCCAGGGCATCAGTTGGGGCATTTCGAGGAAGTGCCGTGGACGGTGTGGCTTTGGATGGAGGCTGGGCGGGGTGCCTGCTGGGCCACCCTGCAGAACACACCTCTACACATGTTCGATGAGAATTTTCTCACTCGTCTCCCACCTGGCTAGCTGCCGCATCTCCCTGAGCCTCACCTTTCTCATCTGTAAAGTGGGGCCAGTGACCCCAGGGGATGGACCTTCGTGTGACTTCTGCAGTGTTAACAGAGGCTGGGTGCCCAGCACTCGGGGACTGGAGGGTCATCCTTTACTTCGCTTCTGGGAGTACAGTCAATTAAAAGTGAAATCCCCGCGAGCCCAACTTGCTCTCACTCCGGGAGATTGCTTTCAGTGTTGAAGCTCATGAAGTGGTCCTCCGCGCTGTTCTCCACTAGCTGGGCCATTATCTGAGCTGGAGGGTCTGGACTGGAAGTGGAATGCGGGGGACTCGAGAGGGGCTGGAGGGGCCTCACAGGAGCGGACCCCAGATTGAAAGATTCCTGTGAGGATGGTCTGTAAGGTGTGAGATTTAGCACAAAGATGAGAGTAATGGAGAGAGATTTAGCTGGAGACTGGGAGCTCTTGAGAGGGTGGTGGGGTTGTGCTCTACCTCTGGGGCAGTGGGCCCTGCAAGCGGGGGTCTGCACAACCTGCCTGTGTGGGCTCCATGCAGTGCAGGGTAGGAACCCCGGGGAAGGAAGCTGGGCCTCTGCAAGGCCAGGGCATTGTGTTCTGGGGGCGCAAGGGGTCAGCACCAAGGACAGTGGCCAGGCCGCCACATCTGGAAGACCCTCTGCCTGCCCCCAGCACCAGCTGTCAGTACAACCAGAGATGACTTCCTGGTGGTGCACTAGGCACCGCCCAGCTCCCAGACCCATCTCAAGCCAGCAGGAGGAGGACAGGTGGACAGTGCGACGTGGAGTGATGAGGGGGTGGGGAGAGGTAGGGACCCACGGGACACCGACAGAGGGGCTGGGCTCAGAAAACGGGGAGCTCTCTCAAGGAGGCGAGCTTCCAGCAGCTGGGGTGTCTCCTCTGGGCCCTCTTCCTCCTCCATGGGAGTCAGAGGGCCACCTGCCAGGTGGACTTGAGAGGTGATTCCTACTCTGGGTGGACCATGGGCCCAGAAGTCCAACAGAGTCACTTCAACTCTATCCGGCTGTACTTTTTGCCTGGTGTGAGAGGTTGGGGTTGGGGTGGGGGTGGACAGGGCTGCAGCCGCTGCCCAGGAAGTACAGGGAAAACTTGTTCACAATCTACTCTTCATGGACCAGTCGTGGGAGGACTGGGACTCTGGGAAGGTGTTGGAGATATCTCACACCACGTCACTCTTTAAAGCCTCTCCTCTTTTTAATTGTTATAAACCATGTTATAATAACTGGTCATGATGGAAAATTCCCCAACCCAGACTAAGGTAATGAACTCCACCCCTGCCATCACCCCAGGGGCCCATCCTGAGTCTCCTGGGCTGGCCTTGCCACCCACTCACTGCTTGACTGCTTTGAGGCAAACCCCAGGCTTCATCTCATTTTATCTCCACCTCTCTCAATATGTGACTGTAAAACCCAAGATTCTTTTAAAAAACAGTCATGATGTCACCATCACCCCTAAAATAGCAGTGATTTCTTAGTATCAAATATCCAAGTGTTCACATTTCCTTATTGTCTCACATTTTTTAAAACAGCGTATTGGATTCCAGATCCAAATAAGGTTTAAACGTCAAAATTTCTGGCAGTAAGTTCTTTTTTAATCTATAGATTTCCTTTCCTCTCTCTTTTGTCTCTCCTACCATGAAGCTGCTGAAGAAACTTGTCTGTCTGTCTGCGCGTATCTGCCTTCTGGGTTTTGTGGGTCGGATTCCTTGGTTGTGGCTCTGGGAAGGTGGCTGGCTCTGGAGCTGGTTGGATCTGGGTCTGGGTTTGTCAGGACTAGGTTGCAGGTGACACGTTGGACGTGGTCTTTTCTGCGGTGCTGACGGCCAGATCTGTACCCACACCCGTTAACTCACGGAGGCGGCCAGGTGGTGACTCCGCTGCTCTGCACACACACAAAATGCTGCTGGAAGTCAAGGGTGAAAGCCTAGCTCCTCCTCCTTCAACTTCTGGCACTTACCTGCTTCCCAGAGGTTCCCAGGGCCAGCATCCTGTGCGGTCCTTCCAGGTCTTTCTCTCCAAAGAAGCACACACCATGCCACGTGGACATCCAACTCTGCTCTTTCCTTTGCAAAACAAATTGGATCACATTCGATGCATTGATCTGTAGCCACATTCACTTAGAGTCATAAATTACGAACATTTCCATGTCACCACCCAGAAAGCTACTCATTTTTATCCATAAACATTTCAGAGTGTGCCTCTGAAAGGTGAGAGCTCTTAAAACAGCCCAACCACAATGCCATTCTCCCACCCAAAGGAAAGTCAGATATTTCCTCAGCTTTATCCAATGTCTACTCAGAGTTCGATTTCCTCAGATTAAATTATACACGTTTTGTTACATGGTTTTTATTAAAATTATTTTCAAAGGAAGGTCCACGTATGCAGTGGAGAGATTGCTCAGACTGCTTAGTTTATAGATGTCCTGCCCCCATCTCTCTCTCTTTTTTCTCTGTAATTTATCTGCCAAGGACCCTGGGTCTTCCTTCTTGCGGAGCCTTCCAGCTTGGACACCCTGGTGTCGCTTTTCCTGTTCCTCTGAGCTGACCTTTGTCTCTTGTAAACTGGCGTCAGTGTTGGGTGTCCGTCCATCTAAAGGTGCACGGAACTCGTCCATCTCTATGACGCCTCGGCCAGTGACAGCTGCTGCCTACATCCATCAGTTCACAGGGGAATCTCAGAACGGTGCTGACAGAGACCCATCATTTCTCTGCCTCTCTTGGCTGGAATACATCCCCCAACCCTGCCTAGGAGGCACGTCTGCTCCCTAGCTTTTGGTTGCTGGGGCGTGCAGTTAGAGAGGATGTATCGTCAGGGGACAAATTTGGTTCTCTCCCTTTATTTACTAGTTTTCAAAACAATGATCTGGGTTTCTTGCATCCTTAGCAATTGTGAGGTTCCCCCCAGTCATTTTGAACTCATGATTTGGACCTGATGTGTTTCAATCTGTTGCCTCTATAATCTGCATTGATCCTTAAGTTGTCCCATCTTCAGCTTGTGGAGACTTTTTCGACCTGACCCTGAGTCCTTCTGCATGATCCAGGGCTTCTCTGACCACATCTCACTCTCCTGCCTACGGTCTCCCAGCTCCTGGGGTTGACCACTTCTCCAAGGAGTTCCAGGTCCTTTGAATGACAGATGACATCGAGAGGCTGTTTTCTGGCACTTTGATCCCTGGTTAAGTCTTTGTTTCTGAGCCTTTCATTTGGCTATGAAGTTTTCTTCTTTAAGATCAAAAAAAGCCAAATTTAGGCTTACAGAATTTTATTTAATTTCCCGACTTTGTCTCTCCTTTTCCTCACATTGACAGACTTGGTTCCTAGTGACATTAAAATAATTATACAAATATAGCTTCATCTTTATACAAATATAGCTTCAGACTATCACTGCTAATATTATTATTAACAATACAATTACTGAGAATCATTGCAGACTTTTCTTTTTGAAATTATTTTTGTCCTCATGGTATAACCCTTGGGAATAGATGGTAAAATGACTGTTTAAACTCACTTCAGATGATTCCTTTCCATGTTGTTATGCTACCAATCCAATACCCTGCTAGATTCATTGGTTTTGTTTTGCTTTTAGCTTTTAGAGGTTGTTTTTTGAAAATTCAGTCTTGTGTAATTACACAGAGTGTTGGCACGTTCGGGAGAGTCTCGTTTCCTCCCCCGGCTCCCAGCTCCTCCATCCTGTTTCCTTCTCAGGGTACAGACTTTTTCCTCCTCAAGTGTTTGCTCTGAACTTCCATCATTTCTTAAATATGTGCATGTCATAGACAGATTCCTATCCTTGCGTTCTTCTCTGCACACACTCTTTGCCTTGTTTTCTAGCAGCAGATCTCTGTGGTTCCCCCACATCCCCAAGAACGGGTGTGGCCCCATCTCTCGGTCCCCAGTGCCTGGTGGGGTGTGAGGCATCCTGGGGGGGCTATGCATCTGTCAGAGGATGGATGGAGGTTACCATGGAGCTGCAGCCAAGCCTGGGAAGGGCTACCCGGAGCCTCCAAGAGAAGGCAAAGGGGGATGCCAGGGACTAGAGGGCTTGGGGGAGGGGCAGAGTGAGCAGGGTCTCCACTCAGGGGCAGAGCTTGGGAATCTGTGCAGAGTGCAGCTCGTCAGTTGGTTCTTGGCAAAGGTGGGGAGGCAGAGCATGGCAGTTGGGATACAGGACTTGTGTGCCACTCAGAACCCAGGCTTTGCCAGTGACTTGGTCACCCTTGTGGGTGGAGGTGGCAGAGGGCCCCCCTTCCTCTGTGCTTCAACAGCCTGCTGCCCCACCCCTAAAATATATCTTGGAGTGCAGTCGGTAGGGGAGGCGTCTGCTCTCTGCTCAAATGGCATGCCCCAAATGTCCAGTACCCCTCCACTGCCCAGCCACTAGTGTGGCTGAGCAGAGAAAGAAATGCTTCTTGGAAACCCAGACCTGGGTTCCAATATGGTCTCTGCCACTGTGTCCATCTGGCTAATGGGTTCGGTAGGTGTTGAGCTCCTTAGAGAGTTGGTGTGGGGACCTGGGGTCCATGGCGGGGGGGCTTTTTCCCTTCACGTGGACAGGGCGGTCCACCCCCCTGTACCAGCACTTCCCTTGCCCCCAGGTTGTCTGCATCAAGTCCCAAAAGGCTGGGTCGGTTGCGTTTGGCCGAGGCCTGCATGGGGCCTGGGAGTGAGATGGGACGGCCGGGCGTGGGGTGGCCCCAGGGAGGGGAGGAGTGTGGGGTTAGGGGTGGTGAGCATTCCCACATGGGAGTCTGTCATGTTGGTTTCCCAGAGCTGCCTCACACCAGGCGGTTTAAACCATGGGCATTCATTCTCTTGTGGTTGGGCTGTGAGTCTGAAGTCAAGGGGTGGGGAGGGCCACACTGCCTCCTGAGGCCCCCAAGGAGGCTTCTTCCTGCCTCCGTCTCCTTTCTCCATTCCACTTGGCTCGGACATGCGTGGCCTTTTGCATGCAGCCCTCCTGGCCTGTGTTCCTTCTTATCCAAACCACAAGTTCCCATCATAGTAACTTGATCCTGACAGTGGATCCCCAATCTGGCCCCCACCTACCTTTCCAGACTCACCTACATCACCCTTCCTCTCCTACTATCCAGAACCCGGTGTTCATCAATGGTCCCAGGAGATACCAGGCCCTTCCTGTTTCTTTGCAAGGGCAACACCCTCTGGAGCCTCGTCTGCCACTCCTACACATCCTGCAAAGCCCTAATCAATCAACACTACCTCGTCGCGCTTCCCTTGACCTGTGCTTGCCTCAGCAAGATGAATCACGCTCCCCGAGCACAGGCTCGGACACAGGCTAGAAGAAGCCTATACCTCTTAGGAGCTGTGTGGTCATGGGAAACTCCTTGAGCCCCAGTGCCCTCATCGGTAAAATGGGGGTGATAGTACAACACAGCCCACATGAATTGTCATGGACATAACAGGATTATGTGGTGTTGGGAGTGGTGAGGACTCAAGGAGTGTTGGTTATAGTAATAGCAACATGGCTTAGAGCCCCGAGCACCCTCGGGCATCTTGGGGACGGTGCTGCTCCCTGTTTCTTGATGTGTCCACAGGTGCTGGAGACTTCAGGGTAGCCAAGTCCAGGTCTGCAGGCTCTAGCATGCTTTGCTCTCAGTCACCCACCCAAGGGCCTGCAAGTCATGGGCAGACAGGGTTGGGTGGCACCAGGAAATCTGAAAGTCTGCTGTGTGGTCTGCTGACACCTGTCCTCTCTGGCCAGCGTGGAGGCCCGGGAGGTTTAAGCCACTTGGCAGGAAAGAGGCACTTTGGGGCGGCCCTGGCTTCTTAGCTGGCAGGCAGGATGAGCCTTTGGGAGCCCCAGGGGACTTGCCTTCCACACCTGCAGCTCCACGGCTCGTGTGTACAAACACCCCATTTACATCTGATTACAAACCATTAGTGCAATTAAGTTAGCCCCTCTCCCATGTGCCGGCCTGGAACCAGCTGTGCTGGGGGCCAGGATAGAATAGCAAACAGCTTCCCACAGAGGCGGTGCCTGCTTGGCTGGCTCTCGGGGCTCCAGGAACCCTGTTCTCTTGGGCTGGGGAGCCAGGGCTGCAGAGTGTCCCTGGGTCGGGGGCTGCTCTGTGCCTCCTGGAGTGGGGATGGGGGGAGGGCCGGGTGGGCTCAGGCCAGGTCACCTGATGGACATGGTCCTTCCCCAGGAAGGCTGTCCCTCTCAGGGCCCTCACCTTCGCCCTGCTGCTGTTTGGTGCCAGGTGACCCTTAGCTCTGGGGGCTACCCCGTGCTCTGTAGGGTGTGTTTAGCAGCACCCACTAGATGCCAATAGCACCTCCTCCACCAGGTCTACGTTCCAACACTGTCCCCCGCCTTTGTCAAGTGTCCCCATGGCCTGGACCTTGCTTTGGCACTCGGCTGCATCGTCCTGCTGCTACGCTGCTTTGGTTGCAGTGTTGCCTCGTCAGCGCCGAGGCCGCCCCTCTGCCTGCTCCCACCCCGGTGCTCTTTCCTCCCAGCCAGCAGCAGCCTTTGAAGCCCAGACGCTCTGTCACCTCTGGCCCTGTAGCCCCCAGGGGTGCCTGAGTCAGAGAGATCCCACACGCCGCTCCCCTGACCCTCCACGTTGAGCACAGCCCCAGCCTGCTGGACTTAAAAGGGCCATCTGAGCCGTGCACTTGACCAGGAGAGAGAGAAGAGGCTGCGGGCTGTTTGTTCTGGGAGTCGGGAGTGAGCGCGCGGTTCTTCAGAGCCCGGCTGGAGGCATCCTCCTGCCCGCCCGCCCACCGGGTCTGCGGCTGCTCCTCCCCGTGTGCACACAACACCAGCTTCCCGCTCAGGACTCTTGTGAGCATGTGCCCCAAACTTCCACTCCCCCGAATTGGGGTCGTGCCTTTTGGGTGTGGGGGTCTCACAGCTGCTGTCACCTGGGACGCGGCTGCTCACTTGCAGACTTGAACTTGGCCATGGCTCGAGATTGCTTGAAACTATGCAAGGACTTCCTGCCCATCTCCCTTGCCTGCACCTGGCAATGTGACTTCGCTGCTTCTCCCCCGAGAGTGTGTCTGTTCCTATGGTGACCAGTCCTCGTGGTTGGCCGGGGGCTGCAGCTCTGGGGACACGGGACCTTCTGTGCTGCAGCTGGGAAAATTCCAGGTGTTAACGCGGAGAGCCCGTCACCCATTTGTTTCCCATCCCTTGAATCGGGCTTGACCTCGTTTTGGCCGATAGGATGTGGCCAGTGGGATGCTGGCATAACAGATTCCCCCCAGATACCCCATGCCCCAGGATCTGCGACATTTGCCAACTTCCTGGGTGTCAGTTCTCCTACCATGGCTGATTTCAAGCTGCCAGCATGACGTCGCTGAACATGGAGTCAGGAAGAGAGGTGCTCGGCGGCTCTCCAGCTTGTCCCCAGGGTGTGGTAGAGCCCGGTGTGTGTCACACAGCCTTGAGGGTCCGTGAGCTCTGCTGTCTCCCTAGGACTGCCCTGTGCACAACCCTGGCTGGCCCATGGAGGGTGAGACCACATAGAGGGGCAGGTGGTCCCAGCCATGATCCTTCCAGACCAGCCCATAGCCAGCTCACTCCCAAGTACAGGAGAGGATTCAACCAAGGCCTGTAGAGCCACCCACCTGATTCAAAGCTCACCTCACACGTATGGGTGAACCTCCTGGAGCCAGAAGAACCAAATGTCGCTCTATGGACTCACAAGCTTGTTGTGAAATTCTATTGTTTTTAAGCAACTGCCCTGATTTAATGGTATTGTTTAAGCAATTCTTTGTTTTTGGAGAGGTTTGTTACAAAGCAGCAGCTGGCTGATACACAGCTGTTCATATTGCTTTCCCTGTAGTTGAGGTGTGTGTACTATTGATATATTGCTTGTGTTGAGTCTAATTGTTATTTCAAATCACTTCGAAACATTTACACTCTGATTCTGCAAGCAGTGGGAGTCGTCACTTACACCAGCAGCAGAGTGGCAGGGTTCCCTCTACATTAGCAAAGTCAACGTCCATCCTTGAAGAAATGACCTCAGTTCCACACTTTCATACAGAGCAACACATGGGTGCTTTATGGCCTGGAGAGAGGAAACTGCTCTGTTTTGTACTAAGATGCATGTCTCACACAGGCTGAGCAGTGGGGCTGAAGGCAGGAGAGACCACCAAACCCCTCCAAAGAGATGATGGTGATTACTGGGCTAGATTGGCACAGCTGGGCCATGGCTATACGGGACTGTGGAGGGGCACTGTGTTGTAACTGGCAGTGTTTTTTCTTAATGTTGCGCGAAAACCATGGTGTCTTAGAATCCATATCCTCAACTTGACAAAATAAAGCATCATTTTTTATCACCCCCACTAGACCACCAGTCCTCTATAGGCACTTGGTTTAGCGCTCTGCTTTGGCCGTGTTGACATTTTCATTTTTAAGTGTATTTTCATTTTCCACTGGGCCCTGCAAGTTATAAAGCTGGTCCCATTAATCAGGTTTCTCTGGAGGCTTGTAGCAGGATGATGGTTAGACCCAGGCTCTGGGTCCAGACCTGCCCCTGGCCCTGTGAGCCCGAGCTTGTTGCTCAGGACTAATTACACGCCTGTCTCCAGGGCTGGCCGGTGCCGGGGGCCTGCTGACTGTGTGTGCTCGGTTTTTGGTGGCTGTGTCCCTCTGGCCATGACCTCCCTCCTAGCAGCACTGAGAGGGCCCGTTGGCGACACGCTTTGTGAACAGCCCCGCACCAGGCTGTCTTCTGTGTGGTCATCACTATCACTATGCATGGCATCCTGAGCTGCAGCTGTGGATGCATGTGTCCTGGGCCCAAGGAAGGGGCGGAACTTGACCCCCAGGTCTGTCCACCGGCCGCTTGCTTCCCTCTTGAGCCCCAGGTGGAGCCAGAGCCTGCCGACCTGCCCGGAACTCCTGGGGCTTTACCATCCCCGACCCCAAAATCCAGACACCGCCTCACTGGGGAGCAGAGGCAAAGGGCTGACCTTGAGTCGGGCTGCAAGGTGAAGAGCGCCGACAGATGTTTATTTCTAAAATAAAACTGACTATCTGGACAACCACTTATTAACTGGGGGGAAGGGAGTGCTACTTCAGGCCCAACATTAGAAAGGCATTTTCCTTTAAGAGCTTTTCCTGAACTTTTCACACTGGCTGGGCTGTAGGGAGCAGGGCAGAGAGAGCAGCCCCTCTCCCCAGGTCCCGGGAGGGCTACCGCCAGATGACCCCTGAACCTCCATGGTGGACACGACGGCCTCCGGAGGGCTCCGAGGCCCTGTCACACAGCTGCAGCACCCCACACTGTAGCTGACAGGTAGGGGACTGTGTCTGGCCATCTACGGCCCCTTTCACTGCCCTGGGCTGGTTCTTCACATTCCTCAGATGGCTGGGCCTTAGAATGTATGTTCACGGCTGTGGCCAGGGCTCAGCCGGTGATCAGAGCCAGGGCTTATCCTCTGACCGCCATCAGGGCTCAGTAGGACTTGCAGGGGTGGGAGGGCTGGGCCAGGCGTCGTCTGAGGCTGGGGAACAGAGTGTGCATCCACCTTGGGGTCCCTCTGGCCTCTGGGCTGAGTCTGTCCCTGAAGCTGACTCGTCCTCAGCTCCCCACAGCACATGCGGCTCTGGGAGAGAAGAGGCCTGCGAGGTTCCTGAGCATCAGCTGAGCTAACGACTGTGTCTGCAGAGTGACTTCCTCTCGGCCACTTCCCGCCCCTCCGGCTGCTCAGCTCACGGTCTTGGGGTGGAGCTGGGCGGGTGGGAGGAGGGCTGCCCGTAAGTGGGATCCAGAGCAATGATCCCCTCCTAGAATCTAGGAAGCTCACAGGTCTCAGCTTCTGCACTTGGGCCTTGGATCTGGGCTCTAGATCTGCCTCGGGGGCAGCTGGGAGCTTAGTAAGATGCCTTAGCAAGTTCCTTCAGGAGATTCTATTTGCACGTTCTCCCCTCACTTCTTCAGATATTTGCTGTGAAGCTCACATTATGCCTCTTTATTAAAACTGTTAATCAAAGGAAAATGCAAAAGCTGGAAGGAACAGAAGTGAAGCTTGCGGCGGGTGGGACCGTCCTGGAGTTGGGTCAGAATGCCTCCTTCTGGCTAAACCTGGGCAGAATCAGAAGGGCCTCCTTGTGTACAGGCAGCTTTCTGCCTCAGTCTCCCCAGGGTGCTTAGTCTCCAGAAGGCCCAGGACCAGACGTTCCTGAGAACAGTAGTCTCCCCTTATCTGTGTTTCACTTTCTATTTCAATTACCTGTGGTCGACTGCAGGCTAAAATATTAACACGAAAGTTCGAGAAACAAACAATTTGTAAATTTTACATTGTGTGCTGTTCTGAGTAGTGTGATGAAATCTCATACTGTCTCTCTCCATCTAGCCTGGGTTGTGAGTCATCCCTTTGCCAGCGTATCCACACTGCATATCTGACCCGCCCATTCATATAGGAAGAAAGAAAGTACACATATATAGGGTTCTGTACTGTCCAGGCTTTCAGGCATTCATTTCAAGGGGTCTTAGAATGTGTCCCCCTTGGATAAATGGGGGAATGACTGTAATGGCAACTGAATGTGTGTACAGAGCTCACCATAACTCAGGCATACTTTAGTGCTTTATGTATATCACTCCTAAAGGAAATTAACCTTGAATATTCATTGAAAGGACTAGAGCTGAAACTCCAATACTTTGGCCACCTGATGAGAAGAACTGACTCATTGGAAAAGACCCTGATGCTGGGAAAGACTGAGGGCAGGAGGAGAAGGGGATGACAGAGGATGAGATGGTTGGATGGCATCATTGAATCAATGGACGTGAGTTTGAGCAAACTCCAGTAGATAGTGAAGGACAGGGAAGCCTGGTGTGTTGCAATCCATGGGGTCACAAGGAGTCGGACCCGACTTAGCGACTGAACAGCAACAACAAATGCTTAACTCAATTGACTCTCACAACATCCAAGGACCATTATTTTCATTTTACAGATGAAGAAACTAAAGCACTCAGCTAATCCTGCAGTAACCTGAACAGAGGAAGGGCTCCTCTATGGAGGAAACACAGCCTCCTGGAGCCCTACTCCAGACACAGTCATGTCTACTGAGCAAGGGTGGGGATAGGACCAGCCAGCCCTGTCCTGAGCCTGCCCCGCTCCTTGCCCCGGGGAGACCTTGAGCGAAGCATACTCCTTGATTTCCTCACTGCTAAGATGGACATCGGTGCCTTGTCCATGGTCCAGAGCTGTCCCGATGTTTCAATGAGATGATAGACACCGAGGTGTCCTGAAGACTGTGAGGAGCTGCCCAGGGACCAGCTTACCTCTGAGAAGGCAAGAGGAGGAGGTGAGTCTTCAATGAGCACTTTAGAGGTTTGTCAATTTTATTGACCGATTCAAGGAACTAGCTTTTCGTTTCATTGATTTTCTCTGTTGTTTTTCTGTGTTTGGTTTTATTGCCTCCTGCTTTTATTTTTATTATGTCCTTCCTTCTGCTTGCTTTCACTTTATTCACTCTCTTTTTTCTAGGTTCTCAAGGTGGAAGCTTGATTATTGACTCAAAATTTTTCATCTTTTCTAATGTAAACACTTAGTGCTATAAAATTCCCTCTCGGCGCTGCTTTAGCTGTGTCCCACAGAGTTTAGTATGTTGCACTTTCATTTTTATCTGGTTCAATGTATTTTTAGTTCCCTTGAGACTTCCACTGTCACGAGTGGATTAAGTGTTTGGAGATTTTCCTGTTGTCTTTCTGCTATTTATTTCTCATTGGATTCCGTTGTGCTGGAGACTACACTACACTTCCAATTATTTTTAAGTTTTTGAGGTTTGTTTTATGGGCCAAGAGATGGTCTATCTTGTATGATGTTCTGTCGGCACTTGAGAAGAAAGCGTGTCTGTTGTGGTCGGGTGAAGGGTTCAGTGGATGTTGGTTTGATCCCGTTACTGAGGATGTTGTTACATTCTTCTCTGTCCTCACTCATTTTCTGTTGGGTTGTTCTGCTGTTGTTGGGAGAGCAGTGTTGAGGTCTCCAACCGTACTTGTGGATGTGTCTTTTTCTCCCTTAGGTTCTCTCAGTCTTTTTCTTCATATACTTTGCAGCTCAGATGTTGTTCCCATTCATTTAGGACTGTTAGGTATTGTTGATGTATTGGCACTAACACAAGCGCTCTTGATTTTGATTGATGTTTGCATGATATAACTTTTCCCGTCTTTTTCTTTCAACCCACCTATATCTTGATATCTGAAGTAAGTCTCTTGTAGGCTTCATATAGTTCAGTTATGTTGGTTAATCTACTCTGAAAATCTCTGTATTTTAATTGGCATATTTAGGTCATTTATATATCATGTAATTATTGATAATGTTAAGTCTTAATAATGGGATGCCATTTTATTTTTTGTTTTCCATTTGTTCTCTCTGATTTTTGTTGACCATTTTTCTTTCTCCTGCCTTCCTGTGGGTCACTTGAAAAGTTTTTTGCAGGCCTCTGTTTTGATCTGTCTGCAGTGTTGTTGACTGCATCTCTTTTTGCAGCTATTTTTGGGGCTGCTCTAGTTGTTACACGACACATACGCAGCTCATCAGAGCCTGCTGGTGTTGTCACATCACCAATTCAAGTAAAGGGCAGAAAACTTACCTCCCTTTGTATCTCATTACCATCCTTTCTTTGTAATATAATAAAGTATTTTCTGTACATAAACTTAGAACCTCAGACAATGCTACGATATTTGCATCAACTGTCAAACATAACCATAAAAGGTATTGCATTTAGCTGTATTTTTATTCTCTCTGTTGTTCATCCTTCCTTTCTGGTTGTGGGGGTTTAGATGTTCCACAGTTCTTTGCCTTATTGTTTCCTTTCTGTCTAGAGAACCACCTTTAGCCATCTCTAAGGGTAGTTCTGCTCACAAGACAAATTCTCTGTTTTCCTTTACCTGAGAATGTCTTGATTTCCCCCTCACCCTTGAAGGATGTTTTCATTGGATATATGATTCTGGGTTGACAGCTCTTTTATCTCAGTACTTGAAACATGTTTTCTCACTTCCTTCCAGCCTCCATAATTCCTGATGAGAAATTCACTGTCGTTCCAATTGCTTTCCTCCTCAGGGTAAAGTGCTGTTTTTCTTTGGTTGCTTTCCAGATTTTCTGTTTTTGTGGTTTTCAGAAATCTGACAAAGATGAATCTTTGTGTGGATTTCCTTGGTTTTCCAATATGGGGCTCTCTTGCCTTCTTGAATCTGTATGCTTATGTTTCATTTAATTTGGGAGATTTTCAGCTATTCTTTCTTAAGGAACATTATCTAGCTCCTCTCTCTTTCTCTGGGACACTGATGACAGGAATCTTTGTTATAGTCCCACACATACCTGAGGTTCTGTTAGTGCTTTTTTGTGTTTTGGAGGGGGTGCATTTTCTCTATATTGCTCAGATTTGGTGTGCGTGTGTGTGTGTCTGTTAGTTGCTCAGTCATGTCCGACTCTTCAACCTCATGGACTGTGGCCCTCCAAGCTCCTCTGTACATGGAATTCTCCAGGCAAGAATACTAGAGTGGGTTGCCATTTCCTTCTCCAGGGCATCTTACTGACCCAGGGAATGAACCCAGGTCTCCCACATTGCAGGTGGATTCTCTATCGTCTGAGTCACCAGGGAAGCCTAATTTCTGTTATTCTATCTTGAAGTTCACATATTCTTCCTTCTGTCCCCTCCATTCTTCTGTTGAGTTAATCTACTGAGTTTTAAAATTTCAGCTATTGTATTTTCCAGTTCTAAACTTTCAATCAGTTTTTTTTTTATATCTTCCATTTCTTTGCTGACATTTCTTGTGTCTTCGTTACAAGTTGTAATTGTTCTTAGAACATTTCATGAAGGCTACTTTAAACTCTGTGTCAAATAATTCTAACTTCTCTGTCAGTTCATTGTTGGCATCTATTGATCATCTTTTATCACTCAGTTTGAGATCATCCTGCTCTTGGTGTGGTGAGTACTTTTCAATGGAAATTTTGGACACTTTGGGTATTGCATTATAGACTCTGGATCTTACTCAAACATGTTGTAGCTGACTTCTTACGCTATGATAAGAAAAGGGGATACTGCTTTCTTATTACCAGGGTGCCTTGACTGGTGAGGGCAAGTTCAGAGCTAACCTGGAGTCCTTCTCCAAGTCCTTCCTGCTTCATCACCGCTCCTCCACCTACTCATCAGCTTTTTCATCTATGACCTTAGCTGGACCTCTCTTCTGTGCCTGCCTCTGGCAGTCATGGTGTCAGTAGCAGGCTCAGTCTCCTCAAGTAGGGGAGGTTAGCCCAGGATGGGGAGCTGTAGGGCCAGGTGGCTCCTGCAGACCTTCCTCCATTCTAGGCTCAGAGGCCTTTAAAGGGAGCACAGGTCCTAGCTACCATTTTCCTGGTGCACCTTAAGCTTACTGCAGTGATATGGAATTTGATTGAATGCTTCCCACCCCAACTCAAATAACTCATCTTTAGGAGCCTCCTGGATAGCTGTCTCTCTCATACATAGAAGTGAGTCATGAGTTGAGGGAACAGTATGATCTGGGGGATGGTACCCAAGAGTAGAATGATGAGAGAGACTCACTGCTTCCTAACTTCAAAACTGGGCTCCATGCCTCAGGGATTGTAGAAGATTTTCATCATTATCAACACCATCGTCAACATCAACACTAACAGCATCATCCATCAATGTTGTCCTCATCACCATCACCATAATAAACATCATCACCATCATCATCATCATCACCATCACCACCACTACCATCATCACCATCACCATCATCACCACCATCACCACCACCACTATTATTACCATCACTACCACTACCATCATCACCATCACCACCATCACCACCATCACCACCACCACCATCATCACCATCACCACCATTACCATCACCACCACCACCATCATCACCACCACCACCATCACCACCATCATCACCACCACCATCATCACAACCACCACCACCATCATCACCACCACCACCATCGTCACCATCACCACTATCATCACCATCACCACCATTCAAACTACCTCCATCACCACCATCACTATCATTATCATCATCATCAGCACCATCACATCATCACCATCACCATTATCATCATCATCATCATCATCATTGTCATCACCACAGTCATTACTGTCATCACCACCCCCATCACAACAGTAAAATAGCATTGATAATAGCAAGCATTTTTTGAGCACTTGTATCACTTCTTTTCCTCATTGCCACAACCTTATGAGGGAGGAGATATTATCTTACATTTTTCAGGTAAGAAAAGTCAAGCTCAGAGAGGTTAAGTAACTTTCCTGTCCTCGCACAGCCAGCGAGTGATAGAGCCAGGATTCAAATTCTGATCTGTCAGATGTCAAAGGGTTGGCCCAACCAGAGCTGGTAAAGGAGGCCCTGAATGGGCTGGAGAGTAATGGCTTTATCCCCTTTGTAAGCTCCCCACAGTTGGGCCACACTCTGTGGCCTCTGTTGTGGTCCTGGCCCCTGACCGCACACACTCATGCATGGTGAGAAGGTGAGGAGCCAGCTGTTCCAAGGAAGACTGGTCAGATCCCCCACCCGCCTGGCTGTCCTGCATTCCTGCCCCCATGGCTGCCCGTGCACACGATTGCTCCTTTACTTCCCTGGACACCGTGTAGCCACACACACTGGGAGCTGGTTCTCCTTCCTCCGGCTCCTTTTCTTCCATTTATTTCACCACATTAAACGCCCCACATTTTTAGGACATCATGAACATCAGAATTCCCTCTCCCCATACATGCTATGGTATTGGCCAGGTGGCTCAGATGGTGGGGAATCTACCTACAATGCATGACACCTGGGTTCGATCCCTGAGTTGGGAAGATCCCGTGGAGAAGGAAATGGCAACCCACTCCAGTGTTCTTGCTGGAGAATCCCATGGACAGAGGAGCCTGGCAGGTTACATTCCATGGGGTCACAAAGAGTTGGACATGACTGAGTGACTAACACATCCATGGCACAGACACAGCTGTCTGAGGAGCACTGGAGCTGCCCGGTCAGGAGCAGCCCATGTCCATGCTGGAAGGAAGTGAGGCCCTCTCCTGCATGTGCATGGGAGACATCCCAATGAAGACATCTCATGGCCTCGGGTTGGGCCGTGTGACCTGCCTGCTGTGTCAGAGACGGGGCCACTAGCTGTCCTTCCTGGGTCCCTTGTAATGAGGGGAGGGGTTGCATGACCAGCAGCCCCACTGGACTAGATGGAAAAAGAACGCGTGCTCCCACAGTGCAGACGGACATGGACTCAAGTCCCAGCCGATGGTTTATGATAACACGGTGATGGACTTCACACTGGAGCCTCACTTTCTCCACTTCAAAAGTAAGAATAATAGTGACCATGCCGGGGGCCATCACGAGGGCCAGGTGACCAGCACACGTGAGGTGCTTGGAGCAGCATCTGGCCCGAAGTGGGCACTGCCACCCACAGTCACCCCTTCTGGGTCCCACTGTATGTTCTCCGATGCCCGGACTGCACGAGGCTGCCCAACTTAGGGCCTCTTACAAAGGGCAGGTGCGAGTACCCCTGGTCCATGTTTGTAGCATCAGACTCTAGTGCCTGCGGTGAGGGCCACTGTTATACAGCCCACCACACCTGCAGCTCCTGGGAGTAGAACGCTCGGGAGAGGCCGGGCGGAGGGGCCCATGAATGTTTCATCACAAGATTCCGGAGGAGCGTGGCTCCACAGGCAGCTTTGCACCGGATCCTTCGTCTTGGTGACATGTGTCCTTACTCGCCCCTCTTGTCAACAGCGGACGTTCTAAGGAGGCCTTCACAGTTAAGCATCCGCGGTGGCAGAAAGAGAAAACAAAGCGGCTGACATTTGTCCCTCATGTCCCCTCGTGGAATCCTTTATCAGCCATTAACCCAGCTGAACCTCCCGTGAGACAGACACTCAGGGGTGATGACGGCCGTGGTCTACAGGTGGGGAGCCGGGAGATGGCCCCCATTGCGCCTGGTGGGTCAGACACCTGCCTTCACCTCGCTCCAAATCCTTTCTCTAACTCGGAAAGAGGAGACCTTAAAGACATCCTGTGGCTGATTAAATATAGAATTGGAGCAGAGTCTGAGTGTCTTTTGGCTGTTTTTAGTTTCTTCTTGGGGAATTACCGAATTGCATCTTTGTCCATTTTTCTTTTGGAGTTTATTTATTTAATAGATATTTGGAGCTCATTTTTGAGGCAACAAAGGGGTGGAGACCAAGAAAAGCAATGCTGAATTGTAACTGTCCTGAAGTTCACACTCTCAGAGGGAAAGCAGACAATGCACACACAGGCATGTGCACACACGCATACACATACACGGGTACATGGGACATGTGTGCACACACATGTGCATACAGGCATAAGTGCATCCACAAATAGGTCCCCGAGTATTTGGAGAGGGTGAGCAGCTCCTTGAGGTCCAGGAACCTCATGTCAGATGGCACCCCTGCCCTCTCCTACTTGAAGCTGGTGCCAGGGCTGGTACGGGACCAGGCACCCCACACTCTGAGGGCAGGGTGCCATCTGACATGCAGCTCCTGGAAGGCCTTTTGGGGCTGTGTCATGGAAGATTTGAAGTGCTCACACTGTTTAACCCAGCGATTCCCTCCCAGGGGTGGATTATAACAAAATAACTGGGTGTGAGCCTGCGGGTGTGAGTGCAATGATGCTCTTGCAGTGGGCTTTGTGAATGACCAGCCAGCATGCAGGGCAGGACTGGAGATGAAGTGAAGGGGCAGGGGCGAGGGAGGTGAGAGAGATGATGGTCCGTCCGTAGCGTGGGCTCCGGGCAGCTCTGAGATGATGTGGACTTGAGTTTATTGATGTGGAAAGTTGTCCACAGTGGGAGGCACTGCACGTGATGGCAGAGCACAGGCAGCGTGTCCCAAATTGTTTTTTTTTTTTTTAATTTTATGATTTTTAGTCCATGAGTGACGCATCACCACTAAGGGGGAGCTTCTTGATTGGCTGAATGGATGTGGCCACAGATGAGTCCTGGCTGGCTGTGAGGAGTGTCAGCAGGAAGAAGCGGGTGAGTGCTGGGCCTGGGCCGGGGGGGATGGAGGTGGAGACCTGGCCCTGGCAGAGTGGGGTGCGGGAGTGAACCGTACCCTGAAAACGAGTCACCCACATTCTTGGGGGCAGTTTCTCCAGCAGGAAGATGTGTCAACAGCCCTGCAGACCCTATGCCTGGGCTTCAGAAAGGAGCAAGGGGGACACTCCAGGGAGAGGCTGTGAGAAGGGCTGGGGGTGTCCCGCCCACATTGTGTTTGTGGCACCGAGCCTGGAGTTGTGGTCAGGGTGGCCAGTGGAGGGTGAGCACAGATCTTCATGGGTGCTCTGCCAAGTAATTAGTGTGTATCGACAGTTTAATCTCTAACATCTCCACGAAGCAGGCAATGCTGCTGGAACTGATTCATAGATGGGGAGACTCAAGGTCCAGAGAGGCAGAGAGACTGGCCTGAAGCCTCACAGCCCGTAGGAAGTTGAATGTTTGTGTCCCCCAGTCAAGCAGCCCTCTTCCCCAGTGTGATGGTGTTTGGAGGCAGGCATTTCCTTTGGGAAACATTTAAGGTTAGATGGGGTCATGAGGGTGGGGTCCCCAGTATGAGATTAGTGTCCTTACGAAAAGAGGAAGAGACACACGATCAGAGGCTATGGCAAGAAGTCTGCAAGCCAGTGAGTGAATCCTCACCAGACCTGACCCTGCTGGCATCTCCCTCTCAGCCCCCAACCTGCACAACCGTGTGGAATAAGCCCAACAGTGGCCCAGGCAGGTCGAGCCATCGGTTGAGCTGGGTTTGCACCCTGCATGCTGGCTCTTAGCCCCACCTTGTCTGGCCACAGTGCCATGACCTCCCTGCTAGTGAACTTAGATCAGTCACTGCTGCCCCAGGCCGGTGGGATGAGGGTGTGAGCTGAGCACTCTTGGGCACATGTCTTAACCTCTCTGGCTGCAGGCACTTCAGCCATGAACGAGGAATATAATTGCGTCCCCTTTTCTGATTCCTCTGAGTATGAAACGAGGAATGAAATTCTAGAACATGGCATGAATCTCGAAGGGCTGCTGCAACAAATCACCACAGATGGGTGACTTAAAGCAACAGGAGTGGATTCTCTTCCAGTCCTGAATGCTAAAAGTCCAAAAGTTTTGGGCAGGGCTGCACTGCCTCTAAGGCCTCCAAGGAAGGGTCCTTCCCACATCCTTCAGCTTCTGGGGCCCCACAATGTTCACTGCTGCATCACTGATCTCTGCCTCCATCATCACGTGGCCTCTCCTCTGTGTGTCTCTGTCTGTCCCCAAATCTTGCTCTTCTTTCTCTTAGAACGATGCCAGTTCTTTTCTGATTTGTTTTTGTTGATACAACTCACTGTGATTTTAAAAATAAACTTTACATTGTGGAATAGTTTCAGATTTACAGAAAAAATTCAGAGGTGGTACAGAGAGTTCCCATATACCCACATCCGTTTCCTGCTATTAATAACATCTTACATGACTGTGGTGTGTTTGCTACAACTAACAAATCAGTATTGATAGATTATTATTAAATGAACTCTGTCTTTATTCAAATCTCAGTTTCCTGCTCCACGCTGAGGCCCTTCTTGGCCATGGCACATTCTCTTGTTTTTGATGACCTTGACAGTTTCGAGAGAGTCAGATATTTTGTAGAATTTCTCTGATGTTTTTCTCACGATTAGACAGGGGTGATGTGTTTTGAGAAGGAAGAACATAGAAAAATGTCGTTCTCACTACATTATATCGCGAGCACAGGCTGTCAACACTATCCTTGACTGTGGATGTTGACCTTGGTCACAGGCGAAGGCAAGGTTTATCAGGTTCTCCAGTGAAAGTCACCCCCACCCTCCTTTCCATCCTGTTTGGCTTGGAAGGAAGTCACTGTGCAGAGCCCGTGCCTGGAGAGAGGGAGGGGGAGGTCCTGCTCTCCCTCCACGAGGGCAGAGCACCTACACACATTTAGGACTTTTGGCATGGGAGATTTGTCCATTATTTGTTTATTTATTTATCCAATCATGTATTTATGTCAGTATGAGCTCAAGGGTAACTAGTTTATCCTTTGGGGTATAATCCATGACCACTGTATTTCTGTTGCTGGAGTTGTTCCAGCCGCAGCCACCGGGAGCTCTTCCTGTCAACCTTCACTCGCCCCCTGGTGATGCTCTTGGTTGAACAGATCCTCACTTCCTGACACAACAGGTGCCCGGGGCTCAGGCTCATCGTGTGTGTGGCTGCTCCTTCCTAGAGTCAGCTGTTCCTCCAAGGAGTCCCGACTGGAGAACGGGGTTAGAAGCCAATGTCTGGGTGCTGGGGGTGCCTGCTGCTACTAGGTGTCACTGCTCCAGGCTCTCAGCTGACAGAACAGGACACGTGTGTGTGTGTCACCAACCCGGTGCACATGTATGTGTAGACATTTCTAGGTGTGCCCACCTGTATCACTATTTACTAAATGGGTGTTCATCCTGATGTCTCCAGTGCTAATCCATCCCCATGGGGAACATCCCAGCCCCCTCCCCTTGCTTACCCACAGCCTCCCCTCCAACAGGGAGAACCCCGCTTCCACTGCCCGCCACTCACTCACGTGATTGTCCAGCCGGGTCTGTATGTGCAGTGGGATCGGAGCTCCAGGCCGGTGACCCATGGGGACAGTTTACCCCCGGAGCGCAGAGCTCAGGATCTTCTGCCTTTAGTCTGCACACGCCCCTTGTCCCCATGTTACTTCGGGCAGCTCCTTTCTTCTCTCACTCCTCGCTGTGGGTTTCTGATCATAGATCTTTTCTTTTCAGATATCAGAAATACAGGAAAGCACAAGAAGAGATTGGAAAGACCCCACCATCTCCCTCCAGGTGAGCCTCTGTGCATGTCTGGGTGTTCATCCATCCATCCTTTTCTACCCCAAATTGTACCCCGGATCAGTCTTCCCTAGCTTGCTTAATAATATCATTTGTTCACAGAGGACCTGCTTTCCCAAGTTTGTGAACAGGAGCATGCTTACCATACAGCCGGTGCTGTGCAAGGCTCTAGAAATTCCACGGATATCATGAGGAGAGGCGACTCTTCCCTCGAGAGGCCCCCAGCCTTGAGGGTGTGGAGACGAACATGCTTCAAACAGTCACAGGCACAAACAGAGACTGTGACCGTGACATGTCGTGAGAAGAACTGGCGCATGGTGCTCTGCGTCCTCCGGCCTGGTCAGCAGGGTCGGGGGAGCTGCCCTGAGGAAGGGTCCCGGGGATGGTCTGAAGGACGACGGTGACTGGCAAAGAAGAGGGGAGAGGATGCCGCCTGGCAGAGGCCCTGGGGCCGGGACTGCAGGACACATCTGCGGGTGTCCAGCATGGCTGAGTGGGGGCTGGGGAAGAATCTGCGGAGATTGGCTGTGGCCACAGGCCTGGAGAGTGTGGGCAGCCCACGGAGTACACGGGAGCCCTGGCGGGGATTTGGGGGGGGGGTGTCATGATTTGATGGACTCCTGGCTGTCCTGTAAGAAGTGCTGGAGAGGCCAGGGGGACGCGGTCCAGGGGGACGAGACGAGGCTGCAGCAGCCAGCAGAGAGAACTGACAATTTCGGGTGACGTCCTAGTGGTGGTGTCCCCTGTAGGACTTCATGCCACCCAGACCCGATCAGAAAGGCCTCCCCAAGCTCCTCTCTGCCTCCAGGCCTTTTCACATGCTGGCCTCTGCCCCTGGTCCCTGCACACACTGCTGCCTTCCCTTGGTCAAGGCTCAAGCGCTTGAGCTCCCCTCTCAAGCCAGCTTCCTGCTCTCCTGACCTCAGCACTAGATGCAGTCCTAGAAGTGGTCTCGTGCCCATGTTCCCTGATGCTGCCCCCCATGGAACCCTGAATGGTGACTGGGGACGGGGCAACTTGACGCTGGCGGGAACGGTCCAGGTCTGCTGGCTGCACAAGACGACCCATGTGCTAAGACAAAGGGTGCACGTGTTCACTCACGGGGGTGGAGACTCTTGGTTTTGATTCCAGGTTCAGATGAGCCAGGGGTCCTGCACAATACGCCTGAGGCTCTAGAGGCTGGGGGTTGGAGATGGCCCCTCAGCAGTGCCTCTTGTAGTCAGGTCCGGGAGCTGTGGCTCCTGGCACCTGTTCCCACCACCGGGAGTGACTTACGGCCCAGTCCAGGGCTGGCCAGCGTGATCAGGGACGAGAGTGCTCTAATTACCAAACGTCCTGCATGATTAACTAGGAAACTGATAAGCCGAGCATTCCCTCTCCACCCGGTGAGCATCTCGGAAGCCCATAAACATGCCGGCATCCGAATGCCGCTGTGAGGCGTCCCCCCTCCCCGCCGGCATTCATCAGCCCCTGGCAATTTATGGTCCTTTCCAGAGCGTCTTCTCCATGCCAGGGCCTCATTCCAGAAACTGGAACTGGGTCTCAGTGCCCACCCTGCTGCTGCTGTCACTGCCCACCTGCGGGCTGGAAAGGATCAGGCTTAGCCCCCTACCCTCCACTGTGAGTCTGTCACCTCTGCCCCTGCTTTGCCATTTGCACGATGGAGGTGGCACTGCCCAGTGTGAGCCTGTCCTCAAGGTCAGACTGGACAATGTCCTGATGGGTGCTGCCGCTTCCTCGCTCCGCCCTGCCTGCTGGAGGAGTCGCTGACCTGGTGACCTGAGTCTGAGGTCTGTCCCTTGTCCTTCTGGGTGAGGTGTGGATTGGGAGGCTTCTGCCACATCTCTTGGTCCTGCATGTCCCCCTTGGGGGGCTCCAGGCATTAGTGGGTCTTTACTCCTCATCCTTTCCTGCTCCCCATCCCAGGAGTGAGCAGGCAGTATGGCACTGGCTTTGTCCCAGGCTCAGCCACCTCACACTTGGGGTGGGGGACCCTCTGGACTGACCTGAATCTCTCTTTCAGTCCAGCTCTTGCTCCAGCCTGGGCGGGTCTTTCTTGCTCCCACTGAAGAGCAGTTTCTGTTCCCTTTGGCCGTGATTCCCACATGGGCTTCTATGGGAGGAACGGAGCTGAGCAGTGTGAGGGCAGGTCTCAGGTGGCCGAGCCGTGAGCCATGGCGCTCTGAGCAGAAGCCCTGCGGGGCTGGACGGGGGGCTGTGGAGGGTCAGCCACTGGTCCTGGGCTCACGGGAAGGGGCCGCGGACGGGGCGGCCTGGGGCCCGCTCAGGCTCCGGGTTCCCTGCGCCCCAAGATGGTGATGGCTGTGATGCAGCGCCCTGGCCCGGGGTGCGCCCGGCACGGCCGCCTCCTCCTTCGTCACTCCTCAGGCCCACAGAGGGCAAGACAGTGTTGGGGGCATCACAGATCAGCAGAGCTCCAGACCACAAGGCCTGGGCTATGGTCCCATCCTCCACTCCCTCCCTGGGTGACCTCGGAGCCTGTGGTACCCTGGGGCCTTGGTTTGTCATATGCATTGTGGGCAATGCTGCTTCCTCTCGCGGGAGGGTTGTGAGCCTTAAAGGGAAGCCGGTTCTGAAGGCCCTGGGGGGGCAGCCCTGAAGGGGATGGGAGTCCTTGGGGGACAGCAGAGACTTGGGTGGGCAGGAGCCAGCCCAGAGGTGGGCGCACAGGACGGAGTAGCTGGGAGATGTTGTTCACCAAATGTGTCATACTAGCAGCAATTTGTCCCATTTTTGAGGTCATTTTTCTCTTGGACTCACTTTTGATCATTTCAAGCTCGTTTCTCCTCTGGAAGTAAATTTCCAGCCATGGGCTCATTCCAGCCATTGGTCAGGGGGATGTGGGCTGGGAGGGCGCAGCGTTGGTGGAGGCCAGGCTTGGGGGACCTGGCGAGGCAGGGGACCCTGGGAGGGCGCTGGGGGGCCATGGAAGCTGAGAGGAGACCCCTCCTCTGTGAAGGGTGGTGGCAGGCAGGCTCAGCCCCATCTAGACCCGCTCAGGAGATGAATTCCCTTTGGATTAGCGTTAAGTATATTTAAAAAAAAAATCAGGGCCCAGAAAAGTGAGAATTAAGTAGAATTTAATATTCATCACGTCTTGGGAGAGGGAAGATTTCCTAAGTTTAGAACTAATACAAGGAATCAGGAGAGAAAATATGGACAGATTTGACTGCATAAAAATGAAAATCTTCTGCATGTCAAAATTAAACCACCAAATAAAAAGGCAAAAAAATATGGCCTGGGAAATATATTTGCAGCAAATATGACAGACAGAGGCTTAATTTCTTTATTAAATAAAGAGCTTATAAGAATATCTGCAAAAACATAGAAATGCATATGATGTAAAGTTCAGACTTCTTTTTAAAAGAGAAGGAGGTGTTTAAATGATAGGGAAAAACAGACGAAAATCTTACATGGGGAGGAAAAACTGCGTGCAAGCACCATGATGTTGAGAGTGAATTTTAGGGACTGGTATGCTTTTTTTATGTTTATTTTTTCTATTTTCCTAGAATTTACAAAAAAATTTTAAAGAGTATGCTTTACCCCACAAAAAGTGTGATGGATTCATGAATATATTTGCTGTATTATTACTATTAACAATATTTATTTTAAAAAATTTTACTTATGTATAGTTGATTTGCAGTGTTGTCTTAATTTCTGCTATACAGCAAAGTGGCTCAGTTATGTATATTAATATATATATGTGTATGTATATATATATGTTCTTTTCCATTATGGCTTATTACAGGATATTGAATACAATTCTCTGTGCTATACAGTAGGACCTTGTTCATTTATCCTATATATACGAGTTTGCATGTGTTAACCCCAAAATCCCAGTATCATCATCAACCTCTTTATTATTATTGGAAGTAGCAGCAATACTCTGTTTGTTAAGCAGCTGCTAGTATGAGACGCGTACATTGCTGTGTGTGTGAAGCATTTTTCACTCATCATCTCATTTAATCCACACAACACCCCTGGGAAGCAGTTATTATTATCCCCACTTTAAAGATGTGAAAACTGAGGCTCAGAGAGGTTAAGGCCTCCGGCAGGGGTAGGATGGCTAAATGAGAGATGTTGATCTGAACACGGGGCTTGGGCCCCAGGTTGCCCCGGGGTGGCTAAGTGATGGGATGGGAGTGGAGAGGCCCTTCCGTGGCCCCACTGGCCCCCAGGGCCGTGCTAAGATCGAAACCCACCTTGTGTGCAGATGGGCTGAAGGAGCTCTTATCCTCCAGGAAGGGCAGTGTGTCCCAGACTTGCCTGTCTCACTCTCTTCCCAGTAAAATAGAAACCAATCCAGGCAACGCCAGGAGTTGGGAGGACTCGGGAGGCCCTGGCAGGAGGCATGCGTTTGCAGTTCCACATGTGCACAAAATGCTTATTAGAAATCTGACAACAAGGCCAATGTATTCTTAGACTAATTGACTAAGAATCCTTGAACTTGACACAACTTGGGGAAAAATAACAGAGAAACGAAGCAAAAAAGCTCAGAAGCAGCTCAGCTCCTCTCACTGGGTCAGCACATGCGCTGGTGATTCCTGTTATGCTTGTGCAGAGAAGGGGAAGGTGCCCTGAGACTCATCGTCCAAGACAGTCCTTGAAGCCTTCAAAATGGGAACAAACTGGGGGGTAAAACCCCACATAGATGGGTCGCGTCACCCACCCTATGCACAGCCCCGGGCTCAGAGATGAAAACAGCTTGGCCCTGGGGTGGTGTGAGCCCTGGGCGCACTGGGGGCCTTCCTGGAGGAGGTGTTTATGTTACTGAGCCTGCAGGAAGGCTGCAGGTCTGCAAGATGAGACACAGGGCGGCTGAAGAGACTTGGCAAGTGGCTTTTGGTGGCACTCGGGATCTCCGTGGGGAAGCCACAGGAGGTAATGAACCCCGAGGGCTCTGCCTGAGCCTATGGCCTCTAGGAGATTGGAAGGTTGTCACAGGTTTCAGAATCACAGCATCTTTGAGTAACTAGAAGGAGAGATTCAGCTGTCATCTGGGGCCAGTGAGGCGGCTGTTAGTGGGGAAGAGAAACTCTGACTTCCCCATCTTCTGGAACTCTCCTCCAAGGAAGCTATTGTCCACGTGTTACAGAAGAGAAAACTGAGGGTCAGAGCCACAGCCCTGCAGCCTTCCTGGTGCTTGTCCCTCTGGCCCGAGCCGTGGCTCCCTGCCGCGGTGCACTGAGCCCTCCAGGTCGGGTGCCAAAGGAAGGCACCCTCGAGAGGCCGGCCTCCTTAGGGCTCCTCCTGGCCAGTCCTGTTTGCTGCTCTCTCGAGAAGACTGCTGGTCCTCAGCACACAATGGGCTATTGAGCCTGAGCCCCTCATCTGCTGGGCCATGTCTGACTCCCCTGATGTCTGAGGCCTCAGCCCAGCATGTGTGTGCAGTAGGTGCTCCATAAATGCCCTCCAAACAACCAAATCCAGAGACTAAGTGCAGCTGGGGCAACTCTGGGGTGGTATCCCCTGACTCCAGATAAAATGAACACAAGCTGTGGTCACGTGTTCCGAAAATGTCACTTCAACTCAACTCATGTGATGTCATCTGCCACCAAGTCTTCCCCGTCCCTCCTCTCAGTTCAGCCCCAGATCTCAGATCCAACTGTCTTCAGTTTTCACCTTGACTCGATTCAAATCAAATTGGGTCAGTTTCCTTTCAATTCCACTCTATTGAATTCTTTCTCTAGAATTCGATTTCTTTTCTTCGATTCGGTGAAATTCAATTCTTTCAATTCATTTCAGTTGGCCTCAGACCAGTTTGGGGACTTTAACCCAATCCTGGCCAATAATTCAACTACAAGCAATTTTCCAATCAGATCCAAGGTGACTCAGCTCACCTCAGGGCCCCAGCTGGTCCCTAGGTGTCCTCCCGCGTATGAATTATTGCGATTTCTTCCTCCACGTGTCTTTTGAGCACCTGAGCCGCAGGGCGCTGCCCTTCTGATGTGGGATGACAAAGAGGCTCCTTTCTGGAGAATAAACTGGAAGGAGATAAAATGTGCATGACTGCTTGCTTTGGGTGAAGCTGTCTCCAGTTTGTCACTTCCTGTTCTCCCTGTGACACCCTCAAGAGAAGGCGTCAGTGTTTCATGATCACAGTCCCTGTTGGAGGACTGGGGAAGCAGAGGCACACAATTGAAGTCATAACTCTGTGTCCACGGCCTTACAGCATAAGTGCTCAGATCTTGAACCTGGGCTACTTGACAGCAAAGCTCTCTAGCTTGATGTTTCCACAAGAAAATAATAGCAATTCAGTCAATGAACTTGTTCAACAATGTTGAGTGATTCCCAGGAGCTGATCGTTGTTTTAGGCAGTGGGGATGTGGAAGTGGAGGCGGTAGCACGTCCCAGCCCTGTGCACCTGTGGCCCAGTGTGGGGGGAGATAGAAGGTCACGTGAGCAACACATGGGTGTCTCCAGCTTTGGTGGGAGTGGGGAAGGTCAGGAGAAGATTTCAGGGGTTGGTGGCATCATGACTGCACATAGTAAGCACTGGATAGGTACAGCTGAATGAGGGAATAACTGAGTCACGGCCTTCCTTGGCTCTCAGGGGATGGCCCTCACCTGGTCCCGTACTTGCTTGAGCCTGGAGCACTACCCTCCTGCCCCCAGGTCAACAGAGTGGCCAGAGCCATCACCATTTGGTCACAGACTTTGTGCTGAGTAGCTTCCTTGCTTCAGCTGACACCACAGTTTCTTCACCTGCTTCTTGTTGTACCTGCATCTCAGCTTTTCTTCTGATGCTGGGAAAGATTGAAGGCGGGAGGAGAAGGGGACGACAGAGGATGAGAAGGTTGGATGGCATCACTGACTCAATGGACATGAGTTTGAGCAAGCTCCGGGAGTTGGTGATGGACAGGGAGGCCTGGCATGCTGCAGTCCACGGGGTCGCAAAGAGTCGGACATGACTGAGCGACTGAACTGAACTGACCGTCTGCCCGGCCACCACAGCTTCAGCCCCCATAGACTGACTCTTCAATCCCTCCAGACTCACTGACTTCAGCTGCTCTGGGTGCCCACTCTGGTGGTTTCTCATGGTTTTGCCTTCCTGGGTGACCTTTGCTTCTCTGAAAGCTGTAAGACTTTTATAATGAGGCATATGTGCACAGTGGGTACTCTCAGAGGTGGATGCAATGGACGGAGGTCAAGAAGGTCTAAATAGAAATGCAATGAGTGCAATAGAAAGAAAGGGATTGAAGGAGTTGGAGCAAGTTGGAAGACATTGACTTTTCCTGTGGGAGGCACACATTCAGGGTAGAATTAGTGGGATTTTCAAGGACTGCCACAATATTCTCCCCCATGAAATTTAAAGGCTTGCTCCTTGGAAGAAAAGCTATGATAAACCTAGACAGCATATTAAAAAGCAAAGACATTACTTGGCCAACAAATGTCAAGAGATCTGGACCATAAAGAAAGCTGAGCACTGAAGAATTGATGTTTTTGAACTGTGGTGTTGGAGAAGACCCTTGAGAGTCCCTTGGACTGCAAGGAGATCCAACCAGTCCATCCTAAAGGAGATCAGTTCTGAATATTTATTGGAAGAACTGATGCTGAATTTGAAGCTCCAATATTTGGCCACCCAATACGAAGAACTGACTCATTGGAAAAGACCCTGATGCTGGGAAAGATTGAAGGCAGGAGGAGAAGGGCATGACTGAGGATGAAATGGTTGGATGACATCACCAACTCAATGGACATGAGTTTGGGTGGACTCCGGGAGTTGGTGATGGACAGGGAGGCCTGGCCTGCTGCAGTCCATGGGGTTGCAAAGAGTCAGACACGACTGAGTGACTGAATTGACATCTTCTCTGACCCTCTCCCAGCAATGTAGAGGAATGGGCATTTCAGCACCTCGCCTCTGTGGACAGCACCCAGCCGCCCAGGTGTCCTTTCTACCTTCTCTGTCCACATCACCTGCCCTTACCTCATCCTCCGCTTGATGCATTTATCAGACAGTGAATTCGACCAAAGGCGCTGCAGAAGGACCAACAACCTGTCCCCTCAGGGAGGGTGTGATTCCTCGGAGACAGACAGAACTGGATTCAAGGCCTCATCTTTGCCTTGTCATGACTTTGACTCCCATTTCCCCACCTGTCATGCTGAGTGACTATGAGGAGTTAATGGGGCGGTATGTGTCAGGTGCTTGATGGAGAGCAAGGCTTCAACAGCTGTTTGCTTCTTCCCCCTAAGTCGCATGTATCAACTTTCCAAGGGATTCCTAATGCCTGAGCCAGATGGCTGAGGAGCAGACATCTTGGCAAGCTGGTAGGGGAGGTTGTCTTTAGCAAGCGCCATGCTGAGGCGCACCTTGGTGTGGGGATGAGAAGCAGCTATGTTTTGACATCTCCCAGGTCTTTTCTTAGAGTGAAGGGGTGTGACAGCTAATGGTGGGCTCTACAAGGGCAACACTTGACTCAAGCGATGGAGAGTGGAAGGTAAGATTCCAGCCACATGCATGATACTGGGAACATTGGATGGCAACTTGTCCCTGTCATCACCTTGTTCTGTGGCTGCCTGCCCATCCCTTACTGGGCTGGCCCTTTTGACAGTAAACGTCTCCCCCCCCCCCCCCCCCCCCCAACACACACACCTCATGAGAGGCTAGGACAAAACCACAGGAGGAGAGAAAAAAGGGTCTGCCTGGAACTTGTCAGGATGTTATCACCCCAAGGCTGCTTTTGGGTGATGGTCCTGGGGATATCTGGGGATATCGTATTAGACTCAAAATTCTATCTTATTCCTGCCCCAGCCCCTGCAATGGGGGCATTCTATCTTGTTCACTGCTTTTTCCTCCTCTGTGATGTGGCTGCCCCCTGTGCTAGGTTCTCAAGGTACTGGGTGGCCTGATAGCACATCAGGCTGTAACTGCCACAGCCTGCATGATGTGTGACTCACCAGAAAATTGCATGAGGTGAGTTCTTTCGGGGAGGCCCATTCCCAGAGAGCTGCTCTCCAGACCCCAAGGGAGGTTGGCTTTTCCTCTAGGGAAGTTCAGATTGCAGGTCATTTCAGAACAGGTTGTTCCTAAGAGAGTTGAGCTGGGAACACACTCCAGGCTCCCCTCTCCTGAGCCAGCATGTTTGTTGGCCCTTCAGTGAGGATACCAGACTTGTGGCCTGGCCTTTGCTTACAGGTACCAGTTTGCTGTGCCTGCAGCCTCTGTGCCCTCCCACTGAGGCTCTGTCCCAGCTCTCGGAGCCCCAGGTTTTCTATCTGCAAAACAGGGAGATGAGGACGATCCCTAATAGAGAGGGTGATGCATGCCAGCCACTGACAGTGCTGTGGGGAGCGCCACCCAGGTTAAGCTCTCTTGTGGGACGTGGTGGGGGGCAGGCACAGGTCTGGGATCCCGCAAAGCACATGCAGGGATGGCCCATTAGGAGACTTGTGAACCTCTCTTAGCTCCTGCCTCTCTGTCCGGCAAATGCAGGGTGTGATGAGGTCGACCTCTGACCCCCTCAGTGGAGTTTCTCTAGTTATGTAAACTGATACTCATCCTGCTCGAATTATACAGTGGGTGCATTAAGCAAACTGATCTCTCTGGAAACCAGCCACCTGCCGTATGCTGCACCAGGCACACACCATCCCATGCCTGGAATAAGACCGAGGCCAAGCCCTTCCCAGAAGAGGAAACTGAAGGTCGGGGAGGTCCCCTGGTGGTTCCCACATTGCGTAGCATGTGTGTGGTTTATCTAGGGGTAAATGTTAGTTGGTCTAATTCTTTAGCTTGTGCTTGGGCCCTTCTCTGGCCTCCCCTACTCCTCTCATGGACATCAGATGTCACAGTAGTTCCCCCGTGAGGCCATCTGGATCTCAGCGAGAGCTAGATCCAGGCCAGAGAGGGGAGTCTATCAGCTGGTTGTCACACAACAGGCTGAGTAAGGGGTGATGAGGCGCTGCCTCCAGTCCTGCTCCCATTGCCAGCCCAGCCTGGCTTACCTAACTGTCTGGTGTCTAGACCCTTCCCCAGTCCACAGCCCCCAGCCCACAGGCCCCCAGCCCACAGGCCCCAATCTGCAGGCCCTGAGTCTGCATGCCCCCAGTCTGCAGGCCCCCAGCCCGCAGGCCCCCAGCCCACAGTCCCCCAGCCCGCAGACCCCCAGTCCTCAGGCCCCCAGCCTGCAGGCCCCCAGCCCGCAGGCCCCTAACCCACAGGGAGGTTCAGTGCCACCTCACGTGGAAAGCTGGGAGGGGGGAGCATTGGAGTGTCCGAGGGGGGAGAGCTGTCTCCATTGCTGGGCCATGTGCCGGTGTGTGTGAGAATGACAGAGTTAATTTCCCAAACACCATCTGAGCTGAGTGCATTTTGATGAGGGTGATGGTTTTTAAAATTTTAAATTAGAAATTACATTTTTACCTCTGCCAAAATAAAGATGAGAAATCAGATAAATCTGGTTCGAAAAGGGCTGGAACCGGGGAACGTGTGTCTGACAGACTCTCTGCTGAGCAAACAGACCCGGATGCCAGTGTGTGTCTGGAGCTTGGTCCTCGGGACTCTGGGCTGCTGGGGCCTCTGTAGCCCCAGCCAGGCTGTCTGCAGAGCCGGGGGCGGTGGGTGGGGCTGCACATATGGGCTGGGCTCCCGGGAGGGGCCGTGGCCTGGACACCCCAGGAACCTGCTTCCTCCTTCCTGAAACCTCCAGGTCACATGCTGGCTGCAGCGCTGAGCATCTCTGGGGCTGGCGGAGGGGTGGGCTCAGCATCGGTCTCCCTCAGTATCTTTGAGAGACCCTTCTGATGCTGTCTTCTCCATTCTACTGTTGGGGAAACTGAGGCCCAGGAGCCTGGCTGGGTGGGCGGGGTTGGGGGGGGCGCTGTGGCCGGAGCAGGGGACCAGAGGGCAAAGACTCCCTCCCTTCCTGCACAGGGTCAGTAAGGCAGGTGTGGGGTCCCGCAGGGCAGGGGGAGGGGCCGGGGTCACTGGCTCCGACTGCAAAGTCTGTAAGCCCCTTCCCCCTGCCCTGCCCCGTCTGCAATTAATTCGCATTATCTGCTCCCTCTGCCAGCTGCTGTGTAATGTCAGTTCCCAAACAGCAACACAACAGAAGACAAGGAGCCGTGCCCACCCCACTGCCGAGAGACCTGTCCGCGAACCCAGGACCCTCAGCTGCTCTTCTCCAATCCCCCCACCGAGGGTGTTTATTTTCTGGGCCAACGCCCCTCAGCCCAGTGGAGCCCAGACTCACCCTGCCCTCTGTGGTCCACCCATGACCCCTGCCTCCAAGTCTCTGTCCCCACCTCCCTAGCTACCCTGCGAGCCCCCAGGTACCCGACAGCAGGACCTTCTCCTGGCTCACAGGAGCCTCCTGTTAACTGTCAGAGTCCAGGGAGGGAGTGTGGACCACGTCAGAGAAGGCCTTTGGTTCTCTGGAAATAGGTGAGGCCGGGTCCGTGGACCGACCACCTATTCCCCCATGCCCCCCACTCCCTACCCCCGGCATCCTTAAGTCAGAGCTTGTGAGGTCACACTGCCCATCCCTGCTGTGGTCGAACCTCAGGGTCTGACTGTGCATGGGCCACCCAGACCCCCTCCACCCACACCAGCCAAATGGCCCTCCCTTGTGTCCACAGCCTTCCCTCCAGAACCCTGAACTTCTGGTCTGCCTTCAAGGCCACGTCCATGGGATTCTTTTAAAAAGTTAGATTAAGAAAACCCTATGCTAGAGTCAGACCACAGAATACTACTCAGAATAAAAGGGAAGGAACTCTGGGTTCACGGAGAACCTTGGATGGATCTCAAGGGCATTAGGTTGAGTGAAAAGAGAGAGCCGATCTCAAAGGTCACAAACTGTGACTCCCTTTATATAACTTTCTCCAAGGGCCACGATGATAGAGATGAGGGCCGAGAAGCGGCTCCGGGGTGGGGGGGGGATGGGGTGGGGTGGGGCAGCACTGACGGGGTAGCAGGGAGCTTCCTGGGGACCTGGCAGCTCTGCCCCTCAACTGTGGAGGCTTTGCAGAGGCATGTGTGTGACATGGTCCACAGAAGCATTCACAGATGTGCACACACATACACACGAACATGCACAAGCACACATACATGGGTTTCAATGTATCTCTCAGGAGGACACAATGCCACTCACAGCAAGGGCCCTGCCTCGGGTTGCAAGGCTGGAGCATGGTGATGCAGGCTCGGAATCCACCTTCTCCTCCCACATGGGGGGAGCCACATGCACACCACAGGGGCAGCGCTGTTTTGGGCCCTGTGAAAATGAAAGTCGCTCAGTCGTGTCCGATGAAAGACCCCCAATCCTCTGCTCCTAGCGCTGACCCCCAGGCTCACAGCACCGTTCCTTGTTCCTCTCCACCCCAGCCCCACGGGTCTCTCCTCCAGGGGCTCAGCCCTATGCTGCTGCAGTCTCCCTTTTGCCCGCTCAGCCCTGGGTCTGGGGTCTCCCCACCCCCATGTGGGTTCAGAGGAAACCCCCTTTCTGTTTCCTGCCTGACCCAGGGGCCACCCTCCTCCCTGCCTGCCGGGTGACCCCATTGAGCCTGTCCGGCTCCTTTCTCGGTCCTGACGACACTTTGTCCTCAGTGTGGCTGGAAAAGGTGGACTCCTGATTTTTAATTCTGAGGGTGATAGAGGAAAAGCATTGGTTGTTTTTAGATACCCAAACCCCGGCAGTTAGGTGAGGGACGGTTCCTGGTCGAGGAAAAATTCCCGGCTCCCTGCTGGTCATAGGCTGCCCGCCACACCCAGGGGGCTCCCTGTCCCAGCCCAGCTCTGTTTCCATCCAATCCAATGTCATGGGCCCCAGGGGGGTTGCCCGGGACTGCAGGGCTCAGACCTGGTGAGGGCGAGTCCGTCGCCGACCTTGGCCCTTGCACCCACCCCCTGAGGCCTCTCTTGCACTTTCATCTGAGCCCTTTCAGTCTGGGCGTCCCCGTCTCCAAGGGTCGTCCCGGACTCCGACCTGGGTCTGGGGTCTCCCCTGCTCAGCCCGACCACTCTCTGCTCCTGGCGCCTCCTCTCTGTCTTCTTGACCAGACTCAGCTCCCTGGGGCCAGACTGGCCACATATCACTGTCACCCTGGCCCAGAGCCCACCCTCTGGAAACATCTGTTTCGAGTCATCATTGCCAGGAACCCAAGGGTAGATGAGAGGCTGGGGCTGGAGCAGTGCTGGGCAGGAGACACATCCTGAGGACGTCTGGGCTCGGGCGCTGCCTGAGTTCAGGAGCTCTAGGAAGGCCCAGGGCGCTGAGACAGAGGGGACAGCCTAGCCAAGGCCGGAAGCAGGGAGGCCTGGCTGTGGGCTGGCTGCGAGCTTGTCGGTGAGCCGCTGGGCGTCAGATGGCACGAAGTCTGGGCGGGCACGGATGCAGATGATGAGGGAAGGGAAGGGAACTGTGCGTCACCTTGTAGCTGACCGCCCGGGAGACAGCTAAGCAGTACAGTCACTCCAGCACCAGCGAACGGATGGCTGATGATGGAAGAGGGGCCGCTGGACTTGTGGAGGCAATGACAGGGCTGTGATTACATGGGGCGGGAGGGGGTGGGAGGGGGCGGGGAGCCAGGGAGGAATTGCTGCTCCTTCTCCCCTCCCAGCTCCTAGCAATTTCCCTCCACTGCAGGTCAGTGACACCTCAGGAGGGGCCCTGCCACCTCCCCAGGCTGGGAGGCCCAGGGATCCCATAAGAAGGTCGCTCATCTGTGACGCTAATCCCCGGCTGTGATCCTATCTCGCTGGAGATAGCTCTCATGTCCATCGATCCTGAGCTGGCATTAGAACAGGAGCCTCGGCTATTAGCTCCTGGCAGTTCCAAAAGCTGCCCATCACTGATATCCACCGGGATGCAGGGGAGGGGCTATCACCTGCTCCAAGGCTCCTGGCAGAGCCCCAGCTGGCCTTGCAACGTCCTCCTGGAGGTGGACGCTTGGCCCCAGCCTGGTTGGCGCAGAAGGTCCTGGCATGCCTCTCCCCCAACAGCCCCCCCAACCCGCCTCCTCCCGAGCTGGCCCAGGCCTAGGATGTATTGGAACAAGGCGTTCTTCCAGGGAGGGGACCCTGGGGACCCCACACCCTGGGGACAAGTCAGTCTGGACAGGACTGCAGACTTCCTGCCCTGTCGCCCAAAGCCTCAACTTCTCTGGCAGTTGATGGAAAATGAGCCCACGTGGGTGGCACCAGCTCCTACCTGAACCTCAGGAATCTCCAGACTGGCAGTCAGATGACTGACGTCTGATGTTACACTGCAAGAATTGACAAACTGTGGTGTTTGCCCCTCTCAGTTGCTGGGTCTCTGGGCACAAGGGTCCTGCCTTTCCAAGTGGTGTGGCAGCCTCCCTACCCCTCTCCCTTAGACCCCGCACCTGCTCTCACCCAATTCCGGACCTGGGGTCTTCTCTCCTGCACTCTGGAGCACCATGTCTGACCATGCCACTGCTACCCATGCCACTGCTACCCTGAACTCTCTCAGCAGCCTCAGGGGCAAGTGCGGACCAGGCGGTCTGACCCTGAGACCTTACCTGGCCAGCCCTATGTGCCTCTCTCTAGACCGTCCACCTCATTCCTCCCTGCCCCGTCCCTAAGGCCTAGCAGGAAGCCCACGTCCTCCAGGAAGTCTTCCTGGTGCCCTGGCAGGAGGGCTTCCTGTTCCCCCTGGTCTCCGCATGCCCCACTGCCCTGGGGCACTTGCTGGGTGCTTTCACCAGACGCAGGGCCTTGAGAACAGGTGACGGTTCTGGGAAAAAGATGGCTCCTAGTGTGAATGGTGGGAGGACTATGCCAGCATGGTGGACCCTAGGAAGGGATGTCAGCTGGAGCCACTCCAAGATTGGACTGGCAGCCGTGACCTGGCCTGACCACATCCCCAGGCCTGTGCCCTCCTCGGGGGACCTCTGGGTCGGTAGAGACAGCCACAGTCCTCTCCTGCCGTATTTCTGCCCCAACCACCAGAATAAAAAACAGCCAAGGAAGACTCCAACGCAGACGACATGAGGGGTGCAGTCAGGGACCCATTCCTCCCTCCCATGCGGGGGCCTCTTGGTGGGCTCTGGGGATAAAGAAGGTGAGGCCCGCGGGGGCTGGGTGCACCACTGCTCGGCAGCGAAGGCGGGGACCCCGCCCTGGTCTCCCTGCCCACCTGCTGGCTGCGCGGGTCACGGCGGCCACCCTCGCTTTTCACTCCCTGCTCTTGGCCTTGGGGCCTCCTCCCCAAGCCCTGGTGCCTGGAGGCTTCACCCTGAGCGCAGGCCCCACCTGCATGGATGTGGGAGGGAGGACAAGTCTATATTTATCGTCGGTGCGAGGAGTCTTGTCTGGCTGAGCGGCAATGCCTTCATCCCATCTGGGCTGGGGGCCGCTCTCAGTGGACAAGCCCCTCTGGCTGCCCCATACCAGCCAGGGACAGTTACGGGGGGTGGGGGACTGGTCTGTGCTGTGCCTGGAGGCTCCTTCCTGGCCAGCAAAAGCTCCCGCAAGCCCCAGAGGCTCAGACCAGGCTTAGGGAGTTTACTGAGGCTTAGAGGGAGCTGGGCTCCGGAACAGATGACCATCCACACAGCAACAGCCTGGGAGCAAGGGGGCTGGCCCAGGCTCAGCTGCACAGAGTGGCCCTGCCTCCAGCCACCCTGACCTTTAAAGGCTCCACAGGAAACGAAGCAACAGGGGTATGGAGGTGGGCCCTGAACTGATTCTAGTGGAGCTCTGACCCCAGTCCCACTCTGAGCCCTGACACCGGTCCCGTCTGAAACCTGGTGCTGGTCCCACTCTGAGCCGTGACCCTGGTCCCACACTGAGCCCTGACCCCAGTCACACACTGAGCCCTGACCCTGGTCCCACTCTGAGCCCTGACCCCGGTCCCGATCTGAGCCCTGACCTCGGTCACGCTCTGAGCCCTGACCCTGGTCCCACTCTGAGCCCTCACCCTGGTCCTGCTCTGAGACTCTGAGCCCTGACCCTGGTCCCGCTCTGAGACTCTGAGCCCTGACCCTGGTCCCGCTCTGAGACTCTGAGCCCTGACCCTGGTCCCACCCTGAGCCCTGACCCTGGTCCCACCCTGAGCCCTGACCCTGGTCGTGCTCTGAGACTCTGAGCCCTGACCCTGACCCCTGATCTGCGTGACCTCCCTAGCATGGCACCTGGAGCCTTTGCAGGGCATGAGGTGTCCATGCCCCCTCTGCTCTGCAGACACCCACGTCAGAACACCCCTTCTCCCCACGTGGGGAAAGGCGTCCCCCCGCACCTGGGGCCTGGGGTCTTTTCTGAGCTGCAGCAGCAGATACTAAAGGAGAAGACAGCGTTGTGAGAACGTCTCGGGATGGAGAGTTGATGACGTCTGCCTTAGAAACTCCATCCGATACAGCCTGCGCGGTGTGCAGAGAGTCACCAACTCACTTCACAGACGAGGACACCGAGGCCCCAGGAGCGGCCTGCCCCTGGTCTCAGCAGAAGGTCAAGGCCCCTGGTCTGAGCACTCTGGCTGCTCCTCGCCTTGCAGCGCATGTCAGGCTCAGGACAGACAGTCCCTCGTGAGCACCGGCTGGCTGTGCTAGGCCTTGTGATGCCCCCGGAACCAGAGGGGGCCCTGCCGTCCCAGGGGGCCCGGCACTTGGCTTGCGGATGCCCCTGCCTTGGGCCCGCACTTCAGGGGCAGAGATGGAGCCAGGCCCTGCTCAGTGCTTTGGGGACTGACCCGGGTCCGGTGGGGAAGCAAAAACCAGACCCCTACCTTCCCTTGCCTTCGCCGGCTCCTCTCTCTCTAAACCCCACAGACTTGAAGTGCTAGGAGGGGTGGGTGAGAGCCACTCTCGTACCTGGGATTATGGGGTTGATCAAGTTCCCTGCTCCTTGTCCTCCCTGGGGGCCCCTCAGGGTCCTGACAGCCGGACCATTGGAAACACCCTTCTGGTCCTGGGCCTCTGCCAGCAGGGAGGCCAGACGAGAACCGTCCAGGTACAGGCATGCCCGTTCAGTATGCTCACACTTTCCACTCAAATAAATATCCAGGTTTTAAAATTTAATAAAAAACATACCAATTATAAAAGCTATTTACCCTGTCAAATCAATCATTGGCTTTGGCGTGTTTATGCCCGAACACCTGATTTCAGCTCATAAGTCACTTTTACACCCTCTTTAGCGCCTAACTACCCAAATGAGCTGGCAGCACACTCCGGAGTGATGGAGCCCACCTTCCCCGGCCTTCTTCCCCCCATTCCCCAAGGCCAGGAAGTTGGATCACCTCCGTGGAAGCCAGGATCCTGGAGTCAGTACTTAGACCCTCTGGACCTCCTGCCTGGAACCTGTCTCCTTCTCTGCAGATTGGAAAGCCAAAGCTCACCTCCTCTAGGAAGCCTTCCCTGCCTACCCTAATTCGCAGTGTTCTCTCCTCTTCCCCAATACCGGATGTGCAAGCTGTCTCCACATCAGTGAGAAATGTGTTCACTTTCTTTTGTTTCACAGTAGTGACGGGCCACTGCACAGAGTCTGCTGCAATGGCAGGGGGACTCCAGGGAGGATTGGTGAACAGTTCCTCTCACAGCACTTGACCTCCGTGCGTGCTTCAGGGATGAAAGCAGAAGACCTGGCCAGGGAAGAGTCCTGCAGGTGAGGGGAAGACACTTTGTGAGGGCCGGCAGCCAGATACTTATTGATAAGAGCAGAGATTCCAGACCAAGGAAGCAGATTCAGGCGGCTGCAAAGTCCAGGAGGAGACAGGAGAGCAGGAGAACAGCATCCAGCGTCACACAGATCTGCCTCTCCATGCCTTGCTGAGTGGTCTTCGGTAGACCTCCTGGCCTCTCTGAGCCTAACTTTCCTTGTCTGAGGCTTGCACATCCTTATCTGAGGATGGCATTGTTGTGAGCAGAGTTCATGAGTGAGTTGGCAAGTGCCAGGTATTCTATCCTGCTGCTCAGTGATGCTGTGACTAGAGATGGTGTTCTCTCTGCTTCCTGTCTCTGTCAGTGGTGCTTTTTCCAGGACTAAGTTTAGTTTGGTGGCTAAGCACACAGACTCTGATATTAAGCCCACTTGAATTTGAGTCCCGACTCTGCCACTTACTGTGTGATGCTGTACAGGTCACTCAGCCACTCTGAGCCACAGTTTTTTATGGCAACCTGGACACCATAAAAAGTACCCCACAGGTTTGCAAATGTATCCTGGAATTCACATGTGATGGTTGGAGCTGAAGCAGCCTCACTGGGCTACAACTAAAAGCTCACAAAATTGGGATGAAACAAGATCATCAAGCAAAGGGATTTTGTCCATAGTTGCTGGATCCTAAATATTTCCTGATTGGAGTCTCCAGTGTTTACCGAGGTGGACTGGACACAATGCAGGGATGGAATCTGTTCTACCCTGACACTGTGACCCCAGTGTATTGTGGATCATCTGCATTTCTGCTCCCTCATCAATAACAACAACTGTAGTACACCTTCCTAGTGGGTTGCTGGGAGGATTAAGATACTGGGTACAAGATGTGTGGCATGCTGCCTGCCACACAGTGTGGCTCATGATAGCTCAGTTAGTTAATTGTTAGGTGCCTGCTATGTACCAAGTGATCAGCTAAGCAGTCTGCACATTGTATTCTATTTAATCCATCCAACTTCATGATGGAATTTCATAAGAAATTTTCACAAACATTTCCTATGTCACCATTTGGAATAATTAGGTTTAGTGGTAAGTCACAGGGACTCAAAATAGCAGTGGCCTAAATAAGAAAAAAGTGTATTTCTCCCTTTTTCATAAAGCCTGGAGGCAGATTTGCCAGGACTGCCTGCATTGCACAGGTCTCAAGGGCCTCGTATCCTCCCTTCTGTCTTGGTGGATTTGCAAAACATAGCCTCCATTTCCAAAGCTACTCCATGGTACAAAAAGGGTACTGCAGCTCCAGCCATCACATTTGCATTCCCGGATACCAGAAGGGAGAGGCAAGGTGTGAGTGGCAGCTGCCTTCATAGTGGGTCCCTGAAGGGACCTTTGATACTTATATTTGTGTTTCATTGGCCAGAATCCCATGGTGGCATCCAGTGGCGAGGAGGGCTGGGATGTGTCATCTCTGTCTTCTGATCGTGTGCCAGCTAAACATTCTGTTCAAGAAAGAAAGAGAGAAGGACATTGCAGGAAAGCTAGCTGTCTCAGACATACTGATGTTTGATCCTTTTTTAGCATAATTTTAGCTGATTTATCTAGGGAAGCCAGCCCTCGATTTAAAGCAGGATTTCTTAATTGACACTGTTGCTATTTTGGGCTGGATAATCCTTTCCTGGGTAATGGGAGAGGGCTGGCCAGTGCATTGTGGAATGGTGAGCAGCCTCCCTGGACTCTATTTACTAGGTGGCAGTAGCCTCTCCTCCCCAAGGTGTGATGACTGAAAATTGCCAAATGTCCCCCCGGGGGACAAAACTGCCCATAGCTGGAAACTTCTGACTTAAAACAAACACAAATGATGACTTGAGAAGAAAGGTCATTCAGGGGAAAAACAATTAAAAAATGCAAAGGTCATGGAAGTGTCATCACAAATAAAGGGTTAAGAAGATGTGGCCCAGCCACATAATGGAGTATTATTCAGCCTTAAAAAGGGAGGAAATCCTGATGCCTGTTACAATGTGAACGGACCTTGAGGACATCATGTTTGGTGAAATAAACCAGTCACAAAGGCACAAAGACTGTGTGATTTCACTTGTATAGGTCCCTAGAGGAGTCAAATTCACAGAGATAGGAAGCAGAAAGATGGGGACCAGTGACTCGTGGGGGAATGGGGAGTTGGTGTTTAATGGTATATGTGGGTTTAGTGGGTACAGGGTTTCCATTTCACGAGATGCAGAGATCTATGGAGATGGATGGTTGTATGTGATGAATATGTTTAATACCTCTGAATTATCCTCTTAGAAATAGTTAGATGGTTAGGTTTTATGTTATATGTATGTAAGCACAACAAAAAAAATTGGGGAAAAAATGCAGTGTGGACATTCGCACTTCCTGGAGGCCCAGTGCCAGCATCTCACTTGTTTTCCAAGCCCCTCCTCTGTCTCATCATGGTCTTTGGAGCCTGAGGTGGGGATGAAAGCCTATGTTTTCAACCTCTTCTGGGAGGTGTAAGCAGACAATCAGCTCACGGTCTTGGTCTGTGAACCCAGATAAATCCCAAATTTAAGGCCACCGTGTTAAAGCACACACTCGAAATCAGCAGATCTATAGTCAGATAGGCCTGAATGCTTGCCAAAATGTAAAAGGGGAGGACATCTGAAGCAGGGGAATGGTAGACAGATTCACAAGTGCAAGGAAGGACGTGTCGAACTACATAAAAATGAAAATTCTGCATCAGGTGAACACAAGAAAGGCAGTGAAGGAAGAGCAAGTACAACAGGGAGAAGTAAATGCTCAGGAACACAGCGTCCTAACAGTTAATGTCCTTCGTGTGTAAAGAGTCTGTGAAAAGTGATCAGAACACTCACTAACCTCAAACAGCTCATTAGTCAAGGACGCGGTTACCCAATTCACAAGAAGCCTAAATATTATTAGGAAAACAAACACGGGAAAAGAGGCCTCCCTCACCAGTAATAAAGGAAACGTACATGAAAATAAAGTGCCCGTTCTTGCTAATAAGGGGAACAGACATTAAGACACCCTAACGTCCAATGTGAGCTGAGGATGTGAAGATGAGCAGTCAGAGTCCCGCTGGACTAGCCCCCTGAGCAGACACTTGGCAATGAGCATCGCACACTTAAAAATGCTCCTTTAGACCCACAGCTTAATTTTTCAGATGCTATCCCGAGGAAGTAATCCTAAAATCACAAAAATACATATTTTTAGCAAAATAATTAGAAACAACACGAGCATTTGAACTTGGGGAATGTTTAAGCAAACAGTGGTTTATCCAGTTGAAAGAATATTACAGCCATTAAAAATAATGTTTGCTAAGAGTGTGTACAGAGAACACTTGCAGGGAACAAAAACCTAATGGGTAATAGAGTACGATATGATTCCACCAATGTAAAAAAAATATTCGCCACCCTGTTCAAAATGGCTTTGAAGAAAGGTGCATTAAAAATAATGAAAGGACACGGCCCCACATATTAGCAAGGGTTATCTTTGCCTCTTGGGTTACAGGCAAAACTTGGTTTATTTTACTCTGCTATTTATCAAATTTTTCCTTACTTGGCTGTGTTATCTTTTATAAAAGGTTTTGCAAAAGCGTAGCTAACCCCAAAGGAAATGGTGTGTGGTTGATTATTACCGCACGACCCAGGGTTACTTTAACTGGGATCTCAGAGTTGTGAAAAACAAATTACAATGGGGGGAAAGTCGCACTTGTGGCAGACTCATGTCTCTTCACTCTCCCAGCCCAGGGATGCCCTCCTCGATGGGTGGGGCAGACTGGTAGGTGTGAAGTGACTAATACATTCTGATGGGCATGGAAGCGTTGGTCCCCGGAGACAAGGAGGACACTCATGAAACAAATGCAAAGGCCGTGCGCTGAATTGTGTACACCTCTCATAAACTTGACCAGTATTTGTGTAAAAGGCGTGTCCCCCGGCACCAGCCCAGGAACAGAGGCAGACTTCACATCAACGACACAGCAGCTGTCCCGTCTCCATCTGGAGGGTCACCAGGAGTCCCCTTTGGGCCTCTGGTCCCAGCTTGAGTACTCATCGTGTCCCAGCTTGGGTCAGAAGTTACAGGGTGACCTCCCCGGCGCCCTCTGAGGGAGAGTTGGGGTGCCGCACGGCCGTCATCCTCAGATCTTCCCTGGCTGCTCAGAGGCTGGGGACCACGGAGAGGGTCCGCAGGCAGTCTGACACATCCAAGGGTCCCTGACGAAAGGACCTGGGCCTCCTGCCAAGAGTCCTGGGGCTGCCTTAGCCCATGCTGGCTTCCTGACGAGTCGGAGGGTCAGCTGGAGGCCACTGTTTACTGGTGTCCCCACGTCTCAGGCCACGCCCCACATACACGCCCCACGGCCCGGAGGAAGCCAGGCTTCTGGCGATAGCCACGGGGTCATGGTTCAGCCCCTTCCTTCCCAAGCTGGCCACGCAGGAGCAGGCTGCCACTTTTCACCTCTGCCAAGCCGCCCACCTCTGGGGGGGGTGTTGCGCCTGGGGCAGGGGTGTGGCGAGGGTGAGGATGTTGCCCTGTTTCCCAGAGCTTTGTCCTCACCCCGGCTCTGTGCTGGTCTTGCCGCCTGGGGGGTAATTTTAGCCTCTCATCAAACTGTCTCCAGTGAGCAGGTCTATTTTGAGGGGTGGGGTTGGCTTGTCTTGGATTTTTGGAGATCTGAGATGCTAAGGCAGCGCTCTGAACTCAGATGTTCACGGAGTGGGCGATAGTAATCGGTGAGGGTGTGGCATTCATGCAGGGCCTCTGTGCCCTCGTGTCCGCGTTCGTGTGGGGACCCAGGAGCGTGGCCTCTCTGGGCACCAGGATGCCGTTGAGTGGCATGGCCTTGTCATGACTCATCCAAACAGGGACACGGCTGTCAGCCCTCCCTGTCCTCATGGCCCCCCCTGCCAGGGGAGCCTCTCACCCCTGGTTGGAAGATGAGATGTCCTGGCAGGTGAGATCAGAGCAGGATTGGAACCCAAGGCAGGAAAGCCTTTTGTTTCCAGACTCCTCTGCCCTGAGGTGGGGCAAGTTCCCTGTGCATGATGGTGACAAGTGGCCTGAATGCATTTTCGGAGGAGGGTCACACCCTATCAGACCGGGCCTTGCTGGGCCCAGGACTGACACTGACCTGCCTGGGGCACCTGGGGCTGAGGGACTGCTCAGGGGCCTGGTCTGCCTCCCGCACCATGGCCTTGAGGACCCTCTTCCTGCCTGGCCGCTGGGGCCCCAACGCCTCCGTCTCCGCTTCAGGAATTGATAACTGTGAGCAGCCAGTCTCTGGGGCAGCTCTCTGCGCTCACTCAGGGCCTCATCTTGTTGTTTGCGGCTTATTAAGATAAACATTTGTCTGGGCTTCAGAGTTTCAAGGGGCTTTTGTGACTGTGCTGGTAAGAGGCTGGGCTTGGGAGCTCAGGGAGGGGACAGCGTGGGGGCGGTTCTCAGGCTAGGCTTTGCTGGAGCCTGACTGGGTTCTCCACGCTCTGCACCTGCCGCCCCTGAGCATCGAGGTTCCTGAGGCTTGGCAGACTTGCCCCTGCTCAGTCAGCCCCGTCCCGGGCACTGGGTGCCGGGAACGAGGGACCCAGGCTGCAGAGGAGGGGGACGGGGTGCGGGAGGTCAGAGGGACACTGCAGCCAGGCCACCACACCTCGCCCGAGACGAGCGCCCAGGAACCCCAGTCTCCTCGGCTGTAAAAGGTGACAGCAGCCGGCCAGACCCGCAGGCTGTGATGATTAAACGAGTTCACACGTGTGAGAGCCGAGCTGGGGGCTGGACACCTAATCAAGGTGCGTTGAGGACCTGCTGTCATTGCTAAGAGCAGTAAGAGTGGAAATTATAGGAATCTTCGGCACTGGCAGCCAACCTAGGGGCTCCTGGAAGGTTCTGGAAGGAATCCTGAGGGACAGGTAGGAAGCAGGGCATCGGACTGAAGAAGTCAGGGTGTGGGGGGAAGCTTGGGTAGAGGACACAGCTAAGACAAAGGTGGCCCAAGGGCCTGGGATGGTCAGGGAAGCTCAAGTGCTGTGCTGTGGGCCTGGGAGCTGTTCGGAGATGGTGGGCGGGGCCTGTATCCGTCATCCGCGGGATGGGATGCGGTGCGTCCTGCAGCCCCACTTGTGGCCGTGTGTTCGGAGCCCCATCTGAAATGGTGGAGATGAGGCTGAGGGAAGGATGGGAGGTGCTGGATGGTGGGTGGGACCAGCCCCTCCTCTGGGTCCCCCTCTGGGCCGGGGGAGTCATCCCCTCTGCGGGGCTGCGGGCCATCCAGTCCAGAGGCGGGTGGGACTCCATGCTCAGTCTCATCCTTTGCGGGCCTGGGGAGGGGAAGTGGATGCAGAGGGGCTGGAGGCGTGGTGTCACCCTGGAGCTCACAGTCATGTGGGGAACAGGACTGGGTGGGAGAGTCTGAGAGATATACAATCTGACTGCGTCTGGGGTCCTGCTTGCTGGGGAGGCTTCTGGGGGAACGTCACTCCTGTCCCGTGCAGACCTGGGCCTGCTGTCTCAGGTTCCCGAGGGAAATAAGAGTGGCAGGTTCAGCTCAGTGTGATACAACAAGACAGAACGTAACATGACACAATACTGCCTGACATAACGGGAAGTGGTGCTGCTTCCTGCTCTCCTTGTGGGTGCTGAGAGCCGAGGGCGGGGTCTGGTGGGTGCTGTCGGGCCCGAGATCAGAGGGAGGAAGGCAGTGAGGGAGAGGAGGAGAGGGCAAGAAAAAGAGCCCATGCAGGAGAGAACCTGGAGGCAGGGGAGCAGAGAGAGCCGGGGTCCTGTGGACCCTTTCCTCCGCACCCCTGGTCGCTCCAGGCTCAGCTCAAGGGGAAACACGTTAGTGAGTTCACCACAACCTTTGCTCAGGGGGCCAAGCACCCAGACACTGGCACCCCTGGAGCTGGCCTTGACAGCAGCCGCAGGTGAACAGGGCAGCGTCTCTCCCCCCGCCCCACCCCCACAGCCTGGACTCTCACCAGCACCCACTCCGTGCTGATGCCAGATGGCTCCAGCCCTGCTGGCACCCAGCGAGTTCACGGCCTCCATTCTCAGGTGCCCCAGACCCAGCTGTGCCTCCATCACCCCTTTACCCTGGAGCAGGTTGAGGAGTCCTGGGTGCAAGGCACACCCCTGCCATGTGGCCACTGGGAGGTTAAGACTCACTCGCTGGAGTCTTCAGGTATGTTCACCCACTTGTTTCAAATGGGACCGTAGTCGTGACCACTGGGCAGGCAAGGGGCCTCTGAGGTCGTGGACGGATGCCTGCAGCCAGGGCATGGGTGTAGACGCCAGTCGGCGAGCAGGGGCAGTGCTGTGTCTGGGACGCTGGGATCCTGGGCCGTCCAGCGGGGTCTGTCTCAGCTGCCCTCTCTCTGCCTGGGAGTGGAGGGTGGATGGCGCCTGTTTGTCCAGGGCTTCGATCTGGGTCAGCGTGCTGAGCCCTGGGACGGGCGCCTATCGAGGCCTCTTGTGTGTGTTGTCACAGTGCTGGCTATGCTGGGTCTACACCATAGAGATGTGTTTCCAACGCGGGTCAGATCTGAAGCGGGGTCCCTCTGTGGTTCCCCCTCTACGTGGGCGTGCAGGGAGGGGCTCAGGCTTGCGCCAGCTCCTGCCTCTTCCAGCCTCAACGCTTGGCCTGGGATGGTTAGCCTCCTGTGTCAGTGCGGCGAGGCTCTTGTATCGGCTATTCAGTAAAGCACTGATTTACATGTTGCTATGAAGACATTTTATATCTGTGATTAATACCTACATCTCTGGATGGTAAGTTCGGGGGTTATCCTTGATAATCTGGGTAGGCCTCAGCCAACCAGTTGAAGGCCTGAAGGGCAAAACTAACTTTTCCGAGGAGGGTGCAATTTTGCCTCTCAGCTGCCTGAGTTTCTCGCCTTCCTGCCTGCCCTGCAGATTTCAGACCTGCCAGTTCCCACAGACACATAAGCCAGTTTAGGGGATAAACTTCTTAGATACACATGTCTACCTCCTTATACTATGTCCCTGGAGAACCCTGCCTTCTGCAGCCTCTATTGTGTGTGTTAGGCGCTCAGTCAAGTCTGACTCTTTGTAACCCCATGGACTGTAGCCCTCCAGGCTCCTCAGTCCGTGGAAGTCTCCAGGCAAGAATACTGGAGTGGGTAGCTATTACCTTCTCCAGGGGATCTTCCCAACCTAGGGACTGAACTTGAGTCTTCCGCACTGCAGGCAGATTCTTTACCATCTGAGCCACCAGGAAAGCCAGCTCAAGTTCCTTGGGCCAGGGCATCGGCGTGGAGCCTCCAGATGGGCCAGGCCTGCCAGCAGCCACATGACCTTCATCCACGTTCCGTTAGTTTGCACCTGACTGTGAGGAGACCGGGGAGAGTCTGGCTGTGCCCCCAGGGAGGTGAACGTGCCAGTTCATCATGTTGCATGAGTCACTGCCGCAGCCCTGAAACTCAGCACGACATGCGTTTGTTCTCCACCAATTCAGTGGGACGGGAGTCTGGGCCCGCCTTCCTGGTCCTCCACTGAGGGTCTCCCCAGGTGCATCCTGGTGTCACCAGGCTGTGTCTCCTCGGGGGCTCAGGGTCCTCTCCCAAGCTCCCGTGATGCTGGAGAATTCACTCCGTGGGAGCCGTGGGATTCTGGGTGCCTTGCCTCTTCGGGGTCAGTAGGAGAGATGGTCTCTGTTGCTTGAAGCCTCTGAGCTTGGGAAACACTGCATCCTCTTAAGGCTCTCTTCTGATTAGGCCAGGCCCACCCTCAATAATCTAGCTTTGACTCAACCCCAAGTCAAACTGACCAGGAACCTTAATCACACCTGCAAAACCCCTTCACCTCTCCCAGATGATGTGACCCAATAAGGAGAGTGACACCTATTTTGTAGGATGCAGTATAAACCTTGAACATTCATTGGAAGGACTGATGCTGAAGCTGAAACTCCAATTCTTTGGCCACCTGATGCAAAGAGCTGACTTACTGGAAAAGACTCTGATGTTGAGAAAGATAGAAGGCAGGAGGAGAAGGGGATGACAGAGGATGAGATGGTTGGATGGCATCACTGACTCAATGGATATGAGTTTGAGCAAACTCTGGGAGATGGTGAAGGACAGGGAAGCGTGGTGCGCTGCAGTCTATGGAGTCGCAAATAGCGACTAAACAACCATGCGGGGGTGGGGACCCAGGAGACCCAGGAGACCCAGGAGACCATGAGACCCGGGAGACCATGTCAAGTTCTGTGAGCCACAGAGGAGAGCAGGTTTTGTGACCAGGTTCCCCGTCTCCTCCCCAGACCCCCAGGAGGGGGGGCTGCTCAGGACAGCCCCCTTTTCACCAGGCCTGCCCCTGTCTGGGAAAACACTGGAGGCGTTTATTTAACATTTTAAATAAGAGAGGATGCTCTTTTCCCACCGTTTCAGGGTGGGTGCACCTCACACAGAGAGGAGGAAGGGGGAGAGGAGGGAGGGGGCTTGGGTGGGAGGGAGGGAAGGGGTGTCTCTGGGGATGATGGAACAGCCTTCTTTCCTGCACAGGCAGCAAAGTCACACGCTGTAAAACAGCATAATGACCCTGTCTTCCTCGGCACAAACCACACTTCCCCACAAGCTCAGCCTCTGTGCCCACTCAGATTTATGTACCTCCAACCTGCTCGCAGGGTGGCAGGGTGTTGCCTGAAGGAACCCTGGCTGATTCAGGGCACCCCCTCCACGGGGCTTCCCCTCCGGACCCGGTCACCTTCCTCCCGTCTTCTTGCTCCAGAAAGCTGCCTGAGTTACGGACAGAACTGAGAGGCAGGCGCCCACCCCATCTGTCTCCTGAGCCCTGAGTGGGGAGATTGGCAGACCCGCCTCTCCTCCCAAAATCAGAGGCTCCCACTGCGTCTGCCTCTTTCCTCAGCCGCCCAGCCCTCAAGGGTGATGCGCCTCTATCTCCAATTGTCCCAGCCTTTCCTGGGGAACAGTAGGTCATTCCCACCTGGGCTCATTGTCACTCCGCTCTGCCACCTGGATTCCACTTCCTGGCTGGGGGTGAGGGGGGAGTGGCGGGTACTGCCGTGACTCCAGCCCAGAGCCAGCACTCGGTACTTGCCCATGCCTCCTTTCGTGGGTGGAGGAGGGAGGGGCTGCCCTGAGCCACCATCACAGTGCAGGGCCCGGGAGCAGTGCTATTGCTGGTGAGGCTGGGCTGGGGTCAGGAGGAGAACAGTTCTTGGGGAAAGTGCAGCCTCACTGGGGAGACAAGACTAGACCTTCATGGAAGGAGAGACCAGCCCGGGATAGGACACACTAATGCTGAGTCACGGGGCTTAGGTCAGACCCCTGCTAGGAGCTGAGAGAGGGCTCAGAGAGGCTATCGCTGAAGGAGAGGGTCCCTGAACTCAAGGCTGTGACTTGCCCAACATCATGAGCAGAGCCAGATCCAAATGTGGGCTTCTTGGACCCCAGCCCAGGGCTGGTGGCCCACTCCTAAGGCTGCTGACCACCTCGGGGTCCTGCATCCTGCCGTTGGTTACTTGGAAATCAAAGAAATATTGCCAAGAAGAGCCGGCCCCCTGAAAGAAACACGCTAGCTCCTGCTCTGGCGCTGGCCCCAGACCCCCACCCCGGCACCTCAGAGGTGTGTGTGACCTCTGCAAGGTGGGTCTGGAATCAATGCCTCACAAGGCTGACTGGAGGAACTGCTTAGGTTAGGAAAAAACCAAGACAACCTCAAAAGTGTTTTGCAGAAAGTAAATTTCCAAACAAAACACGAGCTGTTTCTGATTTTATTGCTCTAACAGCTGGAGTTGGAGGCTATTTCCGAATTACTCTGATTTCTTGGCTCATCCAACGGCCCACTTATTTAAAATGATTTATTTGCAACAGAAGAGTATGGTCTGTGTGTGTCAGGGGGAGGTATCTGAGCCCATTCCGTTGAACCTGGGTCTTGGTGAGCTGGGTGAGGCTGAAAACTAGGGGAGCCTGCAGGAGACCCGCAGGTTCAGAGAGGAGACAGCTGAGCCCAGGGTCGGGTAGAGGGGGAGCAGAGCTTCCAGCGGCCCCTGGGTGCTGCTCACACACCCGGAGGGGCTCAGCTCTGGCCAGCTCCAGGTTCCACCCCTGCTGCGGTCCTCCGCCCAGGGTCTGAGAGCCTGCCGTGTCACCGTCACTCTTCTACGGGGCCCTGAACCCTTCTGAGCTTCCCCCGTGGTTGAGAAGGTCCTCCGTGGCCCCTCGTGGCTCCTTCCCCCGCACCCCCTCAATGAGGACCTGCTCAGAGTAGCCCCTGCTCTCCTTTCGCACACGCCCCTCACTGCCTGGAATACCTGGCCCTGCCCTGTCTACCATGTGACGTCCCTCTGACCCTTCGGGTCCAGCTCACGCGGGAGAAGCCTTTCCTGGCACCTTCAGGAAGATCTGGAAGCTTCCGTAGCTCTGCGCTGCTCAGACCCTCGCCTAAGGCTGGTTGCTATGTCATTTGCTTCCTCTGCAAAGAACTCCTTAAAGCCAGGATGTGTGTCTCTCTCATTGCCGGGTAGGTCTTAGGAACTCGAGAAATGTTTGTGGAAGGAGGAAAGGAGGGGGTTAGGGAGGGGAGGGCCCTCTGCTAGTTGGTGTGCGTGGGGGCTTCCTAGAGGGCACCACGCCCCTCCCCGCATGGCCTGCGGGTCTCCAGGGCGTAGCGCCTCTGCCTGCCTCCCTCTGAAGCTGTTTCAAAGCCCCTCGGGCAGCAAAGGAAGGAACGCTGGCATTTCCCACAAAATGAGGGGGTGGTGAGGCAGTCCCCAGGCCTCCCAGCCCTGAAATCTCTTCTATTTATAACATGAGCCCTGCATTGGCAATTGCTATTCAACTCAGGGGAGGCTGTGAAATAAAATTGTGTAATAGAATTTATTCTCCCCTGTCCGCTTATTAAATCTCACCTCAGGACACGCTCTCTCCAAGGCCGGGGACTTCACGGCCGCTACCAGGGCAGACCCGGCAGGCACCACCCCCCCATCACCCACAGCTGCCCAGAGCGGACCCGTGCAGGCACCTCAGACCTTCTGCCGGTGGCTGGGGATTGGGGTCTGGGCCTGGACCAGGGGTGCTCCTGGGTCCTGGGGCTTCGTGGGGAGGCAGGCGGGTGGGCTGGGGCCAGGCTCCTGCCTCCATTTGACTCTGTGGGTGACCAGAGCAGGGGCCTAGCCAGCTGGGGGTGCTGGTTTCCCTCTCGTCCTCACCTTCCACCCCCTGTAGGACCTGTACCCTCACCCCAGTGCCCACCGCCTGGCCTGGGGAAGCTATGCCCTCACTCCCCACCCCTGCCGATACACACACACACATACACACACCATTTATACATGCACATACACACATGCCCCACCATGTACACATACACGTCCCTACCCCCGCTGATACACACACACACACGCACACACCCACACACCACCATGTACACACACACACACACATGCACACACGCCCCACTATGTACACACACATGTCCCCATCCCCGCTGACACACACACACACCATTTACACATGCGCACACACATGCCCCACCATGTACACACAAACACACACCCCACCATGTACACACACACACACACACACGCCCCACCATGTACACACATACTCCCCACCATGTACACACACACATGTCCCACCATGCACACACACACACACACGCCCCACTATGTACACACACATACACACACACATGCCCCACCATGTACACACATACACATAGACACACACACATGCCCCACCATGTACACACACACACACATGCCCCACCATGTACACACACACACACACCCCACCATGTACACACACACACACGCCCCACCATGTACACACACACACACGCCCCACCATGTACACACATACTCCCCACCATGTACACACACACACGTCCCACCATGCACACACACACACACATACACGCCCCACCATGTACACACACACACACATACACACACATCCCACCGTGTACACACACACACACACACACCCCCATCATGTACATACACACACACACACACCATGTACACACACACACACACGCCCCACCATGTACACACACACACACACACGCCCCACCATGTACACACACACACACACACACACACACATGCCCCACCATGTACACACACACATAGACACACACACATGCCCCACCATGTACACACACACATACCTGTCCCACCATGTATACACACACACGCCCCACCATGTCCAGACACACACACACGCCCCACCATGTACACACACACACACGCCCCACCATGTCCAGACACACATACACGCTCCACCATGTACACACACACACACATGCCCACCATGTACACACACACACACACACACCCCACCATGCACACACACACGCCCCACCATGTACACACACACACACACGCCCCACCATGTACACACACACACACACGCCCCACCATGTATATACACACACACACACACACACCCCACCAGGTACACATACACATGCCCCACCATGTACACACACACATAGACACACATACAGGCCCCACCATGTGCACACACACAAACACGTCCCACCATGTACACGCACACACACACACACGCCCCACCATGTACACCCCCCCCCACCATGTACACACACACACACATGCCCCACCATCTACACATACACACACACATGCCCAACTGTGTACAGAAGCTGTACCCTCTCTTAGGATCCCCCTCCCCCTGGCTCTCATGTGTTCGACTCCTGGCCCCTTGGAGGCTTGGGCCAAGCCTGGCTTGATCTAAGCTGGTCTCCTGGCCCCCTGGCCCCCATCCCACCCATACTCCCAGGCTTGCCCCCCACCCGCGCACTCACGAGGCTTTAGGGCTACATGGGTGTGCCTCCTGAGATCAGTGTCAGCTGAGCAAATGTCTGTTAGCATGCTGGGTGGATGGAGCAGATCCTAGAGGCTGCCCTGGAAGCCCCGGGCTGGGTGGAGGAGACCCATCCAGGACATTGTGGGCGCCGTCCCTCTCGGCCCAGGGGGGCGCCCCTCCTTCCCCATCATAGTGTCCTAGGGCCGTGGAGAAGGTGGGTGTGGGAGCTGATGGGGTCTCAGCAAGAGGGTCGCCGGTTTCCTCATTAGATGGAGGAACATTTCTTGCTCCAATGAGCCACAAAGGGATCTCTTGACCGCTCTCCCCACCTTCAATTCCTAATCACACCATTGCATCAAACTAAAACAGAGCAGGGTTGTGCTCCATTGGGGTGGGAGGGGGGCTGTGGTTTCTTGCCTCGAGGGTCCTAATGCCACCAGCCCCTCCTGCTTGCCCCCAGCTGTGATCCAGCAGGGCCTGAGCTCAGGGCCAAGTGAGGGGGGGTCTTATGACAGTCGTGCTTCTGAAGCCCACCCCCAGACAGTCTTCCTGGGTCTTTGGAGAAGTGCCAGCCTTAAATGCAGATGAAGGCAGCAGCCAGCCACCCACACAGCTTGCTAACTTGGTAAGTATTTTTAGAACCACTTCTCCAATATCTCTCTTGCTAGGAGAGGGAGCTAGGGGGGCTCAAGAGAGGACTTGGGGTTTGTGGGGGGCCAGGGTCTGAGTGAGACTTCTCAGATGCAGAGCCCTCCTACCCGTCCTCACGGGGGTGCGGTATGTCATCTTCCCATTCTGTAGACGGGCACACTGAGGTTTGAGAGGTTCCCTCACTTTTCAGTGTTTGAGTCGGGATTTGAACCCCTGAGTTTCTGACTCCAGAGGCCCTGTCTTTGGGCCTGTCTCCAAGCGTTTGGAAGGCCCCACCCTGCTGGTACTTTGGTCAGGGTTAGAACAAGCCACGTCGTGCCCAGTCTCCCTGTGGACACAGCGTCCCTTCCGTTGCCCTGGAAGAGGAGGCCGGCCTTTAAGAAGGCAGACAGAGCCAGGCAGGTGTCCAGAGAGAGAGAGCCCCAGCCTCTCAGGACCCTGGACAGGGGCACACGTGGCCACATCCTGGAGGGACCCCGGCCCAGTGAGTCTCACCACCTTGCCCCCGCCCCCCACCATGACTTATAATTACAGGAGAAGAGTTTAGGACAGGCCCAGCCTCAGGGTCCACCACAGACCAAGTAAGTCAGAGCCCCCAGACAGGAGGCCCATGCAAGAGTCTTTTTCACTTCATTTTTATTTATGCAAACATTCACATGTATAGTTGTTCTCCGAGGTATAGAACTTGATAACAACAGCAACAAAACAGTAACAATACTGTACAGCACGAGAGTTGAGAACCACCACTCTGGTCTCTCCTGACCCTAACCGCTTCCCTTGCCCCCAGGGATCCTAAAGCCCAGAGAGCCCCACTCCTGCTACAAATGGGCCAGTGTCACCTGCCTTTTTCGGAGAGAGAGGAGAGAGGAGCTTCCAGCTGCCCAGGTGTGAGCATCGGACAGATGTCTGAGATGGGAGGGTCCTCACCGCTGCCCCCGTTCAGCTGTACTGTGTGCAGGGGCTTCTCCCGCAGACCTTGAGTTCTCTGCCTTTGACTCTCAGAATGGGGACCAGTGAGTGAGCCCGGGAGCCCACACGGACAGGTCTTCCTTCCCTCCCTCTGGCCATTGGCCCTTCATTGACCATACAAGCTTTTGCCAAACCTTCCAGTCTGCCTGGCAGTGTGGGTCAGGGAGCCCACGGGGTGCCATCCACCAGTGTTTCACAGGAAATGGAATTGTAGGCTCAGGGGAAGGGAGGGGGAGGGGAGGGAGACAGACGGGCCAAGCGCGTTCCCTGCTGCAGGGCACTGGGGGTCCTTCTGCAGTCGGAATTTCCAAAGTGACACATTTGTCAACATTATGACCCAATTAGGCGCAATAACCGGAGTGCACGCCTGCATCGCCAGTAATCGCTGGTAATATTACTTAGCGATGAGTGGCTGAGTGATGAGGCTCAGCTGTGCGGGAGGCGAAGGGGTAAACACTTCTCTGTCTGAGGGGTCCTTGGCTGGCGTAGGGGCCGGGAGTCCAGCCTCGGCTTCAAATGACACCCAAGGACCATTTTTTCCCTGCTCATGGGTTTGTTTTTAGATTGGTTGGCCAGGGTGACATCAGATTCTAGCTCATCTCTCCATCACCCCAGATCCTGCAGGCTCCCTATGGAGCTCCTCTCTTCAAGCCACGGGTCAGCTCCGTTCCTCCTGGGCATCTGATTCTCTCCACTACAGTTTGAGCCGTGAACATTTTTCCCACTGGAGGCTGGTGCATCTCCTGGCCTCTCTCCTCCCAGACAGAGTGATTCTGTTAGACCCACCAACCACATTGCTGAGGCTTCTTATCATTCTGAAGGATTTTAAGCTCTATCATCTCCTTGGACAACAAAGCAACCTTAGGGAGCTCTCTCATGAGGTCCTGTTCCCTGTTTTCCAGATAAAGGAATGTGGAGGAAGCTTGCTTAGGGTAGAGTTCAGGTCGGCAGAGGGCCCCCAGCCCAGAGCCTCCCACCCCACTCTGCACCCAACAGCCTCCCCTCTAGGCTGGGTGCTCTCTTTAGGGCCTTGTTCCTGGAGACAGACTCAATGAGGGAGGCAGCTTGTTGCTGTTGTCCAGGTAGTGAATGAGTTCTCATTAGTGCAGGATCAATTTGCAGACGTTTGATAAGAGGAGGTTGCTGACAACCTGGAGTATATTTGAGCCACATATGCTTGCCAGGTGGCTCAGTGGGTAAAGAATCTGCCTGCAATGCAGGAGACACAGGAGATGGGTCTCAATCCCCAGATCGGGAATATCCCCTGGTGAAAGGCATGGCAACCCAGTCCAGTATTCTTGCCTGGAGAATCCCAAGGACAGAGGAGCCTGGTGGGCTACAGTCCATAGTGTTGCAAAGAGTCGGACACGACTGAAGCAACTGAGCATGCTTGCATGCATGCTGGTGTAGAGAGACGCCCTGAGGGATAGAGGGGCAAGGGTCCTGATGCGTTTATGGGGCGCTCGAAGTATCAACCCCAGGCCGGCCTCCTTCATCCTCAGTTTCCTGGGTGAGACTGTTATGGCTCCAGTGTGCAGATGAACACAGGGAGGCTCCCAGGGTCACTGAACTTGACCAAGTGCAGGAGGGCCTGCCAAGCCCCTACCTGCCTTGCATGGGCTGTCTTTCAGTGCAGTGTCTCACCCAAGAGGAGGCCTGCAAAGACCATTAGTCTCAGAAGGAAGTCAACCTCCAGGCAGAGGGGTGGTGGTGCCACTGAAGGCCCTGTGACCTCGATGAACCCTGCTTGGTTGACATGCAGTCAGCAAATGGAAGGGCCCCTGTCTATCTCAGTTTACCCTCCGTATGCAAGAAGAATAGCAGCTTCACCCTCCTCAGGCAACTCAGATGGTCCACAGCATGCAAAACAGCATTGCTGAGACCTTCTGAAGGCTGGGGAGTTGGGGGGCCTGACTGGTCCCTGAGCTGGATGTGAAGAGAGGTCAGGAGTTTACGAGTGGGAAGGAGTGGGCTGGAGGGAGCGGCCTGGGCGAGGTCAGAGGCGAGCTGTGGCAGGGGGCTGGGTGATGGTTGGGGGGTGCTTGGTGGTAATGGGGGCCAGAGCGCTTAGGCACTCCAGGCTGAGCCTCGGGGGCCTCCCCGCCCACGCCACCCAGATGGCAGCAAGAGAGCCGGAGCCTCGTCTGCTGATTCCCTGGGGCCCGTGGGGCCCGCCTGGCCCAGAAGAGCTGTCCAGCCTGGTGTGAAAATGAAGATTGATCATCGCAGGAAGGCAGCCCTGCTCCCCGAGCCAGCCGGGAGTCGCAGGAATACAGAGCTTCATTATTATTTTAAGTGTTACTCAGCTGCTTTATTGAATTCTCCAAGTCAGGAAAAATCCTGGCCAGATAAGAAGTTGACATTTTCAGAAGCAGCAGTGAGGACCGTGCGGGCGGTGAGGACGCAGTGGTGCCAGTTCGGCACGCGGGCATGCCAGCCCCGGCCCGACACCCACGGGCACGCACACTCACAGAGACTCAGGGGTCGGGGCGCTGCAGCCAGCCAGAGCCAGGCCGGGGATGCCTGCCCTGGGCAGAGAGGGCCAGCCTCTGCCTCCCGCCCCGCACCTTCCCCCTACCCCTCCTCTTCCTTCCTTGACCACCTACTATGTGCCAGGCTGGGGCACACACTGATTGAGGATGTGTCCTTCCTCTGGGTTTGCAGTGCAGTGGGGGCACCCTGGACATGCATCACTCACAGGACTGTGTGTGAGTGGAGGCCCAGGTGGGCACGATGGGGTGGGTACCGGGAGGGGCTTCTGTTGGCCCCTGGCTGCCTTGCTCACCTTTGAGGCCTCAGGCCTGGAACCCAGCCTGAAGCAGAGCAGACGCTCAGCAAATCCTGGTTAAATGCAGGCTGAGGGGATGTGTGGGTGAAGGAAGAAGCGATTCTCCCTGCGGACCTGTGACAGGAAGCCCGGGCTCTGGGTCTCCAGGGCAATGTGAGTTTTCTTGGAGTAGAACGTTCCAGGAGGTCTTTGAGCAAAGGCAGTAGCTGAACAAAGTCTCTAAGGATTGGCCAGCTGGTGACTGTCACCAACTGAAGAGTGGGATGTGGCTGGAGGGTGGGGGAGGAGGGTGGAGGCTGGAGGTAGAGGCTGGGAGAGGGAGGTTGGGAGGGGGAGGCTGGGAGAGGGAGGCTGGGAGGGGAAGCTGGAGGTGGAGGCTGAGGTGGAGGCTGGAAGTGGGAGGTTGGGAGGAGGAGACTGGAGGGTTTGGGGGAAGCTGAGAAGGGGAGGCTGGAGGTGCAGGCTGTGAGGGGGAGGCTAGGGCTCAGCCAGCTCATCAGACCACAGTTGATGCCTGGCAAGCATCTGGGACAGAGTGGGTCCTAAACTCCTATTTTGAAAGAAAGAATGAATGATCCTGAAACTAACCAGAACAGCAGCAGGGACAGGGGCCCCAGTGCTAGGTCATGAAGGACAAACAGATCTCAGGTCCATCTCATGGGAAGCAGAGTATCTTCAGGAGACAGAACTGTCCTGAACAAATTCAGACTCTGGATGGCTGTCCCTCACCTTGGGTCCTTCCCTTTTGCACAGGAGCACGTGCAGAGCGAGCAGACCCACAGATGCAGGCATATCAGGGCTTGTGCCCCTCTGGGTCTCCCAGTCCTTCCCCATCACCCCCAGAAATGACCTACCCTGGGTTCCCCTCCTTGCATCCCAGGCCCAGCTCCTCCCTCAAGGGGCTCACAGTCTAATGAGAACAAAAACCACCACCTGGACCTCCACATCCGCTGGTGCCCCTCGTGTAGACATGGAGCCTGGGGGAGCCTGAGGGACCTGGGGGGAGCCTGGGGCCTGGGGGAGACTGGAGGAGCAGCTGGGGGAGCCTGGGGGCGCCTGAGGGACCTAGGGGAGCCTGGGGCCTGGGGGAGCCTGGGGGAGCCTGAGGAACCTGGGGGAGCCTGGGGCCTGGAGGAGACTGGTGGAGCCTAGGGAGCCTGGGGGAGCCTGGGGGAGCCTGAGGGACCTGGGGGAGCCTGGGGCCTGGAGGAGACTGGAGGAGCCTAGGGAGCCTGGGGCCTAGGGGAGCCTGGGGGAGCCTGAGGGACCTGGGGGAGACTGGAGGTGCAGCTGGGTGAGCCTGGGGGAGCCTGAGGAACCTGGGGGAGCCTGGGGCCTGGGGGAAACTGGAGGGACAGCTGGGGGAGCCTGGAGGAGCCTAGGGAGCCTGGGGAAGCCTGGGGGAGCCTGGGGAAGCCTGAGGGACCTGGGGGAGATTGGAGGGGCAGCTGGGGGAGCCTGGGGTAGCCTAGGGAGCCTGGGGAACCTGGGGCCTGGGTAGATTAGAGGGGCAGCTGGGGGGCCTAGGAGAGCCTGGGGGATCCTGGGCTCCTAGAGGTGCATACTATTTCTAGCTCAACCAGCTCTGAGGGCACATCTGGGAGGTGTAGACCCCCAGCTCCACTGTCCCGTGCAGTGGGGTACGGAGTGACAGAACAGTGTGAATTTCTTCTCCTACCAGGTGGAATGATATGTACACCAGCTCAGTGACAATGATTGTCATTGCTATTGTGCCTTTTTCTAAAGGGAACTAATTCATTCTCTTGATAAATATGTACGGAGCACCCCCGATCTGCATCTGAGTGACTTGGCTGATGGTAGAGGTCTCTGCAGAGCTGGTTCTGACAAGGGGCCCTCATGGGCCTCAGGCTGTGCTCTCCCCTCCCCCAACCCTACTCTAGCCTGGCCCATCCCTGCTTCTCGCCCAGAGGCCCCCATGGCCTCTCTCCAGCCCCTCTGGCCCGCTCAACCTGCAGCTGCAGGCTCGGCTGATTCCAAGTGCTATGGTGCTCCGACTGTGGGAGGGCTTGTCCCTTCATGGAGCACCAGTGTAACCCTCTCCCCAGATCATAAGCCTCCTCCCAGGCCTCCATCCTTCAGCTCCTGGGCCTCCCTGGGGTCCCGGTGAGTCGGGGAGGGGGTCACAGGGGCTCCCTTGCCTGCCCTGAAGGCCCCGTCCCCCACCCTTCCCTCTGGTTATTGGGTTGATGTCTGCCTTCCTCATCAGACCCACATCCCAGGGGCAGGTCCTTTGGCCACCTTGGCCACTGGCCTATGGTAAGCATTCAGTATACTGAGTAATTGAATGGATTATTTCTGACGGTCATCACAGTCCCATCAGGGAGGTGTCATTATCCCCATTTGACAGAGGGAAACATTGAGGCTCCTACAAAGCCCTCCAAATCAGGCCTGCCTGAGTCCAGAGCTGGGGTCTTGATCACAGTGTTCACTATAAGAGGCTTGTGGGAGTAATGTGGCCCTTCCCCTTGCTGGTCTTGGGGTGACAAGGACAAGGGCAGGGGTGGGGGATGGTTGGATGAAGTGGGGGAAGGCTGGAGTCTGGGAAAGGGGTGACCTTGGAAGTGAGCTTTGGGATTTGGGAGGCATTCAGGCAAGTGTGAGAGGCATGGAGGAGGAGGTACGGCCAATCTAGAAGGCCTGCATGGAAGAAAGGGCAGATTCTTCAGGGAGTGGGAGTTGGGGAGATCATAGGCAAGACGCGATTCCTGGTGCCATCATATCATTTTCTGAACTCTTTCTGTGGACCAGGCATGAGCCTGAGAAGGTATCAACACTTTATTTAAGTTAATCCTCACAAACCTTGAAGAATAACCTGAGGCTCAGCAGAGGTGAGGTGCTCAGAGGGACCAGTAGGTGGGGTGGATCCCTTCTCCTGGGGAGTCAAGGTAGGTGGATTTTCCGGGGAGACCAGATATGTTGACATCACTGGTCCTCAGAGTGTGAGCTGGGAGCTCTGGGGGTCACTGAGATCTTTGGAAGGACCCCAAGGTCTTGGATTTTTCTTCATTAACTTCAATCAAAGTGACACATCTCAACAGGCTGAAGGCAGGAGGGGAAATGAGACTCTGGTGGCTTCTACTCAGCCAGACACAAAGAGGTTTGCAACCATGAAGGCCATTCCTCTGCTCTCACTGCTTTTCTCTGGTTTGGGGAAATATGATACTTCTTAATCCAAACATGCTACTTGTATTAATGTATAATGGTTTATAGTTTCAAAAAATGAATTAGTATTTTTAAATGTATCATATTTCCTGATAGCTCAGTTGGTAAAGAATCCACCTGCAATGCAGGAGACCCCAGTTTGATTCCTGAGTTGGGAAGATCCACTGGAGAAGGGAAAGGCTACCCACTCCAGTATTCTTGGGTTTTCCTTGTGGCTCAGCTGGTAAAGAATCTGCCTGCCATGCAGGAGACCTGGGTTATATCCCTGGGTTGGGAAGATCCCCTGGAGAAGGGAAAGGCTACTTACTCCAGTATTCTGGCCTGGAGAATTCCAGGGACTATACAGGTCAGGGGATCGCAAAGAGTCGGACATGACAGAGCGACTTCCACTTTCTCTTTCATTTGACTTCTAACATGGTCCTCATCCACAGATAATGGGGGGATAACCAGGTGAGGTGGGAGTAGGCAGGCCTCTCCTTCCCCACAGATTGCCCTGGACAGCCCATGAACCCAGGGGCACTGCCCGTTGTCACCTTCAGCAGGCTGGACTCCCCACTGGGTCTTGTCTCCTTGGGGAGCGTGAAGCCTGGCCTGGGCAGTAGAAGGTGAGACTTAAGTTCCCGGCCTGCCCCACGTCCCCACGTCCTCTCTCTGTGACTTTGACTGAACCACGCAGCCTTTCCCTGGAGCGAGCCCCATGGATGAGGGCCTACTTTGTACTGGGGCTCAGCACACAGGCTCAGGGCTGAGCCAGGCAGCCCCGTGCAGCCCAGTGTCTGGGAGGGGAGGATAGCAAGGACAGCTGTGCTGAGGTGTGATGAGGTAGGGAAGAGAAGGGGGTAGGGAGCTCTGGGTACCTACACAGAGGGGCCCCAGGGGTGGAGAGAGGCAAGAGAGGGACTCCTAGTGCTCCCAGTCCCTGTCTTGGCCCCCACTCACCCTTAGGGGACTGAGGCTGCTCAGTCCAGGGAATTAGAATCTGCAAGATACTGCACCTCTAGAGGCTTAGGAAGGGAGGGGTCGTCCCAGCAGCGCTGAATGCCCGGGGGAGGGGAGGCTCCCTCTGCTGCTGATGGCTGCAGAGGCAGTCTCCCCCGGATATTGACAGCACAGCCTTCAGCGATTTTAATATCATAGCTTCATGGGGATGCTGCGATGCCTGCCGTCACTAGGCAGCTCGGCAACTGCAGGGGCTGGTGTGGGAGGAAACTTCTCGGCTTCCATCTGCTCTTCCTTACAGCAGCTCACTCACTCATTCACTGACTCACCCGTTCCAGCCCTCTTCTTGCTCACACCCATCCGTTCATTCATCCAACCACCTACCTGTCCCTTTGTTTAGTCATTCACTCATTTGCCCACCTGCTGGTCTACGGTATCATCCAACAACTAGTTTCACACCTAGTTCATCCCAGCTTGCCTACTCCCACCTCACCTGGTTATCCCCCCGTTATCTGTGGATGAGGACCATGTTAGAAGTCAAATGAAAGAGAAAGTGGAAGTCGCTCTGTCATGTCTGACTCTTTGCGATTTAGTAATCATCTCCTACGTGCCAGGTCAAGTGCTCAGGGAAGCAGTGATTTGTACTTATTGTCTACCTGCAAGGAGATTGAAAGTCCAGTAGAGAAAATGATGATGATGGTGATGGTGGTGATGATGATAGTAACAGAGATGGAGATGATGATGGTGGTGGTGATGGTTGTGATGATGGTGATGGTAGTGATAGTGATGATGGTGGTGATGATGGTGGTGACAGTGATGATGATAATGGTGACAGAGATGGAGATGTTGGTGATGGTAGTGATGATGATGGAGATGCTGGTGGTGATGGTGAAGAATTGGCGATGATGGTAATGCTGCTGATAGCAGTAGTAATGAACATTTTTTGAACACATGATATATTCCAGGTAGTATTATAAGCCCTCTCCATACACTAGCTCACTTAAATCTCAAAATGCATCTATGAGGGAGATACTATGAAAGTCCCATATTATAGTCAAGGAAATAGAGGCATGGAGAGGTTGAATAATATGCCAAAGTCACAGACACTGAGTAGCTGAGACAAGTTCCTCTACTGGGCTGCCAGAAGAACACTTACCTGATTGTTACCAGCCAGGTCAACAGGGTTCCCATAGGGGTGCAGACAACCTGGCTGGGTCTTCTGGAGGAAGAGAGGTCAGCTCTGCCTGCAGCTATCAGGGAAGGCCTCACAGAGGAGGTGGCATTCAGCTGTGTCTTGAAGATTGAATCAGAAATTGATAGGAAGAGGGAAACAGAAGGAAGGCAGCAGAAAGGAGATAGTGCACAGGGTGTGAAACTAGGGTATTGAGGGGGCAGCTGGTGGTTTGGTGGGTGGTGAGTCCAGGGAAAGTAGGGAGAAGCTTAAAAGCTGGGGTGCTGCAACCTTGGTAGACCCTAAGTGTCCTGCTGGGGGTCTTATGAGCAGGGATCAGGGAGTGAGCTGACACCAGGGGGGCAGCATCAAGAGGAACCTGACATTCCAAGCCCCAGCGCAGGGACTGGGCAAGCTCTCACTTGGTGAGATGCATGGTTGGTTGGGAAAGACTCACACACAGGACCCTGGCAGAGGGTCCAGGAAGTGCCAGCGTCCAGTTACACCTCAGAGAGGCTGGGGGTGTAGAGTGGCCAGGGGTGGGGTTGAGACATGGAAGGTGCTGGCAAGATACCTGGCTGTGGTCAGTGGCCAGTGGGGCTCAGAGCAGGCAGGGCCATGCCCCATGATGAAGCATGGGCCAGTCAGAACTTGCAAGGGGTATGTACAGGCTGGAGTCAAAATACAGAACCTTTAGGGATGGTCTGGAGAGAGGCAGGGTGGGGGAAGGGATGGTCACCCTCAGAACCTGGACTCCACGCAGGCAGGTGCACGGAGGGGCACGTTGTCACCTCAGTGGACTGCCTGGACTGCCCGCTCAGGGGAGATGTGTGAGCAGGGCGCACTGGGTCCCGCACCTCAGGCCCATCTGCAGTGCCCGCTGGCTTGGCTTTCTCCTCCCAGCACAGGGGTGGCCTCGACCCACACTCAGGCACCTCAGGGCTGAGAGAGGTCAGGGCCATCAGTCATGCTGTGCGAGTAGCTCCTTCCTTTAAATGGGGCAATGCTGCCTCCATTTTCCGGGGTGTACACATGCCCGCTTCCGCCGGACTCGTGTAGTCCTCGATTCTCTCCAGATCTCAGCTTGCCTGTCTGTGGGGTGAGAGGCATACCCTGGGATTGGATTCTCTGGGAGGCAGACAGAGGAGGAGGTACAGTCCCCATGGTACAGATGAGCCAAGCCCTTGACCCCAGACCCACAAGTAGCCTTGGGTCTGGAGGGCAGGGTCCCGAGTGCACTTCAGGCTCCCACCACCAGGACGGACAGGAGCGCTCAGAAGGTGCATTAAAAAAAATGATCTGTGGCTCCCCAAACAGAAGGGAATATTGACACGGTTATTTTTAGCATTATTAAAATAAGTCTGTTTTGCTCTTTTTCCGCACTCCTCTCCCCGGCTCAATCTTCGCTTCCAGATTGAATGTGTGTGCGTGTGTCCAGGCTGAGGCGCCAGGGGAGCCACCGCCGCAATCAAAATGTTAATGAGACCCTGATTGTGTCTCCCGACGCCTGCCTCCTCCATTCCTCTGCCTTCCCCAAATGTCGCTGGGCCTCTGGAGCCCTGGGGGAGTGGCACCCGTGTTCTTTGGAAATGAGACCTCAGCTTAATGCTCCGTGGAAACAGCCCTCCAGGAGCCTGGAGAACTTGGGGACATGGAGAGACGGGCTTGGCCCAGGATCCTGCCTTCCTCCTCTCCTGTCAGTCTTCCTCCAGGTCAGATTCAGGCCAGTCCATTGGTGGGGACAGAACCACGAAGTCACTGTCCATGGTGCTGGCCCCACCTCACTCAGAACAGGCCTCCCCGGGCACTGAGCGGCCAGAGCTACATCAGGATGGACAGGGTCTCCGGCTCAGATGGAGGGCGTGGGCCCTACTGGTTTGGTTTGGGGAGGTGACTGTGCCCTGAGGATGCTGCTGGGTCTAGCAGCCCCTGTCACTTTGAGCTGTGTGATCTGGGGCAAGATACACGGCCTCTGTGAGCTTCCTCCTCTTCCTCTGTGAAACTGGAATGGTGGGATCCTCCCCACTGTCCAGGAGTTTCAAGCTCTGAGACAGTGTGGCCAGCCCCTTGCTTCCATGGATGGTCAACCACAACGGCTAGCATGTTGTTAAAGCCAAATGGTTGCAGACCCTGGACTCTACCGCTGCTTCCTGGAAAGCTGGACAACTTCCCCCATCTCCTTCCTCTTGGCTGTCCTCCTCTGGGGGTGCCTGGATCTCCTCACACCCGGCCCCAGCTGAGCCAGCACTGTCATGACCGGTGGGTGTCTGTGCAGGGCCGCGTGTCCACCCTGTGATGGGCTTGCCCAGACCATGCCTGGGAACTGACCCAGACCAGCCCAGGCTGTGGAGAGCTCTCCAAGTTTCTTCTCTGGGTCCGGGGAAAACATCAGCCCTGCCTGCATCCCTGAGCCACCCAAACAAACCTGGAGGCAGGGCCACCAGTCGGCAGGAGGAGGGCTCTGACATCCCTTCTGGGGTCCCCAGGCCTGGGTTCACCTCCACCTGCACTAACCACCCCACTTCTTTTCCCCAGCTCACCCTCTGATTCACGCCAAGAGCATGTAACCTGGCCTCCGTACCAACCTGCCCTCCCATCTCTGTCCCATCAAGTCCCAAGTCCCGCCCCTGCTGACACCCTCCTGGGTGCCCCCTGGCCCTAGGCCTCCAGGTCCAGGCCTCCATTCCCATCCACTCTTGCCTCACCCGGGCTCTCCTGCCAGGGCCTCCTGGAGCCCCACCCCACCTGCCTCCCTCTGGGTCCTCCCCCCGTTCCTCCCTGGTACCGGTCTCTCTGGCTGAGAGCATCCACCTGGGTACCTGCGAGCTCTCTCGGACCTGCACGTGGCCTTGTGTCCGTCCTTTCCCCTGCCACCTGCCCCTCCTCTGTTGGCTCGAGAGCTGCTACTCACCTGTGAGCAGACGAGGGTGGGGGGCAAGCTCCCGCTCTCCCTACAGCCTCTTCACGGCTTGCAGCTCTGAATTTTCTACACGATCGGCCATCAGGTTTGCATCCTCGGCGGTCAGATCCCATTGCAGTTTCTCCCCACCATCCTCCCATGTCCAGCTTCAGAGACTCACCCCCTCACCCCTGCCCACGCCCACCCATCCCTCCTGCTTCTCTGGCTCTGTGCCCCACCCCACCCACCTCCCAGATACAGCAAAACCTCACTGTTCATTATTTTAGCCAGTTAACAGATTTCACCAGTTGCTGTTGCTGGGGGATTTGCCTTGGTGGGTAAATGTGGACACAGGCCCAGCTATCACAGGGCTCTGGGGAAAAGGCACAGGCATCATAACCCACACACTCTTACATGGAATTGCCCTTGAGACATGTGCTAAGAAGGAGAGACACATAGCCCTGGGAGAAGGCAGACTTGGGGGTCCACAGGCTCAGGGAGGCAACCTGGGCTGAGATCTGAAGGGCGAATGAAGAGAACCCAAAGTGTTCCAGGCAGAGGGAGGAGCCATGCAAAGGCCCTGGGGTTGGGAGGGAGCCTGGCAGGTAGTACATATTAACAGAAGCAAGCATGCTGGAATTCAGGTGGTCAGGGGAGTGTGGGGCAGGGGCTGAGGCTGACCTTGCAGGGCTGGCCAGGTGTGGAGAGGGAGCTGGGAGGACAGGAAGGGACGTGGGATACCAGGCAGGAGATGTGTACTGGCTTGGAGGAGGTGGGGGTGGCGGCCAAGTGCTGGGATAGAGGTGGAAGGTGCAGGCAGGGGCACACCCTGACCCGGCACGGAGAAGAGTTCACTTCTGAACCAGGAGAGGGTCGCTGCGCACAGAGAGCTGCATTCCTGTCCCAGCCTGGCATCCCTCTGCCTCTACGCTGGCGGCCCCGGCTTTGAAGTTCCTTGAAGTCCAGACCGAGATGCCCGGAGCCTCGTTCATAGTGGACACTGTTCACACGGAACACCTCTGGGCCTGGGCATCTGCACGAAGGTGACAAGGAAGGCCTGTTGCCCGCAGGGACACATGGATGAGGTCTCCGACTACCTCATCTTCTGAGTCACGTGTCACCAGACCCAAGGACCTGGGAGGGGGTGGCAGAAGGGGGGGGTGTGCTCCATCCAGACTGGACACCACCCAGCTCCGAGCTCAGCCAGGCTGACCCCGCCCCCTAGTCACCAGCTCTGAGATCCCGGAATAGAGGAAGAGGGACCCTCAGGGCAGCTCTTGAGGTGATTGCGAGCAGCAGAGAGAAGCTGGACCCCAGCCCAGATGGAAACAAACACATCAGGCCTGGCAGGGTGCTGGAGGCTCAGAGACAGGGAGAGGCCAGCCTGAGGCTGCAGAGCCAGGCTAAGTGGAGATCAGGTGAAGCCTGTGCCCGTGCCCACAGCTGGGCTATAAGACCCATGGGGTTTTGGGGGCTGCCCCATCCACTTCTTCCTCCACCCCTGGGTGTGGTCTGCCCCCTGTACAGCGAGGAGTCTGGACACAGCCTCTGGGGGCCCCTCTCCAGGGCTGGCAATTTCTGGTCTAAAAAAGGAGCCTTTTCACCAACTTGGAGTTGTCTTGTCACCTGGGCCAGGTGTTTCCATCACATCTGATCCTCACCTTGGGGAAATAGGGATAAGAGAGACTCTGTGCATAGGCATTAATATGCTCACTTGCCCTTTATCTTCAATTCAGCAAGCATCCATTGAGTGCCTGCTGCATGCAGAGCTCCATGGCCAGGTCGACTGTGCATGAGGCCATGTGATGTTCTGCAAAGTAGGAGCCTTTCAGGGTCGGGGATGGATTATTACCCATCTACTCAACCCCAGCCCTTCCCTGGGCACACTTAGCCCAGGCTCGCGCATAGTAGGGGCCCTAGAAATGGCCCTTTAATTGACTAGAGGGGAAGGGAAGCTGTCTCGGTTCTCCAAGGTGTTGCCATGGTGACTTCTCCCTCACAGCCCTCTTTCTCCCAGCCTCCAGGAAACAGGGTCCCCTTGAACGAGCTCTCCAGGTGACCAAGGGTCTCTGTGGCCCCTGGGAGGGTGCCCTCATAGTTTGGGGACCCCAACCTGCCAAATGGGCACCTGACTCTAGGTGAATATGGAAGATTCCCCGAAGCCTTGTTCACAGTGGGATGGGGGACAGGGCACCCTGGGGAGCTGCGTCTCCCTCCTCCCTAGGGGTTACACCTCTTCACAAGGGGGCCTGGAAGCTTTTAGTTGCCTGGGAGGTTGGGAACAGCCGACAGGGTTCCCAGAGACACAGACAAGGACAGGAAAGCCAGGCCAGCCTGCAGCCTGGGGGCAACGTTGCACACGGGCAGGTCTTCATCCCTGAAACAATGTTCTTCTGCATGAGGCTGGTGGGCATGGCCCAGGGCTCCGTGCATGCCTCCTCCTGCTCCTCTGACATCTCACCACAACCAGGAGGCTGGGCTAGGGTCCTCGGCACCATTTCATGACACAAGTGAACCAGCGGGTGTGCGTGTATGTGTGCATGTGTGTGCGTGTGTCTGCATGTGCTTCGGGAGTGCGACTATGACCCTGTTGCTTGGAAACCCTGCTCCTTGGTGAGGACTGCAAGGCAGGGCCATGGCTTTACAGACTATGGTCTGTAAAGGCTGGTGGACACACAGGTGGAGGAGGGCACAAGGCCTCAGCCTTTGGTGTCATGGATGTTCACGGAGGCCAGGCATGCACTGGGCTCTTGGGCTGCCCCAGTGAGCAGGCCGAGGGGGCTGCGTGCACGGGAGCCCAGGTCTGGGAGAGACAGAGGCTGAACCACAAATTTCACACCAGTTACAATCTAATTCCGTGGGCATCGGAGGCCCTGGAGTTTGGGCCTCAGAGTGGCCAGGGTGGGTGTGTGGACCCCTGGGCCGTGAGCCCAGATACCCTGGGAACTGGGGACCGGCTCTGCCTTGATGGCTTACCTGAAACCTGAAACCCCTCCGTGCAGAGCTGTGGGTGAGAATTCTGGTCCTCAGCGACTCTCGGGGGTCTTAACTCCTGTACTCGCCAGGGCCTGGAGCCCGAGGCCTGACCACGTCCTGTCCTCTGCTGACAGAGAAGCCCGCCCCGGGCCGCTGCAGCTGCCGCGGGGAGACAAAGGGCAGAGTCGCTTACGTGAACTTCTAAAAGCCCTGTCCATTCCCCGAGAGTTGCTCCCTAACCCATCCTGGTACACAGATGGATGGTTTCTTATAAAGCAGCCTTTTTGGGCCTGAATCACTGTAACCTCTGACATGATGGTGGATTCACTCCCCACAATCCCCCGGCCTCCTGCAGCTTCTTGTTTAGAAGACAAGTGGTAGCTTTGGGTTGTTTGGGGTTTTTAAAAAGAGGAATCTGAGCTTGGGATTCCGTTCACCCAGGGGAGCAGGGGGACGGGGTAGGGAGCTGGTGGTTCCTGCACCCCTGAAGGGGCAGCAGGATCCCGGTTCTGCCACTGTGCCCTGCTGGCTGCACTGACCCATGCCGGCCACAGTTGCCCACTCTGTGCTCAGACCACAGAGGGCTCCGTTCCTGGGGCAGAACTGGCTCAGGTTCCGGATGCACCCAGTCCAGGCCTGGGCGTCATGTGACCACCGAAGCTTCTGAGGTGACTGGGCCTGTCCCGACTGGTCCTTCAACTCTTCTTTTGGTTGAAGCCTTTTGCCTGGGACCCAGGCCCCTGCTGTGAATCCTCTGACAGGCTGAGGCCTTGAGCAAATCACCTCTTGTGCCTGGACCTCAGTTTCCTGATCTGTAAAATGGGTCCATCTTTGTTCTCACAGCCTAACCTGCAGGACTGATGTGGGGAGCCAAGGATCTCATGCTCTGTGTCCCCAGTTCACAAGTAAGGAGACTGAAGCCCAGAATGACATGTGTGCTGACTGCAGGGTGGACTGGAGCCCATGCGTAAGGCGTCTGGGGACACCTGTGCTCGTGACTCTGTTGCAGTGGGGCGGAACTTGGTCTTGGGCTGCTCGCCTCTGTTCCACCCCTCCTGTCTGTGCCTGGAGGACTCCGGCATCAATCCAGGGGCAGGCCTGCAGTGGGGAGAGGCTTCAGCGGGGGGCAGCCAGCAGGATGTCTGAGCACTGGGGAGGCTTGTCTGGTGGAGGGTCTGAGACACTCGCCCAAGACTGGGGCTCCCTGCTCCTGCCAGGCAGCCTTCGTGCCCGATGCTCAGACTCAGAGCCGCGGCCCTGGGCCTTGTTCTTGCCTCTGCCACCTGCTCCTCAGACCCGAGGGGCCCGAGGGTGGCTGTGTTCCTCACCAAACACAAGGAAGCCCTGTGCAGGGTGCTCGTGATCTGCTCGCTTCCTCTGTATGTGTGAATCTCAGCCCACCAAGGACACACAGAGATGCTTTCTGAAGGTCAAGGAGGTAATCTGAAAGCACGCTGGTGTGCGCCCTGGCTTTACCCCAATTTTACTGGTGCGGAAACAGGAGACCAGAGCGCTGAAGTGTTTTGCCCCCGAGGATGGGCAGGCAGGGCTGGGCCCCTCTCGGTGCCCCCAACTCTCCGAGCAGAGAGGACCCGCAGCCGCCTCCTTCCTGTGGGCCTCCGCGTCCCACCGACGCAGTACCGACTCCAGCTCCCAGGGGGCGCTGAGGGCCCGCGGCTGGCTTCCCGCCGCCCAGTGCAGCGCGCGCTTCCCGATCAATAGAAGATGCTCCGTCCCCGAGATGTCGCTCCCAGAGTCTTCACACATCTGCATCGGAAGGAGTCCAAATGGAAAGTCTTTTCCTGTTGGGGGAAAAAAATGTAAAAAAGGAGAAAGGGAGACGTTGCCTGACAGATTAGAAAATTTTCCACTTCCCAGCGTTTGAACCAAGTATTTGTGCTTCTCGCGCCCAATTACCCAGGCTGCAAAAGGCGCGCCGCGTGCGCCTCTGGAGCCCAACAGAGGCGCCCCGCGTGTTGATAAGGCCTGGGAGCCTGCAGGGGCTTGTGGGCGCGGCAGCAGGTGCCAACCCACAGGCCTGCCAGACTGGGATCCATTCCACCCGGCCTTCCACGCAGGCTTGACCTTGGAAAAGCCACTGGGCTCTCCAGTCGACATCACAAGGATGCTGACAAGGTCAAAGCATTTCATCTGCAACATGGAGCACCTACAAATAAAATTGATTAATATTTTTACACTAATTTGGAGTCATCACAGTGCTTTTGAGGTCTGATTTCCTAATTAGTCCTGGGAAGTGGGGGACGAGCCATACTCTGGGAGAGGGGAATGAGAGGTCACAGGGTGGTGGGGGGTGGTGTGAAGGGCCACCCGGGTGCCAGAAGCAGGAGGGAGCCCCTGGACTGCTGGGAGCCTGGGAGCTGACCATAGGGGACATAGGGGCTGAGGAGGCTGGACCTGCCTTGGGCCTGGGGTCCCATTGAAGACATGTGTGAGGACGAGACTTGTAGGGGGCCTAAGTCTGGTGGGAAAATTCTAGGGACACTGGTCTGTTGAGTTGCTGAACTGAATCCAAGGAAGTGAGAAGTGATCACTGTGGAAGACATGGTTTCCAGGCCTGGGGTGCGGGACCCCAAGACTTCCTCCAACCGGAAATCTCCTAGGGCTGGAGAGGTGTTGGCTTCTGGAAGAGTCCTTTCTCAACTTCACTGGTTCACAATGGAGCCCCTGGTTCCACCTCGAGCCTGTTCCTCCCCGGGGCCTCCCCACCCAGGGCTCAGCCTCCAGTCCCTCTCTCAGCTGGCAACTGAGTCCATCCTCGCCTCCCTGACTCTCCACATCCCATCTACAACCAGGTCCTGCCAAGCCTGCGGGAGCCCTCTCGCTGTGCCCACTTCTCGGTGTCCCAGCTGCTGCCACCCAGCCCCGCTGCTCCCCAGCTCTCTCTCTCTGCCGGGCAACGGCCAGGGTACCTTTT